>OW964555.2:7500000-8750000 GCA_943138885.2 Tholera decimalis
TAATTAATTACATTTCAAAGCAAACGTTAATGTTTTATATTATTTTACAAAATGTGCGTTGGTTATTCTATTTTCGTCACACTTACACACGTAAAATTACTTGAAAGTATTAAATTTCAACCTGCGGAATCAAATCTTTCAATGTTTGTTTTAATTAAAACCAGTAGATAAACATTAGAAACGTTATTTGCTTTGAAAACTTTAATACTCTTCAATCAAAATAAATGAAATCCAAACAAATATTTATTTTAGTCCAAACATATTTTCGGTAAAATAAACATCACTAACGCGTGTTCAAAATCAAAGCAGTCAAACAAAATAAAATAAACAAAAATCAAATTAAATTAATACGCTAATATCTCCGCAAGCCAATTCAGCCAATAGATTGGGCGAACTACACAAACATGCCAACTAGTTGATCAAACTTCGACCAATATGCAAATATCAGAACACACGTTGGCGAAATTGGCCTTTTGGCGTAAACTAACACCAACAAGTTCGGGAAGCTTTGCAGCTGTGGGCACCGCCAATAGAGAAGTTTGAGAAGTGCAAGGCTTACCACACCGCGCCATAAACGGGGCCGAACTGGCAAACATCTCATTTTTTGTTCCTGTGTAATTCACAGGATATTTGCTTCAGAACCTTTTTTCTAGACCATCGTTGAGCAGGGAATTATTTCTGGATATCGCTGTGAGCCTTAAATTATAAATAAGAACTTAACTAGCGACCCGCCCTATCTTTGCTCGGGTTCATGTACAGTTAATGTGTGGCAGTGTGGATGGACTAATAATATTATGATTATGTTTTTAGCCAGTGTTTACAATGTACCACACAAAAAAATGTCACATTACAAATCTTTGTATTTCTGGCCTTTTCTCTACCATAATATGCATATATTATACACAAACCTTTATTTTGAACCTTCCTTCTATCTATTGCTGAAAATTGCATTAAAATCCGTTGCGTAGTTTAAAAGATCTAATCGTCCAGACAGCGAGGGCGACTTTGCTTTATACTATGTAAAGATTCAATTTAATTATTTTCAATTTTGACTTCATACTTGTTAGTTACATGTGAACTTATATTCTAGTGTTAGTAATAAACTCTAAATTATTAATCTAAGCTGCATGGGACTCGCCAAACCTGAAGTACGTCTCCTTGACTGCGAGCAGTCATATCTACCGCCCCAAGATCGGAGAGTCCCATCTATCAGCTAGCGTTCTCAGAATAGTATGTGTGAAGATTAAAAATCATAATTTCTGTGTAATACTTCGGCACTATACATAAACTTCTTCTAATAAAATGCTTCTGTTCATTGACAATAGCTTTAAAATACGAGTATATTGAGTACTATGCGTTTCAAATGCCAATAGGAACGTTTAATACCTTTATCTATCAAATGTCACTTGAAAAGTATGGCTAGCAAATAAATTTTATTTTGTTTAATGGGGTGTTATATCTAATTTAAACAAAACATTATAAATTAACCAAACTGAGCTAAATATAACATTTAATAATTTAAAGTCATAATTCGTGTTTTACTTTCTTATTTTCAATGTTGGCAATAGCCCAGAATTATTTATCCGCTCCACCCAGACATAGTTATATGTTCCAATTAAAAATCATTTTTCCCACTATTTTCCTAATATCATTTATTATTAACTAGAAATGTTCGTGTGTATTTCAATCCCGCGAAATGGTTAAGAGATTAAGACAAAACTTGTCATAGGCACAGTTTGCAATTTGCTTACTACGTGTGCAATATTATCATCACATTTACCGAAAATATGTAAAAAATTAATATTTTTTAAACTGTAACCACAGAATACTTAATAGTATAACTGTAACCAACAGTGTCATCGATCTCAAAAAACAAACGTGAAAGAGGGTAGACCGATTCGTCTCCTCATAACCATCTACCCGCAATAACTTCAGTACATCTGTGATCATAGTAACAGCAACAGCTAGCAACAGTGCCGAAATATCGCAAACTTGAAACAATATACACACATGGTAAATATCCCATTATATTTCAAATGACATTTTAATTTTATTTGTAGGTATAGAAGATTATGCATTTCCTTTAAGTTGACGTTCAAGACTTAGTTTGGTTTTCGCCATAATTATTGAGAGTACTCTTAATCAGAAATATAAATAAAGATAAAGCATCGTGATTATTAGTTTATTATTGTAGCATCATTTATATATATATATATGCATTTTATTAGTATCATTTATATATAATTTGTATATTGTTTCCATTATTTTCTTGTACACCTTCCACACTATGGTTTTTTAACCCAAAGAGTCAACCTTTGGGTTAAAAAACCATAGTGTGGAAGGTAGAAACGGCCTTCATGCATTAAGTCCGCCCATGTATGTATGTATATGACGGAGACAGCGTCGTATAAGTTTTTTAAAAGTGTGACGTCAGCTCAGCTGACGTCACGAATGTTGTCTTGATGATCACTCAGGTTTGATTATCAAATAAAAGCAATTGTTAATGTTACCGGAGACTCGTTTATTCAACTGACAGCGTAACGACTTTACAGAGAGGTCCGCACTGTCCAGCGGCTCGAACAAGAATGAATCTGAATGAATCTAGCGCTCACAGTGCGGCCTTATATAGAGGGAATGTCACACATTTACCCACATTTTCTAGTTAAATATTAATCTACTTAAATTACAATGCTTTAAGTTAAAACATGTTAAACGTTAATTTTACATCTTATAAATCAATTAATAGTTTGTAAAACAATCAAATTATTAAACTTTAATCATTTCAATTATTTTAATAGATAAATTATTTATTGTATTTGCGCCGATATATATAAAGCTTAAATAAATAAATAAGACTTTCATGGTCTCGTTGAATATTATAGGTACCAAAATATTCGTGTTATCGAATTTTTTGCATCATTCTGTGTATTCTTGAATACTTATATCAACCGTGGCAGTTTGGATACATTGCCTTTGCCACCCGCGTTGCCATGACAAATACCTATGAACTGGGGAGCGCTAGGGAGTTAGTTATGGCCCCGGGCGCAATGAACGACTACTGCTTTCAACTTGAAATACGTCCAGGTTTTCTACAACTTTAAAATTAAATCTGTTTTGAGATTCGTAGTTTTAAATTTAGAATAAAGGCGAGATTTGTTTTATTGCAAGAATTTGTATTTTTTGTTTTGTTATGGTGTTACGTCTGCGTTATTTATTTAGAAACGTATTTTGCTTCTGTGGTTTTTTTATATTTTTTATTTTTTTTTATTAAATCGATTCCTTGATAAACAGCAGTGAATAAGATTTCAAAATTATCATCTACAAATATAGATTTTACTCTGTTGTTGTAATTTTTTGCGTTAGCTCCAGGCATTTCCATTTCAACTGAGATCTACAAGATTCCATAAATTACCCATAATTTTATTACTAAACTTTTGTAGAACAACAATATCACAAAACTCATTCGCTTAAATTACGTCATAAAATTATCGTAATGGTTGTTTTACACCCACTTGCCAGCCAGCCTTCACACCAAAACTCAAAACTCAAGATTCAATTTTACATAGAACACGAACACATCACTATATATTCCATTCCAAAAGCCATCAACTTCTATGTCAAAGCATTGGCGTTGCCGTCGACGTCAAAGCATTTTCCCGATTCATTACTACGTCAGGGACTACGTAATTACGAATACGGTCAGCTTTTATTCTTTTTACGAGAATTCCAGACGTTATGTGGTCGTATTTCTATAGTATATTCCTTTTAGTGTTATATTTTAACAGCTCCCACGGGAACGTTAGCGTTAATGACTTTATTCTCATTTGAGATGTAATGTCAGGTTTTAATGAACACTGCTTTGTACCTACTGAAAATGTGTTTAATTGATTTTCAGCGTAAAATTGCTGACAATGTTTTAGTTTGTCATATATTTATTTATTTTTTTACCTTGAATTTAATTACATATAACTACGAAAACAATTTTAATTCCATAAACGACTACCTTGTTATCCGGTTTTTGTGTTTATATCTAAAAAATTGGCCAAGGGCGAGTCCGACTCGCCTATGAAGGGTTCTGTAGTAACTACGCCAAATAACTTTATTTTTCATAGTATTTGTATGAATTTATTTTCAAAGTTATAATTGCGGTTTTATAAAATATGCTATATCTCAAAAACTGCTGACTCGATCTCGTTCAAACTAATTTCCGTTCAATGTTCACATTAATATCTACAGCACATATATTTTTTTATTTCATACATTCGAGTCTGTGGATTTTTTTGTCAGATTTGGGTTTAAAAATCGATGACGGCTTTTCTTATTCGAGCAAAACCGGGAAATTGTTGATCTGTACCAAAATATTAATAAAAAACATATCTATTTATTAATTTAAGTGCAAATTAATTATGTACCTACTAATGGCCATTTCCCAAATTATCAAGCATTTAATAGCGGAAGCTTGTAATTGGCCTTCCACATAGTGTCAATTGTTTTAGTTGTAAATTTCCTTAAAGTTGGAAATAAAATTAACAAAATAAATAAATGAGCCAATCCTTATTACAGATTCGAAACGGGACCATTGCAACAAGACGGTGGAGATCTACGAGGACGTGTCCTCTCCTCCCGTGACCTCTGAGAACTTCGGGAGGCCTCTCACTTGCACATATAGGTAAGAATAAAGTACTACTAAATTCTGCCCGTGGATTCGCTTGCCTGAAGTTTTTTTTTGTTAAAATTATGTTATATGATATTATATGTTATGTTTCCTGATAGCTATTCGCTGTGGGTATTTAAGCCGAGAGTAAGTAGGTTACTTCTAGGTAAGCAGGCTTCATCGCATCAGGTGGTCAAAAGCGAGCCTATGAACAATAAAAATTGGCCATGTGCGAGTCAGACTCGCCCATGAAGGGTTCCGTAGATTCTTTTTTTTATTATTAAAAATAGGTTGCATTTGACCACCATCTCACCTGATGGTAAGTGATGATGTGGTCGAAGATGGAGCATGCTTACCTAAAAGTAACCTATCCACTCTTGACTTAAAGACTCCTAGGTTATTGCTATCGGGAAACACAGACTCCGGCAGGGAATTCCACTCCTTAGCCGTACGCAAAATGAAGGTATTCCCAAAACGTTTTGTGCGTATGGGTGGGATGTCCACCATGTAACGATCGCGCTTCGCCGTTTGTCGCATAGTCCGATGATGGAACGGGCTTGGCGGAATTAGACTGTGTAATTCCATCGCACACTCCCCGAAATGTAACCGATAGAAAACCGATAGACTTACAACTCGTCGTCGATGTTCAAGGCTCTGGAGCTTTGACTCGACTTGTGCATCGTTGCCAAAGAGTCTCTTGGCCTGCTTCTCGATAGACTCAATTACGTCCAGTTGGTATTTAGCAGATCCATCCCAAAGATGAGAACATACACGACCGAACCTGAGCTGGATAGAGATTGAGCAACTATTCGGGTGTGAAGTACCGTCTCACCTTTGCTAGGATTCGCAACTTTTTTGATGCTAGTTGAGCCTTAGCCTCGATAAACGGGCCAAAATTGAGGGTAGAAGTTAGTGTTACCTCCAGAAGCTCGATACGGTCGGTTATCGGCACGGTTACACCCCGGAAAGTAGGAGCCGGTTCGAATTGACTCCTTTTTGCGGAGAAGAGACACGCCTGGGTCTTAGCTGCATTAAACTTGACCAATTTGGCATTTTGTTAGCAGTTATTTTGCGTAGTTCATTTAACTACACAAAATAACTTTGTTTTTCATAGTAATTGTATGAAATACAAAGTTATATTTGCGGTTTTAGAAAATGTGATATAACTAAAAAACTAATGACCCGATCTCGTTTAAACTAATTTTCATTGAAAGTTTTTACTTACATCTACAGCATATATTTTTTTAGATATTTTACTCAGTCAGAGTCAGTAAAAAGTCAGACACATTTTACCACTTTGGAAGCGTATATCTTTTAAATGAGTGGTTTGAGAAACCTCAATGCAATTTTAAAGACCTGTCTATAAATACCATACACTTGTATAGGTTTGATGATAAAATATATTTTTAGTTTCAGTTCTATGTATTTTTTTAAGTTTTTTTTTTTTTAATTTTTCATAAGAATCGGAAACAGATCCTGAGGCATTGCCAATTTTTGTAGCGAGATATCTCCATAAACTACCCCCAGTGATATTTGATCACCTCGATTCTACACGGCTTCTGCGGGATATTATTATGTTGCAAGAAGATGTGGCGGTAATTAAAGAAAAATATGTGACGATAGATGACGTGAAGGACATGAAATTATCGAGTAATTCTGGTATTAGAAGTATGAATGTCAATCGTAAAAGAGGTGCGTGCTTATTAGACAATGAGTTTGAGTACGATAGTGGTCCACCTGGCATGATGACCCATTTTTCACCCGAGAGGCCTACAACTGCAACGAGTGTTGTCTGTGAGAAAGATGTGAGCAAGATGCATAATGATACTTTGATAAACAGTAGTATTGTTTCACGAGTGACGCATGCGCAGGCGGTACAAAGAACCCGATGTGATGAGCGGAGCAACTCTGAGCGCGAGGAGACCGCAACCGAGGTTTCGACGAAACAGGACGGCGCGGCGAGCCGAGTATTGTAACATTAACGGCGGAAGAAACATGCAATGACGTTATAATGAGGCATACTGCGGTTTCGAGTGTTGACACATTGGCGCGTACCGAGACGCCGAGGTCATCAACCCCTAGTAATAATCACAGGCGCAAACTAATGTCAGAGGTTCTGCGCGAAAGTTTGAATGATGGTGGCTGGAAAAAAGAGTCACCTACCGACGAATGGACTAAAATACAAAGAAAAAGGTTAAAAAATCGGTTTGTTGGTTTGAAAGGCAAGGCAGAACCATTGCCCGAATGTTCTTTTAAGGCGGCGGATGTGAGTATTCCTTTTTATATCTACAACGTAAACAAGGAAACAAAAATCCA
Source organism: Tholera decimalis (assembly GCA_943138885.2). Taxonomy (NCBI): domain Eukaryota; kingdom Metazoa; phylum Arthropoda; class Insecta; order Lepidoptera; family Noctuidae; genus Tholera; species Tholera decimalis. The sequence goes on from OW964555.2 coordinate 7,506,971, forward strand.
AGACATAGTTTTATACATTAAAAACAAATAAATGTAGATGTTTCTTTGCGCAAAATAGATATGAAAAGGAATAAGGGATACGCTGCATATAAGTTTTTAATACCAAAAACGGAATTGAGTGTCTTTATGAACGAGAACCTGTGGCCTTCTGGTGTGTCATTTCGTAGGTTTGTGTATTATAATAGGGTGACCGAGCGACAGCCAGGTGTCCTGCGACCGGATGACAAAACTGTGAGTAATTAACTTAATAAATGGATATTACAATAGGTCATAATAATAATCTAATAGCTAAGATTGTAAGCTATAACTGTAAGTCTTTAAAGCGATCAATTACGTGTATAAAAGATATGTGTAAATCGGTGGATGTCATTGCGTTGCAGGAAACGTGGTTGTTGCCCCAGGATATACCAATACTAGGTAATTTAGACAAAGACTTTGGTTATTTTGGAAAGTCCGCTGTAGATACCTCGGAGGGTATATTGAGGGGTAGACCATACGGTGGTGTGGCTATTTTATGGAGGAAATCGGTTTTTACTGCTGTTACGATTATTCCTTGTGCTAGTAATCGCATCGCGGCTATTAAAATGACATTTAATAATCGTGTTTTGTTGGTATTTAGTGTGTATATGCCGACAGATTGTATTGACAATTTGAATGAGTTTTGTGAGTGTTTAAGTGAAATATCGGCCGTTGTAGAGAGTGAGAGTTTAGAACATGTCTTGATCCTCGGAGATTTTAATGCTCACCCTGGCGAACTGTTTAGTCGGGAACTGTTAAGTTTTTGTGATGAACAAAGATGGTTTTGTGCTGATTATAAGATGCTTGGTGTAGACTCAGGTACTTATACATTCATTAGTGATGTATGCGGCAGCAGACGTTGGCTTGACCATTGTCTGGTATCCGAAGCAGCGTGGAAGTCACTGGAGAAGGTGGAAATTTATGAAAATGTGTACTGGTCTGACCACTTCCCTCTCTGTATAAATCTAAACCTTGGAGTGGTGGGGCAGACGGATGCTGCCGCAACTAAACGTGGATGGAGTGTCGTGGATGGGGCTCTGTGGGGAAATAGAACACCAGCTCAAATAAATAGATATTATGAGTTATGTATGGAGAAACTTAGGTGTATAGATTTTCCCTCTGAACTAAGCGACTGTTGCGATCACTTTTGCCAAAATAAAGATCATGGTGAAATAATTGACACGTTGTATAATAACATTGTTACGTCACTTCGGGAAGCGGCAAAAGCTAGTTGTGGTTTAGAGAGTGGTCGCAAGGGTCGACGTACTGTGATTGGGTGGAATAGGTACGTTAGGGATGCTCACGTGGGCGCTAGAACTGCGTTTATGAACTGGGTTTGGCACGGAAAACCTAAGTCGGGACAGTTGTTTGTAGAAATGAGAGTGACATGAAAAGTTTTCAAACAGAAATTGAAATTTTGCCAAGATAATGAGGATCAAATCAAGATGGACTTATTAGCAACTGAGCACAAGAAAAAACATTTTCAGAAATTTTGGAAGTCCACCCAGAGATTAAACGTAAGACCCCCGTAGGTCCCCGTGAGCGTTAATGGTGTATCCCAACCAGAAGAAATTGTGGAAATGTTCAAAACGCATTTCTCAGTAACATCGCGATTGCAATCTACTGAAAAGGATCTGGGTCCAGAGAGGAAATGTTTCGGAAGCCCAGTTAATATTTCGTCTAAAGAAATTAATCAAGTAATTAAGGCCATGACTAGTGGTAAATCTCCAGGTCATGATGGGCTTAGCATAGAGCATCTCCAATCTGCCGGTCCGCATCTTCCCAGGGTCCTATCCATGCTCTATAACTTCTATATGAGACACTCCTATCTTCCAACGGAGCTAATGAGGACAATTGTTGTGCCCATAGTGAAGAATAAGACAGGAGATATCTCAGATAAAGATAATTATAGGCCTATTTCGCTGGCAACTATTATTGCAAAGGTGCTTGACTGTGTGCTTGAGCGTAAAATTACTGACAGATAGAGCTGCACGATGCTCAGTTCGGCTTTCGAGCTGAACTTTCCACAGAAACTGCTATCCTAGCGCTCAAGCACACGGTCAGGTACTATACTGATAGGAACACTCCTGTTTATGCGGCTTTCCTAGACCTATCGAAGGCTTTTGACCTGGTTAATTATAACATACTATGGCGTAAGCTGCGAGAGCAACAAGTACCTCATGAGCTTGTTGAACTTTTTAAATATTGGTACAGCCATCAAATTAACCAGGTCAGATGGTCGGATACATTGTCTGGGAGGTACGGGTTGGAATGTGGGGTGAGGCAAGGAGGTCTGACCTCCCCGGTGCTTTTTAGCCTGTATGTCAACCAGCTAATCGTGGAGCTCAGCAGCACTGGTGTCGGATGCTCAATCGATGGCAACATTATAAATAGTATCAGCTACGCGGATGACATGGTGTTGCTGAGTCCGTCGATTGAGGCTCTTAGACGGTTGCTTGCAGTATGTGAGAAGTATGATGTTACCCACGGACTCTTATATAATGTAAGAAAGAGCGAAGTAATGGTGTTTGGTGTGGGTACCAAAAAGCACAGAGCGGTGCCCCCAGTCTTCCTGTATGGAGTAGTGCTGAACAGAGTGTCGAGTTTTAAGTACCTGGGTCATATAGTGTGCGATGATCTTTGTGATGACCAGGACATTGAACGGGAGAGAAGGGCGTTGTCAGTCCGCTGCAATATGCTGGCCCGGAGGTTCGCACGCTGTACAAGTGCTGTCAAGATCACCCTTTTCAGGGCGTACTGTCAGTGCTTTTACACGTGCAGCCTGTGGATTAGGCATACGCAGAGGGCCAACAGCGCCCTTCGAATCCAGTACAACAATGCTTTCAGGATGTTGGGCCTCCCACGATTCTGCAGCGCGTCCAATATGTCTGCTGAAGCGGCGGTAGATAGCTTTGGCGCTATTATGAGACGGCGATCTGCGTCACTGCTGCGTAGGATTCGTGGGAGTACCAACAGCATTCTGAAAGTCATTGCGAACAAACAGGATTGTGTTTTCCTGCAGCATTGGACTCGCATGCATTGCGGTGAAGCTGATGCTGCGAGAAAATATATGAATTAGTTTTTAGTGTTTATTATTTTAATTTATTTTATTACTAACATAGAATGTAAGGTGTTTTACTAACAAACTTTGTATGGATTTCTTTTCTGAGATAAATAAATAATAATAATAATATTTTTTTTTTTAGAATATTTAAAAATGTAACTTATATGTATATTTTGGAAATAAAGAATAATAATAATAAAGAAAATACGATTAATTTTATATGTGCGTGAGTGTGTCTGTGTGCGTGTGTGTATGTGTGTGTGTGTGTGTGATGGGGTGTCTGAGTATGTGTGAGAGAGAATGAGATTAAATTTTAAGTGTACATGTTGTGACCATTATAAGCGAATAATATCACTTTATTATTGAGTCACACGTTGCAAAAGTAACTCTGGGTCATGATAATTTAAATTGTGTAGCCATAATGTTAATTCTTTTTTGCATTCAATTTTTTTTTTATCATAGATGTATATTAGTTTATTAATTTTGTTGTAACAAGAAAGCTGAGCGTTTTTTATATTGTCTGCTGGCAAATTCCGTTTTAGTTGTGGGAACGTTTATTATGCAGTGTTTATTTCTTTTCTGTAAAATTTTAGAATCATATGGTGTCTCTTTGTGCGTTTTGAGGATGATAAGAAGGATGTACAATTTTCTCACTGACAGCAGATTACATAATTCATAACGTTTTTCTGTAGAGAATATTCTTTTTTTGAAGTACATCACCTTATGTATCGCTCTTTGAGCGCGTTCCAACTCTAGAAAACTAGATTTTGTTACTCCACCCCATACAGTTATGCAATAAACTAAAACAGACTGGACCAAGGATACATACATTTCATTTAATAAATTTCTTTGATTGTTTTTATTTTTATTTACATTTATTCTCCCTGGTACAACATATCTCAACTCTGAATATCCAGATCAGTTTACGGACTCTACTAATGACCTTTTCCAGTTGAGGATACCAAGAAAGACGCTGGTCAATAACCACTCCTAGATATGTTGCTTGAGTAACTTGCTGGATAGTAGGGCAATTGCAGCTAGTTCCATAGTCAGTAACGTCACATGTGTGGATTTTTAAATTAAATTCTTTGTCTGGCTGAAACTGATTATATTTATTTTTATTTATTTATTTATTTATAGTTAATTAAAACGGTACAACACCAATTACATTAATTAACATAGAAATAGAAATACATTTAAGATAAGAATAGTAATAATTGTGATTGAAAATTGAAATTATATAAGATAAAATAAAATTAAAATTAACATGGAACAGTAGACACTCTTGCATACTTCCTTTCACAGAAGACCAGACATGCACGCATAATTTTACTCCATTCGTCAGCAAACACATCACATTCAGGGTTGGTAGTCAGGAGGGCATTGAGCAGCCTTAGAGTGCGACATACTGGGGATTCAGCTCTGGCGACAGTTTTGGAAGTCGGTGGAGCAAACAAATTGTGTAAGCGGTTCTGACGATGTCGGATGTACTTGTCAGGCACGAATAGTCGGCAGAAAAGGCCATGGAGCTCGGGACAATTGATACGTCCGCTCAGGATCTTGCAGGCTACTGTGAGCTGATCAAAGCCTCTCCTCACCTCCAAAGAATTAAAGCCTAGCATTCCTAAAAGGTAGTTGGTAGGGTACAGATATTAAAACAAATGTAGTTGGTTTTACTTGTATTCAATGTGAGCAGATTTTTTTTAACCACGTTGCAACAAGTCCTAGTCCCTCTTCTGCACTATGCTTAACATCTTCCCATGTTTGATGTCATCTTCGTCAAGTTCAATTCGCGGATGGGTAACCAATCTTACATATCGAAATTGATCCATGTCTCGATAAGCACGTTCAACCACTACCTCTGGTTATCGTTTGAACATATTTGACAGTTTTTACGATATCATTAGAACTTAAAACGGGATATCACAAGAAACCACCCGCAATTACTTCAGTTCATCCGTCATCATGGCGCTTGCAATAGTGCCGAAATATCGGAAACTCGAAACAATACGTACACATGGGAAATATCCCGTTTTATGTTCTAATGATATAGTTCCCGTCAAATAACTTGGCAAGAGTCGTTCAATGCGCAGAAGTCTATTTTTAGGTGTCGGCGGTTGTCAGAAGAACGCAGGGTATGACGTAGCGCCGCTCTGAGTGCGCGATTGGTGGGTCAGTAGTTCTCGTTCAATTTGCTCCCGAATACACTTGCGTACACGAAAGTTGTACCCTTTGTTTTTGTTACGAGTTGTTGTTTTAAATTTAGTTTTTGTTTCGTTGATTACAATGCCAGGACCAAATACCGTTTTACGCAGACTATTAAAACGTCAAAAAGAACAGTTAGACATTATAGTTAAGGAAGGTTGAAATTCCGAATTCGTCACCGTCTTTAGGACACCGGGAAAAAAAAAAGAATAAAAAGGGTAGCAGTTTTATTAACTAATTGTGAGGACGAGAACATATTATTTTTAATGATTTTTTTTTCTAAATACATTTTTTTCACTTTTAAATGTATTTATGTATTATATCTATTTTATTTATAATACTGAATTAACGAATACATTCCTCTGCTTTCTTTAACATTCTTCTGAACAGACATGATTAAAAATAAATGAAGACAATAACCATAGAATAATGGCAAGCAGTAAAAGTCACCACTTTGAATGAATGAATTCCTCTTCTTTCTTCATTCTTCTGAACAGACATGATTAAAAATAAATGATGGCAATATCCATAGAATCATTATTCTATGGATATTGCCATCATTTATTTTTGCCATTGCAAGCAGTAAAAGTGATCACTTTTTTCTTCCACTAAATGCACGATGCGCGAACTTACCCCCACTACGCCAAAACCTTGCCAACTTACGTGACGAGGACTATACTATTAGTGACAATGTTAGTTGTTACGATATTTAAAAGCCAAGAAATCTGATGCCAGTCTTACCAAGGGGGTATTGTGTAACCCAGTCGCTGGGTTGTTGAGGTAAGATAAATAGTTGCAAAATCCGGCTAGTCTAGAAGCGGACCGCAACATATTTGAGAAAATGGGCTGGCATAAGGGCGATAATTTCATAGTCAAATAAATAATCTGTTATCCTGATTGCAGCTCATGTAAAGGGTGATAAATGGTGAGAGTGACACTCCTTGAGCTGAAACTTGTATCACTTTTTTAGCCCTTTTTACCTCATGTCACATATCTTTGGATTTTTGGTTCTGGGTTCGAACCCACTCTGACTGCCTTTCAAGTAAGGCCCGTTACCGAGCCACCCCTGCTTCAATAGAAAACTCAAAATTACTCACTCTTTCTCTCGTAACTCTTTTCCTAAAAAGTTTTTAAGGAACTATTTAGTCCCAGCTATCTTGTATTATGTAATAATTCTTATTAAAAACAGTTCTTTAATTTCCATGAAGGTCTTGAAAGTTTACAATATGAAGTATCATGAGGTGTTAACGCTAATAAAGATGCTCATAAAAAGTCTATTCAAGAATGCTTGAAAGTATCAAGTCTATAAGTATCGATACGTCCACTATACTAAATATAGGGCAGTATCTTACCAACTTTTGCGAAGTTCGGACGTACTCTGAACATTTTGCCCGTACAAAGGAGTGATGATTGATGTTATTTGTAGGGAGTTCTACTTGCTTAGTGAACAAGGGATGAAAAGAAGACTACAAAGTATAAGAACATGAAAAGAGTATTATCATTGGAGGAAAGTTTGGTCGAATTTGATGATAGTGCTTTGTCTATTCTTTTTACAAGCTTTTGTTTAACTAGCCATATTCATTCGTTTGTTTGTATGTTATGTTGGAGTCAAATCTTTAACCGAATTAAGATTAGATTTTGCATACGCGTTAAGTTTGGATGACAATGTATGGTTAGCTAAGTAACGTCATTAGATTATCTTCTTAACAAACATTATAAATATTTTTTGTTGTGGTTACTCTCAAAATGGTTTTCTCTTTATTTGAAAAATTGATTTGTTGTACAAATTTAGATACTTATTAAAAGCATTTTTATACATAGTTTCGGTATAAAAAATGTCTAAAATGTGGGTAAGTAATGTATGATATTATTACAAAATCTCTAATATTTACAAGATATAACAACTGAATCTATAATTATATCTGTTAATATAATAAACGATTGATATAATTTTTAAGGAACTAATTTTTATAATCATAACTGCATAACATACACTGAATATAAAATCGTTTCCACTCAAAAGACATAACACCTATTGAGTATAAAATGATAAAATGCCCAGTTTTTCTTTCCCAATATAAACATGCAAACAAGGATACACCATGCATGCAGCAGGCATGCAAACAAGCATATATACCATACATGCAGCATGCATGCAAACAAGCATACACCATACATGCATCATGCTAGCAAGCATGCAGCACGCAAGCAAGCATACAACATGCAGCAGGTATGGTTTCTGTCACGGCTCTGGCGCTGCAGGGCTCCGGCGGTCCCATTCGAACTTGTCGCAGATGTGTTTCACGCTCACCACAGCGGCTTCAGCTTACTGGCCGGCTACGACAACCAGCCTCAGCCGGCAAATGTTAAAACCACCTGCTCCTCAGTTCGCGGGCCGCCTCGCCCTTTCGCACCTACACGATTTTAAATAACAATCTAGGGGTAGGACAGACAACACTACGTGGAGTCGGTTTTACAGCAATTCGTTTCTGTCACGCCGCTCCCTCAGCACGCTCAACCAAATTAAGCACAAACCCTTCCTTCTTTCAAAAACATGGTAAAAGATCTCTATCTCTCTCTTTAATTTGTTACTATTTTTTATATATCTCAGCTTTGTTCTTTTTATGTATATATATGTATATGTGTATTGAGTATGTAGGTTATTACTTATTTATTGTATAATATAAGTGAGTAGTACAACCGCGTATTTATTTTCTCCTGCTGTGTCAAATCCATCCAAAGGTTGTCTGTAAAAGATCGCTTTTAGCGATAAGACCGCCCATTGTGTCACCCTTTGTAGTTTTTTAAGTCCTTATTTAATTCTGTTATTGTATACAATAAAGAGTATATGTATCTATCTATCTATTATATATTTTATACGATAGGCCTAATGATTTTCGATTAAATAAACGTTATATCCAATAAAGTTATACGAAATAAATTTTAGAGTATATAAATGTTATATCTAAAGAAATTATATCAAAAGTTGGTATAACTCACGTTTATTATATCTTGTGAATGTTATTGAAATGAAAATATACCAAATAACGTTATATGATGAGACACACCCCTAAAATATGTCACTTTGGCTTGCGCTGCCAAAACTATTGGTATGACATAAAAACTAATTACGTGAACAAAAAACTGTGAGACAATATTTATGTTGTTAATTATTAAACTATATATATGTTACATGATACGTTTTTTGTTCAAATTAGTTGGTTGATACTTCTTGTGACGAAGGGCGGGCCATTACTTTGTAACGTGACAATATCGTACTACTCTCATCTCTGGGACGGATCTGCCAAATACCAGCTTGTACTTGAGTCTATAGAGAAACGGGCCAAAAGGCTCATTGGCAACGAGAAACTGGTCGAGACAAGGCTCCAGAGCCTAGAACATCGGCGACGTGTTGCAAGCCTCAGTTTTCTATCGGTTACATTTCGGGGAGTGTGCGATGGAATTGCACAGTCTTATTCCGCCAAGCCCGTTCCATCATCGGACTACAAGACAAACTGCGATGCGCCATCGTTACATGGTGGACATCCCACCCATACGCACGAAACGTTTTGGGAATACTTTCATTGTGCGTACGGCTAAGGAGTGGAATTCCCTGCCGAAGTCTGTGTTTCCTGATAGTTATAACCTGGTAGTCTTTAAGTCAAGAGTGAATAGGTTACTTCTAGGCAAGCGTGCTTCATCTTCGACGCAAGCCTATCAAATTAAAAAAAAAGTCTCTTGCGTCGCCAGCCGACAGCATTGAGGACGAACTTTTTGATGCTTTATTTAAGTTTGTAGTTTATGCATTTTAGTTTAAATGGTCTATAAGAAACTGTGACAGTGAAACTGAGTAAATTACTTATAAAATTATTCAAATCAGGACATGCATTTTGAAGCTTTGATAAGTACCTTCAAAATAAATATTATCGTGATATTGCAAACGGCTCAATAGAACATTGTATGATGTACAAATAAAATCGGAAACCGTTGCTTAACTTTGAATATCGACCCTTAACTCCATAAGGCAGGGCTATAATTATTTACTATTTTTCATTAATTCATTCACGCATTCGTTGATTCATCAACACCACCGTTGACTATCGAAGCAAAGTATTGCGTTCGAACATTCTATTGGGTTCGTACTTATGTTTTCCCTCCTGGGAAAATTGAAAAATATGACCATTCAAGCAAAATGTAGCAGGCGTATAAGAAGACGAGTAGAATAATAATAAAACCAGAGTAACAAATTGCAAAATTGGTTGAAAATAATGATGCTTTTTACAAATTTGTTATAAATAACGCTTTTACGCGTCATTTTCCTAAATTTTAAATGTAAACTAGATGAAGCCGGTGTTTCCTAGTTGACTACCCTGAGAAAAAACATAAAAAAAAATTCAAAGGTCAACGTCTCTTTTAAAGTCTATACAATCCAGATTAATCAAATCATAATTATGAGAATCGTATATGTTTTCCGGTGGTGCTCTTTGAGGTTAGAAATACACATATTTAAATGGACCTGGTCAAATAGTGCAAGTATTTGAGATATCGAGTAGCTCAACATAAAAAGGAGCTCGAACGATTTTACGAGCATAATAAAAGAAGGACATTTAGGTAAGCCACATAAAGTAGACCGAGCGATAATTGAGTCATATTGGTGCCCATTAACTCGAAAATATGTAGTTTCATTCATTTCGTCTTCGGGATGTCAGGATGGCGGGAATTCGCCGGGGTTGCGGTAATGTTCTAACGAGATACCGCGACGTACGGGCAACTGAAGGAACAGGGTGGGTTTTTAGTCAGTAGAAGTCTGACACTCCCTTTCGCTTCTCCGAGAGCGGGAAGAGTATATTGATGTTTTCTCGACCTAAAAAAGGATTTCAACTGTGTTTATCTTGACAAAGGACCACATAAAGAGTCAATGTCATAATGAAATGATGAATACTTTTCGCACACAGGAGCTTAGATAATAAAGAAGCCTCGGGCATTTTCCTTGGATATAAAACCGATGAGAAATTGTTGTAATTTATCACCGACAATATTGTGCGAAAATAATGGTTCCTCCTTCTATTTTCGTTAGATGTGCCTGGCACATGCTGAGCTGGACTCTCATTTGGTGCAATTCGGAGACACACCACACCAAAATTTCCGTGTTGCATTTTTAAGTTTGGTTTCTTTTTTTTTCTCTCATTTATTATATTTTGGTTGTATACGTTTGTTCTGTTCTTTTTTTCTGTAATTTATGTGTTATAATTATTTTCATGTAGTTTTGTGTGTTGTGTCTTCTGTTGACCAATAAAAATCTATAGATAGATAGATGGAATATACTTTATTGTACACCAATAATTGAATCACACTTAAATAACAATATTGTAAATAAAATTGGTTACAATAGCGGTCTTATCGCTGAGAGCGATATCTTACAGACAACCTTTGGAAGGACTTTACGAGCTTTAGTTAAAATGGGGAGGGCTATATTAGTGTACTACTGTACAAATATCCATCAATAACAGAAAAACTAACTAACTAACATAAATTTGAAATAAAATGATTGGCAACCGAGCTTTTATAAACAGCAAGTGACTGAGCTTGTCTTACTGACACCGGCAATCCATTCCACAACCGAATAGCCTGCACCGTAAACGACTGATCGTAAAAATTTGTGGAATGTGTAGGCATCAAAAGTCTCAAATTCTCTGATGATCTCAAATCTCTAACATGTGTGTCATGAAGGAACTTAAAACGTTCTTTGAGATATATCATCATCATCTATTTCCGAACTATGTTTGAGTCAGCTACCAGCCTAACCAGCCAAGTTCTAGTGTTTTACATGGACCGACTGTCTATCTGACCTCTAAAATCCAGAAGCTGGGTAACACAATACCTCTTGCCAAGACTTATTTTCTGGATGGGAAGATCATCAAATGACTGATCCCGCTGTGGGTAGATCGAGTGAGTCAGACTTCTACTGACAAAAAACCCACTCTGCTCCTTTAGTTGGCCATGCGTTTCGTTGCCGCGGTATCTCGTTAGAATATTCCCGCAACCTTTTGACAAGAGTGGCGTTAGATTTTCGGGCTTTTATTATTGATAATAGGTTCGCGTTTGACCACCATCTCACCTGATGATGTGGTCGAAGATGGAGCACGCTTACCTAAAAATAGCTGTTCCGGTGTGAAGTACCGTCTCACCTTTGCTAAAATTCCCAATTTTTTTGATGCTAATTGAGTCTGCCTCGATAAAAAAAAAACGGGCCAAAATTGAGGGTGAAACCCCAACGAGCTTATACGATCGGTTATCGGCACGGTTATACCACGGAAAGATTTTGTTTCGAATTTCGAATTGGTTTCTGACTATACGTAATAACTGTCAAAGATACACAAATGACAGTTGGGAACAACGGTTTTACGTACTTTCCAAATCATGGAAGAATATCGATATGTCAAGGTCACCCATCCATGTAACGACCTCGAAGAGTGTTGCTTAACTTTGAAGATCAACCCGTGTGACCATTTGCCACAAGTTCCTCTAACAATAAATATGTGCAGTATTGTTTCATATAAAAACTTTTTGTTCGCAGGTTTAGAGCTTTCCGAGGGTCACCGAAAGATTGGATACTAAGAATAAGGTTCAAAAAGTTCAAAGTTGGTACTTTGATCAACGGTACGACATGCCACAAGGGATACATGCAAGTAAGTACTTTTTACGTTCGTTTTTTGAGAAACAAAAGGTTATAGTGTGATAAAACTTTCTCTGTAACTGTAAAAGGCGATTATATATTTTCCTGTAAAAGGCGATTTTTTATTTTTCATTACTTATTCAGCTAAGTATTAATTTGAATACATACATACATACGGGTTCAGTGCGGGTGGTAGCTGTCTCATGTCTTTGGATTTTCGATCCTAAGTCCTAAGAAATGCGAGTTATCCTACGATGCTTTTTGTCACTATTTTGAGAACAATGGTAATGAAGAAATTTACACAAAGGTGTTTGCCCGAACAGTCTTCGAACTCACGGTCTACATCTCCAAGTCATAATGTTACCAATGGGCCGTTTGTAAACAGTAACATAAAACATTTTGGGACCACTTTTATTATGCGTACGGCTAAGGAGTGAAATTCCCCGCCGGAGTCTGTGTTTCCTGATCGCTATAACCTGGGTTTCTTTAAGTCAAGAGTGCATAGGTTACTTCTAGGCAAGCGTGCTCCCACATCATCAATTACCATCAGGTGAGATGGTGGTTAAACGCTATAAAAAAAATACAAAGTTATCATTTATCTTGTTTTTCCACAACTGCCAAATAATGAATATTGTTTTTTTTAGCTTCATCTATGTATTTATAAACCTTATAGCATTCATTTTGATCCGATTTATTTATTCAAATATGTTACATGGTAGACTAACTTTATGAGATACTAGTACTCACGCGGGGCTTCGCTCCCGTGGATTCTATCACGGAAAAAACATAACTCTCCTTTTTTGCAGTCGTGTAAAAAGTAGCCTATAACCTTCCTCAAGCTTCAAGCTACTTCCATACCAATTTGCATCCAAATCCACCCAGTACTTTCGAAGATTAGCGCGTTCAAGCAAACAAACAAACAAACAAACTTTTCCGCTTTATAATATTAGTATAGATACATAGATTTTAGAACAGGGTTCCATTGGTAGGTTCCCTTCGAATACCGAACCCTCAAAACATGATTAAACCTTAATTTAAAAGGAAAAAAAACAAAAAAGAACGATTTTTTATGAAGCCTGTCGAAACCAGACGTCTAACGACGAAAGAATGGATTCTTCTTATATTTTTTCTCTCATTTATAACCGTCTTTAACGGAAGCGATGAAAAGGGGGAAGGGCGATCTCTGAAAAAAGAAGTTTTGAGTCACAAAGTCGTGAAAATCGGCCGCCATCACTGTGCTACTAATTGAGTCAGCGTACGCTTTCGAATTCAACTAATTAATTTTTGAACTCGGCTGACGGGTGAAAGAACTCGGAACTGGGAAACTGAGGAACTCAGAACTCGGAGCGGACCAATTTTAAGCGTAATTATTGAATCATTTTCCGTTTGTAGATTTGTGAGTTTACTAACTGAGAAATTTCGGGAATCCATCGTGATTTGTATTTGAAATGTTTACGCATATTTGGGATGAAACAGCTATTTCGATGTTATTAAAATTAGAAACAGACAAGTTAACGAAATGTTTCAGAATTTGAGTTTCGAAAATGACAATAATTTGCGAAGCGTTTATTTGGAAAAGAGAATGCGAAACTGATGGGATAGTAATATATAATATCCAATGTTTGTAAATACGTGGAATATTATACTGAACATTTAACATAAGAATAATTATGTATATTACATGGAACTAAAAATAACCAAGTGCCACTTGTTCATGATCCAGAAAAAAAACGTGTACTTAATAAAATTTTAATTAACATTGCTGAAATAATTAGGGACCTATTCCTTGATGAAACATTTTTTTAAATTAAAGTAATTGGAAAGGGTTACATTATGTTTTGTCCTAAGACTATTTTTACCAGTTTTTGAGTCCCCTAGTATGAAAAATAAGTAACTGCCGACACCCCTGTTTATAACGTAAGACTCTTGAGGAAAAAATAAATGCAGTTTTGGTTTTTAAATACTTTTTCTACGTCGTTACCCGTGGTCCCGGTGAGTCGACCCAATAAAGGTTTCATACCTGAAGTAAGTCGTAATTTTAATTAACCGTATCGGTACGGTATGGTCCCATGGTGTTAGGGATTGATTACTGGAGATAGTTTAGTTTACTTTTCAATATTAGAAGGAGTGCAAAAAACAGCTAATGTTTTGATATAATAATGCATTTAAAGTCATTACAATATATTGTCGTCGAATTACAACTATTTGGTGAACCCTAGTAAATTTAATATTTATAACGTAAGACTCTTGAAGAAAAAATGAATGTAGTTTTCGTTTTTATATGGTTTTATCTGCGTTACTCGTAGTCCCATGGCGTTAGGGATCGATTATTGGAGATAGTATAGTTTAGTTTTCAATATTAGAAGCAGTGCAGAAAGCTAATATTTTGATATTTATTATATTAATGCATTTGTAGTAATTACTTAATTCTGGTCAAATTTCGAATTTTGGGTGACCACTAGTAAAAGTAAATAGCTATTCGTTAGTCTCACTAAACTAGAGAACAGCTGGACCGATTTCATGAATTATTTTTGTATTACGTTCCCTCGCACACATGGAAGGTTTAAAAGGTCAGAAAGAAGTCTGTTGTGTCAGCTAGTATTCTAATAAATATAAAATTATTTACAGATCGTGGATGGCAACGCGAAGACGGATGTCTCAAACAGAAAAGAGCCAGGTCTCTTCTGTGGCGAAATAGAACAGCCCCAAACGTTCATATCCGAGACCAACTTCGTAAAGATTGTGTTCCACGCCGACAACTTCACTGATCAAACTTACTTCAGCTTCGACTCCAGGTCAGTGAGCATTCACGGGTTAATTTAATATAGAACTAAAGGGTAGACTAGATTTTACGTTCGCTGTTCAAACGTTGGAATTTATCTGACGAAGTACTCGTGTTTTTAGTTTTGTATTCAATTATGAAGTTGAGATTTAATTTTAATAAAGCATTGCAGTTGGTAATTGATTGACAGAGTGATTGATTGATCTACAGCAGTATTAAATATGCCATATTAAATTAGACTGTCTGTCTGCAATTTAAAAACTGTGTTTTCTCACGTGCTTGTACAATAAAACACAACCTATTTTATTTTATTTTTTTCTGCATTTCTGTCTGTTAAGTCTTTGTGCTTGTCATTAAAAATCTCTGAAATGGCTTAAATATTTTTATTGGGAATTTCATTGAGATAGAATAAATTATCTCGCAATTCCAACAAGACTGGGAAGAATATCAAATCAAAACCGTGAGCACAGCTAGTACAAAATAAATTGCTTCATTATTGCCCATAAATTTTCTGCCATTTACAAGTACGTAAAAAGCCGATAAATTGTTGAACTATGTACATAAATGATAGGAAATTGATATAAAGTTTTCACAGAAACTTACCAAAGGTTTCGTAAGGTTTAAAATTAATTTTTCTCTACAGAGCTGAACAACAATTTGAAGTGTATCTACGCTACGGACAGCATCCGGAACTGTATCCCAACAGAAGAGGCGAAGTTGTTGCTGGGTATGTACATTATACCTATTTACAAACAACGTCGTGTACACTTATCTGGTACAACATAACTTTAAGGTACCGTCATAAGTTTCCGTCCCTTTACAAGTATGGATAATACATATTAATATCAATTATAGCACTCGTAGCATAGGTACTCTGTGAGTCACATTTTTAATCGCTTCGTCACATAATGCAACGTCAAAATTTTTCAAACATATTTGTTAGATTAATTAAATATGTGAGATCAATTTAAAAAAGCGTACCAAAATGCTTAGCTCTTTAGCATTATAACAATTTCCTAATGTAATTGTAACATTACATCACATACCCTAAATGCATAGCTATAGTCTAGAGGTCTTAAAGTCAATAGTGAATAGTTTACTTCTAGGTGGTTCTTCTTTGACCATATCATCAGCTTACCATCAAGTGAGATAGTGGTTAACCGCCTTTCATCAAAATAAAATAAAATAATTCTGCAATTTTAGTGTAGTTATAGCATCATTCTCTGAGAGTTGCTTTTATAATGTCACAGTACAGTGCTTAGCTAGCCGCCTGTATGGGATCAAACACATTTTCAAATTAAATTATTAGATTACGTCAATTTTATTAATAAGCTATGTGGGTCATATTTTCAAATATGGCAGCATAATGTTAAATTTCGAGCCTGTTTGGCATCGCATACTTAGAATATTTTTCTTGTAGCAACAATCTTTTTCAAATGCGATCACAGTCCAAGGAGAACGAATTAACTTTAAAGCAACATTTGTGAAAGTAATTGGCACTAAATTTAAAAAACCAACGATAGATTGTAGGGCTTAAAAAAGTGACTAACTTAACAAGCCCTGTCATGATTGTACATATACCGATTCCACTACGGTCAACATCTATAATAGATAGTACATTTGTGGCATTATTAATAAGCAAACTGACGCATCATGTCATCATAAAGAGTACCTCAAATATTAACCTTCGACGTGCTTGTATGATTTGACCAGTACAGATTGTATGGATTCCAAATGAGACTCAAATCGAGAAAAGACTTGGAAATTTGTTTCAGTGTTACTTCTGACGGTAGTCAGCAAGAAAACACTTTCCTCGTATAAAATCTACGTTTATAAATATCTAAAAATGTATAACCAATTTGCAAAACAAATATAAATACATTATTGAAATATCATGCCTGTTCATGTCCACTCGATATTAGCTTACTTGAGTAAATTGTGTTAAAAGCGAAAATAAAAAATATATACTACTATTTTTTCTTACATCTGGGAGAATGCTGTTCCTAAAGGTATTCTATTCCTGAGCCAACTCAAACCTAGTCCTTGTAGTAGACTTCCAGTTCGGCTCATCACCTCTTTCTAGGCCATTCTCGATATCACAGTCTATTCTTTGGCTTTCACTTTGATGAATGTATTGCCCAGCAACCGGCATGCATGTAGCAGTAGTAATGATTTGAACTAGTAGCTATCTTCCCTAGGTCTTAGGTTGGAGGTTCAGAAAATACAGAAAATAATATCTATGAAGCATCTTACTCTCTCTCCGTCTGTTGATCTTAATTGGAATGACATAGTACTATATTTAACTGAAGCAGCAAAGTAAGTAGTGAATGTTTAAAGTTCAGTATCAGTTTAGAATCAATCAATGAAAGTACTAACAATATTAATGACAGTATGTTTTGAGACAAGCACTTAGTTTTACTCAGCCGTATGACACAACAGGTTTTCTTTATTAATTTGATGTTCAAATAATAAAATAGAAACAAGGACTTGATAAGATAAGATAAGATCATTTTATTTGTCCAAACATGAGTATACATACAAAAGAAAAGCATGCAAGTTGTTATTAAATAGTTTACACGGGTCGTCATGTTTGCCATATTTATACAGTGGCATACAAATATTTAAGATGAATATATGTAAATTATAATTATTTATAATTTCGTATAAAATTACACAGCTAATAAAGTTAGTTAAATAATTCATAAAAACAATTCAATTTCAATTCAATAATGGATCAATATTGGTTTACAGATGACCAGGCCGAAATAGCATTTTAGGTACGGTGTTAAAATAATATAAGCTTCCTACTTATCTTTATAATAAAATATACAACAAGTAACTTTAAAACCAACTGGGTTGTCATTATTTACCTTCATACCATTAAACATTTCCCAGCCTTTGTTATTTACCTGTCCTCATTTAAATAAGGCCTTATACAAAGTACAAACCATGAAGAAAGGAAAGATTAATGATGATAAATAAATAAAGAACAGAGCGTTTACGAAACCAAATTGCCTCATCTCATTTTACATACGCTCCTAACAAGATGTAATAATAGATTCATTAGAGTATACACCTCCAGGAACCAGAGGAAAAGTCACCCTTACAAATATTACTGAGGCAAAATAAATTGCTTTAAAATATGATTTCATCGCAATCAGATAAAACATAACATATACGGGGTTCCACAAGGCCCCATCCTCGGCCCCGGCTTTATTTAAATTATTTGCCAAATTGCAATGCTGGCTTCAAAGGGAATTCAAACGTACGTGATCAACATTTTAAAGCAAATCGCTTGGAAAAGCTATTCGGCATTGTCTGCATTTACTTTCGAGTGTGATCGATTCTGCGTTGAGATCACAAAGGGTGTTTTGAAATGGAAAGATCACGTTTCTGTTTATTGTAGTGTTGAAGTCGAAAATAGATAGTTTGCGAACGATTGAAAGCAAATGATAGAATGAAGGGAGTTAACAAGTACGTTGATATTAGAATTCGTTTAATGAATAAAAGTTTGAACGTGTCCAAGTTCAATTGTTTTTATGAAAGGTCAGTCATGTATGAGGTCATGTAAAAGAAATTTAAAAAATTAAACAAAAATTAAAATAGCCCATAAAAAAGTCTAAAAATAAATTACCCTTAAACAAAAACGGTAAATTCATTAAAATCCGAGTAATAAAAACCGTAAATAAGTTCAGGAGCAGTTAATTCGGCGAATGATAAATTGTTATTTGTTGCCACCGAAATTCGGTGTCGAAAGTTTTCAATAATTTAGTATCACATTCAGAACAATTTATATTGTCGTTTATAACAAACAAGTACGTCGGAAAGGGAAAAGTTCGTGATTTATATTAAACTAAATGTGTTTTCGGGTTTCTAGACTTGTTTACCTAGATCTACGTGTTGAAAAAAATGGTGCCTACAATATTATTTTCTTTGTAATTTACACTACTTGAAGTTGGCTTCTAATATAATATTATTATATATTATTAATTAGGCCTGTTGGTCTAGTGGTCAGTGGCACTGACTGCTATGCGCAAGGTCGTGGGTTCGATTCCCACCCAGGACAAATGTTTGTGTGATGAGCACGATCATTTGTTCTTTGTCTGGGTGTAATTTATTTCTAACTAGCTGACCTGCCACGACTTCGTTCGCGTGGTATCCTACCCCTACCCAACCGATACCACTACCCTTATCCTACCAATACCCTACCCATATCTTACTCTACCCCTACCCTACCCAAACCCTACACTACCCTACCAATACCCTACCCCTACCCTACTCTCCATTTTAATAATATATAATATAATATTCCACAACTTTCACACAACACCATCTAGTCCCAAACTAAGCAGAGCTTGTGGTATGAGTACTAGACAACTGATAAACTTAAATATATATTTCTAAATACATACATATTATAGATAAATTACACCCAGACAAAGAACAAATGATCGTGCTCATCACACAAACATTTGTCCTAGATGGGAATCGAACCCACGACCTTGCGCACAGGAGTCAGGGCCACTGACCACTATACTAACGGGCCTGTCAATATATAATATATATATTATTTAGAAACCGTTTGTATAGGAAATAGAAAAGGGCTGTTTTGAGGGTTTACCCGGTATTTTTTTTTCTCAACTTTTAAACCTTCCCTAGACCACCACGAACATTTCAAAACCAAGATAAGATAAATCCGTTCAGCCGTTCTCGAGTTTTAGCGAGACTAACGAACAGCAATTCATTTTATATATATAGATATGTATGTATTTAGAAATATATATGTATGTTTATCAGTTGTCTAGTACTCATGGCACAAGCTCTGCTTGGTTTGGGACTAGATGGCGTTGTGTCAAAGTTGTGGAATATATTATTATTATCTGCTTAGCCGAACTACGTAAGGGTCAGCTTTCAGTCTTACCAGATGCATCTAAGTACTAGTGTTTTACATGGTGCATCTGCCTATCTGACCTCCTTAACCCAGTAGCTGGGTAACACAACATCACTTTTGTAAGCTAACATGGTCACTAACAGTATCACTTAAAATGGAATATTTACCATGTGTATTTTTTTTATTGATAATAGGCTCGCGTTTGACCACCATCTCACCTGATGGTAAGTGATGACGTGGTCGAAGATGGAGCACGCTTACCTAAAAGTAACCTTGAATAGGTTACTTTTAGGTAAGCGTAAGCTCTTGACTTAAAGACCCCTAGGTTATAGCTATCGGGAAACACAGACTTCGACTCCACTCCTTAGCCGTACGCACAATAAAGGTATTCCCAAAACGTTTTGTGCGTATAGGTGGGATGTCCACCGGGTAAAAATGGTGCATCGCCATTTGTCTTGTAGTCCGATGATGGAACGGGCTTGACGGAATTAGATTGTGTAATTCCATCGCACACTCCCCGAAATGTAACCGATAGAAAACCGATAGACTAGCAACTCGATGCCGATGTTCAAGGCTCTGGAGCTTTGATTCGACCAGTGTATCGTTGCCAATGATGAATGTTGCCTTTTGTCCCGTTTCGCAATACTACTTGGCAGATCCATCCCAAAGATGAGAGCAGTACTCCATACACGACCGAACCTGGGCTTCATAGAGATTGTTTGATTTTGTTTTGAGTTGCCGATATTTCTGCACAGTTGCAAGCACCACGACCACGGATGAACTTAAGTAATTGCGGGTGGACGTTTATGAGCAGACAAATCGGTCTGCCCTCTTTCTCGTTCGTTTTCTGTTAGCGACACCGCTACCGCTGTCACATGTATCACTAAAAACTCGATTCTGTTCCCGACACACCAAACTCAAAATACACCTGGTAAATATCCCGTTTTAAGTTCTAATGGTACAACATCACTTGGCAAGACTAGTGTCAGATTATCTGACTTCTGACTTCCTAGGAGGCACGGAGGAATCTCTATATGCTTAGATGGTCACTCATCTATGGACTGACCTTGGCAGGCGTTGCTTAACCTACAAGATCGACCCGTGTGGCTGTTTTTTAACCGACTTCTGAAAAAGGAGGAGGTTCTCAATTCGGATGTTTGTTTGTTTTTATTTTGTTTATTTTTTATGTTTGTTCGGGCATAGCTCCGTCGCTTTCCAACCGATTTCAAAAATTCTTTTTTTGTTGGAAAGGGTATACTTTCCAAATGGTCCCATGAAAATTTTATCGCAATCGAACAAGCCGTTTCTGAAAAATCAACAAAAGTCTACAAAAATATTTACATTGATGATCTTTTCGTTTACTCTGCATTGTGTTTTTTGTTCGCGCGTTTTTAGTTTTTTGTAGTTGACATTTTGGCTTTTATAACTAGATTAATTACAAATTGACCCACTAAAAAGCGCAAAAATAAAAACTTTTTTGCAAAAAAAATAAAACCGACTTCCATATCAAAACACTACAAAGCCAAAAATAATTTTAATTTCGGAAGGCGGTGTGAAAAAAAAGAAAATACAAAACCAATAACACCGACTACCGAAATTAAAATTATTTTTGGCTTTGTAGTGTTTTGATATGGAAGTCGGTTTTATTTTTTTTGCAAAAAAGTTTTTTTATCCTTTATTATTTAAAACATGCGAGTACATTTTTAACAAATATAAACATACCACCTAAACCATCGAGGGTTTATCTGTGGTATGCTAGCCGCGGCAACTCGATGCCACACCACACATACATACATCATTAAAAGTAACACTTTAACTATGCATCGAAACACCTTCTAGGTCGTAGTACTTTCTAGAAAGTGTTTTCTTCTACTGACAAACCGTTCCATCAGCTGCGCTTGCGTTTTGGCGCCGCGGTATCTTGTAAGAACAATACCACAACCCCAGCAGAGCCACGAGCTCCTAATATCACTCTTGAATTATGTAGTCACAAACTCAATAACTCAATTTACTTCAGTTTGATATATATTGTGTGCACACGAATCTTTGAAGGTGTATTATCCGAGATAGTTACTTGTCACGACTGTGAAATTGCGCGCGAAGATATTCTATTCTGATTATGTATTTAGTAAACAATACATGAAAAGTTTCCAAAGGACTATGTCAGTGGACATCTTGATCTCAGAAGAACATCAGATGACATAATTATTTCTAGATTAAGATGAAACTACTGTGTTTGGTCAGCGAATAAAGGCTATTTATATATTATACATGAAAAGTTTCCGATTTATGATAATGAGCATACTGGGCTCCGATATTACCTATTTTTATTGATAATAGGCTCGCGTTTGAACACCATTTGCATTTATCTGACTTCAAAAAAGGAGGAGGTTCTCAGTTCGTGCTGAACTTTTTTTTTTAAACAAATGGAGATATCAATATAAGCTAGCGGTGGAGTGAATTTATTCATATTATAATACTGCAACACTTGTATTCATATTAGGATATTAAAATATCATATATTAGGCTACCTGGATTTTCGCAGTGACAAGTCGCCTCTTTGAGGAGTGGCTTGAGAGACATCACGGCGTCCTCACCGCTACCGTAGGCCACCGTAAGAACATTAACACAAAATTAAATCAACCTAAATTAAATAGTTGTCAAATTAAAGTTTACATTTTACATTCAAATTAAACAAAATAAATAAAAAAAAGTAATAGTTATAGGTATGGTGCCAAAGCGTATGTATGAGCGAACGTTTAATACGAAAGAACATTGAAAGGAATATAGATATCAGATAATATAAAACAGATATTAAATATCATGAATATCGTCTTGTCGTACCAAGCGCTTCTCCTCCACATTTATTGTGCGCACAGCCAAGCTGTGGAATTCTCTGCCGGCTTCTGTGTTCCCTGCCACTTATGACCTTTCAGCCTTTAAAGCACGAGTAAATAGGCATCTTCTAGGCTCGCTCGTTCCATCTTAGACCTCATCTATCGCTTACCATCAGGCGAGATCGAGGTCAAGAGTGCGCCCATCAGTAATAAAAAAAATAAAAAATAAAATAACAAGATTTGACCGGAATATAAATACCGTAATATTTCTAATACACTTTCATATGCTTTTATTATAAACTGTTCATTCTAAACTAAATAAATAAATAAAATACATTTAATTCAGGATTCAAAAGTCCAATATAGACACATACATTAAAGACAGATACATTACATTATAAATTATCTTAAACATCCACACAAAATATGAAAAAAAAAAATTAAAAATTACAATTAAATAAAAAAAAAACATGCAAAACAGATAGGCTGTCCCACCCCACACGCGACATGTCTCCCACAACAATGTCGTATATAGGGACAGTCTAGCCTACCTGCTATCATCTTCAAAATAGTGTTGGAGCTAGTCCATACTCGGCGCACTAGGGATGCACTCCGCTTACGCATAGTCGCATAAAAGCAGCTAGTACGCGCCTCAGCAAACATCCCTGAGGCGCTGCAGAAGCGGGGCAGCCCCATAATTGCCCTAAACGCGTTATTATATTGTACATGGAGAGCACTGTAACTTTTCTGCGTGTAGTTAGCCCACAGGCTGCACGTGTATAAAGGTGTACAATACGCCCTAAAGAACGTAGTCTTAACTTCAAATGAACTACGTGCAAACCTGCGAGCTATCATGTTCGCCCTCCTTGACAGTGCTCTCCGTTCCCGTTCAATATCTGCATGATCCCGTAAGTCGGCAGTAACGATGTGCCCTAAGTATTTGAACTGAGTCACCCATACTAAAGGGTTCCCATTGAGGTACACAGGAGGTACTTCTAGCGGGCACTTCATACCACTCACAAAGATCATGCAGTTACTTTTTACTACATTATATGTAAGACCATGCTCACCGACATATTCCTCACATATTTGCACCAGTTTCCTAAGACCACAGACCGACGCGCTCAGTAACACCATATCGTCTGCGTAGCTTAAATTGTTAACACAAACTCCATCAACGTGGCAACCGACATGCTGACTGCTAAGCGCGACGATTAATGCATTCATATACAAGTTGAACAGGGTAGGCGAGGTCAGTCCACCCTGTCTCACTCCACACTTCAACTCATACGTCTCAGATATTATACCTGCCCATCTGACGCTGTTGATATGGTGCGTGTACCAATACTTGAAGATTTTAACTAATTCAATAGGTAGGTTCACACTTTTAAGCTTTTCCCACAAAATATCATACGACACCAGATCAAAAGCACGGGATAAATCCAGGAAACGCGCAAAAACTGGCGTATTACGTCTAGTGTAGTATCCGACGGTAAACTTAAGACACAATATAGCACTTTCAGTAGACAGTTGTGGCCTGAAACCAAACTGGTTGTCGTGCAGAGTTATGTGTTTACTTAACTGCGTATTAAGCACACCGTCAAACACCTTAGCCACAACCGTTCCTAGTGACTATGTTAACTATGTATTATACTATCCAAAATTAAGTCGCTTTGCAATTAAAATGGCACGCGTATTTTTTTCCTTTTTATAGACCCCATAATATCGTTTTTTCTTATATCGGGAGTACGTTTAAATATAAATAAACTCACAAACACAAACAGCCAGCCTACCCTGAACAACTATCGGTAGGCCATACACATAATTTGTTTCATGTAGAACTAGCGACACACGACACCGCAGATATTGTTAATGATTCCATGTTCGAACACCTCTAACTTCCTTCAGGACGATGAGTACACGACGTGACCTGAAACTTTACGACCCTTCCATATCCAAGAGCCAAAAGCCGTGACACTCAATTTCCATGGCAGTAAATCACTAACTCAATACTTCAAATCATCACTCGTAGGCCACTGCATAAATCAACTTCGATTTACCAATTACTTAAGAGGCTTATCCCGAATGTCGCGAACGTTCTAGAATCATTCTGACTGGCTCCAAATGGCTCCACTTTGGAGGGTACGTGACCGAAATAGCTTATAAATCGTGTTGAATTGTCGGAGCGGGCTCACTGCCCACCTATTATTGCAGCCACATTGATTTATGCGTTGTAATCAAGTACTCGAATTAAAGTGAATGAGGTGCGCGTTGCTGATTTTGGGATTTCTTTTTTTAAATTGGCGGAATGGCAGCCCTTTTTGAGGGTTAGGGAGTGTTATTTATATACGTGAGTGTGCAAAAATTCTGCAGCGTATTTTGTTTTGCTGACGCATTTTTTATAACCACTTCGGCTTAGAGGTTGATGTCAATAGGGGTAAAATTGCAACTCATGTTTGAGTCTACTCTACTCTAGAAAAGGTATAAAATTTACAACATGGTTGTAAACATTTTTACTGAAAGACATTTCTGCCGAGTTAGTTTATCTTTTACTGTCATTCATTAGATAATCTAGTAAAAATATCTCTGGTAAATGTGACGAATTAAAAATGAGACTCAGAATCACTTACTCCAGCAAATTCATTCGCGTTAAGTAATTAAAATCCAATTTTAAAACTCGGCTCAATTAATAAATTTCGAGTAAAAATATGAGCCAGTCTCGAATTTACGGTAAAAAGCAAAAGAAATGTCCAACTGAAAGTGTCAGGATAATGATTTTGTTAAGCTTTGTTAGCGAATTAACTTAATGAACGGGAGCAATTTTTCTCAGGTCTTATTGTGAGAGAGTGTTCCGTGATTGCCGGCTGCAGACGTGTTATGTACAGTCGGCCGCCTACCCTGGAGTGTATCCAAGAAATCTTCATTGCAGGTGAGTCTATTATCGTATTTTGTTCTTGAAGAGCTAACGGAACTCGTTTAATCTAAGTTACTTAGCGTTGATTATAATGGACAACTTTTGTTTGTTCGATGAGTTTTTTGTTGGAAACAATTCTATTAGTGTTATTGGGATTGTATGCATTATATAAATCGATATGTCTGTATAGATTTGCTTTTTCATGATGATTGAAAGTGTCTTTGAATGTCAAGAAATTTGTTCATTTTT
This sequence comes from Tholera decimalis, assembly GCA_943138885.2. Classification (NCBI taxonomy): domain Eukaryota; kingdom Metazoa; phylum Arthropoda; class Insecta; order Lepidoptera; family Noctuidae; genus Tholera; species Tholera decimalis. Next base: position 7,532,607 of record OW964555.2, read on the forward strand.
GCATTTCACTCTGGGTTTATTAGTAGATCCAATTCCTAATGCATAAAATACGTCATTGTAATTCATGAAATATTAAATTAGAAAAATCTTTCATCAAGAGAGTACTGCGGAAATCCAGTAGCTTTTTTGTTTTGGTGGGAAAATCATCTAATGACTGCTCCCACACTGGGTGGAGCGGAAGAGAGGATGAGACTTATAAAGACTAAAAATCCATTCAGTTCCTTCGACTGCACTTAAGTTCCGGGGCCGTGGTACCTTGTTAAAATATTCCCACAACCCTGACTGGCAATGGTCCTGTCATGCCTTGTCAATGCCTTTGAGGCACGCTTAGAATATGACGCGCCGCACCGTCACGTCGATCTGGACCTAGTCCTTACCAGAAGGTGAGCTACCCCTGCTCGCCACCCAAAAGCTCACCCCTACGTTGGCTAAAGACCAGCTCTCGATCCCCGATGCCCGGGGAGATCTGGTAGCTACAGGCACGAATGAGTAATTGTACACACATTATTTTCATCATCACTATGGCTCTTGAAACCGTGAAAGAACTGGCCGGCACGTCATAGGACCGAACAATCGAAAAATGTGCGACATTCAATAACCCGCACTAGCGCGTGTGGTTGATCACGGCTCAAGTAGGGACTTGAGCCGTGATCTACCATCTCAATAGAGAGAAAGCCTGGGGCCCAGTAATGGAAATATTATAGACTGATTCTGATTTATTAAGGGGTTTAAATGTTTTTTTTTTCTTTATATATTATCGTTCCCTTATGGTTTTTGTGCCCAATAAATTAGATGGCATTGAAGTATCTCTTCAAAGTCAGAACGCAAAGCAGAAATTTTGATGAGGGTGGGACCTGGCTGGGACAAATGTGTTTGTTTAGGTCCAGAGCGTTAGCATTGTTTGTCAACGCTGTTTTCCCTGTACAGTCACCAGCATAAGTATCTTATACTTACGCAAGAAACAACTTTTCTCGGAAATAACGAGAGGAAGGACCTATTTCATCATAGTCTGGGTTGGATGATACTTAGTTTGTTCAAGACGTTTTTACATAATTATATATTACTAGCATTTGCCCGCGCCTTCGTTCGCGTGGAAGGTTTTTTCCGCATAAATCCCGATCTCATAAGAATTTCGGGATAAAAAGTATCCTAAGTATTATTCCAGGATGTCAACTAATCACTACCAAATTTCATTGATATCCGTTCAGTAGTTTTTGCGTGAAAGAGGAACAAACATTCATAAATCCTCACAAACTTTCGCATTTACAATATTAGTAGGATGTATGTAAATATTTTAGGAGTAAAACAAAAATTGAATAAATGGAGGGTAGTCTGAGAAACTATTGCAGATAATTACAATTATTATTGTATTAAGTCCGCTCATGTAACACTGTTGTACAGACGCCAGCACATCAAGCTACAGCAATCTGTCAAATTTCTTTAATATATTTTCAACTCTATTGTTAAAGAAATTAGGTTCCTTGAACCTAGACAATTTGATCGTTTCTCGTGTACTCGTTGAGCTTTATTGACTCGGCTTTCTTCTGGTAATCGTTTTTGCTAATTCTAGCTCTAACGAGTTGAAATGGTTCTAAAAAGTGTAGTGAGCTTGTCAAAAGACAACATACAAAATGACGTTACTTGGCGGAAATTCATACCAAACTAATACTTTAAAAAAATATCTGGTGTTGATTCCGTCGAAAATCAGATGTTCATTCTTGCATGCAGTAAACAACACCGTAAGTATATACTCATGCAGAAGAGATGCAATAAAGGCTACCAAATGCAAGCAGAACACACTCGACCAGGGTTTCTTTCCTCCACGAAGCATTCACAGGAGATGTTGACTCTTCAGCTGCTATTTTCCGGCGCAGCAGGACTGCTGCTGCTGTATCCACGAGTCAACATCTCCTGAAGAAGATCTAAAATATTTATGTTTATCTGGTACATCTGGCGCATTTTTGCGGCCTACCCAAACGTCCTTACTTTGGAATTTTTCGTCAAATCGTTAAGCTCCTTGTTCTAAATTGAGCTATAGGTCATTTGACAAATGCTTGCACTGTATGGACAGGCCCACTAAAATCTGTGGGCATCTTTCTTCAAAAGATCGCCTCAGACTGAAACTTACAAGATTCCCATATAATTAAACAAGTATAGATTGTATGGACTTTAAAAGAGACGGACCCCTGAGTTTGTTTTGGTGTTTCTTCTCAGGGTAGTCAGTTAGGAAACACCGGCCTCATCTAGTTAATATTTACGAAAAAAAATGTCGTGTAAAGGTGTAATTTGAAAAATAGAGGTCACTTATTAAAAAAGGACATAATAATTTGTGGGTTTCGACATGTCCACATTTTATATTACGCTCGTGACTGTACAAGTTGAGTCGACGGCACTTTGTGTAGTCTTTACGTCAACTTCCAACAGTTCCGTTTTTATTATAAAAGATAACACAATGCTTTAGAGCTTTAGGCTCGAGAGTGACAAAGAAAATTGTAATACAGTACAAAGTCATAACAAAGTTTTTCAAAAGGAATATATTCTTCAATTATATTTATTTATTATTTAAACTTTATGTACAATAGTGATACATGGGTGAACTTAATGCAGCAAGATATTCACTACAAGTCAACATTTGGGTTAAAAAGACCACATTGTGGTAGGTGTACAAAAAATAAAATAAATTATGGAAATAGTATATATTATTTCCAAAAAACAATAAACTAATATCGCGTTATCAAACAGACACAAAAAGCGCAAAACAGCTGCTACATAGAAACTAGTAACAATAAGTCTAAAGCTACCTGGAAAATAATAAACAATTTGAAAAGCAGCGTACCGAAAACACATATTAACGCTATTGAAGTAAACAACAAATGTATCACAAACCCTCAAATAATTGCTCAAAATTTTAATGATTATTTCACAGACCTAGCTCAATCCAATGTAAATTGTCAAACTTATAATAATACGAATGTTTTAAAATCCCACAAATCTATGTTCATGGAACCAATAGTCCCAAAAGAGATGATACATGAGGTTATTTATCTTTTTGAGGTTATTGATCTTGTTATCATCTCTTTTTTTCACAGGGGTCTGTGTTAGGTCCATTACTTTTCATCTGCTATATAAACGACTTCCCCAATGTAGCCAGTCATCAGATGTGCTTATTTGCAGATGATAGCACTATTGTTTTTGACAAGGGAAATTTTAAAGAAATTGAATTAGACATAAACACAAACCTAGTGTCTATCATAGAATGGTTGAATGCCAACAATCTAAAAATTATTTGACTAAAACTAAAATAATGGACTTTAAACTTCGACAGAGAAAACCGACACAATATCAAATCAGGTACAAAGGAGACGCAGTATTAGAATCGAACACTACAAAGTTTTTAGGATTACACATTGACAATGATATGACATGGAAAGCTCAAATTGATAGTGTTTGTCTGAGACTTTGCAGATTCTCTTATGCCCTTTATATGTTAGGTAAAATCGCAAACAAAACTGCCCTCCTAACGGCATACCATGGGTATGTAGCCTCCACGTTAAGGTATGGACTCATATTTTGGGGTAATGCTGCAAATATATCCTCCGTACTTTTGGCACAAAAAAGATGCATCCGAGCCATCTGCAAATTAAAAACGACAGATACATGTAAGCCACACTTTAGGGATTTCAAGATTCTGACAGTACCGTCGCTGTATATCTATGAGGTTCTGATGTTTGTAAAAACTAATATACACTTGTTTAGTCATGTAGAAAGTCAACGTCGCTCAGATAAGTTAAAAACAACAATCACCAAAACTGCTTTTGCTTATAAAATATCTATGCAATGGCACCTAAATTGTATAATAAATTACCTTGTCATATTAGAAACAGTAAGAATAATAATGAATTTAAAACTAATATCTTTAAACTACTAAATGACAAAGTATATTATTCACTCAATGAGTATTTGGAAGACAAATTTTGATAAATTTTTATAATTTATGTTTGTATATTTTTGTTATTTATTGTGTTTTTTATTTTACAATCATTTGACATTGTGTATTATTATTCTTTCCTATTTTCATGACATTTTCCCTATTTTTAACCGACTTGAAAAAAGGACAAATTAGTCTTGAATTTTTTTTTTTTTTAATGTATTTTTTTATTATTATATATTATTATATATTATATATTAGTATTTTTTTATGTATTATATTACCTCATAACTCGGAGATAGCTGACCGATTTGGAATTTTTTTTTTGTTCGAAAGAGTATACTTTCTAGTTGGTCCCATTATTACGAAATCAGGATCTGATGATGGGATCCTGGAGAAATCGAGGGAACTCTTCAAATATTATAGGCACACCTATAGCGTTTTGGGTATTTCTTATAGTACCTTGAGCAGTTGCTTTCGAAAAGTACCATTTGGGGAAGTTAAACTGATGATGAAGACCACAGATGGCCACTGAAACTACTCAATAATAAGTATTTCGTGAATTGCGATTCGATTACTTGAGTACGGATGTTAAACACTTTATGCTCGTCGGAATACATACGAGTATGGTGATGTAGAGCTGATGATCAAGTACCAGGATAACTCCTCAAAAATTAACAGCTATGCATCGGGAAAAGAAACATTTTGTAAAAGGTGATAAGTTGTTGACATTATGGCTTTTGTATCTAGATAAATTACAAACCGACCCACTAAAAAGCGTGAAAAAAAAATTTTAACAAAAAATAGAACCGACTTCCATATCAAAACACTACAAAGCTAAAAATAACTTTAATTTCGGAAGGCGGTGTGAAAAAAAACAGAATTTATTGAGACAATTTTATAATTTGACATTCTTTTATATCAAATGTACTTACTAACATCGTAAGACTGATTTTGTATGCCTATCGGCGGAACATGGTTTGTACAATTAAAGTTTAAATTATTGAAAAACACCTGTAATCACCTATGTTCACAAAATGAATAAATGAATTTGAATTTGAATTTGAATAAATACGGTGCACTATAATCATCTATGTATACAAATATCTATCTATTATTTATCTTACCAGGAATCAATCCTATATCTTGAATGCATTTACAAACATTTAACTCACATACACAAACATTCAGACCAGGAATAACTATATCAAAATTATAAAAACAACTTTCCATGTTATAATCGAAGCAGCAATATACAACGTTGTAGTCGATCACTTACCTACTCCGCCAACTGTGTATTACTGTTCATTTTCATTTCTTTAAATTCAAATAAACCTTCGCAAACCATTTAAATTTGTCTATATAAATCAATACGTAGAAAATGCATCGCAAATGTCGACAGGTTAATGTAGTGCTCTACTGACCGACCACTCGATGTCGATTAACACATTGCTTCATTAGTGTTTGAGCGTTCACACTTTGACTATTCGCTTTGTTGCCAAGAGCATGTTGATGACTTAAGTGCGTAGTGAGCAATGAAGAGGAAGGAATTAGAAGTGATGTGATGAGAGGAACGGGAAGGAATTAGACGTGATGTGGCGCAGTGGTTTTGTCATGAGTTCAAGCCAAAGCTGAAAAATTTATATTAATTATAAGTCAGCCCATTATGTTCCCAATAGAGGGACACAAGCCTCTTATATATGAGAGACAATGAGCCGTAATCCACAAGGCGAGCGTGGTACGGGTTTGTAGATGTCACATGGCTTCGTATTTGTGTCCCTAACTGAAAAAAATATTTGCAAAATTTTCATCGTGCAAGCATTTTTAGTTTATATTTTTTGGAAGCGTCAATAGCCTAACGGCTAAGGCGTCGGACTTGTGATCGAGAGGTCGCAGGTTCGAACCCCACCCATTACACTATTGTCGTGAACCCACTCCAGACACAAGCATATTTAGCTTAGTTGGACGGGTTAAGAAGATTGCTAGTAACATATAAAAAAAAAATCACTTATACAATATGTAAGTTATTATATATATTATCTTTTAAACCGATGAAGGAAAATGTCGTGAGGAAACCGGCATATAATAATAATAATATTAAATGGGTATGTCAGAGGCACTAGGCATCAATGTTGCTTATGTTAAACAGTCCTTGAAGGAACGCTTCTTTGGCCGCCTGAATAAAGTACTGAATAGTCTTCTATCAGGCGGAAACAAGGTGCGTGCCTTCAATGGTTGGGTCATGCCAGTATTGATGTACTCTTTTGGCATACTCAAATGGACTCAGACTGAACTTGACGCCTTGGACAGGCGGGTCCGCACAACGCTGACTGCAAATCGAATGCATCACCCACGTTCATCGGTGATGAGGCTGTATATCCCGCGGAAGTACGGGGTCGTGGCATTTTAAATGCAAAGACCCTACACAACCGCGAGGTATGCAGCCTAAGGGAATATTTCCTAGAAGCCGACGTGGGTATGCATCGAGATGTGGTACCGGTGGACAAAGGCCTCACTCCGCTCACCTTAGGTAGCGAGAATTCGCGCAAACCTGTAGTATTAGATACTAATGACCGCAGAGAAGTATGGCAGGCAAGGAGCTTCACGGGCGCTATTACCGGGCCCTTCATTGGTCTGACATAGACACATTAGCGTCCGTAGCCTGGTTACGTTTTGGTGACCTCTTCGGGGAAACCGAAGGTTTTGTCTGTGCGATTATGGACGAAGTTATGATGACGAATAACTATCGGAAGTATATTGTGAAAGATGGTACGGTAGACATATGTCGGGCATGTCACAAACCGGGAGAATCCATTCGTCACATTATCTCCGGCTGTTCTCGTCTGGCTAACGGAGACTATTTGCATCGACACAACCTCGTAGCCAGGATTATTCACCAGCAACTTGCTCTTAAATACAATCTTGTGGAATCAGAAGTACCATACTATAGGTATGTGCCCGACCCAGTTCTCAAAAATGGCAATTGTACACTGTGTTGGGATCGGTCTATCATCACTGACAGGACTATTGTTGCCAATAAGCCTGACATAGTTGTGATAGACTGATTAGAGCGTCGCACAATGATATTTGATATAGCAGTCCCCCATGACGAGAACCTCGTGAAAACTGAGATAGATAAAAAAAATAAGTATCTTGACCTGGCGCGCGAGGTTGTCGACATGTGGGATGTGGAGACAGCAATCATTGTGCCGATAGTCGTAACAGCCAATGGTTTAATAGCCAAGATCCTCGACCAACATCTAAGGAGGCTCTCGTTGGGCAGCTGGATCAAGGGCCTGATCCAGAAAGCAGTGCTCCTGAAAACGGCGCGTATTGTGAGGAGGTTCCTCTCTATGGAGCCCTGACCACCGGTAGCTTGGACCCTGTTCCCGATACCGGTGGGCTACTATTTTTTATATTTTTAAATGTTTTTATTTTTTATATTAATATTTAAAAATGTAAACTATATGTATATATATTAAATAAATGGAATAATAATAATAATCATTTCTTTGCAGACATTGAAGTCCATAGAATTAAATTATTAGACATTGACATCAAATATATTTATTCAAACTATTATTAGTATTCATGAATTACAAACAAGCATTCATAATAAAATAACATAATCGAATTACATCACAAATAACATAATAATGTCATAATAGAAACGAAACACAAATTACATAAAAATAACACAATACACACACATAAAAATCACAAATAGGCAGAATAATAATAACATAATAGTAAAAGAGATAAAATAAATTAAATGCACGTACAGCTATATAGAACCGACCTGTGTGTGCAGTCTCACCCATCGACCAAGCATCGGGCAGTCCCACCGGTCACTCAATTGCTCTCAACATGCCGTGGGTGCTGATATCTGTTCTGTGCCGGAGAGAAGCGTATCGTTTTCAAAGATATCCTAAGATCGAAAAATCTAAAGACAGACGATCACGTGACATCCACTAATCCACACTGGACCCGCATGGTGGATTATTCCTCTTATACAGATGATGCCAAGTTAAATAATATAATTTAAAAAATACTAGTTAAATCCAAAAAATAATAATCATAAAACGGTTGACCATTCAGCTGTTGTTATTTGAAACAGCACGTTTATTTTTTCTTGTCAATAAATATCGATGTATCTATATTGCATATCTGCGGTGTTCCGCTATTTATTGTAATTTGACTTTATATTACTTTAATCATAAAGTACTTATATATATTCTGTATGTCAAAACTTGCATTGAATTTCGTCATAGAAGTACTACCTATAATTCTTTATACCTCTACAGTGAAATTTAATGGAAGTTACGATTAAAGAACTGTCATTGAAAAGTAAGAATCCTCCAAAGAGTGTGGTGTCTAGTGAACAACTGCCCGAAGGTATAATAATATAATGTTCAAAATCCCGCAGACATGTCTGATAGTGCGAGCCTTTGAATGACGTCTGGACTTTTGTTATAGTTCGTATGATATAGGAGAATGTGTGCTGCTCCTTTCTAATATTCCTTTTCTCTTCTAGATACCATCTCAACACAAGACTACCGTACATAAAGCTGTACATAGAAAACGAAGAATTCAATATCGACGGACAACGATGCGAAAACATCATGACTTGCCCCATGAGACCCATAACCTCTGGTAAGTAGCCCAAATATTTGTACAATTTGATTAAAAATACACAAGATGAAAAGCTTTTCTCCAATGTTATTTATATATCCGGAATTCTCATTTAGATTTTTAGGAAATGCTTTTATATTTTTATTTGTCTCTTTTTTTCGGGAGACAATTATCAAATGAGTCCTTTCGCTCTGTGTGGAGCAGAACCATGTTAACATGTGAGTAATGTGATAGGCCGCAATATTTTAAATTCTAACTATAAAAATATTGTTAAATGTATGTTTAATATATTGTGGCTGTTTATGCAGCCAGTGTTCTGGGCACTTTTCCCATTAATGTTGACGATTTTTGATGCCCAATAATTTATTTTTATTTTCGCCTGTACGGACTTATGCTTTATTTTTAGAACTTTGTAAATTTGTTATCTAAGTTCCGTAATAAATACAGTAGGCTGTTTATTGTCCATACTCAATCAAATAAAATAAGAGTGAGTCAGACTTCTGCTAAATAAAAAACCAAACTGTTCCTTTAGTTGCCCATGCATTCCGTGACCGCAATGTCTCGATTTCCATTTGCCCTAAGTCTCCAATGCGGGGAGTTATCGGGAGACGATAAGTCTACGTTTAGTAGACTTTTAGTGCCAAAATAATGTTCTTAGATAAGTTTACTGAAATTACTGGCAAACAATCAATTAAGATTTTACAACAACCACACACAACGACAATCAGGCGCCATATTGTCAAAATGGGGTATCATTAAACAGATTTTTAAAAATGATATTGAGGTTTCTTTTACTACTTTTCATTTTGAGTAACTGTTTAGGAAATAAAACGTTTTAAAACAGAGTTAAATACTAATAAAAAGCTGAAAATAAAAAACTTATTTAAAAAATCTAAAAAACCCGACTGCTCAACTAAAATGGAAGAAACAAGCACATTTTTATTTTATAAAGTGACAAACAGGTGGGACCCAATTGATCCTGATAAAATTTTAATTTAAAAAATTTGAGGGGTCCCGCCTGCTTGTCACTTTTTAAAATAACAATATGGCATCTGGCTGTCGATGTGGTGTTTTTTTTTAAATTAATATACCCAGTAACACTTGCGCTATCAAGACAAATCCAACGAAGTGTCATTTCTCAAAATCCGTTCATTGGTTTAATAGTTACGAGGGAACAAAGGAACGGACATACATATATACATACGCGCTAAAACCATAACCCTCCTTCATTCGGGCTTCGCCGCTGTCGGGTAAAAATAACCATTGCTTATAACATCTGCAAACGGTACAAATCGGTGTCGCGTACGAGACACAATCCTGAACACGTTTAGACTGTCGGTACGTGAACCATGGTTGTATCACGTACTGACTATTGTCAAGATATTATTTAAATTTTATTCCTTTTACATAATTTTAATGTAATTTGAAGTTTGCTTCATTAGTTTGTAATTTTAACGATGCATAATTGATTGAAACAAGTATATTCAGCAGAGGACAAAGTAGGTACAATTATACAGTGCTACTGGTAACTCAACGTATTCCTTGCAGGACGTCATAGTAGGATTAAAATGCCACAAATTAAGCTACCAAATGTTCTACCGAAATTAAGTTTTTTTTGCATTAGACAACATTTTATATGAAGTAATAACAAAATTTTATATGAAGTATTACAAAAAAATAAATGTTTGGTTAGTGACATTTGCCAAGGTTTAAGGCTTTTTTGAATTTTGAATTATTAACAAAAATCTGCTACGTCATCAACTATGATAATAACTTAAATTTCAGTACAGTCGCGTCGTAAATCATTTTTAAATTGGTTTCAAATGATTTGATCTGGTATTTTTCATTAAAAAACTAAAAATCTGGTTAACTCAAAAACGACTGAATTTCTGTAGAACATTTGGCGACTTAATTTGTTGTATTTCAACCCTGCTATGACGTCCTGCAAGGAATATGTCGAGTTACCAGTAGCCCTGTATAAGTTAAATAACATCACAGGTAACCACTGAAAAACTGCGCCATGTTTTCGGAAAAACAGCGCCCATGGCATAATGCTGAGTAGGAGCCTTGTTGCCATGGCCACAACACAAATCTTTCTTGTTTTTGATTAATTCTTTTTTTCCTCCTTTCTTTAAATGTAAATCTTTGTCCTAAATAACATCATTTAAGTACTACTAACACTGTCTTTAAAGGGCCCGACAGGGCCACTGCGTGTCACGGTTGCAGGAATGTTTTAACGAGATACAGTTTTAACGGTCCCAAAACGCAAGGGCAACAAAGAACAGGGTAGAAAAGCCTAATAAAAAAAATTATAATAATATTTTCAGACACAGTCCATAGATGAAAATTAATTTTAATTATTTTAATTTAATTAATTTGAATCATTAAAATAAAAAAAAATAAAAAATTAAAATTATACAGGAAAAATCCTCCCGTCTGCTCCAACCACAGTGGGAGGTGTCATTTGATGATTTTCCCACCCAGGAAAATAAACTGTTCTTAATTAATGTTAGTAAAGTTTACGATTTTGTATGCATGTCGTATTTTTATTATTTATTTTAGGGAAAAACAAACAGTAACATATTACATAGTCATACATAGTATAGGCTTACGTACAAAAATATGGTAAATATGCTACCCACAACGTTTTCCACGGATTACTATATAAAAACTAGAGCGACATAATTATAATACGGTGTGATTTACTTTATAAACTAAAAGAAAAGCAACAGTTAATAAAGTGCGGTTCAGAAAATGTAAAATACAAATGATTTCATAAACCGGGCAGACGAAATTACACGTTAATCATAAAGTCAACTGCCGATCCTTAATAATTGCTCGAATTTGTTTCCTGAATATATTTTTGCAGAGGAAAAATATGTCGAATATGTGTGTTTTTTTCTGGAAACTGACCTTAAAACTACTATGGTAGATGAAATTACGGGTACCCAATAAAGGGATAATCTATAGGTATATATCGATCACGATACAGATATGTATATTTATTTAAATCAACACTGCATTTTTAAGACTTACATAACCCCAAAAAATTCAGTTTTTGAGTTAGATCCTTATCATTCTAAGAGAACAAAATACTTATTCCTTTTTTTAAAGAAAGAGAAATAAAGAAAAGATAAATTCTAAAAAAATCGACTTCGTAGAAAATGAGTTTTCAAGATAGACCTTCTTGAAGCGCCAAGCAATATCTAAACGACGTTTACAGTTGGCTTGAACAGGCCACTTTGCTGAACGTACAATCATTTGGACGGAATCACCAATTCGAACGTTCGATTCCACTAAAAAGGCAATCGAGTCCGGTTCAATATGTCTATCAGAATAGGCCTGCATCAGCAAATAGCAATGGCTCTTGATAAAATGAGATTGCACTTTGAAAGTGTAAATAGAGAAAGTATATTATATGCTGCTGTTCCGTTTTCGGTTAACTTTTTCCTGTATGGGTTTCGGTCGATAAGTCTGGTTTAAAAGAAAATGTTCCTAAAGATTGTAATTGCTCATTACTTTTATTTTTAAGATTGTTTAGTTTGTATTTATTTTCTTAGCAGCACCTACGGATTTGCAATCTTCTTTCTTTTCTCTCTCACTGTGGAAATAGGCTGCCGGTACTTAATACAGATTAATCAGTAATCTAAATAGGACGTCAGAACTTATTTATTTATGCAAGGCACACCAACGATATATTTACAAATGCAATATAATACAAGCAGACTAAGGTTTCAGATTCAGTGCAAATATATCACTTACAGGTATGCACATCTTTTCTGAAGTCAATCAAAGTGCAAGATAAAATTAATTAAATTAAAGATTAAAAAAATTAAATCTAAACTGTTATTCTTAATTAAGATTGTAATAAAACTGTACAACTTTTTTTTTAGATTATAATGATTGGTGATTAAATAATAAATAATGATTAAATAATAAATAAAGTCGTATAAACTTAAATGGAATTTAAAGCGTCAATAGTCTAATAACTAAGGACTTGTAACAGAGAGTTAGCGGATTCACCCCCCACCTATTACATCATTACCGTGGTCCAACTCCAGAAACAAGCATACTAGCATAGTTGGAGGGATTAACAAGATTGCCAGTAATGTGAATTCTACCCACATTAACACCTAGTTCTGTATCACAATCACAATAGCCGGGGTTGCGGGAATTTTCTAAAGAGACACCGCAGCCCCGGAATGCAAGGGCAACTGATGGAATAGAATAGGTTTCTAGTCAATAGGAGTCTGATACTCCCTTCCGGTCTACCCAGACCTATAGGAGTCATCAGTGATTTCCCCCAAAAAAAAGGCATTGAATGTAATATGTAACTCCTTAATAACAAAAACTCGAACCATCATTATTTATCAAAACTAAGACGAGTAGTTTTGATACATAATTATGGTTTGAGTTTTATATTACTATAATTTTTTTACTTATATTTTTTTTTAATATTACTGTTATAAAAATATAGACGTGGTTTTAGTTAATCAATCAGAATTTCCGCTTAGAACAAATAGTTTTAATCGTTTAATTTTTTTTTTTCAACTCAACTATAACAATTATAAGACTATTACTACAAGTAAAAGGACTTACTTTAAATTCCATTTTACATAGTTGCTTATGCAGCTAAAAACATAAAACCCATTCTCCCTTCATATTTTTACATAAAACGGTAAGGTGTTATAATTTATGAAGACTATAAATAACGGGTACCCAATAACCGCTATTAAATCAGTACCGGCCAGCAACTTACCCGATATTAAATTCTTCGACCGCCGACTTTACCCATGTTTTAGAGACGCTAGCGTATTGAAAAATTGTATAGTTGACTATAGTACGGCCGTTTTTATCTGAGTCCTGCGATAGTAAAATTCTTTTTATAGTTCTTTTGTGACGCACTAATTAATAGGGAGTGGATTATGAAGTTTTTTTGTTATATTAATAACTAGCAATGTGGGTAGTTCATATACCTAGCAATCTTGTTAACCCCTCCAATTAGCTAAATATGCTTGTGTCTGGAGTGGGTTCACGGTAATAGTGTAATGTGTGGGGTTCGAACCCATAACCTCCCGATTACAAGGCCTACACCTTAGCCACCAGGCTATTGATGCATTAAAAAAATTAGAATGATGTATTTTTTTAGTATTCGGAGATTGAGTTTTACTTGGTCGATATACCGTCTTGTCGTACTAAGCGCTTTTCTTCAACATTTATTGTGCCCACAGCTAAAGTGTAGAACTCTCTGCCGGCTTCTGTGTTCCCTGCCACATATGACCCGTCAGCCTTTATAGCAGGAGTTAATAGGCATTTTCTGGGCTTGCTCGTTCGATCGTAGACCTCATCTTATACTTATCATCAGGTGTGAGCGAGGTCAAAAGAAGGCTCATTCGTAATTAAAAAAAAACTTTTTTTACGACAGGTTTTTAATGGTTTTCAAACATTGTAATTACACAGTTTTAACTTTACAAAGAAAATAATGATACCTTTATGTATAATTAATATTATGACTTAATTTTTTGTATATCAGGTAGCAGTATTTATTTATTTACACTTCCTGCACATAGATATAAAGGCGGACTTAATGCCGTAGCCATTCTCTATCAGACAACCTGTTTCACCACCGGCTTCCTGTACCACCAGTTTCCATCAGCTAACATATCAGTTAATTTTACTCAAATTAGGTTCCATTTTTAATGTAATCGATGAGCAGTAAGTATTTGGACATGACATGATGTGAAACAGACCCTTGTGGTAAATGGGAAAATCATCAAAATTGAGTTCTCCCGCTCTAAGTGGAGCCGAAGGGAGTGTCAAATTTCTACTGAATGAAAACCTACTCTATTCCTTCAGTTGTGCGAGCATTCCGGTGCCGCGGTATCTCGTTAGAACATTCCCGAAACCCTAGTTACCAATGGTCCTACTAGGCCCCATTAAAGACATAAGGATACACAAAGTGTAACGGAAAGGGTATATACATACCAAGGGCACGGCTTCTTTGGATGATATCAAACGATATTGGAAGGGTTTCAACTCAAAATAAAATACTCTAAAAATTGATAACAAAATTTTCGGTTTCGTAAGTTTCTTAAATTGAAATCATAACAATCGTGTCACCGCACTACGTAGGTCAATAACTTTCCACTTTACTTGCAAATATCACGATAAATCTCTTCCGTAATTCTGTGCGCCTAGTACTGTAGTAGCCTAGCGTAACGGCGGTGTTCTTTTGTCGGCGCGAGAAAGGAGACAGGATTAAAAAACCCTACCAATATCGTTTGATATCACCCAAAGAAGCCGTGCCCTTGGTATGTATAGACCCTTTCCGTTAAACGTTGTATATTATTGCTATTGACATGTCAGACAGGCGAGGCGGTTCGGATAGAAACGGTCATACTATAGCAGTCTAGAGAAATTGTGATTTGCCATCTCGCTTTATATGAATATGAAATATGTGTATCGCTTGCTATTGAGCACATAGTTGAGCTTCAATTGGTTTACCAAGTTTCTAAAGTTGATTTGAATTTAAATAATTAGCTTGGAGGAGAACGAGAATTTTTATTTTGAAGTTAGCGTAAACGAGTTTTATATTATGTGGTTTTGACGAATCCTTGTTGACAGAACGATGCCTACTTTGGAATATGTTTGGCGCTAAAAGAATTTAGAAAATTCGTGCTGTTTCATTCAAGATTTTGAAGATGACGCATACAGTATGATGATTTCTAGTTTAAGCTGTTTTTGTTGCTTTCTTGTATATTATATAGCCACAGAAAATTTCAAGAATGTTTCTAAAAGCATTTGCGTATTTGGTGGTTGGAAAAAGCAAACAATATCAAAGCTATTTGACGTGACTCGCTGAGTAGTTCTAAAAATTTAATCGGTATTCTCTATTAGCTTACAAAAAAAAACGAAAGAAAGAATACAAATAACGTCTCCTTGTTTTAAGTCTCAAAAGTTTATAGGTGTTCAAAATTTTAACTAAATCAACCAAGTCTTGTCGTACCAAGCACTTCCCCTCCATATTTATTATGCGCACAGCCAAGGTGAGAACTCTCTGCGGGCCTAACTCCTACCACTTACGACCTTTCAGCCTTAAAAGCAAGTGTGAACAGGTTTCTTCTGGGCTCGCTTGTTTCATCGTAAACCTTATCTATCGCTTACCATCCGGCGTGTAATTATTTCGACCAAAGTCGCTGTAAAAGATGGACAGACTAATAATGCAGGAGTATATACGGATATCTGTTAATTACAAAGATATACGTTATAAAAAACACTGCAATTTTGCCAGACTACGGCCCAATATTAAACTATATTTTCTAATCACTACATAGTATAAAACAAAATCGCTTCCCTGTCTGTCTGTCCCTATTTATGCTTAGATCTTAAAAACTCCGCAACGGATCTTGATGCGGGTTTTTTTAATAGATAAAGTTATTCCTGAGGAAGGTTTTAGTGTATAATAAGTTAAGGTTTTGTGTAGACAGGTAGTACCACCAGTAGTACCACGGGCAACAAACGGAATTAAGCCTATCGGGAGCTTTAATCGAAAACGCTGCCAAAACCTTTTGAGTTATAAAAATACAATGTATGGCGGGATTGTTTCTATTTTATAGATCTACAAAAAAGTCCGCGATGGCATGTGTCTATCTCCCAAGAATAACCAACAATAACCATTTTCTTCATCTTATGAGTTATTGCTGATATATGAGTGTGGCAAATTACCGGACGAGAAATTGATTAAGCAAAATCATATATAAGCAAATATAAACTCTATTACCCGAGCGAAGCCGGGCCGGGTCACTAGTGATACATAAATTGTGTAGCCGGCACTCACAATTGGTAGCATTTCAATAATGATACTACCGCTATCCCATGCACCGCGCACGTATTTGTATATCTTTCTACCAATTTAAGCATCAACAGCCTAATCGCTAAGGTGGGAGGTGGGATATATGATCAAGAAGTCACGAATTCTAATACCAGCCTTGCCATATTTAGCTTAGTTGGAGGGGTTAACAAGATTACTAGTAACGTGAATTTTACCCACGTTGCTAATTCTTCATATAAAAAAATAGCATTAAAAGTGGTTGCACTGATTTTTGGAAGAAGCCGAATGGCAAAAACGGAACCCTTATAGTTTCGTCATGTCTGCCTTTCCTTCTGTCTGTCTGTCCGTCCGTATGTCACAGCCATTTTATTCCGAAACTATTAGAACTACACATGTGAAACTTGGTAGGTAGATGTTTTCTAAGAACCGCTTACCGATTCTTATACAAAAATTTAAAATATATATATAATTAAGGGGGGCTCCCATACATGGAACTGAAACTGAAAATATATTTTTTCATCAAACCTATACGTGTTTGATGTCTATAGATAGATCTTTGAAAATGACATTAAGATTTCTAAAATATTTTTTTTTTTCTAAAATCTATCGTTTAAGAGATAGACATTTCCAAAGTGGTAAAACGGGCGTGTGCCCCCCCCCCCCCCCCTTTAACTTCTATAATAATAGAGTGGAAAATCTAAATAAAATGAATGCTGTAGATCTTATTGTAAACTTTCAACGAAAATTAGTTTGTACGAGATAGAGTCAGTGGTTTCTGAGATATAGCACATTTTCTAAAACCGCAAATATAACTTTGTATTATTTCATACAAACACAATGAAAAACAACGTTATTTCGCGTAGTTACTACGGAACCCTTCATGGGCGAGTTTGACTCGCACTTGGCCATTTTTTTTTGTTGTCGTATGATATGTCTTATATTTTATACGCTTTTAATTATCCCTTTCTCTTTAAACAGGCTCAGAGAACTGTCCGTACGACTATATTAGAATTTACGATGGGAAGGATGAATCTGCTTCAGTCATCGGCACATTCTGCGGCATGGGCAAGTTTCCCTACTCCATCATCGGAACATCTCAAGATCTGTTTGTTGAGTTCGTCAGTTCCCCCGCAGGTAATGTAGCAGACGCTATAGAATATAATAATAATAATATACTTTTTATTTCAGACCAAGGATCCATTAAAAATTGTCAGTATAAACTTAAAAACTATGTTAGTAGGAATACTAAAAAAAATTCTTACCAAAAAATTAAATCGACTCACAAAAACACTGCAAAGTGAAAAATAACTTTAATTTCGGTAGTCGGTGTCTTGAGTTTTGTATTTTCGTTTTTGGCACCGACTTCCGAAATTAAAGTTATTTTTCACTTTGCAGTGTTTTTTGGGAGTCGGTTTAATTTTTTGGTAAAAAGTTTTTGTTTCACTCTTTTTAGATGATCGATTTACCTAGTTATAATAGCCTAAATATCAACTGCTTATAACCTTTTACAAAATATTGCTTTTCCCAATGCTGGGCCGTTAATTGTTGAGGAGTTCTCCTGGTACTTCACCATCAGTTCTACAGCAACATATGCATTGTGACGAGCATAAAGTGCTTAACATCCATATTCAAGTAATCGAATCGCAATCCACGAAATACTTATTATTGAGTAGTTTCGGCGGCCATCTGTGGTCTTCATCATCAGTTCCACTTCCCCGAATGGTACTTTTTGAGAGCAACTACACAAGTTACTATAAGAAATATCCAAAACGCCATAGGTGTGCCTATAATATTTGAAGAGTTCCCTCCATTTCTCCAGGATCCCATCATCAGATCCTGACTTGATGTCAATGGGACCAATTTCGAAGTATACCCTTTCAAACAAAAAAAGAATTTTCCAAATCAGTTCAGCCGTCTTCGAGTAATCGGTGATAATAAATACGAAAAAAAAAAAAATTACGCGTCGAATTGATAACCTCCTCCTTTTTTTGTCGTCGATTGATAAAAAGCCTACACAAAACAAAAATAAGACACAAACGAACACACTCAATTTGGCACATGAACGGGTTCTCACGTGTACACCCGCCCAGTGCCTGAGAAAAGGCCCATCTCTTTTCTGATAAGGTGGCGAGGTAGGAGGTACTGTACTGACTCTGAATCGCTGCAGCATCGAGGCACATCGCTTGCGCATGATACATCTACCATTCTGCTTAGCCTTTCATCAACTATTTTGAGGTCGGCTTTGAGTCTAATCGGATGTAGTTGAGTACTGATGTCGTACATTGTCCGACTGCCTATAATATGATCTCCACAACCCAGTAACACGATATATTTTAACAACACTGTTGTTTAATTGTCTAGTTTCGGACTACCCGTAACTACTGCTAAAGAAACGACACCTGGGACCAACAAAAAATTTTATTGATTAAAATATTTGTTTTGTTAACTACTGTATATACCTATTAATTTTGATTTTTTTTTAACATAATCATTTCATTATTATAAATGTGAGGACTATGTAGGTTATTCTTTCTTCGTTGTTTTTACTTTTACTATAATTTATTTAATGATGTCAAGCAGTTTGAGTACTTGTGTTGCCTTTTTTTTTTATTACGTATGAGCCCGCTCTTGACCTCGATCACACCTGATGGTAAGTGTAAGATGAGGTCTACGATCGAACGAGCGAGCCCAGAGAATGCCTATTCAGTCTTGCTTTAAAGGCTGACGGGTCATATGTGGCAGGGAACACAGAAGCCGGCAGAGAGTTCCACACCTTGGCTGTGCGCACAATGAATGTTGAAGAAAAGCGCTTAGTACGACAAGACGGTATATCGACCAAGTGTGGATGGCATCCTGCGGTACGTCTGGTGGACCGGTAGTAAAAGGGGCATGAAGGGATCAGGTCGTGGAGCTCCTGCGCACACTCTCCAAATGCCTACCCAAATGTTCCTATTGTTCGTCAAATTATTGGACAGGTCCGCTCAAAGCGTCGTTATTTCCTCAAAATAACACCACAGACATGAACCTATATGCTTCTTATATACAAATACAAATTGTATGGACTTTAAAAGAGACTGAGTTTGTTTCGGTTTTTCTTCTCAGAGTAGTCAGTTAGGAAATACCGACCTCATCTAGCTAAACTAAATTAACACGCAAAAAAACATGAGGTGTAAAAGAGTTATTTATAACCAACTTACAAAATAAATATTTAATTTCATTTCATTTCGTTTCAAAGGTCTAACGTGCTTTTCAAGGCATTGAAGAATTTCAATATGTTAAACCCATCTACGAATTAACCTCGGCAAGTATTCTTGAACCTTGAAGTTCATCTCGGCATTATTATTTAGATACGAGCTCCTCCATTCATCCTCCATTCTCCATTATTGCTAGGTATTTCTCAATACAACAATGACTTATGTATCACGTGGTATTTTACCGGACACATGACAGAAACAATGTTTGATAAACGGCATTATTGCCATCGCAAATACCTGAAACAGTAACAGAAATAGAGAAGCATATATACTCAATCATTTATTGCGTTCCACAATGTGAACTTAGGTGGTAGATGCATACAAAAATATACATAGTTTACAGGTCTTTGTGGACCCTGTCGGGCACAGCAAATTATAATAGAGGAAGACGGCTTTACAATTATTATAAATAAAATGTGTATATGTTTATAACTTAAAGTACTCCTACATAGGTTTTATACATTTTTAAGATACTATATTTTATACATTTATTTTATTTATCACTGAAATATTAATTTACATCATAATAACATTTATTGATAAGAAATTATCCATAAATATCGGTTACATTTCGGAGAGTGTGCGATGGAATTACACAATCTACAATCGATCATCGGACTACAAGACACACGGCGATGCGCCATGGTTACATGGTGGACATCCCACTCATAAGCAATAAACGTTTTGGGAACATTTTCAATGTGCATAATGGGCTAAGGAGTGGAATTCCCTGCCGGAGTCTGTGTTTCCCGATAGTAACTAGCGGTAAGCGTGCATCGTGCGTCCATCTTCGACCACATGATCACTTACCATCAGGTGAGATGGTGGTCAAACGCGAATCTATTAACAATAAAAAACGTTGTTTTAATTATTCATAAATACACACATCAAAAGTGTCTAGGGATCAAGCATTTTTATGCGGATTTCTTGAGATTGAGATGTGGCTTTGTAATAAATTTATGATTTTATAAATTTATATGGATCCTTTTTGGTGCATTTCATAATTTGAAACAGGAACTGTTAATCAAATTCGAGTAAAAGATGAAAATCAGCTGTCAATATTTTCCCTATAAAAACATACAACGCATTGAAGACGTTATTAGTGCTACTGTTTCCCTACTACTGATTAAAACCAACGTTATTATGGAGCGGCGACGTCATTTAAGCAGGGAAGAAATGCTCAGAGCCGTGGGAATGATAGAAGCTGGTTCCCGGCAACGTACTGTGGCTTTAGCTCTGAATACAAGTCAGAGTGTTATCAGTCGACTTTGGACACGTTACCGAAGCACTGGTACCGTGGCTGAGCGCCATGGAGGACGGTATCGCTGCACCACACGGAGACAAGACCGATACATTCAAATCTTAACTCGAAGAGCTCCAACAATAACCGCCATGATGTTAGCCGTGAGGCTTCATCACTCTTCAGGGAACTTAATTAGCGACCAAACAGTCAGAAACCGCTTGCATGAAGTGAACCTTCATTCCCGAAGACCGCTACGGGTACCACCTATAGCAATGCACAATCGTAGGATTCGATATCAATGGGCTCTTGAACACAGAAATTGGGCAGAAGAACAATGGCGTTTCGTGTGCTTTTCTGATGAGTCTCGTTTTGGTATGAGACCGGATACAAGACGTATACGACACTGGAGAACCCCTGGACGCCAACAGCGATTAAAATCCTGCCAGGAAGTCCATCCTTATAGTGGTGGAACCATCATGGTATGGGCGGGTATTTGGATCGGCGGAAAAACTGAGTTGATTTGGATCAGAGGCAACCTCAACGCTCAAATTTATGCTGAGACGGTTGTATCTGACGTCATCGTTCCTCTACAAGTGCAAATCGGTCCCTTATTTCAGTTAATGCATGATAATGCACGACCGCACACCGCAAGAGTTGTAAGACAGACTCTCGCCGCAGCTAACATCAATGTCCTGCTCTGGCCTGCTCAGTCGCCAGACTTGAACCCGATAGAGCATGCATGGGATATGCTACAGAGAAGAGCTCTGCCGAATATGGAGGGTATCCAGTCGCAAGAAGACCTTTTTTTGTTGTTGCAACGAACATGGGCGGCCATTCCACAGCGTGATTTGGATGAACTCATTTTGAGTATGCCAAACCGATGTTCTTGTGTTGTTAGTGTTCGCGGTAGAAACACGGATTATTAATTGTTTAAGTTACCCAATAAAATTTTAAAGAAAACTGTTATTTCAGTCTTTTTTTCGAACTTTAATGTTAGTGGTTCAAATGTCAAAAATCCCTTTATTAGGAAAATGGCAAATTTCTTTATTAATGCAAAGGTGACTTGGTTTATCGTTACTGTGACAAACGAAAACACTTTATTTGATGAATCCTTAAAGAAAATTTTAATTAATATCAATCAGGAGAAAAGTTATTGCAAAAATATATGTTGATCCCTAGACACTTTTGATGTGTGTATGTATACTAAATTTTTGTTGATTTTTAATTATATCTGGCAATTTATTGTATATTTTTACTGACATTACTAAGGTGTTTGTGGAGTTTAATTTCAGTTTTGAGCCCCCAGCCCCATATACCATGTGTTAGGCTGTGAATGTTTGATGAAATCACAATATTGAAACGTACCTTCATATATATACCTATATAGTTTTGTCTGACGGAGTTAGAAGCTCTCGTCTAGACACAGTGTTATCTATAAATATTCGTCTATTATTTTTTTATATTATGTGTCAAACTGTCACTTGTCACTCAAAGTTTATTGGGAGACCAGCAATAGACAAAATCATTCTGTTCTGTCTTGTATGTCTTAACTGAAAAGGTACCTTGGTTTAAAAAATATGTACGAACACATAAAAGATGCACATTTTAATCAGTCTGTAATGTTTCCATCACTGGGTACAGGCTTCCTCTCTTATAGAGAATGAATGAGCTGTAAACGTGCAAATATGTATGTTTAAATTAAAAAGGCTTTACACTCAAAAAACTTATTCTCACTAGGTCCACTACTAAACACCGGCTTCCATTTCAACGTGGGCAACTGGCCTGGGCACGTGGAAGCTCCAGGATCGAAGGTCGGTACCTGCGACTGGCTGCTGACTGCTGAAACCCTCAAGAAGTCTGGAGACACTGAAGGCATCTTCCTCTCGGTAGCTCATTGGTATCCTCCTCATACCTCTTGTACGTACCTGATGCAAGGTTTCCCTGGACAGGTCGTTAGGTTATATTTTCCGAGGTGAGTTAACGTTAGAATTTTCGAGATGTAGTGTTTTTTGTACTATCTGTAGATATAATTGATAATCGCCATTTATAGTAAATCATTGGGTACAATCTGCTATATATTTGTAAAGTGTAGGAGGAAGGCACAGTAGTTTGTTACACTAGTCAGGCTGGCAAAGGAGGAGGCCGAACGCGCGAGGGAGAGGCATCTCTCTTCCTCACGCCCCAGCTGCCACGGGATACGCCCCGGGCGTCAGGGATTGCGTGCCGATCTCCGGCCATCGTAGGCGCGGGTTTGCGGACGGCGAGCAGGGATAGCTCACCGTCCGGTAAGGACCAGGCCCGGGTCGGTAGCACGTCGTGTTCCACGCGCGCCTCAACTAGACGTCAGCACTAGTGACGGGGCCTCATAGGGCCATTACCTGCCGTGGTTGCAGGAAAGTTCTAACGAGATACCACGGCCCCGGAATTCAAGGGCAGCTGAAGGAACAGGGTGGGTTTTTAGTCAGTAGAAGTCTGACACTCCCTTCCACTCCATCCAGAGCAGAAGAAGTCTTTCGATGATGTTCCCTCCCGGAAAAAAAATAGTTTGTTACACTGTTCATAATAGCATGAATATTGACGTTTCACTCCTATTTTTGAAACGTTTATATCTCTGATAATTGTGTTTTGTGTGGCAAAGACGAGTTTGATGAGCGCGTCTAATCAAAAGTAGCCTATAATGCTATTCTAGAATATAAGCTACCGCTTTGCCCTATCAATCGGGATTTGTTCAGCCATTTTGGCGTGGCTAAGTAAAAAGCATCTATCTATACACCAAAACTTAGGCATGTTTAATATGTAAAAACCGATATATTTTTCTTTTTGTAGTAAATTCCTTTTAACTTATTCGATTTTGAATTAACGAAACTGATCTCACGATTAAATACCCGCATTGAACCCATAGAAATATCAGTTTAACAAACACTTAAATAAAAACATGACATAATATTATGCCAAATATAGATATACTAATAAACCTTACTTTATAATGTATACATATTCATTAGTACCAATTACACATAATTCTTCGTCAACAGCTTCCGAATCAACCGCATTGAATCTCCAATACAACCCTGGACTGGTGACTGCGGCGAGTCCCTCACGTTATACGATGCTCCAAGACCAGATGACGCTCGCATCATCAAGACCTTCTGCGATACTTTTAGCAGACCTATGGAGAAACATGACTTTGTGTCCACTGGCAATGCTATGTTCGTCAGGTTTGAGAGCAAGACAGGCAGCTATAGCGGGTAAGTTATAATATTATTGAAATTTTCATGGTACGTACAGCTAGGGAATGGAATTCCAGCCTGTTTCCTGATAGCTATAACCTGGGGGGGTTTTAAGTCAAGAGTCAATAGGTTACTTCTATGCAAGCGAGCTTCTTCTTCGACCACATCATCGCTTACCATCAGGTGAGACAGTGGTCAAACGCGAACCCATCATAAAAAAAATTAAATTAAAAATAATCAAGATCATTTATTTCTTACATGGGTCAAAACTGTCAAAAGCTATAGTGCACGGGTTCGAAATAAATGTTTCCCATTTTCAAGCGGAGTGTTTTCTTTGCCAAGTAGGATTTTCATATTAAGTAGGTACTTGTTTTATCGGGGTATTGATCATGTTTAGATAGGGTTTTCAATGTTGAATTCTTATTTAGGCAGCGCCTTTAATTGGTCTGCCCATGATAATACCCATGATAATGCCTTCAAAGGCGCTTGGTTTTTGGGGATAAGTTCGAGAAGGGTAGGATTCAGTTAAGTGGCGATGAGAATCTCCACTCTGTAGGCACACGACCACATTCACCTGCTCCAATTTATAGGTGAGTTTCTGAGTGGTAGATGGTGAAAATCAGCCCTCTCACAATCCCGCTCAGCATACTTCCCGCTAGTTTTTTGTTTCCACCAGCATAACCTGCACTACAACCGCTGGAAGAGACGGGTCTAGTCTTATCCTGGCGATTCATATTTAATTAAAAATACTCACATAAAATAAATAACATAGTCCCACGCTATAGGATTTTTACCTGTATCGTGAGTAATTTTTTACAATCACCCAAACTGAGAACAACTACATATTATTTCTAGCCCATACATGCCTTGGTTCCGGTGCGGAAAATCAACCTGCGACACGCAGCGCTGCAGCCAATCACTAAACCACTGCGCCAACCATATCGTCAAACGTAAACTATTAAAAATTACATTTGTTTAGTAAATGCAAACCATTGTACTGGCAGTTAGTTATCACACAAAAATTCAGCAGAATTCAGAGCCACAACCGCACTGGGAACATAAAACATAATTTACTACTCTCTCCAACTTAATTTCGCGGAATTTTTATAGCTTAAAACACATTAAGCTCTCCTAATGAGGGCGTTTGTAATAAACAATGAGAATTGCACAAACGCCTCGACTATTATATTTGTTTACGTACGAGTGCGCAGAACACCAATTAAATTTGAAGATGAAATGGTTTGGTAAACAAATGAACAAACGTAGCCTGATTTGAGTAAATATATTTTGTACATCATTAATGGTAACGAGACCACAATATAATCGTAACTTCACGTTGGAATTTTCCAAAAGGTTAGACAAGAATATGCATAGAACCGCCATTAACAATAAAATAGACTACCTATAATTATGTATCTCAATGTTCATGTCTTACAAGTGTCATCATTCAAGTCTGTCAGCAAATACAGAACAAAACACATTTGAAATGACTTAATACCGACAAAATCGCGGCTGTAGAGCCCGATTATTTTAAAGGCTTAAATTCATGCCTTTAAAATGAAATAATTTGGCTCTTTCAGGCGGAAGATATGAAAATAAAATTATAAATCGTATGTTATCTTGATTTTATTTCATTGTTTTTGTTTAGGTAGATAAGGACTCTTTTCATACGTAGGTACATACTCATAACTTTGTATAGGTAGTATGATGCTAATTGGACAGTTTTAATTTTTTCCTTCTCTTTATTATGATTATTGAAAAATATTGTCTTACTTTCACATAGATACGTACATATATTTATAATACAAAGTTCGTAGGTTTGATGTTATTGTTTTGTCTCGATACTTCAATCTGATTTTTATTTCCTACTTAATAATCTATAGACGATGCAATTACTTTAAATGTTCTTTGTGTACAGATTAATTGTATACAGTACAAAGCATACATGAACTTATTTATAACTATATTACAATTGTTTATGTATGTGCAAGCTGTGATTGTCTGAAAGAAGATTTTGTTCCCCTTTATTCATTGGTAGCCCACAAACTAAACAAAGAAATAAAAATCTATCTGTGTAATCTAACTAAGCCATTTCTTTCAGATCATCCCTTTACTACTGGGCTCATTACGACTTCTTCAACAATACACGCTTCGGCGAGCCAGTCGCTGGAACAGCCTGTGACGAGATCATAGCCTCGTGGAAGCAAAGAGCTGGAAGACTCAGGTCTCCGCTGAACACCTTGGTGTATAAGCAAGCGTCTCCAGGCGAAGATGTACATTGTCTGTACAGATTCGTTACGGACAAAAGGATTTATGCCAGAGTCATCTTGACGATTTTGGGTGTCAATTTCAAAGTGAGTATGGTTCTGTTTCTCTACGTTATCTGCTTAACCATCGTAGTCGGCTTCCAGTCTAACTAGTTGCTACTGAATACTAGTGTTTTACATAGAGCGACGTCCTAGCTTACCTCTACAATCCAGTTGTAGCTTGTGACGTAATATCCCTTGGTAAAACTGGTGTTGGATTTTCTGGCTTCTGTTTACCTTTAACGACTTTCAAATATATGCAAATGGTAGTTGGAACCAGCGATTTGACGTGCTTTCCGAGGCACGGAGAAATCTCGATGTAATAAAATGGTCACCCATCGTCGGGCTGGCCTTGGCCAGCGTTGTTAAACCTTAAAGATAGACTCATGTGGATGTTATACAACGTGTAACGGAAACCCCATATCTATCCAAAAGGACTGAAGACAACATCTGGTATGGAGTCTCTATGCAAAGTTTCAGCTCAAAATAAGTGACTCACAGAATTGACCCCAAATTATTGGTTTCATATGTGTCTTGAATACCACTAATAAGAAACGTGTCACAGCACTATGAGGGTCATCACTTTCCACGTCACTTGCCAATAAAACGATAATTCTCTTCGTTCTTCTTAATTTGAAAAATTCGGCCTCTGGTATCAATGTATTGAAATTTCTAATATGCTCCACACATGTGGACATAGGATTAGAAAACCCTTGCGATATCGTTTGTTATCATCCAAAGAAGCCGTGCACTTGGTATGTATATACCCTTTAAATTACACATTGTATAGCACCGACATTCTCCTATTTGTTTATTTTATGGTTGATTTTATTTTGGGTCAGCGTAGTATGTTTTCATTTTCAATGTCAATCAGCTGTCTTAATCCCAGTCTCTTTCTATACTTATTATCGTTCATACAATCATTCTAAAGGCATTCCATTGTTCTTTGATTTGTATTTCTGACAAGAATCAGTATTTTTTACAATGTTTGATGTTGGCAAAGTAATTCCAAACCAAAAATATTTTATGTTAAATATTTACATTTATAAAACTTCAAGAGCTTGTAGTTCTGTTGAACTGCAGTGATTAAAATCTGTATGTGGCCTTTTCTCTGAGATATAGAGCTCAGAATAATATTTAAAGCAAGTGAGTAACACCCAAGTTAAATAATTAAATCAATTCCAATGGAGAAAATAAAACATTTTCCGATTTAACAATATTGAGATTTCAAAACGACGCAAACAGATGGAAGTTGACGGTTGGAATATTGGAAAATTTATTTTTGGGTGAAATCAAAACTCCGTATAAGCCGACATGGGCACAACCTGTGAAAAAAAGGCGACCCAAAATAATACCGCAAGCTTGTGTGCGCAACCAACGCGAAATTTTGCGTTGAATCATTGATGAGTCGGTACGTTTTCATCAAAATTGTTCCCGTAATATGTAGAAACAAGATAAATTATGCAGTGACGGTTCTCACGTAGTTTTAAAATTAATTAAATTGGGATAGACTACTAACACAACGAATATAATGTTCTTAACAAATCTTCCAAATTGCGAACCTTTATTAAAACCTAGATTTTACAGAATTTTGACGAGAGTTATTATATTTCGAAAGTAATGTTCGCAATTTACATTTTATTCTTAGAATTTCGTAAGATATTATATTTCTAACTCACGATACTTGCAATAATGTGAAGACGTTGCTAAATTATATTGATGATAAATTATTATTTAACAATATCTCAATAAGTTAAATGTGGTATAGTTGCTACACTTTTCAGAATATCTTTGTATCCACTTGTACCAAAAAAAAAATTTTTTTTTTTTGGTATTTGATATTTTTAGAGTCTACCATATTTTGTGGGACATGTGTCCCATATGGGTGGTAGTTGCCCAATCCATATAAATTAGGTTTCGGATAGACGATTCAATGAAAAACTGGGCAACTATTCTGTCAATTGTTTATAAGTTTTTAAATGACTGACATATCCAGTTTTTGAGCAAATTGCTACAAATGAGGACTCCGTTTACGTATTAGTAAGAGATGCTATTTGTCTCATTGGTCGTAAGCAAAACTGTTGAGCATGAGGTCTTGAGTTCGTTTCCCGGGTCGTGCTAAAACTGTTACAGAGTTTTTCTATTAAAATTTCTCAGTAGCAGCCCGGAGTTGGGAAGTTGGTGGTATGATATCTCCAAGCCTTATGCCTGATTTCTCTCCGATCGTGTCGGTTTGCCGTCCCTTCGGACAATGAGCTTAAAAAAAACAGAGAGTACAGCTGAACCCACGCATATACTTGTGGATATATCTCCTACATAGATGGCTTATTTCGGCTGTGTTTGGCCACCGTGGCTGAAATCGGTCAGAAAGACTTTATAACAGGCTTGTTTATACGCCTACCAGAAAAGTGCCTATTTTAATACTACAAAATTCGTATGTAGTAGGAGATATTAGACGGCGATTATTTTTGAAGTCATCTCTCTTAGTGACAAAATCTCGCTGTTTGTGATCTTCAAACTGCTTAAGATGCCTGTTCTTATCATGGCAATGGTTTGTTAAAATTTAACATAATATTTATGTAAATATCTTCCATTCTAGGCTGCTTTCGAAATTATGTTAGGTCTTACAAATATTTACTGCAAATTCTTAACTACAAAACAGTGAATCGACTTTACTCCAAATGTGATAATCATTTACATTAACTTCAAAACAACTAAGTTTCAACAAAATGTTATCTTAGTAGCAGATATTTCTGTCTTAATTAATTTTATCTGAAATTTCGTTTACTTGAAGTAAATTCTAATTAGTTTTTCTTTTACATTTTGTTGGAGTCCAATTTTTTTTTGTTCAGTCTGGACAAAGTTGATTTTAATTTTGTTGTCAAAGTAATTGGAATCTAAAAAAGATTTGTCGATTTTTTTTCGAACTTTATTTTCTTACGTATTATTATCATCTCCTAAGCATTTTCCTTTTATATCGGGATCGGCTTTCAGTCTCACTAGATGCAGGTGAGTTCTAGTTTTCACATAAAGTGTCTTCCTATCTAACCTCCACCCAGTCGCTAGGTAACAGATGGTGAGACTGGTATCAGAACTTCTGACTTCTGACTACCTGTAAATTTTGTCAAAAATGTATACCAGGACCAACGGCTTAATGTACTCGTACAGACGCCAGCACATCAAGCTACAACAATCCGTCAAATTTCTTTAATAGATTTTCAACTTTATTATTAAAGAAATTAGGTTCAAGGTTGATTGCGAAAATTTGACAGTTTCGGGTAGCTTCATGTGCTGGCGTCTGTACCTACACATAGCAGAATCTCGATATACTAAGAAGATGGTCATATATCTACGGACCAGCCTCGACAAGGGTCACTTAAGAGGAGGCTCCCTAAATTGTATCTAAATTGCCTTAATATTCAGAAACAATCACGCATACAATCAAAATGGAACTTTACTATATGATTTATTAGATCGTTTTCTTTACATGTCTAAGACCAGTTACGTAATTGGAACATTTTCGCTCGATTAATTTTTTAATAGAAAATCATGTCTTTTTTAAAGATTATTCAAAATTTAATCAAGATTACTCGGCTTTTATGTCTAAAATTAGTATTGACAGTAAGAAAATATAGTTTATTATTCAAATATAAGATATTTTTTCTCTCGATCAATTATTACTTTAGTTGTAAACGAAATAAGAATTGAGATTTTTAGTTTCGAACCCAACCAGGTTAAAGAGCGCACGCGATATTCAACTTTATTACTGTTGCGTTAGCGTTTAGCACACAACGGCTTAAGCGATGCATGGGGGCGGAGCTTGCGTGAATATGATTGTAGAATGCCTGGTCTTAACTTTTATGATCAACGCGTGCAGCCGTTATTATTTAGCCACAGGCTACACTTTTGTTCTTGCATAACATGAATAACCTATACCGTTCCCACTGTTGGAACAAAGGCCTCCTGTTTCTATTTTATTTCTTAATAAAGTTTCTGGTCTTTAAAGTCTGAAGTAAATTTTGGTAAAATACTACAAATACATATAAAAAATAATAAGCCCTTAAAATACAACAATATTTAATATTATAGAAAATGGTCTATGAAAACTCGTTTGTCGTTACTTATGTGACATTTATTAAAAAGGGACTTATTTATATCTCTGATTCTGCCACCTCTGAATTTTAATAAAACTTCATAATATAAAATAACAATATGAATGAAACAAATTCAGTATGAATGAAAGTTCCAATTTATATTCAAAACCGTATAGTTTCAACGTAATTTAGAATGTAACTTGTTACGCATGTTAGAACGCCACCGTTAGATTTTAAACGCCATAGTAAAATACAAAAAATAATGTTTTATTTTTGCCACCACAAACTCACATGCGAGTATATGTAGGTATGAATGTACAAACAAGAATCTTATTTAATTTCTTCTTACAGGAACACCCCTACACTTCAGTGACCTGTCAGAACTGTTACGAAGACCGAGCAGACAAGCTGATCATCTGGGAGCCCTACCCCGCTGGGAAGTCACCCAACGTAACAGCTCCTGGAGTGAGCACCACCCCTCTTCCGCTACATCTAGCTGTCCAGCGATCTCTAGGCTCATGCCTTTGCGCTAAACATGCAAATGCGGTGTCCAGAGCAAGACCATATAGAGTAGTATCATCAGGAGAAAGCTTGAACCTTCAACTTATAGTAGACAATGCCCACGCTGCCGCGTCATACTTCAAAAATCCTTCACCATTATTTGAAGCACGCTACGAATTTGTCCATGGTCCACTATGTGGTCCAGCTGTATTGGCCGCTGCATCAGATGGTGAAATAGTCTACCCACATTTAGAAGCCCTAGGTTACATGGAACCACCAAAGAGAATCCAGTGCATTTGGGATCTTGAGATTGAAGAAAAACGTGATATCTGGTTACACTTCGAAAGTATCAAGTTTGCGTCCCGTCATTGCGAAGATGGTAACATTCAAATTTACTTGCCTGGACGCCTAGAACCGTATTTATCTGTATGTGGAGACAATGTCACAGAAACTGAAAAGCTTCCAATATTGTCAGCAGGTGAACTCGGATTTGAATCATTAGATGACCCGTTAGTGATCGAAAAGGAGAAGACTAGATCTATCCGTATAGTTTTTATCGGCAGTGCATCACCAGCTCGAGCTGCTTTTAAAATTGCCTGGACTGGCTTGTACCATTTACCCAAGAATTCTGATGGGACTTTAATGACGTCACGCTTGACAGATGGAGAAACAAAATCTTCTGATTCAGGGTACGGCTGCGATTTCATTTGCCCAGGTGAATCTCTATGTATCCCAGCTAGATTGATTTGTAACGGAGTAGTTAACTGTCCGAATGTGACATCAGGGGATCGTAAATTCTGGACAGCTGATGAAAAGAGAGCTAGAGAAGCATATTCTGAGGACAGTCTCCGACGCTTGGGTTATTTGGATTTGTTGGGAGGACTTCCATTGGGACAGCTGAATGATGAAGCGCCTGAACTTTGTGCAAGGGCAAGGAGTGTGGGAGGTGGTGACTGGACGGCACCAGCTTTGGGTGCTGGGTTAGCGATTGCTATCGGCGTGTGTGCGCTGGGTGCCGCGTGGCGCCTGTGCTGCCGCAAGCGCTCTCCTGACGAAGAGTCCCTGGACTACTGACACGCGGCTCGCGGTGCACCTCACGCACCGCCATCGCTCCAATCGCGCTCCACCTCTAGGGATCTCCCCATGGACTGGAGCCTCCATTGACAGACGCTGTACTGAGCGCCAGAGCCCTCCTTTGTTGATTACTGAGAACCAAGTTCTTAACTTGTTATTGTTACCCGGATAATCGTGAATATCAAATACCTAAGATTTCACAATGCAGTCAATTTTCACTTAGAATTTTCTATAAATATCTCTGTATAAAGACAGTAGCAAGCAGTTGGCGTTGCGTGTTCGAGGGGAATTTCGGTAATATAGAAAATTTACGATTTAGGTTGATCAATCTAATTTGTTAAGAACGACCGTTGTGTAGCCAAAAATTTCCCTGTAACTGCTTGGAGCTGTCGTTATATTTCTACTCTACTTAAGTACACCAATTTGGAATGTACTTTATTGATGACACGCCCGATATTTATCGTGTTTAATTTTAGGAGGGTAAGTTCGAGGCGCTCAAGTCGAGGACGTTGTTTTGTAATTACTGTATATAACCTTATACCTAAATTTAACCTAACGTTAATTGATGCTTCAAACGAACGATCATAGGTTAGGGCAAGGTGATAGTAGCCAAACAGTTAAGTCATTATCAATTTAGGTAGTAATAGTTGTAATGTTTTTATAACATGGCATAAGTATTAATATACCTGAATCAAAGGAATGGGTTCATTTTTATGTATATTGAGCTTATCGTGTTAAGCATCAAGCTGACTTCTAACATTATGTGCTCGAAAAAAAATTGCAATAAAATAAAAACAAAATGGTTTTCAGACTTTTTTCTTTGTTTTTCACCTCTATAAGCTACCGGTTCCCATATCAATGTTTAAAGTAAAATGCTCAATGAAATCATTATAATCTGAGACACGAAATTGACGTATTTTAACGTGCATTCTGGCTTCAAAGCGATTCGACTGACTGCGAGCATCGTATAATCTACTCGTTGTAATGTAAATATATTAAACTAGTTTAAGATCGTTGCTAGATATAAGTGATGGCAGATATTATTGATTTCTCGACGATAAAATAATCTAAAGACAATGTTGAGACATGTGACAACCTTTCAAGTGGATGTATCAGCAACGTTATGATTTATTTCTTAAAATAAGTTATCCACTCTCGGTTTATTGACTTAATAAAGTATTTCTTGATTTAATAAAAATATTTCAGACACATATAAATATTTGAGTATTTTCTAAAATTTATTGTTGTATACGTTTTCATTAAATAACTCCATTCTGCCTTCAAGAATTGTAAGTATGACTCAACTATCATCGATACCTATTCTTGTTAGTCTACCAATACAATTTATTTTATTGTATTCGTTCCTATTGCCTGTTCCAACAGTGTTTTAAATATCACGATTCATTCGGTAGAGTGCAGTTACCACGTTTATAGTGAACACTATTGTTATCTTTCTTCACTGAAACAATATCAATGTTGAAACATTCGCTATGGTATGAAGCCGTTTTGTTACTTGATTATCTTTATTGTGTGTTATTTTTACAAAGTCACTGATGTACTCCATACAAACATTTGTTTTCACGTATTAATTCTTGTAAATTTGGTAGCGTTCATTCGTTTGGCTTTTAATCGGCAGAAGGTAAGCGAACGTGTGGCGTTCATCAGTGACTCCCTCCTACTGCGATAGTTCGCTTGGTGTATCCCCAGCATTAGCCTGTTAAGTATGACCAGAAATCAGTAATGTCTGCTTATAATTAAAATGTAAACAGTAAGCACTGCTGTTAGCCATGATTAGTTCTGCATTTGCAATAATTTAACTATACTTGTAATATTTATTTATTAATGACATTTATATACGTTGCACTGTTAGCTGTTAGATTGTTTTCACCGACTTTATGATAAATGCTTTGGATAATGTTTACAATTTTAGTACCTTTGTATTTCTGTATGAGTGATATCCATTAGAAGTGTGTTGGTTAGTCCTACTAATATCATAATTTGGCAAAATTGCTGTGACCGAAGACCGAACTAAAAACAAATTATACAGAAGATTAGGTATGTATTAAAATTACCTATTTTGATATTATCGTGTTATGGTACCAATATGTGTACTTCAAATGTCACGGTACTTCAAAATAAATAACAGGTCTTAAACAGTTTGAAATAGCATTTTTATGGAAATCTCTTATACTTTCTCTTATTTATAGTACAATAATGACAATTAGAGCGTAAAAATTGTTTGCAACAATAATTTGAAAAGCTTTATTTTAACAGGTAATTTAGATTTTGTTAGCATTTACCGGATGGGTAATGTTAAAAAATAAAAATATATTTTGTACAAATGTGTAAAGTTTTATTTAAAAATACCTACTCCTACGTCACTGTCTATAAAAACAGGCTGCAAAAAATACCCCACTAAGTGTCAAACACGCAGTAAAATTACCATATTATGCTTAGCGTTTACTCAATTAAATATGTTGGAGATAGATAGATATATTCTTTATTCTACACCATAACAGTAAAACAATAAGGACTTTACAACTAAAAAGGGTGACACAATGGGCGGTCTTATCGCTAAAAGCGACAAGCAACCTTTGAATGGATTTGACACATTGGAGAAAATACGCGGGTAGTCCACGGTGTACTTATTTATCTACCTATATAAAATACTAAAACAATAAATAACATTCTCATAACATATATACATATAAATATAAAAAATTAGTGTGGCACTCGGGAACTGCCACGGTAAAGCTATTGCATAGCATTTTTATCAACTTATGCAATTATAGTCTACACGCATACGTCTAGTCGCACGCACACAAACACCGTGCCGAAGTCTGAAGTTTATTTATTTATAGTTAATTAAAACGGTAAAACACCAATTACATTAATTAACATAGAAATATATATAAGAAACAAATAATAATTGATTGATAATTGAAATTATATAAGATAAAATTAACATTACAATGGAACAGTAGACACTCTAGCATACTTCCTCTCGCAGAATACCAGACATGCACGTATAATTTTACTCCTTTCGTTGGCAAACACATCACATTCAAGGTTGGTAGTCAAGAGAGCATTGAGCATCCTTAGAGTGCGATATACTGGGGATTCAGCTCTGGCGACAGTTTTGGGAGTCGGTGAAGCAAACAAATTGTGCAAGCGGTTCTGACGGTGTCCGATGTACTTGTCAGGCACAAATAGTCAGCAGAAAAGGACATGGAGCTCGGGACATTTAATACGTCCGCTCAGGGTCTTGCAGGCTACTGTGAGCTGATCAAAGCTTCTCCTCACCTCCAACGAAATAAAGCCTAGCATTCCTAAAAGGTAGTTGGTATAAATGAGCAACTGCGTAACGTGCTTTCCGAGGCGAGGAAGGATCTCAATAGGTCATAATCGTCACCCATTCCTGGACTGACCTTGGCAAGCATTACTTGATCTTGAACATATTTACGATATTATTATTTAGCCGCGTGGTGCTCCAACACGCATTATGAACAACTAGGATTAAAAAAAAGATTACTAGAATTGCTGCCTGCGGGTAGAATTCACATTACTAGCAATTCTGTTAACCCCTCCAACTAAGCTAAATATGCTTGTGTCTGGAGTGGGTCCACGGCAATAGTATAAAGGGTGGGATTAGAACCTGCGCCCTCTCGATCACAAGTCCCACACCTTAGCCATTACGCTATTGACGCTTTATTTATTGCCAATATTCTACTTTGCTACTCAGCAGGGCACTTTATTCGAGATGATTTCAATCCATTGCCGTCAAAGTAAGTACCTAAAATCATAATCATTTATTGGTCCAATAAAAATTACAATAATGCTATGTACTTAAACTAGGTAAAACCTGTGTAACAAATGAAGAACAAACAAAAAAGAACAAAGTAACGTAAACAATTCTTCTTATCGTGTGGGTAGTAAGGTCTAACGACCCCATATACACCCTAGTGTTAGAGTTTCTAGACCGCCGCAAGGTCCTCTGACGTGGTCTTTTTTGACGACCGCTATTTGGCGACCGAGACCACTGGCTTATACGTGCCTTCCGAAGCATAGAACCATCTTTTTATCAGACAATCAGGTGATTCGGACCTGCAATATCCTAGCCAAACTGGAAACAACTTTACAAAGTATGCTTCCCGCGGGAATCGAACCCATGACCACTGGGTACTAGGCAAACGCCTAAACCACTCGACTACGGAGGCAGTTACCTAAACAATACAAACGTGTATTAAACACGCAAAAAGCACTGGCTGCATTGAAATTTTTTATTCATAAATTTACTTACTAATTTAGGAATAATTTGGCATCTTATATATGAATACTGTAGTAGACAATGCAAAGACTTATGAAGGCAACGATGCATTTTGCGTCTAAGTATCTAAACTGTAGTACTATATATATAGAAAGCTTTTGACTATTCAATTTAATTCATATAATACAAGTAACAAAACTATGATTTGAATTCTGTAAACAGCACAGCGGTATCGCTTACTCCATACCCGTTCCTTTTTCAGGAGTCAAATCATCAAGACTCCTCTTGCTCTGGGTAGAGTGGAATGGACCATCAGACCGTCTACTGACAAAAATCCACCCCGTTCCTTCAGTTTCCCTTGCTTTCTAGGGCCATGGTATCTCAATATAACATTGTTAGACAGCATTGTATTATTAACACATTTTCAACTAATTTTATTAAGTCAGTGCCAGTAAATATCATGCTGTTTATCTCTGTCAATTCATTAGACAACAGATTTATACTATTCTTGCACAGTAGGAGTCAGTATCAGTACATTTTTTTTATTGTTGATCACAATCTCACCTGATGTTAAGCGATGATGTGGTCGAAGATGAAGTACGCTTGTAATAATCTATGTCTATACCATACAAGATCTACTCTGTCTTCAGTCTGTCTTTACTCTGACCAAAATCCGTTGGATACTGTACACACTTAAGATCGTAGCCAATTTTCCAAGAAGGTTGTGTGTGTACGCCTTAAGTTATAATGAATATGATACATAATTAATTGCCTGATATGATGAAGTTATTGATATAGGTTATTGATCGCAATGAGGGTTGAGACCACAAGACAGTAACTGCTGAGTGGCTATTGCTCCATTTTTTCGCTGTCACAAAAATTCTGAAGGGCACAAAAGCATACAGTTACATAACATAACCACTAGTCTATCCCGTTTCCAGTGTTTGGACATAGGGTTCTTCTCTACTAGAGTGAAAAAGCGACCATTTTAAAAGCATTGGTGACAGTGAAAATTATACCCAAGTAATGTGCCTGTCTGGTTTCGAATTTACGACCTTATACCTCGTATGTAGTGCCTATATCCAGTGGTATTTCATTGCTCCTACAAACAGATAATACGATATAAAACAAACCATAACAACAACCAAACCCATAATATTATTATTGATGATCTTTTGTACTTGTGTGGTTGACAAATTGACATCTTTTGAGGAAGCAACGTGGAGCGGCGACATATGACGTGTCGATTAAGATAGTACGAAATATGTTTTTTGTAAACTACATTTACGAATGAACTCAAAACTATAACATTAGTTCTTAAACTTAGGGAGTAGTTTCAAGTTCGTTGTTCGTTCGCTTACGTAATCAACCCTAAACATTACCCTTACAATATTTATATGCCGTAGATTTCCTGATTCCATTTCGTATCAACAAATAGGTAAGTATTCAACCAGTAACATGAATAAACATACAAATCACACCATTATTTACAGAGCCAACAAGTACACGAGAACAGATAAACCCTTCACAAGCACAAACCTAATGTCCCATACATTACGAACCATCACGCTCCCTCGGGCGATTATTCACGAAATTATTTATAGCAACAATATTTCATTGTATCTGTACCGTTCAGAAATACATAAATCGTATACACGACAAAGAGCACTTAAAATCTATAATACGATAACATTTTTCACAGCCGTATCAATGGTGGACTTTGTTTCGCAAATATTGAGGCACCTGCCCGCCGCCGGCGCCATTTTTATTTTCATGACACATTTTTATTCATGTTCTCTTTTTGAAAAGAAGCGGCCTATGTTGTGATGTTTTAAATCATATTGTAATTCAACGAATTGAAGTCGAGTCTTAAATAAGACCTTTTTGTGTTCATTCAATCAGATTCCAATATGTATTTCGTTGAAATGTATCGTAAAAGGGCTATGGTAGTCAATTTGTAAGTATTCTAAAAGGACAAAGGTACAAATTGAAGTGATAGCGTGCTGTCTAGGTGGAAACTATAAACG
Source organism: Tholera decimalis (assembly GCA_943138885.2). Taxonomy (NCBI): domain Eukaryota; kingdom Metazoa; phylum Arthropoda; class Insecta; order Lepidoptera; family Noctuidae; genus Tholera; species Tholera decimalis. The sequence goes on from OW964555.2 coordinate 7,570,994, forward strand.
AGTAGATGGTTTATTTTATATGATTTGGGTCTTTTTAAGTAGGATTTATCAGTCTCCTCATCTCATCATGCTCTGCTCAGCCTTTTAGCAACTAGTTATGACAGTTCCGACTTCCAGTTATTCCGGATGTAGCTGCTAACACAATTTCACTAGACCTCCACAACTATTTAAATTCAGAATCACCATGTTCTGTACACAAACACTGCGTCACGCGAATGCGATTTTAAATAAAACATTTTAATACCCAACAAAAGCGTGTGAATAAAATGTACAACGCCATTACTCACGGATTGCAAACTAAAATATTTATTTTTATTTTAGTCGACTATCCTGCTGCTGTTTCAAATATATTTATAGTATACTAGCTTGTTCCAGTGGCTTCGCCCGCGTGGGAAGTTTTTCCCGTGTAAATCCCGATCCCATGGGAATTTCGCAAAATCCTTTCTTAGCGGATGCCTACGTCATAACATCTACCTGCATGCCAAATTTCAGCCCGATCCGTCCAGTGGTTTGGGCTGTGCGTTGATAGATCACTATGTCAGTCAGTCAGTCAGTCAGTCACCTTTGAATTATATATATTTAGATTAGATTCCTACTAAGCGATTACATTATTATAGGTATTATGTTTTGATATAGTCAGACTTGAATTAGGATTAACATCTGGTATGGAGTTTCTATGCAAAGTTTCAGCTCAAAATAAGTGACTCACAGAATTGACCCCAAATGATTGCTTTCTTATGTTTTTTGAATACCAGTAATAACAAACGTGTCACAGCACTATGAGGGTCATCACTTTCCACGTTACTTGCCAATAAAACGATAATTCTCTTCGTTCTTCTTAATTTGAAAAATTCAGCCTCTGGTATCAATGTATTGAAATTTCTAATATGCTCCACACATGTAGACATAGGATTAGAAAACCCTTGCCATATCGTTTGGTATCATCCAAAGAAGCCGTAGATTTGTTTTTCGGTGTGAAAATCACCAAATGACTCCTCCAGCTCTGAGTGAAGGGGAACGGAATGTCAGACTTTTACTGACTAAAAACTCAACCTGTTCATTGACCTGCCCTTTCGTTCTGGGGCCACATTATCTCGTTAGAATATTCTCGCAACCCTGGCATTTAAAGGCCCTGTGACCCTGTCGGACTCCGTCAAAGATATATGTAGATTTAGGTTACAACACTACACCCCAAAACTCAAATCTTATGGGACATGGAGAAGAAAACGTGGAGGAAACCAGATCGCACGGCAGGTCACTTATGTGCTGGACCAAACAAGTAAAATCCTCCGTAGGAAACCGCGTGTTTGTTTGCGCTAGGCAACGTTAGATAGATAGATAGATATATTCTTTATTGTACACCATAACAGTAAAATAATACGGACTTAACAACTAAAAATAGTGATACAATGGGCGGTCTTATCGCTAATAGCGATCTTTTACAGACAACCTTTGGATGGATTTGACACATAGGAGAAAATAAATACGCGGTTAGTCCACGATGTACTATTTATCTACATAAAATATAAAAACAATAAATAACATTCACAAAACATATATATACATATAAATATAAAAAAGAAACAAAGACATACATAATAACAACAAGTTAAGAAGAGAGATAAAGGTCCTTTACCAAGTTTTTGAAAGACGATAGGGTTTGTGCTTGTCTTACTGACACTGGTAGATCATTCCACAGCCGTACTACTTGAGCTGCGAACGACTTACCATAGAAATTGGTGGCGTGACTCCGTACTGCAAGCCTTAAGTTTTCTGATGATCTCAAAGATTTTGCATGTGTATTATGAAGGAATTTGAATCGTTCTTTAAGATAAGTGGGGGTTTTAGGATCAAACAAAACACTGTAAAGAAGTCTTCTTTTCTATAAGCCAATGATCCGACGTGGGCTCAGCGCGGTTTAGTGGATGTCACACGTCTTCGAATTTTTGGTCCTAGAATATTTAATTCGTTCGTGTTTCACGTCACATTCCCTTATGATGTTATCCTTCAACATTTTGAGATATTGATGACCATCAAAAGCACAAAGCCATGTGGCTGTCTGCCGGGTTAAAGGGAAAATGAAGGATCAGGGTGGGTTTTTAGTCAGTAGAAGTCTGACACTCCCTTCCGCTCCACCCAGAGCGGTAGAAGTTATTTGATGATTTTCCCCCCGAAAAAAATGTGGCTATAGGTAACTACTTTATTATAACATTCAGCAGACGTAATAACCACATCATCTACAATAAAGTTTTAAATAAATCTTAAAATCATTTCATCGCCTTTATTTCATTGTAATTCGAAAGTCAAACGCACGAAGCCCGGTACCTATATTTAATTAACTTTCCGACCCGTCGGACGGTTGAACTTTTGTAGAAGTTTTATTAGTTTTTCTTTGTTTTTTATAGATCTTTCTACTAAATGAGTTGGAGGTATTAATTTGTTTGCACGTGCAGCTGACTTGGGATTGGAAGCTGTTTACAAGTTAGTTCCCTCCGACTTTGCTCGTCCCCTAAAGTTGGACTGCTGTTTCTTAAATAGGTAACTGGATTGTATACAGTATGTTAACTAACAGAGGGCGTTCCCGTTAACCCACAATAGTATAAGCACATCAATTAGATCGCCGCACACGCGGCGATCTAATATATTCATAAATAAATTGCGACGTTGCCATCCTTCAAGTACGCGTGTACAGTGTTTCTTTTACGTTTCAATTTTACATCTTTACTGAATATTTTATTATTAAAAAAAATAAAAACATTTTTTTTCGAATGGTAATATTTTTTAGCATGTATGGATGCTATACTATTGCGGGTTAACGGGAATGCCCTTTCTTAGTTAACATACTGTTACGCCAGTCTCTTAGCGAAGTACCTACGTCGAGAAACTTCGACAGAAATCTAGAATGTTCGAGACACTAACGCCACCTGGCGGCAAGTAGTAGTACAGAGTATATCAAGAAACTTCGACCGACTTCTAATACGTTCGAGTCACTAACGCCATCTAGCGGCGAGCAGCAGTACTGAGTATCTCGAGTAGCTTCTGGAATATTCTTGGCAGTATAGGCAGTGAGTCGATGGTACAAGAATGTTCTAGAACTTATGGAACGGGGATCACAGAGGAACGCAAACGGCAGTCTTATTACATGATACGAGGCGATATAATCGAAACTATAAGTGAATTTCAGTGCGATTTAAGTGTTAAGTGACAAGTATTGTAGTACGAGTAATTGTGTTAATATTTATTTTGTGTTTATTAAATTAAAGTGTTAATTTTGGTCTAATTGGCGTAATTATTTCTATCCCGAACCCCAGCTCGTAACAATACTGTATAGCACTCACTAAAAAAAACCATCGATAATCATCTGTTTAGCATTTTCCCAACTATGTTGGTGTTGGCTTTTAGTCTAATCAGTTGAAGCTGAGTACTACCGTTTTACACGGAGCGACTGCTTATGTAGTAGAAAAAACGTAAATTTATTTATTTATTTATTTTATTTTATTGGGCCATAAAACGGTTATATGTTATAATTTTATTAAATATCAAACTAGTGTAATAGAGGCAAACATGTAATCCACACCAATGTCCGCGGAATAATCTATTAGGTAGTCTTAAAACAAAATCACGTACCTGGAGGCGATTTGGGTTGGTTAGAATACATTTATATCGAAAAATTTAAGATAAAGTCTCGTCAAATTAAAGAGCTTATTTATTGTGTGTTCACCCATTCACAGATCAACCTTGGTAAGCGTTGAACGTACAAACCATAATACAGGGTGGCAGGGACATCGACGCACAAACGCTTACCAGGGCTTCGGTATATGATTCTGGATGTTGAAATTTTTCGTCGGCTTTTCAGGTTTTCAGCATTCAACTTTTCGGGTTTTTCAGCATTTTTTTTATTAAAATCATTATTTCTATCTACTCCAATGAGATTTTAATAAAAAAAAAAATTCACTTGTTTCACTTAAAACAGCAATGTAAATTAAACTCGAAAGGGCTACCTGATCAGCTGTTTTGCTAGAGGCAATTTGCGAGGTCAACACAGCTGATCAGGTAGCTCTTCCAAGTTTTATTTACATTACTGTTTTAAGTGAAATAAGTGAATTTACTGTTTTTTTTTTTTGCAAAGGATTTTTCTTAATTTTATTAAATTAAGAAAAAGCTGACGAAAAATTTCAACGCATGGGGGTCCAGAATCGTGTACCCAGCTTTTAAAGAACGTTATGTTTTGTTTGTTCTAAATGTTTTAGTGAAATACGCCTAAGTATCAAAATAGAAATATTATTTAAAAAAAAAATTGCAAGAAATAGAACCGACTTCCATATCAAAACACTAACTTTGATTTTGGTAGTCGGTGTTATTGCTTTTGGATTATCTTTTTTTCACACCGCCTTCTGAAATTAAAGTTATTTATGGCTTTGTAGTGTTTTGATATGGAAGTCGGTTCTATATTTTGCAAAAAAAAATTTTCACACTTTTTAGTGGGTCGGTGTGTAATTTATCTAGTTACAAAAGCCATAATGTGCGGGACAGTGATATATAGTGAACAGTGATATATAGTAAACAGATACATAATGAACAGATATAGTGAACAGACAGTGATAGACACTTAACGGAATGATTATAGACTTTGTGTTTAATAGTTTTAGTTCTATTTAATAGTTTTATGCGACTACTATAAGGATTAGATAGTTTCGTGAATGTATGTACATAGAACTAGAGGTAACATTAGTACATAGGAGTTATATCTTTAAATGTTGTTTTTGTAGATTTTATATTTTTCCTAGATAGATCTTGTGATTTGGAATCTAAATATATATAGTTTTACCAATAAAAATAGCGTAAAAATAGTGAAAATGGCCATAAATATGCAAGGGCTCTCGTTACGATAAAGTTTCGCAGCAGCTAAGCCAAGTGCGCCTTCTCGTGATTGGTTAAAAATACTTTGTTCTGATTGGCTGACCAATCACAGCGCTTAGATTTTTAGTTTTGGTATATAATGAGTACATAACGTAAGTAAATAAGAGATAGCTGTTCTTGATTCTGATTGGATGGTGACACTCTCCGCCCGACGCTCGCCCGAGACGGTCGCGCCGCTCTGTGCTCCCGATCGTTCCGTGTCTGTGTCGCTCCATCGCGCTCGCCGTGACGTCATTCGTAGTCGCCGACTACAACTCCCGATCCGGAACCGCCTTTTTCAAGGCAGCGAAGGATATTCTGTTTCTATAACAGAGTGTTGTCAAAAACGTTTTGCCCCTTCAGGGAAAAACCACAGTTTCGTGGTCCTTGGTTGGAAACCTCACGGTGTCAACGAAACCAAGGGGGTGTTGACCCGACACACCCGCTGATCCCCTTCAGGGTGAAGCAGTTAAGTGGAGTCGAGTGCTAGGTTTTGGCCTTGGGGGATCTCCTAGTCAAACCTAGTTACTGAGTTTCCTTTTCAGCTACACACCTAGTGTCGGTTGGGTGTATCTACCCCTTCGCACTAGACCCAATAGGGCCCGGTTCGCACAATAAGACTGGCGACCGGTTACAAGCTTAGGGCTCACCATTAGGTACTCACCTCCCAGTCTCTACCCGACTGGGAGGGTTACACATCCCCGGACCCATCCATCCGGGGAGTTAGGCCAGTTAGGCTTTAAATAGGCCCCCCGCGGGAGAGAAATCTCCAAAATTTTCCCATTAAATTTTTAATCCATTCGCCAATCATGGCGAAATCCAATATTTTGGAGATATTATCAGAAATCCTTAGGGAAAACCCTGCTATTTCCGCCAAATATGGCGGAAAAATTCAGCGTGAAATCGTTAATTGTCCCCCAGCTACCGAAGCCAACGTCGCTGATTTTAGTGACGCGCTTGACAGCCCATTATCTCCCCCGCTTGCCGATCAAGGCATCCCGGTTGGTCAATTCACGGAAGTGTTTGTTAACTCCGATCCCATTGTTCATCTAACAACGAACGACTTCCAGGTAGATAGCCCTCTATTGCCCCCGCCCGCCGACAAAGTCGTGCCGATCACCCGATTCCCGAAATCAACCATTGTTTCCGGCCCACCTACTAATCCCATTGTTCATAGAACAATGGACGCCGCGCAGGTGTGCGCTACACCTGAATTCCGTGAAATGGACACCACCGAACCTGTGTCCAATAACAACTCCGACAATGATTTGTCATCATGCCCCTCGTCCTCGGAAGACGACTTTCAAGTCGTCACCGGCGGCAAGAGGAAGAAAGGGAAAACCTCCCAGGCCAGCAAGGCCAAAAAGACCACCGCGTTGTCCCCGTCCCCAACTCAAACGCCCGTACGACCCGCTAGCCCCGTCCCAACTACCTCTACTCGCGCGCAGGATAGTCGTCCCCCCAGCCCGATAGCCCAAACTTCCTCAGCCCAAAGAAAGCAACGCCCTCCGCCCCCCTTTTACATCCAAGACAAGGGGAAATGGACTGATGTGTCCAAGATGTGTGTTGATCGAAAGATCAACTACACAAACGCCCGTGCCTGCCAAAATGGCATTAAAGTCACCGTCCCTACGTCGAACGACTATAGGGAACTATATCGCGCCCTCCGTGAAAGGAATATTTCCTTTCACACTTTCTCCTTCCCCGAGGACACGCCCACTCGTGTAGTTATTAAACGTGTCCCTAAAGAAATCCTAGTACAGGATATTAAAGACGACCTTGCCGATCAAGGTATACCAGTGATCGCCATCCATCGCTTACATAAAGCGAGAGGTGGTGAATTGTACGACATGGTTCTTGTCATTTATGAACCAACCGAAGGTCATCACCCGATTTTCAAAATTAAGTCCATTTGCTCCCTATCCGGTATCTCAATTGAAAAGCCCTATAAAACCGCAACAGTGGGACAATGCCACCGTTGCCAACTGTATGGCCATGCGCAGAGCAACTGCTATGCGACTCCTAAATGCGTCAAGTGTTTGGGCGAGCACAGCACTGCGGACTGCCCTCGGCCCAAAGACCGAACTCTCTGTTCGGAACCACCCAGCTGCGTTCTCTGCGGCCAGACCGGTCACCCGGCAAACTACCGCGGCTGTCCCAAAGCCCCCAAACTCGCTCCTAAATTAGCGAAGCGCGCCAACGCCCGCCAACAAAGAGAGGCACCTTCCTCTCAAATTCCCCAACGTCTCGCTCCTCAGAGACCATCCCCGTGGAACAGGCTAAACCAAGAACAAGCCTTTCCCTCCTTGGCCCCTGCCAAACCTTTGCAGGCACTGATGGATATACCCATCGCAGCGCAGATCCTGCCTATAGCCGTGGCTCCAGAGGCCACAACCAGTCCCAAACTTGCGCCTCAAACCACTGCTGCTCCTGCAGCCAAACAATCGCCCAAACCCTCACCCGTCGGGAACGGCGAGTCTTGCGCCCAGACTCTACTGCGCCACTATAAAATATTTATGACCCGCCAAGCCAGGTCTCTCCGCGATGCCCTTCTGGCTGCCGAGCAGCAGAATAACGGCAAAATTACGACGGAAATGTACAGCCAAATATTCAGCACACACAGTGATGTCGTGCTAGGCCTCGAACAGATGGATGCGATGGACTGATCCAATGGATTCCCAACGCACAAACCACACTAGGCCTCGATCCCTCAAATTAGGTTTTTTCAACGCCAATGGCATTTTCAACCAACGCGCCGAAATAACTAAATTCCTCCGCGACCACCAATTAGACGTCCTCCTTATACAGGAGACCCTTTTGAAACCCCACCGCGCTGACCCCAAAATTGCGAATTACCGTCTAGTTCGCAATGACAGAACACGCTGCCACGGCGGCGGTACCCTTATTTATTACAGGAAGGAGTTATACTGCATCCCTCTGACCCCACCCGCGCCTCTCTCTCACCTAGAGTACTCTGCCTGTCGACTAGGCATGACTGGTCATCCTCCGATAACCATCATCTCTGCCTACCATCCCCCGCCATCGGTCGCGGCTCTTGCTTCAGACGATCCTATCGCGCTCACCAGCGATCTCACGACTCTCTTTGGCCTGAGTGACTCCGTCTTACTAGCATGCGATCTCAACGCTAAACACCCCGCTTGGAACAGCAACACGACAAATGCCAGAGGCAGAATCGTGTATAACCTAGGCGCGACCCTAAACTATGACGTCATCGCTCCGATGACTCCCACCCACTACCCACACGACACCAACCATAGGCCCGATGTCCTCGATGTGGCGCTCCTAAAGAATGTAAACCTCCATTTACACTCCATAGAAGCGCTTCACGAGCTCAACTCGGATCACCGTCCCGTTATCCTACACCTAGGTTCCCGCTCAGGTAACCATGATCCTACCCAACCTCCTCCGACCCAATTGATCACCGACTGGAGGAAAGTAAGTGAAAAACTGAAATCCACCACGTCGCCTCACTTGGACACCATTCCTGACCACATAGTCTCAGTCGCTGACACGACGGCGGCGATCGACTCGCTTACAGATCACTTACAATCCGTCCTGAACGATTGTTCAAGGGAAGTTCCAGTAGCGGAAGACCACCGCTGGAAACTCCCGGACGATGTACGGAATCTGATAACCGAGAAAAACGCAGCCATCCGTGCATTCAGCGCTTTTCCCTGCACCGCAAACAAAGCTCACATGCGCAACTTACAGCGTGCTGTAAGGAAACGCATTGCCGAGCAGCGTAATGCGAGCTGGGACAAGATGCTGAGCGAACTTGAGCCCACCCATCTTGCCTTCTGGCAGCTTCAGAGGAAGTTACGATCCACTGAAGAGGCCACAATGCCTCCTCTCATTCGTCCCGATAAGAGTGTCGCCTTCGATAACTCTGAAAAAGCAGAATGCCTAGCCGACAGCCTAGAGTCCCAGTGTTCTCCCAGCTCTCAACCAGTAGACCAAGCCCACCTCGATATGGTGAACGCCGAGGTCGAACGTAGAACTTCCCTTCCGCCCGTCGAAGATCCCGATAATCCACTGGCCCCCATCACTCCTGATGAGGTCCAGGATATCATTAAAAGTCTCCAACCGCGAAAAGCCCCTGGCTCCGACGGCATCACCAATAGGGTTTTCAAACTTTTCCCCGCCCAGCTTATAGTGCTAATGACTGCCATCTTCAATGGCGCATTGAGCAATAATATGTTCCCCGCAACCTGGAAACAGGCCACCGTCATAGGTATTTCCAAACCAGGCAAGTCCAAGTCTGTCCCGTCTAGCTACCGTCCCATTAGCTTACTCAACGTCCTCGGTGAAATCTATGAAAGGCTTATATATAAGCGGCTCAAAGATTTTGCCGACGCAAAGAGTCTAATACCCAATGAGCAGTTTGGATTTAGAACCGAACACTCGTGTATCCAACAAGTCCACCGCATCATAGAACACGTCAGCGCCGGCTTCCAACGGGGCGCAATAACGGGAGCCTTATTCTTCGACATAGCGAAAGCGTTCGACAAAGTCTGGCACAATGGCTTAATCTATAAGCTATACCAACTCGGCGTGCCTGACCGTCTCGTGCTCATCTTACGGGACTTTTTATCGAATCGCACCTTTCGTTACCGAATTGAGGGGGAGCTTTCCTCCCCCCATCCCATTCGCGCAGGAGTTCCTCAAGGCTCCGTACTATCCCCCCTCGTTTTCACGCTATTCACTAGCGATATCCCCAAGCATAAAAGTACTCAGCTAGCCCTATTTGCCGACGACACGGCTATCTATTATACCGGTTTTAAACCCGATGCCATCGCTCGCACTCTCCAAACTTCCGCAAACACTCTGGCCAAGTGGTTCCGGAAATGGAGAATCGAAGTCAATTCAGACAAAAGCCAGGCAGTCCTCTTTTCTAAACCGCGGATAAACCCACCCTCCCCCCGTCCGATTACAATGTACGGCAAGCCGATCCCTTGGGAAAAGCAAGCCAAATACTTAGGCGTGGTCCTCGATAAACACCTTTCCTTCGCTGAGCACATAAAGCAGGCACGTTCGCGCGCCGCTTTCGCTCTAGGTAGGCTCCACTTCATTCTTAGCTCCCGCAGCAAGTTATCACTCAGGTGCAAGCTGCGTATTTTCACCGCGGTCATCCGTCCCATCATGACCTACGCCTGCGTTGTTTTCGCACACGCAAAGCCCTACCTCCTCCACAAGATGCAGACCCTTCAAAACCGATTCCTCCGTAGAGTCACGGGAGCCCCCTTTTATGTTCGAAATGAGCTTCGTCACGTAGACCTCAAGATGCCCACCATACAGCAGTTCATTAAACGTGTCTCCAAGCGTTTCTTTGATACTGCAATCCAACATAGGAATCCCCTTATCGTATCGGCCGCCCAATACGAACCCTCGCGTATCTCTAAGATTCGCCGACCAAGGCATACCCTAGTCACTCCCGATGACGCAATCACCCTGCTCCAAGAGAGCCGTAGGGAAACAAGTACAGTGGCACACAAACACAAAAACCGACCGTCCTTCCGTCCTCGCCGCCGAGGCCCGCCGCGACGTCCCCGTAATAGTCCGCCCCGACTCTTGCCAGAGCCAGCCCGCGACGCTGAGCCAGTAGCTTTAAATTCCCTTATCAATAATAATAATGATATGATCCAGCCTGTCCCTAGCTGCCCTCCCCTGCGACGCCCTAAGCCGAGGTCCGTACCCCACAGGGGGTGCCCTTAGCGTGTAGTCGCCTAGTTTGTAAGTTTTTTAATAAGCCTGGCTGGAGGCTTTAATTAATTAATTAATTAAGGCAACCACAGGCAAGTCCGGTTAAGCAGCCGACAACCTCAGAGGTTGACCTGCGAGATGCCACTCACAAGAAAAAAATTCTGATTGGATAAAATTCCTGTATTCTTATTGGTCAACCAATCATAGAGCCTACATTTTCTTAGCGAAATTTGTATAAATTAGGAACATTTAGCCTGGTTCGACACCGCGAGCTGGGAGGAACGTATTGACGCCGCGGCTGACAGCTGGCCGTCATTACATAAACTATGCCGCCAACTCTCGAATACCCCAGCCCCGGTGCGCCCACTACGAGGCACCGACGGGGCTCTTAAGTACATTGCGGAGGACCGCGCGGAGGTCTTCGCCGAGCACCTGGAGCGCCAGTTCCGCCCGAATCCAACCGACGAGCACGCACATGTCGCAGCAGTCGAGCAACACCTTGGAGCCTACTTCGCGACGCCGATAGCTCCCGAAGAAGACCCAGTATTTTTCTCGCCGGGCGCAGTCAGACGCGCCATCCTGAAGACCAAACTAAAGAAGGCTCCCGGGGCCGACGGCATCACCAACGCAGTGCTGCGCCACCTGCCCCACCGTATGGTGGTGGCGCTGGCGCGCCTGTTCACGGCGGTGCTGCGCACGGGGGCCTTCCCTGCTGTTTGGAAGGAGGGGCGCGTCATCATGCTGCCCAAGGCGGGGAAAAACGTACTGAAGCCGGAGAGCTATCGGCCCATCACTCTGCTGCCCACCATCTCCAAGGTGTTCGAGTCACTCCTGCTGCGGCACCTCAACCCTCACATCACCCCAAGACCCGAACAGTTCGGATTCAGGGCGGACCACAGCACGACGCTCCAGCTGTCGAGAGTACTCTACCAGCTGTCCAGCACGATGAACAAGAAAGAGTACGCGGTAGCAGTACTCCTCGACATGGAGAAGGCCTTCGATCGCGTATGGCACGACGGTCTAGTTTATAAACTGGCCACCTCCGCCACGCCCCGTCGCGTAGTGAAGGTGGTCCAATCTTTTCTGTCCAACAGGAGCTTCAGGGTGGTGGTCGACGGAGCACTCTCTTCACCCCGCCCCATCGAGGCGGGAGTACCTCAGGGCAGCTGCGTGTCGCCTGCGTGTTACTCACGTTACACAGACGACATCCCCACCACGGCGGACGCGACGCTCGCGCTGTACGCCGACGACGCCGCGTACATCACCACCTCGATGAACGCGAGGTACGCGGCGACGAAGATGCAGCGCGCGCTCAACATGCTCCCCGAGTGGCTCGCCAAGTGGCGGCTCTCCGTAAACGTGAGTAAAACGCAGGCTATTATCACAGGCTCAACCCCTCTGCCACCACCCTTGGAGCTCATGGGAGCCGAGATCGAGTGGGCGCCGCAGGTCAAATACCTCGGCGTCACCATCGACCGTCGGCTCACGATGCGGCCGCACGCCAAGCAAGTCGCGGCGCAGACAAAGGTAGCCCGCTCACTACTTTATCCAGTGCTATCGTCCCGCCTCCCGGCGCGTGTCAAGCTGGGCGTGTACAAGTCGTACATACGCCCCCTGCTGACATACGCCGCCCCCGCCTGGTTCGTCCTCACTGGCGAGACGACCCGCAGGCCGCTCCGCGCGCAACAGAACATGGCGCTGCGGACCATAGTAGGTGCTCCTCGCTATGTGAGGAATGACGTAATCAGGCGGGACCTCGGGATTGAGGGCCTGGATGAGTACGTGCAGCGCCTCGCGAAGGCGATGTTCGCGCGTGCCGACGCCTCTGCTTGGCCCCATGTCAAGCACCTGGCGCCCCTGCACGCGCGCCCGCCAGACGCGAGGAGGCTGCCCAGAGATCTGCTCCCGACAGACGTCGCGGCCGCATCCCCCCGGACTTGACTCCTGGGTAAGTCGCCCCACTTTACACGCGGCTTACTCAAACAAATATACTACGCATAACAACACTTCACCTAGTACGTAACGTGTTCTAAGTTAATATAGGCACGTTACGTACTAAAACACTCATTCATGACTCTACATGCGCTATACATAACTAGCACCGAATAGCAGCGCATGCTATTCGGTGCAGACGCACTGAGCGGCGACACACAATACAAATGCCGCTCACACATACATTCTCGGCTCTGTAGTTCGAAACGTAACCGGCTAGATCTGGAAGCGGGACGAACCAGAGCCCCGCACTCACTATAGGTGCGCCAGAGTCGGCACCCTCGTCGCTGGTCGGCTCCCGCTGGGCTTCCCCCGTATGGGGGTTTCACCCGGCGGGGTCAGACCGCCGGGGTGTCGTGAAGAAACGGCGCCGAAAAATCGGCGCCGCGGCGCGCCTATAGTCACACAATAGCAATGAATCACGCGGGTGTGCGTTGCCGTTCACTTTTGAACAGGCGCTTTCAACGCACACCCGAACATCTACGCCGCCACTAGGCAACACGAAGACGGTCCCGTATTTACGGGACACGGCATGCTCCCGCGGGAGTGGGGCAACCCCCCGTGACCGCTCGCCGCGCCCCTGACGGGGCGCAGCGACTGCCCAGAGGTTCGACACCTTTCCGCTTCCGACGCTCGCCCGCGACGGTCGTACCGCTCCGCGCTCTCGATCGTTCCGTGCCTGAGTCTTCGCTACGCTTCGTCACGCCCGCCGTGACGTCACTTGTAGCCGCCGACTACGACGCCTGGTCCGGATCCGCCTTTTTCGAGGCGGTGAAGGATATCCTATTTCTATAACAGAGTATCGTCAAAAACAATTTGGTTTGGCCCCTTCAGGGTAAAACCACACTTTCGTGGTCCTTGGTTGGAAACCTCACGGTGTCAACAATACCAAGGGGGTGATGACCGGACGCTCCCGCTGATCCCCTTCAGGGTGAAGCAGTCAATTGGAGTCGAGTGCTAGGTTTTGGCTTGGGGGATCTCCTAGTCAAACCTAGTTACTGAGTTTCCTTTTCAGCTACACACCTAGTGTCGCTTGGGTGTGTCTACCCCTTCGCACTAGACCCAATAGGGCCCGGTTCGCACAATAAGACTGGCGACCGGTTACAAGCTTAGGGCTCACCATTAGGTACTCACCTCCCAGTCTCTACCCGACTGGGAGGGTTACACATCCCCGGACCCATCCACCCGGGGAGTTAGGCCAGTTAGGCTTTAAATAGGCCCCCCGCGGGAGAGAAATCTCCAAAATTTCCCAATTCAATTTTTAATCCATTCGCCAATCATGGCGAACTCCAATATTTTGGAGATATTATTAGAAATCCTTAGGGAAAACCCTGCTATTTCCGCCAAATACGGCGGAAAAATCCAGCGTGAAATCGCTAATTGTCCCCCGGCTACCGAAGCCAACGTCGCTGATTTTAGTGACGCGCTTGACAGCCCATTATCTCCCCCGCTTGCCGATCAAGGCATCCCGGTTGGTCAATTCACGGAAGTATTTATTAACTCCGATCCCATTGTTCGTCAAACAACGAACGACTTCCGGGTAGATAGCCCTTTATTGCCCCCGCCCGCCGACAAAGTCGTGCCGATCGCCCGATTCCCGAAATCACCCATTGTTTCCGGCCCACCTACTAATCCCATTGTTCATAGAACAATGGACGCCGCGCAGGTGTGCGCTGCACCTGAATTCCTTGAAATGGACACCACCGAACCTGTGTCCAATAACAACTCCGACAATGATTTGTCATCATGTCCCTCGTCCTCGGAAGACGACTTTCAAGTCGTCACCGGCGGCAAAAGGAAGAAAGGGAAAACCTCCCAGGCCAGCAAGGCCAAAAAGACCACCGCGTTGCCCCCGTCCCCAACTCAAACGCCCGTACGACCCGCTAGCCCCGTCCCAACTACCTCTACTCACGCGCAGGATAGTCGTCCCCCTAGCCCGATAGCCCAAACTTCCACAGCCCAAAGGAAGCAACGCCCTCCGCCCCCCTTTTACATCCAAGACAAGGGGAAATGGACTGATGTGTCCAAGATGTGTGTTGATCGAAAGATCAACTACACAAACGCCCGTGCCTGCCAAAATGGCATTAAAGTCACCGTCCCTACGTCGAACGACTATAGGGAACTATATCGCGCCCTCCGTGAAAGGAATATTTCCTTTCACACTTTCTCCTTCCCCGAGGACACGCCCACTCGTGTTATTATTAAACGTGTCCCTAAAGAAATCCTAGTACAGGATATTAAAGACGACCTTGCCGATCAAGGTATACCAGTGATCGCCGTCCATCGCTTACATAAAGCGAGAGGCGGTGAATTGTACGAAATGGTTCTTGTCATTTGTGAACCAACCGAAGGTCATCACCCGATTTTCAAAATTAAGTCCATTTGCTCCCTATCCGGTATCTCAATTGAAAAGCCCTACAAAACCGCAACAGTGGGACAATGCTACCGTTGCCAACTGTATGGCCATGCGCAGAGCAACTGCTATGCGACTCCCAGATGCGTCAAGTGTCTGGGCGAGCACAGCACTGCGGACTGCCCTCGGCCCAAGGACCGAACCCTCTGTTCGGAACCACCCAGCTGCGTTCTCTGCGGCCAGACCGGTCACCCGGCAAACTACCGCGGCTGTCCCAAAGCCCCCAAACTCGCTCCTAAATTAGCGAAGCGCGCCAACACCCGCCAACAAAGAGAGGCACCTTCCTCTCAAATTCCCCAACGTCTCGCTCCTCAGAGACCATCCCCGTGGAACAGGCTAAAACACGAAAAAGCCTTTCCCTCCTTGGCCCCTGCCAAACCTTTGCAGGCACTGATGGATATACCCATCGCAGCGCAGATCCTGCCTATAGCCGTGGCTCCAGAGGCCACAACCAGTCCCAAACCCGCGCCTCAAACCACTGCTGCTCCTGCAGCCAAACAACCGCCCAAACCCTCACCCGTCGGGAACGGCGAGTCTTGCGCCCAGACTCTACTGCGCCACTATAAAATATTTATGACCCGCCAAGCCAGGTCTCTCCGCGATGCCCTTCTGGCTGCCGAGCAGCAGAATAACGGCAAAATTACAACGGAAATGTACAGCGAAATATTCAGCACACACAGTGATGTCGTGCTAGGCCTCGACCAGATGGATGCGATAGACTGATCCAATGGATTCCCAACGCACAAACCACACTAGGCCTCGATCCCTCAAATTAGGTTTTTTCAACGCCAATGGCATTTTCAACCAACGCGCCGAAATAACTAAATTCCTCCGCGACCACCAATTAGACGTCCTCCTTATACAGGAGACCCTTTTGAAACCCCACCGCGCTGACCCCAAAATTGCGAATTACCGTCTAGTTCGCAATGACAGAACACGCTGCCACGGCGGCGGTACCCTTATTTATTACAGTAAGGAGTTATACTGCATCCCTCTGACCCCACCCGCGCCTCTCTCTCACCTAGAGTACTCTGCCTGTCGACTAGGCATGACTGGTCATCCTCCGATAACCATCATCTCTGCCTACCATCCCCCGCCATCGGTCGCGGCTCTTGCTTCAGACGATCCTATCGCGCTCACCAGCGATCTCACGACTCTCTTTGGCCTGAGTGACTCCGTCTTACTAGCATGCGATCTCAACGCCAAACACCCCGCTTGGAACAGCAACACGACAAATGCCAGAGGCAGAATCGTGTATAACCTAGGCGCGACCCTAAACTATGACGTCATCGCTCCGATGACTCCCACCCACTACCCACACGACACCAACCATAGGCCCGATGTCCTCGATGTGGCGCTCCTAAAGAATGTAAACCTCCATTTACACTCCATAGAAGCGCTTCACGAGCTCAACTCGGATCACCGTCCCGTTATCCTACACCTAGGTAACAGCTCAGGTAACCATGATCCTACCCAACCTCCTCCGACCCAATTGATCACCGACTGGAGGAAAGTAAGTGAAAAACTGAAATCCACCACGTCGCTACAATTGGACACTATTCCTGACCACATAGTCTCAGTCGCTGACACGACGGCGGCGATCGACTCGCTGACAGATCACGTACAATCCGTCCTGAACGATTGTTCAAGGGAAGTTCCTGTAGTGGAAGACCACCGCTGGAAACTCCCGGACGATGTACGGAATCTGATAACCGAGAAGAACGCAGCCATCCGTGCATACAGCGCTTTTCCCTGCACCGCAAACAAAGCTCACATGCGCAACTTACAGCGTGCTGTAAGGAAACGCATTGCCGGGCAGCGTAATGCGAGCTGGGACAAGATGCTGAGCGAACTTGAGCCCACCCATCTTGCCTTCTGGCAGCTTCAGAGGAAGTTACGATCCACTGAAGAGGCCACAATGCCTCCTCTCATTCGTCCCGATAAGAGTGTCGCCTTCGATAACTCTGAAAAAGCAGAATGCCTAGCCGACAGCCTAGAGTCCCAGTGTTCTCCCAGCTCTCAACCAGTAGACCAAGCCCACCTCGATATGGTGAACGCCGAGGTCGAACGTAGAACTTCCCTTCCGCCCGTCGAAGATCCCGATAATCCACTGGCCCCCATCACTCCTGATGAGGTCCAGGATATCATTAAAAGTCTCCAACCGCGAAAAGCCCCTGGCTCCGACGGCATCACCAATAGGGTTTTCAAACTTTTCCCCGCCCAGCTTATAGTGCTAATGACTGCCATCTTTAATGGCGCATTGAGCAATAATATATTCCCTACCACCGTCATAGGTATTCCCAAACCAGGCAAGCCCAAGTCTGACCCGTCTAGCTACCGTCCCATTAGCTTACTCAACGTCCTCGGTAAAATCTATGAAAGGCTTATATATAAGCGGCTCAAAGATTTTGCCGAAGCAAAGAGTCTAATACCCAATGAGCAGTTCGGATTTAGAACCGAACACTCATGTATCCAACAAGTCCACCGCATCGTAGAACACGTCAGCGCTGGCTTCCAACGGGGCGCAATAACGGGAGCCTTATTCTTCGACATAGCGAAAGCGTTCGACAAAGTCTGGCACAATGGCTTAATCTATAAGCTATACCAACTCGGCGTGCCTGACCGTCTCGTGCTCATCCTACGGGACTTTTTATCGAATCGCACCTTTCGTTATCGAATTGATGGGGAGCTCTCCTCCCCCCATCCCATTCGCGCAGAAGTTCCTCAAGGCTCCGTACTATCCCCCCTCGTTTTCACGCTATTCACTAGTGATATTCCCAAGCATAAAAATACCCAGCTAGCCCTATTCGCCGACGATACGGCTATCTATTATACCGGTCTTAAACCCGATGCCATCGCTCGCACTCTTCAAACTTCCGCAAACACTCTGGCCAAGTGGTTCCGGAAATGGAGAATCGAAGTCAACCCAGACAAAAGCCAGGCAGTCCTCTTTTCTAAACCGTGGATAAACCCACCCTCCCCCCGTCCGATTACCATGTACGGCAAGCCGATCCCTTGGGAAAAGCAAGCCAAATACTTAGGCGTGGTCCTCGATAGACACCTCTCCTTCGCTGAGCACATAAAGCAGGCACGTTCGCGCGCCGCTTTCGCTCTAGGTAGGCTCCACTTCATTCTTAGCTCTCGCAGCAAGTTATCACTCAGGTGCAAGCTGCGTATTTTCACCGCGGTCATCCGTCCCATCATGACCTACGCCTGCGTTGTTTTCGCACACGCAAAGCCCTACCTCCTCCATAAGATGCAGACCCTCCAAAACCGATTCCTCCGTAGAGTCACGGGAGCCCCCTTTTATGTTCGAAATGAGCTTCTTCACGTAGACCTCAAGATGCCCACCATCCAGCAGTTCATGAAACGCGTCTCCAAGCGTTTCTTTGAAACTTCAATCCAACATAGGAATCCCCTTATCGTATCGGCCGCCCAATACGAACCCTCGCGTATCTCTAAGATTCGCCCACCAAGGCATACCCTAGTCACTCCCGATGACGCAATCACCCTGCTCCAAGAGAGCCGTAGGGAAACAAGTACAGTGGCACACAAACACAAAAACCGACCGTCCTTCCGTCCTCGCCGCCGAGGCCCGCCGCGACGTCCTCGTAATAGTCCACCCCGACCCTTGCCAGAGCCAGCCCGCGACGCTGAGCCAGTAGCTTTAAATTCCCTTATTAATAATAATAATGATATGATCCAGCCTGTCCCTAGCTGCCCTCCCCTGCGACGCCCTAAGCCGAGGTCCGTACCCCACAGGGGGTGCCCTTAGCGTGTAGTCGCCTAGTTTGTAAATTTTTTAATAAGCCCTGGCTGGAGGCTTTAATTAATTTATTAATTAAGGCAACCACAGGCAAGCCCGGTTAAGCAGCCGACAACCTCAGAGGTTGACCTGCGAGATGCCACACACAAAAAAAAAAAAAAAAACTGGTTCGACACAGTTTGCGGGCAAAATTGTAACAAGAAGAAACACTCAAGAAAATAAAGGAAGAAAACTTCAAGAATCTTCTAGTGGTTTTAATTCTTCACCAACCCAGCACACAAATGCGCCTGTATGGCACATTTAATGGTCCTTCGAGCGCCGGATTTACTGTGAAGAATTAATTGAAGAGTATTATTGGAAGATTTTACTGAAGTTTTATTTGAAGAATTATTTTCGTTGCATATAGTAAGGAATTTTTGAAAAATTGAAGAGTGTTTCAAGATAGTCGAAGAATATCAGCTGAATACATGCCAGTTACATGCTCCGAGGGGAGGGGCCGCAAACCTTCAGGCGAACAGAAGCCGTCATCGACCGAAAGCACCTCGGCGACCGGCACCAGTGCGGAAGCCAGAACGGAATCGACAGTAACAGGGACGACCGCCACGGAAACTTCAGAACAGACACATAGCTCCGCGGCAACTGATCCAACCACCGTGACTTCCGCCACCGCCGCATCCACTTCAACCGCCGCCGCCTCCGCCTCATCTGCAACTGCCCCGCCCGCCTCGCACTCCGCCAGCGTCGCCGCACCGTCTGTGACTCCATCGAACACGACGACGTTAACTACGGGTGCGAAGGCGAAACAGCTGATGAAGCCGCCCGCAGCTGTCAATACAAAACTTCTACAGTGACGAAAGTCAAGAAGACTGTCGCCGGTCCATCGATGCCGACTAGACCACAGGTCCTCGCGCCCCCTAGCAAGACGGGGGGAAACGGAGGATCCATCCACAGCAGAACTAAAGAAAAGAAGATAGCGAAGGCGAAAGGCGAGTTATTAAGCCTTCAAGTACAGTTAGCCGCAGCACGCCTAGCCGCTTTAGAAGCAGAAGATTCCGAAGAAGAAGAGGAAGAAGAAGAAGATGTCTCCCTCTGTTCAGAAACAAATGCAAGAGTGGACACCTGGTTGGACAATCAAGTGAACCGCCCAGTGTTAGCGATCGCCAACGAACCTCACCGCGCTCCAGAAGAACCGACGGCCACCCATGCTGAAGAACCGATGCCAAGAAGTAACATCGGTCACCGGCGGGAGGTCAATCTGACTTAGCCATTCTAGCTAAAGCAATCACCAAGGCTGTCAGCACCGCCCAGAGACCCAAGTTTGTCGAGTTACCTTTCTTCAGTGGGTCTCATCAGGAATGGCTACCCTTCCGCGCCGCATACTACGACACTGAAATGATGTTCAGCGCCGTTGAAAATACAAATCGACTTAGAAGAAATTTGAAAGGGAAGGCCAAAGAAGCGGTTGAAGGTTTACTGATAACCAACGCGCACCCTGCCGAAGTGATGAAGACTCTGGAGTCAAGATTTGGAAGACCAGAATCAATAGCAATGTTGGAAATGGAAACGCTTTGAGGTCTACCGCGCCTCTCCGAGTCACCGAGGGACATCTGCATATTCGCCACTAAGGTCTCCAACGTAGTGGCAACATTGAAGACTTTGGGTTGTTTCAATTATATGTACAACCCTGAACTCGCGAAGACTATTGTAGACAAGCTGACGCCGACGCTGCGATACAGATACTACGACTTCTCGGCTACACAATCGCGTGAAGATCCCTGCTTACTCAAAATAGAGAAGTTCTTCAAAAGGGAAGCAGAATTGTGCGGACCTTATGCAATGCCTGAACAGATGGCCGCACCTACTACAGTGGCTCCACAGAGGAGGATGCAGAGGATTAACAACGTAACTGAGAAGAAATACACACCAAGGTGCTTCATATGCGAAGATACGGGGCACACCAACGCAACAGAATGTGAACAATTCAAGAAATTGGATGAAAATGCAAGATGGGACGTAGCAAAGTCCAAACGCCTCTGCTTCAGATGCCTTCGTTATAGAAACAAGATTCACAACTGCCGACCTAAGCCTTGTGGTATAAACAACTGCAAGTACTCTCATCACAAGATGTTACATTATGACAAGAAGACAGAAAAGGCAGAAAATGGAGAAAATAAAGAAGCAGCTGAAGTCATCAATTCGACTTGGACAATTAAGAAACAATCTTATCTGAAGATCATACCGATTCAGGTGGTAGGACCAAAAGGAGCTGTCAACACCTTCGCATTGATGGACGACGGATCAACAGTCACGCTTGTCGATGACAGCATAGTGAAAAATATTGGAGCAACAGGACCCATAGATCCATTGAAAATAGAAACCAACAATGATATGAAGACATCAGAATCGGCATCAAGAAGAGTCACCATCAAGCTAAAGGGACTCAACGATCATGAAGAGCAAATACAAGCGCGCACAGTGAAGAACCTGCAAGTCTCATCTCAACGGGTGCCACAAGAACTTTTAGAAGGGTGCCAACACTTAGTTGACATTCGAAATCATCTCACATATGCAGAGGCGAAACCACGAATACTGATCGGTCAAGATAACTGGCATCTTCTGCTGACATCAGAAGTAAGAAGAGGAAATCAAAACCATCCGGTGGCCTCTCTCACGCCACTAGGCTGGGTACTCCACGGCAGCCAAACACGAATACTTGGACAGAAGATCGACGTCGTGTCACACTCACAGAAGATCCAGAAGATAACTTAGAAGACCTTGTAAGAAAATACTTCGAGATGGACGCACTCTGCATAAATCCCAAGTGACCGAAGACTGATCCAGAAGAAAAGGCACTACGTATTTTAGAAAAGACCACAACGAAGACAGAAGAAGGAAGATTCCAGACCGGTCTTCTCTGGCGCAAAGAAGATATCAAGCTTCCAGACAACTATGAAAACTCACTGAAGAGGCTCTTCAACATAGAGAAGAAGATTGATCGTGACCCTACATTAAAGAAGAAGTACGTCGAACAGATGGACGCTCTCATAGCAAAGGGATATGCTGAGCCTGCTCCTAAAGAGAAGACAGTGGACAAGACTTGGTACCTACCACACTTCGCAGTAGTAAACCCAATGAAGCCAGACAAGCTGCGAGTAGTACACGACGCCGCGGCCAAAACAAAAGGTGTGGCCTTAAACAACATGCTGCTGAAAGGCCCTGATCTACTACAGTCACTACCAGGTGTCGTCATGAGATTCAGACAACATACAGTCGCAGTCACAGCAGACATCAAGGAAATGTTCATGCAAGTCGACTATTTTGGACCTCTCTCAGTGACCGTCGGACGAACTCGACAGAAGAGATATGTCGCTGTCTTCACATGTCTCACGAGCGAGCAATACACCTAGAAATCGCTGGGTCGCTTAGCGCTGACTCCGCGGTGATGGCAATAAGAAGAATGATCGCTCGACGAGGCTGCCCGACTGAGATATGGTCGGACAACGGCACTAATTTAAAGGCCGCCGACAAGGAACTACGACAGTCTATCGACGCGACGACTGCAGAAGAAGCGGCGAAGAAGACCATCTCCTGGCGCTATATCCCGCCTGGAGCTCCATTTACGGGCGGAGCCTGGGAACGAATGGTCTGCTCAGTCAAGACAGCTCTGACCACTACACTGCACGAGCGTCACCCCACAGAAGAAGTCCTTGCAACTCTACTGGCTGAAGTAGAGTACACCGTCAACAGTCGCCCGCTGACGCATGTATCAGTCAACGCAGAAGATCCAGAAGCACTAACTCCTAACCACTTCTTGTTAGGAGGACCAGGGCGCGTGCCGCAGCCAGGCACATTCACCGACCAAGACACCGTCTCACGATCCAGCTGGCGAGCTGCACAAAGGTTAGCCGATATATTTTGGCTACGCTGGGTGTACAATACCGAGGGTCCGTATGGCGAGGAGTGTAAATAATATAACACTACGTTCGTATAATAGCGTATATTAAACACAAGGTTCACACAAAAATAAAATTATCAAATGGTATACCCAAACTGCGGTAATGAAACCATAGCGCGATCTAATTCGATCCCAACGCCATCTAGGGAAGTAAAACAAAAACTTGCATAAAATTCGATTTATCGTGCTATGGTTTCGTGTACAACCCAAACATACCGCCCACCAAGGACATATTGCTCAATGTCCTTCTACACCGCCCACCGTGCATAATAGGTTTTAGGTTGGTGTATAATATTGTAATACAAAAAAAAAACATTTTCGTAACTAAACTTAACTTCTAGGTTTACAATAGTTGACAACAAAATCGACAACATTAACTACTTAATATTAACATACATATTACTTAATAAACATTTGGCACTTTCTTAATTTATTTATAACTAAGTTGCTATAGGCAAAACACATAACTTCGAAGTAGGTCTCTTTATGGTTGCCGATTGGGTACGTATTGTGACGACACGGGTAATGCCATCTGACCCAGGATGTTTTTGTTCTATCCTACCCAATAACCACTTGCCGGGGGGCATATCGTCCTCCTTTACCAAGACTATACTCCCAACAGCTGGTTCTGGAATTTTATAATTCCATTTATGTCTTTGCAGGAATTGGTGAAGATAGTCGTGCGACCATCGTCGCCAGAAGTCCTGCATCATTTTCTGGTGAAGTTGCCAGCGCTGTAGACTACTAATATTAGACTGTTCATAGTTAGCATCAGGCGGCAAAATAAGTGGCTCGCCCACCAGGAAATGACCAGGTGTGAGAATTACTAACTTCTCCTGATCTTCAACGTAGGCTAAGGGCCTCGAATTGAGGCAGGCTTCAATTTGAGTGAGCACCGTAGTGATCTCCTCGAAAGTCAAAGTAGAAATGCCAATTACTCGCTTCAGATGGTATTTCATGGACTTTATCCCTGCCTCCCAAAGACCCCCAAAATTTGGTGAGTGAGGAGGGATAAAATGCCACTCCGTGCCATTATTGGCTAATTCATCAACTAACTCTGGATTTAATGTTGCCTTCTGGTCGTCAAACAAAAATCTTAATTCGCGTGCAGCGCCTACAAAATTTGTTCCGTTGTCGCTATGTAGTTCCGCACATCGACCGCGTCTGGCTACAAACCGTTTAAAAGCTGTCAAAAACGCTTTACTTGTCAACTCACTAACGGCTTCTAAATGTACTGCCCTTGTAGCCATGCAGACAAACAAAGCGATGTAACCCTTATATGACTTGTTACCGCGACCTTTAGACAACCTAATGTTTATTGGGCCAGCGTAGTCTACCCCACTGCAAAAGAACGGTTTATTCGTTGTCACACGACTAGATGGCAACTGCCCCATAAGTTGTGTCCTTACCTTAGCTGTATGTCGGATGCACCTAACACAGTTCCTTATGTGCCCTTTTACTAAAAGCTTAACACCTATGATCCAATATTTGGATCTTAAAAACGTGATCATTAATTGCGGACCACCATGCATAGTCTTAATATGTGCGTCGGCAATTAAAAGATCCGTGAGGAAAGATTCTTTGGGTATCAGAATTGGATGTATACGATTGTAGCTAAGTTGAGCCATCTCAAGGCGGCCTCCCACTCTGATAATGCCCTTAGAGTCGAGAAAGGGGTTCAATGATTTTAAATTGCCATTTTTCTTTTCTTTGATGCTATTTTTAATGTCTTCCATTTCTTGAGAAAACACTTTCTGACACTTCTTCACACAGACCTCTAATGAATCCTCAAGTTCTAATTTTGATAAATATTTTGTTCTATATTTTGTCGTTACTGACTTTCTCAAACTTAAGAACCGACGACAATAAGCTATTACTCTGACCAATCTGCTAAGAGATGAAAACTTGAGGCCTAATTCTTCGTGAAGCGTAGCGATATGTACTTTCACTTCTTCCAAGTTCGTCACTAAATGTTTTGGCTTTTTATACTCAACTACCTGTTGGTTTAAGAAGTGCGGACCATTCCACCATATCGAAATAGATTCGAGTTCAGCAGGAGAGACGCCGCGAGATGCACAGTCTGCAGGATTGTGTTTTGACGACACGTGAGACCAATGTTGTGTTTCTAAAATATTCAATATATCGGAGACTCTGTTGGCCACAAAAGTTTTCCAACGACTGGGGTGACTGCTGAGCCAAGCTAGTACCACCTCACTGTCTGTCCATGCATGCCAATTGGCCTTTTGAATATTCAGCACGGCACCTACCTCAGCCATCAATTTGGCAAGTAATGCTGCTCCACAAAGTTCTAGTCGTGGGATAGACACTTGTCGAATGGGCGAAATATTTGTTTTTGATGTCACTAACGAAATATGAATATCTCTCTTGTGATCCACAACTCTAAGGTAAATGACTGCTGAATACGCCATTTAGAAGCATCTGAGAATCCATGCAATTCAGTTACCAAGTTGTTATTCTCATGGTGCAACCATCGTGGGATTCTAATGTTCATCAAAGAAGTTAAACTGTAATGGTAAGTCAACCATTCTTGTAATAGATTATTTGGAATTGCTTGATCCCATTCTAATCCCGCAAGCCACAATTTTTGAATAAATATCTTAGCTAGAATAATGCTTGGTGCCAACCAACCTAGAGGATCAAACAATCGTGAAATCTCGGAAATAACCTTTCTTTTTGTTACAGGTGCTGTCAGCGGGTGGAGTTCTACAGAGTACTGAAAGACATCTTCGTTCGAGTTCCAGGTAAGTCCCAGTATTTTCGTAATATTATCCATTTGTATCTTTAATTCTTCCATAGTTTCTTTCCCATCCCTTATTTTATTTAGTAATTTCTGACTGTTACTTCTCCATTTTTGTAATGGAAAACCTCCTTTGTTTAATACATCAATTAATTGAGTGTAAATCTTAAAACAGTCTTCTACACTTTCAGCTCCTGTCATAACGTCATCCATGTAGAAATCATTTAGGATAATCTTTGCTATTCCAGATTCCTCAGAGCACTCATCATACACCAACTGTTGTAGAGCCCTTACAGCCAAATATGGTGCCGACGCAGTGCCGAAGGTAACAGTCTCCAACTCATACTCTTCAGTTTCCTTTTCAGGGTCGTCTCTCCATAGAATACGTTGTAGTATTGTATCCTCCTTGTGTACCAACACTTGACGGTACATTTTGATGATGTCAGCCACGAGACATATGCGATGTGTCCTCCATCGTATTATAGTGTGGCGGAGTTCCGCCTGCAACGTAGGACCGACTAACAAATTGTTATTCAGTGACATGCCTTTAGTTCCCTTGCAGGAAGCATCGAATACGACGCAAACCTTCGACGTTTCCTTATCCTCCCGGACGACGGCGTGGTGAGGTAAGTAGATTGCTTTCTGATTATTTTTTCCACCTTCTGGGACCCTTTTCATGTGGTTCAACTGTAAATATTCCTTGATAACCCTTTTATATTCTTCCTTAAAATTGTTGTTTTTTTTCTATATTTTACTTCTAATGACTTTAATCTTTTATTAGCAATGCTCCTTGTCTCACCAACTTTACCGACCGGGTCAATATCACATAATGGTAGTCTTACTATATATCTACCATTACCATCCCGTTCGGTCGTATCTGTAAACAACCTTTTACATTTACCTTCTTCCTCCGTTAGCATTTTCCTCCTAGACGGTTCGGCTTCTAGTTCCCAAAATCGTTTAAGCATATCATCCGCCTCAAGACTTGAATGCATAACGGTATTATGTGATAGATTACTTGCCTGGTCCACTTCAAAGGTGCCCGACAATATCCACCCTAATTTAGTGTCCTGAGCTAATAAAGTCCCACTTATATTTCATTTAATGCCATCCTGGATGACTTGACTGTAAACCTCAGCACCTAATAAGACTGATGTCTGATGTTGATTTGTTGAGTTGATATCAATCAACTCAACAAATCAACATCAACCTTATTAGGCCTGTAGTATTCTGGATCAGCCAAATCCTCATCGGTCAAGTCTACCCATTCCACCCTTGTTACTTTCGTAGCTGGGAGAAGAGCAGTAACTGACTTCAGGACTAACGCATTAACCTCAATCTCGACCCTGGGGTCTATTCTAGACCTTAATCTAAGAATTACACTGGACTTGGCCATAGCACTTTTGTCCCCGCCTACACCTATCACAATTTGCCTTGAAGGTGTTTTATTTAATCCTAAAAACCCTGCGACCCTTGATCTAGCAATGCCCTAACAACCCTATATGATCCGTCTTTCGACTCCGCCTTAATCAAGGCGGTAGTTAATTAAACCGTTTTACGATTGCTCCCTGTCAATAGACATGAGACCATTGGCTTGCTCGATCCCTCCGCTTGCGCGGTCACTACAGCAATACAATTTTTAGTATCATCCTTCATCGCCGTTGAAGCGGCTGATGATATTTCCTCGTGAACCGTACTCCTATATTCACCAACAGCAGACCCAGAAACCCCTGTTGGGTGCAACAAAGAATGGTGGCGGCGTTTACACACCTGGCACTTTAGAGTGTTTTTACAATTTTTTGCAGAGTGGTTATTGAGTAAACAAACAAAACACAATTTATTTTCCATGGCAAAGATACGTCGCGCTTCATTTGACTCTTTACTAAATTTCGGACAAGATGTAATCTTATGATCAGCTGAACAAAACATTCATGATAATAATCTTTTTTCTTTAACTACATGAAACGTTTGAGTTCCCTTTGGTTGTGGAGGTCTTCCCTGTCTCTGGTCCCTAATATCTCCTTTGTCTAAATGTTCCAAACCTCTAAAGCGACTATTTAAATATTCTGAAAATTGATCAAACGTAGGAAGCTCGTCACTTGAGTCTGAGGCTACCTTCAGTTCCCAACCCTTTCTAGTCTCTTTATCTAATTTTGCACTAATTACGTGAATCAAAATAAGATCCCACGAAGACACATCCACACCCAAATTACCAATCGACTCCAAACATTCTGAAGTAGTATTGAGAAGCCTTTTTATTTCGCTAGCTGATTCATAAGTCGAATTCTTTTGACTAAGTAGTCTTTTTATTATACCAGTTGCCAGAAACCTTTTGTTGTTATACATTTTGTCCAATTTAGACCAAGCAATTTTATAATTATCAGATGTAACTTTAATATTTCGCAATAAAAGCTCAGCATCCCCAGTCAAAAGTCCCTTTAAATAAAAGAATCTCTGTGCATCATCCAGCGTCTTGTTTTCGTGCACCAATCCCATAAATAAGTCTCTAAAAGTTTGCCACTCAGAATATTTCCCGGAAAATGAGGGAATTTTTATTTCGGGTAACTTTACTCTACTAACAGTTTTATCGGTCAGACAACAAGTCTTAAAATCTGCACATGATTCAGCAGAATTTTGATTAGACAATAATTCTTTTAATTCACATTTAAATTCAACATAAAATTCCTCAACCTCCATCATAAAGACCATTTTGAAAATACCTTGAGTTAGCAAATTCAGATTTCTTAATTGTACTTAATATTTCTTTATGAGTAGTTGTGAATGAATCCCATAACTGTTGTAAATTTTCAAGACGTATTTCCAAATATACAGGAGTTAACCGATCTTTAGGAGACTTTTTAAACTTTGATCTTGCCTTACGCATTGAAGCACAAACATCCTCTTGTACATTACAGAAAGACTCCATTTTAATACAAGTTCTAATAATATAAATTTATCCAAACAAACTATATTCTTTAAGAAAATATTATGTTTTTTAAGAAGTTCTATCTAAATGTAAAAATTTACAAGTCTTTTTATACACAACTTGGGACCAAAATCGGGCATAGGTTCCCCGTCAAAACCACTTTTGTCCTAAAATTATTACAAATCCAAAACTAACTAAAAATGACTAAGTTAATATTTAATTAATGAAAAGTGCAATAATATGACTAAGTTAATATTTAATTAATTAAAAGTTCAATAATTTTGATATTCATTTAATTCGATCCCAACGCCATCTAGGGATGTAAAACAAAAACTTGCATAAAATTCGATTTATCGTGCTATGGTTTCGTGTACAACCCAAACACTGGGTAAAGGAGTACCTCCCTGAGCTCCAACACCGGCGGGAGCCCCATGGAAGAAGTCAGGCAGTACAAGCTAACGACCTGGTACAAATCGTCGACCCGAACCTGCCCCGCAACGTGTGGATCCGAGGAAGAGTCATCGCTACGTATCCGGGTCCTGACAACATCGTGCGGACAATGGACGTGCTGACCAAAGGAGGTGTCCTGCGACGGCTTGTAAGAAAACTAGTGATCCTGCCCCTGCCTACGAACGTCGAGCCCGCACCGGAAACTTATGCGACTCAGTCGCACGGCGGGAGTGATGTGCGGGACAGTGATATATAGTGAACAGTGATATATAGTAAACAGATACATAATGAACAGATATAGTGAACAGACAGTGATAGACACTTAACGGAATGATTATAGACTTTGTGTTTAATAGTTTTAGTTCTATTTAATAGTTTTATGCGACTACTATAAGGATTAGATAGTTTCGTGAATGTATGTACATAGAACTAGAGGTAAACATTAGTACATAGGAGTTATATCTTTAAATGTTGTTTTTGTAGATTTTATATTTTTCCTAGATAGATCTTGTGATTTAGAATCGAAATATATATAGTTTTACCAATAAAAATAGCGTAAAAATAGTGAAAATTGCCATAAATATGCAAGGGCTCTCGTTACGGTAAAGTTTCGCAGCAGCTAAGCAAAGTGCGCCTTCTCCTGATTGGTTAAAAATACTTTGTTCTGATTGGCTGACCAATCACAGCGCTTAGATTTTTAGTTTTGGTATATAATGAGTACATAACGTAAGTAAATAAGAGATAGCTGTTCTTGATTCTGATTGGATAAAATTCCTGTATTCTTATTGGTCAACCAATCATAGAGCCTACATTTTCTTAGCGAAATTTGTATAAATTAGGAACATTTAGCCTGGTTCGACACGTGTATAACCTAGGCACGACCCTAAACTATGACGTCATCGCTCCGATGACTCCCACCCACTACCCACACGACCCCAACCATAACCCCGATGTCCTCGATGTGGCGCTCCTAAAGAATGTAAACCTCCATTTACACTCCATAGATGCGCTTCACGAGCTCAACTCGGATCACCGTCCCGTTATCCTACACCTAGGTTCCCGCTCGGGTAACCATGATCCTACCCAACCTCCTCCGACCCAATTGATCACCGACTGGAGGAAAGTAAGTGAAAAACTGAAATCCGCCACGTCGCCTCAATTGGACACCATTCCTGACCACATAGTCTCAGTCGCTGACACGACGGTGGCGATCGACTCGCTTACAGATCACGTACAATCCGTCCTGAACGATTGTTCAAGGGAAGTTCCTGTAGTGGAAGACCACCGCTGGAAACTCCCGGACGATGTGCGGAATCTGATAACCGAGAAGAACGCAGCCATCCGTGCGTACAGCGCTTTTCCCTGCGCCGCAAACAAAGCTCACATGCGCAACTTACAGCGTGCTGTAAGGAAACGCATTGCCGAGCAGCGTAATGCGAGCTGGGACAAGATGCTGAGCGAACTTGAGCCCACCCATCTTGCCTTCTGGCAGCTTCAGAGGAAGTTACGATCCACTGAAGAGGCCACAATGCCTCCTCTCATTCGTCCCGATAAGAGTGTCGCCTTCGATAACTCTGAAAAAGCAGAATGCCTAGCCGACAGCCTAGAGTCCCAGTGTTCTCCCAGCTCTCAACCAGTAGACCAAGCCCTACTCGATATGGTGAACGCCGAAGTCGAACGTAGAACTTCCCTTCCGCCCGTCGAAGATCCCGATAATCCACTGGCCCCCATCACTCCTGATGAGGTCCAGGATATCATTAAAAGTCTCCAACCGCGAAAAGCCCCTGGCTCCGATGGCATCACAAATAGGGTTTTCAAACTTTTCCCCGCCCAGCTTATAGTGCTAATGACTGCCATCTTCAATGGCGCATTGAGCAATAATATGTTCCCCGCAACCTGGAAACAGGCCACCGTCATAGGTATTCCCAAACCAGGCAAGCCCAAGTCTGACCCGTCTAGCTACCGTCCCATTAGCTTACTCAACGTCCTCGGTAAAATCTATGAAAGGCTTATATATAAGCGGCTCAAAGATTTTGCCGACGCAAAGAGTCTAATACCCAATGAGCAGTTTGGATTTAGAACCGAACACTCATGTATCCAACAAGTCCACCGCATCGTAGAACACGTCAGCGCCGGCTTCAATAACGGGAGCCTTATTCTTCGACATAGCGAAAGCGTTCGACAAAGTCTGGCACAATGGCTTAATATATAAGCTATACCAACTCGGCGTGCCTGACCGTCTCGTGCTCATCCTACGGGACTTTTTATCGAATCGCACCTTTCGTTATCGAATTGAGGGGGAGCTTTCCTCCCCCCATCCCATTCGCGCAGGAGTTCCTCAAGGCTCCGTACTATCCCCCCTCGTTTTCACGCTATTCACTAGTGATATTCGCAAGCATAAAAATACCCAGCTAGCCCTATTCGCCGACGATACGGCTATCTATTATACCGGACTTAAACCCAATGCCATCGCTCGCACTCTCCAAACTTCCGCAAACACTCTGGCCAAGTGGTTCCGGAAATGGAGAATCGAAGTCAATCCAGATAAAAGCCAGGCAGTCCTCTTTTCTAACCCGCGGATAAACCCACCCTCCCCCCGTCCGATTACCATGTACGGCAAGCCGATCCCCTGGGAAAAGCAAGCCAAATACTTAGGCGTGGTCCTCGATAGACACCTCTCCTTCGCTGAGCACATAAAGCAGGCACGTTCGCGCGCCGCTTTCGCTCTAGGTAGGCTCCACTTCATTCTTAGCTCTCGCAGCAAGTTATCACTCAGGTGCAGGCTGCGTATTTTCACCGCAGTCATCCGTCCCATCATGACCTACGCCTGCGTTGTTTTCGCACACGCAAAGCCCTACCTCCTCCACAAGATGCAGACCCTCCAAAACCGATTCCTCCGTAGAGTCACGGGAGCCCCCTTTTATGTTCGAAATGAGCTTCTTCACGTAGATCTCAAGATGCCCACCATCCAGCAGTTCATGAAACGTGTCTCCAAGCGTTTCTTTGAAGCTTCAATCCAACATAGGAATCTCCTTATCGTATCGGCCGCCCAATACGAACCCTCGCGTATCTCTAAGATTCGCCGACCAAGGCATACCCTAGTCACTCCCGATGACGCAATCACCCTGCTCCAAGAGAGCCGTAGGGAAACAAGTACAGTGGCACACAAACACAAAAACCGACCGTCCTTCCGTCCTCGCCGCCGAGGCCCGCCGCGACGTCCCCGTAATAGTCCACCCCGACCCTTGCCAGAGCCAGCCCGCGACGCTGAGCCAGTAGCTTTAAATTCCCTTATTAATAATAATAATGATATGATCCAGCCTGTCCCTAGCTGCCCTCCCCTGCGACGCCCTAAGCCGAGGTCCGTACCCCACAGGGGGTGCCCTTAGCGTGTAGTCGCCTAGTTTGTAAGTTTTTTAATAAGCCCTGGCTGGAGGCTTTAATTTATTTATTAATTAAGGCAACCACAGGCAAGCCCGGTTAAGCAGCCGACAATCTCAGAGGTTGACCTGCGAGATGCCACACACAAAAAAAAAAAAAAACTGGTTCGACACAGTTTGCGGGCAAAATTATAACAAGAAGAAACAATCAAGAAAATAAAGGAAGAAAACTTCAAGAATCTTCTAGTGGTTTTAATTCTTCACCAACCCAGCACACAAATGTGCCTGTATGGCACACATAATGTCAATAACTTATCACCTTTTACAAAATATTGCTTTTCCCGATGCATAGCCGTTAATTTTTGAGGAGTTCGCCTGGTACTTGACCATCAGCTCTACATCACCATATGTATTGTGACGACCATAAAGTGTTTAACATTCGTACTCAAGTAATCGAATCGCAATCCACGAAATACTTATTATTGAGCAGTTTCAGTGGCCATCTGTGGTCTTCATCATCAGTTCAACTTCCCCAAATGCTACTTTTCAAAAGCAACTGCTCAAGTTACTATAAGAAATACCCGAAACGCTGTAGGTGTGCCTATAATATTTGAAGAGTTCCCTCGATTTCTCCAGGATCCCATCATCAGATTCTGATTTCGTGCCAATGGGACCAACTAGAAAGCATACCCTTTCAAACGCAAAAAGAATATTTCAAATCGGTACAGCCTCTCAGAGTTATGAGGTAACATACATAAAAAAAAAGTTCAAGACGAATTGAGAACCTCCTCCTTTTTTGAAGTCGGTTAATAAGAAGTTAGTCTAAATTAATCATCATCTAAGTTGTATAACGCGGATTATCATTTTATTCTCCGTACAGCCTGACCAGAATCACTCTTCACTTATCATTTTATTCTACGGGTTTTATGGGGAAGTGATACTAATAATACTTTAATATCGTCTTATTCTCGTAAACATTGTAAAAATGAAACTGATAAGGACTTTGAATTTGGCTTCCTAATTAAAAAATGGCTTGGTAAACACATCTTATACAAATAGACTGGGTGGTTTTGAACGATAAAATGATAACTGCATTTATTCATTTTCTAGTCGAATATTTTTCACGAGAACATAATTCTATGACTATTAAATTTGTCATACTAACAACTGGGAATTAATTTTGATGATATTATATTAACACTTTATTCTCATAATTTAAGACTTGATTGAAATCTTTGAATATTATTATAACATTTCGTAACTTCGTAAATACCTGTATAAAAATTAGGAAAAATTGAGCGGATGTATTAGCACCCACAGATTCCAAAAATGACATAACACTAAAACTAAGATAATGGCTGTTATCATTTTATTCTCCGGGGACGGCGATACAGCCTCTCTATCTTTGTCTCCAGAAGGTGGGAGAATAAAAATAAATATATTAACTACACTTTTATCATTTTCCGTAAAATTTTGAACGTGTTTCGTCCTGTTTTCTCAATAAATCACCTCAAACACATGTTTCTCATATGATTAGACAGGTACAGATTGTATGAACTTCTAAAGAGACTGACCTCTGAGTTCGTACTCTCCGAATGACTTTCTTTATAATATTTCACATATTATAGAGAACGTTAGAAAAGTACTAAGTAAGTAATGGTGGTCTAAAAAACATCCAACATTCACACACAATTAATCGGTAACGGCAAGAATAAAAGAACGTAATATTTAACCAGAGATTGCTCGAACAGCTATTATAAATCAGAATGTTCAACGCACGCATTCACGATTATAGTAATGGCGCATAAAAACAATAATTTGCCGCAGAAAAATCCATTACTTTCTTGAATGGGGTCAATAGAACACCATAAAAATTGCCATTGCTGTTTGGTTATGGGATTAGGTCCAAAATGTGACCCCTTTTGCAACCGAGGAACAATTCTTAATTCTTTATTGCGTAACAATTGCCACCAAGCCCGTTCCATCATCGGACTACAAACGGCAATGCGCCATCGTTACATGGTGAAAATACTTTCATTGTTCGTACGGCTAAGGAGTAGAATTCCCTGCCGGAATCTGTCTTTCCTAATCGCTAAAACCCTGCTATAACCTGTGAGCACAAAAATCTTATTATTAAGGTTTATGTGCCTGGGGGTCTTCAAATCAAGATTGAATAGGCTACTTCTAGGTAAACGTGCTTCATCTTCGACCATAACATCACTTACCATCAGGTGAGATGGTGTTCAAATGCGAGCCTATTTACCAATAAACTGCTCATAGCAGCTAGTCTACACGCTTACGTCTAGTCGCACGCACACAAACACCGTGCCAAAGCCTGCCGAACTGAAACGACGTTAGACAATGCACGGCTTTCAACGCCACACCGCTGTGCCGGTCGGAGTGGAGGGTGTAAGGTTTATTTTCGTTACGGAACTTCTTGATTCGGTCGCCGCGCTCAAAGCCCGCGATAAAAGCTATGCAATAGCTTAAAAATACATAGATAATAGGGAAATAATTGTTATATGATTGTATAGGTTACAATTATTAAGGATCCTGTCGGGCACGGCATATATCAAAGTAATCGAGATGAGGAAGAACCCTGAGAGTTTTATGTGTGGCGCAAGATTGGTTACTTTCTGTCAGAATTGGTACTTACTTCTTCTAGTGTCTCTATAAAACTTATTACAAGCTTAGTTTATAGGAATGTATGTACGCTGTACGGGTCATATCTGGTAAATTATTTTTAAAGTGATAATCTTCAACCAATTAAGAAGAAATTTTTCATGCACGTTTAATTTGGATGACAATGCATGGTTAGCTAAGTTAGGTCATTTTAAATCCAATATGGCTGCCCAGGACGGCGGGCTAGTTATTTTTTGTGCACTGTCAAATGAAAAGATTTGCTGAGATGAATACGAATATAATAAAGCTTGTTTTTTTAAATATATATTTATAAAAATTTAAAATATTTCTGTAAATTCTTCACTTATTCGTATTCTTCAGAATTTATCAGCAGTTCTTCTCAGGGCAGTGGTCACAGTGAGTCCTATTATCGTCTTCATCTGATCATAATAGCCAGTAGGTGCACTTATCTGATTGTCAGCGGGTGATAACTCTGATAGGTGTAACTAAGGATGAATTGGCAGTAGATAGAGAAGTCTTTAAATACCAAGCACGTCAACAATGAACGCAATAAATATTACGAATAATATAAATGGATGGTGGGTGCGGTCGCTTAAGAGGGTCCCGGGGTTTCCTCCATGTGCTCGTGGTGACCACCAGAGTGGTTATTTTTTATTTTATTTAATTTATTAGGGAAACTCAACAATTACTATACACGGTTAACATTAGATTTTAATCTTTTCGTTTTTTTAAGTTCGTAAGAAAACACCAGTCGCTATTCCCGCTCACTAAGGACCTTCGCCCACAACATCGCAGTGCTAGACGCCAAAACAAAAAGGAATTAGCCTTACCAAGCTCTAAATTAACTATATTCCATTCAGGACCTTTAGCCATGTGCGTTAAAATATATAATAGGCTTCCAAACTCAATTAAGGACATAGAGTACGAAAATAAATTCAAAAACAGTCTCCAAAAATACCTTACATTAAAATCATATTACACTCTAAAGGAATTCTTTGACGATAAGTAAACTTTGACATTGAAATTCATACATGTACACAATGCATACACAGCACATACAATTTTGACATACTATTATTGACTATTTTTATCTAAGCTCTAATTTATTATATTTAAATTTATGAATGGAAATTTGACCAATTGTGACTGTGACATTTATTTCATGTTAAATTTAGTATCCTTGTTTAAGTGTTTTTTGTTTGTTATTATTATTAGTGACTCTGTAATATGTGACATTTATTTAATTTTAAATTTAGTATTTTATTTCAAGTGGTTTGTTTTAGTATTAACACTGTGATTGTGACATTTACTTCATGTTAAATTTAGTATCAATTTTTGAGTTGTTTGTTCATTATGGACACTAGTACTTTAAATTATTTATATTGTTGTGCCCTAGCAGGGTTCATGTATGAAACCTATATAACCTATTTGTAACAACTTGTAAACTACATGAATGAAATAAATGATGATTATGATTATTATGATTATGATCTAGGTATATCCACTGATATAGTTACGCACTCGTAACTAACAAAGTTATCCACATATTATATATACTAATTGAAAATGTGAGCACGAGTACAACATTAATTATTAATCATAAAATTAGTAAGTCTTACTATATCTAATACTAAAATT
The DNA here is from genome assembly GCA_943138885.2 of Tholera decimalis. Lineage (NCBI taxonomy): Eukaryota > Metazoa > Arthropoda > Insecta > Lepidoptera > Noctuidae > Tholera > Tholera decimalis. The sequence goes on from OW964555.2 coordinate 7,607,535, forward strand.
TTTACATCTCTGAAAAAAGGTTAATCTTCTGCTTTTTCGATCAGTTTAAGTAATTCAATACGTTTTTTTTAGCTGACAAAGAAAATATAACCAGTTCTAAAAAAATGTATTATATTTTTTTGATAAACGTCGTAGAGGTGCGCAGATCCCCGCATTGGTGCGACAAGAGGACACTGCAAATAGCGGGAATCCTCGCACCCCACGCCACATAATAGTTCTAGGCACTATATAACACAATTTGTTTGTTAACTCTGAGCAGCCGTTATTACACATATCATATAGAAATTTAGTTTCCAAATAAATGTGTCTATTCTTTAAAGTAGTTTGTAATGTTTCAGTAAATTAACGTATGATTTTTTTTTTCAGAAGCAGCGATAATGTGTGGCTTTAAGGAATTTATGTAGCACCGTTGCACGATTTCCAGATTGGCTATATATTTTTTGTACAAGGGGTTCCATACCATTACAGCATAATCTAACTGAGAGCTAACCAAAGACTTATACATGTGCATGCATGTGCGAGTACGTTTAAAGTCGGTCATGCATCTCATCACAGATAGATACATGCGAAAAGCATTATTAATAATATTATCAATACGTTAATCCAGATGAAGTTTACTATCCAGAAGTACCCCAAGGTCCCTGATTATAGTTACTCAATTAAAATAGTATGTGTGAGTTATAATATTTTTGTTTTTAGTAATTGTAATAGATGAGGTGAGCACTTTAGGATGTTTAACTTTAACTAATTTTTACGCGTAACTAAACAAGCTAACTAAACGTTAACTAAAAGAGCAACGCAAACATCCCACAATAGTTGATCTAAAAAGGTCAACAATGGATTTACATGTTCAGTGCGTTTCGCCAATCTTTGCATACGCAACACTATTCTCCAGCACCACATTTCAAATGCCACAATATATTTTCTGTATAAGGGTTATATAAGGATGCATAATCTGTCGTCTTCTAAAATTTAACAATATTATGTCATTATAAATATCGTAGACGCAATGCCAGTGTGGAGCCCTTTTACAAGATCTGGCCCACCTCTCGTTTATATGGACATGATCCATCATGCATGACCATGTGCACCTTGCAGGATCTGAACGAGGACAACGAAAGAGCTGTGGAGGTAGCTACATAAATATTGGTCCAAAGATGTTTGAGCATCGACTCGAGACAAAGAAGAAGAACATAAACATAGGACCATCTTTCATACCGTTCTGTCCAATCACTTAAGTATTACCATACCAGCTTTTACAAGCAGAGTCCTACTCATGAAGATTACATTAGTATGTAAAGTATCAAAAAGTTATGATCTACTCATGATCCCAAATTCATCCATGTCAGCCATGTATAAATTGACTTTAATACGGTGAAAAGTCATAGATATACTTTGCGTCTTTAATCTGGCGCTGCTCTCAATGTTTAACTTTATATTAAACTCATAAAGACAGCGATATTAAAAATCCTCGCCACCATAACTAACAGTAGAACTCATCTTTAACACAAACAGTACTACAAAATTATGGTTACTGCACAACAAATTCGCAACATCGTTATGACGTCACATATTCGGGAAACGGCTGACAGAAAAAATATAAGAAACAATCAGCGAGAATTTACAGCAGCATTGAGTTTAATGTGCCGATCCTGCGTTGTTATAATGACTCAAGGTAGCCTTCGGTGGAAGGGATGAGAGATGAGCGGGTTTTAGGAACTGGACAATGTCCAATATTAATCCATCGGGAAAATTACAAAGCTATCAGCTATAGCTATCAGGACACACGTTTCAATTTAATTCACATTACATTTTCCAATGTGAATTAAATCGAAACGTGTCTCCTGATAGCTATAGCTGATAGCTTTAAGTCAAGAATGAATATAGGTTACTTTGACCACATTTTTGCTTACCATCAGGTGAAATAGCAGTCTAACGCGAGCCAACCAACAATAAACAAATGAAAAAGTAGTCATAGCGGCTAACTTTCCAAAATGAGTTGATTCTACAGTTTGTTTCATATATCTGTGGTGTTATAATTTAAGATCAGTATTACAGTATTGTACTAAATAGAGAAATCGGGTGTGTAATATATGTCATAATAACAGATAATATATTATCACTTGAAATAACGATCACATGATATAATTTTCATATGCTATAAAAACAAATAACCTAATTTCATGTGATCTAATATTACATTTCATATAAACTTCTTTTGCTCGAATAACATTTAGTATAACGTTCATCTCATATAATTTTCAATTAGTATATTGGTCTTTTTATATAACGTTCAGTTGATCTAATTTTCATTTGACCTAATTTTCATATTTACTCATTTTCTGCCCAAATTCTGTAGTGAACAAGTAAATATCAGAAAACATCATACTGTTATAACCTCATCTAACCCAAATGATTCACCAACAATAGAAGGGATCTGGCGCTCGGCGGCCGCTATCGCGGCACGCTCGCCTTCGCGCGCTAATGGTCATGTTTCTAACCTAACCTAACCCACATGATTCAAACAACCATAGAGGAGATCTGACGCAGGTAATATACAAAACAAAGTAGACGTTCCAAAATTATATTAAACGTTACTATAGAATTTGAATATTATACTAACTAAATATTATACTAACTGAATATTAGTTCAAATGTGCATTATAGAAAATGTTTATTAAACCATATAAAATTAGGTAAACTGAAATTATATCAATAATTCATTATATCATTTCATCGTTATACTAAAAAAATATCATATTAAATGAAATTAGTTCATGTGATCGTTAGAACTTTTGTTATTATGTCAAATGGTACGCACCCAGAGAAATCATCTGTTGGCTTCAAGTCTAACCGTGTGTAGGTAAGCACCAGTATTTTAAACGGAGTATCTGCCTATTTGATGCCCACAGCCCAGTAACTGGGCCACATCTTACTTCTTACTTCTTACTAATATTATAATATAAATATAAATCCTATCCTATCCTACTAATATTATAAATGCGAAAGTTTGTGAGGATGGATGGATGTTTGTTACTCTTTCACGCAAAAAGTACTGAACGGATCTGAATGAAATTTGGCAAGTGGGTAGGTTACATACTGAAATAACACATAGGCTACGTTTTATCCCGGAATTCCCACGGGATCGGGATTTTACGCGGGAAAACCCTTCCACGCGAACGAAGTCGCGGGCAGAAGCTAGTAATATTATAAATGCGAAAGTTTGTGAGGATGGATGGATGTTTGTTACTCTTTCACGCAAAAACTACTAAACGGATCTGAATGAAATTTGACAAGTAGATAGTTGATATTCTGGAATAACATATAGGCTACTTTTTATCCCGAATATCCCACGGGATCGGGATTTGCGCGGCAAAACCTTCCCACGCGTACGAAGTCGCGGGCATAAGCTAGTGATTCATATTGGCTGGATAGGTGTAAGATTTTCTGGCTTCTACTACTACCCGTAAAGTCTGTCAAAGATATACAACCGAGACCAACGGCCTAACGTGCTTTCCGAGGCACAGAGGAATCCCAATAGTGATGATCACTCATCCACAGAGTGCCGTTGGCAGGCATTACCTTGAAGATCAACGCATATAGCTGTAATTTATTCCACCACGAGCTCCTTAATCCTCAAGAGCAATGAAGTAATAAACATTAAATTTAATAATCAACAACTTCAATAACTAATATTTTGTAATTACAAACAATCTATTTCGGGAGCTTTAGAGGAATTTATAAGTATGGCTATACTCGAGCAAGGAAGGACACATAAAAATCAAATATTAAAAATAAAATAGTGTGGCACTCGGGAACTGCCGCGGTAAAGCTATTGCATAGCATTTTTTATCAACTTATGCAATTATAATTATTTATTTATTTTATTTATGCAGTATTTTTTTTCTTTGATATTAATTCAAGTTTCACTTTTTGAGCGTGGTGACCGATAAGAAAACAATTTCTTTTCTTTTATTGAATAAATGAGAAGTTAATATTGTTTAAAATATTTTTATTACCTTACAATACCTGTAGGTTATGCAGGAATTTTTATCATTGAAACTATAGGTTTATTAGCAGCTAGTCTACACGCATACGTCTAGTCACACGCACACAAACACCGTGCCGAAGTCTGCCGAACTGAAACGAAGTTAGATGATGCACGGCTTTCAACGCCGCACCGCTGTGCCGGTCGGAGAGGGGGGTGTTAGGTTTATTTTCGTTACGGAATTTCTTGATTCGGTCGCCGCGCTCAAAGCCCGCGATAAAAGCTATGCAATAGCTTAAAAACACAGTTCAGTTCTAGTATGAACTGCATGATTTAAATTAAATCAGCTGAAATTTTCATTTTAGCTATTCTTCTATTCCAGGTCACATCTTGTACCTGATTTTCACAATTTCAATGAAGTTCACTTGGTCACTAGTATATATTATTATGGGTTTTAAGTGGGATATATGTTATTGTTGACAAAATATCCTCTAAAAAACCATATTCTAGTGCCCTGGCACAGCCAGAAAGCGTCGCGGCATACTATACTTCGTAGAAGACGGCGGGACGAGCTGGACCAAACTAACGACCAGTGGTCTACTGTGGCTCTAAACAGGACAATTTGGAAGTCATGGAGAATGACTTTTCTCCAGCAGTGGGTTGATACAGTCTAACAGCAATAGTATGGCCTGTAAATGAGTAAGTATTTGTTAACCTAGCTTAAAAATAATACAAAAATAAACACCCGCTTTTTCATAAATCCGGTATGCATGGATAGTAAATGTCAATATTAAATATTGATCAAAAGCTTTAACAGTTTTCCGATACAAAGTAAATTAAATTAATGTTAAGTTCAGCAAATTAACTAGAGTACGATATAATGACCGCTTAATATAATTTGCCCAAATTAAACACACAACCGGCTTCACTGGATGAGATAGTAGGAATTGACTTTTTAATAACAATTTACCTACATGTAATTTCAATATTTCCATTGCAACGTGTAGTTCTCACGAGAATCAAAGCAATTGATGTAGAACGCGATAATAAAAACGTCATAACTGCATGAGATTGACGCTTTCCAAATGTCACTTGATAAATTTCTTAGTTCTTTTTAGGGTTGCATACCCAAAGGGTAAAAACGGTACCTTATTACTAAGGCTCCTCTGTCTGTCTGTCACCAGGCTGTAGGCTGTATCTCTTGAATTGTGATAACTAGACAGTTGAAATTTTAACAGATGATGTATTTCTGTTGCCGGTATAACAACAAATACTAAAATCAGAAAAAAAATTAGGGGGCTATTATACAAAAAACGTGATTTTTTGCCGTTTTTTATAGTGGTACGGAACCCTTCGTGATATGCTCGCGTTTAACCACCATCTTACCTGATGGTAGACGATGATGTGGTCGAATATCGAGCACGCATGCCTAGAATTAACCTATTCACTCTTGACCTAAAGACCCCCAGGTTATAGCTATCAGGAAACACAGACTCTGGAATTCCACTCCTTAGCTGTACGCACAATGAAAGTATTCCCAAAACGTTATGTCCGTATGGTTGGTATGTCCACCATGTAATGATGACGCATTTCCGTTCATCTTGTAGTCCCATAATGGAACGGGCTTGGAAAAAGTTATGATATTATGCGGCAGACAGATAAATAATTATATCCTGGAAAATGGATGAAACTGTTATAAGTCGCTTACAACAGCTAATTTCAAATACGTAACTACCATTAATGAGCAAACCATAATAAAACTAAAACAAAATAAAAACGCTGTTGCTTCTGCTTGTACTCTAGCCCGGGCCCAGTAGCAATACAAAGTGCTCGTAAAAAATGCTCTAAACATCCAGCTCGAGCCGTAAACGCGAGTAAACGTCTACGTTGTAAACGCTGAATAGTAAACCTCCAGGTGTTTGCTCAGCGCTGAATATTCATGAATTGTAAACTTCAAGCGATAAATTCGTTATGTCTTACCGTTTATCTGTTCCTAATAAACCTTCGGATTGTAAACACTTTGTTGTTTTCCAAAGTTGTTGCCAAAGAACTTCTGCCAAAGATTTGAAATGAGTCCTACGTCTTAGATCTGAATTTTGCTGTAAAGCGCTTTAGGCTGTTCTCTAAAATGTATTCGTTTTGCGTTAAATTGTTTGTGCAGTTTGATTGCTTTTAAGAATTGTTTGGAAAGTTTGTCATATGTTGTACGGATGGAAATTAGGCGTTACTTTGCGGAAACCATAACATACCCAACCTATGGCGTTTTCACAGCAGCTGCAGGTACAAAAGCCTCTTTTGTATGAAAGGAAATAAACCGTAATCCACCACACCGGCTCAGTGCGCGCTTTAATTTGTTCGGTTCTTGGATCCATTCTCTCCACGATGTCTTTTTTGTCACCATTTTGGAACCAGTGGCAATGGTAAAAAATCCAAAGTACCTATAAGTGCCTGCCTAGATTTGAATCCATGACGTTGACAACTCGTCAGTCGTCAACTGGGTTACCAATGCTCTCACACAAGATCCACACCAAATTTATATTATAGAAAAAAGGTGTTAACCCCGTTAAATACCAGACAAAACTGACTGACAGAACCCCACTCAGATACCTAAAAGCCAGTTGTTTGTTGAATTATTTATTTCAATTTTGCATTACCTGGTTACAATGTTTTATTTTTTTATCGCATTTAATATTATTTTGTATGCCTTCTGGCGGGACATTGTTGGAACTCTTTTTTTTTTGTATAACATCTGAAAACAACCTACACTCTGTTCACAAATAAATATTTTAATTTGAATTTGTTCTGAAATGCATGATACAGCAGATGTTAAAACTCATCTGATCTGTTGCTGAGTCAACACTTGATGTTCCGTAGAGGGTCTGAAACACAGGACGAGTATAGGTTTGGTTTGCATGCTACCTGTTGGATTGCATACCATCTACAGACCTGCCTGAATGAAGACTTTTGGCCGAATGGTTTATCGACGTTTCCAAGGACGGTTATACGAAACCTCGCAGCGAAACATGACGTCGCGCATCGGCAACATTCGTCTGTGGTGATAGTTTTATAAGATTTTTAATATCTATTAGTTTATTATGGTTAAGATTATTTTGTACATTTATTTTAAACAATAATGGAATATACACTTAAATAAAAACCCTAAACTACATAATCATATACATCTAAAAATAAACTAAAATATGGCGTCCAGAAATTCGTACGCAACGCTGTCCACTGGTAATGTGCCCAAAAGACTGGCGGCATTGCCACGCTGTATGGCAATGCTTAACCGCTGTCCAAGGTAAAAGCCAGCCTTTGGGTCACGCGAAGTGTCAACAAGGCGTTTGGATAGATCTTTAAATAATCTGTGAGCACTCGGACCCCACGACCCCAAGGTTTCAACCCCAAACGGCTCGAAAATATAACTACCAACAAGGTTATTATATTTCCGCCGCTTGAGGTTTTCAGCAACCGCAGCGGCAGCGCCAGCACAGCAAGACGAGCTAGGAAGATGGGATGGCGCAAGAGTATCGACACAAGTTGCGTCCCACACTAAAGGCCTACCCATCTTCCAAGGAAATAAAGACATGCCGTCCGGTCTTTTGCCATCGTCGCGGGCCAGGCCATTGGGTTCTAATACAGCTGGAACGCCGACAGTGACAAGAGCTCGTCGGATAATGTCGTTAATATTCGCGTGCCGTGCTATGCGACCCGCACTGCGGCCGCATGAAAGGCCGTGGTGACCGAGGCTGTTGACAACTTCGCCGCAATGGCAGCGATGAGCAGAACAACAAGGAGCACCTAATCGAAGGGAAGCAGCGAGGCGGAAAGTAGTATCATCGAACAAGGTGCCTATGTTCGACGACGGTAGTGCATGAATCCAGAGACCTGACTCCCATTCACTCACAGCCAGAAAGCACGCACGCTCTGCAGCCGAAGCAGATGTGGCAATAAGGTCACTCTGAACTACTTTACAGAGCGGCTCATCCCACCGCCTCTGAGATGATGGGTTGTCGGGTGGATTTAGATTCGGGCAAGCGATTCTCCAGGTGTCCATAGCCTCGGTGAAGCACGGCACATTGAAATCAACCAGTGACGGAGCTAGAATATTCCTGATTAATTTCTCAGTACCGTGGACCGAAGATATAAAAGCCGGGAGATTAATGCTAGAAATTTTGCGGACGCCGAGACCTCCCATACGAATAGGAAGAGTAGCTTGTGCCCAAGTTAGGTCGTCCATAGCCACATTTAAAATTGCTGTCAGAGTATGCCGGATAATTTGATCCATTTTTTCCAAAAGGTGAGGATGATGCCAAAGATGCGAAGCACGAAGAAAGTACGTTAATTTAGGTCCAAAGCAACAGCAACGAATTAATGTGATAGCCGAATGCATGTTAATTTGGTGTAATCTGTCCGAAATGTCTTTAAAATTTTGTATTTTTTCCTCGACAAAATCGGGAAAGGAATTCTCAAAAATTGGAGACCCAAGAAGACGAAAAGAACTTTTATCCACAATTTGGATTTCTGGGGCTAATGCGTGGAATTTGGAAAGTGTCAGTTGTCTGTCAGTACTGTCGGATATGAATAGTTCACACTTCGAAAGGTTGAGAAAGGTTTTGTACATAGCATTCGTTTTTGTTCAGTAATATGTATTAATTAATTTACAGTTATTGTTAAAGTATGTAAGTATTTTATTTGTATGGGCCAAGTTTGCCTGAAATATTTGATTGATTGATTACCTTCTGCATAAAATTCTCCAGGTAGAAGGGCAATGCTGCACACTGCATTCAAGTGTGAGAGTTCGAGCCCAGACCAGGTGTTTGTGCATGTAAGTAAAATATACCAACAGAGTAGATTCGGAAATAAAAAAAATATATTTAAATAATTCATTCAGTGGATTGCCGCAGGGTCAATTTTCAAGGTTAAGCAACGCTTGCTTAGGTCGTAAGGTGGATTGGAAAGCACGATAAGCCTTTGGTCCCGGCCGTCATTTATACAGTATGTTAACTTACAGAGGGCGTTCCCTTTAACCCACAATAGTATAGCATCTATACATGCTAAAAAAAATATTATCATTCGAAAACAATTTTTTTTTAATATTAAAATATTCACTAAAAATGTTAAATTGATACGTAAAAGAAACACTCTGTACACGCGTATGCATTCATAAATAAATTGCGACGTTGCCGTCCACATACTCTGTCTCACAAACACTTTGTACACGCGTACTTAGTACAAAGTGTTTCTTTTGCATGTATGAATGCTATACTATTGCGGGTTAACGGGAACGCCCTCTGTTAGTTAACATACTGTATATCTTTGACTGTCGCTACGGGTAGTCAGAAACCAGTAAATCTGACACCAACCTTGCCTAGAGGTATTGTGTTATCCAGCTACTGGGTATAAATATGATGGCAGTCGTTCCATGTAAAATACTAGTACTGAGCTGTATCTGGTTAGACTGGAATCCGATTCCAAGATATTCTGTTATAAAGCTAAACAGATGATAATGTAGCCAGATATACAGCCCTCAAGAATACAGAAGCTCGATTTTCCAAATATTCTGTTGTCCAGTGACTATAAAGTAAAGTAAAGTATTTATTGAAGCCATATACACAAGGAACAAAGCAATTTTACAATATTAATATTCGGCTAGGTCGATACACATAACTTGAAACTTCCGACACCCAAACTAGGACACGTCCTGTATCTCAGGTGTCGGCGACTGTATAACTATGTACGCTGCATGGACATAATCAAACAATTGTACAACCCAGCTTATTATCGCAAAACTTTTCAACTGGGCTTTCAAACCAATAAATAAAATAAAGTGTCACGAAAGAACTCGAAAATCTTTAAACAAAAATCCTCAAGGAAAACCTAGAGGGAGAGTAATCCTGGCTAAACTAAACAAATGGCAAAGATCCGCGATTTCTCTTGTAATTAAAATAAATTCTCCCGCTCTGACTAATCCTTACACAGGGTGTTTGCTTATTCACATGGTGTTGTAGTTATTTTCAGCTTGTTTCACTCGGATTAGCGTTAAGCCTCACTAATTGGAGGCGCGCAGATTCGGTGGCAGGTGTGGGGATCGAGTGACGGAGTTTTATTCAATCGCTTTAGGGCTAGCAAACAAGGGAACGCGTAATTTGCAGCAAAGCTAAAATGAACACTGTTGTTATGTATGTAAAGTTGAAATTCAATATTTTTGTCTAGTTTACAGAGTAATTAAGCGGACCAAGATGCATTTTTAATTTCTATCGGTATTTTAATATCTAAATGTTAATATTTATGTACCCATAACAGACTCTATCGGTGCTATTTGCAACGCAAACGCTTCTTACCCTGACTTCGTTTTCTTGTAATTGTCGCCATGATAGCCTATGTGTTATTTCATAGTCTAAATAATATACATATGTGTATCGAGTTTCGAACAATCTCATGAGCCGTTTTTGCGTTATTGGACATTTAATGTGGAGGACAGGATCATATAGTGACGAAGTGCCTTGGCATTACTACGCAGAAGAGAGGGAAGGGTAAGCCGCAAACTACGTGGATGACGAATTTCCAGAAATACATATCTGATGACGACGCATACCTACCAGCGCGGCGGGGCAAATGGCGCCTTATAATTAAGAAAGCTGACCCCGTGAAAGGCGAGGCTAAAGGCAAAAAAAAGAAGAAGAAACATAAACACACAAATATAAATATGAACCATGAACCAAACTTTCAAATTATTATATATATTAAATTAATATTTTCTAGACCCTATTAATTTAGTAGTATGTTAAAAGACAAGCTAAGTTAAACTGTGTGGTCACTGTTAGTTACATCTATACTCTATTTGAAATAGCATTAGACAAAAACTTTTTAGCAAAAAATAGAACCGACTTCCATATAAAATCACTACAAAGGCAAAAATAACTTTAATTTCGGAAGGCGGTGTCAAAAACGAAAATATATACAAAACTAAAGACACCGCCTTCCGAAATTAAAGTTATTTTTGCCTTTGTAGTGATTTTATATGGAAGTAGGTTCTATTATTTGCTAAAAATTTTTTTTCACGCTTTTTAGTGGGTCGGTGTGAAATTTATCTAGTTACAAAAGCCAAAATGTCAACTACTTATCACCTTTTACAAAATATTGCTTTTCCCTTAGCAGAGCCGTTAATTTTTGAGGAGTTCTCCCGGTACATCACCATCAGCTCTATTTCACCATATGCATTGTGACGAGCATAAAGTGCTTAACATCCATATTGAAGTAATCTAATCGCAATCAACGAAATACTTATTATTGAGTAGTTTCGGTGGCTATCTGGGGTCTTCATCATCAGTTCCACTTCCTCAAATGGTGCTTTTTGAGAGCAACTGCACAAGGTACTATAAGAAATACCCAAAACGCTATAGGTGTGCCCATAATATTTGAAGAGTTCCCTCGATTTATCCATGAACAAAAAAAGAATTTTCCAAATCGGTCCAGCCACCTCCGAGTTACATACATAAAACAAAAAAAAAAGTTCAAGACGAATTGTAAACCACCTATTTTTGAAGTCGGTTAAAAAGAGGCTCGTAGAAGCAGGAATGCAAAACAAAACATTTTATTTCAAGGTTAAGTTATAATTTTGTTACATAAATTTAAGACAGTAGATATGTACCTACTAAATACTAATTAGATAAACGAAATAAAAGTGTCATTTTATTTTAAACTAGCTTCCGCCCGCGACTTCGCCCGCGTGGGAAAAAAATCTCCCGATTTTGAAACATTCTTCATTAGTGCTCCGCTCCTATTGGTCTTAGCGTGATGATATATAGCCTTTTTCAAATCCGAATCGTAGTTCCTGAGATTAGCGCGTTCAAGCAAACAAACAAACTCTTCAGCTTTATAATATTAGTATAGATTATGTTTTATTTATAATAAAACCTTCAACAAATATCACAAACATACAACAAAAAGAATGAATGAAACAACCTATCACATGATGATTTAAGTTTTAAGAATAAACGAAGATATTTTTTAACAACACTTTAATTATTAAAATATCAACTTACAACACTCAATATGTTGTTGAAACTTCTTCTTTATTATCTAAATTTAGTCACTGTCATCAGATGATCACCTTTCTTTGCATCAAATATTAATGGAATATCTGTTAAAAACCTTGCAGTTAATCCTGTGAAATACAATTAATACAAGTAAATTTTTTTGAATTATAGTTGAAGGATAAAAATTACTAATACCGTTCAGTTCACTCCTGCTTCTTTTAGGATTGACATTTTAATTTTAAGTTGGATTGTAATAATTTACAAATACACTAATAATTTACACTTAATTTCATAAGGGACATTTATCATTTATCGTTAAAATGATTACAATGAAGTGTGACAGCTGGTATATAAATAGATTTAAATAAATTCAGCGTCAATTGTAACTGTATCGAGTTTATTGGTTTCTTATTACAAAGTCGACATTAAAAATAACCTTTTTTAACTTCTGTCTAATGCTATTTTATATAGAGTATACGTAAGTAGATATATCATATTCTAACTTATGTCCTCCAGTCAACTTAACCTCGACTTATTCTCCTGCTAGACAGCAGGAGAAAAAGTCTTTGACAATGTCAAGTGAGAGAGCTAGTGCGTTGTCAATGCGTTGTCAAAGCGACTGATTCAAATGCAGTTGTGAAAGTTTAATGTAAGTTAGCTAACACGTTGTAAGTTATCGGTACTAAGTAAGTAACTGTACACAGTCCTTTTTTATTCACACAATTTTGCGTCTTTACTTTTAATTAAATTTGATTTTTCCTTCGAAAAATATATTTTTACATTAATACGTAAACAGAAAATGTAAATTTTAAAAGCTTTATAATATCCCATGGGCAGAAGAAAGGCATTTTTTGTTGAATATGGATAAAAGTAAAACGTTTTTAATAGGAGTTTAGCGATGTTGGGTTAATTTTTACGCTCCACATATTATTTTAACACCACACCGACTGGATTTTCTTTTCGAGCTTTAGGGATTTGTTTATTGTAATCAATGTGACCCATATTGTGGTTATTATTGTGTATTTTCGAAGGTCCCCGTCATTTTAATTAATAAAATATGGTTTTATTAAGTAGAAATAATTATAATTTATTTCTAAGTATGTGGAAATGTTAATATTAATATAGGTTGATATATACTAGAGGTACTGATGTAGAAATTAAATCAGTAAATAAAAATGTTTAATTTTCATATAAACAAAAAATTAAAATGATAATTATAATTTATCACATCTAGTGAAAGTTTTGTGAAGCAACTAGGACAACTTACTTCAGGGGTAAAATCAGTTACACGCTATATCGTAATACACACAGAATTAATACGAGTGAGTTATATATACCTAAGCCACGATGTTTTCCACAGGTTATAAAAAAGTACTTATTAAACGCTGTACGTAGTGCGATTGCGATTGATACATATATTATTATCATCGTAAAATTTGTTACTAAACACATATGTGTTCAGTAATTTTTTGCGATAATAATATATGTACTTAAGCATACATTTAATTATATTTTTAGTTACATTACTAAAACTATCATTAAATTAGGATGCAAATACAAAAGAGAACACATCATTCCGTTGATACTATTGATATTTTCTTCTGAGTATGCCTCCGAATGGTTTAATATGCACAGCACAGAGATGCCAATAATGTTAAAAGTAGGTATTATTAAATGAAGCAATAAAATTACATAAGAACTTATTGCCCTTTTAGAGCGTTTCCGTCATATCCAAAACTTGGTAGATATAGCAAGTTCTATTGGACGCATAGAAATTATTCAGCTTAGAATTTGAGGTACATTAATCAACCAATCAATATGCGTTGGGTTTAGCCGAACTAGATGCAAGTTAATACCTGTATTTTTTTTTTATAAAGATTACTTGCAATGTGGGTAGAATCCACATTAATAGCAATCCTGTTAACCCCTCCAACTAAGCTTAGTTGGAGGGGTTAACAGGATTGATATTTAGCTAAATATGCTTGTCTGGAGTGGGTTCACAGCAAGTGTAATGGGTGGGGTTCGAACCCGCAACCTCTCGATCACAAGTACGACATCTAATCCATTAGGCTATTGACGCTTTATGGATCTACATGGATCTTCTATGTTATTTATTTATTTAAACTTTATATACAACTAGCTTGTGCCAGTGGCTTCGCCCGCGTGGGAAGTTTTTCCCGTGTAAATCCCGATCCCGTGGGAATTTCGCAAAATCCTTTCTTAGCGGATTCCTACGTCATAACATCTACCTGCATGCCAAATTTCAGCCCGATCCGTCTAGTGGTTTGGGCTGTGCGTTGATAGATCTCTATGTCAGTCAGTCAGTCACCTTTGAGTTATAACTATTTAGATAGTGGTACTATCGGCCAAAGATACGCATGCTCGCTTAAGAAAATATTTCTGCGGAAGCGCAGCTAGTGACAAACCACATCCCTTCCTGGTTTCACCAAATTAGAGACAATATGCATTTTGTGAGTACAAGGCGTGTAATTGTAACACTACTAAAATACGCTTCGTGCATCCTATTGGTCAAAATACATGCATTAGGCGATCGAGTTGTGAGCCGTGCTATGCGATTATAGCCTTAAAGGTGAGCATGTGGAAGATTGGTCAATAGTACATGGGCAGACTTAATGCAACAAGGCATTCTCTACCAGTAACTGTTTAATGCGTTACACTTTGTCAGAACTGGTGTCAGATATTCTGTCTTCTGACTCCCCGTAAGGACTGTCAAAGATATCTAAATGACAAGCAGGATCAACCGCGTAACGTGATTTCCAATGACGGAAATGTCTCTGTATATGGCTGATCACTATTGAAAAAGTCAAGGTGTGCTATCATTCAGTCACTAGCTCTTTTAATTGAGGTATTGATAGTGATAGTGTTCATTTTAATGTATAGTGATTGGCAACGGGGCTCCATTTGTAATTATTTTTGTGTCTCTTCTCCCAGTTATGTTCTATATTCTGAAAAACGAAATGGAAATAAGTCTTTGGTGATTGAATTATCAATTTAAGCCACTAACATAAATAAAACTAGACAAAAAGCTCCACGCTGCTTTCACAAAACGTTTTGGGAATATTTTCTTTCATTGTGCGTACGGCCAAGGAGTGGAATTCCCTGCCGGAGTCTATTTTTCCCGATAGCTATAACCCGGAGCTCTTTAAGTCTATCCAGTCCGTGCTCCATCTTCGACTACATCATCACTTACCATCAAGTGAGATGGTGGTAAAACACGGCCAAAAAAGTGTACTCTGTCCGTAAATCAACGCTAGACTATAAACGAACGCCTAAAAAGTTAAGCCGTGTGCTATAAACTACAACTGTCCTAGAACTAAATAGTCACAAACGCCAGCTATGTGTCAACTAAGTCCGTGCAACCATGCAATATGTCAGTCAAAATGGGAGAGTGTTGCAACAAACAAAAAGTCGAGTGCATCGTCAAACTACTACGAGTATGTCGCGAATTCACTGTTCAACAGCCTGCATTTTTACACGTTTTTGTATAAAGGTGCAAACTGTCTATTAGGCAGAGTTTCTTTTACTACGAATGTGCCCGCTCCTGACCCCGAAAATTAAAGGATTTTGTAATGAAAATAGGTTAGGTAATTACCAGAGAAACCGATTCAGAATACTATGAAATGAACACGAAAATAAGCTTTGTAATTACTAATCTCATTTTGAAAAATCTTGCTTAAACAACTTGGATTTAAAAAAGCTTGATAATCCTAAATTTATTAAGAATTAACAGCTTTCAACGTAGATAATGGATATCAAAATTTAGTTATTAAACAATCAAACATCAGCTATCATAGTCTTATTATAAGTATTGAGTATTTTTAATCTATGTGTAAATATTAACTTTATACCCCAATTTATTAAATATACGAATATTATACAATAGAATTAAGTTTACAGGGGGAGTGCTGACGCTTAATATTTTTATAAATATAATTAAAAAAATATTGAATTCTATCCACATCGCTTAAAAAAAATATAATAAAATACAAATTTAACACTCCAGTAGGCGCGCCTCTATTTGGGACGTTAGTAGTCGCGCGCTCTACATTTGTAGAACATATTTAATGATGGAGTTTTAAAGCAAAGTTTCATAAATAAAAAAATATTGAGATAAACTTCATATTATATAAAGCTTAATTACCACTCACTCACTGACTCACTCATTGACATAATTGTTCTCCCAGATGGTGGATGGGGAGGTGGGTATATTTTGACAGATTCGTAAACAAGTAACTCTCAAACCTACGGGAAAAGTGCCAAACCTCCCCTTTTCGCCCCCCCTCTCCCCCCTCCCTATCGTATCTCGGAAACTACGAGACCCGTATTTTTTGTTTTTTACCGATTCGTATAGAGGAGGCTCGGTAAAGTAAAAACCATTTTTCAAAGTCGCCCCCCTTGCCCCCCTTCTCACCCCCTTTAGGCGGATCTCAGAAATTAAGAGACTTGGAATTTTTTTTTCACGCAAATACTAAACCCCTCCCATCTCCCCCCATCACCCCCCCCCCCATTTTTTCACGCGAGGTGCTTGCACCTCGCGCAACACGCAAATACTAGTTATTATTATAAAGCTAAAACAAACAAAACATAATCATATTTGAACATATTAGGAACAAATAAACAGCCTTTTTGAAAATAACAAAAATTAACGCAAAATTTTTGATCTTAACATTATAAGTCTCATATTTCTTAATCAGTCATGTCTTCCACCTCCATTTCTTCGTTTTTGGCACAGTCGGGACAAAGAAGAACCTGATGGTCGGGACAAATCCACTTGTTACATATATAACAAAGCTTCCTGGTGGACTTCTTGTGTCGTCGTAAGAACGTGCGGTTCTTACGACGACACAAGAAGTTTTTGTCCACAATATCCGTATCCAATGTCCATATCGTGCTGAGATTCTTCCAACTAGTCCTCTTCCAATAATCGATCTTCAGGGTCAATCTCTGCTATATCACTAGGATCAGTGTTTACTCCCTCCAGCCATCTACTAATTCTCTCTTCTTCACTGCGGGAAGCCATTTCTCTGAAAAAAAAGGACCACTCTTGTTACTACTAACCTTACAATAAGTTGTACATGTCATTACAATAAAAATAAATAAACATAACAATAAATAAAAAGGTATTAAACATTATTACAACAAAAAAACATGAATGGCAACTTACGAGAAAAATGTCACGCGAGTGGTCGCGCGCTCTACAATCGCAGAAATTCACTTTTGGCGCCAAATTTCACAGACATCCGGCCGCGTCCATCGCCGCAAGGACACTACTATTGTTTATTGCCTAGTAATAGAGGAATACTAAGAATGTGTGCGTGAGTGACCTTCAACTTGCGACAAAATTCAACAAAATGTACACGCGTTCTACAATGGTAGAACGCGCGACTATTGGAGTGATAATGTTTTTTTTTGTCTTATGAGGTCTCTACATAGGGTCGTGGCAGGCCTCATGAATTGGTGAGAGTAGACACACCATCCTGAGAACTGGAAGGAGTGTGAAAAGGGAGAACTTTTGCTCAGGAGTAGAAAAAAATCACTAGAAAAACACGCTTTTATAAAGGAACGTAAACACAAAAAAAAAATTGTTCGCACTTTTCCTTTTTTTTGTAGTCTCCGTTTTCTTTGCGTTTCTGTTTCTTTTTTTGTAGTTTTTGCCATATTATTTCCACGAGTAGAGAACAATTAAACGGTAGATCCCCCAGAGGATTTGAAAGTGACATCTATAAAAAAAAATCTATGGATTACGCGGTAATTCAAAAAGGTTAAGAAAACCGATAACGGATTTTCTTTAGGTTTGTTATAACCTTGAAACCTGATCGTGTTCAAAGTCCATTACGTGGCCTTTCTCACAAGTGCTAACACGACTATGATACGATATTCCATCATGGAATGATAGTGCCTATCTTCCGGCTTCATCATCAGATCAGTTCGACAGTACCATATTATTGTATTGTCATCAAAACTACATACAGCTGCCAATTTTCATTACGCTACGACCCTTGGAAGATGGTTAAATTAGTTACCTTAGATTTCATTACATAGTTACATACAGGTCGACCTAATAAAAGCGTGTTAAAAAAGAGATTTTAATAATTAAAATAAAAGTCTAAATTTTGACCCAAACAATACACGCTATTTTTAGTTAGCTAAATTATCGTGACACTGAAGATATACTTGCTGTCCCAATATATACAATAGAAAGAAAAAAAAAAACATTACGTTCATCCACTCACTCCACACACACTCACTATACATACACACTATACACGCACCTACATCTCCACTTAATACCAGTCCCAATAACAATAAATATTACTTTTTGTACTTCGATTATTTTTTTTGTTCCTAAATTTTAAAAACATCTGAATTATAAGGTGACTCCTTACCACTAATATATAGAGCACTTGAAATGTTAACCCAAAGGGTGGAGACCTGGTGTCCTGAAATACAGGCCCTGGCCTAGTTTAGGCACAAGTCTCCCACAATTTTTATTGCATAAAATGTGTCCCTAATAACTGTAAAATTGTAAAAATAAAGAAAAAAGATTACCTATGATTTGCAATCGTCATCCGCATATCATGTTATTAATATTTCAAATAAATATGTAGGTAATAATTGTATTTACAACGTTATTAATGGTTATAATATTATAATTACGACTGTACGTAGAATAAATGTTAATTAACCCAAAATGATGTCCGTTTAATGATTGAGTAGGGTGTGGGTGATTGTATGTGACGTCAGAGGCAGAACATTTGTGTAGAACGTAACAAAATTGCAATTATCGCGACAATCATTTCATCAAATTAATGCTTATTTTTTTATAAAAAAATCTGCTGCAAAGTGCTAAAGAAATAATTTCTAAATCGTACTTACTTCGGTCTAGAAAGTATTTATATAAAACTAGCTTCCGGGGTCGTGGAACTTATCCCATTACCGTGACCCCGGAACGTAAAGGGCTATTGAAGGAACACCGTGGATTTTATTCAGTACAAGTCTGACAGTCCCTCCGGCCCTGCCGGGGGTGGGTGGACTTATTTGATGATTTTACCACGTAAAAAAAAGTATGGATATAATATATTGTATAAGTATATTCATATCTAATCAAAAGTCTAAAAACTAAATTTCAAGCTTCTAGCTTTAAAAATGACGTAATTTCCATACAAACTTTCATCCCCTATTTCAACCCCTTACAGCCCTTTTTTTCGCACTAAAAAAACAGCCTATATCCTTTCTCAGGCTCTAGACTATATCCGTACCAAATTTTATTTAAATCGGTTTTGTAGTTAA
This sequence comes from Tholera decimalis, assembly GCA_943138885.2. Taxonomy (NCBI): domain Eukaryota; kingdom Metazoa; phylum Arthropoda; class Insecta; order Lepidoptera; family Noctuidae; genus Tholera; species Tholera decimalis. Next base: position 7,626,876 of record OW964555.2, read on the forward strand.
GGTGTGATTGAGTAAAACACAGACAGACAGAGTTACTTTCGCATTTATAATATTAGTAAGGATAAGTTTCACTTTTAATGATAGTGTAGCATTGAGTTGCTGTGGCTAGCATACCACAGATAAACCCTCGATGGTTTAGGTGGTATGTTTCTGTTTGTAATAAATGTATTCATGTTTGTAAATAGAGTTTAATAATATAAAATAAAAAACTTTTTTGCAAAAAATAAAACCGACTTCCATATCAAAACACTACAAAGCCAAAAATAATTTTAATTTCGGTAGTCGGTGTTATTGGTTTTGTATTTTCTTTTTTTTTTCACACCGCCTTCCGAAATTAAAATTATTTTTGGCTTTGTAGTGTTTTGATATGGAAGTCGGTTTTATTTTTTGCAAAAAAGTTTTTATTTTCGCGCTTTTTAGTGGGTCAGTGAATTTTCCAAATCGATTCGTAAATGACGGAGTTATGCGCGAACAAAAAACGCAATGCAGAGTAAACGAAAAGATCATCAAGGTAAATTATTTTTTTCGACTTTTTTTGATTTTTCAGAAACGGCTCGTCCGATTTCGATAAAATTTTCATGGGACCATTTGGAAAGTATACCCTTTCCAACAAAAAAAGAATTTTTCAAATCGGTTGGCAAGCGACGGAGTTATGCGTGGACAAACATAAAAAAAAAAAAAAAAAAAAAAAAATACAAACATCCGAATTGAGAACCTCCTCCTTTTTTAGAAGTCGGTTAAAAATAGACTTAGGCGTCGAAGTACTCCTCCACGTCACTGTCGTCCGGAAACGTGCCCAGAATACTGGCAGCATTGCCACGTCAAATGGCAATGCTTATTCTTTGGGCAAATAACGAGCCAGGCCTCTAGTAACGCAAGGAATCGATCAGGCGGCGAGACAATGACATAAATTGACATGACTTGTTTATAAAAAAAAAATATAAAAAGAACAGCACATTTATATTTTTACTTATTTTGGTTCAATCGCAAGACGATAATATTTTTTAAAACATTGCCCCACACTAGGAATTAATTTCTCTTGTATAGTAACTGCATTTTGACAAACACCTAAAGAAGGAAGAATAAATACATTTTGTAAGCCACATAATTTAAAATCATATTTTCAGAACAAGAGGTTCTTTAAATAGTTACATAGTTTGTTAGCAGATCCAAAACACTATTGATTTGTTGGTAAAGATAGCAAAAATTAATTTTTATTCACTTGCAAGTTTTACGAAAAAGAACGTTATGTTATTGTTTACTTAGACCACCCATCCACGGCCCAACCTTGCCAGCGTTCCTTAACCTTGAAGATTGATTCATGTCTTACAAGGAGGTTCTTGTAATATTTGGCCTTACAAAATAATGATTAGTGGCTTAAAATCATAGACTAAGAGGTCTAGCTCGATGACCTTTGAAATATAGAAAGCCAGCAACAACTAAGAACTATAATTTTCTCCAGAAAAAATGGCTTAAATTACCAAATAATCGTTGGTTAAAAGTTTAAATGCCAATAATGGGGGTAGTATAATGTGCTTCATTAGGGTCATGCCATACTATCGTCAAAAAGTCATCAGGCCTCACTAATATTACTGACTTGTAAATGATAGCTAGCAGGAAGTTTTTGAATGAAATTAGTCCAAAGATTAATATGAAAATAATTGTGTGGAAATAATAATAATAATAATATTCCACAACTTTCACACAACGCCATCTAGTCCCAAACTAAGCAGAGCTTGTGCTATGAGTAGGTACTAGACAACTGATAAACATACATAATATATTTCTAAATACATACATATTATAGATAAATTACACCCAAACAAAGAACAAATGATCGTGCTCATCACACAAACATTTCGCACCTTTAAAGTAAAACCACTAAACGAAAATTTTCACGAATTGAGTTATTTATACCATCAATCTAAAATATAAGTAAACTGCAGGTTAAACTTGTAATTATTCCAAAATATCGTCTTTTTCGCCATCTAGCGTTAAATCATATAATTACCAAACAAAATATAAATCTAAAAATATTATTGTAAGTAAATAAAGAAAAACTATTCTAAGGCACATGTCATAAAGTAAACAGATATACTATCATATAAACTCATAAGAAATCTTAAAGTACTTGTACTTAGACTTACCTAGACTACATTAAGATACTGAACTGTTTCAAATATTGGCTCTCCTGTAAAATTTGATAATTTCGTATAGTAACGGTTTTACTTTAAAGGTGCGATTTATCCTGGGTGGGAATCGAACCCACGACCTTGCGCATAGCAGTCAGGGCCACTGAATTTAAAAAGCTATTTACTGTGTTTTACGGGGAATAAATCATAAAAAGACTACACCCGCTTTGGGTAGAGCGGAAAGGAGTATCAGACCGCTATAGATTAAATACACCTCTGTTCCTTCAGTTGAATTCTAACGAGATACCGTGGCAACTCCTTGCGTTGATCTCGTCAGAACATTCCTGTAACCCTGAAGGACATTGGCCCTTGGGTCCAAATTTATTATGATTGAGTCGTACTATTCTATGAAAACAAAGTACCTTAATACCTAGCGTCGTTGAAAATATACAGTATGTTAACTAACAGAGACACTAACACATCAATTAGATCGCCACACACGCGGCCCGATTCATAAATAAATTGCGACGTAGCCGTCCTTCAAGTACGCGTGTACAGAGTATTTATTTTATGTATCAATTTAACATTTTTTGTGAATATTTTAATATATAAAAGAAAACATTTTGTTTTCGAATGGTAATATTTTTTTAGCATGTATGGATGCTATACTATTGCGGGTTAACGGGAACGCCCTCTGTTAGTTAACATACTATATAATACTAATGTTAAAACAGGTAAAGTTTGTTTGTGAAAAAAATTCATTGGTAGTGAGGTGTACCTATTATTGTTGAGACTATAAATTATTGCGAAATCCTTGCAGACGAATTCGCGGGTTAAGTGCTAGAAGGACAATAAAAACAAACCTGAACAGATCTTGATTAATTGTAGCTAAGAACCATTTCGATCACGTCAGCTTTCTAACAAAAAAACTGCATCATAATCGGTCCATTCGTTTAAGACCTACGATGCCACAGACAGATACATTGATACGTCAAACTTATAACACCCCTCTTTTTGCGTCAGACGTTAAGAAATCTTGCTGATTTCTTTTTTGCCGAGTCCGAGTAGGAAGTTGGTGTTTTTTATTTTTTATTATGCTTATTGCTTATCTTTTAAGGACATTTATTTATATGGGACTTTCGGATCTTGGAAATATGAAAGGCATACGTGGTGTTGAAGCCAACTTGTAGAGGTCCCATAACACGTTTTCAATGTTATCGATGTTTATATGCCGTGTAAATATAAGCAAGGTCATTGAACATTAGGAATAGTACTATTGCGAATATAAATTTAAATAGAGCAGTCTGAAATCAGTTGGAATAGCTGTAAGGGCGGCAAAACGAACAGATTTTTGTAAGTATATTCTTTTGTATGCAGAACAGCGTGTGAATCAAAGCAGATCACCACTGAAAATAGTACTTTATATTATTGACAACTGGTTATTTTTGGGCTGTAATAATGTTAAAATGGGGCGGAAAACTTTGATATCGCAAAGTATGACGTTAGGTTATTTTTTTTATTGGTTGCTTGCTTATGGTCAAACGACCAACATCTCGCCTGATGGTAAGCAAGGATGTAGCCGAAAATGAAGCACGCTCACATAGAAGTAACCTATTCATTCTTGATTTAAAGATGCCCAGGTATGCTGCTATCAAGAAACATTGATTCCTGCAGGGAATTCTACGTTTTGTTGTATGTACAATGAAAGTATTTCAAAAACGTTTTGTGCGTATGTGTGGGATTTCCACCATGTAACGATGGCGCATCGGCGTTTATCTTGTAGTCCGATGATGGAACGGGCTTGGTGGAATAAGATTGAGCAATTCCATCACAAACTCCCCGATGTGCAACTGATAAAAAAGCGATAGGCTTTCAATACGTCGCCAACGTTCAAGGCTCTGGAGCTTTGCCTCGACCAGTTTAACTTGTTGCCAATGAGCATCTTAGCCCGTTTTTCGATAGACTCAAATGCATCAATCTGATGTTTGGAAGACCCGTCACTGAGACAGGAGCAGTACTCTTTACTCGACCGAACTTGACAGCTTTCCAGCGCTGCATTATCTGTAGGTAAACTCCCTAAGTAATCAAAGTCAAAAGTGAAAGTCAAAAATATTAACAGTGGATTATATCAAGAGTGGAATTTCCGTTACGAGTTAAAAAAATAAAATAATAAAAAAAATACATTTAATTCAGGATTCAAAAGCCCCATATAGACACATACATTAAAGACAGACACATTGAACGCGCCTAAACCGCGTTATTCTTACGAATCAAGAACGCACCCTAAGAGAGGAGCGGGCGGTTGGCAACACTGGCTGCAGCGGACCGACCCGGCGGCCATATATATATATTCGGCGAGAAGCAGCGTCGCGCGCATCTGATTTTTCTATATCGATTTTTTATGTCGCGATCGCGTTTCTATTTTTGTACTGTGCCATTTTTACCATATACAAATATATTAATTAGTAAACAAGTTGAGTAGATTTCTCATTTAACTTAACTCTCAACATATGGCGACCGTAAACAGAAGAACTTGGTCAAGAACATTGTAATATGAAGATACCACACGTGGTGCCCCGACGCGGCATTTTTTCGTTCCGCTAAATGGCGGCGGTGCCCGTTCGTCGGTGGTGAAGACGCTCTGCGTGTTCAACGAGTCAAGGTTCCTGGTGAGCTCCGTGCTACGTCTCCGACTTCGAGTGCTGCCTTCATAAGTCGTGCCAGCGTGGGCGTGCGTCACCTCTCCACTTCTGAGCTACGAACATTCGGCGGCGCGGCGAGGCGTAGTCACACATAATATGGAAGTAAGCCCGTTCCTAAATGTACTCTCCTTTCCCTGTTTCTGTTTGATGTGAGGCCTAGCTATTTTCTTTAGCCTAGGTATTTATTTGCGCTTATATACTGGCGCAACGCTTCCCCACATACCTTCGAAAAAACGGTTCTTAATTATATACTTGTGCCGATTGTATGTCTCTATTCGGTACTTTATTTTGTCCGCCATGCCCGGCTTGAGCTTAAAGGTTTAATTTAAGGTGCACGACCGCATGTCGCACGGAATTCTCTATTCGAGATCGAGAATATTCCACCATTTTGTTTGTCACACATAATATAACTTTTTTATGGTTTATAGCACTCTAAAGCTAACTTCTTTAATTATAAAAATATTAAATAAATAAAAAATTTCAAAGCATTTTGCCGAACATTCCAGCGTTCCTGTACCGCGCGTGTGACCCACGTGCTTAGTGCCTCGCTGCGTCCGGTGCGCGCTGCTGTTGCTGCGACGTGCTGTGTTGACGAGCTCAGCGGCAGCGGGTTGCTGGTTCGCTGCAGCCGTGTGGTTTGAGCTGTTTGTCTGCTGGATTGTATAACCGGTGGGATTGCACATATTTATAAGTAGCTAGTTTCTGCTAGGTTGCCCAACTCAGTGTTTGTGCGTATTGTTTACTGTGGTGTTTCTATTCCATTCATAATGACGGAAGATACGGTTACCTCTCCTGATGTGGAGGGTAGCGACTTTAAGTTGTTGATCCGCAGACGTGGTGGAATACGGAGTAGACTTACAATATTCAAACAGTTTATTGGTAAATACCAAATTGAAGGGAAAACCTCTAGCCTTAGTCCTTTAGAAGTGAGGGAGCTATCTTTGCGACTCACACAGCTACAAGATTTAATGTCAAAATTTGACAGTGTGCAATCTGATATAGAAGAGATTGCTCATAATTTAGATGAACAAATGTCAGAGCGAGATGCTACAGAAAGAGAATTTTATTCTATGATTTCTTTTACACAAGAATTAATAAGTTTAAATTCAGAAGATGGTAAAGAAAATAATTGTGACTCTGTACATTCTAGTTGTAGTAAAATGAACAATTCGGTTAAATTACCAACAATAAATTTACCCACATTTGATGGAAACTACTCTAAATGGTTAGAGTACCGAGATACATTTGACTCTTTAATTAATAACAATGAGTCCATACCGTTGATAAATAAATTTCATTATTTAAGAAATTCATTAATAGGGAGCGCTTGTAACATAGGGAGGTCAATAGACTTTACCGCTGCAAACTATCAAATAGCATGGAAGTCTCTGTGTGACAGATTTAATAACAAAAATATTCTTATAAATAATTACTTGCAGGCATTAGTTAGCATCAATCCGATTCAAAAGGAATCTTTCAAAGCTTTAAGATATGTGATGGATCAAATTCAAAAAAAATTACATTCTTTAAATATATTAGATATTCCCACATCTGGCTGGGATCCTATAGTTATATTCTTGGTGTCAGCTAAGTTAGACCCTAGAACTAAGAGTAAATGGGAAGAACATGAAGGTCATTTAACACACCTACCTTCTCTTGAAGAATTTGTATTTTTTTTAGATAATAGAGCAAATGTCTTAGAGACTGCTTATGGTAGTCGGTATTATGATAGTAAAAATTCAACTCATAGTAAGGAAAATAAATCTGTGAAGTCATTAACAACTACGTTTGATGATTTTAAAACAAAGACATGTTTTATATGTAACAAATCACATTATGTACATAAGTGTAATAAATTCAAGGCTTTGAGTTTGAAGGATAAGCTGTCTGAAATGGCTAAGCATAAGTTGTGTACCAACTGTCTTCGTAGTGGTCACAACAATTCAGAATGTCCATTGAATAGTTCTTGCCGGACCTGTAAGGAAAAGCACAATTCAATGTTGCATAACAACAGTACAGTTACAAATGTAGTCACAGAAAGTACAGAATCCACTCAGCCGTCTACTATTCCTGTTAGTTTGTCAGCCCATTCACCAGGCCAAGTTTTATTATGTACTGCACAAGTTGAAGTAATGAATACACATAACAATAATACTTACCTTGCACGTTTGTTGCTTGACACAGGAAGTCAGTCTTCATTTATAACAAAGAACCTGAAAGAAAGGTTAGGGTTACAAGCAACTCAAATAAGTTCTTTTAATGTTAGTGGTATAAATAATGCAGCCTGTAAAATTAAAGAACGTTGCAATATTGTAATAAAATCTAGAATTAGTTCATTTAGTAAAACTGTTAACTGCCTAGTAATCCCTAAAATTACAGGAATGCTACCTGGTGCTCAAGTAAATGCTGAGCATTTGGGATTGCCCACTGGGGTAGTTCTGGCAGACCCCTTGTTTTATGAGCCTGCTGAAATAGATATTTTGCTTGGTGCAGACCACTATTTTGATATTGTAAATAATAATAGAATATTCCTAGGTGTGAATAAGCCTATATTACAGGAAAGCAACTTAGGGTGGTTAGTTGCCGGCCCTATAGGTGAAGCACATTTTAATAATAATGTACATTGTAATTTAGTAAAAAATAATAAGTTGGGGTCGCTTAAAGATCTTCATAACTTGGTTAAAGGGTTCTGGGAGGTAGAAGAATTGCCTACAGGCTCTAATAATTATTCAATTGATGAGAAATATTGTGAGTCTCATTTTATTAAAAACACTTGTCGTTTACAAGATGGACGATTTTCTGTAATGATGCCGCTGACGGAGGCCCCGGAGCAGGCACTTGGCAAATCGTTTTCTATTGCAGTAAAACGTTTTATGGGACTAGAAAATAAATTAAACAAAAATAAAGAACTTAAGAAACAATATAGTGAATTTATACAAGAATATAGTAGGTTAGGGCATTTAAGCGAAATAGAAAGACCTAAGTTCGGTTGTTACTTACCCCATCATTGTGTAATTCGGGAACAACATGATACCACCAAACTGAGAGTAGTCTTTGACGCTTCGGTTAAAACAAGTTCAGGAAAATCTTTGAATGATATCCAGGCTATTGGCCCAACTGTACAGAGCGACTTATTTTCCATTCTTATTCGTTTCAGAATACATAAATTTGTTTTAACAGCAGATGTCGAGAAAATGTACCGACAAGTAGCCTTAGATGAATCACAGCGGCACCTGCAGCTTGTGTTGTGGAGGGATCAAATCGACCAACCTTTTAAAATTCTACAGCTCAACACATTGACATATGGGATGGCTTCGGCTCCCTTCTTAGCTACTAGGTGTCTAGCTGAGCTGGCTGATAAATGTCAGGACAAAATTATTGCCAATGTCATTAAGAATGACTTTTATATTGATGATCTCAATACAGGGGCCTCTACCGAAGAGGAGTTAAAACATATTTATTTAAATGTTACCAAAAAATTAAATTCGGCTTGTTTTCCCTTAAGAAAATTTCGCACTAACTCTAATATTCTTAGTGACACATCAGAATCATCTAATTGTCTTAATTTTCATGACGACGCTAATGTCCTAGGTCTAAAGTGGTCACCAAAAGCTGATGAGCTGCGTTTTCCTAATGGAATTGAGTTTGCTTCAAAGGTCACCAAACGAGTGATTATTTCCACCACATGTAAGGTATTTGATCCCCTAGGGCTAGTTAGTTGTTGTATCATTAAAGCAAAAATATTGCTCCAGCAATTGTGGATTGCAAAACTAGATTGGGATGATCCCGTACCTGAGCCTTATGCTAAAAAGTGGTTTAATTTCATCCAAAACTTACATAATTTATCTAATATTATAATACCTCGTTACGTATTGGGTGATAATTTGGAAACCCAGTCAGCTGAGTTACATTGCTTTGTAGATGCAAGCCAGCAAGCATATGGAGCGTGTGTTTATTTACGTTCCAAAGATAGTAAACAAAATGTTACAGTTAGGTTACTGTGTGCAAAAACGAGAGTTTCTCCAATTAAAGAACTCACCATCCCGCGTTTAGAGTTATGTGAAGCTCTGTTAGGGGCTCAAGTTAGTGAGAAAGTTTTACAAAATGTACCGGGTAATATTACTAAAACACATATGTGGACCGATTCCACAGTTGTACTTGGATGGCTGAAAACTCAAAATAGAGTCTTACAAACATTTGTACGTAATCGAGTCAACAAAATTAATGAAATTACCAAAGGTTTTGAATGGAAACATGTTTCAACCGACCTAAACCCAGCAGATTTAGCTTCAAGGGGCATTGACCCACAGCATCTGCAGTCATCATCTTTATGGTGGGAAGGTCCTTCATTCTTAAAACAAGAAGAATCTTATTGGCCTACTCAACCTCATACTATACCTAAAAATTTACCTGAGGTCAAGGTACTAGTCTCTGGTAATGACATGTCAAAAGATAATTTATCAGTACAATTTGAAAAATATTCAAGTTATAGTAGACTTAAAAGAATTTACGCATATGTTTTACGTTTCATTAATAATTGCAAAAATAGACAGTTAAAATTAAATGGACCTCTGCATGCTGAAGAACTAGAGAACTCTTTAATACTATTACTTAAAGTCAGTCAATCAGAGTCGTTTGCAAAGGATATGAAGCACATTCAAAACGGATTAGAACTGCATCACAAAAGTAAATTGTTACCCTTAAATCCAATTTTAGATACCAATGGTTTAATAAGAGTAGGTGGCAGGTTAAGTCAGTCTGATTGTCAGTATGACAAAAAACACCCAATTGTACTAGACGCTAAACACCACCTTACTAAACTGATGATGAGATATGAACATTTACATTTAATGCATGCAGGTCCACAGTTGCTTCTGTCATCAGTCCGTGAGAGATTTTGGCCACTAGGTGGTAGAGTCTTAGCTCGCACTATAGTTAGGCAATGTGTAGTCTGCACTCGAATAAAAGGTCAAACTGCACAACCATTAATGGGTGACTTACCGAGTGTAAGAGTCAACCCAGACTTTCCCTTCAATTCCTGTGGGATTGACTTTGCTGGACCCTTTATGATTTCCTCTAAAAAGGGACGAGGTAACCGTATCAGCAAAGCCTATTTATGCGTATTTGTATGTCTTGTAACTAAAGCCCTACATTTAGAGGCTGAAAGCGATCTTACCACTGAGGCCTTCATATCATGTCTGCGCAGGTTCGTGTCGCGTCGTGGCAAGCCCTATTCCATATACTGCGATAACGGAAAGAACTTTGTTGGCGCAAACAATGAGTTGGGTAGGGTTATACGGTCCAGCGTTCAGGCAGTTTCAAATTACGCAGCCAATGAGGCCATTAAATTCAATTTCATTCCCGCATACTCTCCACATTTTGGTGGCATTTGGGAGGCCGGTGTAAAATCCGCTAAATTTCATTTGAAACGCGTTGTTGGCAATGCTTCACTCACGTTTGAAGAGTTAGCGACGGTCTTTACTCAAATAGAAGCAATTCTTAACTCCCGACCCCTTTCTCCCCTGTCATCACCCACCCACAGATACCACTCCTTTAACCCCTGGGCACTTCTTAATTGGACGCCCGCTGATGTCTATACCTTCACAACCTGTGAAAACTTCAAGACCCAACAGGTACCAACTTATGGAGCAATTGAGACAAAGATTCTGGGAGAGGTGGCGGAAAGAGTTCATGGCTGAGCTACAAAACCGAGCAAAATGGAGGAAGGAATCCGCACCAATTAATGTCGGGGACCTTGTCATATTAAAACAAGACAATATAATGCCACTCCACTGGCGCATGGGTCGCGTCTCCAAATTGTACCTTGGAGCCGACGGGATCTGCAGAGTAGCAGAGATCTACACCACTGGCGGCACCATCAAAAGGGCAGTAAACAAATTGTGCCCCCTGCCTGTGAACCAGTTAAAGGTTGAAGATTTCAACGTCGCGGAGGATGAACGCGCCTAAACCGCGTTATTCTTACGAATCAAGAACGCACCCTAAGAGAGGAGCGGGCGGTTGGCAACACTGGCTGCAGCGGACCGACCCGGCGGCCATATATATATATTCGGCGAGAAGCAGCGTCGCGCGCATCTGATTTTTCTATATCGATTTTTTATGTCGCGATCGCGTTTCTATTTTTGTACTGTGCCATTTTTACCATATACAAATATATTAATTAGTAAACAAGTTGAGTAGATTTCTCATTTAACTTAACTCTCAACACACATTACATTATAAATTATCTTAAACATCCACACAAAATATCAAAAAAAAAAAAAATTAAAAATTACAATTAAATAATAAAAAAAATAAAAACATGCAAAACAGCCCAACTAGCACAAATGGGCTGCATTAGGGCTTTAGAGCGTATCCGATTATTACTTATGGTATTAGACGTAAGCGCTAGAGCGTCTACTACAGACTTAAAGCAGCCGCTTTAGCGCTATTTGGGCGCCATTTTATGCAGCCTAAAGTTCCATTTAACCTCCACAACGGTTGCATAAAGGTTCCTTAATAGCTATAACGATTTATTAACGCTATACTAAAGCTCTCGTATCGCTACTTTTGAATGATTTTGAACTACTTTGAACGAATGAATTGATTATAGTTCTTTATCGTATATCTTCAGTTGACATTATTTTTAATATTTTGGTAAAGTGTTTTCGTCGCCATCATGAAAATAAAACAAAAGTACTTAAGTAAAAGTTTGTATTCTGTATTAGCAAGATATATAAAGATACTTAAAACGCTGTCCAGTTTACTGTAGATATATAAGATAATTTTCGAGTCATTTTAACGGGCTTTTATGATATTTAAAAAATTAACAAAAGATATGTGATATTTTTTATTTTTTATACAGAATAAATTTTATTTCCGTATTTTTACGTGTCGATAACTTACTATTCGCAAGTGGCCGATTGTTTACCGGTACATTTAATGCACATTTAACGGAAAAACCAATGTATATCAACTCAATTATGCAAGTGAATTATAAGTTTTCTTAAAACATCATGGCGTCATTGTAATGTAGTCATAACCTGCAGTTTTAGCTCTAATAACTCCCTTTTGAGAGTCATAGCGCTAATTTTCACCCTTCTAACGCTTCCAGTGATTTTTGTTCCCCTAGTGCAACTCACAGCCACAAAAAGCTCCTATTTTCCTGTTTTTGAGGTTATAAGATATAGTTACGTACTTATTCGAATGGTTTCCATTTTGGAGATCCGTGGTCTGCCCTTAAAAACGTTCACTTAACATAGACATTGTATTCTTTAAGATTAAAAGCTTAAAAATTAAAATACTTTAGTATTAGATGATTAGCAGATTCTCTGGAATGTTCAGCAATGTTTGACGAGTTTAGCAGGTTTTCATAAACCTTGCGTACTTTCCTGCGATAACCTCCACTTATCTTTATTAATTTCCATCGTTTAGCATTCTTTTTTATTGAATGTTTTATAATAGTTACAAATGCGGCTGTAAAATGGCGAATGGATTGAGCCTGCAAGGAATGACTATTGCTACTAAAGGCAGTAGTAGTTTTTAGTTACACTGATGATATTTTTGTAACTATAGTATGCATAAGAGTATCTATTATTTCTATAATGAAACTTATAGTAGTATAATAGTGGTTACTATTACTATAACCTATAAAGTTACAATGGAAACCACTGTACAGCTGTGAGTGGCAGAATAACCTTCGTAACTCTCATATAAAGGTGTAAGTGGTAAATGAGTTCTACCGTGAACTACTGTGAAGGCTAGGGTAGTATTTGATTCAGCTTATAGCACTTTAAGTAACTTTTAATAGCTATAGACGTTTACGGATGCAGATATGCAACTTTTAACTGCTTTTTGAACCCTTAAAGCGCTATTTTACAGCTGAAAGTAACAAAATAAGCTGCTATTTCCACTAATTTGCTCGTTGGGAGATAAGCTATCCCACCCCACACGCGACATGTCTCCCACAACAATGTCGTATATAGGGACAGTCTAGCCTACCTGCTATCATCTTCAAAATAGTGTTTGAGCTAGTCCACACTCGGCGCACTAGGGATGCACTCCGCTTACGCATAGTCGCATAAAAGCAGCTAGTACGCGCCTCAGCAAACATCCCTGAGGCGCTGCAGAAGCGGGGCAGCCCCATAATTGCCCTAAACGCATTATTATATTGTACACGGAGAGCACTGTAACTTTTCTGCGTGTAGTTAGCCCACAGGCTGCACGTGTATAAAGGTGTACAATACGCCCTAAAGAGCGTAGTCTTAACTTCAAATGAACTACGTGCAAACCTGCGAGCCATCATGTTCGCCCTCCTTGTTAGTGCTCTCCGTTCCCGTTCAGTATCTGCATGATCCCGTAAGTCTAAAATCGTACTCTCGATACAGGAGAAATTTCTAAAACAGAACAAGGTTTTAAAAAAACCTCTTCTTTACCACGATATTATCCTGATGTCAAGAAAAATAACTACCTTACTTTCAGAAGCAAACCCGAGAAGAAAAGTATTTTCACAGCGTTAAAAAAGACATCATGTAGCGTCTATTTTAGTATAAAACTTTTAATAAATGAACAGGTAAGCGACAACATAATATTTGCTACATAATCTTATAAAAGTTTCCAACGCGAGATGTTATTGGTTTCTGTATTACCTACAACGGTTAAGGAAAAGTTTATAAAATGTGGCTGAATCTTCTAACGTTTGTCAGGTTTTATCCGGGCACAAAGTGTACTTTCACAATTATTATTATTTAATATTTGTTTTCTACCGGGGTCATACTTACTAAGGGATTTTCATAACATAAAAAAGTTTAACTTAAAAAGCTGCAAAATGATTCGATGAGATGAATTTTGCAAATGGGTTATAAATAGCACTTTAAAACGTATTTTTAGGGTTCCGTAGCCGAATGGCAAAAAATGGAACCCTTATAGTTTCTTCATATCTGTCCGTCCGTCCGTCCGTCCGTATATCACAGCCATTTTATTTCGAAACTATTAGGACTATACATGTGAAACTTGGTAGGTAAATGCATTCTGTAAACCGCTTTCTGATTTTAAGAAAAATATTTAAAATAAAGGGGGCTCCCCATACATGGAACTGAAACTGAAAATTTTTTTTTTTTTTTTTCATGATACATAATTATGCGTGTGTGATATCTAGACAGGTCTTTAAAAATAACATTGAGGTTTCTATAACCACTTTTTCATTAAGTTGATCGTTTAAAAGATATACGCTTCCAAAGTGGTAAAATGTGTCCCCCTCCCCCACCCCCACCCCCTCTATCTTCTATAATACTGGAGGGAAAATTAAAATAAATACATGCTGTAGATCTTAATGTAAACTTTCAACCAAAATTAGTTTGAACGAGATGGGGTCAGCAGTTTTTTAGGTACAGCATATTTTCTAAAACCGCAAATATAACTTTGTAATTCATACCAAACACTATGATATAAGTCTAACTCGCACTTGGCCATTTTTTTTGTAAGTTGTGAATAACTAAATGAGGCCAGTGTTACCTAGAGACTACACTGAGAAGAAACAAACTCAGAGGTTAACCTAATACAATCCATACAATCTATCCCATCAAGTCATGTGAGAAACATGTGGGTCTATAGTGCTCTTTTGAGGAAAGATATACACAAATTTGAGTGGGCCTGTCCAAAAATTGCAAGCATTTGTCAGTTATCGCATAGCTCAATAGATTTTAAGGAGCTCGACAGGAAGTAAGGACATTTGGGTAGGCCGTATAAAGTACCTACTCAAACTGCCAGAGTCTGCTTATTTATTCATTATATTAATTATTTTTCCTTGCTAGATTTTCAAGCCAGCAAGCAATCAGGAGATTCTAAGAATAGATGTAATGCTAAATAAAAAACACTGTTTTGCTGTGTCATCGCGCTATTAATTTTGTTGCGTGGCAGTATAATAACGTCCAAAACATTAATTTGTTATTTCTTCAACAATACACAAAATGTTACCATATTTTGGCATACAATTACTACATAATATAAAATAAAACCCTCCGCCGCGTACGGCTCTCTGTCTTACGTCTATTCGTCATAAACTTTAAAACTACTGAGCGTATTTTCATGCAGTTTCCATTAATTGATAAATTATATATTCATTCATTATGGTTTTATGTATATGATGATAAATACTGAGGATGTCGGATCAGTCATTTATTATTAAGACATATTATATTATTATCAATCAATTTGAGAAAATAAAATATTTAGGCGTCAATAGGTGTCAAAGACGTCAAAGGCGTCGGACTTGTGATCGTGAGATCACGGGTTCCTAACTCACCCATTACAATATTAACCTACTCCAGATACAAGCAAATTTAGATTAGTTTCTTTTTAAAAAAGAAGAAAAAAATAGCTTTGCAATATGTTAAGCTATTATCGTCAATTGATTATTAATAATTATTCAAATAAATACATTATTAAGTTTGCGCATTCAATATAGATTACAATGATCTAACCGTATGTATCATTTAAATGAATAGTTTAGTTCTATCAGGGATTCAAAATAACGCGCATACTTAAAATTCCGGTTTGCGGCCGATCGAGAGATCATGCTACGTGTACCATATGCCTCCCGTGCGAAGCGGGGGTGGGTTGTTAGTAAAAAATATTTTATGTCCAAACATTTCCCTCCACGCAAGTGAAAACCACGTTAATCCACCCTCAATGGAGCGTCAAAACGCGTCATTGATCACTGAGATTGACGACGAAGACCCCAGGTGCGTCATTACGGCGAATAAAGAATAATAATTCGGGGTCTATCCTGTGATGGATGCCGGGCCAACGGACAAGTGACAAATCGCTTTTGGACTTTTTTCTGAAACGTGTAGCAACATTTTTTCGCGTACAAATATTTTGGTCGGACGGCCAGTGCGACCCCGATTAGGTAGTTGAGGGTTTTTGATAATTGTTGGATTTATAAATTGGTTTTGTTTGAATATAACTGCATTCGGTTCATATTTAATTTAAGGAAATATGACCATGTCTCAAGTTTCAGGTCTGAGCTTAAATGGATAACCATTCGTCATAGGAGAAGTTTGTGCGCTTTGACAACGCTTTTCTCACTACTCAACTCCCCCAGTCCACCTTCTTATCTAATATCTCACTTTCAATTTCTATGTTCTTCACACAATAAGAATCTACATTCATCCAATAATCTTCTCTTAATCTGTCCTTCTACTACTTCTGACTTTGTTCATTCTTCTTTTCATATCCAGTCCATTCTCCTCTGGAATGCGCTTCCTCTCGAGATCTCCCGATCTCGAGAGGAAGCGCATTCCTTCGGCTGACAATCGCTACGCATTTAAAAAGAAATTGCGGATCCACTTTCTTCACCAATAAGCAGAATTTACATATTTAATTTTCATTTGCTTCTTAAGTATATATGTATGTATATGTATTTATATAAGTATTTATTCATATATATTATTTATGTAGATTTCTATTTTATGATATTTCGATTTTATGATATTAGGTTTTTTTGTTTTATCACTATTATTATAATTATTTTTCCAATATAATGTTCACGTACATATTGCACCTTCCACTCTATCTCTTCACCACTCATGGTTGACTGGTAGAGAATGCCTACGGCATTAAGTCCGCCTTTGTACCTATGTGCATAAAGTGTAAATAAATAAATAAATAAATAAAGTTCTTTCATAATAAACACATTTTTATTGATTCGAATAAATAATACTGTCCAATTTAACATACCGAGATCCCTTTATGCATTGTAAAGCACGTTAAACCGTTGTTTATAGCTGTCATTGTACATAATGAAGAATGATGAATGAGGAAGAATGGTAAAGGAGCATTACCTCTCACTATTTTTTCCCCTCCTTTCTCTATTATGAATTTGATATGTATTAGTATAACGTGTAACGGAAACCCCATATCTATCCAAAAGGACTGAAGACAACATCTGGTATGGAGTCTCTATGCAAAGTTTCAGCTCAAAATAAGTGACTCACAGAATTGACCCCAAATTATTGGTTTCATATGTTTCTTGAATACCAGTAATAACAAACGTGTCACAGCACTATGACGGTCATCACTTTCCACGTCACTTGCCAATAAAACGATAATTCTCTTCGTTCTTCCTAATTTGAAAAATTCGGTCTCTGGTATCAATGTACTGAAATTTCTAATAAGTTCCACACATGTAGACATAGGATTACAAAACCCTTGCTATATCGTTTGTTATCATTATCACCCACAGAAGCTGTGCACTTGAAATGTATATACCATTTAAATTACACGTTGTATATTTATATATTATATTTTGTGGTATGTATTTTATATTATTATGTTTAATTAGTATTATGTTGTACACTGACAGCCCTAACTCTATCTCCTTTAATTTCTGTCCATCCAAAGGTTGTCTGTAAGAGACTGCCCTGTGCGATAAGACCGCCCATTGTATACTATGTAGTTTTATTATTTGTATCCTTAAATGTATTGTAAGGTGTACAATAAAGTATATAATAAATAAATAAATATTGCCAGTTGTTATGGGAAGGCAGAAGCTATAAAATCTGACACAGTCTTGCAAAGGGATATTGTGTTATCAAGCTACTAAGTTTTGGACCTAAGTTGAGTTGTGGTGTAAGGCAGTGGCTCCTTGTAACTCATGTGCTCCCGACACAATTGGGATAAGGCTGAGCAAGTTGAATGGTGCGTGAAGAACTTTTATATTGCGACTAGCTTGTGCCAGCGGCTTCGCCCGCGTGGGCAGTTTTTCCCATGTAAATCCCGATCCCGTGGGAATTTCGCAAAATCCTTTCTTAGCGCATGCCTACGTCATAACATCTACCTGCGTGCCAAATTTCAGCCCGATCTGTCCAGTGGTTTGGGCTGTGCGTTGATAGATCACTATGTCAGTCAGTCAGTCAGTCACCTTTGAGTTATATATATTTAGATGTTTGTGTGAAATCACAAATAATTTTAATTAGGTAGTTTCTTAGCCATGGCCCGCTTCAATTTTGCATCCTGTACTATTTGACACTTTTGCACTTTTAAAACTCCTACTGTGATCGTGTTCCAAGTATCAAAAATTTATTTGTGACTTATTACTCACTAATATTCTATTGCGGCCTATTCAAGTATGGATAAGTTGATTTTAAGTTGATCAATTTTACTATTTTATCTAAAACAAATAATGAATGTAGGTACGAAATAAAGATATGATTTGATTTAGATTTTTTTCGGGTGGGAAAATCATCGCATGACTTCTCCCGCTCTGAATGGAGCGGAAGTGAGTATCAGACTTCTGCTGTCGAAAAACCCACCCGGTTCTTTCAGCTGTCCTTGGTTCCGGAGCCGCGGTATCTCGTTAAAACATTCCCGCAACCCCGGATAATTTGATTTAGGTAATTCTTCTTTTTTATGTGTTCACATAATTTTGTGAGTACGTGAAAGCTGTGATTAGTTATTTATGAACCTTAGAAATGCTGTACTTATACAGAAGCTAGTGGTTAACCTTAATAAGTGAATAAAAACAGCCCTGTTCGTAATATTTTTTTAAGAACTAGCGGTTGTTTTTTTTTTAATAATTTTATTTATTTTAATATTTTTAAAGAGGAGAGGACTAGCTGTTGGGAATCAAGCTCAACACTATACGCGGACCGCACGCGCAGCCTGCGTGACGAGTTAACACGTCATCAGCAGTGACTAGGGTTGCCATCACCAAATTTGCCGGCCCCAGACAAAGACTTATAAACCCCGGACATTTGGGTAAAATTACAGGTTTTCCCCGGACACCGTAGAAAAATACACAATTTGAACTTGAAACTAAAAACAACGATGTTTAATTATGGTTTTCATTAACAGATAAAGTGATAACATTGTAGAGCTTAAGAACTTTTTTAATAACAGTCTCTTCCTTTTCATTTAATCAACGTAATATAATGAATGAAATGAAATACCACAGGAAAATAATAATAGAGATCGTGCTTTTTGGTTCCCGTAAGACCAATGTGTGTCCGGGTTACCTGGACGCTTATTGGGAAAATCCCCCCGGACGCCCCCGGACGCTCTTCAAACTAGGACAAATCCGGGAAAACCCGGACGGATGGCAATCCTAGCAGTGACGAGCGGGGGTGCGCGCGGCGCAACAGTGACTCGGTCCGACGCAACGACGACTCGCTTCCTCAGACGCCGTATGTTTTTGTCCGGGATAGACGATTGAATATACGGCATTAAACTACGCCTATGTCAAAGATACAGTCCACTTTTTATTCATCCCATTTATAAAAACTAGCAATGTGAGTAGAATTCACATTACTACCAATCTTGTTAACCCCAACTAAGCTAAATATCCTTGTGTTTACAGTACCCACTCTGAACACAAACAATAGTGTAATGGGGGAGGTCCGTAGCTACTCCGTAAACCGGTCTGGCTAGGAGCCGGTCTAAGTCTTAGCCACCCAAAATGATGAAGCTAAGCAGTAAGCAATCATGAGGTAATAGTCTAATGGGTGGGTTTCAAACCAGCGATCTCTCAATCAACAGTCCGACGCTTCAAATATGAAGAATCAGACACAATATGCCTTAAAGTGGTCGTTATATTTAAAGCTATCTCATATTCTAAATTCAAACACAGATGTTGTAACATGTAGGTGTGTACAGTATCCTATTTACATAACATAACACATAGGTGACGCCAGCCAGTGACAATTTCAGTTAGATATTAGACAGTTACTCGACAACACCGTCAAGCTATTCGAGTGTCGGACAGTCCTGTTTAATTAAAGCAGGCTATGAACAAATATGTTGAAATCTAATGAGAATAGAGAGACTAGTCAAATGACAATTTTGCCTAAACCTTTAAACATTTTCCTGATTTTTTGTTCAAAACAAAGCTTAAATGCGATTGAGGGTACTTTCATCATGTCACGGTGGACATCTCACCAATACGCACTAAACGTTTTGGGAATACTTTCATTGTGCGTACAGGTAAGGAGTGGAATTCCCAGCCAGAATGTGTATTTCCTGATAACTATAACCTGGATGTCTTTAAGGGCTGGCGCTCACTGCCGGCATGGCACGGCAGGTTGTGCTACGGCATCCCGCGGCATTCCGTGGTATCGTTCAGTTTGAGAGACAAAAAAACGCGCGCAAAAGTCGGTCTTTTCCCTCCCTTGACCCCGCGCACCGACCGGACCACATAAACCGAAATGACCGCTGCGCAAGTTTCAACCATATTTCAAGTAACTTGGAAATCATAATTCCTCGATACAAAGTGACCCATTACGTCTCGCGGGATGCAATGGCGCGCCGCCGCGGCATCCCGTGGAATGAAACGGCATGACACGTCATGCCGCAGCATGACGCGGCGCGTCCCGTCATGCCGCAGCATACCGCGGCGCGTCGCGGCATAGTGGTATCGCGTTAAAATAAGATTCAAAATAACTTGATTTAGTAATAAAAATCCTTTGCCATGACACGCCGTGCCGTGCCGGCAGTGAGCGCCGGCCCTAAGTCAAGAGTGATAGGTTACTTCTAGGTAAGCGTGCTCCATCTTCGACCACATCATCACTTACCATCAGGTGAGATGGCGGTAAAATACGAGCCTATTAACAATAAATTTTTTTTAAAGAATCTAACAATATTTAAACCTAACTTCCTTAACTATATAACACATAACATACTATGATTAGCCTGTAAAGTTCCCACTGCTGGGACAATGGGAGGAAATGGGCCGTAATTCAATCGCGGGCCCCGAGCGTATTGGTGTTTCTTCGTATTCGTAAATCGGAATATCCTAGGAAGGATATTCCGATTTTGTCACAATGTTTTGCTTCACAGTCTTAAAAGAAGTGGAGATATAATAATAATAAACAAAATATTTTACCTGCTTGGGTTCGAACCCATGACCCACAACTCGTATGTCATGCCTGTAAGTACTAGGCCTCCTCTAAATAAATATGTTTATTTATTTATTATATACTTTATTGTACACCTTAAAATATTTCATTGGATACAAAAATTTACACTTGTGTACAATGGGCGGTCTTATCGCTCAGGGCGATCTCTTACAGACAACCTTTGGATGGACAAAACTAAAGGAGACAGATTTAGGGCTAATATAATTATAGTAAAAAAGGTAATAATAAGTATCCCTTTCTCATGTGGGTTAAGGATGTGTTTTTTTGTTAGAAAATAACTGTCATTTGATACTAAGATTTACAATTTTTTAGATAATTATTTAATATAAAATATACGAGCCGAAATATCCCTTGATTTTTTAATTAGACACATCTGGTTCAACCTACTAAACTAGTTGGGGAAACCTATACACCTGTTTTTGTGTGGAGGAGATGTCTCTTAATCCCTTATTAATGTTTAAAACATAGTACTTATTTAGGTATATGATCATAAACCAGCTTCGTAGCTGCTTTATAGCTAGATAGATATATATTCTTTATTATACAACATAACAGAATTAAACAAGGACTTAAAAACTACAAAGGGTTGTTACTATGGGTGGTCTTATCGCTAAAAGAGATCTTTTACAGACAGCCTTTGGATGGATTTGAGCTAGCCCGCGACTCCTTTCGTGTAAGAATCGATATTACCGTCGCAATTCACGCGTAATACGTAACCGCAATGTTGCCATAGGAAGGAACAGGGTGAGTTTTTAGTCAGTAGAAGTCTGACTCACCCTTCCGCTTAACCCAGAGCGGAAGAAGTTATTCGACGATTTTCCCACCCAAGAAAAAAATCTTGTATTAATAGAAAGACAATTTATTTTTTAAGTGTTGGTAATTCATAAAAAAGAAACGATCAGGCGGTCTATTATTAATAACAATAGTCTGCCTGACCGATTTTGGCCACGGCAACTAATCTTACCATTTTTTTTTAACGTGGTAAGATCATCAAATAAGTCCTCCCACCCCGGGCAGGGCCGGAGGGACTGTCAGACTTGTACTGACTAAAATCCACGGTGTTCCTTCAATAGCCCTTTACGTTCCGGGGTCATGGTAATGGGATAAGTCCCACGACCCCGGCGGGCTTAGGCCCTCTACAGGGGGGGCCTCGTCATATTGCTGACGCTCTTTGAGGCGCGCGTGGAACACAACGCGCCATCGACCCGGGCATGGTCCATGGTCGGACAGTGAGTTGCCCTTTACTCGCTGTCCGACGCCGTGGGCGTCTACCACTGCAGCTGGGCTGGAGGGAGGACGTCATCCTCTCCCTCACGCGGCCCGCCTCCTCCTTCGGTAGCATGACTGCTTCGCAGAAGGAGGTGACCGCTTCCCACTCCCTCTCGCCCCGCAGCATGGCCTCGACCAATGCCGGGCGCGAGAGGTCTCCGCCTATCGCCGCCGTGAGGACACGTCGTTGCTCTGCACAAGCGGGGCAGTCTTGCACCGTATGCTCTACTGTGTCCTCAGGGCGATCCTCGCAGTGGTGACACCCAGGCGTTTCTCCCTTCCCCATCAGACACAGGTACCTCCCGAAACTTCCGTGTCCGGTGAGGACCTGTGTCATGCGGTAGGTCAGGACGCCGTGGCGCCGATCTAGCCACTCCTCAGAGGGGTCTTACTGCCGCAATTGCGGCGTGCCTAACTAATTTTACCATAGGTTACCTATCTGCGCAGGAGATATTATAGTGCACAAGTATGTGCGTAGGTACAGGTTCTTTTCTCTGTTCGTTTCTTTTCTGTTCTCTGTTTGTTTACTCTCATAATATTAGCCCGATGGAACGAACACGACCGGAGAGAGATCAAGCGCAGAACTTAACGAGATTTCCGAGACACAGGGGTATCACACCGCCAACTTCCAATCTACGGACTATTACTGAGAAATTCTTACTACTAAAACCCAATAGCACTTTTTACCCGACCCGGGAATTGAACCCGAGGCATATTGCTCAACAATCGCGCTTGCAACCACCAGACCACTGAGGCACAGACGTTTTAGGCTCAATTTACACCGCCGCGGAATGGAATGGAAGCGACTTTTTGCAACAAAATTGTACATAGCATAATGAACTTGTCAATCGTATAACATAGGTACAAACTAAATAGGAGCCAAAAAAGGTCGCGCGTCTTCCGGGAAATCCTGGCGCATTCTCGAGAATTCCCCTAGCTCGGCATCGGCGCCGTCTGTGAAATCCGCGGGAAGTGGCGTGAACGGGGAGTCGGTTGGGTCGGTCACAGCAGTGGGTTAATAGATCTAGACTGAACTTCCCTAAAGACACGGTCACGCGAATTCGCTGGAATGCGCGAGAATACTCGAGCATTCCAGCGGATTTGCGTGACATCTCGCGTCATGAGGCAAAATTGACGCTTCCATTCCATTCCATTCCGCGGCGGTGTAAATTAAGTCTTGGTATCGAGTAAATAACTATAATCACTTACGAAAATACATTTATACTAAAAATACAGACAGACACTTATTATAAATCTATACCAATATTATAAAGAGGTGAAATTTTAAAATTTTTAAGCTCCGGATCTAATGATCCAATTCCAGAAATTTTTGATTGTAAGTAAGGTGTATTACACTAAATAGATGAATAAGGTTGGAATGGTAATGTGGGCGTGGCGAGCGCGCCACAACTACGATTCGAAAATCATAGCTCGACTGATTAATTAATTCACCGAGTTTAGTGTTCTTCGGACTACTTCGGAACATAGAGCATGCCGTGTTGTACAATTATAACCTGTAAAACAAAAAGTCAGACCGCAAGTATAGAGCGAGGAAGTATATCTTTCCATCGGGAAGTCGAAAATAACATTTGATTACAATTTTATTTGTAAAAAATATAAGAATATTCTGATCACTATGAAATTCCAAACATTAACAACATTATTGCAACTTGTTACAAAATATATACATTGCCCGATGTGTACTCGCTTAACCGACGCAATGACCAAGTCCGCTTACAATGTACTGCATGCGTCGCGTCCTCAACACTTCAACCATTGACGTTTCGTCCTTTGCCCTGATTGGCAGTGATGCACGGCGCATGTTTATCGACAGTGAGTTACAATCAGTAGCAAGCTTTCGATTTAAGTGTGTATGATTTATTTGTGTGCGTAATTCGCATACGTAGCGGGCCTCTTGCTTGTATATTATATATATGTGGGCTATAAATTATTTCAAAATCCACGGGGATGAAGTCGCGGGCGAAGTGCTAGTTAAGTATAAGAGAATATTTAACTTAGTTACATAACGCTGACCATGTTAATAATCCAGTAAAGTAAAGCACAGTCCGTTCCCTGTTCCCGTTCTGTAGTCAATCTTTCGTACGATTAACAACGTCAGTAGGTACGGCGTCCGGATCAAAGGATTGGTGCAGACTTTATTCCCTTTGGGAATGCAGTTTAATTAATATTAATCCTAGCTGTGTTGGTTTTTTCATTTAATCTGCGAGGAAAATAAACCTGTTTTATGTATGAAATGGGGAATTTCTCTTCGGCTAGAGACCTTAATACCTATTCAGTAATTTGGTTATGCATTTTTAATAATTATGGTCTTTGTTATTGGTAATTCATTTAATACAGTCTTTGATTTTCGTTTAAAAATGTCTTATGCCTAATCGATTCTTAATTATTATTGATATGGATGCGAAAGTGTCTTTGTTTGTTCTTCTTTCATGCCAAAAAGGAGTAATGGACAGATGTGGTTTTAAGTGTAGAGATAGTTGAATTGAAAGTGACTATTATCTATCTATTTATTATTACACACACACGTAGTAAGTAAATAAATTGTCACTAAAAATAATAAAAAACATCTGATCAATGAGCACTTTAAAATAACACTATACAATTCAAAATTCAAAAAAGTATAAACAATAAAAATATAATATACAATATTGTTTGAAGTAGGTTACAAATAACACTTTTCTGAGTTAGACTTTTTCAGCCAGTTTAAACTTGATAAGTTACCTAAGTTGCCTATCTGAATACCCTGATATTTGATTATCCTGATTCACCGAACAAACTCAAAAGTCAAACTTATTAAATAATAAACTTAGCTAATATATAGAAAAAGTTACAATGTTCATAAATAATTCTCATTTCTTCATTTCATTATATTAAAATGCTTGATGAAATGGGATGGGTGTCATGCTCTTGGTTATGGAGGCAACTACGGTACCAAACACTGAGCGTGGCAAGACATATTTTTATTATTACTCAAAGCCTCTTCTTTAATAAATCCTCCATCAACACAATGTTGCAGCAAAACAAAGTCTAACAAACAAAATTGGCTAAGTGCGAGCCAGACTTGCTATGATGGGTTCCGTAGTAACTTTGTTTTTCATAGCGTTTGTATAAATGATAAAGTTATATTTGTAGTTTGTTGATGAAAAAAAAAACGGTTTGAAGAATTTCCATGTCATTTTGTCTTGTTGTTTTTTTTTTGTTTCATTTCCATGGGGTGCTTCCCTCTATTTTTTTTTTAATAAAAATTATAAAGTGATTCACAGAATACATCTACACATACCTTTCAACTGTGTAGTCCTAATAGTTTCGAAATAAAATGACTGTGTGACTATGACAGATAGACAATCATGACGAATCTATAAGGGTTCCGTTTTTTGCCATTCTGTTACGGAATCCTAAAAAGCCTTCGCGCATTTTCATAGAAAATAACATTCAAAGTATGTACGGGGAAAAATTCTAACAGTTTCAAAGAGAGTGATTTACGATGTCATAAATAATAAATATCTAATAAATGGGGAGGGAAGTTTCCATTTTAATCGATTTATGAACGGCGCCTGCTGAGATTGTAAGAAAACGGTGCACATGGGAGTCAGCCCTTATTTTCTGCTCGATGTTGTTTTTAATTTAATATTAAGAAACAAATCTACCTTGGAGATAATAAAAAGCACACATGTTTAGAATGTAAGATAATATTTTTGAATATACTGGAGTAGATAAAAAAATACTCTTTATTGTACAAAATTAAATGGTGAAATTGGAAATAAAAGGAAGATGCGCACAATTAAGGCCATTGGAAAAAACAGCGAAACACTTCGAGCAGCCTTTGCCTAGCAGAAGGACAGTACGGGTTATTACCGGTATGAACAGGGCAGTTAGTTGCCGCCTTTATATGGTCTATCCATCGCATCGGGAATCTGCCGCGCGCTCTGGTACAACTTTTCTCTGCACTACCTGCAATTCTACCATAATTAACTCATATTTTAAGAATTACTATTATTATAAAATTATTAGCTTTCTGCAGTCCTTCCACATAAACTTTATTGTATATACCAAAGTTCATAATCCTCCGTCCAAGTAATTATCGTAAGTACTCCTTAAAGTTTTTGCTTCATGTGCTATTAATATACAGACTATGAGTAACTATAATCCCGCGGCAATTCCGGGATAAAAATGATGCCTACATGTTTAACTATCTCTTTTTTTATCTTCCAGTATCCCATTAAAATTCTGTCGTTTCAGAAATAAGCGCGGTCAAACAGAAAGACAAACATAATATTTTAAATAAGTTTATTTAAGTTTGAATATCGTGAAAATAACTATAAGGCCTTGAGAAAACACAGTTATTTAAGATCACAGACAGTCACTTCAATTTCATTTGTATGTACAGAAGATGTAAAGATATATGTATAGGTATAGATAAATATTATCAAATCGTTTTCGGAAACACAAGTTATTTATATTATGTATTTGCGGACTACAATACAAACGGTCAGTCAAATGCTACAGTAATATATGCCTAATTTGCTAAGCAGTCTGGATTTAAACCGGATAGGATGAAACACGCCTGAATAAAATCAAGCCTAGTACCTACTGATTAGGGTGACCAAATTGTAGCTTTTTACGGGATATTTTTATTAAATACAAACAAATTACCTAATTTGTATTTACTTAAAATAAATATGTCAGGCTTTAGTTCTCATAATCGTCTGACCAATACATAAATTGTACCTGTAGGTTTTAAAAGAAGGATGTAATGTTAGTTAGTTTCGATGTTTCTTTTCAGAGTATCCATCTAAAAAATAACGGCCTCAATAAAAATAGTGTTCATTATTAAACAAAATAAATAAAACTCATCATTTATTTGTAACATTCTTCAGAACGGTCAAGTATGGATTTCTTATGATTGGCATTCATGAATGTATGTGTATATCAAAGTAAACGCAGCGAAGTGTTGTGATGTTTCTGCCTACCGTCAGAGAAATCATCCTACCGTAAAAGACTGGCTTGAAAGATAGATGACGATAGAATAGATAGGGATAGGATGGTATTGAATCTATACTTTACACATTGAGAATTACTTTGTATGAATTATATTATTACCATAACTGCCAAGGACAAGGAGGTTTTGACAGTATAGTACCCTTTCTTTCATTTTGTCAAGAATGTGACTGAAAATATAGTGAATAGCCTTTCCTCTTTTTGTGAGTTTATTCTCCTATGAATCATTGAATATAAGGAAAAAATGCAGAAGACCCCGTAGGTAAAAGAATTTCTTAAAGGTATAATCCCAGGTAACAAAAATAGTCCCAAATAATTTACTCGTATTGGTCACCCTACCGCTACCGAGTCGGAACAAACAGACAAAAAAGCAACAATAAACCGGGTGCCGGCACTGAATTGGTAAGTTTGCTTTGCACGAGAATCGAACCCAGTACACGTGCCGCTCCGGAATACAAATTGCCTTTATTTGGCTCCGTAATTGTGATTTTAAAAAGTTTCAGTTGTGAAATAATGGGTTTTGTTATTTCACAGAATTAAATTTGTATCTTTTATTAAAAGTGGCATAGGATAATTACACCAACGTATCAATAATGAGTTAATAGTTGATGAGCCATATATTCTTTTTTTGTTATTGATAATAGGTTCGCGTTTGACCACCATCTCACCTGATGGTAAGTGATGATGTGGTCGAAGATGGAGCACGCTTACCTAGAAGTAACCTATTCACTCTTGACTTGAAGACCCCTAGGTTATAGCTATCGGGAAACACAGACTCCGGCAGGGAATAGGGTAGTTTCCTAAAATATTATATTTAGTCCGTCACGTAGTTTAACAAAAAACATTGGACACGTATTTTTTTTTCACGTAATTGCAAAATTAAGACGATACAGTGAGTTTAAATTTCGCGTGACGTCACACTCCGGTATAATTCTTAGCACTGTGTGACGTCAGCAGCCCCCATTCCTGTACTTTGAAGCTTTCCATCTTTGTAAATTTTTCTTGACTTGAAAGGGCAAAAAATACGTGACCAATATTTTCTGAAAATCTACCAAATGGACCAAATAATATAATTATTTTGTAACTCAGGAAACTACCCTATTCGCACTACTTAGCCCAACGCACAATGAAAGCATTCCCAAAACGTTCAAGTTTCTCTTTATTTATTTTTAACTAGCTGCATTTTGCCACAACCCCGGCAGAGGGAATCAACATAGATAGGTACTTTTTTCTGGGGGGGAAAACCATCAAATTTCTCCTCACGCTGTGGCTGGAGCGAAAGGGAGTGACAGACTTCTACTGACTAAAAACCTACCCTGCTCCTTCCGTTGCCTCTCTTAAAACATTCCCGCAACCACGGTAGAGCATAATAGATACTGGATATGATATCTAATTTTGAAAAATTCCTTGTAGATAATCATTTGAAACCTTACATAGTGACAAATATTCAAATTAGGTACACCTCAAGCTCTTTATGTAAATTCAAGTTACGCTCGCAGGTTACTTAAAACTAAAACCAATATACAAAATGTTGATTAAAACTTTGTTTATCAAATAAAAGAACTAATAAAATTGGAATAAATTATTTATTTGAAACGAAGTTATTTCTTTGAAATTGTTTTGCTTAAACAAACTGGCTATAGCAAGGTCGATTGGAAAATATGAAAAAATATTTAAGAGCCAACCCTTTGAAGTGAAATCTAATTTGAAAGAACTAAAGGCTGTCGGAGTTTGTCAAAATTTGTATATGGCCCCAAGTTTATTAAGGGTTGGAAAAGAGGTTACCATCAAAAAGATGGAAAAATGTAATTTTATAGTCATTTCAAAGTTTATTTTGCAATTTATGTGATCTAGTGATCTATTCAGTTTACCTTCAAGTTCTTCCTTTACTTAACAGAATAGGTGTAAACATTTTTAACACAGACATGAAAGGCAGATAGATATGTATATTTTTAATTTTATATATTTGGCTCACCAACAATTGAATACACTGTAACGATACCTTCTGCTTCTCCAATAAAAGAGGGTAAAATAGATGTACCATTAAATTTAATATATTAATAATATACAGTATTTTATAAAAAAACCTGCCTACCTATCTACCTATCCTAGAAACCGGCCTACCTACCTATCTGACACACTCTCAGGAGAGAAGAGGAGGAGGTTTAGAGTATAGTACTTGCGGGACGGCTTGGCAGACCACTCCAGGATCGCCTTCTACTCCACGATGTCTTCGTCGTACAGCAGCTCGAGCAAGGCGGTCTGGCAGTAGGCTCCCAACAAGGCGTCTGGGCAGCCGGCTCTCAGCAAGGCGTCAGGGCAGCAGGCTCCCAGCAAGAGTCAGGGCAGCAGGATCGCAGCAAGGCGTCAGGGCAGCAGGCTCTCAGCAAGGCGTCAGGGCAGTAGGCTCCCAGTAAGGCGTCAGGGCAGCAGGCTCCCAACAAGGCGTCAAGGCAGCAGGCTCCCAACAAGGAGTCAGGGCAGCGGGTACTGCACTTCCTCTTCCATCACTCTTCGTCAAAACTCGTCGAGAACTAAACTCTTCAAAAACTGGTCAAAGACTGAACTCCCGGAGATGGCCCCCAGCGCCTTTTATACCCAGCTCAGCGTTCAAAATCCATTCCATTCTCATTCTGTACCAGAATTCAAATTGTAGAGTCCAAAATAGTCCATCTTGCCAGTTATTTGATCAGCCAGTTATATTCGAGCATAATTTATTAAACCTCTTCGATAAAATCTGAGAGTGTGTTTTAGAAATTTATAATTATAATTTAAAATGCCGTTAATCAGTAGACAACCACAATATAATATACAATATTAAGCTAGTCCTATCGATAAAAGTGAATAACAATTATATAATAAAAGTATGAACAACCTTTTTAGTCTATTAGCCATTCAGTGACTACAAAGTAGAAGAAATTACAGTTTGTCAGCCTTGACGTAAAAAATGTCATGACAAGAAAATATTTGTTTTGATGGATGAATTATGGATTATGATTACAAAGAAAATGTAAGTTATTTGGTATTTGTAATAACAAATACTATAACACTGATACAAATATATGAGAAAATATTCAGTAGATTTAAGTACAAGTGTATCAATTTCTTATAAGCACATCATGCATTACATATGAGTTATATAATTGCCTACTTACAATTAGATGAGTACATACTTAATTACTTACGTCCTTAGAACAACAACGCATAGAAGGATAGTACGAGTGCAAAAAGTGAGGCAACTAAAACTTAGCCGTTTTTGGCTAACTTTGCTCGACGAGCCGTCAGTACTCAAGGTCACATTCTGCCGAACAGAGCTCGCGAGTAAATAATTTAAAACGACCGTTTGTAGCGTAAAGGGATGTCATAGTCCTTCAGGAAAACAAAAAACGTGTAATCAACTTACATTTCATAAGTAAATACTTACATTTTATACATTATATTTAAGTAAATCGACCATCAAACAAAAATTCTAATAACCTAACTTATCACAATTCAATGTTGCTATCCTTGAGAAAAAAAATACCCATATTGATTTCTTTTGTGCTTATTTTTGTTTAAAAAAATATAGTTTTGGCGGCAATTATGTATGCGTCAAACTAAACTATATTTATTTACAGCTACTACTAGGGTTGCCACCCGTACTTTATAATAAAGTATTGTACGTTATTTCAGGTAATTGTACTCTATACTTTATGAGAACAATAAAGTACACGAAAATACTTTATTTCGCATGATTTGATTTCTTTGGGATTTTGAAAAGTTTAGTCGTAAGAAACAAAGCGTCTCTGAATTTGATAAAAAATTAATTACTTATTTACTTTAATTTAAATATAGACTGTAAAGAAGCTGTAAAATTGTTTAGTAGAGATACTAATTTGATACAAACCGCAAAAAGTAATAATACATGTGTTTTTAAACATAATTAGCTGCCCACCCCGACTTCGCCCGGGTGAAATTTTTCTTTCGGTATCATACAGTTTTCTTTCTAAACCCTATCCAGACAATTTCGAACACAAAAAAAAATAGTCAAATAAATGCAGCTGTTCTGAACTAATGTGCTTACGTACATATACATTCGGCAATTAAATTTTAGTAAGCAAAGGCTTCGCATGGGTTCTTTACGGAAAATATAAAATAGCCTATGTTACTCCGAGGAGATGTAGCTTTCGGTAAAATTCGTTGAGTAGTTTTTGAGTTAAATCGTAACAAACAAAAAATCAATCATCTTTCCTCGTTATAAATTATATTAATTTAGATGATTAGGATTAATACCGTATTAGTGTACCTTTATACCTTGATTATTTATACCGTTATACCTTTCACATTACCGCTTTATAATTGCCATGTTTTTTAAGTATTAAAATGGATATAGGTAGGATGTTATCTTTAACATATAGACATATGCCATCGCGGACTTTTTTGTAGGCATATGTAAGATACACAATTCCACCATACATTGATATACTACATAAACTTTCGGACTCCCCCGGCTCGGAAGCGAGGCGCTCGGTCAAATCACGGTGACACGAAATTAATTTCGTTGTGCATTCTTTTCATTTTGCTATATCTCCTAAGGTATTCATTTAATCTGTATGGGGTAAAGGGAAGAATTAATCTTCATGAAATGTTCAAGCCAAGTAACGTATTTAAAATGATCAAGATTAATACAGTATTTATGTAAAAAGATAAAAAGCTTTCCAATTATCGCTTTAAAATTGCCCATTTTTTAAAGTATTAAAATGGATATATACGAGGCATGCCTTTTAAGGTCTGTCGTTTCCATATTTCCCGGCAATTTTGAATTTGGAACTGTTCTGTATTCGAATGTGTTTAAATTTTGAATATCAAAACAGTTGAAAGTATTAGGATTAATGCTATTGTTTAGTCACAGCGTCGATTGGAATCTGTCAGGTTACGTACGAAAATGAATCTTTCTAAGAAAAATGTTCGTGCAATAATTTTCTACAACTTTAGAAGAGGCTTGACACGGCTTCAGTGTTTTGAAGAGCTAACATCTGTGTTCAGTGATGAAGCCCCATGTCTGCGGACTGTCGAACGCTGGTATTTAGAATTCCAGCGTGGACATACTAGTGTTAGTGACAAATCTCGCGAAGGACGCCCAAAATCCGCCTTCACTGAAGATAACATCATTGCTGTGAGACAACTAATTCTCGAAGATCGTCATGTGACGTATCGAGAGATAGAGGCTCTGTTAGGTATCTCAGGGACAATCATTCAGAAGATCTTGCATGAAGCGCTTGGTGTGAGAAAGCTAGTTTGCCGTTGGATACCGCATCTGCTTTCCGACGATCACAAGGCGGCCCGCGTCATATGGTGTAAGAAAACTCTGCAAAGGTTCAACCGAGGAGAGTCAAATCACGTCTACGATATCATCAGTGGTGACGAATCTTGGATCAATGCCTACGATCCTGATTCCAAACAACAATCTACAATCTGGGTCTTTCAAGACGAGCCAAAGCTGACTAAAGTTGTTCGTTCTCGAAGCACTTCAAAGAAGATGGTGGAATGTTCGTTGAAAACACCGGCCATGTTGCGACTATTGCACTTGAAGATCGTAGAACGGTTAACGCAGAGTGGTATACCACAGTTTGTTTACCACAAGTCATCGCCTAACTTCGAAAATCTAACTCAAAGCGACGCATCATCCTGCATCACGAAAACGCAAGCTCACACAGCACTCGTCAAACGATTGAGTATTTGAAGCAGGAAAAAGTAGAAATTCTTTACAGTCCGAAAGCCTTAACGATTTCTTTACATTTCCTAAGATTAAGAAAAGTTTTCGTGGTCAAAGGTTCCAGTCCGGTGAAGAACCAATCGACGCTTTAAAGTCAGCCATTTTGAACACCCCCAATTTAGAGTGGAATAAATGTTATAATAACTAGTTAGAGCGAATTGAAATGTGTATTAAGCAGTAAGCTACGTGGTGAATACTTTGAAAAACAATAAAAAGTAATATAAGGTTCTAGTTGTGTTTTTTCTTCAAACGACAAAACGTAAAAGGCATGCCTTGTAGTATGTTACCCGTAAGAGATAAACATATGCCATCGCGGAATTTTTTGTAGACCTTTTTAAGGTATACAGTACTGTAGTACATTATTTTGATCTATCTCGTACGGTTCAGCCAGCGTTTGCAGTGTAAGCGCAAAAAAAATGTTTATTAAGACAACACATTAGAAACCTCTAAAATTATCATTGTTTCTCTACTATATTATGCATGTATTATACATACAAACCTTTCTCTTGAATCACTCTATCTATTAAAGAAAACCGCATCAAAATCCGTTAGGTAGTTTTAAAGATCTATGCATACATAAGGACAGACAGCGGAAGGCGACTTTGAAAATAAATTGTAGGTACTTTATTTTGATGCTATGTACTTTTTTTTTTCTTACCTATTTTAACCAATGTACTTTAACTGCAAACAAAAAAGGTGGCAACCCTAGCTACTACCTACAGTGTTTTATAACTAAAAGTTACTGTTAGTTCGAAGAGTGGCATCATGAAGATGACAATTTTATTGATTAAGATTTTTTTCATTTAAGTAATGTTCTCAATAATATTTTTGTTCAGTCCTACAATAGGCCAGCCAACGGTAACTGGACGGTCTGAACTTGTCCACGGTTCGTGGAGCCCTACCGTTGCTTTCAACAACAATAAACAAAACTACAGGCTCTTCGGCCTACAACCATATATACAAATAACACTCACCTGAGCTGTAGACAGCAACCAGGATCTGCTTGATCAGGTCCAAGTGTGGTTTGTATGTAAATATGAGGTGAGTAAATGAAAGTGTGATGTAAGTCAAGTGTTCTGAACGGTCACAAGGCGTCAGTCTCCAGATGGCGCGGTTCAGATCAGCATCACAGCCCAAACTCACACCGGATTGAAGCTATTTATCACTACTTATTTCCAACAAATGCGCGTGCCACACGGTGGCATCAACCCGGCGATAAATCCAAAAATATCCCAGGGTTTTCGTCAAATGGGGATTACAACTTCAAATAATAGTTAATCGCGACCCAATTATCGGTTGCAAACGGCGATTCCAAACGATATTTTTCCAAATATAATTAACTCAACAGGTCCCAAGCGGACATTTTTCAACAACCAAGGAAGCAAAATCTATCTGTGAAAAAGTTATGTCAAGTGTCAACATCAAAAAGACAATAGAATGTTGCCACACCAAAGATCGTTCAAAAATACATTTGGGACGCAACAATTTTTCTATTTCATAAATACAACACATACTTTTAATTGATATCAAACGAGATTTTTCAAGCAATTAATACATTTCTATAATATTATTATAACACATTACACATCAAACATTCTAAATGCAATAAACGATATCTCATTTCGTTTACCTTCCGTAAATATATGTCATATTACATGAAAAAACATCATCTTATTTAGTTTCATAACATAAAATACTTGATTTGATCCAGCAACATAATAGTGCGTTTTCCCATTTTAGTGGTAATGGTACTGGTAATGGTATCACTGAAAGCTATATTTGTGTGCGTTTGAAGAACGTAGACACATTCGGCTCACGCACACAAAGAAAATAAAGTGGACACACGAAATCACTCGTGTTTTGTTCTAGACGCCTCTTCTATGCGTTGTTGTTCTAAGCTTACGTCTAAGCACAAATAAGTCTTTAACCACAATCATAATCAAAATCAAAATTTGAAATATAAACCATAATCAAAATATTGTTATTTAAAAATCGAAGAATTCAATTAAGTAATTAAAATCAAAACATTAAATTAAAAATAAGATAAAATTATTACTAAAATTAAAATTAATAATCATATTTACAGTTAATATAATATCAATATAAAAATAATTAAAGGATTTACATGTTTTTGTACATAATACTTCTTGACTTGCTGAGTGAGTCAGATTGCACATCAATAAGATCACTGCAGCTATTATACAATTTACATAGACGGGGGACAAGAGAGTTAGCACCAAGGACAGTTCTGCAAAGAGGAGGACGTAATGGCGTTATAGGAGCTCGGGGGCTTTTAGTGGGCACCCTGAATTTGAACTGGCTCAACAATTTTTTGAAGAGTATGGGTTGCGGGAAGACAATCAAAACACGTGTAAACGCTACGAATCGTTTATTACGACTACTCTACTTAGGTTCTACACACTACACCACAGGGGTACAAGAAGAAAAAAAAATATCTTCTTTTTTTTTTTCTTAAACTAATAAACACAATAGTGATTATGAATATGAAATTAATAACATAAATCTAAAATTATATTTTCAATTACATAGTTTTTTAAACAATACATTATTTCTTAAACAATTTTGTGCGGTTTTTGTGTACAATTTCTGCTTTATTGTTTTTCATAATTTTTACATTAGGTTCTATGTCTTCAATAACAATAAATGGACCATTATACAAAGTATCCAGTTTATTTGCAGTTTCATTTTTTATCAATATTAAATCACCTTTGTTATATCGCACTTGGTTTACATTTTTATCATACATAGTTTTTCGTATCTGTTTACTTTTTAACAAATTATCGCGCGCATCTCTGTGCGCTACTTGTAAACGATATCTTAATTCTACTAATAATACTATAATTATCTGGATTATATAAAGGTTCTATACTACTGCTTATTCTACTCGGAATGTCACTGGGTTTACCAAAAACTAATTCAAACGGAGCATATTTTGTAGAAGAATTTATAGTGTTATTATAAGTAAAACACCAAAAGGGTAGCCAATGGCTCCACGTTTCAGGGAAATTATCGCATTGTATTCTTAAGAATGAGGCCAAATGTTTATGCGTATTTTCGAGTGAACCGATTGTCTCGTGGTGATATGAAGTTGAGTTTAATTTTTCAATTCCTAAAAGTGTACAGACTTCTGTCACAGTAGATGACATAAACTCTGTGCCTCTATCTGTGGCTATTGTTTTTGGTATTCCGAACCTTAAAATAAATTGGTTTACAAATGTCTTTGCAACGGTGACCGTTTCCTTATTTTTAAGAGGATATGCCTCAACAAATTTACTTAATTCACATTGCAGTGTAAGTATATAATTATTACCATCTATATCGTTATCTGAGGGTCCCATTAGGTCTAAAAACACTTTCTCGAAAGCATATGAAGCTATGGTAGTTATTACCATCGGCTCCTTGGTTTTTCGCGAATATTTTGATTTTTGACATTTTTCGCATTTATTTACAAAGTCTTTGACGTCTGCTTCCATACCTGGCCAGAAATATTTCCTCTTAATGTTGTTCATCATTCTTCGCACACCTGCGTGACCGCTAGTGGGAAGTAAGTGATAATCATTAATAATAAATCTTTTATCTTTCTCATTATCAATTTTTTCTACTCCTCGTAAAATACATATCCGTGGACCGGTCCACTTTTTCCTACTCATAATCTCTTCTATTAGTTCTTTTATGAATAACGCGTTATTTTTACCTTTTATTATACATATTTCGTCGACATTTATATTTTTACTTAATTGACTTAATTTCTCAACAAAAACGGCTCGCGTATATTGTTCCTTGAAATCAAGATTTATGTATAATACTCTTTTATTTTGGGAATATGCAAAACACTCGGTTTCTACATCCATACCCACTTGTTTTCTAATCTTATGTAACTCTTTTCCCTCTATTAAAATTATTTCTACTGCTCTACTCGGCATCCGCAATAATTCCACGATTCTCGGTTGATCAG
This sequence comes from Tholera decimalis, assembly GCA_943138885.2. NCBI lineage: Eukaryota > Metazoa > Arthropoda > Insecta > Lepidoptera > Noctuidae > Tholera > Tholera decimalis. The sequence goes on from OW964555.2 coordinate 7,663,637, forward strand.
GCCGATAGTCTGTGTCATTATTGGTGATTGGAGTGGCACTTCTGTCTTTTATCTCTTCCAATTGTCTTTTCTGTGCTCTAGTCATAACATTGATTATTTTCTCATTAATACGTTTTAATTCATTGGAATTTATTGTAATTCTAGACAATGCATCTGCTACGGCATTTTCTTTTCCATTTATGTATATAATGTTAAAGTCGTATTCTTCTAATGTTAACCGAAACTTTAGTAATCTACTTGAAGGATCTTTCATTCCAAATAAATACAGCAATGGTTTGTGGTCTGTCATGATTGTAAATTTCTTACCTAGAAGGTATGGCCTAAAATATTTTATTCCCCATACTATTGCTACTAACTCCTTCTGTATAGTTGGGTAATTTTTTTCAGCTTTATTTAGTGGTCGGCTCGCATAAGCGACTGGCCGCATGTCTTTATTACAAAGTACTGCTCCTACAGCAATACCTGAAGCATCAGTTTGTAAAATGAATTCGTTTTCATCTGAAAAGTCTGGGTATTGTAAAACAGGTGGTGATGTTAATGCTGTTTTCAACAATTTAAACGAATTTTCGCATTGTTCAGACCATATAAAAGGAACATCTTTACGACATAAGTAATTTAAAGGAATTGTTATTTCTGCGAACTTTTTAATAAACTTTCTGTAATAATTGCAAAAAGCGACAAAGCGTTTTACTTCTTCTGTGCTTTTTGGTGTTGGATAATTTTCTACAACTTTTATTTTAGCTTTATCTGAACTTATTCCTTCTGCTGACACTGTGTGTCCTAAATATAGCAGTTCCTTTTTTAAAAAGTTACATTTATTGGGGTTCAATTTTAGGTTAACTTTTCTAATTCTCTCAAAAACATCTATTAAGTTTTTATTGTGACTTTCGAAATTACGTCCAAAAATTACAAGGTCATCGAGATACACGAAACACTTCTCATACGTTAAACCTGACATGGCAATTGTCATTACCCTTGAAAAAGAACTCGGACTGGTTTTAAGTCCCATCGGCATCCGTTTCATCTGGTATTGCCCAGTATTAGTTGTAAAGGCAGTTAGTTTTCGTGACTCTGGGTTCAAGGTCACTTGGTAATATGACTGGCTAAGGTCTAAATGAGTAAAATAAATAGCACCTGAAAGTGATTCTAGAATACCAGTGATATTTGGTAAAGGGAATTTGTCGTCCTGTATGACGTTATTTAATTTACGGTAATCTATTACTAATCTCCATTTTTTGCTACCGTCATTTGATTTTTTGGGCACAAGTAAAATAGGGCTAGACCACTCGCTTTGAGCTTCCTCTATAATATCATCCTGCAACATTTGTCTAATTTGTTTATCTATTTCTGGTTTTTGACTGTTTGGTAATCTATACGGTTTTGTATAAACAGGACTTGTATTCGGCTTTAAATGAATATTATGTTCATATGATGTAGTAGTTTTAAGCTTATCACCTGGTAGGTAAAAGATATCATTATACTTAGTACAAATCGCTTCTATCGTCTCACGCTCAGTTGGATGTAAGTGATCTAATTTTATTAATCCTAACAAGGTATTAGCTCTCTCTGCGTTTGACTTACATTTATTAAACTGACATATTTGGTAATCATTTAATAAATTTATCTCTGGTTGAAAAGTAGGTATAGTAATTGGTTCTTCTTTAGTGTTCAATATTTTAATGGGAATAACATTATTTATTGGCTTTACTATTAACGCTGCTAAAAATAAATCTTCCTGTAATTGTTTTGGTAATATAACACAATCATCATTTATTTTATTATTCAATAGCGGTATATAATGAATGGACTCACTTCTTGCAGGAATAGTTAAGTAACTATGAGAAGTAGTAGGTGAGGCATAAAGTGGTATAATATTTTCGCATTCATTATGCAGAATTAATGTGTCATTTTCCAAGTTAATATGTGCATTAAATTTCGTTAAAAAATCTAATCCGAGAATTCCATCCGAATTGAATGGCAAATTATTGAACAAATAAAATTTGTGATTAAAAGTACTATTTTGAGTACGCAATGTAAGATTAACATAACCTTGTGAAAAGGTTTTGCCACCGAAACCATTTATTACAATACTATCTTCATACAAAGGAGTGTGTTCCGATAACATCTTCTCAGAAATAACGGAAATGGACGCGCCGGTGTCAAGTAACCATGAACACCTGGCATTGTTAATGTTAAAATGAACGTACCTAACATTTTTGTTACACGTTAAAATATTATATGATTTAGGAACGAAAAAACTGATTTACGTTTTCTGTTTTCGCGTTTTCTGTTTGGGGGTCCTCGCTCACTTGAGCTGGAAACATTCCTCGTTGATTATTTCTATCTCGAGTACCCCTACCACGATAATATTTAGAATTATGGTTATTTCCAAAGTTTGAATAATGCGTACCTCTTCCGCGTGTATATCCACCACGGGGATGGAATGGTGCCCCATTAGACCTTTGCTGATAATAATTGTTATTAGGATATCTTGAACCCAAACTATAATTTCCACGCCGGTATCGTGGAAATTTAAAACCTTGATTATAATAATTATTCCGGCCTCCTCTATTGAAATTATTATTAAACCAGTTATTTGGCTTACCCCTTGCGCTGAAAATACCGTTGGCAGTTGATGGCTGCCCCAGCTCCTCGTCCTCTGCAGCACGCATCGCATCTTTCAACTCTGAGTGGTTCCGTGCTGAAATGATAGTGCTTAAGCGTTTATTTCTTAATCCATCTGAAAATCTTTTAATTGCGAGTTTCTCGTTTATAGGTCTCAGTATCTCGCTTGCTTTTTCGTTACCATCAGCTTGAGCAATAGTGAGGTCTATAAACAATTCTGATAATTTGTGTCCGTATTCACTGATGGACATATTGTTTTGACTCAAGGTATTTAATTTACAAAGTATAGAATTGGCGGACTTTTTAGTTAGTAAATAAGTTTTTATATCCTGTATAAGGCTCGTAATGTTGTCATATTCTGATTTTAATTTTAACTTGGCTGTTTTAGTTAGCCTTGTTTTCAAAACAAAAGAAATTAACATTTTTGTTTGATTTGGGTCCGTGAGACAGCTGTTATATAACTCTACAGCGTCTATGATTTTTTCAGTTGTACCTTCTGAACCATCCATTTCTGGTATTAAAGATGTTGCTGTTTTTATATCGAACTTCTCCATGTTTAAAATATTTGTTACTGCTTCACCTTGAAAATTATATGACAAAATCTTATTGTAAATTAAATCTATTCTCTCCTTCAACACTTCGTAAATATACTCGGCTAATTCTAACGAACTTTTTTGCTCGGTAAATATACTTATAATAGTCCTATACAACGAATATAACTCTTTAGCTTTTATTATTTTTTCTTTAACTTTATCTTTATATTGTAACCGTTTACTTGGTCCCAACTTCCTTAAATTAATTTGAATATCCGTTAATTCACTTAAAATTCTTTCTAAATATTTTTCGATAGAATATGAAATTAAGATATAGGTAATTAAAAACTACTTACAGTAAAGAAATTAAAAATATATATGTACCTGGTAGGTTGGCCTTTGGACGAGTAGTTTATGATATATCCCCTTTTTTATAATTTCCACGTGACATTCCGATATAATCTAGCTGTAAGTTGCTGTAAAATACAAAGTAACACAAAATTTTAACATAAGTAAAAATAAAAAGGTCGTATTTTTATAGGTACTTAATCGTCCATTAATAAGGTTCTTCTTGAACTGGTCTGCGAAATTTTCTTTAATGTCCACGGTGGATGTTAAAAGTCAGTTGGATTATTTTAATCACTCCCTAAATACACTTTTACACTTTTCACTGCGCACTAATACGATATTTACACATTTTCATTTCTTTCTTCACGTTCTCGCCTTCCCGACAACCGCAAACGCATTTTTCTTATCAACTCGTTTTCTACATGTTTTCCAATCCATTTCTTCTGCTTGTTCTTTAGCTTCTTCCAAATAATTATGATTGCTGCAACGGCGATAATTATCAAGACCGACGCTAATAATATATTATTTAGCTGAACGTGGTTTTCTACAGCCGTAATATTTCCTGCCGACGCATTTTGTGCAATTATTACTTCCTTTTCTTCCGTTTTTGAATAAGATTTGCCCATTATATATTTTAATATAAGTTCGTTTGTCGACCGAAGTACGTGTGAGTATATTCAAAGCGTTCTAATTCAGTGCACCGAGGCACACAGGAATGCGCTGAGTTGCACTATTCGCCCGCTACTCGATACCCAGCAACGTATTATTTTTTATTTTTATTTTTATTAGTGTTCATCAGCAGTATGAACCCTAATTATATTACAATCTAGCCTACTAATAAGTAATTTAATTTTAACTTAAACTAATAAATTGTCTTTACTAAGAATGTGTCCAGTGGCATTTTTCTTACTGTCTCTATTAAGGGGAATACACTTCGTTATTGTGTTTATTTGGTAGCACTTTTGCACTTTACACTATTCACTATCACTAAACACTAATTCGAACGGTTTTGTTCTTTTTAGTCTTCTAACTATATTTGTGTGATCGAGAAGCTGGATTGCCTCGATGTTCACATGCTGATGAAGTCTTCTTCGAAGCTTCCGCAAATTTTTGAATAACTTTTTCGACGACCTCAACTTTTAGGTCCCGATGGAGATTGTCGTTTCGAGTGTACCAAGGTGCATTCACAATTTCCCTTAGCACTTTGTTCTGGAATCGCTGTATGGTAAGTTTATTGGTCTGTTTGGTGCAGCCCCAGAGCTGAATACCGCTCAACAGTTTAGGACAGTCAATATCATGTCGCAAAATTTTAAACAAAAATGAGGAATCTAATAAATCTCTCCTTTTCTCTAGGGATACCGTCTTGAAATGGGAGTCTCTCTCTGTACGATGGTTTCGTGGGACGGATGTTAATAACGGTGTCTAAGAGAGCTTGTGGCTAAATTATTACAGACGCATTTTCAAGGTTAAGCAACGATTGTCAAGGTCAATTCGTGGATGGGTAACCATCTGACTATGCCCAGATCCTTCAGTAATTCGAAAAGCAAGTTAAGCTGATGGCCCTCTCCACTTTCATTTTTAAAGGACATCTGTAACAGTTGTTAAGTGTAATCAGAAGCCTGAAAGAAAATCTTACCACTACTTTTGCTAAGCAGTATCATGGTACCCAGTTACTGGGTGGTGGAGGTCAGATAGGTAGTCGCTCCATGTAAAACGTTTGCTTCATTCAATTAGACTGGAAACCGACCTCAACATAATTGGAAACAGGCTAAGCAGAAGCTGATAATTATTATTATTTCGAAACAGCACGGTCATATAACACTGTAGCCTACCTACCCTTCGCTTTTGAGAAGCTGCCGATCATAAACAAACGTCTGAGACACGCGCACCTAGAACCGTAGGTACATACAATGCACAAAGGAATATTATTATAAATACTATTAATTAAATATAATATAAACAGACATACAAGACGTGTGCCCTGAAAGCGCGCTCACATAATAACCACTGTTAAACTTTTGTAAACACTACTATTATATACCTATTAACAATTCTATTTAAATTAAAGAACATTCATTTTACATTAATTACTGCGACTTCACGCCTTGTAATTGCTCTCCCTGACTAATTCTCCAAAGTGCTATCTAAAGTAAATCTCTGCTACCTTATATATAATCTCTAAAAATAGTGCTCAACCATAGCACTAAAACATAATAGAATGGTAACCATTTCACGTACATCTCTCTATTAATTATATTACACGTATTAAAATAGATTACCGCTATTTTAAAACGTGTAATACGGCTAATAGCTTGTATTAACCATTCAAATAAACAAATATTAATTCCAAAAGCAATCAACAAATAACAAATTTTAATATTGCGTAATTAAAACGTGGTAGAATTAGCTTTGATAGCGACCATTAAATCGTATAATTGAACGCTGCTAAAACGTTAATCGTCTGTTCTATAACACTATGCTGTGTTCATATCAGTAATAAGGAAATTATGTTTATTGGAGTCTGTTCCCTATTGCGCACTTAAATAGTGAAACTGTTCATCCTTGCATATTATAAAATAAAGTCCCCCGCCGCGTCTGTCGAACAGACAGACAGTCTGTCTGTTCGCGACGAACTCAAAAACTACTGAACAGATTTTTATGCGGTTTGCACCAATTTTTATTTTATTTAATCATTTATTTTCAGGTTACAAAAACCCATAGATATATAACCTTAACCTTAAGTATACATAATATAATAACAATAGTGTTAGTAAATAAAACTTAATACTATGTTAGTATCACTAAATGGACAGGGTGATTTATGAGGAAGGTATAAGTGTATCATTTATTAAAGTTTTATGTGAGTTAGCAGAATGAGACCATGCGAAGCCAGGTCGGGTCACTAGTCATATTTATAAAATACAATACATAAAGTAAAAAAGTTATAGTCTAGCTTTGTAAATCTGTCTATCTGGCAATCAGAGAACAACATACTATACGAAGAACGATAAGAATTGTAAACACAAAAAAAAACACATAATTCTATTGTGGAAAAAACAAGTTTGTGTCACATCAGTTCGTCCGGACGCGCCCGAAGAATTGAGTACAATGATTTATTTCGGCAAATTTTGTCTCAGTTTGGAGGTCGCAAGCTTCAAGAATGTATACGCTGTAGGTACATGCTTCCTTCCTCAACAAACTGAATCCAAAGTTTTTTTAAATTTATTATTGATATGCTCGCGTTTAACCACCATCTCAGCTGGTAAGCGATGATGTGGTCGAAGATGAAGCTCACTTGCCTGGAAAGAAGTAAACTATTCACTCTTGATGTAAAGCTCCCAGAATATGCTATCAGGAAACATAAACTCCGACTGGAAATTCCACTGCTTTTTTTTCCGGGTGGACTATTTCCAAAGCGTTTTGTGCGTATGGGTAAAATGTCAACTATATAACGATCGCGTATTGCCGTTCGTCTTGTATTTCGATAATTGAGTTTATTACTATCTCTCTATGAGAGGGAATAGACTGTAATCTATCTCTCCATGTTTTCCTTCACCGATGATATAAATTGCTCAAAGTAACTCGCAAGTCAGGCCCGCAACTACTAGGTCGTTTTTCGCTTTTTTGTTGGTCCAGAAATGTTTTCGCGCGTCCTCAGTACACCCTGCCAAAGGTTTATCGCAATCTAATCGATGGTTTAAGAGCGCATACAGGATAAACATCCAAAAATATTTTTTTTATTCATATAGATAGAATATTCATATACATCTTGATTTCTCTTATTATCTTAGGATGTTTTATGTCAATGGTAGCAGCATGTATGAATATAAGTAGTACCTACAAACTGCGATACAATTCATTTCAACAAAAGTGGCTATAAGAGTTCGCACTCATTAAAACGTTAATATTCTTGCAGCTGTTCGAGAAACGAAGAAAAGTACAACAGAAAACATATTCAGAAACCTTTGCTAAACGTAAAACAAAAGCAACTCATAAACATTAATATTATTTCCACAGATTATAACCCACACCGTACAACTCCACACAAACAACTCCGTTTAATATTTTTGTTTATGTCCCCGGCAAAAGAAATAACAATTCCAAAAACTCTCACTAACAATTTTTATATACGAAACACTCCAAAAACTCAGGAACTACGCGTTTGCATACAACAGCGGTAAATTCTCATATAACCTAGTTTGCATATCCGACTTGTGCCGGCTTAATCTGGTAAAAACTGGTATTTACCGGACAACGGCTTGTTACGCCGTGTTGTTGTTTCGTGCAGGTTAATGTACCTTTCGTTTGTGTTTCGGCTTAGCGTTGCTGTATGTTCATGTTTTTATAGTAAAAAGTTTGAAATGTGGAGTAAGTGGATTTATGATGACTAGGACGATATAGGTAAACGAAGTAGGATTACCTAAATCAAATTATGTTTTTTAAATTTCTTTTTTACTGTGGACGACTTCATTTGCGTGGGAGGAATAAAAGTAGCATATGAATAATTAAAACTTTATAAGCTATATTGCTGTAAAGATTCAATTACATTTGTTCAGTAGTTTTTGTGTGAAATATCTGTCCATCCATCCTCACAAATTTTTCCACACATCCTTACAAAGGTTCATATTATTTTATATTATTGGTAAGAAGCAAAAAAAAGATTGGTAGGATTTATTTATTTATTGAAGGAAAACGTACTTCCGTAAAAAGTAGGATTTGCATAGGAGCAATTGGGTACTTAGTATGCTTTGACTGCTGGTAGATACCTCCATTTTAAAAACTTTCATGCTTTCTGTGATTTTTCTTCGTGTTTCCCCGAAGCCCAGGAGTTTCGTACTCCTATTCTTGACACACCAGAAAAAATAACGCAGTCAATTAATAAAATAATTCTAGTTTACCTACGCCCTTTGGCTTGTTTTGAATCCCGAAACTTCTGTGAAATTGAATGTTATATCGTTAGTATGCAGGAATTAAAAAGCGTTAAAAAACAAGTACTATGCGTTAAATATATTTCTATAAACACAAAAATCTTTAAATTCAACTCTTAATAAGCGGCTTTTGTTGGGGTCACAAAAATTTTGCAAATAAGAGTTACGTACACGTACATGTGTATGTTAGTACAAAGAGAAAGAAACCTTTAAACAGTGTACTTTTTTACAAGAGGACATCTGCCAGACGATAGAAAATGACGATATAATTTTATAGCAAGAAAAAGAAAATAAATATTAACAAAGTAAATTTTAGGTATGTAGTCGGTATGATAAGAGTATTGAGTAATTTACAACAGAAAAGTGCCAAGTTGAGAAAGCTGATATGTTACTATCTTGCATCTTTGTCTTCGGGTGGAAAACTATCCAATGACTCCTTTTTCTCTGGGTGGGCGGAAGAAAGTGTTTTGTAGTACGCGTTATCTTGTTCCTGCATTCCCGAACCCTGACAAGCTTCGGCCCTATCGGCTTCCCCGTCGTTACTGCTGATTGCGCTTTGAGGCGCGCGTGGAACAAGACGCGCCGTCGTCTTGTGTACTTTCTTGCGTCTTACACTGCCGTACACAACGTCTAATTAGCAGTCTGGATCGAATTCCGGATAGAGCAAAAACTGCTTTTGAGTTTTTCTCAGTAGTAGCCCAGAGTTTGGAAGTAGGCAGTGTGATGCCCTCGTACCTCGGAAAGTACGACAAGCCTTTGGTCTTGCACCTGATCTCCCTATGGTCGTGTCGGCTTGCCGTCCTATCAGGATATGAGAGTAAAGGAACAGGGTGAGCACCTGTACCTGCGCGTATACTTTAGCAGATGGCTAATCTCCATTTAAATTGGCGGCCGTGGCCGAAATCTATCAGGTAAACTATACAGTATGAAATTTAAATGGTTGTTTTCCAAAGCAGGACGATTATCCATCAGTAGTATCGAAACATACAGTTATACTTAAAAAAAAAAACAAATGTTTTATTTTTTTCAAATTATTAAAAATTATTCATAAACTCGAAAGCGCAAGAATCATTAGTAGTTCAGTAGACGTAACGTAGGTACCTACACGAAACACGCCGCGCCGCGCGCTGCCAAGAAAGGAAAAAGTGATTAATTAATGTTCAGAGCAAAATAAGCTCTCACGGATGGTGATAATGCATTAACTACGCTGCGCCATTTTTTGTTTCTAATATTTTATTTGTTGATAAAACGATTGTATTACCAAGACAAAGCCAAATCGTACTGGGAAAACAACCATTAAAATTTCACGATGTATATAATTATATATATCGTCTAGTCACCATCACAAATCAGGTCTATAACTCGACCGAAAAACGCGCTAGCATGTAACCCTGATTCGAACAGGGCCGTATTTCACGCCCGCGTTGTCGTTCAAATTGCTTTATTTGGCGGGCGACAAATTAAACCGAACTAATTAAGTGCATACGAGCCACGATCTGGCCCTGTCCTGAAACCGTTGTGTTTATCGTTGTACATTACGTAATTTTGTTGTTGGTAGTAGAGTGTTGTTTGTTTATTTAGCCCTTAGGGAGACTAGAGACACCAATAATAAAAATATAAATACTACACAGTAAGCGGCCTACTCAAATATCTTTATTTTAATATAGTTGATCAAATCGCACGTTTGATTGTGCAATTGAATTTGTATATGTATTTTTATTTTATTTTATATGGGTCTTGGACCTGAAATAACTGAATTTAATTTTATTTTTATTTATTTTTTTATAAGCGTAAATAGTCTAATGGCTAAGGTGTCAGACTTGTGATCGAGAGGTTGCGGGTTCTAACCTCACCCATTACACTTGCTCTGAACCCACTGCAGACATATTACATATTTAGCTTAGATGGAGGGGTTAACAGGATTGCTAGTAATGTGAATTCTACCCATATTGCTACTAATCTTTTAAAAATAAATTAATTAATATAGTTTAAAAAACACTAGACTAAACACGCTTCTATAAATGCACGTAAAAACAAAAAAAAATGTTAAGAAAACCGATAACGGATTTTCTTTAGGTTTGTTATAACCTTGAAACCTGATCGTGTTCAAAGTCCATTAGGTACGTGGCCTTTCTCACAAGTGCAAACATAACTATGATACGATATTCCATCACGGAATGCCAGTGCCTATCTTCCAGCTTCATCATCAGACCTTAAAACCTAATCGTGGTCAAAGTTCATTACATGAATTTTCTAAGAAATCCAAAACAGCTATGATACGATTTTCCATCATGAAGTTCCAGTTCATATCTTCCGGTTCTATCATCAGATCAGTTCGAAAGTACCATATTATTGTATTGTCCTCAGAACTACATACAGCTGCCAATTTTCATTACGCTACGACCCTTGAAACATGGTTAAATTAGTTACCTTAGATTCCATAACATAGTTACATACAGGTCGACCTAATAAAAACGTTTTAAAAATCGCTTGAGCTCCTTAAAATTTTACGTTGAGTTATGCAATAACTGACAAATGATTGCACTGGCTGGACAGGTCCTCTCAAATCTATGTGTTCCTTTCTTCAAAAGAGCACTACATACATAAACCCACATGTCTCTCATATGATTTCACCAGTACGGATTATTCGGACTTCAAAAGAAAGGTTAACCTCTGAGTTTTTTTTCGTTTTTTCATAATTATGTGGATACACCGGAACCATTTAGTTCGGATTTTATGAAAAAAAAAATGTCGTGTAAAAGTATTATTTTCAACCAATTTGCAAAAATAAATAACATTTATTTCAAAGGAATCTATACAATTTTAAAATAACGCAATAAAATAAATATTACAATATCTGGTGTTAATTACAATAGCGAGGCAGTCACATCAGCATCCAAAAATCACACATTTCCAAATTCCCAAACCATTTAATATTGCTGAATATAATATTATATTAAATGGATTGTTTCAGTTTTTCTTTATTCACTTTTTATGACTATACACTTTTTATCACTTTTATGAATATTCATTTTGACGTTTCGCTGCTGTCACATAAACAACGCGCTCCGTATTATTTTGATCTTATAAATGTTTTAAATAGTATTTTGTGCATTTTATTTTGTGTCGATAAAGTGATTAAAACGATATAAAACCAGGGAGACTGAATTGCTAACAAAATAATAATTAGAATATTATTATGGCGAATAACTGCACATTGTGCGTCAAGCCACTAAGAACAACAAACATGAAATGCACGAAATGCTCTAAGCTTTTTCACGTTAGTTGTGCCAAAAGTGGAAAGCAAACCAAAATATCGGAGGAAACCAAAGGGAGCTGGATATGCGAATTCTGTCACAATATACAAAATGAGAAAAGTTCATCCCGTCCTCGGCTCTCGGCAACTGGAGATCAGACAAACATTGCAAGCAAAGTGGGATTCAATACCCCAAATACGTCACAGATTTCACCCAACTGTATACCCACTCCCCCAACCTTAACCGATTTGTCTATAGTTGGATCCACCAGTAGCGCCGACAGTTTATGTACATTGACATCCGAAATTATACTACTACGCGGTGACATGGGGGACCTGAAGTCTCATATAAAACAGTTGACTGACCACCTCACCCAATGCTACGGTCGTCTGGACGAGTATGAAGCAAGAATTAAAAAACTAGAAAAGCGTGAAGAAGAAATTATTTCCCTAAACAGTACTATAGTAAGTCTTCAGGAGCAATTAAACTCGCAAGCTCAATCAGCAATTCGCAATGAGCTGGAAATCTCAGGAGTGAATGAATTTAAGAATGAGAACCCGCTTCACATTATTAAAGTAATAGCAAACAAATTTGGAGTCTCCGTGGAGGAACAGGATATTGACTTCGCTTCGAGGGTTGGCCCTCGCCGTCAGGAACATATAACAGATGCAACCTTCACACGTCCCATAGTAGTTAGATTTTTACGCCGTTACAAGCGTGACGAGTTTCTAAAGGCTGCTAAAACTAGAAGATCCATGACATCTACTGATTTGAAATAGATGGGCCACCGAGAAATGTATACTTCAATGAACGCCTTACTTACGGAAACCGGCAGTTATTTCGGGCCACTAAGCTTTCCTCTAAAAAACAAGGTTACCGATTCTGTTGGCACAAGAATGGTGCTATTCTTATACGAAAACAAGAAGGTAGTCCCCCTATCCAAATACGCAGCTTTGAGAACCTGGAACTTTACCTGGGACCCTCAAACCCGGCACCTTGCCAGTCTTTCCAAGCAGAAGATCTACGTGGCTGAAAGTCAACCAATCAACAAAAAACGCCTTTTTATTACTGCTATTTATTTTAGTCTTAGTTTCACAATTTTCCAATATTTTACTTTTATATTATTGATTTTTAATTTACTTTTAGAATCATCCTCACCATACAACACACTGCACTGCACTGCATTGCACACAAGCGCTGACTTTACAAAAACCCACAACACTCATACTCACACAAACTTAACGAAAAATGCCTGCCTAAAAACTGTCTTATCATATCATTTTATCGTGACTAAACCTGTGATATCCTCTCACTCATCACCTTTTATGATTTAATATCCCCATGGCGTCATTTGACTTAATCCAAAATATAGAGGATATCACTTCAATAGATTGTCACGATCTAGATTGTTTAGAAGAATGCAGGCTGCACATGAAAGATTCTGAGTCGAGTTTTAAAATACTCTCTTTTAATATTAGAAGCTACCAACGAAACTTTGACGAATTCTCATTAGCTTTTAACCGCCTTGATATTGACATAGATGCTATTGTATTAACTGAATGCTGGCTTAGTGAAGGTTCGATACTGGAGAATTTACCTGGTTATAAAGTTAATCGTACGGATTCACAAATGAACAAAAATGGTGGGATTGTCATATACACCAAAATCAACCACGAAGTTACTCTAATAGAATCCCAAATATTGGAAACCGACAGCCTTCTTTTAATTTTGGACAATGAAATTGCTATTCTCGGGCTATATCGTTCACCATCTTTTACTAGCCTTACAAACTTTCTCACATCGCTAGACACCTTCCTCAAAACGGTAAATATACATCCTATGCTTATTATTGCCGGGGACATCAATATAGACATATGTAGCACCACTAACAATAGGTACCATGACTATATGTGCATTATGGCCTCATATGGTCTACTCCCTATAATCACAAAACCAACCCGACAAAAATCATGTCTTGACCATATATTTATCAAAAACAAAACCAAACCTATAGGTATAGTATGTAAAAGCCCTATCACAGATCACGATATAGTAATAGCCAACATTCCTTACAAAAATACCTACTCTAAACCCTACAAAAGTCGTTGGGCACCAAAGCTAAATGAAGACGATTTTGTCACAGACCTAGCCAAATTCGATTGGACTGACACCCTCAACGAGCACTGTGTAGAATCTGTCACTGACTCTTTTTCTGGTGTTCTGGCTAAATTAATTCAAAAGCACACAAATCAAGTTAAAATTTCCCGTAGTAAACATAACATTCAGCCGTGGATAACCCCCGGACTAATAAGATGCATGAGAAACCGCGACAGATTACATCTATCATCTCGAGCTGACCCTGGAAACGAAACAAAAAAACTAATCTACAACCGTTACAAAAATTTTTGCAACAACCTCTTACGTAAACTTAGAATTGAATACGACAGCCGAAAAATCCAAGAAAATAGCAAATGCTCAAAAAAGCTATGGAAAGTTCTTAAATCGATGTACAAGCCCGGTGATCAAAATAATCATACCCCTTATTTAGCTATAAGTTCAGTGGACCCTATCGAGTCTCTCAATAAGTGCAACTCCTACTTCACATCCGTGGGCAAAAGCCTGGCTGACACAATACTGACAAGATTATCAGAAACACAGACATCCCTCACCAGCAAGTACACACCACAAATCACTTCACCCTCCTCCTTCTTTCTATATCCAACAGACGAAACCGAAATTTCAAACATCATACATCACCTAAAAAATGGAAGCTCCCCTGGCCCCGATAAAATCAGTGTAACACTCATAAAGAAAATCCATAACTTGATAACAAAACCGCTAACCCATCTGATTAATCTGAGCCTGGAAACAGGAGTATTTCCAGAACAATGGAAGGTTGCAGCAGTTAGCCCAATACACAAAAGTGGTGCAAAAGATAAACCTGAAAATTACAGACCTATAGCCCTTCTTAGTATTTTGTCCAAAATCCTAGAGAAAGTAGTCAATTCTCGTCTTGTTAATTTTCTTAAAAAACACAATCTTATTTCAGACAAACAATTCGGGTTTAGAAAAGGCAAATCTACTGAAGATGCGGCGTCTCTGTTGACTAACTCCATCTCAGCAATCATAGAAAGGGGTGAATGTTGCTTGGCAGTCTTTTTAGACCTAGCCAAAGCGTTTGACACCATTTCAACGCATCTGCTTCTCAAAAAACTAGATGCAGTTGGCATAAAGGGAAAACCTCTTGAATGGTTTCACAGCTATCTCACCAATCGCCGACAGTATGTTAAATCAGGCAATCAGTGTAGTGATCAACTCCCCATAAATTTTGGAATACCGCAGGGTAGTTTACTGGGTCCTACATTATTCATAATATACATGAACGATATACTGAATCTTAAATTACGAAATGCAGAACTTATATCCTATGCAGACGACACAGTTATCATGTTTCATGGCCAAACCTGGAAAAACGCCTACGGTCATGCAGAGAAGGGATTGGCAAAACTAGCTCAAACACTCAACCACAACCTTCTTACACTTAACATAAAGAAAACCAAACTCATCACTTTTCACAAAACTCATTGTTCCAGCCCTCCATCCGGCCTTACATTAAAATATCATACATGCTCAAATCATTTTCTAAACACCTCACGCGTAAACTGCTCGTGTGACTGTATTAACTGAACGTCATCTATTCGATATCTAGGTCTCCTAATTGATGAAAACCTCTCATTTAGAGCTCACATTCAACTCCTTTCGGGCCGTCTAAGGAAACTCATTCACATTATGAAGAAATTGAGAGACCGCACCTCACAAGACATAATGAGAACAGTTTATTTTGCGATATGCCAGTCTCTTATCCAATATGGTATATCCGTTTGGGGTGGAGCTGGTAAATCAATTATGATGGAGTTGGAAAGAGCCCAAAGAGCTGTTATTAAAGTCATACTAAAAAAACCATTTTTTTATTCCACTGACTCCCTTTATAAAGATTTTCAAGTTTACGCGTTCGTCAACTCTATATTCTAAATGCAATGCTCCGTACTCACAAAAGCATAAAGATTCGGCCCGACTACCACTTATTATCTTCCAAACGTGTCTTCCGCATACCGTTACAACAAACCTCTTCTCTTCTAGCCAGACGATGTCCCGCTTACCTACACACTCTCGTATACAACAAAGTTTCCAGAAGCTTGCCCTGTGACATAAAAGATCTTTCCCTCACAGCGTGCAAAAAAGTTGTCATACAATGGCTTTTAGGACTTTCATATGATGAATCTGAAAACATCCTAACATCGCTGTAACTCACTCACTCTAACTCGAACTCTCATCAGACACAAACTCCGACACTACACACACGAACAAATACACACAAACCACACACACACATAAACACACCCATTTTGTATTAGTTATTATAAAAATTGTTTTGTTCTTGTCATAATTGAAGAAGTTTATTTTGTACTTAATTTTATTTATTTTTTTTGTCTTATATAATTTTAAGTTAAGTAGTTTTAAGTCGAACTCATTCCATCTAAAGTTTTTGATGTTCTCACATACTTATGTTCAGATCATCTTTGATATTGCACCCACAGCATTGTCTACCACAACTTAGGTCCCCAAGATACAGGCATAGCCTAGTTTGGGGATCATCGGAAATTTGTAAAGAATTTAATAATGGTCTCAATAAATTCTATTCTATTCTATTCTATTCTATGACTATAGGGTGGCCTACCAACCACCCTCACAACATTGTTATTTCACCCTGAAATAAACAAAGCTACCTGCTCAAATTGCTGTGTTCCATATCCGACTGGGCTTGTTTTTTGTATGCATTTCAACACGGTATATTTACACTAGCTTGTATACCGGAAACTTTAGGTATCACACACATATTATAGAAAGAAAGAAAAAGTATTTATTGCCAACAGATAAACGACATGCTAACAATATTAAAAACTTATTTAGTTCCTTAAGACTAGAGTTAGTAATTGGTAGGTACTTATAATTATGTTAGTAGGTAAGGACAGACTTAGATATTGACAATTTACGAAGAAATAGGAAAAAACAAAAAGAAGGCAAATGCACGTTGTGGTCGTGGCGACAATGCTCCCACTCAGCATAATGCTATGCCATGGGCATGCCCACAGCACGGCGCTGGTTTTCAGTGGTTGCCTTAAAAATATGAAGTACGGAAATTAAGTCTGGCAAACAATATTACTTAAATAATTGATACAATAATATAAAATAAATAGTCAAACACAAGTCCCATCACGGTCACGTGACGCGTGATATATGTGCTTCGTGTTTCGTATAATATGTGTGTGTATAACATATGTGCATAACTTGCTACAGTGCCGGACGTCAAGTTGCAATAATTTACTAATATTATAAAGCAGAAAAGTAAACGCACTAATCTTCGAAAGTCTCTCTTGTGGATTTGGATGTAATTTCGTAATGAAACTAAAGTAAACTTTTAATGCCAACGCGTTTCGGATACTCCGGGTAAACGATGGTCAGCCATTTCCTTTAAAAGATTCGAGCGTTTAGACGATTTATTAAAAAAACGAACAATACAATGTGTCCAAAAAATGTCTTTAGTTCCTGAATGTTTTCAAGGGACCGACTAAGTACTAAACTCAATACATGTGCGTAACAAGGATCAAACATGGCCATAGGGCATGCCTCGTGTATTTTCGCCTGGACTCCACCGTGCTCACCAGACATAACAGCCGCAGCCGCCCCGTCGTAAAGTCTTACGACGGGGCGGCTGCGGCTGTTATGTCTGGTGAGCACGGTGGAGACAAGTTAGTTGGTCAGTCACCAACTAACTTGTTCCTACAGCGATACTGGTCGAGTATCTGTAACAATTGATTTGATAAAAAATCAGCAGTCCGACTGCCGCTAACGTCATAAAAACCAAGAAAACGTTCTTCGATTCCAGTTTCAGATAAATACTTAAATATTACCGTTAGTTGTTCCCTATGACTAACAACGGGCGTTTCGTCAATCATACAAACTGAGCTTTATTTATTTCAAATTTATTTTGGTCGCTTTAGAAGAAAGTATCTTTAAGCTTAAGTTACTTACTTACCCGACTCTAAAAGAAGTATAAGTATAAGTATAAATTGTTTATTTTCTCCACAATATTACTCTTAATTGCTAGCCTTATTTCTACAGTGACATTATATAGGGGCATTATATTGTGGGAGACTGGTGCCTAAACTAGGCTCAACGCCTGTATTTCAGGTCACCAGGACTCCTCCATTTAAGTTTAACAATTAATTTTATGTACTCGTACAAACGGTATGCAATTAGGAAATGTTAGCATTTAGGCAGAAAGATCATATTTGTATTTTTTTTTTTTTTTAATTAGTGTTTTTAGTACGGTTGAGTGTGTACTGTGTGTGTGTGTGAAGTTTGTGTAGTTAGAGAAGTGTGTTCAGTGGTTGTGTGTTTGGGGGATCGTGTGTGTGGGGAGGTTGTGTGTGTGAATGTTCCTTTTTTTTATCATAGCATATGTATTTGCATAGTGATGTTTATGTTAAAACTGTTAATAGCTTTTCAGTGTCATCGTAATTGAGTTCCTGAAGCCAACTATATAGTTTCATTTTGCACTTTATCTTATTGAGTTCATAAATAGATATGACCCTATTTACTTTATTGTAGAGATAACGACCAAGATGAAAAAAGAAACGTTTTGCAAAAGAGGTTGAAGGCGAAATATGGTAGTTGACAACAGGATTAAATCTTCTCTTAGCTCGAGGGAGTGATGGATTGTAGGTTAGTAGTGTATGTTGTTTCAGGATGGTTTGTTGAATAAACAGTTGACGCACCGTCAAGACTTTCGCTTTTTGGTATAGTAGTGCTGTAGGGTGGCGATAAGGTAAGGACAAGGACACCTTGATAATGGCTCTCTGTGCTCTTTCCAGTTTCAGGAGGGTACTTTTTGGAGCACCACCCCAAGAGGTGATGCAGTATGTTATTAAAGACTGAGCAAGAGCATAGTATACCATTTTTTTTTATTTTGTCGTCTGTCACATTTCTTAGAGTCTTAAAAACATATATCAGTTTTCTCAGTCGGTTACTTAAGGTGTTGATATGTTCCTGGAATTTGAGTGTGCTGTCTATAGTTAAACCAAGGTATTTAATGCAATCGGCCTTGCTAATTTGAGTACACGTGCATGTAGAGGAGTGGGGAAATGCACACGTATGGGCTACGATAGTGTTCGTCGTCATGGATGGAGACAGTGTATGCTGTTTGATGGAAAAGGTGACATAGTTTGTTTTTTCCGCATTTAGAGTGAGAACATTGTCACGCAGCCAGTTCGATACAATATTGAATCCTGACTGGGCGCATATAAAGGCCTCACTCCAGGTGTCTCCAGTGAACAAGAGGGCTGTATCATCTGCGAAAGTTATGACTTTGCCTTTCGGGAGAGTGAGCATACCCAGTTCGTTTATATATATGACAAAGAGTGTCGGACCGAGCACGCTGCCTTGTGGCACACCATAATTAACTTGGCAGTCGTCACTGACACTCTCTCCTATTTTGACGCTCTGGGTACGCCCACTCTAATAATCCTCAAAAAGTGCAAGTTGGATTCCTCTTATTCCAAGTCGCTCCATCTTCCTTATTAAGATGGGAACAGAGACCGTGTCAAACGCTTTCGCAAGATCTAAAAAGATCCCCAAGACTTTTTTGCCACCATCCAAGTTAGTGACGATATGATTGGTGAGGTCATGAACCGCATCTGAGGTTGATTTGCCGGCCCTAAATCCATACTGAGATGGGGAGAGAAGATTATATTTTTCCAGGTAATCCACGAGGCGTTTATTCAATATGCGTTCTAGAATCTTGGATATGGCTGGTAGCACAGCTATGGGTCTGTAATTATTGACACGGTCTCTGTCGCCACCCTTGAAGATCGGGTGAATGATGGACTTTTTGAAGACCTTTGGAAATTTACCTGTGCTGATGGCTAGGTTGCAAATATAGGTTATAGGTTGAACCAGTGAAGCCAGATGTCTTTTGAGAAAGGTGGAGGATATTCGGTCCCAACCTACGGCACATTCATTTCTTAGAGACAGTATTAGTTGCGTAACTTCAGCTTCGTCAGTTGGCATCAGCACCATGGATTGGAGAAGGAGGGCAATGTTTTTATCACGGTACCGCGAGTGCTAGTATAATAAAATAGAGCTGTTGAGATTTTTTGTTTGAACTCGATAATCTCCGAAATACTGGGTGGATTTGAATATAATTTATTACGGATATTGCTTGAAGTAATTTTATTTATTTGGCTCATCACAAATGCAGAGTTGATACGACCGAGGGGCACACGCCGCGCTACGTTGCCACTTTGTTACATAGGTATTTAAGGTCAGTCATATTTATTTACAAACAGTGGTTGCGTTTTACTCTGATTTGTAAAATATAGTTTGTTTGAAAAAATAAATTTTTTGGCTCTTTTTATTTTTTAACTGTATCAAATTAACACTAAACACGTATAGTATACGTAGTGTAATTTAATGCACCTCTGTCGTATCAACTCTGTATAAGAGATAAGATTTATGGACACGTGTATCAATTTCTTACACGTAAGCACACCATGCATTACATAAAAGTCAGTTGTATGATTGCCTACTTAAAATTAGATGAGTACTTAATTACTCTGAGCATAATTAAGTTTTTAACCACAATCATAATTAAATCTAAATTTGAAATACAAACCAAAATCAAAATATTATTACTTAAATATCAAAGAATTAATTTAAGTAATTAAATTTAAAACATTACGTTTAAATTGTTACTTAAATTAATATCACAATAGAATCATTACAAATAATTTGCATGCAAACCTTATATCACCAGAACGATTTACATGTTTTTGTTTTAATGTTTGAGGAAGGTTCAAGGATCTAGACACGCGGGAGCGTGTCAAGCCAAGAACAGGCGCGCAGCTCACAGTGTGTAATATTACACGAACCATTTGGAGCCACTTTTGAGCCCTTCATAACTCAATAACTATTTCACCTAAACTTGTCAAATTTGGCTCATATATTGAGACTGGTGAGATACATATGTGTTCCAAATTCTATAAACATATCTCAAACGGTTATTTGGATATTAACGTCCAAAAATCGTCATTTTTATGGCTGACCTATAGATCAAAACTCCCAGTTCCAGATGACCTAGAAAGTCCAAATTTGGCATGAAGATAGGTAATTAGGTGAATACAAAGGAAAAAATCAGAAACTGGTAATTTTTTATCATTTTCTTATAATTTTCACTTAACTTATAATTAGTGCCTGTAAATCTCTATACGTGGATTTTATGATCTTTACGTGAATATATAACGAGTTAAATACCACCCTTAATTTTTTTTAATCCAAATATTTCCGAATAATATTTAAGAATATAGTAAATTTTCGTATTTATTACGCGTAACTAACCGTATTCTACAACCACTAGCGCCACCTATTAACTTAGAGGGTCACTACACCATGGAGGCAAAACGCGTAAAAAGTATTCCGGATACTGAATGGGCAATGGGCAATTCATTCGAACATTTCAAAGGTACAAGAAAATATAGAAAATAACACAAAAAGGACAATTATACCCCGTAAACGTAGGAAAATACAGTAGTTTAACAAAAACCATTTAGTATTAATTTTGTTATAAGTAAGTACCTACTACTAATTTATGTACAAAAAGTAATGATATCCCATAAAAACATAAATGTGAAATGAGAGCCAAGTTCAATATTATCATAAATGCTTTGATTTTTGACTTCAACGACAAAAGAAGTTAAATCTAAATGGGTGCCAAGTTCAATGGTCAGTCCTGAAATTTATTTATAACAACATAAAATATCATTTATTCTTATAACTTAGGAGAATATATTGTAGCCTAAGGTTTGACTTGGCTAGTTTTCATATACGAATTATATTATAGCCTTTTACTTTTTACTTGTCGGTTCTTATTTTATTATTCCGAAAATTTGGCTTGCTGGTAGAAACTAACCATCGAACATAATAATTCGTATATAAGAACTAGCCAGGTCAAACCTTAGGCTACGATATATTCTCCTAAGTTATAAGAATAAATGATATTTTATGTTGTTATAAATTAATTTCAGGACTGACCATTGAACTTGGCACCCATTTAGATTTAACTTCTTTTGTCGTTGAAGTCAACAACCAAGGCATTTATGATAATATTGAACTTGGCTATCATTTCACATTTATGTTTTTATGGGTACTTTTTACCTGACTATAAAGGAAGGAGAATTATGTTTTTATCGTGATAACTTTATGGACTTCCATGAGAGTGAAGCTCCGCCACTGATAATACCTATATAATAAAATTATAATGATCATGTCGTCCGCGTCGTGTCCGACGATGGCCTGGCGCCTCTGGCTATCTCCTGGCGTAAATGATAAATGATCTTTATTTTGCAAATTGGTTATGAAACAAAACTTTTACTCATAATTTTTTTTTGTAAATTTAAACTAGATGAGGCCGACAAACAAACTCAGGGGTCCATCTCTTTTAAAGTCTATACATTCTTTACTGGTTAAAAATATATGGGAACCTAGTAGGTTACCGTCTGAGGCGATCTTTATAGGAAAGATGCTCACAGATTTGAGTGGATCTGTCCACACAGTGCATTTGTCAGATAACGTATAGCTCAACTTAAAACAAGGAGCTTAACGATTTGATGAACAATACCAAAGTAAGGACGTTTGGGTATGCCGTAAAAAGCACTCAAACTGCCAGACAATTATGTTTAACTCGAATAAAACAACCTACATAGTTCACATATTCACAATAGTTTATGAGGATTATGTAGATTGGTCTGAAATGGCCTTTTGAAAAAAGAACCACATAGATTTGAGTAGACCCGTCCTGTCAGTGCAAGCCTTTGTCAGTTAGTCTGTAAGCTCAACTTTGAACTAAGTACTAAGGAGCTCAACAACCTGACGAACAATGCCAAAGACATTTGACAAGGTCACGAAAGTACTCAAACTGCCAGATATCGTCGTAAGAGAGAGAAAGAGAAAAAATAAGTATAAATAGAAATAAAAAAAAATGTAGTGTACAATAATAGAATATCCATTATATTCTAATATGTGTAACAGTAAAATTACAGCAAAGCCTAACTCATAACGTCAATACGTCATCAGCGTTGGTGGCGCCGGCCATCGCTGAACACCAGCGATGTGTCATTGTCTCGCATGGTGCCACAGCATTATGCTGAGCGATTACCATGGGTTCGAACCCACCCATTTTACTATTGCCATGAACCAACTACAGACACAAGCTTAGTTGAAGGGGTTAACAAAATTGCTATTAATGTGGATTCTTCCCACATTACTAGTTCTCTCTAAAAAAATCTATATGTATTTTATTTGTGTCTTCTTTTTTCATATTCTTATACGCGTCATGTGACACCATAAATTATTTTCTTCCTTTTTAGGGTTCCGTATGCAAAGGGTTAAAACCGGGACCCTATTACTAAGGCACAGTTGAAATATTTCACAGATGATGTGTTTCTGTTGCCGCTATAACAACAAGTACAAAAAAATATAAAATAAACATTTAAGGGGGCTCCCATACAATAAAAATGATTAAAAGCCGTTTTTTGAGTTGAGTCCGACTCGCACTTGGCCAGTTTTTGTTTTAATCGAGCCACAAAATAACAACCGTAATCTTTTCAACCGACGACAAAAAGAGGAGGTTATCAATTCGACGCGTATATTTTTTTTTTTTTTTAATGTATGATCATCGATTACTCGAAGACGGCTGAACCGATTTGGAAAATTCTTTTTTTGATTGAAAGGGTATACTTCGATATTGGTCCCATTTTCATAAACGTCAGGATCTGATGATGGGATCCTGGAGAAATCGAGGGAACTCTTCAAATATTATAGGCACACCTATGTCGTTTTGGGTATTTATTATAGTAACTTCTGCAGTTGCTCTCAAAAAGTACCATTTGAGGAAGTGGAACTGATGATGAAGACCACAGATGGCTGCCGAAACTACTCAATAATAAGTATTGAGTGGATTGCGATTCGATTACTTGAATATGGATGTTACGCACTTTATGCTCGTCACAATGCATATGGTGATGTAGAGCTGATGGTGAAGTACCAGGAGAACTCCTCAACAATTAACGGCCCAGCATTGGGAAAAGCAATATTTTGTAAAAGGTTATAAGTAGTTGATAATTAGGCTCTTGTAACTAGGTAAATTAAAAATAGACCAACTAAAAAGAGTGAAATAAAAACTTTTTACCAAAAAATTAAACCGACTCCCAAAAAACACTGCAAAGTGAAAAATAACTTTAATTTCGGAAGCCGGTGCCAAAAACGAAAATACAAAACTAAAGACACCGACTACCGAAATTAAAGTTATTTTTCACTTTGCAGTGTTTTTTGGGAGTCGGTTTAATTTTTTGGTAAAAAGTTTTTTTTCGTTATGTTTTTCTCTGGGTGAGAAAATCATCGAATGACTTCTCCCACTCTGGGTTAAGTGGAAAGGAGCGTCAGACTTCTACTGACTAAAACCCACCCTGTTCCTTCAGATGCACTTAAGGTCCGGGGCCACGGTATCTCGTTAGAAATAATTACGTTTATCATCAATTAATCAGTAAATTTAGTTCACATTTAAGATCATTTTTCCTTCCTGAATCCGATAAATCTTAAGCTTAATAAAAATGAGAAATATATTTTATCAAAACCGTAAATTATCTTACTATGGGAAACGTTACTATCAATTATGGGGGAGAAATAAAAAGATTTCAGCAATAAAAAGAGGGGAGGGACATGAGAAGGCTTTTACGGCGTGCTTTTATGGGAGACTGAAGTGTATGGGGGACTATTATCATGACAACGATGGGGGATTTGACCTTGAAGATTATTGGGGAATAATGAGTTGTGGTAGGGAAGCTATCGGCATATCAATTTTGGGCGTAAATACGAATGATAGAAATAGTTTGATGTTAATCGCTGATTCGTAACAAATTGGTCAAAACAGAGTATTATACCAGCATTTTTTGCTAAAAGAAAAATACCTTAATAACACATGTATATCTGACGAGACAGCAATTGTTTGTAATTTTGTATGTAGGGGGTAATCTCTCGAATGAACGATCCGATTCTAAAATTCTTTTGATTGGAAGTAAGGTGTATTATTTGTAAATGCTATACAGTATGTGAACTAACAGAGGGCGTTTCCGTTAACCCACAGTAGTATTGCATCCATAAATACCTAGGTACTAAAAAAATATTACCATCGGAAAACAAAATGTTTTTTTTTTTTTTAATATTAATATATTCACTAAAAATGTTAAATTGATACGTAAAAGAAACACTCTGTACACGCGTACTTGAAGGACGCCAACGTCGCAATTTATTTATGAATGACGGGCCGTGTGTGCGGTGATCTAATTGATGTGTTTATACTATTGCGGGTTAACGGGAACGCCCTGTGTTAGTTATCATACTGTATATGGCCTATAAATTATTTCGAAATCCAGGCGGATAAATTCGCGGGCGAAGTGTTAGTGTATAATAAAGTAACTCTCGTGATAATTCGCAAACATAGAGATTATTTTGGAAATAAGCGAAGGAGAAACTTCATAGTTTCGCTTTATAAATGAAAGTTATTCAATATTCTTTATACATTTATGTCTATATGTGAGAGTGATGCATCTCGAATATTAAACTAGTAACAATATTACTCGAATTAAACTACTAACAATATTACTTTTACGTGCAAAATAACGCCATCCAAATACCGCATAAATTTATATCAAAACTAACGCCACGCCTGTATTTCCCGGAGGGTTAAATAGAGGTGTGCCTACACTACCCACTCACCACTGTTATTGTTTCAAACCCATAGGAGATGAGTATATTGTTATCGACCAAATACAAATCCAAACTCGAGTTTGTTACTGAGTTTTAGACGATATAATCCAGTTACTCAGCACGGTAATTGAACCTAGAACGACATGCTCAGTAGCAACACTTGCAAGGAACAGAAAAACATTTTTCAATACACCTCCTCGAAAACTGGCTTTTATCGCACTACGATTAGATTCAACATGCAATGTATTTCACACTCATGGTTTTTTTTTAATTTTTCACACACGAGGGTTTTTTCATTCCAGATTTTGCCACAGATAACATAAACAACTATTCAATTCCAAAAAATATATATTCGGCGGTGATTGTTTTTTTTTTCACAGCATAGAGGCGCATGTTTTTAAGGCCTTATATTTAATGAAAATTAAAATTGTGTTTATGAACAGAATATCAGAAATAAACATTATTATCTATATAAAAATTTTGTTTTTATCAACAAATTATCATTTTTTTTATTATATTTTAATATCAGGCTATTTTGCGGCTTCATACCTTTGCTTCTCCTTTAACCCGCGAAGGTAAAGTGCGGGAAAAAGTAAAATAAATCTTATTAATTTGTGTTTTTTGCGTGAGTATGTTGAATTAAAGTTTTGATGAGAACAATTTAGATGCTACGCCGCCAGATATAGTGATTGAGGCTCAAAATGGTAGCGATAGCCTGTTGCCATCTAAATCAAAGCTAAAATATATATTCAATGGAAAACAAATAAAAATGCGTCGTCATTTATGGAGCAAGTATTTTTCTTCCAAAGTGCATTAAAAAACGTCGTTTGATACACATGGACATTTGTTACTGCAGTACTCGGCTCCATAACCCCTCGCCTTGCGGCTCAGGCGTAACTCCACCTCGGCCGCAATAACAAACTTTATCCACTTGTATCAAAATGTACAAGACTAACCGGAAAAAGTACCAGTATTTTATATAGAGTGACTGTTTATTTGACCTCCACAACTTAGCAAAGTTATATAGGTTTTTCGGGCTTCTGGTTATTAATAACAACTATCACAGGTGTATAAATGACTGCCAATACTCACATCTTAACGTGCTTTCCAATGTAGCACCCACCATTCTGCATCATTTAAGGGCCAATACTACTTCAAATGGCTTACCATGATCCTCCGTTATGTCGAAAATACTGCAGCAATAATTTTGAAATAAATAAATGGTAATGTTGAGGAATAATTTGTTGTTGAGGAAAAATTTGTTGAGGAAAAATTTGAGGAATAATAATATTAGGTACTATGTTTGACGAAAACACGATTCCATAAAATTTTCTTGATAGAAAAATTTCCAAAGTTACCTCCAAACCGAACAATAAACGGCTGGTATTAAATAATACTTCAAATTAGATAATGAAACTTTGCATATTAATTGAACTAACTATAAAGCAGGTCTTATGTTATTTTTTTTTTAATTACCATTATTTTCACCGTAAAAAGAAACAAACTAAATTATCGTTGTCTTGGAGTCCTTTCCCTGCCACCCTGTCTCGCTTGCTCGCGTGACCGTGGCCAGTAGTGTGCGAGCGAGATAAAGAGTGAGAAGCGCTGAGGTAGTATAGGCCCTTAAGCTTTGTCGTTGACTTTTCTCAACTATGTATGTATATCGTGGTTGGCTTTTAGTCGTACCAAATGCAGCCGAGTATTCGTGTTTTCTTTTCCTTTTCTTTTTAAAAGATAATGTGGGTAGAATTCACATTAATAGCAGTCTTGTTAACCCCTCCAACTAAGCTAAATATGCTTGGGTCTGGAATGGGTCCACGGCAATAGTATAATGGGTGGGATTCGAACTCATGACCTCTCGATCACAAGTCCGACACCTTATCCATTAGGCTATTTGATCTCCACAAACCTGTAGCTGGGAACATGATACCCTTTGGCTGGACTGAAGCCAAATTTTCCAGCTTCTGACTACGTTTAATAACTGTCAAAGCTGTACCATTGACAGCCGAGACCAATGTCTTAAGGTGCTAAGAATATCTTTATATTATGTCTATCGGCGCAAATACAATAATTTGTCTATTAAAGTAATTGAAATTATTAAAGTTTAATAATTTGATTGTTTCACAAACTATTAATTTAATTTTAAGATGTAAAATTAACGTTTAACATGTTTCAACTTAAAACATTGTAATTTAAGTACTTTAATATTTAACTAGAAAATGTGTGACAATCCGTCTATATAAGGCCGCACTGTGAGCGCTAGATTCCCCGGTTGAGTAGTGACTAGCCTTAGTGTGCTGAACTACGAGTGGCCCTATCAAAAAAAAAAAAGTAAACGCTAGATTCATTCTTGTTCGAGCCGCTGGACAGTGCGGACCTCTCTGGGAAGTCGTTACGCTGTCAGTTGAATAAACGAGTTTCTGGTAATACTAACAAGTGCTTGTATTTGAAAATCAAACATGAGTGATCACCAAGAGAACATTCGTGAGGTCAGCTGAGCTGACGTTACACTTTTTAAAAACACATACGACGCTGTCTTCTCCGTCATATCCAGTAAAACAATGAGTTCAGGGTGCTGTTGGGGCTAGCTTCTTCACTACAGCAGTGCGTCAGAGATATTGGCTATTATGCACAAAATATGTGCTTCGCTGGTGCATATGGCGAGGTCTGGCGCCAACAGCATACTGATGATGATAGCGAAGAGCTTTAACTGGAAGTACGTCAATAGCTGCTGTGCAATCTCTCACGGGATGGTGCAGCGATGATTTGCGTATTTTAAAATAGTTTTATGTGTCGTTCTCTGTACATACTAACATAGTTTATATGTGTGTTTGTTACTGTTAACTGATAACGCGCGAGGGAGAGACAACTCTCTTCGTCACGCCTCAGCCGCCGCGGAAGACGCCCCGGGCGTCGAGGATTGCGAGCCGATCTCCGGCCACCGTAGGCGCGGGCTTGCGGACGGCGAGCAGGGGTAGCTCGCCGTCCGGTAAGAACCAGGCCCGGATCGGCGGCGCGTCGTGTTCCACGCGCGACTCAAAGAGCTGTCAGTGCCAGTGACGGGGCCCATAAGGCCATTGCCTGACGGGGTAGCGGGAATGTTCTAATGAGATACCGCGGCCCCGGAACTTAAGGGCAGCTGTAGGAACAGGGTAGGTTTTTAGTCAGTAGAAGTCTGACACTCCCTTCCGCTCCACCCAGAGTGGGAGAAGTCATTCGATGATTTTCCCAAGCAGAAAAAAAATGTAATCCGAATAAATAAATACAAATAATAATTATATAAGGTAACTCATCCTCCCATATCCTCCTCCCAAAATCGGCCCATACGGCTGTTATTATTTAGCCTCACTGTCTAGTCTAACCACTAGACCAACAAGACCTATAAAATATTACCAGTAAAAATGTATAAGCCATTACTCGGCTTTTGCCCGAATATAAACCACAATGCACTCGCAACAATTACCTGAATATTTCACGTAAAAACAAGATTGCATTAATTTCTGATGCATAAAGCCACAACATGTGCTTTAAAATTATTGCAATAAAACATTGTTGAGGTCAACGATCTTATCAACAATGCAAGCAAGTACAAAGTGCAGTGAAGCTGTTACTTTTATAATAGTTTCAGCATTTCAGCATTCAACAAGATTAGTCTTATTTTCATGTGCTTCTGTGAAAGTATTAAGTTATACAATCCAGTTTTATCTTTTAATTGAGAGTGTTTCGTTCTTATAATAATTTCAATTGAATTAATTGATTTTATTTTTTATTTCGATTAAGATTTTTGTTTTTCATGTTCACATAATTTTTATCTGTAAGTGCCTACTTACAATTTTGTTCAACTCATCAAATTGTAATTAGTCAATCATACGACGTATATGTAATGCTTGATGTGCTTACCTATAAGATAACGATTCTCTAGTCCGTTTTGGTGAATATTTTTAATTTATTTCAGTGTTCAATTGTTGGTGAGCCTAATCCATACTTCCATACTAATATTATAAATAAGAACGTAACTCTGTCTGTCTATCTGTCTGTTACCTTTTCACGCCTAAACCGCTGAACTGATTTAGATGAAATTTGGCATGGGAATAGTTTAGGACTCTGGAAAGGAGATAGGATAGCTTTTATCCCGGAATTCGCACGGGATCAGGAATTACGCGGGAAAACCTCCCACGTGAACGAAGTCGCGGGCAAAAGCTAGTAAAGAAATCCTAGGGTTTGTTATTTTCTTTAATGTTAATACAATTGTTATTCTACTTTTTACTTGAGAAAAATGCTAGAACTGTGTGTCAAGGGATGAGGAACTCTAGCACTATAACGAATAGATTTTAACTTATAGTTCTACTAGAAAGTAAATTGTTAAGTCACACGAATACTTAGCATAGTGAACCTACCTATTAGGCGACGGCTATAATTTTAAAGTATTTTTTGTTTTGAATATTTTTAGAGATTTCACTCATAAGATTAAACCTGTCATGTTATTTCTTTACCACCCGCAGCTTACTGGTAGAAAAGCTTTAGGCATTCAGTCTGCCTTTGTACCCTGTTGTGTGAAGTCTTAATAAACAGTGAGAAATTAAACGGGCCTAAGTCACTCAGTGCTAGGATGAATGTAATTATTATTATTATTTATTTTAACTACCTTTGGTTTATACAATTAAAATTTTAATTAAAAAGTACATCTAAAATTGGCCAAGTGTGAGTCAGACTCGCCCATGAAGGGTTCCGTAGTAACTACGCCCTACTATGTAAATACAAAGTTATATATGCGGTTTTAGAAAATGTGCTATATCTCAAAAACTACTGACTCAATCTCGTTCAAACCAATTTCTTTGAAAGTTTTTATTAAGATCTACAGCATCTATTTTTTATAGATTTTTCACTTCATTATTATAGAAGTTAGAGGGGGGACGTGGACACACATTTTACCACTTTGGAAGCATATGTCATTTAAACGATTGACTTTAAGAAAAAGTGGTTTTTGAAACCTCAATATCATCTTCAAAGGCTTATCTATAAATACTACACACGTACAGGTTTGATGAAAAACTAAATTTTATATTTAGTTCTATGTATGGGGAGCCCCCTTTGATTTTATATATTTTTTAAATTTTTAATGAAAATCGGAAATCGGTTAACAGAATACATCTACCTACCAAGTTCCACATGTACAGTCCTAATAGTTTCGGAATAAAATGGCTGTGATGTACGGACGGACAGACAGACAGACATGACGAAACTATAAGGGTTCCGTTTTTTGCCATTTGGCTACGGAACCCTGAAAATTAAAAAGCTTATACACATACACACAATTTTCAAATAATATTTTCCCATTATTCAGCACGTGAACCATGCAGCAATGGTTCACGTACTGACAGTACTTTCAGTTTTTCGATCGGGACTATCCCAATGCAGGGCAAAGGTCTCATTCATACAACCCAGTACTACAAACAGAACCACACTCAAAAATACTGCAACAAATATTTGCATCAAAAATTCATTCAATAAAATATCATTGGAGCCATGGATCGATACCCATCAACACGGCTGCCAAGTACCAAATGTAGTGAAAGGTATGTTTCATGTTGAACTAAGCAATTAATTTTTCAAATGGCTCTAAGCGAGCGAAGGGCGTTTGTTCATGCGAATGGAGGGGCACGTTGGCAAATCAACAATAGGTGTAGATATATGTATATAAGCATTGCCATTCATCGTGAAGAGCAGTGATGGCTCAGTGGTTACGGGTACGAGTTTCGATTAGCATGACGTGTGTTGTAACACAGTCAGGTATATTACTTTGACTTTGACTTATTGACTACTGACATATACTTTTTTTTTTTTTTTTTTTTTTTAACGTGGTAAAATTATCAAATAAGTCCTCCCACTCCGGGCAGGGTGGGAGGGACTGTCAGACTTTTACTGACTAAAATCCACGGTGTTCCTTCAATAATCCTTTACATACCGGGGCCACGGTAACGGGATGAGTCCCACGACCCCGGCAGGATTCGGCCCTCTGCAGAGGGGGCCTCGTCATGTTGCTGACGCTCTTTGAGGCGCGCGTGAAACACGACGCGCCGTCGACCCGGGCATGGTCCATGGTCGGACAGCGAGTTGCCCTTTACTCGCTGTCCGCATGCCCGCGCCTACGGTGGCCGGAGATCGTCGGCCGACGTCCGACGCCGTGGGCGTCTACCACTGCGGCTGGGCTGCAGGGAGGACGCCATCCTCTCCCTCACGCGGCCCGCCTCCTCCTTCGAAAGCATGACTGCTTCGCAGAAGGAGGCGACCGCTTCCCACTCCCTCTCGCCCCGCAGCATGGCCTCGACCAAGGCCGGGCGCGAGAGGTCTCCGCCTATTGTCGCCGTGAGGACACGTCGGTGCTCTGCCCAAGCTGGGCAGTCCTGCACTGTGTGCTTGACTGTGTCCTCAGGGCGACCCTCGCAGTGGTGACACCCAGGCGTCTCTTCCTTACCCATCAGACACAGGTACCTCCCGAAACTTCCGTGTCCGGTGAGGACCTGCGTCATGCGGTAGGTCAGGACGCCGTGACGCCGATCTAGCCACTCCTCAAAGAGGGGTCTTACCGCCGCAATTGCGGCGTGCCCGGCCGTCGGTTGCGACAGTCGCTCCCTCCATACTGCCCTGAGATCGCGCCGGAGCTCTTCCCGCCGCGCCTCGACTTCTCGAGGCAGCGGGGATACGCCCCGGCGCCGCGCCTCCACGCGCCATTCATAGACGCGCTGGAGGGCAGTCGCCTCCAGATCCCAGGGCAGCAATCCGGCAAGGAGGTTGGCCGATTCGCCGGCGATCGTGCGGTATCCCCGGATCATTCGGATAGCCATGACCCTCTGGCATGCGACCAACTTTAGTGGTCGCGTCCGGATGCACAGGGCCCACACTGGGGACCCGTAGAGGGCCATGGACCGCACGACGCCGGCGTACAGCCTTCGGCAGGAGGCGTTTGGCCCGCTGAGATTAGGCAGGAGTCGCCTGAAGGCGGCTGCTGCCCGGTTCAGCTTTGGGGCCAAACTCAGGAAGTGCTCCCTGAAGTTCCACCGGCTGTCGAGGACGAGTCCCAGGTACTTCATCGTCCTCCCGACGCCGATGCGAACCCCCTCCACCGTTATGTGGGACTCGGACCGTGGCGCGTTCCGACCGCCATGGAAGCACATTGCCTCGGTCTTGTGCAGCGCCACGTCGAGTCCCAACTGCCGGATCCTACGAACGACTGTCGCAACCGCTTGCGTCGCCAGGTCGGCCGCCGCCTGGTGCGACTCTCCCTGCGCCAGGACGAGCGTGTCGTCAGCGTAACATACTACGCTGACGCCGTCAGGGAGGTCGCCGCGCAGCACCCAGTCGTATCCGATGTTCCACAGGGGCGGCCCCAAGACCGAACCCTGTGGGACACCGCACGACATCTCTCGCCGGTTCCACTCTCCCCGGTGACCGGGGTAGATGACGGCTCTGTCCGTCAGGTAGTCCTCGACTATGCGACGGAGGTAGGTCGGCACCCGGTGATACCGGAGTGCCTCCCTGATGCAACTCCAGGGCAGGGTGTTGAAGGCATTGGTGATGTCCAAAGACACCGCCAAGACGACCCTGCCCCGGGATACCGCGTCCCCCGTCGTGAGGGCTCTCACGCGCATGACAGCATCCACCGTCGAGCGCCCCCTGCGGAAGCCAAACTGGCACTCCGCAAGATCCGGGCCCACCCGATTCAGGTGCCCGAAGAGGCGGTCTGCAATCACTCTTTCCAAGAGCTTGCCCACTTTTCTGGATCAGGACCAGCTTTCCCGTCTTCCAGCGAAGCGGAAACTGGCCCCTCTCCAGGCATGCGCTAAAGAGCCCCCCTAGTCGAGGCCCGAGAGTCTCCGAGGCCAGGACCCACGCTTTCCCTGGCAAGCCGTCGGGTCCTGGGGCGGTATTTTTGGCCTTGAGCCGTTGTACCGCCACTCTCAAGTCTACCTCGGTCACCTCTGGAGCGTCGTAGACGTCGTCGTCGCTGTGGTCCGCGTTTGCGCCAGCTTCAGGTTCCGTCGGAGACGGAGCCATGGGCGGGGGAGCGTGCTCCCCTCGCGATGGGAACAGGGCGCTCACCACGTCCTCCAAGAACTGAGGCTGGAGACTCTGCGTCAACGGGGGAGCCCAGGGGCGGAGCCTCTCTCGCACCCACTTGTAGGGGCGGCCCCATGGGTCCCCGTCCAGAGTCGCCAGCATTTCCTCCCGGGCCAGTTCCTTGGCCCGCCAGATCTCGTCTCGGAGGACGGCCTTCGCTGCCCTGTAGCCCTCGTACAGCTCCGCCTCTACAGTCGCCGCATCCGAAGGTCGGGTGCGGCGCCTGCGGAACCTGGTGTACCGGCGTCGCGCCGCAACGCACGCTTCGCGCAGCGCTGCTAGCTCGCTCGACCACCAGTACAGCTGACGCCGGGCGCGTACTTGCCGGACCCGGGGCATGGCCACGTCGCAGATCTCCGACATGGCCTCCCGGAACCACTCCGCCTCGTCGTTTATGTCGGCAGGCCTGTCCGGGGGTGACCCCCAGGCCTGCACGATCGAGGCTTCCAGGAATAGCTCCCGGTCCATCTGCTTCAGCGCCCATCGCGGACCACTCAGGTCCCGTCGGACCGGCGCGTCTGGGGTCTGGGCGGAGACGTCGAACTGGATATACCGGTGATCGGAATAGGTCTCCACCTCCTCCACAACGCGCCAGTCGGTGACGCGCGGTGACAGGCTGGGGGTGGCGAACGTAACGTCCACCACCGACTCGCCCGTAAACCGCACGCACGTGGGGACAGAACCCCGGTTCTCGATTACCAGGCCCTGCGCACGGGCCCAGTGCTCGAGTATCCTGCCCCGCCCATGGTCCATGGACCGGGAACCCCAAGCCGGATTTTTGGCGTTGAAGTCCCCGAGGACGAGGGCGGGGAGGGAACCGAAGGCGACGACGACGTCTCCCAGCTCCGTTAGGGAGTTCTGGAACTCGGCGAGAGTTCGGTTCGGGGAGAAATAAACGCCTACCACAGCGATCTCCCCGAACCGTGCTGCGACGATCCCACGCCCTCTCTTGACGTGATCGAGGGGCGGGGTACCGGCGGCGGCCGACGAAACGAGGGTCACCGAGCCGTCCAAGTCCGCCACCCAGTCATTCCTGGGCAGGACAAAATACGGCTCGGCGACCACGGCGACGTTGATCAACCACTGCGCCATGCTCTGGAGCAAAAGTTCCTGAGCAGCGGCGCAGTGGTTGATGTTCGCCTGGAGGAAGCGCAATGGGGCCATTAATCGGGATCCATTGCAGCCTCCTCCAGGGCCCCTCGCGGGGGTTCAGCCACGACGGCGACGGCGGCGGCAGTAGCGACGGCGGCGGCGGCGGCGGTGGCGGTGACGACGGCGGCAGAGGGCCTACCTCTGCGCCTGGCTTTGGTGGGTGGGGCGCAGGACTTGCCCCCAGCCCGGTGATCGGCCGGCTTGCCAACCGCCTCACATGCGAAGCAGTGAGGCGGGGCGGAGCACGAGCCGGCCTTGTGACCGGGCTGACCGCAGCGGAAGCACCTATCGCTGCGGTCTACCTCCGAGGTGCACACGCATGCCGCATGGTTGCCCACTTGGCAGCGGAAGCACCTCAGGGGTCTGGGGTCCAGGACTTTCACCTGCGCAGACACCCAACCAACCAGGAGCCTTCGGCCCTCCTGGATCTTTTTGACCGCCGGGACGGGGCAACTAACCGTAATGGTTTGCGTCCCCGTGAAGCCAGGACGCAGGGCGCCCGCCCTCACCTGATCGGGAGGGCACCCCCCAGTCCTGGCGACGGCGGCCACCACTTCCTCGGCCGTCACGGAGTCATCCAGACCCGATATGCGCATGTCTGCGCGCTTGGTGGGTCTGGAGACTCGGGCCTCCTCCGCATTTAAGGACGCTCTGAGCCGTTCGGCCAGAGCGTCAGCGGCAGGGCCACTGGCCGCGCCGGGGATCTCCAGCATCCGAGCCCCCGTTGCAGTGACCCGGTGACGGAGGCCGCCAACGATGCCGAGCTCCGTGATGTCGATCGCCATCCGCGCCTTCGCCAGCACGTCGCGGTACGACACGCCCCTCTTCACCGCGTCCGGCTGCAGTGTGATCACTACAGCCGCGGTCTTGGGGGCGCGCAATCGCGCCGCGGCGTCTCGCCGCCGCCGTCTCTCCCTACGCCGCGAGGACCTGGCTGCGCCAGCAGCCTTCCTCTTCTCCCCGGCCACTTGCCAGTCGGCGCCGGCCGGAGGAGTCTTTGGAGGAGGCTGCTGGGACGGCTGGTTCCCGGCCTGGGCCTTCTTCTTTTTGGCCGCCTGCTTCGGCCCCGCAGGTGTCGGGGTCGGAGGCGGCTTTGATGGGCCCGATTTCGGCTTGGCCGGGGCCGTCTTTGCCCTCGCAGGGGGCGCCGTCACTGGTGCCGTCCGCACCGTGGCCGTCTTCGCCTGAGGCGGCCTCGTCGTCGTCTGGGGAGGCTTGGACGCGGCCGCAGCCGCGTACGAAGTCGCCGCCAGCGGGGGTCGTAGCACGCGGCTCTCCAATACGGAGAACCGCTGCTGGAAGGCGGCCAGCTCCTGTCGCACCAGGTCGAGAACCGAGTCCTCCGCTGGTGTGGGCTGGCCTTTCTCCTTTTGGCCCCGCGGCGGCGCATTCCGCTGGCCGCCTCCCCTGATTGTGGCCAGGTCCGCCTTGAGGGCGGCGTTCTCCCTCTGGAGAGCCTCAATGGCGGCAGTCAGGCGGGTGACCTCCGGCCGCAGATCGGACATATCATCCCTTGCAGCCGGAGCCCCGCCGTAAGTCCGCGTGGCCGCCAAGATGGAGGCCGTGGCTTCGCCGATCGGGTCCTCCTTGCTCTTGCGGTTGCGCTTCCGCGAGATGGTGCGGATGGCAGCCGCCACGGCCTCTTCTAGTTTGGCCTCGCTCGAGGCCAGACCAGTGTTGGGCTCTCCAGAGGGAGGCCCCCTCCCCGAGGTCTTGCCTCGGCCTTTACCCCGCACGCTAGTGGGGATCTTGCGGGCCGAGACAAGCCCCTCCTCCGACGACGACTCATCGTTGCGGGGGCGCTTGAGGAACTCCTTCCTCCTGTCGGCGCCCCCCTCGTCACTCCTGACTGCGCTCCCAGAGACTAAGCTCTGGAAGCTCTCGGCGTCCGATGCCGAGTCGGTCTCCAACCCGAGCACCAGCGCCCCCTTCCTCCGCGGAGCGGCGCTCTGCGCTCGCTCAACGTTCGGTGCCGGTGAGGTGGACGTGCTGGACAAGTCCAGCGACTCCACCTCACGGGCACGTGAGCCTCCCTGGCTCAATGCGGCGACTGCCGGGGTAAAACTGGGGTAAAAGTGTTTGTTGTCCCCCCCAGAGTACGGTGGGACTGACCGGACGTGTCCGGTGCGGGACTCCCCAGCTGCGGAGCAGCTGGGACCCGCCTGGGTATCTTTTGCAAAAACTTTTTCTTCCATTTTTTTTTTTACTTTTTTAGAGAGGTGAGTTCCTCTGTCCCTACTCCCATTTCCACTCCCCTGGTTCACTTCACGGTTACGTCTAAAGATTAGACGCATACCGGAAGTGAACCTTTCCTCCCCCTTGACCCGATCTCTGAGACCGGGCCCCGCGCCGTCTAGAAGCTCGAGCTAGCTGCTCGATCCTCCAGGCGGCGCGCCTTTCCCCCGGTGTGTCCCTCTTGGTCTGGTTTCTCCCTCTGGGCCCGTCCGGCATGAGTGCCTCTACCGGCATGGCCCCAGAGATCATCGAAACACGCAAGCCCCACCACGACGACAACGTGGGGACACAGTTGGTGGGGACTGACATATACTAGAACCAAAACTTCGTAGACATGTGACATCTACCGATCCGTACTGGGACCGCATCGTGGATTATGGCCCATTCCCTCTCATAGAGTGGAGAGACCTGTGTTCTTGCAGTGGGCACCTAAAATGCTGGATTATTATTATTCACTGATTATTCACTCCACTTACTGGCGAGCAGCCTAAAGAGCGCCTAAAGCTGTGGCTAGTAAATACATCCCTTCCAAGCCCATTTGTACCACCAGCTGATCATCTACACCCTGGATACGTCTCAAAAATCTGTTCAGGTGGAGATTTATCGATACCTCTGCCTTGGAGTGTATATGTGGTTCTGCTCCACAAACCATGGCACACTATATTTCCTGTTCTGCGTGCCGTCAACTTTTCACTGCAGGACTTGATGGAAGCTACCGAAGATGCCAAACTTGTTGCCCAGTTCTGGGCAGATTCCATCTAGCTATTTGCCATCGACACGCCATGAAGAAGATTATTATTTATCGCGGAAAAAACTTTATTAAAAGCCCTGGTTGGAGGCATTTATTATTATAATTGAAGAAAGTCAGGTTAAACAGCCAACAACCTAATAGGTTGACCTGCAAGAGGCTACTCGCAAAAAGAAACAAATGCAATGCTGCCAGTCTTCTGGACACGTTTCTGGATGACAGCGATATGAAGACATTAGTGTTGTTTGAAGACATACTTCGCTGCTAAAGAGAACTAACCATATGGATAGAATTGAAATTACTAGCAATCGTGTTAACAAATGTGTTCACGGCAATAGTGTAAATAGATGGGCTTCGAACCCGTA
Source organism: Tholera decimalis (assembly GCA_943138885.2). Taxonomy (NCBI): domain Eukaryota; kingdom Metazoa; phylum Arthropoda; class Insecta; order Lepidoptera; family Noctuidae; genus Tholera; species Tholera decimalis. The sequence goes on from OW964555.2 coordinate 7,701,827, forward strand.
ACCTCATGATCACAAAGACGACACCGATAAGATATAAGATATATTTATTCAATAAGTAAAATATATCTTATATCGATACCATAGCCATGGCTTGACGCTTTGATTGACGCTTAACCTCTCAAGGACCGCCATTATTTACGTCAACTATTAGTTGAGCACCGCTAGCACACAATTTTTGTGCCAGCGGGGCTCAACTAATACTTGTTTACTGGCACGTTTTTGTGCCGCTGGGGCTCTAGAGGTTAAAAAGATGTATGTACATAGTTAGGTTTAGGACTACTTTGGTCTAGTGGATGCAAGCGTGACTGCTGATCATGAGGTTCGATTCCCAGGTCGAGCAAAACATAATCTATTGGGTTTTTCTATAAATAATTTCTCGGAGCCCGCAGTTTGAAAGTTGGCGATGTCATACCCCCGTGCCTCGGAAAGCACTCATTTAGAAATCATTGATAGTCATTACGCTTACGAGTAGTCAGAAGCCAGAAAGTCTGACACTGGTGTAGCCAAAGGGCAACACCAGGCAACCTCCACAACCCATACCTGGGTAACACGATACCATTTGGCCCGACCCGAACAAGACACGGCCTTGGTCAGAGAACCCGAGATCTATTCTTCAGCAGTCACACTAGCTACCACAAGGCGACTGAAGCAGTTATTAGCACCAATAAAATACGCTTTGTCCAAGTTTCAGATTTGTTAATAGAAGCTCAATCGATGTGGAAACCTGCTATCACAATGACTAATTAGGTATTAAAAAATTATTCAATTATTAATAACTAGTACTCACGCGGGGCTTCGCTCCCGTGGATCCTATCATGGTAAAAACATAACTCTCCTTTTTTGCAGTCACGTAAAAAGTAGCCTATAACCTTCCTCAAGCTTCAAGCTACTTCCATACCAAATTTCATCTAAATCCACCCAGTATTTTCGAAGATTAGCGCGTTCAAGCAAACAAACAAACAAACTTTTCCGCTTTATAATATTAAGTATAGATTTATAACAATCCTACTTATATTTATACATGTGAATGTTTGTATGTTAATCTTTCAATCTGGTATAAATGACTTAAGGGATTAGAGCGAAACTTAACATACATGTAAGTATTCAACGACTTGAAATAACTCGTAGGCTGGTTTTTATCTCTGCAAATAGAACAAAATTTGCATGCATACAAAGTAACGGAAAACAGCTAGTATTCTATAAAACACTTGTAAAATTCAGTACTCGAGCCTTGAGAAATGTGAGTCATTGGTTTTATGTAAATGCTTTCAATCCTACATTTATAATTAACTAGCTTTTGCCCGCGACTTCATTCGCGTAGGAGGTATTTTCCCGCGTAAATCCCGATTCCGTGGAAATTTCGGGATAAAAAGTATTCTATGTCCGTCTCCTGGTTCTAAGCTACCTCCCTACCAATTTTCAGCTAAATCGGTTCAGCCGTTCTTGAGTTATAAATAGTGTAACTAACACGACTTTCTTTTATATATTATATATAGATTAATTATATAACACCAGATACATGTAGTATCTATAATTAATTGGCCAGTCCAAGCTGTGTGTAATTTATTAAGTAAGTACATTATTATATAATAACACATACAAAGTTTGTTAGTCCGAAAATAGGTACTGTAAATTCAATTATATCCTGCATACTAATGATATTAATGTAGAAGTTTAGATTGATGGATGGATATTTGTTATCCAATCATCTCTAAATAGCTAAATACAACTTATAAGTCGAAAAAGTCGAGCACCTCAACGTATAAGTCGAAAAAGTGCTGAATAAACACACGGTCAAAGTCGCAAACAACTACATAGTTTGTTTATAAATGCGAATGTAACTGTCTGTCTATCTATCTGTATCTGTGAGTCCTGTCTATGTGTCTCCGTCTGCCTGTATAATAATTTCCACGGTTTTAAGGATTAGAAAGAAACTTATCACTTAGGGAGATTATGTCTAAGATAAAACTATTAAACCTTGGTGTATCTTCCGTCGGATTAACTCCCAACTTTTACGTGGACCAAGTCGCGGCATAATCGCGTATGGACATATAGGCAATCTTTTTTTTCTTTTTTAAAAAGATAACTAGCAATGTGGGTTGAATTCATATTACTAGCAATCTTTTTAACCCCTCCAACTAAGCTCAGTACTCGATCACAATTAAGTCCGACACTACTCAAAAACACACAGACACACATCACCACATTCACAAATTTTTACTTTTTTCTTTTATGTTCCTTTTACATTGTTTAATAGCATTATTCTTAATTGTATCTAAGCAGTACGTAACTATTTGGTAATCTGTGGCAGTACCTATAATGTTTAGTTTCAGTTATGGAAGAGCGGAGTGTCCTAATACAGACATTATTTGTCTAAAAGGAGGCTCGAATCACTATGCTATGTTGTACGAAAATTGTTTTGTTTTCAATAAATAAATTTTATTATTATTACCTTATCCATTGGGCTATTGACGCTTAACATTTGATATTCATTTTTATGTAAACAGAATAGATCCAAATTTTGTCTATTTCTGGACTCCCACGATGAGATATTATAAAAAGGTCAATGACCGCAATTGCCATGCTACAACGAAACAACTTTACCGGGAATTGTTTATGTACCTAAAAATAGTTTGGGTTTAGCATTACATACTTTTTATGTTTCTTAGGATCATATTAATCACACACGAGGAGCTCATGGCTAAATAGTCACACTGTTTAATCTTTAAGGTTACGCAACGCTTTCGGAGACCTGTTCGAGGATAGGTGACCATATTACTTTATTCGTACCGCAGAAAATACACTAAGACGGCGGTCTCGATTGTAATTTGTACATAAGTGTAAGTTTTTAAGCTAACATGGTCACTAAAAGTATCATTAGAACTTAAAACGGGATATTTATTATGTGTGTATTTTGTTTTCTAATGATACTGTCATTTATACATCTTCGACAGTCGTTGCGGGTAGTCAGAAGCCAGAAAATCTGACATCAGTTTTTGAAGTGAAAACTTCTTTAGCGGCGTTGTGCACAATTTTTGTAATGGTTAAAAAATGTTAAACTCGCGTCAGGACACGTGACCTGATAGAAAATTCGTAAGACGGACGGAGAGTAGACAGCCGGCGGCGCGGCGTAGGAGAGGAAGTATCCCCCTCTCTTTCTACAGCGCGGCGAAAATGTATGCCTGCGCCTACTGTTTCGAGAGATAAACTTTTTAATCTATACTATAATATTATAAAGCGGAAAAGTTTGTTTGTTTGTTTGTTTGTTTGTTTGCTTGAACGCGCTAATCTTCGAAAGTACTGGGTAGATTTGGATGAAATTTGGTATGGAAGTAGCTTGAAGCTTGAGGAAGGTTATAGGCTACTTTTTACCCGACTGCAAAAAAGGAGAGTTATGTTTTTACCGTGATAGAATCCACGGGAGCAAAGCCCCGCGTGAGTACTAGTGTAATATAAATTGTCATGTTTGTGTACGATAGCGCAATAAATAAATATTGTATTCTACCACATACATGATAGTACTTTTATACTGATAATTAAAGCAATTCGTTTAAAATTATTCCCTAACCATTCTAAAATATCAAAAATGCACAACGTAAATATTCAAGTTTTCACTTCTGCCGGCACTCCCGGAGTGCAACCTTTTTTTTTGAAACCTCTTGTCGGCTGCTTAACCGAGCTTGCCTGTAGTTGCCTTAATTAATAAATTAATTAAATCCTCCAACCAGGGCTTATTAAAAAACTTAAAAACTAGGCGACTACACGCTAAGGGCACCCACTGTGGGGTACGCACCTGATACAGGCCACTGTTATAGGTATCCCCAAACCAGGCAAGCCAAAGTCTGACCCGTCTAGCTACCGTCCCATTAGTTTATTCAACGTCCTCGGCAAAATCTATGAAAGGCTTGTATATAAGCGGATCAAAATCTGACGTCAGTTTCTGGGTTGTAGAGATCAGATGGTCAGTCAGAGCTGACCTCAACATAGTAGTATAACATTTCAGAAAAGACTAAGCAGATGACAAGGATCCTATTAATCACGTTTATGAATTATTTAATTATTAATTCGCCATCATACTGTTAGACAACAATGTTAATAAATCTATGAGAACTTTATCACCGAAAACCACAGTTATTAAGTACGAACTTTGGCCAAATTTGGCTACGACATGCTACGCCATAGTTACTCGGTTGCTACACCATTGTTTCCCGGTTGCTACGCTATAGTTTCGCGGTTGCTACGCCGTAGCAGCTACGGACCACAAGAGAATTAGAGAATGCTGATATCAAAATGTAAGCTTAGAATTAGTATCTTATTATGGCATTTGATTTGAGAATCCCAAACGAATCTATTTCTTGTAATTAATAATTGTAATTTATTAAAAACAACAATATAAACGTGCCCGTTCTTGTCTGAATCGCCTGATGGTTAGCGATACATAAAGTCTACGATGGCATGAGCGAGCCTAGAAAATGCCCGTTCACTCTTGCTGTAAACGGCTGATGAATCATGTGTAAACTACTGATTCTTAGGTGTAAAGTTTTATTTTACAAACATAATTATTATGTATTCATTGACTACATATGATCTATTCACCAACAATTTTTTAAGGAAACCAAATGCCTACTACCTACATAGTTCCACATTATTTTATTTCGTTACAGATTAACTTACCACTCCTCCAATCACTTGCGTAATGAAGATATTGATACATCAACGTCAAAGTATAATACCACCCCAAGCCGAAATCTCGTGCAAGACATAATCAATTTTATGACCTTAGGATAAGGTTAAAAATACAATGTAAGCTACGAGTATCGGAATCTTTTTATTAAGTCCCTCGTCTCTTGTATACATTTTCGTTACAATGTCTTACAACTTTTACAATACGCAATTAATACGCAGAACAAACTTCGCAGTAACATTGAAATTGAAAGAAAGATAAATTTGTAAAGTTGGCGGCCGAGGATTGTTCCGTCTTCCCAACAGTTTCTTGAGCCAACAATGCCTTATGACTTTTGATTTATAATTATAAGGTTCTGTTGAGCTAACTCAATTTGCAGTTATTAATGAAAAAAAGTTTATTGTTCTTTTGTAATTTATTGCTCTTTAATTAACTTTAGAGTATTATAATAGAGAACTTTTTGCTATATCTACCCAAATCACTCTTATTTAACTAAATGTCAATATATAAATAATTATTTTCGTTACGGAATTTCTTGATTCCGTCGCTGCGCTCAAACCCCCCAAAATAAAAGCTATGCAGTAGCTTAAAAATATTTGAATTTAAATTTATCTGTAACGCATGATGAGTGATTACGATTTTTTTTCATTATTCTGTATGATGTAACCTTGTACCCACTCATCCCACTAAAATTACTTTTAAAAATTATACTTAACTCAATTTAAAAATTATATTTTTATATTGACTTGACATTTTATAATGTTCTTGAGATAAAGGTTTGTAACACTACCAACCAAGGCAATACATAGATAGATAGATATACTCTTTATTGTACGCCATAACAAAATTAAATGAGGTTTAAAAACTACAAAGGGTGTTACAATGGGCGGTGTTATCGCTAAAAGCGATCTTTTACTTCTCTAATCTTCTTTTAATCTTTGCATGAATTTGACACAGCAGGAGAAAATAAATACGCGGGTATACTATTCACTTACATACAATAAACAAGTAATAACCTACATACTACAAATATACGTATATATACATAAGAAAAAAAAAGCTGAGATACCTATATAAAAATACTAACAAATTAAAGAGAGAGATAGAGATCTTTTACCATGTTTTTGAAAGAAGGAAGGGTTTGTGCTTGTCTTACTGACACGGGAAGAGTATTCCACAGTCGTACTGCTTGAGCTGCGAACGACTTACCTAAGAAATTGGTGGAGTGACTCGTTACCTCTAGCCTCAAGTTTTACGATGACCTCAGAAATTTGGCATGTGCGTCATGGAGGAATACCTAGTTTTGGAAACAGAGCTCCATTATTATTGATGTATGTTTTGTGAAATGTTTGTTTGCAAATAAAGATAATAAATTGTATTGTTATGGCTTATATCTGTGGGAGAAAGTATCCACCAATTTTTTTTTTTCTATAACGTTAAACTACTTGAATGCGATTACACAACTTGATACAGAACAACACCTTTAACAATATAATCACTTCAGCAACACCCTTAATATCAATGTTTTAAAGGTTAGCAAATATCTCCTCAGATTCTTACACTTACAATCACTTTCACCAATCTTTCACTAAGAAAACAACACTGATAGGTTTTTTGTACTAAACAAGTATTTATATATATACATATATACTTATATTAATTCTTATTACCTCATATCTCCAGAACCGCTTTTTTTTTTAACGTGGTAAAATTATCAAATAAGTCCTCCCACTCCGGGCAGGGTGGGAGGGACTGTCAGACTTTTACTGACTAAAATCTACGGATACTTAATAACAAAATACTACATTTATGTTCTTACCGGTAGGTATAATCTTCAAGTCTTTTCGAAATGCTTTTAGCGAAGTTTGTGAACGCCTCAAGTCTTGAGTACGACTGTGCCAAACATTTTAGGGTTGGGTAGGTAGGTAGAGAAAACCATTACGATTTTGGCATCTCAAGATAGAAGGATAGATATACTCTTTATTATACACCATAACAGAATTAAAAACTACAAAGGGTGTTGCAATGGGCGGTCTAATCGCTAAAAGCAATCTTTCAATCCTTTGGATGGATTTGACACAGCAGAAGAAAATAAATTCGCGGGTAGCCCATGGCGTACTATTCACTTATATACAATAAATAAGTAATTATCTACATACTTAATACACATATACATATATGTACATAAAAATATATATATGCTTATTATATGGTGTTAGAGCAAATGGGAGTAAAGGACTTTAATAAAAGGAAATTATTTGTTTAATAAAACTGCGTCATGGCACTGTAAATAAATTAAATGATGCAATTCACTTCATATCATCCTTTTTAAGGAAATCGTGGCTTAATAATAACAACCATACGGGTCGACCCGTATGGTTGTTATTATTAAGCCACGATCTTTAAAGTTAAGCAATGCTTGCTGAGGTTGGTTCATGGATGAGTGACCATCTTAACATATTCAGATTCCACAATGCATTGGCAGTCATCACGGGTAGTCAGAAGCCAGAAATTCTGACACCAGTTTTTGCAAACGGTATCGTGTTACCCAAAGTACTGTAATATGCGCAAATGCAGTATTTTGGTTACGTCTCTAGGCGGGGGAACAACTCCATAGAGCAGCTAGTCGTTCAAGGAAAGTGAAGGAATCCAGGTTGCGAGGCAGGTCAACCTATGCGCTGGACTGACCAGGTGAAATCAGCACTGGGAAGTGGCGTATCTGAGTGCGCAAGGCACTCTGCCAACAGGAAAAAATTCCGGGAGATCGTGCGGAGAGCTGTGTCCACCCCTACCACCAACGCAAACGCCATAACGTGACCACGACCGCTCTGTCAAGAGCGAAGTGACAAAGAAGAAGATCCTCTTACCTAGCTTCTATCAACGGTCAGATAAACGGTTGCTCCATATAAATTACACTTACTCAGCTGCACCCAATTAGAAGTCGACTACTAGATAGTTTGAAAAAGAGTGACTGCGTTCATAACAGCAATCCCTATTTTAAACCAAGCAAAAGTAGGTAGTAATCTTTCACAGTACAAAGCATTTTTGCTTGACTACAATAACCAAAATTAAAATTAACGGATTTGCGATGTATCATGTAGCAGAGGCTCCCACGTGCTAAGACCAAACTGCATTTACTTGCATTCACATATCAATCTCTAACTGTAAAACTTGAATTAAATGTGTAAGACCCTTGGGTCCTTCAGGTAAGAACACTAACTGTATTTGGCTTACTACTACACACAACGGAGTGCAGACGCCGTCCGACTCGTACCACGTTCATCACAAGACTGAGGTTTGATAGGCTCCAGAGTAGTACGTGAGACAATGTATTGTATCTACTATATAGATACAAACACTACGAATTGGAATTAGCATCTTCTGTGTACTTATTTGTTCATATTACTTCTTCTTTATTTATGTTTTAATAAATTGTAAGTGTTCAGTACCAAGCCAGCCAACGGTAACTGGTATGCCGAACTGTCCGCGATTACACGGAGCTTTAACGTTGCTTTTCAGACAATAGGCTCTTAGGCCGTAATGATTAAGCTTATAGCCTAGACTTACCCTCTGAGCTGGGACGACAAGCTTCGACCTTCCTCAGGCCACGTCCGTGATATGTGTGTAAGTATGTAATGAGTGATTGAAACGTGTAATGATGGTCAAGTGTTCATGGACGTTCACAAGGCGCCGGTCTTCAGATGGCGTGGTCCAGACAGCATTAACGTTGCCCCACAGGCGTATTTTAGCACCAATTCACAATTACTTTCAACAAAGTTCGCGTGTCATTCTGCTGACTTCAATACGGCGTTATTGTTCCAAATATCCCAGGTTTCTACTCAATTCGGGATTCTAGATTTCAACTAATCACTAATCACAATCAATTTATCCTTAACCTCGCAGATTCAACTCGATTTTCAATTACAAACAATAAATCAATCTCAACAAACTCGGCGGTTGCTTTTTGCAAGGAAAAGATATATGTCAAGTCATTTTCAAAGACCATAGATAATTAATATTGCCAACCAAAAGGTGCGTTCTGTTACATGTTGGACGGAACAGTAAGTGTACGTTAATTGATTAACATAATAAAACAGAATCTGCCTTTAACTTTCTCACTGCTGGGACTTGGGACTCCTCAGTAACCGAGGGAATAGCCATTCATGCCAGCCCAGCACGGGTGTTAAAGTTTCAGACTTGCCGGTCCTATAATATACCGGTTTCCTCACGATATTTTACTTTACCGTTTTGAGAGCAGTGGTCAAGATAAAACTGTAACATAATAATGTGCCTAGGATGAAACTAACGTCTTAAAACTCGAAAGTAGTAAGTACCTCTTTTTTTAAAAGAAAGCAAAATACACATAATTATTGCCCATTGTACACTAGTTTTATTATTTGTACCCATATATGTATTTTGTATAAGCCATATATATATTTTAAGGTGTACAATAAAGTATATAATTAATAAATACATACGGAACCCCACACATTAACGCGAAAACGTCCCTACAAGAGCTCCTTTTTATCACGTTTTTCTTACGAGAACTTTTCAAAAACTTAAGAACTCGTCAAGCGTGTGTCGCTGTGACCTTTGCAGGAGAGAAGATGAAACTAAGGGAGACTTTACGACTTATCTCACCGGGATTAAGAGTTTTTTTTCTTACGGGAAATCATTGTAACTCGCCCCTTGAGTAAAAACTTTTTGGAACGAATTACTTTTAGCAAAATAGTGTACTTGCGAATGTAGGGATGAAACAATTTTATGGGATTATTCAGATGTTTATGTTAGAGAAATTGGCCATAAATATTTTTGTGTGAATTTTATTTGTGCTACCATTTTTTATTGTTTTTCTATTGTATCATAGCTACGAAACTGTTTTATTATATCTCAGATGTGTCGTTAAGAATCAAGTCAGTCAGTTTGTACATAGTTATTTCGTTACATAAGTTATCTCGTCCCTCTATAAGGTTTGAACACTAAATACAAAGGATATTTACAGCTTTATATTTATCAACCGACGAAAGAAACGGAGGAGGTTATCAATTCGACGAGTATAATATATTTTTTTGTATTTTTTTTACGTATGATCACCGATTACTCAAAGACGGATGAACCGATTTGGAAAATTATTTTTTTGTTTGAAAGGGTATACTTCGAAATTGGTCCCATCGTCACCAAATCAGGATCTGATGATGGGATCGTGGAGAAATCGAGGGAACTCTTCAAATATTATAGGCACACCTACAGTGATTTGAGTATTTTTTATAGTAACTTGTGTAGTTGCATTCGAAAAGCACCATTTGTGGAACTACTCAATATACAAGTTGGCATAATAAGTATTTCATGGGTTCTGCTTCGATTACTTGAATATGGTTACTAAGCACAATATGCTCGTCACAATACATATGGTCAAGTGAAGCTGATGGTGAAGTACTAGGAGAACTCCTCAACAATTAACGGCCTAGCATTGGGAAAGGCAATATTTTGTAAAAGGTTATAAGTAGTTGAGATTTAGGCTTTTGTAACTAGGTAAATTATAAATCGACCAACTAAAAAGAGTGAAATAAAAACTTTTTACCAAAAAATTTAAACGACGTCCAAAAACACTGCAAAGTGAAAAATAACTTTAATTTCGGTAGTCGGTGACTTTAGTTTTGTATTTTTGTTTTTGGCACCGACTTCCTAAATTACATATCCTACTAATACATATCCTACTAATATTATAAATGCGAAAGTTTGTGAAGATGTATGTATGTTTGTTGCTCTTTCACGCAAAAACTACTGAATTGACCGCAATGAAATTTACTTAAGATAGTCGATATCCTGGAAAAACACAGGATTAACGCGGGAAAAACCTCCTACGCATATGGTGTCGCGAGCAAAAGCTAGTATATTACATAGCGATACAAAAATATACTAATAAACAGGAAAAGAAAGGGGTTTATGAAAACTCGGCTCCTCATTATTTGTTACCATTCATATCAACCTCCTAAATTAATCCTTTAAATAAATGAATAGTTTAAAAAACACTAGAAAAACACGCTTTTATAAATGCACGTAAAAACAAAAAAAAAATGTTACGAAAACCGACAACGGATTTTCTTTATGTTTGTTATAACCTTGGTTGGTTTATGGTGTTCAAAGTCCATTACGTGGCCTTTCTCACAAGTGCAAACACGACTATGATACGATATTCCATCATGGAATGCCAGTGCCTATCTTCCGGCTTCATCATCAGACCTTGAAACCTAATCGTCGTCAAAGTTCATTACAAGACTTTTCTAATAAATCCAAAACAGCTATGAAACGATTTTCCATCATGAAATTCCAGTTCATATCTTCCATATATTATTGTATTGACATCAGAACTACATACAGCTGCCAATTTTCATTACGCTTCGACCCTTGAAAGATGGTTAAAGTAGTTACCTTAGATTCCATTACATAGTTAGTTACATACAGGTCGACCTAATAAAAGCGTGTTAAAAACAAATTCCGACAAACATTTACATTCTGAATCCCTGTCGCTTGCAGCTCAATAAATAACAATGTTTTAACAATATTGGACAAATAAATATCGTCACGTCAAACCGAACCACCTTCCAAATGAAATTCCGCTTGATTCACTTATTAATCCAGTGTCGGGGTAGAACGCGCAAAATTAATTAAAGTTACTCGATTTAACGTATATGTTTGGTAGTATTGAGTAAATGGTTTTTGTTAATAGTTGTTGTTTACAGGTGAAACTAAATACTCTCATGAATCGTTACTTGTTCATAAAAATAATTTACAATAGGAGCTTGAAAATTAAAATAAAGTGACGATGCAATTTGGTGCTTCAAGCGTTTAAATTAAGAGCAGGCTCCCTAAATTGTATGTAATTTTGTATTAATATTCTGAAACAATCACGCATACAATCAAAATGGAAGATACTCAGCAGCATGAAAGATTACTCAGATTTTATGTCTAAAATTAGTATTGACAGTAAGAAAATATAGTTTATTATCCAAACATAGGACATTTTTTTCTCTAGATCAATTATCAATTTAGTTATAAACGAAATAAGAATTGAGACTTACGACATTTAGTTTCGAACCTGAATATGGTAAAAGAGCGCACGCGATATTTTACTGCTGCGTTAGCGTTTAGCACACAACGGCAGTTTCGAAACCGAACATGGTGAAAGAGCGCACTCGATATTCAACTTAATTACTACTGTGTTAGCGTTTAGTATGCAACGGCCTAACCGGGGTGGATGGGGGCGGAGCTTGCGTGAAAATTATTTTACACTGCCTGGTGTTAAGTCTCAGAACTAAAATATTCTAAGCATATATGTATACAAAATGGAAACAGATTTTGTGCTATAAATGTTGGGAACGTATGCAGGCGTTTGAAAAAGTGTCAACATATCTTGACAAAACATGCAAAACAACAGGTAGCGAACAGTGTAACATGATAGTCCCTCAGCTAATCCATGAGAATAATGAACTGAAATACTACAATGAACTTCTGATGACGCAACACGTAAGCGAACACTCCAGACGGCGGCGGGGTCTTATCAATGCCGTTGGAAACATTGCAAATTCCCTATTCGGTGTATTAGACGAATAATTCGCGGAAGAACAGCCGAAACATCAACAAAATACAACAAAATGAATAACATTTAGCTAGTTTATGGAAGAATCAGACGTCGATTGTCGAATCGGAGTACAATTTGTTGAAAAGAACAGAAAAAATCATGACAAAACAACATAAAATAATTAACAAACATCTTATTACGCTGGATAACAACTCAAACAAATTACAACTAGAGATAAACAACATATTAGGGATATGTTGTTTCTTCAAGAATTTACCATGACAGCCTTAACAGCCAGCATTTTTTTTAATTGTGGATGAGCCCGCAGCCACAGCCGGCAGAGAATTCCACAGCTTGGAAGTGCGCAAAATAAATGTGGAGGAGAAGCGCTTGGTACGACAAGACGGTATATCAACCAAGTGTGAGTGGTATCCAGCCGTGCGTCTGGTAGACCGGTAGTGAAAAGGAGATGGAGGGATCAGGTCATGGAGCTCCTGCGCACACACCCCGAAGTACAATCTGTAGAAAACTGACAGGCAAGCAACGGTTCGCTAGGCTATGAAGCTTGCCCGATAGCGCCTCGTCGCCTATAATCTTTTTAGCCCTGCGCTCGATCGAGTCCAGCGCAGCAAGTTGGTATTTTGCAGAGCCATCCCACAAGTGGCTACAGTACTCCATGCAGGAACGGACCTGTGCTTTATATAGATTCAGAAGCTATCCAGGCGTGAAGTACCGCCTCACTCTGTGTAGGATTCCTAGCTTTTTTGTTACAGTCTGAGCTCTGGACTCGATGGTTGAGCCAATACAATACAATAACGTTTATTCACTGAAAAAAGTGTTACAATTTTAATATGACACTGGATCCCGCACTAGGATACCCTGTGTCGCAAGATCCCGTCTCTCTAGATATAAATGGTTTAGATCTAGGGATACAAATACAACAGAGGATATCAATAAATTAAGCTAAGGTAGGTAATTATACAACGTGTAACGGAAACCCCATATCTATCCAAAAGGACTGAAGACAACATTTGGTATGGAGTCTCTATGCAAAGTTTCAGCTCAAAATAAGTGACTCACAGAATTGGCCCCAAATTATTGGTTTCGTATGTTTCTTGAATACCAGTAATAACAAACGTGTCACATCACTATGAGGGTCATCACTTTCCACGTCACTTGCCAATAAAACGATAATTCTCTTCGTTCTTCTTAATTTGAAAAATTCGGTCTCTGGTATCAATGTATTGAAATTTCTAATATGCTCCACACATGTACACATAGGATTAGAAAACCCTTGCCATATCGTTTATTATCATCCAAAGAAGCCGTGCACTGGGTATGTATATACCCTTTAAATTACACGTTGTATAATTTGACGTAGTTACGCAAAAATGATCCAATCCACACTTTTTCCGAAATTTATTTATTTATTTATTTATTATATACTTTATTGTACACCTTACAATACATTTAAAGATACAAATAATAAAACTAGTGTACAATGGGCGGTCTTATCGCACAGGGCAATCTCTTACAGACAACCTTTGGATGGACAGAAATGAAAGGAGACAGATTTAGGGCTGTCAGTGTACAACATCATACTAATCAAACATAATAATATAAAATACATACCATATATATGAATATAATATATACTAATACATATCAAAATCATAATAGAGAAAGGAGGGGAAAAATTAAATTATAGTGAGAGGTAATGCTCTTTCACCATTTTTTTGAAAGTAGGTAATGTTTGAGCACGCCTCACATCTATGGGCAATGCATTCCATAAACGAGCTGCTTGGATAGTGAAAGATTTATCGAAGAAAGAAGTGGAATGCATACGGATACTTAACTCTAAATTTTCCAATGATCTCAAGGACCTTGAATGTGTGTCACAGAGAAACCGAAAGCGGTCTTTAAGATAAAAAGGAGTTAAAGGATTAATAAAGGATTAATTCGCCGGAATGTTCATTTACTTTCTCTGCTTTATAATGATAAAGCAGAGAAAGTAAATGAACATTCCGGCGAAACCTAATAGGAAGCCATTTGAGCTTAGTACGAAATTCAGAAACATGGTCATATTTGCGCAAGCCAAATATAAACCTAATACAGAGATTTTGAAGTCGCTCTAGCTTGTCAAATTGGTCTTGGGTCAAATCAAGATAGCTGGCATCAGCATAGTCCAAGATAGGAAGAAGAAGAGACTGTGCAATTGCAATTTTAGTGGTGATGGGAAGAAAATTACGAAGCCGTCTCAGGGAGCCTGCAGAAGCAAACAGTTTACGACTGACTTCCTGCAGTTGCTTCGTCCAAGACAGAGTTTTGTCGATGTATATCCCCAAGTTCTTCACAGCGTGACTGAACGGAATGACGGTGTTATTAAATGAAACTTCGGGAAGTGTCGACCAGTCGATCTTAGAGATAGTCCGGGAGCTACCAACAACAATTACTTGGGTTTTGGCGGGATTAATTTTCAGTCCGAACTCAGTGCTCCAATCACTAATCCGAGAGAGGTCCCCATTAATTGTCCCAATGGCATCAGATAATTCGACGAGGGGTGCTTGCGTGTAAATTTGCAAATCATCAGCATACAAGTGGTAGAAGGAAGATAGTCGTTGAGTGATAGCATTAATAAAAAGTACGAAAAGTAAAGGAGATAAAACGCCACCCTGCGGCACACCGGCAGAGGTGTCACACCAAGAAGAGAAAGAATCCTCCGTGCAAATACGCTGCCGGCGACCAAACAGGTAACTATGAAACCAGTCAATTACCGAAGGAGATATGTTAAAAGAGCATAGAACGCCAAGCAGAATGTCGAAGTCAACTGTATTAAAAGCATTGCTAAAGTTAAGTAGTGCGAGTACCGTTAACTTCCCCATCTCCATGCCTGACCTTATATCATCCGTAATATGAACGAGTGCTGAGGTAGTGCTGTGACCAGGTCGAAAACCAGATTGGAAGGGATTTAAAAGATTATGTTTAGAAAGGAAGGCGCTGAGTTGTTGATGTACAAGTTTTTCAAGGACTTTGGATAGAAAAGGAAGAATGGAAATGGGTCGGTAGTCAGAGAAAGATGCGGGATGCGATTTCTTAGGTAACGGGATAACTTGAGCGTCTTTCCAAGCTTGGGGAAAGATACTACTAGAAATAGAGAAGTTAAGGATATAAAGGATGGCCGGAAGAATGTTGTCAAGGATAGGAATGATCATCTTATAATGATATATATATATATATATATATCTTATATCATTTAGTTATAATGATATCTTTAATAATATCACCCTGAACATGCGTTTGGTATATATAACTCAATTGCAGAAATAGTGTGGATTGGATCCTTTTTGTGTAACTACGTCCAATTATGTGGTGTGTATGATGTGAGGGTGAGTTGATGTGAGCAATAGTGTGTGTTAGGACTTCATAATTAAAAGGTTTTCTGTACAAAATAATAATGTACTGAATAATGTACCTACTTTATGAATTTTCATATCTGACATCTGAATGATGACCCGTTTCAACGTGAAAAGCTAAATAACATTCGTGTTTCAAACTAAAATCTATTGTGTTAACTTTGATCGTGTTCATTCCCAAAATGTTTATGACATTTCGTAATTAAAATTGTATAGGCAATATTTGTTGGGTTAAGTGGTTTTAGCGGTTGGAATATTGACAATCGTGTCATGTGGATTTATGTTATTAGTTCGATATTGTAAGCTGAGGAGCTAAATACTAAATGACAACAGCCTCATGGTCAATCTTCAAGGTGCAACGCTCAAAAATAAATATGTTATACAACAATTTTATATCTCGAAAAATGTTAAGGTCACCCATTAATAGACCGAAGGTCTATTAATGGGTGACCTTAACATATTTCGAGATATAAAATTGAAATAATTAATTGAAATTGTTTATTGAAATAATTGATTTTTATTTATTTATTTTATTTGTTCCATAGTTCACACACATTAGTTACATTTAAGTTGGTGCCAACATAAACTCATTAGAGTTTTACCGTGCACCAAAAACATAGACTACATAATTTAACAATCGTAAGAATTATTTAACAAATTAAATTACATTGGGGGTATAAGCTAAAAAAGTAACAGTTATTTACTACAACTAACGAGCACACATGGGTCACCATTCTGACCGGCCGTCTTTATAACAAAAGTGGTGGTGGAATGTTAGACGGTACAGGTTGTTCCCAAAAATGAAAATGTTTATTATTAATAGTAAATTTTTTCTTAAATAAGTTTTTTGTTTTGATGTCAGGTGTTAATCTTGATTCTTATTCTTAGTATTTATATTAGGGCCTTAGAACTAAAACTATATAATAAATATATTCTATCTGAACTAGGTTAAAATAAACCTGTATCTCAGGTAAATCATTCTAGTGCTGACATAAATATTATCTAAAATTTCTTAAACAAATACTTAGTATATAACTTATAAACTACACACAGCTAAATTATAAAATTATGTCAGTTGCATAACATAAAAACTAGGTCATATTTACTTTGTTTTTTATGAAATGATATTTTTATATACTTTACATATTATGATATTTTTATGTGTGTTATTGTGTAAAGTTAAAAATAAACTTATATGTGGGAAGGGTGACTGTCTCATAAGTCTAGTCACTAGTGGTCGCAAGTGCGAATTCGATTCCCGGGTTGGTCAAAAAGTACTAGGGTTTTTCTACACGAAATTTTTAGTAGCCTGGAGTGGAAGTTTTTATTTTATTTTTTATTTTATTTGTTAGGGAAAACAAACAGTTACACTTTATTCATAACAAAAAAAAAACATGAACATATAGGGTTGAACAAATGTGCAACCAACGACGTTAGAAAGACAGTATTGTTATTAAAGTTAGGATACAATATAGGTGTATAAAATGACTAGGTGTATACAATTATTACAAAGCTAAAATAACTCAGGCAAATTTCTAATTTTATATAAAAGCAAATTTCTAAATCTTCTAACTGGTAGTGGAAATAGGTCCAAGTCAGAGAAGAACTTATTGTAATTGCTAGCAAGGCGACGAAGAGGGGCACCTCTTCGCAGGCCCACATTCGTACGACTAGAAGTGACGGCGAATACGGGCCGTGAGAGCGAAGTTGGCGCTGTAATACTCGGAAAACATGTTAAGCCGTTAGTCCCATTTGTGTGTGCTCATCTTTGACAGTCGTTACGATTAGTCAGAAGCTAGAATGTCTGACATTGGTCTGGCCAAGGGGTTGTGAAAGAAGCAGGTGCCATATAGAACACTAGAACTCAGCTGTATGGTGTTAGGCTGAAAGCCGACTTCAACAAAGTTTAGAAAGGCTAAGCAAATGAAGACGATATTATAAACTATGTAATAATCGGGGTTAAGGAACGACTTTTAAGTCTATTTCGTGTGCGGGTATTAAATTAATAGACAGTTAAATATGTATACAACGTGTAACGGAAACCCCATATCTATCCAAAAGGACTGAAGACAACATCTGGTATGGAGTCTCTATGCAAAGTTTCAGCTCAAAATAAGTGACTCACAGAATTGACCCCAAATTATTGGTTTCATATGTTTCTTGAATACCAGTAATAACAAACGTGTCACAGCACTATGAGGGTCATCACTTTCCACGTCACTTGCCAATAAAACGATAATTCTCTTCGTTCTTCTTAATTTGAAAAATTCGGTCTCTGGTATTGTGTATTGGAATTTGTAATAAGTTCTACACACGTAGACTTAGGATTAGAAAACCCTTGCCATATCGTTTGTTATCATCCAAAGAAGCCGTGCACTCGGTATGTATATACCCTTTAAATTACACGTTGTATAACACCTCATGATAACCAGTTCGGGTTCAGACCTGGGCTATCAACGGAAAGCGCTGTGTTGTCTTTTAAGCATGCTGTCACGGAGCCAGGGGTAGATATCCTGTTTATGTACGACCAGTTTACCTTAATGGTATGCAATTAAAGAGGCCATACAAGTTTAAATATCTAGGCCATGTGTTTACCCCTGACCTGAAGGACGATGAGGACATTGAACGTGCGCTCGAACCGACAATGCCCTCCGCATTGTCGATTCGAGCGAACATGCTGGCCCGCAGTTTTGCTCGTTGTTCCCACACCGATTTTTCGTGTTACATTTTTATGTTGTTTTCTGTTTCTTTTTTCTTTTTATTTATTTTATTTTATTTATTTATTTTATTATTTATGTACACACAGTAAAATACATTAAGATAAACATAATTATAATATCTGAGTACAAAGGTACTGCTTATTTCTTAAGAAATTTCTTCCAGCAGACCTGCGAAAGGAGAAGTGAAAAAGAAATGTAGACAATAGTGTGTGAGAACAAGAAGAGAAATAAATATGAATTTGTGAAGTCTAAAACTAAAACTAAAATATTAAATATACTTACACATACTTACAATGCAATAAAAATAACATATACTTAAATAAATACATAATGTTAGAATATATAAACATATAATATAAATATATATATATAAATAATTAACACAGTTAAGAGGAAAGGTAATGCTCTTTTAATCGACATTTGAATAGAGATATAGTTTTTAAATCACGAATGCTAGGCGGAAGTGAGTTCCACAATCTTACAGCATGGACAGAGAAGGAATAAGAGTAGTAGCTAGTTTTATGAGGATGAGATTTAAGGAGGGATCTAAGGTGTGATCTACACGGTACGTCGCTAGAACGAGCGTAAGAAAAACGCTCACGCAGGTAGGAAGGGTAAGACGGGTTGTGTAGAATGTTGAAGAGGAGACACAAAATCCTAGTGTTCCTGCGAAGACGGATTGGGAGCCACTTGAGTTGCTTGCGAAGGTGAGAAACATGGTCATACTTTCGAAGACCGAAAACAAAGCGAATGCATAGATTTTGCAAGCGCTCAAGCTTGTTTAAAAGCTCCTCGGTAGCATCCAAATAGCAGGCATCGGCATAATCTATAATCGGCTGAATAAGTGTTTGTGCCAAAGAAATTTTAGTCTTCAAGGGAAGAAGACTTTGAAGGCATTTCAGCGAATGAAAGGAAAAATTTACCTTTCGGCTGACCTCGTTGACCTGAGCACGCCACGAGAGATTGGAGTCAATAACTACACCCAGATCTTTAGCGGTTTCGGTATATTCAATGCGAACACCATCAAGATATAAAGGCATCAGAGATGCAACAACAGCCGCACTGCGAACGAATCTGCTGCCAATGATTATGGCCTGGGATTTAGTTGGGTTAATTTGCAAACCAAATGACTTAGCCCAAACGCTGATGCAAGCCAGGTCATGATTCATTGCAGCAATTGCAGAATCCGCGTCAGCTACATTAAAATGTCGGTAAAGCTGCAAGTCATCTGCGTAGAGATGGAAACTAGAGGAGATTACTCTGGTAACAAAGTTTATGAAAATTGAAAAAAGAAGAGGAGAGAGAACGCTACCCTGAGGAACACCCTCAGTGAGGCTACACCAATCAGAGAAGGACTCCTCCAGGCGAACACACTGAGAGCGTCCCCGAAGATAAGAACCGAACCAGGCTAAAGTGGAAGGAGAGAAATTGATAGATTTGAGGATACCTAGTAATATGTCGAAATCCACTGAGTTGAATGCGCTACTGAAGTCCAGCAATACAAGAACTGTAAGGGACTTATTCTCCATTGCCCAGCGGATATCATCAGTCACTTTTAAAAGCGCGGTAACAGTACTGTGACCCGAGCGAAAACCGGATTGAAAAGGAGATATTATCGAGTTTGACGCCAAGAAAAATGATAATTGTCTATGAACTATGTGCTCAAAAACTTTAGAGAGAAAAGGGAGGATAGAAATGGGTCTAAAGTGGGTTAATAAAGTAGGATTGTTAGTTTTAGGTAAAGGTATTATGTGAGCCTGTTTCCAAACATACGGAAAGGAGCAAGAGGAAAATGAGTGGTTGAAGATGTGAGTGAGAACAGGAAGTAACGAGGAAAGGATAAGAGTTATCATTCTTGAACACAACTTATCATTACCGACTGCTGAAGAAGTAATCGCAAGAATAGACTTCTTAACGTCATCCTCAGTAACATCGCTAAGCTTAAAGAGAGGACAAAGTGGTAACGGCAACCTAGAAAGACTCTCTAGTGTCGCAGCTTTAACAGACGGATCAAGAGAAAAGGGAAGGAAAGAGAAATGCTTATTTAGATCATTGAGGTTGACATCCTTACACTGGTTGGTAGGTGACTTACCTATGCCTACAGATTTGAGAAATTTCCATACAACGGAAGAACTACGATTATTGAGTTGGTCGTGAAAATAGCGTCTCTTAGCATCTTGACACAGATGACTGCAGCGATTACGTAATGATTTGTAATAAGAGAGATTCAGCTCTGAAGGTCTGCGCTTATATCTGCTCTTAGCTTTATCCCTGCGAGCCATAATCTCTTTAATTTGTTGCGTTATCCATGGTGCAGGGTTATGTCTAACTTTGACACGTCTGATAGGGGCATGCCGATCATATAAGTCGAGAATGGTTGCATTAAAATAATTCACCTTATCGTTGATGCCATCGATCTCAACCAGAGGGGTCCAGTCGAGATCGCCGGCATCACGCTGCAAAGCCTCCAGATCTATGCCCTTGTAGTTACGGAGATATAAAAGCTGGGGCTTACGCTTGGGAACACGAATACGATACGATAGATAAATGAGATCGTGGTAAGAAAAAGTAGCCGTAAGTTGGCCATGGTAAGAAACATTACTAGACGAGGAGACAATCATAAGATCTAGAAAAGAGGGTGTACAATTAGGAAAATAGTGAGTTGCAGAAAGAGGCAAAACTTGCAGATTGAAAGAAGACAACAGTGAAAGGAGTTTAAGGGAGCGAGAATCATTTTTAATCAAGCAAGTATTAAAATCACCCATCAAAATGACATGCTCATACATGGGGCAAAGATCACTGAGAGTGGAGTCGAGAGAATTAAAGTAGTCTATGTGAAGATTAGGACTGTAGAGCACTGCAAGTAAAACCTTTGTATGATGAACAGTAATTTCAAGAAACAAATATTCAGCCGACTCAGAATACCGTGATGGAGATGAGCTGACCACCCTATAGGGTAAATCAGCACGCAGGTATATAGCAACACCTCCTCCACCTTTGTCAGTCCTATCATTGCGGATCAAGACGAAGCCGGGAAGTGAGTACTGAGTAGAGAGGAGAGATGGTTTCAAAAATGATTCTGATATCAAGAGCGCATCCAAGTGAGCACTGCTAAAGGATGCCAGAAGGTCAGAATAGTGACCAGGAACACTCTGAGCATTTATGTGAGCTATATGCAGATTCTTAGGGTCATTGGAGAAAAGAGAAGAGATTTTATCATGTAAGGTAAGTGGTAAGGAAGAGTCACTGTCCGCACTAACAAAACTAGTAGAAGAAGAGCACGAGAAGAAGCTGTCGTTAAGATCAGCTACATCATCCATGAATATAAATAATAAATATAATAATATATATAAATAGTAATATAAATATTTAAAATATAAGAGTAAATACTAAAACTATTAAATAAAGATTTAAGATTTTCCTTTGAGAAAACCTCCCCCACTCGCTGATATATTGGCAGAAATTTTACAGTATTTTCTAGCAAAGTTATACAAGTAAACCAACAATGTAGGAGAAATGGAATAACAAAAATAAAAACAAAACATTGAACTGTACGTAGAATGGAACGCAACACAATGACGGATGGATAGGAGCAGTGTCACAGTGACACTGTCATCAGTCTACAACTGTCACATTGTCAAAAAATCTAACCTATAATTTGTAACATTTATCGATACCGGCATTATTAAAAATAAAAAGTAAAATGAAATGCGGTGCTACATATAAAAATTATTAATGAACTACCGGCCCAGAATGATTGTGATCATGCAAAGCGGCCAAGTTGAAAAGTAGTAAAATAATTGGACTGGTAAAACGAAAAACGAATGAGCTACTTGCGCACACGCGTCTTCCTTGTTCTCTTAGTAGCCACGGTTGCGGCTCTAGGAGATCCAAGTTCTTCAGATTGCGCAGAATCCTCGGTGTCGACTGAACAAGACGGGAATTTAGCTATCAGATCCTGAAGTTCGCCTGCCGTTTCGATCTTCCGCCGGGATTTGTCAGGGCAAATAACAACAATCTTGCCCTCTATGGACCAGCAATTCTGCATACCGAAATGCTTACGAGAAGCTGCAAACACACGATGCCGAGCTTGTGTCAAGAACTCGGAGATGGTAATCCCGGTACCCTTGAGAGCTTTCTTGCTATCCCATACAAGTTGCCGGTGCTCCATTTTGAAGAATCGTACCAGTATGGGTCGGGCCTTCTGCTGTGAGAATCCAAGCCTATGACAAACATTGATAATGTTCCGGTCCTTACATACCTCTGACAATTTAATTTGGTTGGATATAATGTTGTGGACCACATCCAGTAACTTTTCATTGTCCTTTTCTGGAACACCATGGAACAGCAGGACCTTTCTTCGCATAGTGGTTTCATGCCTATCGAACCCAGCAGCTAGCAACTCAATTTGTGTTTTTAACTGAGAGAGTGCTTGAAGGACAAACAGCTTAAACTCTGAGAACTCACGAGCAATGGATGCAATGTCTGGTGAAGCTGATGCGGTACTAGTGGCAGCCTGCTGCAGTTTCGCTTCATATTCCTGCATTCGGGAGCCAAACAGCTGCTCGAGGCCCTCCAAGCTGGCAGCAAGTTTAGTGTCCATATTCAGTGACTACAGTGTGTAGTGAAAGTGAACCAGGAACAAGTTCTATAGACTTGATAACAATAGATAGCAGGTGTGGGGGGGGCTACTATAAAATAAACTGATTTATTTCATGAATAAATATATTTAACTATTTTAAAAAATTATTTTATTAAGAGCACACAAAAACGTAAGTTAATGCTATGTAATGTATGTATGTTTATAATATTTTTGATGAAATATATAAGCTTGTTCTGTTCTTTTTTCTTTAATTTATGTTTTATATGTTAATGTAATTTTGTGTGTTGTGTCTTCTGTTGACCAATAAAAGTTATATTTATCTATCTAAATCTACTAATCCGCACTGGAGGCTCTTGGTGGATTACCGTCGATTTCAAGAGGTAGCCTGTTAAGACATTTTTAAACCAATAACTAACAAATGAAAATTAGTTTCCAGACCAAAAGTGTTGTTATCTGACCAGAAGTTTAGTTATTCACGAATGCTAAAAAAAATTAATAAAGTAGTAGGAATTCTGTTTTTTTAATCTGTCGGTCTATTTGTCCGGGCTAATCACTAGAACGGCTGAAGCGATTTTAATATGATTTGACACGAGGTTAAAGGAGTTTATAAGGTAACATATAGGCTGTATTTATTATCCCGGAATCCCCGCGGAATCGGGATTTATGCGGGAAAAACCTCGTAAAAAACATGCGTACAAAGTCATAGTCAAAGCTTGTTATAAGTAAACGAAACTCATACATCACAATACCGATCTGACAGACATATCTGCTTGATTAAATGTGTCCATTATTGCGTATCATTCATCTTAGTGTTATTTATTATGATCTGTCTTATTATTACGATCGAATTCCAAATGATTCCTGATATTTTAAAATCATATCTACCTGTTTTATGTAAAGGGTTAAGTAGATGTGTGCTTATAGTTCACCTTCATATTACCGAATAGTGCATATACCAGTTTGTTGCAGGCCCTCATAATTAGGTAGTAAAATCATGTCAGTGTCTTACCGTCTTAAAACTTACCCTGTTCCTTTAGTTTCTCTTGCGTTCTGGGAACATTCTCGGGACCCCGGCAGGCATTGGTCTTATTGGGCTGCGTCAACGACGCTGACTGCTCATTGAGGCCCGCGGACTACACAACGTGCCATATACCCGGAGCACGCCAACCCTTAGACTGCTTCACATTATACGTTTAAATATTACCATTAACCTATAATATTTATATGGGACATGTCGTTTTTAGGGTTCCGTAGCCGAATGGCAAAAAACGGAACCCTTATAATTTCATCATGTCTGTCTGTCTGTCCGTCCGTCCGTATGACACAGCCATTTTATTCCGAAACTATTAGGACTACACATGTGAAACTTGGTGGGTCGATGTATTCTGTTAACCACTTTCCGATTTTTATTAAAAAAAATAAAAAATATGTGAAATTAAGGGGGGCTCCCCATACATAGAACTGAAACTATTTTCTTAATAAAAACTTTCAACAAAAGTTACTTTGAAGGAGATCGGATCAGTAGTTTTTGAGATATAACACATTTTCTAAAACCGCAAATATAACTTTGTATTTCAATCAAACACTATGAAAAACATAGTTATTGGGCGTAGTTACTACGGAACCCTTCATGGGCGAGTCCGAATCGCACTTGGCCAATTTTTTTGATATTTAGTTCGCGAGGCAGTAGAACGCAATCTTCGGAAACATTCGATAATCTTTGGAATCAGTCGTCACATATAAAAAATGCCTGCGTGTTTACTGTTCAGTAGCTACGTAAAAACATCGGAAACAGCAACTAAAAATATCGGTATTTCATTATATCGGTTAGGTAGATAATGAAAACACTAATGCTGTATCTTATTTATTTACTTTATTAACCGACTTCTGAAAAAGGAGGAGGTTCTCAATTCGGATGTTAGTTTGTTTTTTTTTTTTTTTTTTTTTTTATGTTTGTTCGGGCATAGCTCCGTCGCTCGCCAACCGATTTAAAAAATTCTTTTTTGTTGGAAAGGGTATACTTCCCAAATGGTCCCATGAAAATTTTATCGACATCGAACAAGCCGTTTCTGAAAAATCAACAAAAGTCTAAAAAAAATATTTACATTGATGATCTTTTCGGTTACTCTATATTGTGTTTTTTGTTCGCGCCTTTTTAGTTTTTTTGTAGTTGACATTTTGGCTTTTATAACTAGATTAATTACAAATTGACCCACTAAAAAGCGCAAAAATAAAAACTTTTTTGCAAAAAAATAAAACCGACTTCCATATCAAAACACTACAAAGCCAAAAATAATTTTAATTTCGGAAGGCGGTGTGAAAAAAAAGAAAATACAAAACCAATAACACCGACTACCGAAATTAAAATTATTTTTGGCTTTGTAGTGTTTTGATATGGAAGTCGGTTTTATTTTTTGTAAAACAAACAATTGTACACTTTGTCAAACAAATAAAATAAACAACTAAGATAAGGTTAATGTACAATCAACATCGTTTTCATCTTCAAAAATCAAACAGTGAATCTTTTTACAATATTGGATATTAACATTTGTAGTTAGAAGTACCTACCTACTTTCACATTGTCGGCGCCCTCAAACCGTAACAGAAGGCTATAAAGTACAGCGGCACATATTGATTCGAAATTCAAATTGAAATTTGAATCTGGCCGTTGATTAGAATCGAAATGGGCAGCCAAGCTGTGACTCGAATACATAATCGATTCAAAATCGAATGATTTGATCGAGTATCGATACATTCGTTAGCCCCGACGTATCAAAATGAACGAATTTAATATTTTTCGTGATTATTCTCGAATGGATACAGATAAAGTGTAGTGTACTTTTATATATTCATTTATTTGAACTGTATATATAGTCAGTCTACTGTATGAGAGGGATCATTATACAATAATAATATTAATGAAACGGTCTAGCCGTTCTTGAGTTTTATAAGACTAACAAACAGCAATTTATTATGATCAATGACCAAGGCATAGAGTATATGACAAGATACGTCATGGACATTGCAGAACCTAAGCGCGGCCGACGTAGACCGACGACTATTTTTTTTTCAGTTGGCCTTAAATTCCGGGGCAGCGGTATCTCGTTGGAACGTTCCTGCAACCCCGGTAGGCAATGGTCCTTTGGGACCCTGTTACGAGTGCTGACGACTCTGAGGTGCGCGTGGAACACGACGCGCCGCCGACCCGGGCCTGGTCCTTCTGCTCAGCTTAGCAAGCTCACCGTCTGGTAGCTTCCCCTGCTCGCCGTCCGCAAGCCCGCACCTACGGTGGCCGGAGATCGTATGCGATCTTCAACACCCGGGGCGTCTCCCGCAGTGGCCGCCGGCTACATGGATGGGGACTATAAGAAACGACCTAAAGGAGACGAGACTGAAACCGGGATTGACACAGATGCATCCAGAGTGACGAATGAAGACTAGGAGGGCCGACTTCAAAAGATATGGGAAATAACGGCACGAAAAAATGAGCATATAACGAAGGTCAGACTAAGTATGATATCTTCATACTACGTATCATATAGTAGGTAGGTGTAGACAGTTCAAAAATTCACGCTTGCAGTAACATCCTTGTATGAGTTTTGTTTTTCCATCCAAATCAGATAATTTTTTAAATATAAGTAAAAACTAGATGGTAAAATATCTCGCTGGGGTTGCGGAAATGTTCAAACAATATGCCGCGGCCCCGGAACTTAAGGGCAGCTGAAGGAACAGGGTACCCAGAGCGGAAGAAGTCATTTGATGATTTTCCCACACAGAAAAAAAAAGGAAAGATGGTAAAATATAACATTCAGAAACTATTTTAACTATGTTGAGCTGTTAAGCATGCAAAATATCAATTGAAATTTAATTAAATGAATTTACATTAAAATCTTCAATTCATTCATTGTCTTTATATCAAATGTCAGTTATCTCAATGTTAAAGCACTTTAACTATTATTTTTTAAGTTTTATTCAACGTTTCAAGCATCGATATGAAAATAACATTACCTGATTAATAGCGAACTCTATTTCTCAGTGTAATTCCACTAAAGCCGTATAATCCCACTAATAATATAATACGAAAGTTTGTGAGGATCTATAGACGTTTGTTACTGTTTCACGCAAAAACTACAGAATGAATTTATTTATTTATTTATTTAAGGACAACCAACAAAGCATACACCAATAAACATGTTAAAAATTAAAATATTGTTACAAACAATTAATCTTTGCAATAATGTGGTTCATACCAAAGATATATAATAAACTATAGATACGTTGTCCGCGCTCTAAAATGGCAAGTTGAAATCAAGGTAAGTGCCTCGTGTCTGTTTAGTTACTGTTGGCAACACCGAGTGAAGCTAACGCGAGTGGTGCTGTGGCGGGAAACGAAGCGGCTACACCGGTCGACATGGCGCGATCACCGGCTCTCTTTGGGTTGAGCTCTCGACGTGTACGGTTGTGTTGTGCATAGTTTTGCGTTATTAAAGTTGAGATTGTCTGTATTGTCTATATTTGTGAATATACAAGTTATTCCTCACTTTTGTCTTGTTTATAAATCCCTAATCAGCAGTACCAGTAAAAATAGTTAACATCAGAAGTGGGATAAAAAACTGCTTGCCTTTGCTATGGGTACTTAAAAAGAAAAGCAAAACTAAGTGCAAACATAATTCGTGCTAGATACGCGTCGAGTTATCGAGTAGCAGCAGGATAAGGTTGGCAGAAACTGTGAGTACAAATCCGAATATCCTGATGAAAGGTACCTGTGTTTGAGCCGTGTGACTTTGTGACTGAATTTAATCGAAATTGATATATCTACGTTTAAGTGGTCAGATAGTATTGTTTGTTATCAAGTTAAACTTAATACTTAGATCAAAGTTTCCGCTAAGATACGTAACGAGTGTGTGATTACGTATCCATAATATGTGACCGGTTTGCTTGTGGAAAAAAAAAGGATTTCTTTGTCTTTTAAAGTTAAAAAGAAATATATTTGGCTTCATGTAGGTAGTTGAATTTACAAGAAAGGTGACGTAAAAGTATTATTTAAAGAACCAGATTGAACGAAAACGTGTCGGGAATGGTAATTGTTATACTATTATTGTCTGTAGTACAAGTCAGTAGAGGTCAGTTTTTAAAATTCGTGACTTTTAGCGGGTTTTCTGCATAGTTTTGTCTATAAACCAGGACATGTAACCAATCATAGTAGCTCAAGTATTTGGGATTAAATACTAAAGGAACCAAATAGTTGTAATGTTTCGTTAGTTCGGAAAAGAAAAGGAACTATTGCGGTGGTAATCATAAATAAATTCAGTGTAAAGTGTAAGTCTTGTACAAGAATCTGGAGGCGTCTTGTTACAATAAAAAGATCGAAGCGGTCGAAGGTAGAAAAATATGATACCGTCCTAACTACTTGCCTTTGTAGAAATAGGTACCTAGTAGTCGGATATCATATTTTGTTATGGAACGCAATTTAGAGATAACTGAACTACCTGCTATTATGAATGATATTTAAAGAATTTTCAAGGAACAGTGTAAAGAGGGTAGTTTAATAAAAATAGATTCGGCTTACGTTAATGTCGAAATTTATGTTCTTAATTCTTAATGTGATTGGTGAGGTGTTGATTGGTCGTAACGTAACAGTAGTGTCTTGTTTAATGTACAGACAAATGAGCGATGGACTGACATTTCAGTAACATTGAAAACATTTTTAAAGTGGTGGATGTATCACGTTCGAATAGTGTGAATAAGTATATTGGTTAACTGTTAAGGAACTAATGTTACTATTAAATAGGCCATGGGGTGTTTATTAATGTGAATGATTTAATAACACAATATTAAAATTAATGTAAAGTATAAGAGCTGGGTCAAGTCAGGATAGTTGTGATGAGTGTATATCTATTATGTAACATTACAACAAGTTTCTATAGTAGTTAAGACAAACCAATAAGGGCCGTCTTTTTGAAGAGTTCTTAGACTAGATAATGCGTAATAATAGTGACAGTTATAGTCCTGTGCTTGGAAACATTGATGTGCATACTATAGACGTCAGAGAAATATGAAAATGGTATCGAATAGAGAATATGAGAGGAAGTGAGAGATCAAGTAAATGACATGAAGGAGTGGCCGAGGCGGAGAATAAAATCCTTAATAATCGGTATTTTGAGTAAACCACGCGTTGGCAAGTTAAATAGATTATACAGGCATTTATTTACAACTAGCCCTATTCATATTTGAAGTGTTCACGATTTAGGGTAGGAGTGGTGTGCTGAAGCAGTTACTGCCTAAGACTAAAGGAGTAAACTGGACCAGGCACTACTTCGAACCAAAGGAGTGAACTAGGTTTCACAATCATTTATTTACAACCAGCCCTATTATGCTTATTCAATTTATGCGTGTTATGGTTTCATACAAAAGAATATAGGTATGTGCTGGTCTGCCAGAACTTTGAAGTGTTCACGATCCAGGGTAGGAGTGGTGTGCTGAAGCAGTTACTGCCTAAGACTAAAGGAGTAAACTGGACCAGGCACTACTTCGGACTAAAGGAGTGAACTAGATTTTAGATTTTGTCTAAGTCTAAAGACAAAATTCTATGAGTTGGGCAGATCAGTACATCAAAAACGATGCGTCTCGCAAGGTTTCCTGGGCCTAAAGGGGACTAGAATAAATTTCTCTAATGTTTCAAGTTTAGGGAAGAAGTAAAAGAGATCAAGATGATGTTCCTGATGGCGGTGTTCTGATACTTGTTTTATTTTCAGATGCATAGTTTTGGCTTGTGTGACGGTGTACGCAGGTGCTGTTGGTGTTCGTTGGAGTGTGCCTGAGGTCATGCACGATGCAGGAGGGCCGTGTTGGCAACACCGAGTGAAGCTAGCGCGAGTGGTGCTGTGGCGGGAAACGAAGCGGCTACACCGGTCGACATGGCGCGATCACCGGCTCTCTTTGGGTTGAGCTCTCGACGTGTACGGTTGTGTTGTGCTTAGTTTTGCGTTATTAAAGTTGAGATTGTCTGTATTGTCTATATTTGTGAATATACAAGTTATTCCTCACTTTTGTCTTGTTTATAAATCCCTAATCAGCAGTACCAGTAAAAATAGTTAACATTACGCACGAACCTGTGTCGCGATCGCTACACTACACATCTTAAGAAAAAATGTGTTTTAAAAGAAAATTAGGAAAATAGCATGCCTTTGTGTGTTTTCAGACGTTGCACTAATTATACTGCTTCCGTGAGAGGTCAAAATGTGTCATTTCATAGGTAAATATCAACAGAAATACATTTTTTATTTTAATTTTTCTACACGGCTAATGGCGGCTAGCGTATGAATGAAGTCAGTCACGTGACGTTAGGGGAGGTTGTTAACTAAAGATGTATATTCATCTCTCTCTAACATCAGGTGTACCTAAAGATGGCATTTATTTTCTGTCCCTTTCTTTACACGTATTAGATAGTAATTCTCTGTGTGTGTTTCGTGCCGTTTTTGAGAGGTGTTTTGTGGGAATATGACGCGTCTATTATAATACGTCATTGGTTCATACAGCAAAATAACACAGTCTACTTTTATTCCGGGTAAATATTGGGAATTTCCAAGCGAACGAAGTTGCGAGCAATCTTATGTACAACTGTTTAAGAAATTATTTTGCATACAGTTATGGACTAGAACTTCCAGGTTTGAGTAATCTGAAAACAATAACCAAGTTAAGGTTCAAGTGTTTCGATTCAAACTGTCTTACTCGTTCAGAGTCATTTATTTGAATGCCATCAAACTTATTGATACAAAAATCGGTCATTAGTTTCATTGCGTGGGATTTAACGAATTGATGAGGATTGAATGAATTAGGTGTTAAATATAAATTATAATCCCATAAAAAACAATACTTGTCAAAAACCCAAGTCTCGCAACTTAGTTGTTCTACCGTAAAAAGTTCTGAGATCCATGTAATACCAAGTCGGTTATTAATTTATTCAGTCCCTACTTAAGGGACCTTCTGTCTTAAGTTGTTACGTAATTATCTAACCTAACGACATCTTATAGTGACCATATCAATATTAAAAGTCTTTACCGTTTTAAATAAATAGATTGACTCGGCCATCGCATGAAAACACAATATATCTCACAAGTAATACATATATAAATTAAATTGTTTATTGCGATTGCCAAGTCCATCTATTTATTTAAAACGGTAAAGATTTTTAATATTGATATGGTCACTATAAGATGTCGTTAGGTTAGATAATTACGTAACAACTTAAGACAGAAGGTCCCTTAAGTAGGGACTGAATAAATTAATAACCAACTTGGTATTACATGGATCTCACAACTTTTTACGGTAGAACAACTAAGTTGCGAGACTTGGGTTTTTGACAAGTATTGTTTTTTATGGGATCTCATTGCTTTTTGTAGAAAGTCCTACTTTTTTCCTTTCCGGTACCTTCTACTTCTTGTATACTCAACACTTCAACAA
The DNA here is from genome assembly GCA_943138885.2 of Tholera decimalis. Lineage (NCBI taxonomy): Eukaryota > Metazoa > Arthropoda > Insecta > Lepidoptera > Noctuidae > Tholera > Tholera decimalis. The sequence continues at coordinate 7,733,292 of OW964555.2, forward strand.
CGAGTTTTCTTAAAGCCCTCTCTCTCTGTCTTATGAGCTTTTCTTATTTTTGTAGGTAGCCTTCCTTTTTTTATTTTCCGGTACTACTTCTTGAACTTCAGCTAAAGTTTTTTTCAAAGCCCATTCCCTGTCTCTATGGGTTTTTTTCGGAGGCTTTGATATGCACATATGGATACGCACGTACGTCTTTTGCATTAGTTAGTAATAATTAATGCCGCACTCGTCAAACGTCTCGGTCAAAGTTAATCCATAAGTAAGTAATTATGGAATTTCGGGCAATTTACTCTACTTAATACTCCCCAATACTCTTAATACTTCTTGCTTTTTTATTCCATTGACCATTTAGCAAGTTACCTTTTAGCATAACTATTATATCTAGGTACCTATCTACACTGGAAGACACGGTGGAGCATATGGTCGAGGTGTGCCCTGCATGGGTGGAGCACCGTCGTATCCTCATAGAGGCGATTGGCGGCGGCGACTTCTCGCGCCCTGCTCTGGTTTAGACCATGGTGCGAAGCGAGAGGGAATGGGATGCAGCCACCTCCTGCTGCGAAGCAGTCATGCTAGCGAAGGAGGAGGCCTAACGTGCGAGGGAGAGGCAACTCTCTTCCTCGCGCCCCAGCCGCCGGGGGAGACGCCCCGGGCGTCGTGGATCGCGAGTCAATTTCGGGCCACCGTAGGCGCGGGCCTGCGGATGGCGAGCAGGGGTCGCTCACCATCCGGTAAGGACCAGGCTCGGGTCGGTGGCGCGTTGTGTTCCACGCGCGCCTCAAAAAGCTGTTAATACCAGTGACGGGGCCTCATAGGGCCATTGCCTGTCGGGGTTCATGGGAAAATTCCATCGAGATACCGCGGCCCCGGAACTTTAGGGCTTACGAAGGAACAGGGTGGGTTTTTAGTCAGTAGAATTCTGATACACCCGAGCGGAAGAAGTCATTCGATGATATTTTTTACCAAAAAAAAAATAAAGTACCCATCTACATCTATTATTTCATTATACACTTCTGGACACATCTATTGGCCCACCTTAGAGTTTAGGTTTCGATGGCCCCTACCGAAATATGATTGCTAGATTGAACAAAAACTGTTGATGCAGTTTTAAACCTGATACATTTTACCATCTTTTTCGATCGTATAGTTTTAAATTTGAATTCAGAATACCATACGACATGGACCTACGCCTAACAAGTCGGATATGCGCCTTATTAAAGGCAATTAATTTTTGAATAAAAAACATGTTTTATCAAATAAAGGTTTAATTTAATAACGCGTGTTGCCTCCATGGGCATCTACCACAGCTCTCATACGATTAGGCATAGAGTTTATCAACCGCTCTATGAAATTTTGAGGGATCATCTCCCATTCCTCTTCTATGGCAGTTTTCAACTCCTGCATCGTCTGGGCAACTGGCTGACGAGCCCTAACACGCCTTTTTAGCTCGTCCCACATGTGCTCAATGGGGTTCATGTCTGGGCTTCTGGCTGGCCAGTCCATAACTGTGATGTTCACATCCCGAAGATATTCCCTGACGATGCCGGCCGCATGGGCTCTTGTATTATCATGCATAAAAAGGAAATTTGGGCCCACATAGTCCGCGTATGGTATCACGTGAGGTTCTAAGCACTCACGAATGTATCTTTCAGCATTTAATGTTGGCAGCCGTGGTCCTGTAACAACCTCAAGTTGAGTTTTGCCGCTCGCGGATATACCGCCCCAGACAGTCCATGAGCCACCGCCATAAGCAACCCTCTCTTCAAAGCAGCATTGTGCGAAACGCTCTCCCTTACGCCGGTAGACCTTCTTCCTTCCATCATTGCCATGTAACACAATTTTAGACTCATCAGAAAAGAGTACACGGCTCCAATCTTGCTGTGTCCAATTTAAATGACTGCGTGCGAAATGAAGGCGCGCTGTTCGGTGGGCTCGCTTTAGTTTGGGCCCATTAGCTGGCTTGTGTGGTACCATATCGCGTTCTTTTAACCTTCTCCGAACAGTTCGAGCGCTCACAGATACTCCATGGAAGTCGCGAAGTTGGTTTTGTATCTCAATGGAGGTAAGGTGACGATTTCTCAAGCTGGTCGTCACGATGAATCGATCCTGCCTTTCAGTTGTGACCCGAGATCGTGGCCTTCCTTGGCGACGAACAAAGCCGCCAGTCTCTAGGTACCTCCGATAAACATTTCGGACCGCAGATCGACTTAAATTAAGTTGAGCACTCACGTTTCTTTGGCTGTGTCCGGCCTGAATAAGTGCCACAGCTTGGGCGGCGACTTCAGGTGAAGTATCCATAGATTATTGATAGAACCTCACCTTAATGTTAAGAATAAGTAATGTTTGTTGCAAAAGCAAAGATATCAATCACTTTTTCAAGAATTAAATCCAAGTAAACCAATAAAACCAAGTTTTCTTAGTATTCGATTGTTTGATATCAACAAACAGGCTCCAAATTGTCTTTTGTTTCTTTAAATTCTGTGTTCGAAATTCAAAAAAAGACTATTGAATGAAATTGTGAATGTGCCAGGTTCAAAACTGCATAAAAACTTTTTGCTCGACCTAATATAAAATTTTAGCTAGGACCAAACGAAACTGAAAATACAAGGTGGGCCAATAGATGTGTCCAGAAGTGTATTATACAGGTACACTGATTAATTAACTGCAAATGTAACTTTGTAATCCTATATATTTATATGGGATTACAAAGTTATTTATGCAGTTGATGTATCTAGAAAACTGGGACGAAATTGAAAAATATTATAGTTTTTCCTTGATTCATATACTAAACACTAATTGTATTCTAAATTTGAAGCTTCTATGTCTGCTAGAAGTGCTTTAGACTTTTGATGATCGGTCAGTCAGTGAGTGACAAAATTTACAAAATTAAGGAACTTTGACTCGTTATAATTCTTAAACTACTGGTTCAAATTGAATGAAATTTGAAATATACCGTGTTTATATAATGCCTGTTTGGTTACTGAAAATTCAGGTTTCTAGTTTTATCTACAACGAAGTTATAGGGGGTCGAAAATGGCCTGAGTTGCTTCGAGAAAAGAATGGTACGGCCGTGCCGCTTTTTTGCTCGACTTGGCGGGGGCACTGTCGTGCCCCCAGATTAATGCGAAATTCATACACGTGAATATTAACTTTTTTTTTTTATTTATTTATTAGATTCACCAACGACTGTTTACACTGATAATAATACTTAATAACTATGGATATCCAAGAGTAATAGTGTAACAACCACTTAAAGGTAAACACCACATGTACACATTATTCTTATTTTAGTAATCTAACCTTAACATTTGTCTTTTTAACACAATAACATTAATTACATCTATAAAAATAATATAGTATGTCTAATAAAATAAAATAAAAAACACCTAGGTTATCCTTATCATGGATCGGGTAAGGATTTCATGATAATTGATTTAAGCTTTGCCATGGAATCATAATGGAAGTCGATTAAATCGATAGAACTATTTATGACCTTACAAAATCTAGCATAAGGAGAATTACAGCCTAAGATGGTTCTTCTAAATGGAGGACACAGCGGAGTGATGGAGTGGCATGGGAGTCTTGACGGAGCGCGAAAGTTATAAAGTGCAAACTGAATACTATTATTGAAAATTTTGCACATAAATAAAGCGTCATTAAATGGCCTTCGTTTATCTAAGCTATCCATAGCAAAGTGCTTTAATCTTTCTCTGCAGGATTGTTTTCTTTTAGCTATGCCACTTGAGAATGCCAAGTGCCAGAGGAATCGCATTTGAACACGCTCAATTCGCAAGTTATGTACCGCATAGTATGGTCGAAACCACACTACAGTATTCTAGCGTACTCCTAATTAAGTTGTTATATAGAAGTATTTTCTTTTAAAATTACGGAATGTTTTACAATTTCTTTTTGGACGAAGATTTCATGATTTTATCCAAATGAAGGAGGAAAGTTAATTTTCTATCAAATAGAACTCCTATTCCTATCAAATATTGTCTACTTCTTTTAACATTTGTGAACCGATTACATATTTAGAAAGTATTATCCGATCTTTTCTTATGTATTTTACATGATAGCATTTATCTGGATTTAAATACATTTCACTATTATTGCACCATTAATATGATGGATCTTGATAGGCATATCAATATATGCCTATTAAGATCCATCTGTAAATACAATGCGTCTTCTCTCCTGATTGATAAAGGAAAGCCATAATGTCCGATGACAATATATTACAGTTTTAATGCTACTTCTAATGTACCCCACTCCCCATTACAGCGTAGCGTGTCAGTGTGAATATGGCTATACTTTTCCATTGCTCGGACACAGACTTCCATGGAATAGGCCGTCGTCCATCATTTTTCTTTTTGGTGGGAAAATTATCAAATGGCTTTTCCCACTATAGGTGAAGCGGAAGGGAGTATTGTGGTCCAGGACCGTGGTATCACATTAGAAAATTACCGCAGTCGTCCACCACTAAGGCCTAGTGCAGGTTGTTGTAGATAGATAGATATACTCTTTATTGTACACCATAACAGAATTAAATGAGGACTTAAAAACTAAATGGGCGGTCTTATCGCTAAAAGCGATCTTTTACAGACATTCTTTGGATGGATTTTTGATACAGCAGTAGAAAATACATACGCAGGTAGTCCATGGTGTACTATTCACTTATACAACGTGTAATTTAAAGGGTATATACATACCAAGTGCACGTCTTCTTTGCATGATAATAAACGATACGGCAAGGGTTTTCTAATCCTATGTGCACATGTGTGAAGCATATTAGAAATTTCAATACATTGATACCAGAGACCGAATTTTTCAAATTAAGAAGAACGAAGAGAATTATCGTTTTATTGGCAAGTGGTGACCCTCATAGTGCTGTGACACGTTTGTTATTACTGCCAACCAATAATTTGGGGTCAATTCAGTGAGTCACTTATTTTGTGCTGAAACTTTGCATAGAGACTCCATATCAGATGTTGTCTTCAGTCCTTTTGGATAGATATGGGGTTTCCGTTACACGTTGTATACAATACATAAGTAATAAACTACATACACAATACACACATATACATAAAAAAACAAGCTGGGATATATAAAAAATAGTCACAAATTAGAGAGATAGAGATATTTTACCATGATTTTGTTGTATGTCGCTTCTTCGTTCACCGTTTTGAGATCAGTGGTGATGACTAACTTACACCGAGCTATAATAATACTTTTGTATTTCAACCAACCAGGTTCATAGGGATGAGAAGGTCCTAGGTAGTACTAGAAATCTTATTTTTAAATCAATTACGCACCAACATATTAAATTCATCCATTTGTTTTAGTCAAAACCCTGACACAATGCCTCAGAATAGTAATGCCTAGCTGAGTTCGAATCTACGACCGAAAAACTCATAAGTCAAACAACCATTTTACAAATTAATCATTAATAAAAAATATCAGATCATTTCAACTCCAGGAAACACACAAGGAATAATACATTCCTTAATTATTCACGAAAATCTCGAATAAAAATATGTAAAAGAAAACAAGTTCTGAATAATTCATTTTGCCATGTCATTTTAATGAATGAATGAAATTGAATGAACTTCTTTATTAATTTAATTCAACATATTATTATGGTTTAAATAAACCCTTGCGAAATGAATTATTTATTTCTTTTAAACTTATTTAAACTCACTTCGTTTTTTCGGTCTTTCTTCTTTCCTTATCAGTTAATATTTGCGTAATGTACATTACGCAAATATTAACTGATAAGGAGGTACAATATGGAACTTACACACTTAAAAGAGAATTTAAGTTTTTTTTTATTTTATTTTATTTTTTTTTTTACTTCACGAAAAAGTACTATTCTCACTGCAGGGACACAGGCCGTATTTCAAACAAAATAAATGGCGTTATTGGTAAAAAATAAATAATACTTTATAATATTAGTTTACTGACCTGTAAAAGCGGCAACGCCGCGGCGGCGCCGGCGCTGGTGGAGCACGCGTCAAGTGATTACGTTTATGCAATACATGATGTTGTGAAATATTAAAATAGAAAAAGGTCCAACGGCTATAAAATTGTTTATTATTAAATTATTTTAATTGTATATGATAAAATACCTAATATAGAGTACGTGGTTTTAATTAATGTGGTAACCTAATCGCCACGCTGTTTATCACAGTACAATATCTATACTTATAATAAATCTGTAGAGAGGTCAATTCTGTACATGAAATATATTTCCAAAATAACTATCAGGGGGTGATTAGGGATCGATACTGATGCCAAAAATGAAATCAATAAAATTTTTGTCTGTCTGTCTGTCTGTCTGTCTGTCTGTCTGTATAACCGTTATATAAACAAAAACTACTCGACGGATTTTAACGAAACTTGGTACAATTATTTTTCATACTCCTGAGCTGGTTATAGTTTACTTTTCATCACGCTACAATCAATAGGAGCAGAGCAGTGAAGGGAAATGTTAGGAAAACGGGAGAAGTTACTCCATTTTTAAGATTCCGTCGCGTGTGCAACCTTAATGGTTAAAGCTACACAGAAATCATGTATGACGGAAATGTTCTCCTTAAAATTATATAAAAAATATCCCAGACAGCATATGTCTATCTTTTATGGTTGACACACAATAACACGTGTAACTCCCGATAGCTTAGCAGTTCGAAGCTTTCTGATTATAAATTGAAAAAGTTAACATTATTAACTATTCCATAAAAAAGAATCATATAAATGGGTATAGAAGCACTAAAGTTATACATGAAATACGCTAATAATAAGCCATCGCGCGTGAATACTGAATCATGCTATAAGGATTATTTTTGAGAATTGGTCGCCGCGCTCGACGTGTCTCGCGGCCTGATGGTATAAAAATTGGCCAAGTGCAAGTCAGACTCGCCCATGAAGGGTTACGTAGTAACTATAATAATATAATATAATATGTATATTTACTTGACGAAAAAAAATACCTTACAAATTTCTTAAAACTAGCTTATTAACATTTTTTACAACTACGCCAAATAACTTTGTTTTTCATAGTGTTTGTATGAATTACAAAGTTATATTTGCGGTTTTAGAAAATATGCTGCATCTCAAAAACTGCTGAACTGATTTTGTTCAAACCAATTTTGATTGAAAGTTTACATTAAGATCTACAGACATATATTTTTCACTCCATTATTATAGCATTTTACCACTTTGGAAGCGTATATCTTTTAAACGATTAACCTTATGAAAAAGTGGCTTTAGAAACCTCAATGTCATTTTTAAAGACCTGTCTATAAATATCACACACGCATAGGTTTTACTAAAAAAAATATTTTCAGTTTCAGTTCCACCCAAGCAGCAAAATTGTACTATAACCAAAGCTTATTTCGCAAAAAAGTTTTGTTAACGTTATATAACCGTGTTTATGGTGGCAGCATGTTGAATAAAGGCGTTTGACTATACTTTCTTGCTCTATAAGCTTATACAGCGAAAACGTTCTATAAGCTAATGATGTAAACATTTACATTACCATTTTGTACAACTGTTATAGACATATACTATATAAGGCTTAAAGAAAACATGTATAAAACTACTTTGTTCTATATATTTGTTGATCGGTGCCCTTTTGTATCTAATTTGATCTGTAAAACTTATATATTTACCGTTATAGGCCTGGTTCATTAACGGTTATTGAAATTTGGCAATAGGGCGATTTGATAATAAAGTGGGTTTTTAAGTATCTGCTATAGTACAAAGTGTTTTAATAGTCACGACTGCTCAAAAATAGAGCAATTTGGTGATATAACTGAGTTTTATGTTACTCCTTATGTGAGAATATTACGCTACAAGAGTTTTTAAAACACTGTATATTTACCTTTTTACACTGGTTACCTTCGAAGACACTCTTTTAGAGCAGAATTATTTTGTAACAGAGTTTTAGATACCTATAATACACTGTCATTTTTTATTAGAGTTTCTCTCTCTACTATAACATCATAATGATACATAAAGGAAGCAAACAAACACTATTAAATAACTAATGTGATTTAAACAAGAGTTAGCATTTCCATTTTAATACTTAACTGCGGGTTCTGCAAACAACAAAATTATATGATGATCTTTAGACTGTGCTTATACTATGAATTCAGTAGGTACTTAAACGTCACTTAATTTTTAAAGTGTAGTCCATTTCCGAGCAATGCGGACTGCAATACAATCGCAGAGTCTCTGTCGCTGAGAAAATAAAATAAATTAAACCAACTCTTAAATTTATTTTATAAATCTGTAGAGAGGTCAATTCTGTACATGAAATATATTTCCAAAATAACTATCAGGGGGTGATTAAGGATCGATACTCATGCCAAAAATGCAATCGGTTAAATTTTTGTCTGTCTGTCTGTCTGTCTGTCTGTCTGTATAACCGTTATAGAAACAAAAACTACTCGACTGATTTTAACGAAACTTGGTACAATTATTTTTCATACTCCTGAGCGGGTTATAGTATACTTTTCATCACGCTACAATCAATAGGAGCAGAGCAGTGAAGGGAAATGTTGGGAAAACGGGAGAAGTTACTCCATTTTTTAAGATTCCGTCGCGTGTGCAACCTTAATGGTTAAAGCTACACAAATCATTTCATGACGGAAATGTTCTCCTTAAAATTATATAAAAAATATCCCACGACAGCATATGTCTAACTTTTATGGTTGACTCACAATAACACGTGTAACTCCCGATAGCTTAGCAGTTCAAAGCTTTCTGATTATAATATTTGTCTACTCTTACGTTTATAACACTCTCAGTCACCCCTAATTGAAAAAGTTAACATTATTAACTATTCCATAAAAAAATTGGCCAAGTGCGAGTCAGACTCGCCCATGAAGGGTTCCGTAGTAACTATAATATAATATGCAAATTTATTTGACGAAAAAAAAAACCTTACAAATTTCTTAAAACTAGCTTATTTACATTTTTTACAACTGCGCCAAATAAATTTGTTTTGAAAATAAAACCTTACAAATTTCTTAAAACTGGCTTTTTTACATTTTTTACAACTGCGCCGAATAAATTTGTTTTTCATAGTGTTTGTATGAATTACAAAGTTATATTTGCGGTTTTAGAAAATATGCTGTATTTCAAAAACTGCTGAACTGATTTCGTTCAAACTAATTTTGGTTGAAAGTTTATATTAAGATCTACAGACATATATTTTTTTTTAGATTTTTCACTCCATTATTATAGAAGTTAGAGGTTGTGTCCGCCACACACACATTTTACCACTTTGGAAGCTTATATCTTTTAAACGATTGACTTTATGGGAAAGTGGTTTTAGAAACCCCGATGTCGTTTTTAAAGAACTGTCTATAGATACCACACATACATCGATTTCATGAAAAAAAATATTTTCAGGTTTAGTTCCATGTATGGGGAGCCCCCCTTTATTTTAAATATTTTTTAATTTTTTTCTCAAAATCGGAAAGTGGTTCACAGAATACATCTACCTATCAAGTTTCACATGTATAGTCCTAATAGTTTCGGAATAAAATTGCTGTGACAGACGGACGGACGGACAGACAGACAGACGGACAGACATGTCGAAACTATAAAGATTCCGTTTTTTGCCATTCGGCTACGAAACCGTAAAAAGAATCATATAAATCGGTATAGAAACACCAAAGTTATACATGAAATACGCTTATAATAATAAGCCATCGCGCGTGAATACTGAATCATGCTATAAGGATTATTTTTGAGAATCGGTCGCCGCGCTCGACGCGTCTCGCGGTCGAAGCGTTCTCTAGGTACTTAAGCCTCATGTGAACGTGATATAAACAATATTACCAATACATTAACTTACGCTGACGGAGTCGCGGGCACAGCTATATTGTATCATTATGCTAAGGCCAATAGGAGCGGAGCGCCAATGAAGAATGCTTCAAAATCGGGGTTAAATTTAACGTTAGCCCAAAGTAACTATTCCACGCGGACGAAGTCGCGGGCAAAAGCTAGTTAATTAATAAAATAAATTTGGAGGATCTGCTTTTGCTTCACCGCGACACAGGTGCTGCTGCTGTGTCGCAGCCATTGACATATATATTACTGCGTAAGGACTGGGCGGACCGCATGTTACAATGACGCCTCGAACGTGGTCCCAAAATGGTCTTCCCTTTATCTAAGTGACAAGAACGTGATCGGCTATCTTCGGGAGCGGTCGTAACTTTTACAAGCACAAATGCCAAGTTGTGCCGTGAAGGGTTGCATGAACTACGACAAAAAGCACAATAAAATAAATTATAACATTTCATATCACCGGTAAGTTAAAAATATTATTTGAAACAATTTTTCTTTGTTATTTGTCTCAACCTTTGGCCAAGACAACGCGAAGCCGCATAAAAGTGCGACATAACTTTGCAGCGGCAATTCAAAGGAACCCTAATTTATTTAACCACAATGGCAGTCACTACTTTGATCATAGTACTATAGAAGGCCTGTAATCGCCTATGTTACACTTTTTGCTCTATAGTAGAAAATTATGGAACTAATCTACGATTAATTTATTTTAATTTAGATAAAACTTATTAATTTGGGAGGGGCATTAAAAATTAGATACTAATCTATGCCTACTTTGTCAATAAAATTATAATCGTAACACTATTTCAATGCCTGGGTTGCTACTACTAGCGCATTTTGCTACTTGATAGATGCCATAATAAATATTTTGATATTGTAATTTTACTTACCACGATTTGTTGAAATTAGTAATATAAGCCTAACACACAATCACTTTAATAACACTGACAGTATGAGAATGAACGAAAGATTGAACGATTTGTTGTGATATGGTAATCTAAAAGAACCACAATCACTTCTTTAAAACATAAAAGAACAATAACAGCGTTGCAGTGGGTACTACATCACCGTTTGGTGACATCTCTCACTGTAATATCAATCTTAGAGGTCAAAAATGGTACGCCAAAGCTGCTATATATCTGTTATATCAGCGATTAGCGATATAACTGCGCCCAATCTGGGTTGTGTAAACGTTCTTTGGTCTTTTATAGAACCGCTCAGCAACATCAATTAGTTCTTTGAAAAACGTTATATGGGCTGCTTTAGGACAAGGTTTTGCTGCTTGGGCATGTATGGGGAGCCCCCCTTTATTTTAAATACTTTTTAATTTTTTCTTAAAATCGGAAAGCGGGTTACAGAATACATCTATCTACCAAGTTTTACATGTATAGTCTTAATAGTTTCGGAATAAAATGGGTGTGACATACGGACGGACGGACAGACAGACAGACAGACAGACGGACAGACATGTCGACACTATAAGGGTTCCGTTTTTGCCATTCGGCTACGGAACCCTAAAAAGGCGGGGCGTCATTGACATATTATATTTCCCTACTAAATTACGAAAGTTAATCTGTCTGTTACATCAAAATCACTGAACCGTGAGGATGGACATAGGCTACATTTTTTTTTACGAAAAACGACGGAAACTCGGACGAAGTCGCGGGCAACAGCTATCTATACTAATAATATAAGGCTGAAGAGTTTGTTTGTTTGAACGCGATAATCTCAGGAACTACTGGTTCGAAATGAAAAATTATTTTTTAATGAAATGGTCAATTTATAGAGAAAAGCTATAGGCTATATATCATTACGCTAAGGCCAATAGGAGCGGAGCGCCAATGAAGAATGCTTCAAAATCGGGGTTAAATTTAACGTTAGCCCAAAGTAACTATTCCACGCGGACGAAGTCGCGGGCAAAAGCTAGTACATAATATACTAAGACCAGCTCGGGAATAAATAAAAATGGCATACGAATCGATCTTCAAGATTAATAAACGCTTGCCAGGACTGGTTCGTTGATGGGTGATCATCCAAACATATCAAGATTCTTCAGTGTCATTCATTCTTTAATAACTAGGTAACCTTTGACCTGACTAGTGCAAAATTTGCGAAATTCTTCATTCTTCTACTTCGATCTACAAATTACAACCCATACCGAAACTTTAATGTGCTTTCCAACAAAGCACACACTTAAACATAAATAATTCATAGCTGTTTCAAGCATCCACTTAGCCAAAGTGCTGTATAATATTACAATAACATTACTTTTAATACTCCAAAGACTATTTATGTAAGGACTTGACGGCTACTTAATTCGTTGTGATTAATTTATTTCTCGCTTGCCAGATGAAAAAGAACGTAATGGATAAACACTGGAACTTAAACAATATACACTAATGTGTTTTCATTTTAGTTCATCATCCGGCTAGTTTTTAAGCTATTGCATAGCTTTTATCGCGGGTTATAAGCGCGGCGACCGAATCAAGAAATTCCGTAACGAAAATAAACCTAACACCCCCACTCCGACCGGCACAGCAGTGCGGCGTTGAAAGCCGTGCATCGTCTAACGTCGTTTCAGTTCGGCAGACTTCGGCACGGCGTTTGTGTGCGTGCGACTAGTCTAGACGTATGCGTGTAGATTATAATTGCATAAGTTGATAAAAAATGCTATGCTTTACCGCGGCAGTCCCCGAGTGCCACACTCATTTTTTTTTCAACTGCCTCATTGGTCTATAGGTTGTAAGCGCGACTGCTGAGCACGAGTACTCGGGTATGTAGGTACTCGGGTCGGGCCAAAAGTACTAAGTACTGGGTATTTTTGTAAGGAATTTCTCAGTATTAGCCCGGAGTTTCGAAGTTGACGATGTCATACCCCCGTGCATCGGAAAGCACGTTAAGCCGTTGGTCGCGGCTGTCATTTGTAATGAAAGTAGTCAGAAACCAGTAAATCTGACACTGGTCTAGTTACCCAGTTACTGGGTTGTGGAGGTTAGATAGGCAGTCGCTCCATGTAAAACACTAATACTCACCTACATCTGGTTAGACTGGAAGCCGATCCCTAAATAGTTAAGAAAAGGCTAATTATATGATGATCTGGCTAGTTTTTCCCCAACTATGTAGTTGGGGAAAAACTAGCCAGATCATCATACCGTTTGGACTGGAAATCGCCCCCAATGTATGTACATTGGGGGCGATTTCCAGTCCAAACGGTAGCATGGGCGTGCACAGAGATTGCAGGCAGAGTAAGCACGGCCAAAATTAAAAGGAAACTTACTTCTGCTTGTTTCGGTCCGTGGCCCATCGACTACCTACCTAACCTATCTGACTCTTACCGCACGGCGCCATTTGCTCCGCATGACGTCTCTATGCGACCACTACGAATCTCCACCACGAAATCATTTTTTACAACGTATTTTCGTAACAAACGTAATAGATGGCGCATAAATCGCAAAGTGCTGAGCGAAGAGATAATTTTGAATAAGTTAGATGTTTTTTTTTTAGTTATGGTTATTTTTCATTAGAGAGGATTACAGTTACAGGGTATGCCGAGCTTATTTGGATGTATGGAGTGCACGCCGCTGAACGGTAGCAGCTTAGAGAAAAATTAACAACTGTACAAGAAAACGAATACTGTTATTGCGGCTGTTATTGCTTATCCACGAGTGCTTTCACTCGTGGATAAGCAATAACCCGCGACCCCTCCATCACAGGTCTGACACCTTAGCCATGAGGCTGATGACGCCTTAAATAATTCCATTTAACCAGGCGAAGGCAACAAAATACCCCTACTAATAATAAAATTGTGAAAGTAACTAGTCTCTAAGTCTGTCTGTCTAAATTATTAAAACTTGATACAGATGTATTTTACGCTGACATATACAACGAAAAGTTATTTCTCCACTGAGTGTGCATACAATCGTATGTAACTGTATTCTGATTCGTTCTATAATGTATTCTTACTGAATAGGCTTAGTAGCTCGGAAGCGAGGGGATGTTGGATAAAATCAACAAACTTGCTCGTAGCAGGGTAGCTATAGATGTGAGGTGTATAAACACAACATGTTAAAGATGTTTGTGTAAAACTAGAAACACGCCTTGGCTTCGCATGGGTGCAAATTGTATACACAAAACTTACTCGTTAATGTATTTTGCTGTTAGGGAAAACCGTATCAAAATCCGTTGCTTGGTTTAGTCGCGGCTTTGTTTTAATATTAAATTCTGGTTGAAATTGGAAATTCGATCACAGCTAAATTATTACCAATGCATTATTTTATAAAAATATAAGCTTTCTGCACTCCTTATCTCATATACACTTCTTTTACTTCCATATAAACTTTAACTGTGTCAAATTTTACACTCTCCGTCTACGTAAAGGGGTACAAAGTTTTTGCTTCACGTATTAATATACATACAGGGTTATTAGTAAAACACTAACAACCTTTCAGGTTAGTAAATTAATAAACAACAACTTTTGTTCTATGACTTTTGATAATTCATCATATTTTAGTTCATCAGACTTTCATACAAAAAATAAAATATTTTCAATTGAACGCTCTAAGTGTACTGCAGTCTGCCAAGCAAAACTGCAAAATGTAGGCACTGATATTACAAAATACAGCAGATGGGATCTTGAAGGTTTGTTTTTAAATACTAATTACCTATTTAATTCCTTTGTGTCTCCAGAGCTAATAAATAGAGCTGAAATCCATATATATATAACTCAAAGGTGACTGACTGACTGACTGACTGACTGACTGACTGACTGACTGACTGACATAGTGATCTATCAACGCACAGCCCAAACCACTGGACGGATCGGGCTCAAATTTGGCATGCAGGTAGATGTTATGACGTAGGCATCCGTTAAGAAAGGATTTTGCGAAATTCCCACGAGATCGGGATTTACACGGGAAAAACTTCCCACGCGGGCGAAGCCGCTGGCACAAGCTAGTGCCTATCATATATCTGTGATTTAATTTTAGGTTTATTTTATTTCCATTTAATTAAAATATTATTTTTATGTATAATTATATGTATGTAGAGAGAAGTGGTGGCCCTGTGGATACGAGTCGGACTTGGGAGTTGCAAGCCCTCAAATCGGTGAATAAAAACATCATGAGAAAACCGGAATATCTTAGGACTAAAAACTCAACGACATGTGCCACACATCACCATACCGCCTCGGTCCCGCGTGGTAGATTTGCCCATTTCCTCTCAACAACAGGAGGCACAGTGTTCCAGCACTGGTAACATAATAGATAGATAGATAGAATAGACAGAATACTCTTTATTGTACACCAATAATTTAAACAAAATAATAATCCAAAAGAAATAGCCCGAGTTATTATTATTGTTACGCCAGTCGCTTAGTGAACTACGTCGAGAAACTTCGACATAAATCTAGAATGTTCGAGACACTAGCGGCGAGTAGCAGTACTAAGCAAAGATATATAATAAACTATAGATACGTTGTCCGCGCTCTAAAATGGCAACTTGAAATCAAGGTAAGTGCCTCGTGTCTGTTTAGTTACGCACGAACCTGTGTCGCGAACGCGACACTACACATCTTAAGAAAAAATGTGTTTTAAAAGAAAATTAGGAAAAAAACATGCCTTTGTGTGTTTTCAGACGTTGCACTAATTATACTGCTTCCGTGAGAGGTCAAAATGTGTCATTTCATCAACGCATTTCATAGATAAACATCAACAGAAATACATTTTTTATTTTAATTTTTCTACACGGCTAATGTCGTGACGTTAGGCTCCCCTAACGTCACGTGACTGACTTCATTCATATTAAATAAAGATGTATATTCATCTCTCTCTAACATCAGGTGTACCTAAAGATGGCATTTATTTTCTGTCCCTTTCTTTACACGTATTAGATAGTAACTCTCTATGTGTGTGTTTCGTGCCGTTTTTGAGAGGTGTTTTGTGGGAATATGACGTGTCTATTTATAATACGTCATTGGTACTAAGTATATCTAGTCGAGACACTAACGCCATCTAGCGGCGAATAGCGGTACTGTTTATCTCGAGTAGCTTCCTGGAATATTCTGGGCAGTATAAACAGTAAGTCATTTTTATAAGAATGTTCTAGAATTCATAGACCGGGGTATAAATAGATTGCAAAGGAACGCGGACAGTCAAACTTATTACGAGGCGAATACGCGATATAATCGAAGCTTTACTAGTGAATTTCAGTGCGATTTAAGTGCTAAGTGACAAGTGTTGTGGTGCGAATAATTGTGTTAAATTTTTATTTTGTGTTTAATTAATTAAAGTGTTAATTTTAGTTTAATTGGCGTTAATTATTTCTATCCCGAACCCCAGCTCGTAACATTATTTTGTGTATAATGTTATGCCTATCAGCAATGTACTATAATGTACTATGTATAATATGTACTTTATTTGTTGTTTTTTATTTTTTGTTTTGTTGCTTTCCTTTTGTGTGCTTTGTGGCATGTGCCGGATAATTTTTTTTCTTTCGTCTTTCTTTCAATGGTAAACATGAGGATAGCAATAACAATGTTACACCATTTATGGACCATCTTTACTCATATTAAGCAAACAAATAATTAGATTTGATATGAAAAACAACACACTAGAAATAAACACACACGTTCACACAGCGCCGTAGAAATCATCAAAAGCACATTAAAATGTTCCCTGCACACTACAACTTGTAATTGGCATCGCAAAAATCCTCCACTACGAAGGTAGAATAGCTTATGTAGCGCGCTCGTCGGCAGGATTCAATTAATGTCCTGGTAATGAGCGCTCTGGCTTCACGCCAGTTCTTGACTTTAAAGATCTGGTCTTCTTTTTTTAGATTTTCGCAGTTGTTAGTCTGTAATCACTTCTTTGTTCTATTAAGACGAAAGTTTCACAGCGAAACATGCTGGTCGGGAATTTTAAGCGAACTAGCTACCAGGTTTTTACAAAATGTTTAGTATTCTAAACGGGGGCTAACCCAGTTAACCTCGGTCTGTTGCGGAGAACTCAAAACACCAATATACATCATCCGCTTGCTGCAGGATTTAGAAATATATTGGGTTTTCGCGGATTTGTTGGTTCGTTGGGTACGGCGCGGTGTATCGACTGGTGGAGTTTTAGTAGGAATAAGATTGCCTAGGAAAATCTAAGTAGATTTGTCTGAAAACGTCTGTGCAAACCGTGGAGTTTACGATCCAAATATCATTTGACAGGTTAAACATATAATACTTTCTATCTATCAGATACTTAACAGAATCCGGTGTATTTCTACATGCAAGTAAAAGTAATAAAAAAATAATTTAAAAAATCTACAAAACCCGACTGCTCAACTGAAATGCAAGAAGCAAGTCATTTTGATTTTAAAAATGACAAGCAGGTGAGACCCAATTGAAAATATTTTTTATGTGATGTGTCCGCGAACTTCTTGCATTTCAGTTGAGCAGTCGGGTTTTTTAGACTTTTTAAATAACTTTTTTTTCAACTTTTTAGTTAAAATATAAATTAACCATTTTTTAGTTTTCCCGGTCGTGTCATATTGGCACCCCACCGGATTCAGAAAGTGAGAGAGCTAAGTTCATACTTTTAAACTTTCTCGTTGTATTATTTTTGCTAGTATTACACTAATGATAAATATGATATACCTTTTTGAAATCCTTTAATTTGTTACCCATATTGTAGTATTCGAAAAAAAAATTATGTGAATCCGTTCAGCGTTTCTGGAGATATGAGGTAATAAAGAATATTACATACATACAAGATACGCGCGAAAAACATAACTCTTCCTTTGCATTCGGGTAAAAACAAATGACTTAAGAATAAGAAGTAAGACACAAATCAGCGATTATTAGAATTTGTTTCTTAGTCTTCAAACTGAACTTATAATCAGCCGATAACGTTTCGACTGTAGAGACACAGGCTTCCTCTCAGAGAAATTGTGCCATAATCCACCACCATTTTGACCCGGTGCAGGTTTGTGGATGTTGCATGTCTTTGGATTATCGGTCCCAGACCATTCCGTTTTCCTCTTTTGGTTTTTCTTCACAAGTGATGTTCATGCTTAGGTTCAAACCACGATTTACAGCTCATTAGTCGTGGCTGTAACCACTGGGCCTTCATTGCGCCATCTCTGAAACTATTGAACAAATTATCAAGTAATAGTTACAGTTCGGGCACGCCGCAATTGCGGCGGTAAGACCCCTCTTTGAGGAGTGGCTAGATCGGCGTCACGGCGTCCTGACCTACCGCTTGACGCAGGTCCTCACCGGACACGGAAGTTTCGGGAGGTACCTGTGTCTGATGAGGAAGGAAGAAACGCCTGGGTGTCACCACTGCGAGGATCGCCCTGAGGACACAGTAGAGCATACGGTGCAAGACTGCCCCGCTTGGGCAGAGCACCGACGTGTCCTCACGGCGGCGATAGGCGGAACCTCTCGCGCCCGGCATTGGTCGAGGCCATGCTGCGGGGCGAGAGGGAGTGGGAAGCGGTCGCCTCCTTCTGCGAAGCAGTCATACTATCGAAGGAGGAGGCAGGCCGCGTGAGGGAGAGGATAGCGTCCTCCCTCCAGCCCAGCCGCAGTGGTAGCCCACGGCGTTGGACGTCGGCCGACGATTTCCGGCCACCGTAGGCGCGGGCATGCGGACAGCGAGTAAAGGGCAACTCGCTGTCCGACCATGGTCCATGCCCGGGTCGACGGCGCGTTGTATTCCACGCGCGCCTCGAAGAGCGTCAGCAAGATGACGAGGCCCCCCCTGTAGAGGGCCGAAGCTTGCCGGGGTCGTGGGACTTATCTCACTACCGTGACCCCGAAACGTAAAGGGCTATTGAAGGAATACCGTGGATTTTAGTCAGTACAAGTCTGACAGTCCCTCCGGCCCTGCCCGGGGTGGGAGGACTCATCTGATGATTTTACCACGTAAAAAAAAAATAGTTACAATTGGCCATAATATTAGCATAGTTTCATTAAATTTGTATAGGGTGAAAGTATTAGAAACGAATACGAATAATACAATATAAAAAACGAAGTCTATAAATGTAGCTTTTGTTTTGCAGTAAAACAACAAGGAACAGGTTGAGTTTTTAATCAGTAGAAGTCACACTGACACTCTCTTACACTCCACTCAGAGCGGCAGGAATCACTTGATGATTATCCATCGAAAAAAGCGCCTACATTCAACTCCTAATTGCCAATACTTTGTCCACCCCTGAAAACTTCATCGAAATCCGTCTACTGTTAGCATTCCATAAGCAGTCATAGCCGTCGGTTTAACCCCGCTTAAACATTATTGCCGTGATAGGTTCACGGCAATAATGCCGGACACAAGCATATTAATTAGGTTAGTCCTTCCATATTTAGCAATCTGGAGGGATTTTGAATGTGAACGTCACATGAACTTCATGATTGTTGACGTTCCCCCTTTTAATTTTTTTTTTTCTTGGTAGGAAAATCATCGAATGACTTCTTCTGATCTGGGTTAATCAAAAGGGTGTGTCAGACTTCTAGTGACTAAAACCCCACCCTATTCCTTCGGCTGCCCTAAAGTTCCAGGGCCGCGGTATCTTGATAGAACTTTCCTGCAAATCCCGGCAGGCAATGGCCCCATGAGGCCCCGTCACTGGTGTTGACAGCTCTTTGAGGCGCGCGTGGAACATGACGCGCCGCCGACCCGGGCCTAGTCCTTACCGGACGGTGAGCGACCCCTGCTCGCCATCCGCTTGACGTTCCCCCTAAGTCCTTGTTACAGCTGTTCATAATTGTAAGACTCCCTCTCCCTATTGTGACATTACATTTTCTGCATTTTTACACCTAGAAATTATTTATATCAATATTATCTTGGGATCAAATCGCCTCCAAGTGGCGAAAAAACGCCTCTTTATTTTTATTTTTTTTACTCTCGCACTGGTCTGCAAATATTTTCAACATCTTCATATTTCAATGTCTTCATTTTTTATATCCAAATTAGGTTAACATAAAAACTTATGCAAGGTCAAAAACTACTCGCCAAAGTATCATCTCTTAACCGAATAATTTTAAATAACTTATTTAGTACTTTGTCATCCCTTCTATAATATTAAATGTGAAAGTGCCTCTGCTTGTCCTTTACTCTTCCACGCCTAAACCACTTGTCTAATTTAGACCTTGGTAAAAGACACAAGTTATTTATTTAAGGCTGAAAAAAAAAATTATCAGGTGACTTAGCTGTTTCAAAAAGGATTATCTACAAAAGTACTGGGTGGATTTGGATGAAATAACGAACGGAACGAAGAATAATTTTCATTACCAACACGAAGTATAAAAATGTACTTCAGTCTACTCTCTGCACCAAGATAATTAATAAAGACGTGTCTGTAACATATAGCCAGCTATCACTGCCATTCCTTTCCGAAACAACAAGCGTGACTATATATAATATCACTTCCTCATTCCTCAAACGAACTATAAACTCCCACCACAGATTCGAACCAGTGAATACCCTGAGCTAACATAATTATGAGCGTCTAGTCACAATAGCTTTCATCTAACTATTCCCAGCAATTAATGTAGGTGACTCTCGTTGCTTTGCTGTGGTGAGTGTACTGTGATAGACTGAGCGGAAGCGGTGAGCGATCCATTAATAGATTTTACGATGGGCAGCGGTAGTGATCAGTATCGGTAAAGTACCTAATGAGTACATCAAAAGCTCTTTGACATTCGCTTATTCACCATTACGGAAACGGTGGTTGAGAGTGGTTGATATGATTTATTTATGTGATGAGGCGAGATGAACATCACGCAATCAGAAAAGCACTATTGGCAGTAGTTGAGTAGATTGATTAGCTGACCACCGACACAATTGTTTGTATTGCCTACAAAATGTTGGTCTGAGTCTGGGTGTTTGTAAAAATGCACTCACGATACAGGAAATTCCTAGTGTGGGGGGCAATGTTATTTTGTTGTTAGTTACTTAATTTTCAAATATATTTATGTATTTGATAGAGCTCTGGCTACTCGTATCCCTGAAAATAGGAAGTGCCAAGGACGAACGCCAGGGAGCGTACTCACGTCTTGACGGCCCGGCCTTTGGCGATTGCGAGCCGATCTCCGGCCACCGTATGCGCGGACTTTCGGGCAGCGAGCAGGAATAGCTCACCGTCCGACGACGTCCCGGGTCGACGGCGTGTCGTGTTCCACATGCGCGTCACAGAGCAGTCAGCATTCAGTTTTGTATTGACGACGTCCGAGAGGGCCATTGCCTGACGTAGTTGCGGGAATGTTCTAGCGAGATAGCGCAGCCACGGAACGTAAGGGCAATTAAACGAACAGGGTGAGTTTTTAATCAGTAGAAGTCTGGCAATCCCTTCCGATCCACCAGGAAGCGACATTAGATGACGATGATGATTTCCCCACCGAAGAAAAGAGAGTACTTAGCTGAATACGTAGACAACTCAGGACACCGTTTTCTGGCGTTTTCAAACGAGGAGAGCCGACCCAGAAACAGGTATATTATATTTATAGTCTAGTGGTCAGTGGCCCTGACTTCTATGCGCAAGGTTGTGGGTTCGATTCCCACCCAGGACAAATGATTTTGTGATGAGCATGATTATTTGTTCTTTATCTGGGTGTATTTATCTATAATATGTATGCATTTAGAAATATACAACGTGTAATTTAAAGGGTATATACATACCGAGTGCACGGCTTCTTTGGACGATAACAAACGATATGGCAAGGGTTTTCTAATCCTATGTCTACATGTGTGGAGCATATTAGAAATTTCAATACATTGATACCAGAGGCCGAATTTTTCAAATTAAGAAGAACGAAGAGAATTATAGTTTTATTGACAAGTGACATGGAAAGTGATGACCCTCATATTGCTGTGACGCGTTTGTTATTAATGGTATTCAAAAAACATATGAAACCAATAATTTGGGTTCAATTCTGTGAGTCACTTATTTTGAGCTGAAACTTTGCCTAGAGACTCCATACCAGATGTTGTCTTCAGTCCTTTTGGATAGATATGGGGTTTCCGTTACACGGTTGTATATGTATGTTTATCAGTTGTCTAGTACTCATACCACAAGCTCTGCTTAGTTTGGGACTAGATGGCTTTGTGTGAAAGTTGTGGAATATTATTATTATTATATTTTAACCGTAGACAACATAGGTAACCCAGTATATAACGTTCCCACGACTGTTACACAGGCATACTCTCTATGTAAGTGAATGGACAATCCATCATGCTCTTTACAGCTTGGAGGACGTCTCATCCGATTTTTAGTCCATTTTTTCACATAGTTTTCTTTCATTATTTTGAGAGCAGTGATGATGACAGAAACTACACTTAGTTATCTGCCTGCCTAGGTTTGAACTCCTAACCTACCCACTACTCATGTTGTATGAAAGAACGCTTATAACAAAAATCTGCCCCGCTCTAAACCATAGTATAAAACCAATTTCTGGAACAAAAATAGCGTCGTTAAAATATAATAATAATTTGGTCAATTAAATTTTTATTACACATATTTGCATGCTATGTTTAAAATCTACTCGTATCAGCTCTATTCTTGTAATGTAAGACCTTTTTTATACCATGTTTTACGCAAAAAAATATATCTTATCTTATCCACAAGCACTTCTAAACTTAAACTGATTCTAAAGTCAAATGAGTTTTCAAACCCAATTAGAACTATGTATCTGGCAGTCCACATACGTGGACTTTCTCATAAAGAACTATCCGCTTCCTTCATGACTAAGTTCGATATATTACGCAGTGCGTCGCGTTCTCTCGTGTACTCTTATTGTAGCTCGCGACTGAACAGTAATGCAATTGAAACTGCTTCATTCCAACGTAATAATGTACACGTATCCGCAAATGAATGATATATGGTTAGTCTAGTAATTATTTTGTGAAATATTTAATGAAACATCAGTTTTATAGAAGATATATACCTACTTCAGAACATGGAATTTTAATTTTCTGAATTTGTAACAGGAATACTTGGAAACTAATTAAAATTATGAGATTGGCAATTATTGTGGTACAATATCTTTCTATTAGTAGTTGTAATACAAAACTGCTCAAAACTGTGCTTATAACATAGTATAAATATAATTAAATTCAGTTCATTTTATGGAGCTTTGATGCTAAAGGACTTACATACAGGTATACACATACAACAGCTAAACTGGACGAGCTTGAGTCTATCGAGAAAAGGGCCAAGAGATTCATTGGCAACGATTCACTGGTCGAATCAAAGCTCCAGAGCCTTGAACATCGACGACGAGTTGCAAGTCTATTGATTTTCTATCGGTTACATTTCGGGGAGTGTGCGATGGAATTACACAGTCTAATTCCGCCAAACCCGTTCCATCATCGGAGTACAAGACACACGGCGATGCGCCATCGTTACATGGTGGACATCCCACCCATACGCACAAAACGTTTTGGGAATACTTTCATTGTGCGTACGGCTAAGGAGTGGAATTCCCTGCCGGAGTCTGTGTTTCCTGATCGCTATAACCTGCCAGTCTTTAAGTCAAGAGTGAATAGGTTACTTCTAGGCAAGCGTGCTCCATCTTCGGCCACATCGTCACTTACTATCAGGTGAGATGGTGGTCAAACGCGAGCCTGTTATCAATAAAAATAAAACTTATTATTCAAAGTTTTTGTAAAAGATAACCTAGCCTTTTCCTAATCGGCTTCCAGTTCACCCAGACACAACTATGTAATATTATTTTTAAATAGCATATCTAACCCTTATTCGGTGAGTAAATCATCTAATAACTCCTCCCACTCTAGGTGGAGCGGAGAGGAGTATGAGACTTCTACTGACAAAATACCCAGCCTGTTCCTTCAACTACCCTTAAGTTCCGAGGCCGCGGCATCTCGTGAGAACATTCCCACACGACCGGCAGGCAATGGTTCTGTCGTGCCCCGTCATACCTAACTCCTACAACCCATTTACATGGTAACACAATACCCCTTAGCAAGACACAATTCAGACTTTCTAGCTTTGACTACTCTTAAAACTTAAAATATGTGTTCTAACTGTAGAAATGCCATACTAAGTGAATAAAATATGTGTTCTAAAACCTCAAGAAATCTCGTTATCGTCGCCTTAAGAGTGAAAACCTCGGGAGTACATTTTTGTCCAATTTTTTTTTGCGTTTCCAGAAAGCAATTCTAGCAACGCACATCCTGATCTCACTAATATGTTCATTCGATACTCGAAACGCTATCAATGAAAGTAAGTGTGAAACTCGTAAACACTCGCATCGCATCGTCAGTTTAGCAAAATCAGGCCATGGATTATGCATTTCTGAACTGTTCGATATTACGTATAATATTTTTCATATTGTACATAATATCGAACAGTTCTAGATATAAAAACGTGTTAAATTTACATATAAATTAATAAAAAAAAAACATTAAAGAAACCGTACGAAAATTTTATAGCACGCAGATTTTTATTCCTCCTGAAAAGTTACTTCTTTTTCACTTACGAGGTTTTCACTCTAAGGCGTCGATATATTAAGACAGCCTCGGCAAGCGAAAAAAAATGCTATATTTTGAAATTGCGAATTAAAAGAAATTACTTACTGGCCAAAGTTTAAAATAAGCCTCTGTTAGCATAGATTTTACGCCATAAACAGGATTTACACCAAGGATTAGCTCCAACGATAAAGAAAACGCTTTCAAAAACAAAAGTACCAATTTAAACTCGTAAAGAAAACAATAAAAAACAATTGCTGAACTTATCCGCAATTAAAAAACAAAACACGATTTAATTTTACGCTCGGGAGTAAAATTCTATACGATGAAACCTCCTTAAGGAACCCTTCAAAAAGTTTGGGATGAATATGAAAAATATCATTGTTAATCCTAAAGTTTTGGTAGATATCACACGGGGGACTGATGGCACAAACTATAGAGATAAGGACAGAAGGTTAAGCCATCTTCTACTGAAAAGGATAGTGCTATTCGTCAACAGGCCGTCTCTCTCTCACAGTAGTATCGTGATGGTATTGGCAAATTAGAGTTGAAACTGTCTGAATGTGAGCATTTTACAGATAATTTGTACCAACCGTACTTACGATTGTCATTTGTTTCATGTATGAGTATATCGTATTTTAAAAACTGTTTGATATACAATCAACTCGTGTTACTTGAAACTGCGGGGTAACTTTTAACTATTTCTTTTCTGGCACTTCCATTATTTAAATTATCTATTTAAAAAAAGTTCTTATTTAGAATCAGCAGTTAGCATTTAAAGACATAATATTTTCTGAAGTTTTAAGATGTAAAGCTATAATATGAGCTTATCAACGTTACCCCGCGATTTCAAGTTACCCCAGTTGACGTTATATGTAATCAAATCTAAGTTCTGAAATAAGTTACATGTTGTATCTAGTAGGTGAGGTGATGGTAAGGCGACTTTCAAAATGTACGGGATTGACAAACGCAGACGAAATTTTACAAACCAATCAGTATGTTGTCTAGAGCTCCAGTTCAAAGGGCAACTCACGCATTTTTTTAAATATTTGCCTACATATTGCTTTGGCAAAAAGTAAAAATATCGCCATTCATTTTTTCACAACAACAATTTTGAAACAACGAAAATGTAGTACAACACTGTAACTGAGAAATTTTTGCGTTTGCAAATGATCAAATGTACGCACTCAACTTTTTAGAGGCAATAAGTACAATCTGCCATGCACAGATATGTCACGCCTTGTATTCAAGTTCATTACGCGTCCATGTATGTATGGGAACCTTTTCAATCGTTGTACAAAGTTGGCCTTCTACATCAATGTATACAATGCCGATGAGGACTGAATGAACAAGTTAGGGGGATAAGTATTATCTGTAGAGTATGTCATTAAATGTTTGAAGCGAGGGTAGTCAGTTATTGTGCGCAGGAGATAAGTGGGAAATATACGGAGCGCGAGTTTTTATGACGTATGCTTAGTACTTTGCTTATGTCGTGTTGTGTGTATAAGATTGTGGCGTTTATGTCTTCTTGGGTTATCGTGTATTTTACAATGTGTTAATATGTAAACAGAGATAAACAATATCAAGACTTTATCAAGGGGATGCATACAGGGTGTAAAGGGGGGTGGATCAACGGTGTCCCTAGGGTTGGGGTACTCAATATTTAACAATTTTACTCATATCTATGTTCAGCAATAGTCAGTAGTAGTTTTTCAATCTGATTGTTTGAACATACTTGAAAATAAAGCTTTGCTGTACAGGGTGGCGATTAGGTTATCACATTAAATTGTACAAGTATTACATGTTGTTATCAGACCGTTAAAATATTTTTTTTTTCCTAAAATTAATAAAATGTATTTTTCAAACAAAATAAATGGCGTTATTAGTAAAATATTAGTTTACTGACCTGTAAAAACGGCAACGCCGCGGCGCTTGCGCCGGAGGAGCACGCGCCAAGTGATTGGTCAGCTGATTACGTTTATGCAATACATGATGTTGTGAAATATTAAAATGGAAAATGTCCCACGACTATAATATTGTTTATTATTAAATTATTTTAATTGTATATGATAAAATACTTAATATACATAGAGTACGTGCTTTCAATTTATGTGATAACCTAATCGCCACGCTGTATATGTTCGTGACGTTTTTCCTCAGACTAGCTCAATACTAAGGTATATTATGCTTTGATTCCTACATTATTTTACTTTTCTGTAACACATTGCACCACCCTCAGACTCATTCCTGTTGTATAAACACATTTTTTTTTTAACGGGAAAATCATCTAATGATTCCAACCGTTCTAGGTGGAGTGGAAGAGAATATCAGGCTTCTAATGACTAAAAACCCACTCTTTTCATTCTACTATGCTTTTTTTGGGGCTGCGGTGTCTCATTAGAACGTTCCCACAACCCCGACAAGCAATGGCCCTGTCAGCCCCCGTCGATGCTACTGCTGCTCTTTGAAGTTCAGGAAGACCTGAACTTGGTTTTTGCCGGTGGGTGAGCTACCCATGCTCGCCGCCCATAAGACTGCGCCTTCGGAAAACAGCTCCCGATTCTCGACGCCTTGGGCGTATTCCGCGGCGGCTGGGGCGTGAGAAAGAGAGTAGTCTTACAAACACCCAGACCTAGAATAACTATTTATAGTTCGTATAGTCATTTGCAGGATTTAAAGCTATAACACAGCACAGTAGCCAACGCTCAATCATATGTCGTGTCAGTAGAATTCTGACACTCTCTGTCGTTCAACTCAGAGCAGGAGATCACGCCAAAATGACTGTACGTATCTGAATTAAATTTAGCTCTGAGATAGATTGTTGTCTGGAGTAGAACAGAGGATATTTTTTATGCCAAGAATTTCATTCGAATAAAAAATATCCTTTTGTGCGAAGTGAACTTTCACATTTGTGCGAAATGACCAATCGAACGACGCAGCTAGTATTTATCAATGCAAAAGTTCAGATGTGTGGATGGATGGATGTTTCAATCACGCCAAAATGGTACAACACACGTGCATAAAAATTAGTGAACAGATTTAGATGTAATTTGGTAAAGAGATCCCGAAATGACACATAGAACATTGTTTTTATTGGGAAAACGGGCGAAATTTCCATAGAGTCAAAGTCACGTATAACAGGCAATAACTATGTAATAAAAATGTATAATAAATCCTTCCGAAAAAATATTCTAAAAATAACGTGTCAATAATAAGTAACGATTTATCATCTTAATTAAACTGTTCTATCCATGCAGGAAGCTAAACAAGACAGAAGTTATAGTCCCTAAGCTGTCTCAAATAAGTGGAGTTTGTAACTAAATTACATTGTTTGTATTTAAATTACATCAGTGTTGTCACAAGTTGTTCTCTTGTATCAGCACAAGTATGTTATCAAAGTGCAGTCAGCACCAATGACGGGGTGCGAAAGGGCTCCTTCTCCTAGGGTCGCGGGAATGTTCCAGCAAGGTTCCGCGGCCCCAGACCACAATTGAAGGTAATTGAAGGTGCAGGGTGGACTTTTAGTCAGTAGAAGTCTGACACTCCGTTTTGCTCCACCCAGAGTGAGAATACATTTGATGATTTTCCACAGAAAGAAAACGTGTAAATAATCAGATTAGTTGATGATACATCCTCTGTTTAGCCTTTTGCCAACTATGTATCAGCTTCTAGTCTGACTGGACGCAGCTGAGTACTAATGTTTTACATTTAGTGACTGTTTATCTGACCTCCAAAACCCAGTAACTGAGTAACACATTTTTTTTAATTAATAATAGTCCTTCGTTTCACCACCATCTCACGCAATGTTAAGTGATGAACACATTGATCGAAGATGCAGCACGCTTCCCTAGAAGTAACCTATTCACTCTTGACTTAAAGACCCCCAGGTTACAGCTATCAGGAAACACAGACTCCGGCAGCAAGACTGCTGTTCGATTTTCTGGCTACAGGTAACGTCTGTCAAAGATGTAACAAATGACAGCCAGGACCAACAGCTTAACGAGCTCTCCGAGATACGGTAGAATCTCGATTTGTTAATAGTTACCCAAATTGTCAAACTGTCATTAAATACATCTTAGACTCTTAGGATCATCAAATGTTACATACACACAGTCGCACACTTCACATACAGTTGCACATTATACCTAGGTACACACCTGTTTTGTGTCTTGTATAAGTTCAATGTTATTAACCGACTTCAAAAAAAGGAGGTTTACAATTCGTCATGAAATTTTTTTTATTTTTTATTATTTAGTTACCTCATAGCTCGGAGATGGCTGGACCGATTCGGAAAATTCTTTTTTTTGTTTGAAAGGGTATACTTTCTAGTTAGTCCCATTGTCGTCACGTTTGGATCTGATGATGGGATCATGAAGAAATCGAGGGAACTCTTCAAATATTATAGGCACACCTATAGCGTTTTGGGTATTTCTTAAAGTACCTTGTGCAGTTGCTCTCGAAAAGCACCATTTGAGGAAGTGGAACTGATGATGAAGACCCCAGATGGCCACCGAAACTACTCAATAATAAGTATTTCGTTGATTGCGATTAGATTACTTGAATATGGATGTTAAACACTTTATACTCGTCACAATGCATACGGTGAAGTAGAGCTGATGGTAATGTACCAGGAGAACTCCTCAAAAATTAACTGCTCTGTACCGCGAAAAGCAATATTTTGTAAAAGGTGATAAGTAGTTGACATTTTGGCTTTTGTAACTAGATAAATTACAAACCGACCCACTAAAAAGCGTGAAAAAAAACTTTTTAGCAAAAAATAGAACCGACTTCCATATAAAACACTACAAAGGCAAAAATAACTTTAATTTCGGAAGGCGGTGTCTTTAGTTTTGTATATATTTTCGTTTTCGACACCGCCTTCCGAAATTAAAGTTATTTTTGCTTTTGTAGTGTTTTATATGGGATTCGGTTCTATTTTTTGCTAAAAAGTTTTTTTTTAATGTTTTTGTTATATTAAGTCATTGGTAAATTATGTCAATGTCTTTTTTAGAATTCTGTATCCGAATGGCAAAAAATGGTACGTTTATAGTTTCGTCATGTCTGCCTGTCTGTCTGTCTGTCCGTCCATCCGTCCATATGTCACAGCCATTTTATTCTGAAACTATTAGGACTATACATGTGAAACTTGATAGGTAGATGTGTTCTGTAAACCGCTATCCGATTTTAAGAAAAAAATTAAAAAAT
Source organism: Tholera decimalis (assembly GCA_943138885.2). NCBI lineage: Eukaryota > Metazoa > Arthropoda > Insecta > Lepidoptera > Noctuidae > Tholera > Tholera decimalis. The sequence goes on from OW964555.2 coordinate 7,762,817, forward strand.
ATCCCCATACATGGAACTAAAAATGAAAATATCTTTTTTCATGAAACCTATGCGTGTGTGGTATCTATAAACAGGCCTTTAAAAATGACATTGATGATTCTAAGACCACTTTTTCATACACTTAATCGTTTAAAAGATATACGCTTCCAAAGTGGTAAAAGGTGTGTCCGCCCCCTATAACTTTTATAATAATGGAGTGAAAATCTAAAAAAATATATATCAATAGATCTTAATGTAAACTTTCAACCAAAATTGGTTTGAATGAGATCGGGTTGGCAGTTTTTAAGATACAGTATATTTTATAAAACCACAAATATAACTTTGTAATTCATACAAACACTATGAAAAACAGTATTATTTGGCGTAGTTGTCAAAAATTAGCTAATTTTAAGTAATTTGTAAGGTTTTTTTGTCAAATAAATATACATATTAATTTATATTATTATAGTTACTACGGAACCCTTCACGGGCGAGTCTGATTCGCACTTGGCCAATTTTTTTTGTAATTACGTGGTTAAAGGTTAAGTCGACCTAGATCCGTTAAGAGGTTGTAGTTTCCATCATTTCTGACTGATTTGCCTATGAAACACCCCACCCCAAACCTAACCGTTTTCGAGATATTGGACTTTGAAGGTTTAAAAAAGAAACTAGTTTTTGTCTATTATCCTTATTTTTTTAATGTATGATTTTTGTGTAGAGTATAGGTTTGTTTATTATTCTCAAGACAAAAATTGCTGATAATTGAATCAACAGGGTCACGTCGTAATGGACGATTGATAGTTTAAAAAATAAATAATTTGTGAAAACATATTTTTTCTTTTAGGTATACTTTAAAAAAACATAGGCAAATCGGTCAGGAATGACGGAAACTACAATCTCTTAACGGATCTAGGTCGACTTAACCTTTAACCCTGTATATAACTTTTTAACCGACTTCAAAAAAAGGAGGAGGTTCTCAATTTCTTGAACTTTTTTTATGTATGTTACCTCATTACTCGCAGATGGCTGGACCGATATCGAAAGTTCTTTTTTGTTTGAAAGGGTACACTTTCTAGTTGGTCCCATTGTCGTCATGTTTGGATCTGATGATGGAATCATGGAGAAATCGAGGGAACTCTTCAAATATTATAGGCACACCTATAGCGTTTTGGGTATTTCTTATAGTACCTTGTGCATTTGCTCTCGAAAAGCACCATTTGAGGAAGTGGAACTGATGATGAAGACCTCAGATGGCCACCGAAACTACTAAATAATAAGTATTTCGTGCATTGCGATTAGATTACTTGAATATAGATGTTAAGCACTTTATGCTCGTCACAATGCATATGGGGAAGTAGAGCTGATGATGATTTCCCAGGAGAACTCTTCAAAAATTAACGGCTCTATACCGGGAAAAGCAATATTTTGCAAAAGGTGATAAATAGTTTACATTTTGGCTTTTTTAACTAGATAAATTACAAACCGACCCACTAAAAAGCGTGACAAATTTTTTTTTGCAAAAATTGGAACCGTCTTCTATATAAAAACACTACAAAGAGCAAAAATAACTTTAATTTCGGAAGGCGGTGTCAAAAAAAAAGAAAATACAAAACAAATGACACCGACTACCGAAATTAAAGTTATTTTTGCCTTTGTAGTGTTTTTATATAAAAGTCGGTTCTATTTTTTGCTAAATATTTTTTATAGTGTTATTATTTGGCCCGGAGGAAGGTGACGGCATTCGTGATACAGGGTAATCCTAGTAAGAATACCAAAGCACTCCTTTGTTAAGATACTATATTATGTACCTACAAATAAATAAAATAAAATTAATATTTTATATTATGTCATCTTTGACAGTCGTTACGGGTCATTAGAAGCCAGTAAATCTGTCACTGGTCTAGCCAAGGTGTGTCATGTTACCCAGTTACTGGGTTGTGGAGGTCAGATAGGCAGCTGCATCCGATAAATTTAAAGCCGATTCCAAGATAGTTGGGAAAACGCTAAACAGATGAATATAAATCAATAGCCAACTCAATTTTGTTTCCATGACCAGATTTGGTTGTAGGACAAAAAAAAAAAAAAAAGGACACACGTAATCAAATGGCTGTTGAGTCTCAACTACATGGAAACAGAAAACCTTTTAATTCTGAAGTCCTAACACACACACTATTGCACACATCAACTCACCCTCACATCATGCACACCTCAAGTTACCTACCTTAGCTTAATATTAATTGATATCCTCCGTTACATTTGTATCCCTAGATCTAAACCATTTATGTCGAGAGAGACTGGATCTTGCGACACAGGGTATCCTAGTGTGGGACCCAGTGTTATATTAAAAACAATTGTAATACGTTTTTCAGTGAATAAACGTTATATTACTATTATATGTCTTTTTGTTTGTTCGGGCTTAACCTCTGGCACGACTGAACCGATATCAGACTTGTTTCAATAACTTAAAAATATTTATTCATGGATCACTATTATCGTTATCTGCTAAGCCTTTTCTCAATTATTTTGGGGTGGCTTGCCTAAGAATTGGAAGGAAGAGGCGGAAGACCATGACCGCTAGAAGAATTGGAGAGGAGCTTAGTCCAGCAGTGGGTACTGTCCCACTGTTGGACTAAGGTCTCTCTAAAGTCTATATAATAATGAATATTTATCTCTGTAAAGGCTATACAAGGTATAACAGATTAACCTCTCAAGGACCGCCATTATTACGTTAACCATCCGACAAGCACCGCGGGTGGGCTCTTATCGTAAGAAAGCGAGGCTCAACTAATACTGGTTTACTGGCACGTTTTTGTACCGCTGGGGCTCCAGAGGTTAAGCGCAATACCTCAGACACCCCAATTAGTATATTAAATTATAAGTCTAAAACGACATCCGTAACTAAACAGATATAAACTAAACCTAGACATTTTTTTATAAAATAGTTATCCTTACTAACCGCAAAACGTATGTGCGTCATACAATATCCTTATGCAGACGCATACACTCATGCAATGTTAGCGGCCGACATGCACACGAGCGCATTTCCTTGAATTAAGGATTGTATTAATTTTTCATGACACTGTATTTCCATTTTATGTTAAACTAGCTGACCCGCCACTACTTCGAACGCGTGGTATCCTACCCCTACCCAACCGATACCCTACCCCTATCCTACCCCTACCCTACCCTACCCTACCCCTACCCTAACCCTACCCTACCCCTACCCTATATCTACTCTACGACTATATAATCCGATTCTGAACCAACTACTTTCAGAAATTGCGTTTATTCTGTTACACGTTGTATAATAATAAATATTTATACTGAAGAATATATTTTATTCATATAATTATATCATACGAAATAGTTAGCCTTTTCCCAACTATGTTTTACTTGGAGCGACTGCCTATCAAACCTGCACAAACCTGTAGCTGAGTAAATTTCAAATAGAAATATCCAGTAGTACCCGTAGTTTGCCCGACCCGAAAATCAGGCCCTAGACTTCATGATCAGCAGTCGCGCTTAATATTACTTGACCAACGAACCAAAATCAATCACTATATATAATTTAGACTGGTAATTTCATAGTTGACGTAGAGTACATGTTCAACATATTAAAATATAGCGCGCTAAATTTTCACACATTTAGCCTTATTAGAAAGCTAATTTTAATTATTCTCGTGGAGAAGATCTTAAGTTATATACCAAGCTTTATCTTAATTACCGTCTTACGCATGTTTACTTAACCATCTAGCGGTCGTATGGTGTCGAATTGACCGCATTCCGTACATTTTGAATAACCATCATTTGTTATGCTCGATCATCCAGATTTCGTGTCAAAAATATTTCTCATTTCCGTATAAAAACGTTTATTTCTTTGAAGGCTATTTTTACTAGCAAAATTTATGTAAGTGAGTCTCGGAAAATTTATGAGTGAGCTGCTGTTCTCCTAGGTAGGTTGCTGGGCCACACGTATTAAGGTTTTTCAGTTTGCCTACCCGGTTGGTTGTTTATAAAATTAAATTATTTAATAATTAAAATTAAATTATACGTTATTAATTAATAGTGAGCAAGGATGAAATTTAGAATAGAGTTAGTGAGTCGTGTGAGTGTGAAAGTGAAGAATAAAGTGTGTGTCGAATATTTTTGTGTCATTAGTTATTTACATAAAAAAACAATACTTGCAGAGGAGAATTGAAGAATTGAGGAATGCTTTGTTTCAATAGCATGGAAGGCGTCAAACACATGACTGGCTTTTAATGTTTACCTTAATGAGAAGACTTATCATCTAAAATACAAAACTATAATCACATCTTCTAAATTATTACATATCAATAAAATTTTAGTGTTTTAACAGTTTTTATCTCTATAGTTTAGAATTATTTACATATTAATAAAACACAAAAAATATTAAACAATATACAAAGTGTAATTTAAAGGGTATATACATACCAAGTGCACGGCTTCTTTGGATGATAACAAACGATATGGCAAGGGTTTTGTAATCCTAAGTCTACGTGTGTAGAACTTATTACAAATTCCAATACACAATACCAGAGAGCGAATTTTTCAAATTAAGAAGAACGAAAAGAATTATCGTGTTATTGCCAAGTGACGTGGAAAGTTATTGACCCTCGTAGTGCTGTGACACGTTTGTTATGATTGGTATTCAAGAAATATATGAAACCAATAATTTGGTATCAATTCTTTGAGTCAGTTATTTTGTGCTGAAACTGTGCATAGAGACTCCATACCAGATATTGTCTTCAGCCCTTTTGGATAGATATGGGGTTTCCGTTACACGTTGTATATATCTTTTAGTCGGTCTGTTTATCCGGATTTATCTCTGAAACGACTGACGCGATTTTGATGGAAGTTTCATTGGAAGTTAGAGGCATGCGTTTTAATCCAGGAATTCACATGGCATCGGGATTTCGTGGGAAAACCGCACAGTTATCTATATTAATATTATAAAGTGGAAAAGTTTGTTTGTTTAAACTCACTAATCTTCAAAACTACTGGGTGGATTTGGATGAAATAATGAAATTTATGGTTAGGCGGGGAAGTAGCTTTAAGCTTCTGGAAGATTTTAGGTTTTTACCTAACTGAAAAACAAGGAGGTTTATGTTTTTATCGTGATAAAGCCCCGCGTGAATGCTAGATTACTAATAAAAATTAAAACATCCATAGCATAAAAATAAATTCACAAACAAAACTTTTAAAGGAAAAAATCTTTTGTTTGGCGTGTTCACTCGGTTCTTCACCCAATGAAGCGGCTTATGTTGTTTTTTAATTAAATAAATTGTTTTGTAACTTAAAAATACATAGCATCTGAAAGTTAAAAGAATGGCTCAGTGGTTACAAGCAAGACTTAAGAGTTATATATACACATAATGTTGCGTGAGAATTACGGCATACATAACAATTACAGTTAGTTTCGGTAATACTTATAATTAATTATTCGCAACTTACATTAACTTAAATTAAAACGAAAGAAATACATCACAAGCGATTAAAAATTATTTTTTTTGTAATTCTATTACATACTAATTTTCTTTTTAAATATACGTAGTCTGTCGTGAAACACATCCAGATCTGCACATAGGCAGGCCATTACTTTGTGTCATCTACATCATCACCAGATAGATAGATAGATAGATAGATAGAATATACTTTATTGTACACCAATAATTGAATCACACTTAAATAACAATATTGTAAAAAATTGGTTACAATGGCGGTCTTATCGCTGAGAGCGATATCTTCCAGACAACCTTTGGAAGGATTTTATGAGCTTTAATTAAAATGGGGAGGGCTATATTAGTGTACTACTGTACAAATATTCATTAATAACGGAAAAACAAAATAAAATAAATAAATATATTATGTGTTCTTTAACATCGTGTGGAGAAAGCAAAGGAATAATCATAAGTTTGAAATAAAATGATTGGCAACCGAGCTTTTAAAAACAGCAAGTGACTGAGCTTGTCTTACTGACACCGGCAATCCATTCCATAACCGAATGGCCTGCACCGTAAATGACTGGTCGTAAAATTTTGTGGAATGCGTAGGCATCAAAAGTCTCAAATTCTCTGATGAACTCAAATCTCTAACATGTGTGTCATGAAGGAACTTTAAACGTTCTTTGAGGTAAAAGGGAGTCGTTGGATTGAAAAGAATACTGTAGAGTAATGATAAAATATGTGCATTCCGGCGAAGGCGAATAGGCAGCCACTTGAGTTTAGTGCGAAACTCACAAACATGATCATATTTGCGCAATCCAAATATGAATCTGATACAAAAATTTTGGAGTCGCTCAAGCTTATCTAGCTGCACTTCAGTTAGATCTGGATAACTTGCATCAGCATAGTCAAGGATAGGGAGAAAGAAAGAGATGAAGAAAAAAATCGTAATGAATCCGGTATATCCCTTTTATTTTCTTTTTTTGGGTGGAAAATCATCGAATGAGTTCTTTCGCTCTGGGTTAAGCGAAAGGGTGTGTCAGACTTCTACTGACTAAAACCCCACCCTGTTCCTTCGTCTGCCCTAAAGTTCCGGGGCCGCTGTATCTCGATAGAACTTTCCCGCAAACCCTGGCAGGCAATGGCCCAATGAGGCCCCGTCCTTACCGGACGGTGAGCGACCCCTGCTCGCCTTCCGCAGGCCTGCGTGGTTGATTTTGGCCCGCTCCCTTTCATAGATAGTAGACCTGTGTCCCATTAGTGGGAACTGTTAAGTTATTATTTAATTGTTGTTTTTAGGGTTCCGTAGTCAACAAGGAACCCTTATAGTTTCGCCATGTCCGTCTGTCTGTCCATCTGTCCGCGGTTTAGCTCAAAAACTATTGGTACTAGAAAGTTGTACTTTGGTATGAGTATACACGTTAATGACGCCAAAAAAGTGGTAAAATAAAATTTTGAAAAAAAATAATTATTTAGGGTACCTCCCATACATGTAAAGTGGGATGATATTTTTTTTTCCTTCTTTCCATAGTGTGGCATATCGTTGCATAGGTCTTTTAAAAATATTAGGGGTGTGGTAAGACCGTTTTTTGATTAAGTAAATCGTTCGTGACTTATAAAGCTTTAAAGTACCAATTTTCGTTAGAGTCAAGTGTCCTCCCCCTCTATCAACTAAACGGTTGTAGTTAGAAATTCAAATTTCACGGCAGTAGTACCTATATGTAACGAAATTTAAAGGAAAACTATCACACATAAGTGGGCTTTACAAGTTTACGAGTAATAGTCGACCAATTGTATTTGACTCGAAAATTTCGAACAACTCTATAGAAATGTCGATAGATGGCGCTAAGCGCCAGTTGTATCGTGCTAACTTCTTGTGACGATTGAGTAGTGTAGCTCTGTATCCGTATTTAAATTCAAAACACCGGCTATGACAAGTTTTATACAAATCTCTAAAAAAAATTAAAACTTTCCGTGCAAAATTGTCGGATCAGGTGAGGATTTGTACAGGAAGTCAAATTAGTTAGGTAGTCATGTTTGGCTTTTAGTTAGAGCATGGTACGAAGCGATCAGTCAGCGAATACGACACGCACTTGGCTGTTATAAAAACTACGGAACCCTACACTGCGCGTGGCCCGACACGCACTTGACCGGTTTTTTATATATCGCGTACCACAAGTCCTTCTGTTTTAAATGAATACGCGCTCGCTTGAGGGTTAATATATGTAATATAATATTACGTTTCAATGAGGTTTTCTATAAATACCCACGTTTTGTTCAATATGTTTAAGTACTATGTAATAAATGATGAGCCTATAGCCTCGGTTTAAACCCAATTTTTTATAATTACTAGTCTCACGTCTAACTACTATTTAGATAGATAGACATATTCTTTATTGTACACCATAACAGTAAAACAATTATGGACTTAAGAACTAAAAAAATTTTTTCCAAAAAATAGAACCGACTTCCATATCAAAACACTACAAAGCCAAAAATAACTTTAATTTCGGTAGTCGGTGTTATTGGTTTGGATGTTCTTTATTTTTTCACACCGCCTTCCGAAATTAAAGTTATTTTTGGCTTTGTAGTGTTTTGATATGGAAGTCGGTTCTATTTTTTGTAAAAAAAAAATTTTCATGCTTTTTAGTGGGTCGGTTTGTAATTTATCTAGTTACAAAGGCCATAACTTATCACCTTTTGCAAAATATTGCTTATCCCGATGCATAGCCGTTAATTTTTGAGGAGTTCTCCTGGTACTTCACCATCAGCTCTACATCATCATACTCGTATGTATTGCGACGAGCATAAAGTGTTTAACATCCGTACTCAAGTAATCGAATCGCAATCCACGAAATACTTACTATTGAGTAGTTTCAGTGGCCATCTGTAGTCTTCATCATCAGTTCAACTTCCCCAAATGGTACTTTTCGAAAGCAACTGCTCAAGGTACTATAAGAAACACCCAAAACGCTATAGGTGTGCCTATAATATTTGAAGAGTTCCCTCGATTTCTCCAAGATTCCATCATCAGATCCTGATTTTGTAACAATGAGACCAATTAGAAAGTATACCCTTTCAAACGCAAAAAGAATTTTCCAAATCGGTCCAGCCGTCTCCGAGTTATGAGTTAATACATAAAAAAAAAGTTCAAGACGAATTGTAAACCTCCTTTTTTTGAAGTCGGTTAAAAAGGGTGATACAATGGGCGGTCTTATCGCTAAAAGCGATCTCTTACAGACAACCTTTGGATGGATTTGACACAGAAGGAGAAAATAAATACGCGGGTAGTCCACGGTGTACTATTTATCTACATAAAATACAAAACAATAAAAAACGTTCTCAAAACATATATGTACATATAAATATTGAAAAAAGAAAGAAACAAAGACATATATAACAACAACATTTTAAGGAGAGAGATAAAGATCTTTTACTAAGTTTTTGAAAGAAGATAGGGTTTGTGCTTGTCTTACTGACACGGGTAGAGCATTCCACAGCCGTACTGCTTGAGCTGCGAACGACTTACTCGTACCATAGAAATTGGTGGCGTGACTCGGTACCGCAAGCCTTAAGTTTTCTGATTACCTCAGAGATTTTGCAATTGTGTCATGAAGGAACTTAAATCGTTCTTTAAGATAAGTGTGGGTTTTGGGATTAAACAGCACACTGTAAAGCAGAGACGAAATATGTAAGTTCCGGCGAAGACGTATTGGAAGCCACTTGAGTTTCTTTGCGCAAGCAAAATATCAATCCAATGCAAACATTTTGGAGTCGCTCAAGTTTATCAAATTACCTGACAATTTTACAAATAAAATTTATAACAATTTTACCTGAGAGAAGCGATGATTTGGTTGACCGAGTGAATTAGATTAGTTCCAGATAAACGTGGTCCATCCACGCTTATCTGGAACTAACCTAATACACTCGTGACTCATAAAGCCTAATTCACTCTTTACTTGAAGAACCCTAGGTAGGACAAGGATATTTTCAACCGACGACAAAAAGAGGAGGTTATCAATTCGAAGCGTATTTATATATTTTTTTTTATGTATGATCCTCGATTACTCAAAGACGGCTGAACCGATTTGGAAAATTCTTGTTTTGATTGAAAGGGTTTACTTCGAAATTGGTCCCATTTTCATAAACGTCAGGATCTGATGATGGTACCCTGGAGAAATCGATGGAACTCTTCAAATATTATAGGCACACCTATGACGTTTTGGGTATTTATTATAGTAACTTGAGCAGTTGCTCTCAAAAAGTACCATTTGAGGAAGTGGAACTGATGATGAAGACCACAGATGGCCGCCAAAACTACTCAATAATAAGTATTGAGTGGATTGTGATTCGATTACTTGAATATGGATGTTAAGCACTTTATGCTCGTCACAATGCATATGGTGATGTAGAGCTGATGGTGAAGTACCAGGAGAACTCCTCAACAATTAACGGTCCAGCATTGGGAAAAGCAATATTTTGTAAAAGGTTATAAGTAGTTTTACATTTAGGCTCTTGTAACTAGGTAAATTAAAACTAGACCAACTAAAAAGAGTGAAATAAAAACTTTTTACCAAAAAATTAAACCGACTCCCAAAAAACACTGCAAAGTGAAAAATAACTTTAATTTCAGAAGTCGGTGCCAAAAACGAAAATACATAACTAAAGACACCGACTACTGAAATTAAAGTTATTTTTTACTTTGCAGTGTTTTTTGGAGGTCGGTTTAATTTTTTGGTAAAAAGTTTTATCGAAATTGTACTTTTACAAAATAAAATCTTTATTGCAATCGCAACGGTTTTTAAGATCTTATTATAAGTAGGTTATAGCTGAAATAAACCCTATAGGACTGTGGTTACTAATGAAAGTGGTTTTATACATATTAGAAAAAAAAAACACACACAATAATTATGTTGCAAACTTGAAACGGAATAATTTATGAGTCAAATTAAATTAGATCTTTGATTAAAAAATTGTAACGCCAGATTAATATAACTGGAGGTTGCCAGTATTTAAAAATTCGACCATAATTAAAATAAATTCTTATGTATTATTATAAAATAATATTACATTTCTGCACACTTTTTTTATATCAAGTTTAACTGTGCCAAATTTTATAGTCCTCCGTCTGTATAATTTTCGTAAAAAAGGGCATAAAGATTTTGCTTCACTTATACAACGTGTAATTTAAAGGGTATATACATACCAAGTGCATGGCTTCTTTGGATGATAACAAACAATATGGCAAGGGTTTTGTAATCCTAAGTCTACGTGTGTAGAACTTATTACAAATTCCAATACACTGATACCAGAGACCGAATTTTTCAAATTAAGAACAACGAAAAGTATTATCGTGTTATTGGCAAGTGACGTGGAAAGTTATTGACCCTCGTAGTGCTGTGACACGTTTGTTATGATTGGTATTCAAGAAATATATGAAACCAATAATTTGGTATCAATTTTTTGAGTCAGTTTTTTTGTGCTGAAACTGTGCATAGAGACTCCATACCAGATGTTGTCTTCAGCCCTTTTGGATAGATATGGGGTTTCCGTTACACGTTGTAAATTACAGATCTAAGATATTCCATCGGGGCTGCTATACCTTTGCCTGCATAAGAAAATGTCTTGTATGTGCGCAAATAGCTAATCTTTATTTTATACTTTTTCAATTAAAACGTTTACATCTGACGTAGTCATCACATCACATAGTCTAAATAAACTCATACTACTTCTCCGTTCCATCGTGAGTAATAATTAGTACCATTCACTTCTAACCACATGTTTCTTGTGGCAACGCATTCCTTAACATACCTATTAACATTTTACTCAAGCCGGGAATCGCACCCAGAGCTTCATGATCAGTAGTACCATTTATGACCGCAATTCCAACGTGAGTGAGTACACAAAAATGAGTAACTTACTCAGCTACTCATTTTTGTGTACTATTCATCTACCCACATCCATTTAACCAAGTTTCGCTAATTAACTTCAACTTAAGTTATTATTACGCAACGGATTTTCCCTCCATCTTATTTTTTACGTAAAATACAAGGGCCTATCGTGTTGCCAGTATAAAAAAAAATATGTTGCAATATAATTGAACATTCAAGAGCAACACTGGTGCGGAAATAATAGAAATAATCAAAGCTTGTCTCGCTTTGTATGTAAATAAGCAATCCGCCACGGGCAAGAGAGCTCCGGCTAATTTCCAGAAAACAACATTTTCTAACAAAGACTAGATGAAATTAGAGAGATATTCTACTCGTTGAAGTATGTGTTAGTAGCATTACTTTGTATGACGCCACAAGCCAAAGAATTTTGTGTAATTACGAACGGTTAAAATAGTGGGAACAACCTGCTACGAACAGTAGCAGTAGAACAACTCCTTAAACAGCGCTGGCTTTAATTAATTTATTAATTAAGGCAACCACAAGCAAGTCCGGTTAAACAGCCGACAACCTCAGAGGTTGACCTACGAGCTGCTACATGCATTGCAAGATAACACATAAAAAATATTTTTAAACGTAAATTATGGCGTTTAATACGGTACTAATGCCGATTATTATTTGCTTTTTACTTGTGCATAGGTTGTTTTTATAACATTGTCAAATATAAATATGAATGGCACGAAAATAATTCAAAAGATAAATGTACAAGCCCAAAAAAGATTAAAGTTTGAATTTGGAAGTCCTTATCAACGCCAGATATTTGAGATCAAATTGGCCATTTTCACAAAATGATAATTATGTAACCTACAAGGTTCCCATATAATTTAACCAGTATAGATTGTATGGACTTCAAAAGAGACGGATCCCCGAGTTTGTTTCGGTGTTTCTTCTCAGGGTAGTCAGTTAGGAAACACCGGCCTCATCTAGTTAATATTTATGAAAAAAATACGTGTAAATATGTTCTTTAATAACCAATTTGGAAAATAAATATCATTTATCATTTATGCACCTTTTATTTCAGAATATTACATAATATATGTTTCCTCTGATTGTAAATAATTCCATTATCTGCTGTGAATTATCTGGAGGCACGGCAGTGCCCCCGCCAAGTCGAGCAAAAAAGCGGCACGGCCGTACCATTCTTTTCTCGAAGCAATTCAGGCCATTTTCGACCCCCTATAACTTCGTTGTGGATAAAACTAGAAGACTGAATTTTCAGTAACCAAACAGGCATTGTATAAACACGGTATATTTCAAATTTCATTCAATTTAAACCAGTAGTTTAAGAATTATAACGAGTCAAAGTTCCTTAATTTTGTAAATTTTGTCACTCACTGACTGACCGATCATCAAAAGTCTAAAGCACTTCTAGCAGACATAGAAGCTTCAAATTTAGAATACAATTAGTGTTTAGTATATGAATCAAGGAAAAACTATAATATTTTTCAATTTCGTCCCAGTTTTCTAGATACATCAACTGCATAAATAACTTTGTAATCCCATATAAATATATAGGATTACAAAGTTACATTTGCAGTTAATTAATCAGTGTACCTGTATAATATAATGAAATAATAGATGTAGATGGGTACTTTTTTTTTTTGGTGAAAAATATCATCGAATGACTTCTTCCGCTCGGGTGTATCAGAATTCTACTGACTAAAAACCCACCCTGTTCCTTCGTAAGCCCTAAAGTTCCGGGGCCGCGGTATCTCGATGGAACTTTCCCATAAACCCCGACAGGCAATGGCCCTATGAGGCCCCGTCACTGGTATTAACAGCTTTTTGAGGCGCGCGTGGAACAACGCGCCTCCGACCCGGGCCTGGTCCTTACCGGATGGTGAGCGACCCCTTCTCGCCATCCGCAGGCCCGCGCCTACGGTGGCCCGAAATCGACTCGCGATCCACGACGCCCGGGGCGTCTCCCCCGGCGGCTGGGGCGCGAGGAAGAGAGTTGCCTCTGCCTCGCACGTTAGGCCTCCTCCTTCGCTAGCATGACTGCTTTCCGGCAGGAGGTGACTGCATCCCATTCCCACTCGCTTCGCACCATGGTCTAAACCAGAGCAGGGCGCGAGAAGTCGCCGCCGCCGATCGCCTCTATGAGGATACGACGGTGCTCCACCCATGCAGGGCACACCTCGACCATATGCTCCACCGTGTCTTCCAGTGTAGATAGGTACCTAGATATAATAATTATGCTCAAAGGTAACTTGTTAAATGGTCAACGGAATAAAAAAGCAAGAAGTAAAGAGTATTGGGGAGTATTAAGTAGAGTAAATTGCCCGAAATTGCATAATTACTTACTTATGGATTAACTTTAACCGAGACGTTTGACGAGTGCGGCATTAATTATTACTAAGTAATGCAAAAGACGTACGTGCGTATCCATATGTGCGTATCAAAGCCTCCGAAAAAAACCCATAGAGACAGGGAGTGGGCTTTGAAAAAAACTTTAGCTGAAGTTCAAGAAGTATTTTATTTTATTTTATTTTTATTTTATTCAAGAGGAACAACAAACAGCCACAATATAAAACATAGAAACAATAAATACACAAAACACTATAAACAATATTGCAGCCCACAACGCTGTTCACAGATTAATAATTGGATACTATACATGAAAACAATAATCGCTAGGGTTACAAATGCATTATATATATAGGATAATACTAGCTTATTAAATCAACTTACTGTGATATATATGTATATAATATGTATGGTATAATGTATATAATTTTATATAATACTCAAAAAAAAAATACAAAATATAGAATAACATTCTAGAAAGCTCCTTAAGTATAAGACTTTTAAACCGATAGGGAGAACATGCAAAAATGTCTATATGTTCTTGACTTGGCAATCGCAATAAACAATTTAATTTATATATGTATTACTTGTGAGATATATTGTGTTTTCATGCGATGGCCGAGTCAATCTATTTATTTAAAACGGTAAAGATTTTTAATATTGATATGGTCACTAGAAGATGTCGTTAGGTTAGATAATTACGTAACAACTTAAGACAGAAGGTCCCTTAAGTAGGGACTGAATAAATTAATAACTGACTTGGTATTACATGGATCTCACAACTTTTTACGATAGAACAACTAAGTTGCGAGACTTGGGTTTTTGACAAGTATTGTTTTTTATGGGATCTTACTTACAGACTAGTATTGTTTTTTTGAGGCCTAGAGCCCTGTAATACAATACATAATGTAGAACGCCAATCTCCACATCATCATTGTAACCATGTACATATTTTTTATAGAATCCTGTGCTTATGAATTCTATTTGTGTTTAAAAGATTGATGGATACAAATGTTGATGGATGGAGTAACAGAGGAATGCTACAAAAATCGACGGGTTTTATGAAAAACGACAGGAGTAAACGATACTGTAACATCTAACAAGAGAAAATGGTAGAAGAAAACGTTTTGAACAGACTCCAAGTAAATGGAATAAGGGTAAGAAGATGAATTTTGTTTACTATCCTGTATTGAACAGAATTTAAAAGTTATTTTTATTGCAAAATATTCCTGTCTGAACAGGCTCCTACAGATAGTTTACTATGAATGTGCCTAATATTAAATAAAAATAAGGTTTAAGAACAACTTTATTTCCCATAAGAATTGCACACATAATTCACTTACCTACTGAGAAACAAAATCTAAAACTAAGATTAATAATTAGAGCGCACAAATGTACGTATACAAAATAACAAAACCTACAGCAAAGGAAAAATAATAAAAAAAACACTGAATGCAATTCCATTTCAGCTTATTAAAATCCTCACAGAGGCTCTCTACCCTATGGTACAATACTAACCCTTTATTTCCAACAGTTCTACATCTTTTCTCGCCATAATCTCTTCCCTTTCAACGCAAGGTGAAACACTATGAGATTACTCGCGTTCAAATAAAACCACTATCACATTTACGTGACACAAATAATTAATCGATTATGTAAACAAACTTAAGGTGCCTTCTGTTGAGTTTTATTTCAGTGCTTAATTAAAGTACAGGGACCAAGTCTTGAGTATATTCTTGAAGGGATTTGTAGGCTAAGGAGGTCATTTTCATTCATGTTGTCTTTTTGTATCGGCACGACGTAAATACTTAGTAATTTTTATTTTATACCAAGTTTTTTTTATAAGCTTCTTGTGTTTTTATGTCTGTGGCGGCCTTAATTAATTATAAGTAGGGCTTACAAACTAGGCGACTACACGCTAAGGGCACCTCTGTGGGATACGGACCTCGGCTTAGGGCGTTGCTGGGGGAGGGCAACTAAGGACAGGCTGGATTCGATCATTATTATTATTACGGGACAAAATTAAATCTACTGGCTCAGCGTCCTGGGTTGGTTCTGGTAAGGGTCGGGGCGGGCAATTACGGGGTGTGCCTCGGCGGCAAGGACGGAAGGACAGCATAAGTCGCACCCTTCCTGTAAGAAAGCGGTAAGTGAATTCGGTCAACTTTTCAGGAGCTTAAAAAAAGTGTCCAACTTTGTTAAAAAAAATCCCAGGAGTACCGTATAAAGAACAAAAGATGGCATTTAGCAGCGGCGAAATAATAGAGTTTCCGATTTTTCATTGTTTTATGTATACTGTGAGATAAGGTTGAATTATACGGTTACCTAAATAATCCCCGAAACTGTTACAAAAGATGCCGGTGTAAAAATGAATATTGCTTTGTTATGATCTTTGGTGTACCACATCGGCTGCGTTAAGTGTAGTTACTCCATTATTCATGTTACAATCTTAGGCTAGTCTGAAAGTGTAAGTATCAATTACGTAGTTTTTACACGAAAAATTCATTTAAGTAAACAGAAATACATACTTTATGCATGCGAAAGTATCTACGTTTTGCTGGAGCTTCTGAATAAACTTGTTTTTGATTGGAAAAAATATTGAAATAATGAAGTGTATCATCGTAAACTTCTATTTTACTGTTCACAGCTTGTCATGTACAAAAATTGTATGTCAATACTATATAGATTTATAATAATTAAAGAAAAAGTTAAATTGCTACGTTTCAATCATACTAATCGATTTAAATTATGTTTGTATGTGTGCGAAGAAAAAACGTGCTGTAGAAGCCTATAGTATGTAAAATTAAGTGCTCAAAAGTAAAAAAAAACGGAAATCTTCTACCAATTACTCAAACACAGAAACAATTACCTTTGTTAATGTTAAAACATTTTGACTCTACACTGAGAAAAAAAAAACAACCAGATTTCACGTTGCTTCAACAAGTTTTCGGGTTAAAATAGCGCCTACGTGCTGTTTGGTTGAAACTACGAGTTTGATCTTGTAAAGTGTAACTTATTGATTCTACAAGCTACGTATTATGTTATTTCTACGTTACGTCAGATCGAATTTACGTTAACATTTTCCGATTGTTTTTACAAGTTTAGCAAGTAGATTTAACATGCTCAGCACGTTGTTGTGACATGACTAGCTTATTGAATCTCAAGCAGCTTGTTAATTTATCTTGTTACTTCTACGTGTTGGGCATATAGTTCCAACATGCTCGCCTTGTTGTTTCAACATGCTTGACATGTTTTTGTGACATGACTATTTTGTTGAATTTACAAGCAGCTTGTTAGTTTATCTTGTTACTCTTACGTGCTGGGCAGATAGTTCCGACATGCTCGCCTTATTGTTTCCACATGCTTGACATGTTGTTGTGACATGACAAGCTTGTTGAATCTACAAGCAGCTTGTTAGTTTATCTTGTTACTCTTACGTGTTGGGCATATAAGTCCGACATGCTCACCTTGTTGTTTCAACATGCTTGACATGTTGTGATATGACTAGCTTCTTGAATCTACAAGCAGCTTGTTAATTTATCTTGTTACTCCCACATGTTGGGCATATAGTTCCAACATGCTCTCCTCGTTGTTTATTTTTTTATTATAAAATAGGTTCGCGTTTGACCACCATCTCACCTGATGGTAAGTGATGATGTGGTTGAAGATGGAGCACGCTTATCTAAAAGTAACCTATTCACTCTTGACGCCTCCTAGGTTATAGCTATCGGGAAACACAGACTCCGGCAGATAATTCCACTCCTTAGCCGTACGCACAATGAAGGTATTCCCGAAACATTTTGTGCGTATGGGTGGGATGTCCACCATGTAGCGATGGCGCTTCGCCGTTTGTCTCGTAGTCCGATGATGGAACGGGCTTGGCGGAATTAGACTGTGTAATTCCATCGCGCACTCCCCGAAATTTATTCGATATAAAACCGATAGACTTGCAACTCGTCGTCGATGTTCAAGGCTCTGGAGCTTTGACTCGACCAGTGCAACGTTGCCAATGAGTCTCTTAGCCCGCTTCTCGATAGACTCAAGCGCGTCCAGTTGGTATTTGGCAAATCCATCCCAAAGATGAGAGCAGTACTCCATACACGACCGAACCTAGGCTTGATAGAGATTGAGCAACTGTTCGGGTGTGAAGTACCGTCTCATCTTTGCTAGAATTCCCAACTTTTTTGATGCTAGTTGAGCCTTAGCCTCGATAAACGGGCCAAAATTGAGGGTAGAAGTTAGTGTTACCCCCAGAAGCTCGATACGGTCGGTTATCGGCACGGTTACACCCCGGAAAGTAGGAGCTGGTTTGAATTGACTCCTTTTTGCGAAGAAGAGACATGCCTGGGTCTTAGCTGCATTAAACTTGACCAAGTTGGCATCGCCCCATTCGGAGACAGCCTTCAAGGACAAGTTCAAGCGCCCAACCATGTCCTCACGCAGAGACTGGATCTGTGATCCACCAGCTCGCGCGCTAGGCATATATCTCTCAGAAATTGTGCTGTCGTCTGCATACCCAAAGGTACCGGGAATCAGCAGATCGTTAATATGCAGCAAAAATAAAGTTGCTGAGAGAACAGACCCCTGAGGGACCCCGGCATTAATTGTCAATTGGCCAGACGAGCAGCCATCAATGAACACTCGAATGGACCGATCTCTCAGGAAGTCTTTAATCCAAACGCAAATTTGAGTGGGTAAATCGAAGGAAGGAAGCTTAGCAATAAGGTTATCGTTCCAGATCTTGTCAAAGGCCTTGGAAATGTCAAGGGAAACAGCAAGTGCTTCCCCGTGCTTCGCAATGGCCTCACTACAGGTATGAATGGCATACGCTACTTATTATATATTAATGGTACACGCTCCATACTCTTACAAAGTATGGACGTGACTGAAATAAGCCTGTAGTTGGCCGGGTCAACACGACTGCCCTTTTTGGGTACAGGCTGTACGTTAGCCAGCTTCCATGTTTTCGGCACCTTTCCAGTCTCTAGCGAAAGGCGAAACAGGCGTGTCAAGATTGGAGACAGTTCAGGCGCACAAGTCGCCTTTTTGTTCCAGCATGCATTTTATCATGTTGTAGTTACAGTACGTGCTTGTTCTATCAACTTGTAGCTTATTATGTTACCTTGTCGAATCTGCATTCGACATGCTTGTTCTATTCACAGTTGAGGACTGAGTGAAGCGGTCAGACTATAACTGTAAAAAGAACCAGTCTATAATGCAGATTCAACAAGGTAACATAACAAGCTACATAATTAGTATTTTTTATGTAAACTTAAACAACCAAACATAAATAACGCACAGATAATAACAAAAATACTATATGCAATTACATTTAAATAAATCACTAGCAAACAAAATTTTTTTTAGTTAAACGCATTACAGCCTTTAACCGCATCTTATTTTGAGGTACCTACGTCGTTGGGTCGCAAAGGAATAATCGTTAAATAGATTTGTAAATAAATAACATGTATTTTAAGGTCTTAATTATTTATTAATTTACAGTGTTACCACAATGGCGTTTAGAGGTTATAGAACAATGTTCCCTGTCCTAGAAGTTAAAACTACATACAGTTATGCAAATGTATAGTTGACCAAGTGTTCCACTTTAAACCTTATAGACATATGTTTAGACTTGAAAGTGGTAAGGTAATATCTTGGTCAACTATGCCTTAATTTATGTATATACAAGTATTTTAAGGTCTTATTTATTACAATTTTTATTTTTTGACAATTTGCACCTTTGGTGTTTAAAAGGTTATAGAACAATGCTTCCCTGTCCTAAAAGTGAAAAATACATACAGTTTTGCAAATTTATGGTCGTCTAACTGAAAGAAGATTCACTTTTGTGACGTAAATTATTAATTTGCTTTGATAGTGATTTTATAGAATGAAAATGCCGGAAACATCCTTCTTCTCCGCAATGAAACACGGTTTTTTCTAAGGCAGCAAAACACAGAGAACGCAAATGGTGACAAAGAGATCTAGTATTAGAAAATTGAGCCTTACACGCAAAACAAGTTAACATTTTAATCCTTTAAATCACCCATTAAGGTATGAATAACACTAAGTGATTTATCAAATTTAGTGTTTATGTTATATAATGCTCTTTGTATAAACAGCCAAATGAGATAAGATTCGTCAGAGTATTCTGCTCCTGTCGCATGTATAATCTTAAATGCCACATCCACTCCCTGGAGTAATGAATTTACTTTGTAAATAGTCTGACCAACAACGCCGTAAATTTTTAAAATATCACAAATTGTACCCGTGTAGATTATCAAGGGCTGAAATGTTCGTCCGAGTTTCACCAATTTCGTTCTCTTACTTGATACTGCTGTTTGTAGATCATCAACGCCAGCTATTTGCAATATAAATCCATCCCGGATTTCACTACGCGATGGCTTCCTTGAGAGCTTTCCTTTTTTCTTTGATACTGTTGAAGGCACTAAATATGGCAGCAACAACAACGCTGCATTGATTTCCGACTCTGGTTTGGTATCTGTAACTATAATAAGTAATGTTCAAACTGCAATCTGCGTAAATTACGTACTCAATGAAAACAGTAGGAAAGAGCAAAAAAAGTCATGCAACGTCAATAGTATCACAAATCACACAGTAGGTAACCACAACATACTTACGTCCGGTTTGCTCGTATGGAAACCTTACAAAATAAAACAAATTAATTATTGATGTTATCTCCAGTAAAGTTCTGGTATGTATTTTAGGAGGTACCTATATTGGCACTTAGTAAAAAGTATTCTAGTAGAAAATAGCAGGGGAAACAACTCACCGTAATTAATGATGTCCATATTAAGCATACGCCTGACCCGTGGGTTTCTTACCACCACACTCAGCGGATGATGTTTTTTTATCCTCGATTGCTTCCAAAATTTTAATTCGCCAAGTTAACATACACCTACACCACGATAGCGCTGACGCACGAATGCATGCAATGCGTCGACGTGACACCCCCGCGTCCCCGCAGCCGCACGACCGCGCGCTCGCAAGCGCAGTTCCACACTTTGGTATTAAAATCTAACGCGTGTATAAGTAAGTTTTGAGGGTTTCCGATCTTAGATTGTCGTTCTAATATAACTTAAGTACAGGTACACCAAAAACTTTCACTTAATGTCTATGGAAAAACAAGTGTTCATTATTACGATTTGTATAAAACTATTTTCTTCGTAGAGTAAAGAAGTAAGTGCAGCTACGCGTCAGGTATTTATAACAACTGCTCGGAGAAACTACGTAACGATAGTAACGCAAAACAATCCCGCAACAAGTTTCGTGCAATAAGTAAGTAAGTGGACTTGCAAGACACGCCTTCGCAATAGTATCCAAGAACAAATGCCTATGTTTATTTACTTTTATAAAGTTATGTTAATTCTTCGTGTTAGTTATGGGTATGTGTGTTTATGGCTTTATACCCAGGGAAATTTGTAAAATAAATAAATGTATGTATGTTTACATCTATATAAGAATGGAAAACTATTTTATTTTTTGTCGCAAAAATACACATTTTTTGTGACAGTACCCTTATTTTTGGCGCTAGCTTCATGAAAATTTGTGAGAAGGTGTATTAGAGTACGCTCGATTTTTTGCAATAATAAAAAAAAATTGACGCAAGTTGAGTTACGCGACTCTTCCAGGAAGGGTGCGAAGTATCTATTATATTAGGTCTTTTGTACTATTTCATACTACGCTATTATCCAATCCGACACATACTGATTCCAATTATGAATTCATGTAATATTAAACACACACATACTTAAAAGACATGAATATCGTTCCAGCCGTTTAGGACGTCAGTGATATAATTATTTACAATTGTACATAGGTACCTAAGTATTGACAGAAGAATTGCATGAAAAAAATGTTCAATCAACTTGTAGTTTGAATTAATGTGGCAAAATTTTATAATTAGCCAGTATTTTTGATAGGGTGCTAATTAAACAAACTTATTTTTAATATCATCATTGGCCTCTAAAAATCTACATTGCCTTCTAAATGACTAAGTCAGTCACAATTAACGAGCGTCTGAACGACACTATCTTAGCAGTGGCTAAGATAGTGTCATAGAAGCTAACTAGTGAGTTATCTTCTATGTAAGCCACTGTAAATACAATTCAGCATGGTGGTTATTTTTTAACATTTAAATTTGTAACATGCATTCAAACAGTAAACTTCTAAAATATTAATATATGACATCAAAAAAGTAACCTAATATAACCTAACGCTTATTTTATGCTTTTATGATGTATAAAAATTCGAGAAGAATAACTGCATAAACTGGAATGCATGAGATTTAGTTATACAACGTGTAATTTAATAGTACATTGTATATTATGGGCGGTAAGTAAGGAATTACGATCGAGGCTCTAGTAGAAGCCCGAAGTCGGAGACTGAGGGCTTTCTGAGTGGAGGTTCGTAATTCCTGTACCGCCCGTGAAACATACAATGTTTTTCATCACATTTGCGAGTAAATAAATAAAATTATGGGGCAGAAAAAACTTATTTATTAAAATTTATAGTCACTGTTGATCATTAATTGTTTTTGCTGCATGGATAATATCTGGCGGTGTTGCATTTAAATCACACTCATCGGACGACACCGACGACATTTTTTATAACTTTTTTACTTGTCTTCAAATACAAAAGGTAAATATTATTTTTATATATTATAGTTATGAATTATAGCTTTAATACACAAGTCAGCACAACTATTATTACGTAACTTACGAAATAAGTCAACTTTTTTTAAGCGGATGGCGGGCTTTATGCCCACACCACAGATTATACAAATGTTTCGTTCAGAAACCTTAAGGGCAAATACTTACGTAGGTATATTGCCATGACGAAGTGAAAAAAATAAAAATAATTTCGACGGTTTGATACAAAAAAGTATTAAAATCGATTATTAAGAACATTAGTTGAGTATTTAAGTAACATGTAGCGAGATTGCAATGACATTCCTGTTTAGATAACATTTTAAGAAAAATTTTCAATTGCGTGTAAACTCCTTGCTTGAATTTGCTGTGCTATAAATTAAAAAAAAATTACTTACTGACCTTGGGTTTCATGACAAAAAGAAAGCCCGAGGGTTTTATATGGGGCATTACGGCCAAGTTAACCTGTATGTTTAGATACTGTTTACGTGCAAGTGTGATGAAAAGGGTATATACATACCAAGTGCATGGCTTCTTTGGATGATAACAAACGATATGGCAAGGGTTTTGTAATCCTAAGTCTACATGTGTGGAGCATATTAGAAATTTCAATACATTGATACCAGAGGCAGAATTTTAAAATTGAGAAAAACGAAGAAAATTATCGTTTTATTGGCAAGTGACATGGAAAGTGATGACCCTCATAGTGCTGTGACACGTTTGTTATTACTGGTATACAAGAAACATATGAAGCCAATAATTTGGGGTCAATTCTTTGAGTCAGTTATTTTGTGCTGAAACTGTGCATAGAGACCAGATGTTGTCTACAGCCCTTTTAGATAGATATGGGGTTTCCGTTACACGTTGTATAAGGTCTCCATCGACCGATGGAGGAGCCAGCGAATAAAAAAAAACCTAAACTAACCTATGAAGATGGTGATGAGATGTAAAATCTGTGGCTGAACTAGTAAATTAGGTGGCAATATTTAAATAAGAAGGACAAGTTAAGATAATTGTTTATCTTTACTTGTCGCTTTTTGTAGAATATTTAGTTGGCGGTGTAAAAAAGACGAATTAGTTTATTAGGGCTATCTCAATTTCCCGTCGCTTAGTTATAAAATGAGATGTTTGATCACGTGGGGAATGAATAAATCTGTGGCTGCACTTATTATTTCCCTTTTTGATATACTAAAGTTAAATAAAAATGCAAATGTGTGGTGAAACAATACCATATCAGTACATTATTCAGGTGTTACCAAATATACTATGTGTAAAATCTTGTACCTTTTCTTTTAGCACATCAACTTTTACGCTAAACTGGTAACTAACAGTTATAATAAAGTTTATTGAATTTTTTGATGATTTAACAAAGTAAAACGCTTTGCTTTTCCCAACAAAATGCATCTTGCAGTCGCCAAATATCATGTATCATATTGTTATGAGACAGTAATTTTTCAACTCAACACATAATCTTGAGAGACGCAACCTCATAACAACGCACCAAACATGTGAGTGTAATGAATGTTCTGAAAACAACCAGGGCGTGTCACTAAGAATGCATTCACCTCAGATAAAGAATAAATGGAGTGTTAACTCGATTTTTTTGGAGCATAAATCATAAATGCAATTGTTTTTAAATTCTAATAAGGAAAGTGGCGTAAATTTTTTTAGCACTCGTTCTAAATCAAATCTTTGATTTAGTTATCTAACCAAAGCCACCTACGGTGATGATCAATTTATCGTCAACATAGCCACAAATGACAAACATGCATTTACATTAGAGTAAGAATTAAATTAGAATTAGATTAGAATACCTCTGTGTTTCCTGATTGCTATAACCTGGGGATCTTTAAACCAAAAAGAATAGGTTTCTTCTAGGTAAGCGTGCATTATCTTCGACCACATCATTGCTTACTATCAAGTGAGATGGTGGTTAAACGCGAGCCTATTAACAGTAAAAAATAGCCCGCAATTAAACACCTAAACCAAGTTGGCTAAATGACAAATTTCTAAAAAAAGACAACATGCAACATCCCCATTTAGTTCAATTCGGAAACACACACCGACTGATTGACACTGATTATTCGAGTTACTTTTTAAGATTATCTTCATTTTTCATTTTTAAATTTCTTGATTGTATGTATACGTTTGTTCTGTTCTTTTTTTCTGTAACTTATGCGTTATATGATAATGTGCTTTTACGATGATATGAAACGATATGGCAAGGGTTTTGTAATCCTATGTCTACATGTGTGGAACTTATTAGAAATTTCAATACATTGATACCGGAGACCAAATTTTTCAAATTAAAAAGAACGAACAGAATTATCGTGTTATTGGCAAGTGACGTGGAAAGTTATTGACCCTCGTAGTGCTGTGACACGTTTGTTATGATTGGTATTCAAGAAACATATGAAACCGATAATTCGGCATCAATTCTTTAAGTCATTTATTTTAAGCTGAAACTGTGCATAGAGATTCCATACCAGATGTTTTCAGCTCTTTTGGATAGATATGGGGTTTATGTTACACGTTAGATAGATAGATAGATAGAATATACTTTATTGTACACCAATAATTGAATCACACTTAAATAACAATATTGTAAAAAAATTGGTTACAATGGCGGTCTTATCGCTGAGAGCGATATCTTCCAGACAACCTTTGGAAGGACTTTACGAGCTTTAATTACAATAGGGAGGGCTATATTAGTGTACTACTGTACAAATATTCATCAATAAGGGAAAAACTAATAAAAATACAACATATATATTATATTATATTGTATTTATATATATATATATATATAAATACAATACGTAAGTACATATAATAAATAAATATATAATGTGTTCTTTAACATCGTGTGGAGAAAGCAAAGGAATAATCATAAGTTTGAAATAAAATGATTGGCAACCGAGCTTTTAAAAACAGCGAGTGACTGAGCTTGTCTTACTGACACCGGCAATCCATTCCACAACCGAATGGCTTGCACCGTAAACGACTGGTCGTAAAATTTTGTGGAATGCGTAGGCATCACAAGTCTCAAATTCTCTGATGATCTCAAATCTCTAACATGTGTGTCATGAAGGAACTTAAAACGTTCTTTGAGGTAAAAGGGAGTCGTTGGATTGAAAAGAATACTGTAGAGTAATGATAAAATATGTGCATTCCGGCGAAGGCGGATAGGCAGCCACTTGAGTTTAGTGCGAAACTCAGAAACATGATCATATTTGCGCAAACCAAATATGAATCTGATACAAAAATTTTGGAGTCGCTCAAGCTTATCTAGCTACACTTCAGTTAGATCCGGATAACTTGCATCAGCATAGTCAAGGATAGGAAGAAGAAGAGATTGGGCAAGCGCAGTTTTAGTAGCAGTCGGCAGGAAATGCGCAATCTGCGTAAAGACCCCGCAGAGGCGAACAGTTTTGGGCTCACTTCTTGCAACTGGGGATCCCAAGATAAATCTTTATCAATATAAATACCAAGGTCTTTTACTGAGTCACAGTAGGGTATAACAGATCCATCAAAAATGATTAAGGGAAGGGTCGTCCAGTCAATTTTGGAACGTAGCCTAGGGCTGCCAACAATAATGACTTTGGTCTTCGCAGGATTAACCTTCAAACCATGATCCAAACTCCAAACGGAAATACGCGATAAATCTTTATTCACTGTCTTCACCGCCTCAGACAAATCTTCAACGGGTATATCTACATTAATCAATATCTGCCGCTTTTCATATTTCCTATATCAGGATATAAAACTCACTTACTTTTGCAAGCCAGTGGAAGAAGAAGTATTTTCTAGTAAAATAGTTGTGGAAGTCAGCTAAACAAGGATATTATATCCCTGGGTAAGGCTGCCTGTCAGACTTATAGACCGAATTATAAACTTGTGACTTAACTCTCTATCCTTACATTATCTATGTCTTCAGTTCTTCCAGACGTACCCATTACATATTTTAAAGCTTTAAAGACAAGCCAAGTCGACCGCAATTACAAGGAACTGCTTGTATTTAATTACTATGTTATAGTGATGCACATTGAGTCGAAATTACACTGACTATCAAAGAAACTGCATCAAAGTATAAGACTACTATCGATACTCTGGTTGTTCGCTCAATACTGAGGATCGTGATCACTGGCTTTTGCTGCTTAGATGATGTCCCTCTATCGGTCCTTGGCCATGATCTGTCCATGCTCTCACTAGCAGATGAAATTTCTTTGATGTTGGTACATCCTTAAATTGGTCAGACCATCTGGTTGGTGAGCAACTTTGGGCTCTCTTGCCTTCTAGTCCGTCAATAAAAACCATTTTCTCAAGGCTGTAATCTCTTCTCCACATTATATGACCAAAATTAAGAAAGAATGCGACGACGTAGACAGATGGTAGATAAGCGGGTTTTGGCCAAAAAGGCCGTGCTATGTGTGGTATTTTTATTTTATTTTATTTATTTAGGGACAATAAATAGCTACAATGTGTTGAAACAGAGAAAAGACAATACATGATATGATCAATATTGCAGCCCACTACATAATCCGCATATTAACAAAAAATATGATAAAGAGTGCCACTAAATAGCTAATAAATAAATAATTACATCACATTAATATTCAACACATTAGTGTTAAACCGACATGGTTTACATAGAACTAACGATTAATACATGTCACTAAATTATGTTTCTACATAATCTAGTTTACATTACATTTAATGGTAGGTTAAAGGTTTAAAGACTTATTGTTCCAGCTTAACATTCTTATTTGGCATGAAATCGATGTTTGAAATACTGGAATAGTAGATATCTTGATATATTTGCTTGAGGGTTTGACGAGCCAAATCTTCTGAATTGTTTTTAGTCCATTGAGCTACTAAATATGAAAACATAAATAACATGGATTTTACACTGTTGGTACAACGAACACAATACTATCAAAATAACAGAAATAGTTAGTAAACAACAGGTAGAAATAAATTTATAGCACGACAAATAAAACACTTTGTTAAGCGCGTACTGTACTGAGGACACTGAAGCACCCTTAAAACAAAACTAACTAAAAATACCGCCAGAAACTCTCCAGAACTCACAAAAACTATTTGTTATTAGACGAAGACAAAGAGACTGTTTCTCTAAAGTACAAAAAAAGTATAAGAAAAACCTAAAGAGCGTGTTTGTAGAGAACAAGAGCACTTTTTATTTGTGCTGTGCTCCTTAGGAAGCCAGACCTTTACTACCAGCCAAGCACTAGAAGACCTTACCATTTGTTTTAACGTAGCACGAAAACTTTAAAGAATGAGCTCGAAACTAATACTACAAAAAATATCTAGTGTTAATTCTGCCAAAAACAATATATATATTTTTAATCCCCGACGCAAAAATAGGGGTGTTATAAGTTTGGCAGCTAAGTGTGTTTGTGTGTCTGTCTGAGACACCGTAGCATCTAAGCAGGTGAAATTTCGATAGGGTTTTTTTTGTTAGAAAGCATGTTTTCCAGCGATGGTTCTTAGATATTTTTTGTCAAAATCGGTTCAGCCATTTACTAGGTATAGGGGGTGAAAGTGGGGATTAACAATCAAATGTTGTGGTATCAAACGAAAGAACACGACGTGTATATTACAATCAGACAATTTTTTCTGAATTTAGTTTATTAGTTTGGTATGGATTTCCACAAAGTAACGCTGGATTCCATTTTATATGAATGTGCTCGACTTTAAATTTAGAGCGCATATTCTGTTTTCATTTGTTTTTAGAATTGCTTACGACTATAGTCGGATATCGCCGCCATATTGTATACAATATGGCGGCGATATTTGAACGTCTTCTGTGTGTGGACCATTGTAATTATAATTAAGTCTGAAATAAAAAAAAAAACATTAAGCTTTGAACTTAACAATATCAGTATTGGGAAAAAGCTTTTTAAGCAATAATTTGCTTGTGTAAAGTAGTTTTGCATTCTAATTTTCGTAGACAATAAAACAAGTATCAAAAATTCTGAAACATTAACATCCACATCCACCAGATTCTGAATTGAACTCACATTCGGAAAAATAAATGTTTTGTTTCTCACTCTTAAACCGAGTTTCTTAATCTTACTTAAAAACTTATCTAACCATACTTGAATGTCAAAGTTGGAGAAGTTCTTAAATTCTTTGAGACAGCTTTAAATTGTCGTTTCAGAATCCAAACTTTGATAATGAAAATTGTAATGTAATATTTAGTTTTATTCGTTTTATAAGTGAGTGCCTCGTTGGTCTAGCGGTCATAAGCGCTACTGGTGAGCATGAGTTCTCAGGTTCGATTCCTGGGTCAAGCAAAAATTGCTATTGTGTTTTTCTATGAGAAATTTCTCGGTAGTTGCCCAAGACAAACGGCGATGCGCCATCGTTACATGGTGGACATCCCACCTATACGCACTAAACGTTTTGGGAATACCTTCACTATGCGTACGGCTAAGGAGTGTAATTCCCTACCGGAGTCTGTGTTTCCCGATAGCTATAACCTAGGAGACTTTAAGTCAAGAGTGAATAGGTTACTTTTAGGTAAGCGTGCTCCATCTTCGATCACCGACACCATCAGGTGAGATGGTGGTCAAACGCGAGCCTATTATCAATAAAAAAAAAGTTGCCCAGTTTCGAATTTAACGGTGTGATATCCTCGTGCCTCTGAAAGCACGTTAGCCATTGGTCGTGGCTGTCATATTTGACAGTCGGGTGACTACCCGAAACGACCAGTGACGTGACTTTTGTCAAATTTTCTTGCATGTAACTAGAAGCAAGATAATCTGACACTAGTTGTGATGATGTGATGTATGTATACCATGTTTAAACAAATAAAGATATCTCTCTCTCTCTCTCTCTCTAGTCTCGCTAAAGGTATCATTTTACCCAGTTACTGGGTTATGGAAGTCAGATACGCAGTCGCTCCATGTAAAACACTAATACTCAATTGTATCCCATTAGACTGGCAGCTGACTCAAACGTAGTAATTATTCGTTTTAAAAATGGAATGGATGAAAAAAAAAATTGAAATCAATAGTAGTGGTAAAATACGTTCACTCTCAACAGAACTGTTGTTTCTATGGAGTTTTGTTTTGCGATAAATGAACGTTGAATGATTTTTCCTGGTCTTCGTTCATATTATTTACTGAATGGTAAGAGTTACTTATTTCTGCATTCTTCCCGAATATTCTTGCTTATTTAGAGTGTTACGAGTCCTGATTGTCGTTGTGGTGATTTGTTTTTATTTTAATGTATCCAGTAACGCTCGCGCCATCGAGATAAATTCAACGCAGTATTATTTATCAAAATCCGTTCTCTGGTTTAATAGTTACGAAAGAACAATGGAACGGACATACATACCTACATACGCGCTAAAACCATAACCCTCCTCCTCGCAGTCGGGTATCTGCGTAATTTACATAGCGTGTATAATATAATTCTTGCTTCACGTACATGTTAAAATATGTATACGATTTAGTTATTTTCCATTGCGAAGTGTATATTTTTGTTGACAGCGCTCTATTCAATGTAGGTGATTGATTAATTACAAACTAAAAAAAGTTATTAAAAAAAAATAAAAACCTAACTGCTCAACTGAAACTCGATAAACAATCAAATTTCCATTTAAAAAGTGACAAGCAGGCGAGACCCATCTCATTTTGTTAATTTAATTTATATCAAAATTTATATTATGTCCCACCTACTTGCTTCGCCGCAGTCGGCTAAAAAGTCATATATTCAATGCGATGACAATCTGTATTTTTTCAAGACGAGTAAAAACCAACTAAGAAATTGTGTTTTTTCTCAATTAATATAATTATGCAAAATGCTCTTGCAACACTGTTGAACCATTGTGCCTTGGAACTACACAAATAAATAGAACTTAAAACGTTGTAACAAATAGCACAATTATAATGAAAACGGCACAAAGAGAAAGTGTTGCCAACGGAGAAAATTGTCTCATCTCACATTTACAATTCAAGGATGTTTCAAAGTTCCCTAATTGATTGTTTCGGGACTCCCTTAAGCCAGCCTTTAGCTAAAAAACGAAGGGAATAAAAAAGGTGAAATGTGAACCAAGACACGAATTGCTGGTTCCGTGTTTTTATAATCAAGTTCGTGTGTAGGAGTAGGATAAATACGGTAAACACACACTTCAGAAGTATATCTAAGCATGAAAGAAAAAAAATATAATCAAGTGCGTGTGTCGGAGTATAATAAATACGGTGAAACACACACATATAAGAAGTATACGCATGAAAAAATGTTTTTTGTTTTGGTCGAAGTAAAGTAGTCGAGCTCAATTTAAATTTATTAAGTACCACAGATGTGGAGCGGGAACGTAGGTCGCTGGCTGTTCGATGTGGGATGTTGGCCCACAGGTTTGCACGTTGTACAGCTCAAGTCAAGGTGACGCTTTTTAAAGCACACTGCCAATCCTTTTACACGTGCAGCCTGTGGGTAAACTTCACGCAGAGGGCATATAGTGACCTGCGCGTCCAATATAACAACACGTTCCGGGCGATGTTGGGGCTGCCGCGATTTTGTAGTGCGTCCGGCATGTTTGCTGATGCGAATGTGGACGGTTTTGCGGCCATCATGCGTAAGAGGTGTAATTCTTTACAGCGCCGCGTACGCGCCAGCCCCAACACCATTCTGAGAACGTTAGCTGATAGGAGGAACTCTCCGATCTTAAGGCGATGGATACGACTGCATGTAGTCAAATAAACATACCCCAGGTTCGGCGTGTCCCACGTAGCTTAGCTTTTTAAACTTTATTTTAGATATAAGTTGTTAATATGCTATTACCAGGCGCGTGCATAGGATTATGACAGGGCATGCGGCGGAGAAAAACACACAAAAACTTCTTCTTTTTTAGATTTTTAGCATAGCCACAGCCACGCATCGTAGCATGGTGGCGATGCGTGGCTGTGGCTATGCTAAAAATCTATAAAAGAAGAAGTTTTTGTGAGTAATCGGTCACAAAAACTTCTTCTTTTATAGATTTTTAGCATAGCCACATCATAATCCTATGCACGCCCCTGGCTATTACTAACACTAGGTTGTAAGTTCACATGTTACTAACAAACAAATATGGAAGTATCCGAAATAAAATAAATTGAATTGAATTGAATTGAATATAATTAACATAGAATGTTCCCACTATTGGGACACTGCCATCTTTTCCATCAGAGGTTATGGGCTGTAATCCACCACGTACCTAGGTCTATTGTGGGTTGTTGTATATCGCACGTCTTCGAATTTTTGGTCCTAGGACTATCGGTGTCCTCAAGATGTTTGCCTTCACCGGATTTAGAACGTAAGTGATGATATAAATATCTTCTTAAAATTTATTTAATAGATATTTAAAAAAAAATATAATTATATACTAAAATACTTAAAATACAAACTAGAATAAAGCATAAAAAATTGATCCTCAACGCTGTCGGCTGGCAACGTGCCCGAGATACTGGCGGCATTGCCTCGTTGTATGACAATGCTAGCCTTTGACCAAAGAAATAGCCAGCCCTTGAGTCATGGGAAGCGTCAACAAGCCTTCTCGATATGTCTTTAAAAAGGCTGTGAGCACACGGGCCCCATGGTCCGAGATCTTCGACCCCAAAAGACTCGAAAATATAAATTAAAATTAATGTGCCTGGCTGGGTTTTGGGGGGCTTTAATAAAAACCCTACTTAAAATCTGAATTAGCCTAAATAAAATCCACTGGTAATGTGCCCAAAAGACTGGTGAAAGCCAGTCCTTAGGTAAAGTGAAATATCAACCAGCTGTCCAGAAAGATCCGGAAAGTTCTGGAAAGACTGATTAAGATTCTCTGCAGGAGAAGCAGCGGCACAGCAATAATTGTCATTGTTCCAACAAGACTTCATGTCGTCATTGAACCCGTAGTCGCAATATCAAAGAAGAAAAAGATATGCAATATATTTAAATATTGAAAATATGGCTTTAGTGGGAATATTTTACAAGGTACTTGCTGATCATAACAGTAGAACCAAAGTGACTGGAAAACCAACCTACAAATACGTTGAAGATCTGCCAATACATTTTTTAGATAGATACATACACTGCATCTTTATAAATGAAAGGTGAGGAAAACAAATCATGTTTATTTAGCAAAAATACAATATAGAAACAAAGAAAGGAGGGATTTCCTAGGCCAGAAAAAAACTAACGTGCACTGCGCTATTGTGGTGGATTAGGGCCTATTTCATCTCTTAGACTATAGGCCTGTGTGGCCCATTCCCATTGAAAAGGGAGGATCCTGCGACCAGACAGGTGTTTTGTCTGGTGGGCAACTGGCCTATGTTAGTGATCGGGTGATTTGTATGCAGGCTATTTTTGAGGTAAATTCTGCTTGCGCGATACAGGATTTCAATCTTTAGTTTGTATGTTGCGAAATAGATGTCGCTACATCACTCCCCTCCGAAACCGGGGGTCGTAGCAGGATGAGTCATCCATACATCTTGTGATGCTTGCCGGGCCACTGGAAAGTAGGTTCCAGTGAGTTGGAAGCGGAAGTCGCATAGTTCGCGGTGAGTCGGAACTGTCTGCGGTGCTGCTCCCTTTGAGTCAGGGTGATATACATGTGAGTCGGGATGATACTCCAGTGAGTCGGAGTGATGCTGCATAATCTCCAGTGGATCGGAGTGGTGCAAAGCTGAGTAGTTTCTGGCTGCTGCGTTGACCAGGAGAGAAGTGCGTCTCTGCTTGCTCACCGGCCGAAGTGCAGGGCGTGCCAAGGTTGCTGAAGAGGCTGAGGGTGATAACCAGATATGCGCGTCCGCTGCATGCTGGTGCTCAGGATACCCTTAGAAGCCCTCGTACTGGCTGACTGTAAGACTCGCTGCTCGAAAGCTTGAAGGAAGTGATGATGACGTCACGCAGAACTAGCTCTGAACGAAGTCTGCGCAGATGATCACATCGGGGTCACCAGTTTGGGAATATGCGGAACAGGGTGTAAAGTCCCGCATTCCCATTGAGAAGGGAGGATCCTCCGACCAGACAGGTGTTTTTGTTTGGTGGGGGGCAACTGGTGAGAATGAGGATTTCAATCTTTAGCTTATATGTTGCGAGATAAGTGTCGCTAAAAACCCTCTCAAAATATTCTCATGGGAATCAGAAACCGGATCAAGCATGTTTTACGTTACATAGCTGCAACAATACCCTTTTTTCTGTGAAGGGATTTTGAGGCTTATACTGACTAAAACTCACGCTGTTCCTTCAATTGCTTTACGATCCGGAGACGCGGTATCTCTTTAAAACATTCCCGCACCCCGGCAGGCTTTGGCTCTGTCGGGCGTCGTCAATGCTGCTGACTGTTTCTTGAGGAGTGCGTGGAACACGTCGGGCCGTCGACCACGGCCGAACCGAAAATCGAACTGTGAGCTACCCCTGCTCGTGATGGTTGGAGATAGATCGCAACGCCCGGGGTTTCTCCCGTAGCTGGCAGCAGCTTGGGAAGCAAAGTGCAAAAATTTAAAAATTATATTATAGCTCTTATGTACATATCGTTAGTAATCACTTTATATCTCGACGCATAATCTAAACAGCTGTTTTCTTCTATACATATAAATAAAATTGGAGTCTGCGTCTGTGGTTTAAAAAAAGTTTTATTTTATAAGTGCTTATAATTATTTCTTATAAACTTTCTTCTTAATTTTGACTGGTATTTCCGTTTGTCCGGGCTAACCTCTGAATTGGCTGAACCGATTTTAATTGATAGATATACGAATACCACTTTCTATCTAGATTTTTTTTTATTGATAATATGTTCGCGTTTGACCCCCATCTCACCTGATGGTAAGTGATGATGTGGTCGAAGATGGAGCACGCTTGCCTAGAAGTAACCTATTCAATCGGGACTAATCGCGTCTTAACTAATGGTATCGCCCAGATAGAACCAACTATGGTAATCTCCTCCGCGAAATACGTAGTGGGCACAACACATCATACATAAGACCCAATCCACTTCGCTTCTGACAGTCGAAAACAATGTTTACAAGCTTTTTCACTCACAAGGAAACCAAGATTCCGGGTTGAAACACGAAACGCCATGTTCCAATAGGTACTCGTAACAGTCTACAAGGGAAATTGAAATGGAATTTCGAAACGTCGAATCTACATGTAGCACAAATTGCCTCCTCTTCCTCCGGAAATTCGATAACATTCAGTTTTATTCTTCTTTATAGCCTGTGACTGAAATCAATTTATCTGGTTGCAGTTGTTCTAGACACCACCACTACATCGTACTACTCTGTATCCTCAACAGTATAATAGCTGGAGACATAAACACACTTTGATGTACTCTGGATGGGTTATAGAGAGATATCACTATGAGACATGCTATGGTCCTGTTATGACATAAACATGGTGATTGTAGTAGTAATAAGGGATCGAAAGCTGGTAGTTTTTTATTGTTTAGCTGTAGTTTTTAATAACAAAAGTTGACTACATTATCGCATTAGATGAAAAAATAAATAAATGACACTGCACCTCCGTCAACAAGACTACCTAATAACATAATTAATTCTCGTTCTTAATTGAGGTGCGCTTAGTTACTTCATAAAACATATACAACATGCAACATAAAGAATTGTGTAAGATATATATCGTTCTTATATACCTAGCATACGTTATAACTGCCGCGCCGGTGGCCTATTGGTCGCTATCTGCAACTGCTGGGCAAAAGGTCTAGCGTTCGATTCCCAGGTAGGACAAAAAGGGCTATTGGGATTATCTAATAGAAATTTCTCAGTAGCAGACATGAGTTCGGAAGTTGGCGGTGGGAAACCCCCTCTCCTCAGAAGGCACTTAAGCTGTTGGTCCTATACCTGGATTTTCTCCGGTCGTGTTAATAATATAATATATCCTTTATTTCATCAAAGCAAACTTCTTTGCCGCTCTTTTTACGGAATCTTTACGTCTGGATAGTAGTGGCGCGCAGCCCTCCTGATGCTCTTATTGGATGCGAGACGTGTATGTCGGACATTCGCATCCATCAGAAGGACGTCCGTAGATTGCTGCGTAATCTCGACGTGAACAAAGTTAGTGGCCCCGATGGGATAACAGCAATTATGCTTAGAACTTGTGCGCCTGAACTGTCTCCAATCTTGACACCCCTGTTTCGACTTTCGCTTGAGACTGGAAAGGTGCCGAAAGCATGGAAGCTGGCTAACGTGCAGCCTGTGCCTAAAAAGGGCAGTCTTGCTGACCCGGCCAACTACAGGCCTATTTCAATCACGTCCATAGTCTGTAAGGTATGGAGCGTGTACTTAATAGTAAGCTCCTGGCATACCTAGAAGCTTACGATATCTTCAGTGACCAACAATACGGCTTCCGCATAAACGGGTCTACTGGGGATTTTCTTGCGTATGCTATTCATATCTGGAGTGAGGCCATTGAGAAGCATGGGGAAGAACTTGCACTCCCTTGACATCTCCAAGGCTTTTGACAGGGTCTGGCACGATAGCCTTATTGCTAAGCTTCCTTCTTTCGGTTTACCCACTCAATCTTCCGTTTGGATTGAAGACTTCCTGACCCCTTTTATAATAATAAAATAACCACAAAAAAAAATTGATCAAAAGGCTTATTCTATGAGGTCCAAAGAGATGGAAATACCCTGACTCCTAAACTAGGTGTAAGTTCCTGTGACTTAGGAGTGCCGTCCCTTCGGGCTTTGAGAGTAGGGACTTAGAGTGAAACTGTACCTGCGCACACACTCGTGCATCTCTCCGTTGAGATTTTCTCTGATTTAATCTCTGTTTCATACCTTTACAAATCACAATTAGCGGTCTCATTGCTAAAAGGGATCTTATATTAGAGAATCTTTAAATGGATTTAACAGTGAAGAGGATAAAAATACGCATTCAAACTAACGAGATATTTATAGCCATTTACACTATCGTATAGTGTAAAGCGACTAAAATTTCTGTCTGTCTGTTTGTCCGAGCTAATCTGTGGAACGGATGAACTGATTTTAAAGTGACTCTTAAGGAAGATAAAGGAGGTCATAGGGCTACATACGCTACTTTTTACCCGAAACTGCCTTGGGATTGGATTAGAAGTTTATGCTTGAAATATTTATGAAAACTACACACAAATGAATGCTAAAATTCCAATGAAATCTTAGAGCGTCTGACTCGCATCGATTTCAGCGAACCTTAGATAACATCCCAAATTATCCCTCTCACCCCTTGATCATGAACCTCGCACATATTCAAGCGCACAAAATACTTATCTTCTGAATCTATCTTACCAACTGCTTTAATTAGAATTCTATCTACAATGGGCACCCTCAAACTTCAAGCTCCAGAAATCAAACGAAAAGAAACTAACCCCATTTTTGAACAAAAGGAACTTTGAACTATAGTTGAGACAAGAGCTACTAAGCGTCTATAGATCTTATTCCGTTTCGACGCCTCAAAGAAGGAACCCTGAAGAACTTTTTCAATCAACCAGCTACTATGTCTTACGGCAATCGGTATTAAGTTAATTTGAAAGGTGATGGCATCGAAAGAGCTTATTGGCCCATCTATTCTTTGTTTATTTTTCGCAATTCTTCCCTTTTTCGTGCCCTTCGACGCTATCAAAAGGAATAAAAGTTTTTTCGGGAAGCCTGTTCAAGTTACATCACTATTGTTTTGAAAAGATGCGCTTCACGTTAAAAATATCAGTAACTCTTGCCTGCAACTTCGTTTGCGTGGGAGGCTTTTTGAAGGGATACAAAGTAAAAAAGAAAGAAAGAAAATTGCGTTTATTGGCACATAAAGAAAACACATTATGTACAACATTAAAAATAAAATAAAATATCGCTGTGCCAAAAGGGCCTCAGCTCAGCATAATGTCAGGTGGCAATCCTAGTATTACCACCTAACGCTGATTTTCAGCTGCAGCCCACGGATGCCAGACGCTTGAACGTGCAATACACGCGTAAATATTTTAGTTAACACCGCTTGAACGACAAATAATTGAATTACGCGTAAATACTATGCATATACAGGGTGGCCCGTTAACAGTGGTCCAAAGATTTTTTTTCAGCTTGTGAGCATCATAAGTGATAATTTAAAACATACTTTAGTTAAGCGAAAACTTATGGTTTCGAAATTATGTTTTTTTTTTTAATAATCTAGTCTAGTTATTTACACTATAGCGCGATAGGTAGATTATTGCACTATGCTTATATCAAATTTCATTCGATTCGGTCCAGTACTTTTCATAACAGAGTAGTTTTTTGTCAAGGATATTCCATCCTCCAAACTTTCGCATTTATAATATTAGTAAGAATAAGAATGTATCCCAAGCGTATGGTATATTTTTCCGGCATCAATAGACCTATGTGCGTTTTGGCACGATTGAGTAAGAAACATCTATACAACATCTAAACTTTCGTATTATACTAATATGAGCTCCATGGTTTCACCCGCGTTAGTTTGAGGAAAATACCTACTGAAATATAATATTATTACTTAATACATTACTCAAGTCGGCAGGCCAGCGCTCGTGGTACTTGAGAATTGTTTTGTTGCGAATTATTAAAAAAATATTGATATCTCCTATGATATTCATTGAAATGAAATGATGTCAAAAGCAATTTTGTTTTAAATAAAATACTTGTGCTGAATAACGTATTTATTTGGATCATGTTCATAAAAGACCTTTGCAAATAATTCGTTATGCTGAGTCAACCTTAAAAGGTCACATATGCTGTCGCGGAGTTTTTTGGAACTATTTAAGACGAACAATCCCACAGTATCTACATATATTATTTTCATGTAACTCTATCAGTTCAGGCAGAACAGCGAACGGCAAGATGATTCTCAGAGGGCAGGAATTTTTGCGACTCACTTGTTACTTATCGTAATATTGTAGCCTGTGCGTTATTTTGATGGCACGTCGTGTTCCACGCGAGCCTCAAAGAGTTGTCAGCACCAGTGACTGGGCCCCATAGGGCCATTCCCTGCCGGGGCTGCGGGAATGTTCTAACGAGATACCGCGGCCCCGAAATTTAAGGGCAGCTGAAGAAACAGGGTGGGTTTTTAGTCAGTAGAAGTCTGACACTCCCTTCCGCTCCACCTAGAGAGGGAGAAGTCATTCAATGATTTTCCCACACGGAAAAAAATGCGTTATTCTGATGTATAAACTACATTACTGCCTCCGTGGTCGAGTGGTTTAGGCGTTAGCCCTGTGACCCGGTGGTCGTGGGCTCGATTCCCGCGGGAAGCAGACTTTGTAAAGTTGTTCCAGTTTGGCTAGGACATTGCAGGCCTGAATCACCTGATTGTCTGATAAAAAGATGGTTCCGTGCTTCGGAAGGCACGTATAAGCCGATGGTCCCGGTCACCAAATGGCGGTCATCAAAATAGACACGTCAGAGGCCCTTGAGGCGGTCTAGAAACTCTGACACTAGGGTGTATTGGGTCGACTGTACAGTTCTTCTTCGTATCGTGTAGGTAGTAAGGCTACCTACACGATACGAAGAAGAACTGTACAGTTTCATTCGTCCATCCTCACAAACTTTAGCAGTTTCAGTAGTATGACATGAGTTTTGCGTTTAATTACAAAATGAATGAACGTAAAGTAAATTATAAATTGTAGTTAAATAAAATGATATGCACGTCTTATTCATTCTTTCTGACTTTTTATTTTAGTAAATAAGTTAAGCACAGTTATTTTATTTGCTAGTGTACTGTGGAGGTCTGATATGCGAGCGGTCAGCCTACCTCACTGGCTGGCATAGTTTGAAATGTTTGAATTTAGATCGCAATGTTGAACATACGAAGAAATTGTTGTAAGAAGAAAGAGAACGGCTTGGGATGCTGCCCGCATAAGCAGACTCAATATTAAAATAACGTGAAAATGTAATTAGAATAATCTTCCATAAAAATATAAACATAATATTATACGAAGTATAAAACCTACCGCGTTTATAATGAAAATCCCGAGTACACTCACGTCCCCGTTATAGTACCATTTATTATTGGTATGACTGTTCTTAAAAAAATGTGTTTGGTTCCCATCCTTGAAGGCTGTTAAGAAAGAAAACCTTTCCAAAAACATTCAATATTTTTAAGAAAACACAACTGAACAATGAAAACCTCATTTTAAGGAAACCGCATAATAAACTAAAAGAACACAAAAACTCGCGAGCAATAAATTCAAAAACAAAACACAACGGCAACAAGAATATCCATACTTATATGCGTAAACTGTGTGTTTGTTTGTCCTTATTTCATCTCAAAATGGTGCAACTGACTGACATGATTTTCGGTGTGGAGATAGTTAAAGGGCTTGAAACTGACATTGACAAAAATCTTTTTACGCGAGCAAAGCCAAGCCTTCTTCAATATTACTGCGCCAGACTGAATGTATTAATGTTTGCCAATCAATCACTCGGCAACGATTACTCTAAGATATTGAAGAAACTTATCACATGGGAAGATATGGGAGGATATAGGATCAGGAAATGCGGCAATGTTGATATTGGGGCCCCGGACCGCCGGGGAGTCTGAAAAAAAAAAACAGGGAGGGTTTTTAGTCAGTAGAAATCTGACATTCCCTTTCGCTCCATACAGAATTAGAGGAGTCACTTGATGCTTTTCGCCTCTAAAAGAAGGATGGATATGAGATTAATATTATCCCGGTACCTAAATAGTAGGTTGATCAGATTCCAGTAACAAACCTAGATAAGCTGACTTCTTTAATAAATAACACTTTAAACCCACAAGGGCGGTTGTGGTGGTGGTTGCGGAATTGCTCGAAAAAGTTATCGCAGCCTGGGAACACGAAGGGCAAATGACGGAGCACGGATAGGTTTTAGTCAGTAAAAGTCTGACCCACACCCTCCCGCTTCGCTCAGATCGGAAGGCAGTCATTGGATGATTTTCTATCCTTAAAAAATGAAGGTAAACTTCACTAGTGTCTTGGACAGAGATACAGCAGTCATGAGCGATACCTTTTGTTCAACGGTGGAAGCCTCTCTGCAGATATGATGTCGCAAGCAAAACCTCCTACAAAAGCTAGTATAGAATTATTTTCCTTCGTCACAACAGAATGCGTTGCTAATGCTAAAAAGATTCCATTCATGAATAAGCTATGAAATGTTGGTCTTTGTCTAATCAGCGACTGAAAAGAAAACTAGACGAAACAAATGGACATGCCTTTTTTGTTTGTTTGTTTTAAGGTCGTAATTAGCGTGTCAATGTTTGAGGGCGTCATTGAGAATTTATTCAGATCTTCGAGCTGTGTGCTTAGAAACTGATTTAAGGGTTACTATACCTCACTAGGCTTGAGTGTTAGATTATGGCCATTTCATAAACTAAAGGCCTCAGTCCCAGCAGTGCGAATGTTATAGGCTGATTATGTTTTTTTTTATTGATATGATATATATATATTATTATATTTTTTTATCGGCTCGCGTTTGACCACCATCTCACCTGATGGTAAGTGATGATGTGGTCGAAGATGGAGCACGCTTGCTTAGAAGTAACCTCTCTTGACTTAAAGGCTCCCAGGTTATAGCGATCAGGAACACAGACTCCGGCAGGGAATTCCACTCCTTAGCCGTACGCACAATGAAATGTAAATTAGGCATTTAAATGTAACCACGAAAGGTAACTGTCTACTGTCTTGGCTGGACCATTCATACAACATTTTGACTTTCATAAATCAAGTTAAAATGTTTGTCTGTGATTACAAAATAACTTTGTTTCCTCAAGTGCTTATTTACACAATACTAAAACAAAACAATCTATTTTAAAATTTCTGAAACGGTTAATCCAATTTAAATAGGACTTTCACTTTTCATTAACAAAAAAAAAAAATACACAAAATAAGCAGGTTTATTTTGTTTGTGTACGTGAAACTTTCTTTTTGAGTCGATCAGGGACTCAATTTCCCTGATAGCACCTCATAACTTAAAATTCTAAAAGATTCTCACCGTTCTTTGACTGAGAAAGTATTTTCGTATAAATAAGCATTAACGGCACATTCAACCCCAACCAAACAAAGATTTACCTATTCCATATTTATCTTAGAACCAGTTCTCATCTGATAATCGACGAAGAAAGCCGTTTAAAAAGAGCTGGGAGGTTTCAATTAACGACCGGACATTCTTAAGCTCACTAATTGAACACCCAAGCATAAAACAGGTCCTTCAAAGGAACCATTTAAAAACATAAGTAATTAAATAGAAAGCAACCTTTCATAACTTTAATTACGTCGCAATTAAGAGAACATTGTGAATAGAGATGGATTTTAGAAGGATTACTACTAACCCTTTTACTCTAAGCCATCTCCTACAAATCTATGCATATTATGTCACCGTAAAATTTGTAAAAACCGTTACATTATAATATATCTCGCCAGATTGTACTCTATCGATAAATTGTGATCCGTACCATATTGTTTGCAATTTAACGCATTATTTTTCTAAAGATTATAATCTATTGAACCCTTTGATTACAATCTGACACTCGTCAAATTGCCAACTGTCCACAGGTTGTCCCTGATTGGTTGGTTTCGCAATAGGACTATGATTATGAATAGTTCTACCAATCAGCACACGAGTTGCTGCCATTGTTTGCCATTTCTCAATTTATCGTTTTTGGTGGGTCTGTAAATAAATGTTTGTTCTCTGTACAACATTTTTTTAAGGATGTGAAATCATCCAATGACTGCCACCCAATCTGGGCGAAACGGCAGGGTGACTTTTACTGACTAAAACCCATCCGTTTTCCATCATTTGCCCTTCGTGTTCCGAAGCCGCGATAACTCTCTCGAACAATTCCACAACCCCGGCAGGCAATCTCTGTGCATACTTAAACCATCGATCAATTGTAATGAAACTGGCAGGACGTTCTAAGGAGACGCAAGAGGATTTCTGGGCCAACAGACTCACTGCTCATGTGCCAAAGTTTCACACTAACAGCTAGTTTTTTTTTTAGCAAGCCCGCGCTATTTTTCCCTGTATCTTGGGTGCATTTTCACAAATGCCCATACCCAAACAACAATATTTTATTTATTTTTATTTTATTTTATTTTATTTTATTAGGGAAAACCAACAATTGTACATTTTGTCTTACTACTAGATATACATAATTACATAGGTAAACGTACAATTCACAACGTTTCCACAAATTACAATTTTTTATTTTTTTATTTTTATTGACTTACATACAGTATTGATAGCTTATAATATTAGGGCGTATTTTAAACTTATACTATTAGGTTTTAAGTGTATCAATCAATTATTTTTTAAATAAATTATGAGGTAGTGCGAATATTATGTCTATTTTATCAAAATATTGGTTATATATTTTGACTAATCTGTGGAGAGGCGCCCGCTCACCCGCATTTGTACGACTAGAGGTCGTAGCAATGAGTGGGTGAGCGCGTGCCTCTCGTCTTATTATGGTTCTGGGCACGACATAAAATATATTATTCACAAGTTCAGGACAATCAAATTTGTTGTGTATTAGTCCACGGAGCATCATGGCTTGGAGTAGGTAATAGACGCCTTGAATGTAGTGTAAGTACTCGTAGTTTAAATTTCTGCAACGACTCTTTATATGGTAGACGCTGCAAGTGACATATAAACTGCAAACTTTTCAAAAATTTTCGCAGAATTCTTTCAATTGTTTTGTCATATTTTGCATAGTAAGGGTCCCATATCATACACGCGTACTCTACTTGTGGTCGTACTATTTGTCGTAATATTTGTAAACTATACAAAACTTTTTCCGGTACGGGAGCCGAATTCGCGGCACGTACCGCTTCAGCCAATCGCTCAACCATTGTGTCAGCTCTGGTCTGATCCTGGAAAAAATCTTTTTTGTAAACGCCATTACCCTTTTTCCCGGCATCGGAATTGAAGGATGATGACAAAACAGTAAGGACACTCATATATCATAGGTATGTCACCTATCCTTTGCCCAGACATTTTCCGTCGGAAAAGATATGTTAGTATGTCTTCTATTCACGTTCAAGATTATGTTATGTTAATTGTGGGTTGTCCTTATTTTTGTAAATACGAAAGGTTCAGTAGTTGTGCTGTTTACCCACATTTAAAATACTAAAATATGATAATGTCTATGGAGCAAGGGCGTGGGAATGCACGCTACCATCCTACATTATTCATGTTGGATGACTTGGTGTAAACTGCGGCCAACGAGAAGCAATACTAAATGAAAAGAAACCAGGGGTTCATAACATTTTTTATTTGGAGAAATTATATACAATTTTTAGAAGGTATTAATTCTACGTTTAATTAACGTACTAGTAACGAAGAACTATGCAGAATTGTACTTCTGTTCCGTAACTCTAACTCCGTATCATTACCGCTTACATTTTAATGTCTAGATCCAAGATGGCGGCAGTCTATTCATTTATACATTAGTTAATTGCTTTTAGAGCACTTTGTACTACCGGTGTTTAAGCCAGGTCGACTGGGTGAAAAGATTCCCGTCCTAAAGTATGGTCTTTTAAATTAACGACCATTTTAGGGCTATAGATACGTATGCCTGTTTTTATTGAGGAGACTTCCAGTATTATTTTAAAGTGGGTATGTTGATATTTCAACTGGATAATTCCTTACTTCCTATAATAACCCCGTTCTGGGAAGTATTGTGCAATCAACAATACTAGCCGATATAATTGAGGATGAGATTTTTATGCTTTATTTTACGCTTTATAAGTAGTTTAGTTAAATTTAAATACATAAAATATATTTTTAATATCTAAAAATAAAAAAGTTGAATTCTTTTTTAATGTAAAAAATCAAGATAAACAGCTATCTTTACTGGTGTTAACATAATGCAAAAGCGTACCAATAAGGAAGAAAAATAATACCTTACTTTCCCTAGTATAACTTCCATATAGTAAAATATCTTATTCTTCCATATGTCTCTATTACAACTTATTACAGATTCACCTCATTTATTGTGAATGGGAGTCGGGGCTCTGGCTTCATGCACTACCGTCATCGAACATAGGCATCTTGTTCGATGATACTACTTTCCACCTCGCTGCTTCCTTTCGATTAGGTGCTCCCTGTTGTTCTGCTCATCGCTGCCACTGTAGCGAAGTTGTCAACAGCCTCACTTACCACGGCCTTTTATGCGGCCGCAGTGCGGGTCGCATAGCACGGCACGCGAATATTAACGACATTATCCGACGAGCTCTTGTTACTGTCGGCGTTCCAGCTGTATTAGAACCCAATAGCCTGGCACGCGACGATGGCAAAAGACCGGACGGCATGTCTTTATTTCCTTCGAAGATGGGTAGCCCTTCAGTGTGGGACGCAACTTGTGTCAATACTCTTGCGCCATCCCATCTTCCCAGCTCGTCTTGCTGTGCTGGCGCTGCCACTGCGGCTGCTGAGAACCTCAAGCGACGGAAATATAATAACCTTATTGGTAGTTATATTTTCGAGCCGTTTGGGGTTGG
Source organism: Tholera decimalis (assembly GCA_943138885.2). Lineage (NCBI taxonomy): Eukaryota > Metazoa > Arthropoda > Insecta > Lepidoptera > Noctuidae > Tholera > Tholera decimalis. The sequence continues at coordinate 7,807,640 of OW964555.2, forward strand.
AACCTTGGGGTCGTGGGGTCCGAGTGCTCACAAATTATTTAAAGATCTATCCAGATGCCTAGTTAACACTTCGCGTGACCCAAGGGCTGGCTTTTGCCTTGGCCAGAGGTTAAGCATTGCCATTCAACGTGGTAATGCCAGTCTTTTAGGCACATTACCAGTGGACAGCGATGCGCACGAAGTTCTGGATGCTATATTTTAGTTTATTTTTAGATGTGTATATGTAGTTTTTTTTTTTTTTAACATGGTAAAATTATCAAATAAGTCCTCCCACCCTGGGCAGGGCCGGAGGGACTGTCAGACTTGTACTGACTAAAATCCACGGTGTTCCTTCAATAGCCCTTTACGTTCCGGGGTCACGGTAATGGGATAAGTCCCACAACCTCGGCAGGCTTCGGCCCTCTACAGGGGGGGCCTCGTCATATTGCTGACGCTCTTTGAGGCGCGCGTGGAACACAACGCGCCGTCGACCCGGGCATGGTCCATGGTCGGACAGCGAGTTGCCCTTTACTCGCTGTCCGCATGCCCGCGCCTACGGTGGCCGGAGATCGTCGGCCGACGTCTGACGCCGTGGGCGTCTACCACTGCGGCTAGGCTGGAGGGAGGACGCCATCCTCTCCCTCACGCGGCCCGCCTCCTCCTTCGATAGCATGACTGCTTCGCAGAAGGAGGCGACCGCTTCCCATTCCGTCTCGCCCCGCAGCATGGCCTCGACCAGTGCCGGGCGCGAGAGGTCTCCGCCTATCGCCGCCCTGAGGATAAGTCGGTTTTCTGCCCAAGCGGGGCAGTCTTGCACCGTATGCTCTACTGTGTCCTCAGGGCGAACCTCGCAGTGGTGACACCCAGGCGTCTCTTCCTTCCCCATCAGACACAGGTACCTCCCAAAACTTCCGTGTCCGGTGAGGACCTGTGTCATGCGGTAGGTCAGGACGCCGTGACGCCGATCTAGCCACTCCTCAAAGAGGGGTCTTACCGCCGCAATTGCGGCGTGCCCGGTGTATATGTAGTTTAGGGTTTTTATTTAAGTGTTTAATTAAAGTGTTAAAAATTTAATGTTAAAAACTAATAAAATTATAATCTCCTCATTTATTGCCGTATTATTTTTACACGCTCTTTCTATTTTGCTGATTTCGGATATGAATGATTTTCCCTAATAACAAAGGCTTTTCTTTCGACATGAGAGTCATTAAATGACTTGTCCCGCTTTGGTAGAGTAAAAGGGAGTGTCCAACTACCACTGACTAAAAACCTACTCTGCTCATTCAGTATCCGTTGCGTTTAGGAGCCGCAGTAACAAGTTAGAATATCCCCGCAACTTCGGTTTATAACAAAGCCTAGAACCGAATTCAAAACAAGACTTAAGTTTAATGTTCCAAGGAAACGCACTAGACACACTACATTATTTTGCACTCCATTTCACTCAAGTAACTACGGTAAAAATAGTGTAATACCACGTTTACTCGACTCTTACAATAAACACTTTAAGGCGAGGTTATTCGAAAAAACGTTGTTTTCAATTGTGTTTTATTCGTAGATAACACGGATTTAAATTTTGAAAAAAAAAACATATTACATAATTCATACTTTGATCTTTCTATTTCGGTCATCCGATACACGATTACTTGCATTTCACTGCATCTAATTAAATCGCAAAGACAAGTCTAAATTACGGTCTTATTCTTATTTTATTTGAGTTTTATTAAGCTTTGAATAATAAAACTTATACCATAATAAAGGTCGTATAAAATGACATACATGTCGGTCGTCATAATGTGAAATTTGAAAATATTTATACCACTAAATTCAAAAATAAGTGTTTTCCTATTATTTTCATGTGCGCGGCCGCGCGCCTCGCGTCCTTTAGTCCCGAGCGGAACGTGTTGGAGGTCGGACGTATGCCAATTTTTAGCGAACCTGCCACCCCCGCTAAGTTTGGTTCCGGTCGAGCCAAAAAATCATTATAAAATATTAATTCCTATCGTTTAGTTTTAAATAGTTGTAATATAAATTGTTTTTATTAGGTATTTTAGTTATGATTTTGGTCAGTAAAACTAATGGACAAAATCAACAAAAAGAAGTTGTCATCGCTGGCTCTACGAAGGCTGAATAAACAAAAAAAGTAAGAAGGCTTTGACAATATAAATATTTAGACCTATATAAATATTTTTCTTTACTAACTAGGTTCTTTCTTTATTCTGAGGTACTATCGAAACCACAAAATAATATGTGTGTAAATAAAGACGCCACGCGCGCAAAAGCTATAATAGTTTATTTTTCTCGCGGAATAGATTTGCCAACCGCAAAAAGTGTGTGAACAATTGAATTTGAACCCTATGTCAAAGAGTATAAAGCCGCCGCGTGCGCAAATGCTCTTTTCAAATGTCAGACTCAAAGGAAACTGACAATATTATTATAGGTACCTATAATTATACAAATTAATATTTTACTTTACTAAGTAGATAAGTACCTACGCGGAATAGATTTACAAACCGCAAATATGTGTGTAAAACAAAAACATTTTTGACTTTCTTTCTCCTATAAAAAAATGAAAATGTTTCTTATTTTATTCAACAAAATATTTACAAAAATACCTAAATATAATATAAAAGTACTTACAATAAAAAATAAATCACAAAAAGAAGTGTTTAGAGTCTGCTGGGTTTGATCCAGAATACTGATGAATATCAATCCGATTCTTTACTAAACGCGCTAATAGAACGCTAGTAACCCGAGTTGAAATAACTGACCGTATTCGACTGTATTAGGTTTTATTTTCGTAAATGTAATAATGGTTATTATGGTACAGTCGATCATTCGTCGCTATGACCACAGTATAAAGATCATACAGTAGGTCGACACCTTTGATCTTGTGGAAAATGCCGACAACGTCTAGACAGTATCGCAACGGCCAGGGTTGTCACAAGTCAACAATATTTATTACGAGCAGCACACTCGTGCCATAGTGTAGAAATATACAGCATGACCATTTCCTACAAAAATATCATTTATTATTTTCGGTAAACTTCGGTAAACTTTATAACTCTCTGTCTTCGGTGTTCGTATCAACTTTACAATGATGATCTGCAGTTGTATGCATCTACGCGTGTGGAAAGATTGTCATACGCTATAGGAGATTTAAACCGAGATTTAGATGCTATCAAAACTGGTCTAATTGATTTGGGGTGACTGTAAGCCCCTCAAAGTGTCAGGCCATTGTGATCGGAAGCTCACGTATGATCGTTTGAGTGGCAACTAGTTCACTTTCTCCTATCATTTTCAATTAAAGATCTCGGTTTGCATCTTGACTCTGCTTGGCTGGCAAAGTCAGGTTTGCAGTGTACTGTGTAAGCCAAAGAGTCAACGGGACTATGCGATGCCTGTATCGTCCGTACGGCACGGCTACTTTTTTGAGTACTGGTTGCACATTACCTGGCTTCCAGGACAGTGGCACCACTCCGGTTTTAATAGAACGCGATACAGACGAGTATGCGATACAGGAGACAAATCCGGGGTACAACTCTTTAAGACTCGAGCAGGTATTCCTTCCGGTTCACTGGCTTTGTTCACATTTTGACTAGAAAGGGCTTTACGGACTTCCTTATCATGAAATGCAGTTTCCAGCATTACGGAGCCAAAGTGAGGTATTTTAGGTGGTAAGTTAGACGCCGTGTCGAGACGTAAACTTACCGCAAAGACGGAGGCATTTAAATTTGCTTTTTCTTGTGCGGTGTGAGCCAGTGTTCCATCCAATTTTATCATAACTAGGAGGCAGCGAAGGACGGTAAAAGTTCGAGTTTTGCTTCGCAGTTTCGGAGTCTACTGACTACTACTACTCACCGTATGCCCCTGGGGCATTTATCTGGAGGAGAAAAGGTAGATACCGTTTTCACCAGAAAGTGGTCATACGATCCGAGCGAGGCCCAGACCGATACTGACAGTCTCTGGCGACGCAACGTTTGTGAGCACTAGGTCCAAGCCATTGGGCGTGTGGCCGTCGACTTCTGGAATGCAGGTTGCTTGGTGAACCAGCTGTTCGAGATCTAGCGATAAAAAAACCTGCGGGCCTCTCTACCAGCGTGCTCTGTTTGTTGGTACGGGAACAACCATTCTTTATGGTGGGAATTAAAATCTCTTAGAAAAACAAGCTTTGCCATCGGATATTTGTGCTTTGCCGGTTCAGCTCCTGCAGCTGCCTCCGTAAGGTGGTCGAAGAGCCTAGTCGTCTCCTGTTCACCGTTATGTAATCAGTAAACAACACCAACAACGAGCATAGATGGTCTAGAGAAAAGTGCTTACATTTATTTTTCATGAAAATGATAAATTAGAAAAAGTTTCACATTTTTGTGTATGTCTACTTTTTTAAGTTTTCCAATAAAGTATTCATGTACCAAAGGGAAAAAGATAATATGTTGTAAAATGTCAAAAATGTGACATATCGTGTCAGGAGCTATGGCTTTTAACTGCATTTCGAATCACGCGCACTCCCTAATGTTCCCCGTCCAACCTCCATTAAATGCCTTCTCCCTTTTGTATTTACTCGATTTGTTTATGATCTATGTAGGTTCATTGAGATAAATAAAATAAAGCTGTAGCGTACTGTATTATCGTTTTAACAGTTCTATGCCATATTTCTAATTTTCTCTATTCATACTCATTTTATTCCTGCTGCCACTGGTAAACTGGTAACACATTGAGTGAAATACATTTGACATTGCAAAATGTCATGTTTGCGTACAAAATGATTTTGTTTTTTTTTACTTCAATTTTAACACTTTTCATCATCCAAAATACTTTACCAAACAACCTCCAGCGCTTGTGAAATTGTGGTGAGTCCTCCACAAAAGCCGCAAGAGTTGAAGTTGAAGTCGAATCACGGCATTAGCCAGTTGTGCATAAATGATTGTAGTTTTTAGAGAAAAAAAAGTGTGCGGTTGAGGGACCCTCGTCGTCTCTCTCGTCAGAAGATAGTCGTAAGTAAGTATTACACTTTTGCGTTACAATTTCTGCCAGTTTAGAAGCTGCGTAAAATAAATTCGTTCCAAAAAGTGTTTTTGTGTTGCTATTATTGGTATAACTATTTGATTGAAAAATATTTATATTTTTTATTATATTTTTTCAACATAATATTTCACACAGAATACCTCTAAGCCCTCATTATCCTATAACAATAATTGAATTGTAATACAACTCTCCTAATGTAAGTGTGCCTACCTAATACTTGAATTTTTATACTGTGCCATGAAGATTTCGCACCCTTTGAGAAAGTCGAATAGCGCGCGGCGTATAATTTTGAATCATACCCGTATTCATGATCTGCGTGTCAGTCAGATTTTTTATTCACCTTGTCCCCAAATATAAATAAATATGCTTATTTTTAATTATTACTAATTAGGTTCAAGTTTATACAATACGTACCTATTCTATCTATAAACTTGAAAATACTTACTATTAAAACAAAACAAAATAAACATATACTAATCAATTCAAGTTGATCTACTGCATTGCTCTATTCTGTGACGCATCTTCGTACCTACTTGAGTTCGTGAACTCATGAGCGGTGCGCTTGGCGCGCGCGTCTCCCGCGCGTCGTAATTTGTTACGTTTTGCTATTCGTTGCGGGGGCTGGGGTAAGCGTCGAATACCTACGGTGCTCTGGATAACCCGGCCTTAACAGTGTGGACTTATTCATTGGATCTAAGAACGATTTAAAAAAAAACAATGTTTGTTTGTTATCATAATAGGTTATCTAAAATCTCAAACATTATACTAAATGGCTGGGTATCTACTTAGTATATATTTTCATTTCCTATATATGTATATATTTTTTTTCTTCATTATATATAAATTTGCATATGTTATTTGTAATTATTTGTGCGTATTTTATGATATATATTATATCCTTCATGAATATTTTATACTGATCTCTTCAGTGTCCAATCATCCTTAATATTAAGACTGATCCACCTTAAATATCTTTTGTGGATAACTGTTATTGGCTACTCATGTAATTATAGATAAGTACCTATTTAAGAATTGTATGCTGTTGTTATCCCTAATAATAAATAAATAAATAAAGACGTTTTCATACAATCTAATACATATCCTACATAGTACATATCTTACATTAGATAAGCTTGTATAGTATCCTTACTGAGTAGGTTATGGCAACACTAACATAAACGGAGCGATCAAGTAAAGTGTTGCCTATCATTACACGTCACACTAGGTAGTGTTGCTACACTATAACGTTTACGGCCTCGTTCTGAACTACCAACATAATATCTATTTGCTCAGGTTGGTAATAGGATTTAGCTGTAGATTGGTTACCTAGACATTAGAAAGAAGAAAGAAAGAAAAGAAAGAAAAAAAACCATTTTTTAGGGTTCCGTATCCGATTGCCTGTCTATTCGTCCGTAAGTTACAGCCATTTTATTCCGAAACTATTAAGGCAACACATGTGAAACTTAGTAGGTAGTATTGGATACTACCGGGTACTACGGAACCTTTCATGGGTGAGTCTGACTCGCACTTGGCCGATTAGTTGTGTTATCTTTTTTTATTCATTTCTCTTATACTTCTCATAATTGGACAATTTTCTAAGTAACTTTTTTTTTTAATTATAATAACACATTTTTCATATTTGTGTTCTTATAAAATAAAAAGTGTGTTATTGGCAAAATCAAACCAGCTACCTCGCAAGAATTGCTGTAGCATGTTTGCAAGAATGGCATAGAGGTTACTCAACACAATTTACTTTAGAAAAAAACTTTTTACCAAAAAATTAAACCGACTCCCAAAAAACACTGCAAAGTGAAAAATAACTTTAATTTCGGTAGTCGGTGTCTTTAGTTTTGTATTTTCGTTTTTGGCACCGACTTCCGAAATTAAAGTTATTTTTTAGTTTGCAGTGTTTTTTGGGCCACGAATTAATTGTTTGGTAAAAAGATTTTATTTGACTCTTTTTAGTTGGTCGATTTTTAATTTACCTAGTAACAGGAGCCTAAATGTCAACCACTAATAACCTTTTACAAAATATTGCTTTTCCCAATGCTGGGCCGTTAATTGTTGAGGAGTTCTCCTGGTACTTCACCATCAGCTCTACATCACCATATGCATTGTGACGAGCATAAAGTGCTTAACATCTATATTCAAGTAATCGAATCACAATCCACTCAATACTTATTATTGAGTAGTTTCGGCGGCCATCTGTGGTCTTCATCATCAGTTCCACTTCCTCAAATGGTACTTTTTGAGAGCAACTGCACAAGTTACTATAAGAAATACCCAAAACGCCATAGGTGTGCCTATAATATTTGAAGAGTTCCTTCGATTTCTCCAAGATCCCATCATCAAATCCTGATTTGATGACAATGGGACCAATTTCAAAGTATACCCTTTCAAACAAAAAAAGAAATTTCCAAATCGGTTCAGCCATCTTCGAGTAATCGGTGATCATACATAAAATATATATATATATATATATATATACGCGTCGAATTGATAACCTCCTATTTTTGTCGTCGGTTGAAAATTGAACAAGAGCGAATCCACCGGCAAAACCTAGTTTCTTAAGTACTACGTTCTTGAAAGTCATTTGACAGTCCAAAGAGTAATTATTTAAGCTTAAACTAAATTGACAAATTAACTTTACACGACCAATTAATGCTAGATTTACTGTTCAGTGTGAAGAGATATGTCCCGGAACCCATAGATGGGCTCATTAAATTTGTCATGGAGATGTTAACGAAGCTATTTCGTGAGCGAATAGTTTGGTCATACTCCGATGGATACTGTACCTACTATACTGATATCGGCAAACTGTGGAGTAGAGGTTACGTGTTTAAATTTTAGTGTACAATAAAGTATATTCTCTCTATCTATGTGCATCTACTTTGTGATTATATTTTACAAGCTAAAGCCTCTGGTTAGGGCGCAACTTGTGTTGACACCCTTGTGTCATCTCATATTTTAATTAGGGCGAGCTGTGCGGCTGCAAAGGCCCTCAAAAGGCGCAAATACGCTTTCTAGTAACTATAGTTTTGAGCTGTTTAGGGTTGAAATGCTTGGGTCATGAAGCCCGAGTGCATGTCTTCTTTTTAAGAAATTGTCTCGCCGGCTGATTGATGCCTTGCGTGACCAGAGGGCTGGCCCATTCATTACCATACAACGTGGCAATGCTGCCAGTCTTCTGGGCACGTTTCCGGACGACAGCGAATTGGAAGAGTACTTCGATGCCTACGTCTATTTTTATTTTATTGTACATAGTTAGGTTTGGGAGTTCCTCTGGACTGTTATCTACTGGCTAACTCAATAGACGTTGCCTTTCTGATCTTTTAAAACGTCTCTTCTTCTTCTTCTTCTTGGAGTCGATGGTAAATCATTGGTTTAAATGGTAGCAACGCTTGTCACTTGTCAGTGGCGTTCATGAGGTCATCAAAGGTGCTCGTATTTGGGCACTTTGGACACTCCAGCAGATAATATGATACTTTGCTCAGGAACACCGCATTCGTGCTAAATGTTAGTGTGGTCTATGATCCTCTATTTCGCTACATTGTACCTACAGCTGCCTACTTGGGTTCGCAGTCGATTGATTGCTTTCCAAACTGGGCACTGCAGGTTACGTCCTTGATGAGACGAGAAAAAACACAATACATAGAGAATTAATGAAATCGGTCCAGCTGTTCGTTACTTGTTCTCTAGTTTTAGTGAGATTAACGAACAGCTATTTATTTTGTTGGTGACTCTCAGAGGAGTTTGAAATAAAATAGCGGACTGTAACTATAGGTAGGTTCGTATATTAGGATTATAAGAACGCGCGCTTCTGGTCCGTGTCGTATGTGTGAATGATGGTGCGTGTGCGCGGCGACGGGCGGCGGCTCAGCAACTCGTCCCCCGCTTCCCGTTCGCCACTGTCGCCCTCCCGTCGTCGGGAGTGACTCATGGGGCTACGTTTTGTCTCCAACAGTTTTCATAAACATAATACGGTTGAATAACAACACGGGTAGATCAAGCGGTCCGTAGGTGAGTAACCATTAGTGTTGCCAGGCGTCCCGTATTTCACGGGACCTCCCGTATTTCAGGCAGAAATTCAAATATCCCGCTGGGACTGACTCTCTCCCGTATATCAATTCGATTTTGCATGTATCATCCGCTCATAAAGCTGTATACTGCGTACATCCAATTGGCTCCGCTGCGTGCGAGCGACTGAGGTCTGAGCTGAGTCTGTTTATACCGATGTGTTCGGATTTATAAATATGTCAAACACAACAAAAATATGTTAAAACATGCGCATTCCTCTGAAGAATACTAAAAAAATCTCCTTAGTAAATAATTGTGATTTTTATTTATCCCGGAAAAAAAAATTTAAGTCCAGTATTTTTGGCCTAATTAATCATTTGTCCCTTATAGGCTCAAAAAAATCTGGCAACCCTAGTAACCATCTTAACATATCGGGATATCCCCGTGCTTCGGAAAGCATAAATATTAAGACGTCGGACTCGGCTGTCATTTGTAGAATTTTGACAATCGTTACGAGTAGTCAGAAACTACAAAATCTACCAGTCTTGCTAGTCAGATAAGCAGGTGCTCTATGTAAAACACTTAGGCTTCGTTCACACGGCATTGTCTTGCACGTTTTTTTGCAGTATACGTCTTAACGTATAAATAGTGACCATACAACGTACATAGATCCATTCACATGTCGATTGTACTGCAAAAATACGTGTACCGCTTATACGTTTAAACGCATACTCAACGGACTTGTCAAGCAAATCGAATGAACTTTGACGTATTCGGTTCGCAGTCGCATATGGTATAGCTTTGTCTCCTTCACACGACACGATGTCATACGTTTTTTATCGAATAGCAACCGAAGAAGCGTTTAGTACCTGAGCGTCTTTTGGAGGGGTGGCACGTATTTTATGTTTGATTTGGTTTGATATTCAAAATGGTTGAGGAATCTTCGGATAACGAACTATTAATTTCTTTAGTGGAACAAAATCTCGTTTTATGGGATAAAACTTTGGAACTTTATAAAAATCGCGTCGCAACTCAAGCGGCTTGGCAGGGAATCATGGTAATCATTGATCCTAATTTTGAAACAAAGGAAGAAAAAACAAGACAAGCCGTAGGTATGTATCTTTTATTATTAATAATAAAAATTGCGTTACAAGATATTTTAACTTACTCTACTTAGTTCTAAATATATTCGTTTTGCCATGGGACTGATCCTTCATTTGATAAAAAATAGTGACTAAAAATGGACCTTACGCTGTTTGCTTGAACATTTCTGACGTACTTTGAATATTTTCAAATAATGGAGGATTTGCCACATCTTCAAAATTGTGTCCATCATTTTCACGAACGTAATATTGTGTAATACAATGCATGCTTTTATGATTTCTGTCAATAAACTTGGTGAAACATCAATAGCCTTATGTAGAATTCTCCATTTTCCCGCTAAGATACCAAAAGCACACTCCACGTATCTCCTTGCTCTGCTCAGCTCAGGCGGTAATTAAAGATTTTTTCACGAAAATCTAAATGTGTTCTTCCAAAAGGGCGTAGTAAATTATTATGTAGAGCAAATACCTCATCACCAATAAATACGTAAGGTGTACTTTCTCCACCTTCTAATAATGGCATTGGTTTGGGTATATTCAGCGAACCATCATTAACTTTTTTCCATAAGACGGTATTTTTCAAAATGGATGAGTCACAATCTTTTCCCTACGATGCTATGTCTACATTTATGTATATAAATCTGTATTCCGAATCAACCACCGCAAGTAGCACAATTGAAAAATAATCTTTATAATTGAAGTACATGGATCCACTATGAGGAGGCTTTAAGATTTGTATGTGTTTCCCGTCAATTGCACCTAAACAATGAGGGAAATTAGTCTTTCTTTCAAAACCTTCCACTATTTTCATCCATTCACTTTCTGTAGAAGGCGTTTGAAGATATTCTCCCTGAAGGACATGCCACAGAGTCCAGCAAACATCCCAGATGATATCACTTATAGTCGATACTCCAACTTTGTATGAATAGTGTTAATCTTTCATGGAACACCCTGATGCTAAATACCTGAAAAAAGAAATGTATATGTACCGTATTACTTATCATGTTTGTCTTTTACAGCTAAAATGATTATTCAACGGTGGACTCATATAAGAGATAATTATAATCGATCGTATAAAAAGATAAAACATCAGAAATCTCAGGAAGTGACGCCAAAACAGCAAAGCCTTATGTATATAGTAAACAGTTATCTTTTCTGCAGAAAGTAATACAACCTAAAGAGACAATAAATAATTTTACTACCGAAAATAACAACACGGAATCCGATAATAACACAGAATCCGTAAACTAGAAAAATAATTCTGAGAGAGGAAATGAAACATTGGAAACAAACTCTATAGAGACACATGACACAATGGTGGCAAAGAGCCCAATACCTAATCGTGTACCTAAAAGATCTCTAAAAAATATGATTAGTCCTGTAGATGCGAAGATGATGAAATTTATGTATTCTTATTCAAATAACGAACCTAAAACAATGAATGCATCTTTCATTTTTTAATGGGATATTACCATCATTAAATAAGTATGACGATGATGAAGTCCTCGAATTCCAAATGACAATTAATGAAAAAAATTAAAAACAGTCGCCAAACTCGTGAATCGTCGTCTTTCAATCTCTCATTAGTTCACAGAAAATATTTTACACAACAATACCAAAATAGTAATATTACACAAGAAGCTACAAATTCTATCATTACAAACATGACTTCTCTTCCAGCAGCTTCTCTTCAAAGTCCGTCCTCTGTCGAATCGTGCTATTCTAACTACACGAATATGGATTACAATGGCTTTTAATACGAAACACGAATATACTATAGTAAAATTAGTCAATTTTTAATATGTTTTAATTATAATAATTAACATTAATAAAACTTAAATAATCACAACCTGTGTATTTTTATTTGTCTACTCACCTTAAACAGACGGCTAATTTCATTTTAGTACTAATACATTTCCGCATATTCGTATTTGATTTTGGTAGGCTTGAATTTTCCAGCCTAGTTAAGAAGTTTTCAAAACTTTCAATAGACATTCGAAAGTGATTTAAAAAAATTTTTTCATCGTTTCTAAGATTTTCGAATAATTTTTCAAATGTACGCACAGAATATTGATTAATAGGATGTACCCAAAACCCTCTGCTTTGTCGGCGGCGAGACCGTTGGCGCCTTCGATACCAATATAAAAGTACAACCAAGCGTGGATCCATCAGTGAAGTCTACTCACTGTGACAATTGTGTGGAAACTGCTGCTATTCGTTTTTACACGAATGAAAATTTACCATGTGAACACCCGGTTGACTATACGTTAAAAAAACGATTACAGAAAAACGTGCAGGACAATGCCGTGTGAACGAAGCCGGGCCAAAACTACATAAAGCGGTCGCCCGCGCAGCCCCATACAAAAGTGCTCCGTTGCGGGAACCCGCACGGGCATCCGTCGCGGGGAACCAGACTTCGCGCCCCCTTTTTGCTACGTAATAAATATTAAGTTTTCCATCGACTCAACTGCAACACATGCACACCGTTAAAGTTGAACTAGTGATACTACGCAGGTAATAATCCGGTTTCCGACACACACGACACACGCTCTTTGTCATGCGACGGGTGCCCGTCGCGGGCGTCCGCTTTACGCAGTTTCTGACTGCATCCTATTGGACTGGATTCTGACACCAAACTCTGCTTAGCCTTTTTCTAAGTAGTTGGGTAAAGGCTAACCAGACAATGATATAAACTAGTGACCCCGCTCGTCTTCACACAGGTGAAAGTTATATTTGTGGTATTAGGTTAATTTTACCGACTTGGTGTTTTTGTAACTGTAAAATAACGTCTTTCTTTAAATTAACATCTGGAATTATGCAAATCAAACATGCTATTTTTCCTTGCAAACTACGCAAGGAAAAATAGCATGTTAAATTACAAATCTGTGTTATCTCCTAATTTATTCGTTGATATACTGTACTGTACAAATATTTTTATACACTCCTAAATTTAGTATTCTAGATCACTAACACAATTATGTTCATGAATAAGTATCCAGAGTAGAAGGGAGATACCAGTTATTTTAGTAAGATGTCTCATATTTTAAATTTATGTTTAAAATATTATAAATATGGTACAATCACGAACATTTATTTGAAACGTTTTAAGATCTACAATTATTAATACAATTTTTAAATATTTTTCTAATAGTAAGCGTAAGCCATGTAATTACTTTATTGAAAAATCAACGTATTACGTTTTGCCTTTATACGTGCAAGTTATGCCTAGATTTCTCTTGTATCTTGGGTGGATTTATACAAACACGTAGATCCGGAACAAGCATCTGTAGTCTACATAAACTTTAAACGTCAATAGCCTAATGGCTAAGATGTTGACCCTTCTGAGCGAAAGGTCGCGGGTTCGAACTATTACACTATTTCCGTGAACCCACTCCAGAGATAAGCATATTTAGCTTAGTTGGAGGGGTTAACAAGATTGCTAGTAATGTGAATTCTACCCACATTTCTAGTTTAAATTAAAAAAAATCTCTAATGCGAAACTCAAACCCGCGAAACGCAGTACTACAGCCAATCCTTTAACCACTGCACCAACCGTGTCATCATAATTATACAGTATGTTAACTAAAAGAGGGCGTTCCCGTTAACCCACAATAGTATAGCATCCATACATGCTAAAAATATTACCATTCCAAATGTTTTTTTTTTTTTTAATATTAAAATATTCACTACAATTTTTAAATTGATACGTAAAAGAAACACTCTGTACACGCGTACTTGAAGGACAGCAACGTTGCAATTTATTTCTTTCTTTTACTGTTTCTTTTACGTATTAATTTAACATTTTTAGTAACTAATTTAATATTAAAAAAAATATTTTGTTTTCGAATGGTAATATTTTTTTTAGCATATATGGATGCTATACTATTGCGGGTTAACGGGAACACCCTCTGTTAGTTAACATACTGTATGCTCTTATTATTAAAAAAACATTGTTTCCCTAAAAGTCTACTCACAAACCCACAAAAACATTTAAAACTGTGCGTTTCCCATACTGCATAAACAGCTATAACTAGGTACTCATAATATTAATTATGCTAATGTACTACGGAAATGAACCCACCTGCTATGCTCTCATTACCGAATATTCCCCGAAATATTGTCTAATATGACGGCCTGAGGCGAGCCCGTGTTCCGTTTAATACTGCTCTATTTTCTAAGACAGAAGAACCGTGAAAACTTTATAATTTTGTAAGCATACTAGTAAGTAGAATACGATCTGAAATAAAATTTACTAAAATAAGTTTCTTCCATCGTCAAAGATAGGTACACAAACGACATTAAATTAAAAGTCACAGAAGAAATATGAGAGAGCACAATTTTATAATGATGTACCAAATACAATTAAAAACAGTCAATCGATTGCTATGTTAAAGTCTTTGCTGAAGAAATATAATTATGAAAAATGTTATCAATACCGTTTGAATTCTACATAAGTAGAAAATTGTTATTGCTCTAAGTTGTTAACATTATTACTCACTAGCAGTCGTAATAAGTAAGCGCGTTCAAACAAACAAACAAACATACTTTTCCGTTTTATAATAATTATTACTTAGTACAGGTTTAAGCTCATTGTAAGTGAACCAATTTTTTTATGTAGGTAGCTCTCAGACATGAAAGAGACAAGAATTAATTGTTTACTTTCAACAGCTTTTTTAGTTAGCTATTGGTTTTATGATTTTTTTTTTATTGACATATAGCTTCTAGTGTAGGTACACCATTTTATGTAATACTGTGAAAATAAAGCAAAGTAATTGCAAGCATAACATATATAGTACTTGTAATTGTAATGGTGGTCAAACGCGAGCCTATTATCAATAAAAAATAAAAATATATTGTTACGCCAGTCGCTTAGTGAAGTACGTCGAGAAACTTCGACAGAAATCTAGAATGTTCGGGACACTAACGCCATCTAGCGGCGAGTAGCAGTACTGTGTATCTCAAATAGCTCTGGAATATTCTTAGCTGTATAAACAGCGAGACGATTTTACAAGAATGTTCTAGAGCTCATAGACCGAGGTATAAATAGATCGCAAAGGGACGCAGAGAGTATCCTGGCTGGGGGCCTCCTAGCTGGGGGCCTTTAATTTATTAGAGGTCACCATAGGACAGACCGGTTAAGTATGGCTGATCTACGAGTGGCCCTACCAAAAAAAAAAACCCAGAGAGTCAGTCTTATCTCAAGATACGACGCGATATAATTCGAAGCTTTACAAGTGAATTTCGGTGCCGATTTAAGAGTTAAGTGACAAGTATTGTACTGTGAATAACTGTGTTGATTTTTTTTTTTGTGTTCATTTAAGTAAAGTGTTAATTTTGGTTTAATTGCTGTAAATTATTTCTATCCCGAACCCCAGCTCGTAGGGGAGGTCAGCTCAAAGCAGCCATAGGAGGCAAAGCGGCCACTGTTCATTTTTCGTTAATTTGAAATGATAGCGCGGCATAGCCGCTCTATATGCAATCCCCCGCCCCGCGCCGTGCAGTCATTCGGTAGCAGTGGGACCGAGCGTGTGGTTACAGTGACGAAATATAATAATTTGCGTGTTTTGTTAAAAAAATGCACGGTAAGTTTAATCTGTTTTGGTCAAACCTCTTTATATTTCAATGCTTTTATTGAACGTGTATTGTTACTTATCTATTTGGCTTTGTTTTTGTTCTATTCACTCTGAAATTTAATAAATAATGTGAGAGCAGTTCATTGTTAAAACAAAATGGCCGAAAAAGGCAAAGCGGCTTGGGTAAAGTGGCCAACTGACCGCTTTGCCCTTTGTAAAATCATTATGATTCGTTAGATAATGCTTAATTATTTTGTTTAGATGGTTAACAACTATAAACGGAAGACTACCCAGGCGTCATGGGATGAAGATATAATGGCCCGTGCAATTAAAGAAGTAAATGAAAAACGCGGCTCAATCAAATTTATCGCAGTCAAATACGGTATCCCTGGCACAACTCTAAGAAGGCACTTAAAAACAGGATCTGCCACAAAGAAAAATGGAAGGTTTATAACAGTATTCACATTACAGCAGGAAGAGGAGCTCTTAGAGTACGTATTTCATATGGACAACCTTTTTTTCGGCCTTACAAAGGAAGATTTCCTAAAGCTCGTGTTTCAATATGCCGAAGCAAATAACATTCCACATCCTTTTAAGAATGAAACCGCCGGACATGATTTTTATAAAGGGTTTATCGTGCGACATCCGGATTTGACCTTACGCCGACCAGAACCGACATCTATAGCCAGAGCCCGGGGTTTTAACAGACCCCAAGTATATAGATTTTTTGACCTCCTTGAAGCTGAAATTGAGAAGCATTAGATTGATGCAATGCGTATCTATAACATGGATGAGACAGGTATACAAACATCTTCCAACAAACCACCCAGGGTTTTAACAAAACTGGGTAAAAAGCAAGTGGGTCACATAGCCAGTACCGAGCGAGGAAGAACAACGACAGTCGCTGTTGCAACGCTGCGGGATCCTTTGTACCACCTTTAATGATTTTTGCAAGAAAAAGAATGGCACCGAGCCTTCTAGATGGATTACCACCGGGCACAATGGCAACTGTCAGCGATAATGGGTGGACCAATGGCACTGTGTTCTTAGAGTGGCTTCGTTTCTTCATAGACACAGTTCGTCCGACAACAGAGAAAAAAGTACTTCTTGTCATGGACAATCACGAGTCACATAAGTATTTGCCAGCTCTGGAACTCGCCTCTAAGAATCATGTCATATTTGTATCACTGGCACCACACACTACACACCGCATGCAACCATTAGATTTCTGCGTTTATGGGCCGTTAAAAACATATTTTGAGCGTAGTGTGGCGACATTTCAGAAAACTCACCCGGGTCGGATAATCAATCAAAAAGACGTAGCCGGTTTGTTTGGAACTGCCTATTTGCGAGCGGCAACAACCCAGAATGCAGTTAGTGGATTCGAAAAAACAGGCCTATGGCCTCCAAATAGATTTATTTTTGATGATGCTGATTTTTTACCTGCAACGACTATGGAGAATCCGCCTGGTATAGAACACCCGACACAATCTGGTAATCAAGAGCAAAAACAGACATTGACAGTAGATAAACACCAATCCAGAACACCGTCTCCTTCGATTATTGATCAATTAATAATAGATGGAAATTACTCTAAAGTATTATCTTCTTCGGTTATCGAGCAATTTATGAGTAATGAGCTATCAACAATGGTGACTCTCTCTAAAAACTCACACGTTTCACTTACACAAGCTGAAAAACCTGCTACGCCTATTTTTGACAACCTAATACCGAATTCGGCCAGAGCAATTACGCTTAATGATATAAGTAATACTATAGATGCAGAGGGACTAGTCACACCGCCTATTACGAGAACTTCGCCAGTAACTTATTCCTTGCCAGACAAAACTGCTGTGGGTCCAAATATGGCATGGCACTTAAACCAGTACCAAAAATGAAACCAAATGTAACCACACGACGAAAAAAAGCTCAGCAGGCTGAAATTTTAACGAGCACCCCTATTAAGGAAGAGCAAAGGAAAAAGTGGACTAAAAAATTTAAAGTTGATGCTGACAAAGAGAAAACAGTGATGAAGAACTTAAAAGGAAATTTCTCTGGAAAGGCAGGGTCATCTGGAACGCAAAGAAGAGCTAAAACTCGTGCAAGTACTAAGGAAAAAAAGACTGTGACTAAGGAGGATAATGAAAACAAGGGCAATGCCACAACCCAACATTATTTTTGCTTGATTTGTATGGAACCATACAAAGATCCACCCGTAGAGGACTGGATTCGCCGTGACGACTGTCAGTTATGGGCTCATGAAGCGTGTACGACATACTCCGGAATTGGAACTTACTACTGTGACAATTGTCAAGAAATCTGATCACATATCTTTTTTAATTTTATTTTACTTGTTTTTTTTTATGTTTTTAAATTTTAGAGTATTCATTTTCATCGAAGATGTTAAGACTGTTGCAATAATTAAGACTTATGAGCTGCGAACTGTTGATTAATAATAATGTTAAATAGTGTCAAAAGCTAAACCTGATTATAAGTTCCTAATAGTTTAATAGAAGTTTTTACCCGACTGCAAAGGAAGGGTTATTAAACTAAATTATATCGTATTATAGTTAGATTACTCTCAAGGCTGATTGTGATTAAAATTAAGTATGCTGATTATTTAAAAAAAAATGTTAAATAATAATAATGACATTTTAAAATATTTTTGTTATTTTTATTTTGTCAAGCACGATATTTTCCAACTAAAAACAAATACATGTCTTGTGTACTTTTGGGGTGACCACTTGCCCCTACCCCCATGGCCGCTTTGGGCGGCCACTCGGGCAAAGCGGTTTTTTGACAAGTTTTCGTTATTTACAAATCACATGGTTATTTTTAAATTTGCGCGAATTTTAATTTCACATTATGAAAATATTATAAATTGTCTGACTATTAGTATAAAATTCTCTTCAAAAGTCTGTAGTTTAATAGGTTTTTTTTTAACTTAAAGTTAAGATGGCCGCTTTGAGCTGACCTCCCCTAACAATATTACTGTGTAATTTCATAAGTAATTCATAATTCATTTCCGTTAAGTAATTGCATGTAGACAAACAAACATGATAACACACAACTATTCATGCATCTTAACGGCTATGTCATTAACGTTGGTTTTTATCTAAGAATATCTTCCTTTCTGATTCCACCGTGAGAGTTAATTCCAAGCATAGACCTTGCCATTGTCTTTAGGGTGACTTTAAGGCCTCTGATTAGGTTCATATCTGGCGGAATCCATTTCTTTACAATATTACTAGCTTCTGGCCCCGGCTTCGCTGTCGTGGATAGATTCCATTTTCATTGAAATTAAAGAATTATTGTTGATAATGTACTTGTGTAATGTAATTTCCTATGGTTTTTTTCTTATATCTATACAGGGTTAATTGTAAAACACCGAAAACCTCTCAGGACTATGTTACTAACATCATAATCAACAACTTTTGTTCTATGACTTGAAAATTCGTCATATTTTAGTTCACCAGATTTTCATACAAAAATAAAGCAATTTATACTATCGCTTTCTTTTGCTTCGCACAGACTTCGTAATCGTAACATTTAGGGCGTTCAATTTAAATATTTTTATTTTTGTATGAAAATCTGGTGAGCTAAAATATGACGAATTTTTAAAAGTCATAGAACAAAAGTTGTTGATTATGATGTTAGTAACATAGTCCTGAGAGGTTTTCGGTGTTTTACAATTAACCCTGTATTGGTGAAAGACGTTTCGAAATCGGTGTAACAGTTTTTGAGTTTATCCATTACGTACAAACAAACTAAATATCAAAACTTTCCCCTTTTATAATATTAGTGTAGATTACACGAACATAACTCCTCTCCATAACGCAGTTGCAACAGACCGGGTCTTAACAACACATTCCGCCTTAGATTACGCTGTGGTTTAATTGTTTGCTAAACCATTCAAAACTCTACTTTAATTAATTTAGTTTAATTACAAGGCGAGTTTAATGTCTTGTTTTATTGCTATCTTACAGGATTAGACTTTAGGAAGTTATGAGTAGCTTTCATGACATAATACTATTCTAGATACTTAGATATTTATTTATTTATTATATACTTTATTGTACACCTTACAATATTACTATGGATTCAAAAAATTTAAACTATTGTACAATGGGCGGTCTTATCGCATAGGGCGATCCCTTACAGGCAACCTTTGGATGGACAAACTTAAAGGAGACAGATTAAGGGCTGTCAGTGTATAAATATCATAATATTAATTGAACATAATAATATAAAACACATACAATACCAAAATCATATACTAATCAATATTACATGATTAATTGAAAAAGAAGGGGAAAAGTTATAGGGAGAGGTAATGCTCCTTCACCACTCGTTTGACAATATTTTATACACCGGCAGAATATTTTTGGTTATTTTTAGAAGCAGACAGAAATCGGAATTTGGGCTTAGTCTCCCTATGCTCTAGTTCCGCTATGCCCTACTCATAAAATACCTACGAAAAATTTTCGCTATGCACGAAATTTTGGACGATCCTGCGTTAACAATGGAAACTACAGTTGGAAAGAAAAGTGTTTGCTCTGTTTGTATATGCATTTAAGCGTCTGTTAGTAAAGATTTGTTTTGTCTGGTTTTGAAAATCAAAAAAGTTAAAATTACAGATATAGACAAACGAGTTTCATAGCAATTCTAATTTAATACATTACTAGAACATAGAGGGACTAACCCTAAATTTGTTCCCAGCACGTATACACCATAAAAAGAACAATGATATGCCCTTATATTGCTATGTCCATATCGCAACACTTTCTGTCACCGTTTTACTTTTCCGTGCCTTTTCTTTATAATCTTAGTGGTGGCTTAAAGTCTAACCTGATGCGTATGACCACCTGTGCTTTACACAGAGAAACTTTATCTGACTTCCACAACCCAATAGAAGGTAACTCGATATTCCTAAACAGATATTCTGGCTCTGACTATACATAAGGAGCATAGCATAGCATAGCATAGCATAACATAGCTTGAGCTCCTTAAGTTAACCGACAAATGCTTGCACTGTCTGGACAGGTCCGCTCAAATCTGCGTGCTCCTTTCCTCAAAAGACACAACAGTCATGAACCTTCATGCTTCTCATATGATTTGACCAATACGAATTGTGTGGACTTTAAAAGAGACGTTGAACTCTGAATTTGTTTCAGTGTTTCTTCTCAGAGTAGTCATTTAGGAAACACCGGCTTCAACTAGTTTAATTTAAAACACAAAAAATTGGCCAATTGCGAGTCAGACTCGCTCATGAAGGGTTCCGTAGTAACTATAGTAATAATATGTATATTTATTTAACAAAAAAAACCTTACAAATTTCTTAAAACTAGCATTTTTGACAACTACACCAAATAACTTTACTGTTCATAGTGTTTGTATGAATTACAAAGTTATATGAAAAAATGCTGTATCTGAAAAACTACTGACCCGATCTCGTTCAAACTAATTTTGATTGAAAGTTTACATTAAGATCTACAGCATATATATATTTTTTTAATTTTTCACTCCATTATTGTAGAAGTTAGAGGAGGGGGGACACATTTTACTACTTTGGATGATTTATGAAAAAGGTTTTAGAAACCCCAATGTCATTTGTAAAGACCTGCCTATAGATACTTCATGAAAAAAAAATATTTTCAGTTTCAGTTCCATGTATGGGGAGCCCCCCTTTATTTTAAATATTTTTTAATTTATTTCTTAAAATCGGAAAGCGGTTCATAGAATACATCTACCTACCAAGTTTCACATGACTGTATAGTCCTAATAGTTTCGGAATAAAATGGCTGTGACATATGGAAGGATAGACAGACAGACAGACTGACAGACGGACATACAGACAGACAGACAGACGGACAGACATGATGTAACTATAAGGTTTCCGTTTTTTGCCATTCGGCTACGGAACCTTAAAAATGACGTGTAGAAGTATTATTTACAATCAATTTACAAAATATTTTTTTCATTTCATTTCAATAAGGATCATCGACAAATTATAGTAGATACTAACAGTGTAACGTAAAGCTGTCTAAAGCACTAGCGAGTATCGATATTCAATAGATGGGTAGCCACCTACCCATGGTAGGCTTTGTTTAACCTAGAAGATCGTTGACGTCAGCATTATCTCGTACCTGATTAGTAATAATAATAGTCCTTCTGACCGATTTCAACCACGGCAGCCAATCTAATAATTGATTAGCCATCTGCGCAGAAGATATTATAGTGCACAACTGCCCTGCCAATCCAAAACATTGTAACTTTCGAAAACCAGATTTGAGATATTTAACGATATAGGTTTTTAATTTACACGATCTAACTCCACCAAGCCCGTTCCATCATCGGACTACGAGACAAACGGCGAAGCGCCATCGTTACACGGTGGACATCCCACCCATACACACAAAACGTTTAGGGAATACCTTCATTGTGCGTACGGCTAAGGAGTGGAATTCCTTGCCGGAGTCTGTGTTTTCCAATAGCTATAACCTAGGAGTCTTTAAGTAAAGAGTGAATAGGTTACTTTTAGGTAAGCGTGCTCCATCCTCGACCACATCATCACTTACCATTAGGTGAGATGGTGGTCAAACGCGAACCTATTTTCAATAAAAAAAAAAAATTGAAAGTGATACGTGTTTTTTAGCTTGCCTTATCTTGCAGAATATACATTGTAATGAAAAAATGTAAGTCAGGGGTGTTAAACAGACTTCAAGGAACTAATATAAAGCTGTTAAGCAAAAACACTGTAAGTCGACTTAGGCTGCCCGCCCACGTCCGATAATCGGTGACCGATTTTTTGTAGGAGAAAAATAGAACAGACTGCTATCAGTGTGTTCTATTTTTCTCCTACTACGTTGCACTATTGCTATCAATAGAGCATCGCACACGTCCTACAAAAAGTTGGTCAGAAATAAAATCAGCCAATCCCGACTGATCCGATTATCGGTGAAAAATGGAACGTTCGGAAATGTAGCGTAAAACGCACACTACTCACCGACAGTCGGCCGCATGCACTTGCAAGGGATGGACAAGTGTTTCACTTCAATAATCTCTGAGAGATTATTGGATTAACCCAGAACTTTCTTTTCTCCTTCCACCTTCCTCCTTATATTCATGAGATTCTCTCTGTCCATGACGTGCTGCTCCCTCGATAGCCACAGACAAAGTGACGGACGTAGATGTTGAGTCGACCACAAAATCGGTCCTAAGAATCGGAGGAAAAATCGGCCCGATTATCTGTCCTACAGAAAGTCTGACGTGGGCGGGAACCCTAACAGTATTTTGGATTGGCACGGCAGACAAGTATGTGTGCAGGTAGAGTTGCACTCTCTGTTCCTCTCCTCTCATTGTCCAATGGGACGGCAATCTGACACGACTACAAAGAGATCAGGCGCAGGACCAACGAGTTAACGTGCTTTCAGAGGCACGGGGGTTATCACACCGCGAACTTCCAAACTCCGGGCTACTACTGAGAAATTTCTAACAGAAAATCCCAATGGCACTTTTGGACCTCTATCTCAGCAGTCGCGCTTACTACCACTAGGCCTACTAGACTTCTATACTGACGATGTGTTGTGAATATTTAAATTCATAATGTGTGTGAAAAAGCACTTAACCTCTAGTGCCCCAGCGGCACAAAAACGTGCCAGTAAACCAGTATTAGTTGAGCCCTGCTGGCAACAAATTTGTGTGCCAGCTGGGCTCAACTAATAGTTGACGTAAATAATGGCGGTCCTTGAGAGGTTAAGACATGAATGATTTAAATTATTTTAGAAATATTTTCTCATTGTGTCATTTAGTAATTAAACATCACATTAACGTCACAAAACTGAAATATTAAAGCTCATCAAAAGTATTTTTCACTCAGAAATATTAATTTAAATTAAATATAAGATGACTTTGAATGTCAAAGACTTTACTGAAAACAAAATTATTTCGCTGAACATAAATTAAATTCTATGCAGAACATTAACTCAGTTATGGAAATTGTATTTCAATAGAAGAGATAATTAGATATTTTGACAAGACACAAAATTAAATAACCTTTGTATCAGCGAACGCGAAGTGCCTAAATAGTAAAAGCGACTAATCGCTGACAGACTCGATTATCAGTGAGTCTCAATTATTATTATTTATTTATTTTTTTATTTTATTATTCAGAATGAGCTCACTCTTGACCTCGATCTCGCCTGATGGTAAGCGATAGATGAGGTCTACGATGGAACGAGCGAGCCCAGAAGATGCCTGTTTACTCTTGCTTTAAAGGTTGGCAGGGAACACAGAAGCCGGCAGAGAATTCCACAGCTTGGCTGTGCGCACAATAAATGTGGAAGAGAAGCGCTTGGTACGACAAGACGGTATATCAACCAATTGTGGATGGTATCCAGCCGTGCGTCAGGTAGGCCGGTAGTGAAAGGGAGATGGAGGGATTGATAGTTAATCCGCAGCTATTTATTTCGAGGGGAAAATTAAAATATGACTCATCCCGTTCCAGAACGGGATGAGTCATATTTTAATTTTCCCCTTTAAGGATCCAGATCCTTTCTTCTCAGTAGTTCAATCTTCGAACTAGTGAATACTTTTTTCTCATTTGTAAAATTTTTGACAACATATGCAAACAAAGATATGTATACTAATATTATAAATGCGAAAGTCTGTCTGTCTGTTACGCTTTCACTGCAGAACCACAGAACTAATTTGGATGAATTTTGGAATGATGGAGTGCTAAAGCTCGCTCGTCAGTGGGAGTCTGAACATTGCAAGCATTGGTCTTAGTTTATATCTTGTGTTATGTATGCATGCAAACTTATTTTAAAGAATTTCATTTAAAAAAATTACTGACCGACTGGACTTTTCACACATCACCGGCGCCGAGATCAAGTATGCAAGTCTGAAGTGAGGTTAGGTGGGATACATCTACAGGATGCACGAGGACACATGGGCCAGTATCGTCACGCGGTGGATGCCTGTAGACGGACGTCGTAGCCGAGGCTGACCTGAGAAACGCTAGCGTGGCAACCGGTCAAGGTTTCATTCAAGGCAACCGTTCAAGGTCATTTTCTTGAAATGAGTACTGGCCAAAAGTGGAGCCATTAGTAAAACCTTCAGATGAATTTGAAAACATTACTAAGATTGTCTCATATCTACTTTCTGTTTCCGCCACTTCAGCATTTACTAAAAGAGTTTTTTCAGTAATTAATGCAAAATGGCTAGAGTGTAAAAATGAGCTCCTCGTTTATTTTATTTTAGTTATAAATGTGGTGACGCGTATGAAGTTTTTCAAAAAAACTGAAAATTAATAATTTGTGCGAGAAGCTCTATAAATATGAACTTAAAAAATTAAATAAATAAAACACTGTTCATTTTTCTAAAATACTGTTTAATATTCTTGTCAGACCTAAATATACTTTATTTTTAGTAAAAAAAAGTTGGTAACCCTAAGGCTAGCTAACATGTGGCATTTAATTAAATGTCATTCTCTATTTTAAATATGTTTCATTATATTTACTATTGTATAAATTCAAGTTTTTCAAACATAACAGATAAATGTGTTACTGGGAAATTCTTTGCGGCACTTTTTCTTTCTGTTTTTAGGAACTGGTGACGGGCAGGCGTTTTAGTGGTGTTGAGACGCACACCATATATCATATCATATTTGGTATATTTTCATTTCAATAACGTTCACAAGATATAATAAACGTGAGTTATACCAACTGTTGATATAATTTCTTTAGATATAACATTTATATTCTCTAAAACTTATTTCGTATAACGCTATTGGATATAAAGTGTTTTTGAAGTGAAAACTTCTTTAGCGGCGTTGTGCACTTTTTTTGTAATGGGTAAAAAATGTTAAACTCGCGTCAGGACACGTGACCTGATCGTAAATTCGTAAGACGGACGGAGAGTAGACAGCCGGCGCACTGTAGGCTGAAATCAGCGTTTCATAGACATGCAAATCATTTTCTTAAAAGTGACCTTTTTTTTCACATGGAATGCTAGAGGAAACTAATTACATGCCTAAAAATATATTTTGTATGAAATGGGTACGTAAACGGAAGTCTGAGAATTTTTTCTTTAAAAATTTGTATGGAGACAACATAAAAAAATACGATAACTCTGCTGTCGCACAATTGGCCCTAATTCCCTTCTAGGGGATTAATCCTAAGGAGGTTGGCCAACCTCCTTGCCGGATTGCTGCCCTGGGATCTGGAGGCGACTGCCCTCCAGCGCGTCTATGAATGGCGCGTGGAGGCGCAGCGCCGGGGCGTATCCCCGCTGCCTCGAGAAGTCGAGGCGCGGCGGGAAGAGCTCCGGCGCGATCTCAGGGCAGTATGGAGGGAGCGACTGTCGCAACCGACGGCCGGGCACGCCGCAATTGCGGCGGTAAGACCCCTCTTTGAGGAGTGGCTAGATCGGCGTCACGGCGTCCTGACCTACCGCATGACGCAGGTCCTCACCGGACACGGAAGTTTCGGGAGGTACCTGTGTCTGATGGGAAAGGAGGAAACGCCTGGGTGTCACCACTGTGAGGGTCGCCCTGAGGACACCGTAGAGCACACGGTGCAAGACTGCCCCGCCTGGGCAGAGCACCGACGTGTCCTCACGGCGGCGATAGGCGGAGACCTCTCGCGCCCGGCATTGGTCGAGGCCATGCTGCGGGGCGAGAGGGAGTGGGAAGCGGTCGCCTCCTTCTGCGATGCAGTCATGCTTCCGAAGGAGGAGGCGGGCCGCGTGAGGGAGAGGATGGCGTCCTCCCTCCAGCCCAGCCGCAGTGGTAGACGCCCACGGCGTCGGACGTCGGCCGACAATCTCCGGCCACCGTAGGCGCGGACAGATGCGGACAGCGAGTAAAGGGCAACTCGCTGTCCGACCATGGACCATGCCCGGGTCGACGGCGCGTCGTGTTCCACGCGCGCCTCAAAGAGCGTCAGCAACATGACGAGGCCCCCTCTGCAGAGGGCCGAAGCCTGCCGGGGTCGTGGGACTCATCCCGTTACCGTGGCCCCGGTATGTAAAGGGTTATTGAAGGAACACCGTGGATTTTAGTCAGTAAAAGTCTGACAGTCCCTCCCACCCTGCCCGGAGTGGGAGGACTTATTTGATAATTTTACCACGTTAAAAAAAAAAGGGGATTAATCCTTGAATTATTTTGGATTTTTTGACATACTCGGTATCACGGCCTCAGGTGCGCTTTTTTTTTAATGTACATAGATATGTGTTTTTTTTTTGGTGTGTGTAGCAATTTCTTTTGACCAATTTGGCTTAACCTACATGAATAGGATCTGAGCAATTAACTACAACAGTTTTATAAAAAAAAAACTAATAAAAATAATAAATTTAATTTTTTTATTAATGTGTCAATTTTGGTGAACTAGTTTGACTTAACATTGTATAATATAATCCAAATATTTATACAAAAAATAATAAAAAAAAAACATGGCATATACATGTATCGTTTGTGAAACAGGTTAAAAAATGGTGTATTTATTGAATTAATAATACAATGTAAGTAACAATTTTTTTTTTATTGAAATTTCTTAGGCCTATCGTTTAAAATATATTGTATATTACGATTAATTTGATTGAGCGTGCTGCGGGATCGGTGTGACAGAAAAGAAACCCTGCAAAACCGAAACCACGTAGTCTTATCTGCCCTACCCCTAAAGTTTTATTTAAAATCACGGAGGGGCGAGACGGCCCGCGAGCTGAGGAGCATGTGGTGAGCGTGAAACATATCGTATGGGAAGGCCGCGCGCCGGACCTCTGCAGCGCCGGAGCCGTGATGCTTCAAAAATTAGATGCTTTAAAATTATATCAATCGTTTATTATATTAACTTCAATATATCAAATAAAATTATAGATCAAATAAAATTATAGATTCATTTGTTATATGTTGTAAATATTAGAGATTTTGTAATTATATCATAATATATTAGGTACTTACCCGTTTTAGTGGACTGTCATCAAGTATTATTTTTATGTTTAATTTGTTCTGAATTTAAGCTTAGTTTTAATGAATAAACTTTCAATTTTAATGTTAATTTTTGACTACTAGTTCTGAAATAAATTATTTTGCGACTGTTCTACTTAAATTTGGCAATATTGGATTGTAATAGACCACACAAGCATTCACTTGCTTACCTCATAAAACCCTGCGAAGAGCCAAAGACACATTGGAAGAAGATTCTCCTGAAAGCATCTCCTTAACTGTCCTCACCAAAGTAAAATTCTGAGAACACACGCTCACCAAACAAACAAGACTAACATCTATTGTAAACAACCCTTTTCGCACCGTATTACCCCACAGGAGCTGGTGCACACGTCACCGACTCGACGTGTCTGACAAACACAGCGACCGCACAGGCAAAGCGCGAGCCGTCAATTTGTACCTGCCTCGTAATTTGCATGGTTAGACTTCAATGCTGCTGCGTCTCAAAG
Organism: Tholera decimalis; assembly: GCA_943138885.2. Classification (NCBI taxonomy): domain Eukaryota; kingdom Metazoa; phylum Arthropoda; class Insecta; order Lepidoptera; family Noctuidae; genus Tholera; species Tholera decimalis. The sequence goes on from OW964555.2 coordinate 7,835,787, forward strand.
ACGTTACTAGTACCTACCTACGTCATATAGACGTGTGGTCTAAACAAAAAAATAAAGAGGTTTCCTATACTGTGATTTTTTATTTAATAATTTGGAACATTATTGTATAACTTCGATCAAATTATACTACGGTTTTAATTTTAGTATTTTTATTGTAGTAGTTAAATTTAAATAATTATAATTCATATTGGTATCCAAATTACACCACGCAAAGGCGCAACCAATACTTCTAAAATACAAACACGAATTTACCTCTAAATAATTATCCATACAGCTTACGTATCTGAATGGGAATTTCAAAAATGTAATTTTGACAAAAACATACCACAGGCTGCATACCCCGTTATTCATACCATCTCATATTTGCTTTGTCATTTGAAAATGAATAATTCTAAATATTTGCATATAGACAAAGCCGGTGGCACGCACCAGTATCAAACAAACGACAAGTTTCAGGACAATTCTATTTAAATTCAATGCGCATTATTCGGAATTGTAAACCTAGCCTAATTTAATATTAATGGCATGAATTGTAACTATGGGTTTAAAGTGCTACTGCAGTATGCGTTTGTAACTATTATATATTGAAAATATTGAAATTAATTATATACTTCTTAAAATATAATTTCACAGAGAAGATATAAAAAGTAGAATTTTGGGTTTCTCTATTTGGAATACATAGGTACTAACGAAACTTTACATCTCAGTATTAGCCCAGCTGAATAATATGCCCATAGCAGTTGAAAATAAAATACACATTTTTATGCTGCTACAACAATAACTTTAAATAATATAATTAAATAAAGCACATAGCGACAATATCACGATTCTTGTATGAGGGATGTTCGCGGATATTTTTTAAACACGGACCGGTTATTCTTAGTAGAAAAGTGCAACTATTACGTTGATAAATCGATATTTTGTCGCATGGTACGTCGCTTCCTAGTAAACATGCTGATCAGTGGCCAACTTTGTCTTGAGAGCAGTATCGATGATGAAATTGAAGCGTCAATAGCCTAATGGATAAGGTGTCGGACTTGTGATCGAGAGGTCGCGGGTTCTAACTCCACCCAATACACTATTGTCGTGAACCCACTCCAGACACAAGCATATTTCGCTTAGTTGGAGGGGTTAACAGGATTGCTAGTAATGTGAACTCTACCCACATTGCTAACAATATTTTTTAAAGATATTGTTTTGACTGTATATCCTACTAAAAACGAATCTTATAAGTTTGAATGTTATAATGCTTGTATTTCAATCGTGTATATATATAACTTTGGCATGTTACAAAACTGTAACATACCCAACAATAGTTTACAATTTGGAATAACAGATTAAGCTACTTTTAATCCCGAAAAAATGTCCACGAATTCCACGCGGACAAAGACGAAAGCAACAACTTGTATGTTATTTAGTATACTCTGGTTATACTATCACAAAGCTCAACGTGGCCCATATTCTTGTATAACGGAAGGAGTACAGATGGACTGACAGACATAGATGGCTGCACGCTAATAATATCATTTTCATAACTATATAAAATATCATAATCGGCCTATAATGTTCCTACTACTAGGACACAGACCTATTCGAGGTGTGCCCTGCTTGGGCGGAGCACCGTCGTGTCCTTGTAGAGGCGATCGGCGGTGGCGAACTCTCGCGCCCTGCTCTGGTTCAGACCATTGTGCGGGACGAGAAGGAATGGGATGCAGTCGCCTCCTTCTGCGAAGCAGTCATGCTAGTGAACGAGGAGGCTGAACGTGCGAGGGAGAGGCAACTCTCTTCCTCGCGCCCTAGCCGCCGCGGGAGACACCCCGGGCATCTGGGATCGCGAGCCGATTTCCGGCCTATAATGTTCATACTACTAGACAAAGACCTCTCTCCATCTGGGAAAATAGGCTGTGAGCCACTATGAAAGGCCCGTGCGTGTGGGTAGATACCGTAGGTGTCCCGATTTCCTTTCCTTGGATATGTCGGTTTTTTCACGATGTTTTCCTGCACGATTTATAGATCAATGGTTATAATGAAAATTACACATAGTGAGGCACTTCCCTGGGTCCCAACGAACTACAACTTGTAAGTCGTGCTTGGAATAACGTGGCCGCTACTGCTATTTTTGTGCTTCTGGCTTTTCATGAATAGTAATGAAAAGCCATAAGCACAAAGAGCAGTTAAGCCATCTAAATATATAAAAACTGTTACCCCCTGTAACTTGGACCACAACCCACACACTACTCGAAACACAATGCACGGTCTCCTCGTACCGCAAAGGATCGTAGCCACTCGTTATCAAATTTTTATTCATCCATTTGTGCATGTCCTTCCCCCCTCTCTCCTCTCTCTCCTCCCCAGCCACAATCAGTTAGAAGACTTCTCGCTATTTTCTTTGTCACAAAGGGTAGTTGCGGGTCATTAGGAATATGCGATAATTTCTTTGAGAGATATTTTTGTGGTGTTATTTTTATCGTTCGTTTGTTGCATTGCTGTTGATGTTTCTTTTTTTTTCATTTGTTTGCTACTTAGTTAATTTGCTTTTCACGTGTTGTTTCAATGAGCTCAATAAAATCATTTCATGGAACATATACAGGGTCAGGGTTGTAACTGTAGAAAATGAGGTGCCTGGATTTATAAATAAATATAAATAGAAATAAAATACCTAAATAAAAAAAATAACACAAAAGTCACTGTTGCTATTGAATTCCAAAAAAAAATGTAAATATAAAAAATAAAATAAACTAAAATAAAATAAGAGAATCAGAAATATGTTGAAGATTATTTCATCAAGAATTTCTCAATTATATCGACTGAGGGTTCGGTTCCGCAGTCGGCCCAACCCAGTTACTGGGCTGTGGAGGTCAAAAAGGCAGTCGCTCCATAAAAAGCACTAGTATTCAACTGCATCCAGATAGACCGGAAGTCGACTCTAATATAGTTGAAAAAAGCCGAAGCTGATGATGACTTATTCAGACTACAGATTTAAGTATTAACAATATCACTAAACCTGTTACATGTTAGTATTTCAAGCGGGCTAAATGCCCGGGTGGCTACTGAATGCAGAATGATGTTAGGACTGCCATACTACGAAGCAGCGAGGCAGATTTCTCGCACTGCGTTAAAGCTGTTAGTCAGCGTATAATGGCAAACATCACTGACGCACTACAAAAGCGAAATGTCTCCTAAGATGTTCATTGAAATGATGTCAATGGGAAATGTAATAAATAAAAATATCTACAATTTGTACTGTTTCAAATTCAAAATTCCATATTCATTTATTTGATAATAAAAAGTTTATTCCTAGAAAAACAACGTGAGAAGTATACACAATTAATAATACAATCTCACTATATAAACTAAATAAATATAACTTGAAAATTAAACTAACAAATTGGCTTAAGTCCTTAAATTATGAAGAGACAGAAAAGCTCATGTTAATTGATAAATAAAATGGACAGTGAATAGAATAGAATATAATAAATTTAAGAAATAGTTAAGTAAGTATAAACATGTTTAATTAAAGGAGCTCAATATTGTAAATGTTTGGGTCGTAATTATTGTAATGACACTAGAGTCACCGAATCCCGAAATACGTGCTCGTCTCAGTTTGGGAATCAGTGTGGTTTGTTTGGTTGCTACACTGTACAATGATTTAACCATATACTGTTTGTCATATAATTTAGTTACATATCTACTTTTTGTACTTTTGATGAAATAAAAATGTATTATTCTTATTACATGCATTACTTGCTCCATCTTCGACCACATCATCACTTACCATCAGGTGAGATGGTGGTCAAACGCGAAACTATTTTAAATAAAAAAATAAAAAATAAAATTTCACTTTTCATGTTGTTTTTCTAGCATAAACATTTTAAATTAAAAATATGTATACGAAATATAGTATAGATACAGTACATCGAAGATTAAGCCATCATAATTTTACATTGAAATCATTTCCATGATTTTTTTCTTTAAAAGGTTTGCGTTGAAAAGACTTTTCCCGGGAACGCTTTTGTATTATTGAAATTCCTTCCCTAAAGTAATGTATCTAAAAATTCGTTTTGTTGGTTTTTAAGGGTTTTCAGAGTCCACACAAAAAACCGGAATCCTTAAAGAAGAGTGATCCTTAAAGGATCACTCTTGTATATGTCCGTCTGTCTATCATATATCCAATTTACTAGGAATCTACATAGCCAGTAAGATTCATGTGTGTGTACTATGCGATTCAAATAAGAATAGGAACGTCAGTGACCTCTATCTGTCAAAAGTTACTTGAAAAATATATAAAAGTACAGTTTATTTTACTTTGTTTGACCAAGTTAATATAAATTAATAATGAAATAACGTGTGGAAGCATTATTTAATAATCATTTTGCACAATTAATATCAGTTACTCATCAGTAGAAGGGTGTCAGACGCCTACAGACTAAAAACCCTGTTTATTCAGTTGCTCTTGCTTCTCGGGGCTGATATCTTGTTAGAAAATTTCCACAACTGCGGCAGGCAATGGCCTAAATCCGGCCCCGATATTAATGCTGACTGCTGTTTGAGGAGCGCGTGGAACACGACGCCGCGCGCCGCCGCGTTTTGGACTCGGGTTATAATAAATTGAATAATTTAAAAAGTTCGTAATAATATTACGTCCTCTTAAGAAATACCCTAGACACAAAAATCCTCTACTTTACCGCACAACCACTAAAATCAAGCATTACTGAAATATAATAAATCCCTTGAGCACTCTTAAACATCCACTCTCCTCATCTATTTAAACAATGTTCCTGAAAATGCTTAAAAGCAGCTTTCTATCGAATCTCCAGACATTTTTAACAAGGGCAAATATTGTAGCTACGTCGTATCTCAAGAGAGCTGCCTTTGTAATTTACGTTGCTTGGAATTAATGGCATAAGATAAATACAGTCTTACGATATAATGTATATTTGTGACAAGGTTTTTCATGTCTTTATCTTTAACCGAGTTCAAAAAAAGGAGGAGGTTCTCAATTCGTCTTGAAGTTTTTTTTTTATGAATGTTACCTCATAACTCGCAGACGCGGCTGGACCGATTCCGATCGGTCCAGCCATCTGCGAGTTATGAGCGAGTCTTTTTTTGTTTGAAAGGGTTTACTTTCTAGTTGGTCCCATTGTCGTCACGTTTGGATCTGATGATGAAATCATGGAGAAATCGAGGGAACTCTTCAAATATTATAGGCACACCTATAGCGTTTTGGTTATTTCTTATAGTACCTACCTTGTGTAGTTGCTTTCGAAAAGCACCATTTGAGGAAGTGGAACTGATGATGAAGACCCCAGATGGCCACCGAAACTACTCAATAATAAATATTTCGTGGATTCCGGAAGGCGGTGTCAAACAAAAAGGAAATACAAAACAAATGACACCAACTACCGAAATTAAAGTTTTTTTTGTGACTGGCTATACACAAGACTTCCTCTGAGGTTGTCGGCTACTTAATTGGACTTGCTTGTGGTGACCTTAATTATTAATTAGAGCTAAAATAATACTTCAGAAAAATATGTAGTGTTAATGCCGCCAAAACTAGATGATCAGTCTTGCATGCAGTATGCAGCACTTTCCTCCCGCCGGCAAATATATGCACATGCAAAGGGCATGCAATAAAAAACATACCACATGCAAGCAAACCATACTCGACACGTGTTTTGCCCCTCCACGGAGAGAAAAATATGTAGTGTTAATGCCGCCAAAACTAGATTATCAGTCTTGCATGCAGTATGCAGCACTTTCCTCCCGCTGGCAAATATATGCACATGCAAAGGGCATGCAATAAAAAAACATACCACATGCAAGCAAACCATACTCGACACGTGTTTTGTCCCTCACGGAGCATCATGACGATGTTGACTGATCAAGTTAAAGTAACGCCTGATTCCATTTTGTATAATTAGAGCTCCTAGCTAGGGCTTAATAAGAAGTTACAAACAAGGCGACTGCAAGCTAAAGGCAACCCTATGGGGTACAGACCTCGGCTTAGGGCGTCGCTGGGGGACATATTTTTAAACGGTTATATAACTTGACGTCGGAGTCGTCGTCTTTCAAATCTAATAATAGAAATGGCGATGCATCCAAAGCATATGAGCGGTTGACTGTAGAAAATAGAAATTCGCGCGTGGAATTTCTATTTTCTAAAGTCAACCGCGAGTCAACCCACGATTTTATTTTAATCAAACAAATGCCCTTTTTTTTAACGTGGTAAAATTATCAAATAAGTCCTCCCACCCCGGGCAGGGTGGGAGGGACTGTCAGACTTATACTGACTAAAATCCACGGTGTTCCTTCAATAACCCTTTACGTACCGGGGTCACGGTAATGGGATAAGTCCCACGACCCCGGCAGGCTTCGGCCCTCTGCAGGGGGGGCCTCGTCATGTTGCTGACGCTCTTTGAGGCGCGCGTGGAACACAACGCGCCGTCGACCCGGGCATGGTCCATGGTCGGACAGCGAGTTGCCCTTTACTCGCTGTCCGCATGCCCGCGCCTACGGTGGCCGGAGATCGTCGGCCGACGTCCGACGCCGTGGACGTCTACCACTGCGGCTGGGCTGGAGGGAGGACGCCATCCTCTCCCTCACGCGGCCCGCCTCCTCCTTCGGAAGCATGACTGCTTCGCAGAAGGAGGCGACCGCTTCCCACTCCCTCTCGCCCCAAACAAATGTCCTTGATTGAAAAGGAGATTGTTGTGATGACTAACACCTGGTAGCTGCCTCTTATTATTTTTTAGGTTTTTGTACATTTATGCATTACTAATATTCTGTTTTATCACATTTAAACCACCTTTCTTTTTTGTTGCTCAGTTTTTGTGGCAATGACAAAAAAGCCGATGTAAAGTATTCCGTCAATATTTTAAGTAAATTGAAAAAACATGTGTGCATTAATGTAATAATAACTACTTATTTAATATAGGACACTCAAACTTTCATACTTTTTTACATACACATATACATTCAAATAAACAAAGAATTAGTGTATATCTGTGAAATCAAATTCACTGTGTTTTTCTGATTTCACATGGTATAGACTCGATGGTTTCTAGTTATTTACAAGGTGATTGGATAAACAAACAATAACAATTTTTGATAAACATTGTGCCTGTCTATCTATCTCTTTGTCTTAGTCTAAAGTCACCTCTTATTGGAAAACAAGTATCTTTTAAAGATAAAAGAATTAAAGATTTACAACGTACTTTTTCGTATATAATCAATGCAGTACATTTTGGTGCTTAAGACATTTATTCCCGTGACTGTACACGTAAGTCTCACCATCCCTTAAGGGGACATACCTTATAACAAGCTTCAATGTCACCGCATCCTGTAGCGCTCAAGAGAATGTCTCTTTTATATTTCAGAAGAAATCTCAAGCAGCGAATATTTGAAAAGTAATGTGGATCCCATGAAAACGAGGGACATCTGAGGAACACACAACCGAGGCAGATGAGGTGCTTTGTGGCGAGGAAGAAAGACGCCTTTGTTTGGTAGCCTAGATTTGAGAGACGAAGGTTTTTGAAAAATAATGCCGTTTTTTTTGCCGATGTTTTTTTTTGTTTGGACTTTTAATGGGTGTTTGATGGAATACATGAAGATCTGTAAGGTCAATGTCCGTTAGCTGACATATTTTGGATAATATGCTACTACTTATACAAGTAAATTATGTAAAGTTACACATAGAACTCACTTCCCGCTAAAATCCGCGAACCTAAATCCATTAGTATTTTCAAAAAGCTGGTCTAAGATCATTACCTATCTATATCATCCCGTAATTTTATATATTTAGTATAGGTATATATTATTATAGCATTAATATAAATATGTATTTTATCATTATAATTTAATTTACTAGCTAATTATGTTTTATTTATTGTAATTAGTATTTATACACGCTGTGTCTATCATCTCCTCTTCAACTCTCCTTTCGCAGGTATGCTAGAAGAAATTTCTTAGGAAATAAGCAGCACCTTTGTGCTTTCTGTCTGTATTTATATTTTTTTTTCTTTTGTAAGTGTCATGTGTGTACATAAATAAATAAATAGACTCCCTGCATATTTATTTCTTCCTTCTTCGTCAAATCCAGGAAGGATATTTGTAAAAGATCGCATTTAGCGATAATATTGTGATACCGTTTAGTTGTCCAGTTCTTATTTAAATCTGTTATGACTTACAAAAGAGAGTAGGTTCATCTATCTATCAATCTATTTTTATCATTTTACATAACATATTTTTGCGCCGGAAACGGTAGAATATTATGATCGTAATTATATAAATACACAAAATAACTTTGTTCAATATTCTGACAAATAAATGCATTCTATTTTATTAACCGACTTCAAAAAAGGAGGTTTACAATTCGTCTTGAACTTTTTTTTATTTTTTTATTTTTATTTATGTTACCTCATAACTCGGAGACGGCTCGACTGATTTGAAAAATTATTTTTGCGTTTGAATGGGTATACTTTCTAGTTGGTCTCATTGTTACGAAATCAGGATCTGATGATGAGATCCTGGAGAAATCGAGGGAACTCTTCAAATATTATAGGCACACCTATAGCGTTTTGGGTATTTCTTATAGTACCTTGAGCAGTTACTTCCGAAAAGTACCATTTGGGGAAGTTGAACTGATGATGAAGACAACCGATGGCCACTGAAACTCCTCAATAATAAGTATTTCGTGGATTGCGATTCGATTACTTGAGTACGGATGTTAAACACTTTATGCTAGTCACAATACATATGGTGATGTTGAGCTGATGGTCAAATACCAGGAGAACTCCTCAAAAATTAACGGCTATGCACAGGGAAAAGCAATATTTTGTAAAAGGTGATAAGTTGTTGACATTATGGTTTTTGTAACTAGATAAATTACAAACCAACCCACTAGAAAGCGTGAAAAAAATTTTTTGCAAAAATAACTTTAATTTCGGAAGGCGGTGTGAAAATAAAAAGGAAAATCCAAAACCAATAACACCGACTTCCGAAATTAAAGTTATTTTTGGCTTTGTAGTATTTTGATATGCAAGTCGGTTCTATTTTTTGCAAAAAAATTTTTTTTTAATGCTTATTCACATTAAATCTTAAACAACGATTACAATAGTTTGGTTTGAAAAAACAAACAGAAATGGTGTAATCAAGTTATCGGAGCGACGGACGTAATAATACAATGTGGCTTACTCACACTCACTTTAAAGATGTACTAAATATTACCTACTTTATTTTTTATGTGAACGGCATGGACAATCCGGACTGACGAACAGAATTTCGTTTTTACCATTTGCTTACGGAACCCAACAAATTATCTGAAAATTTTTCGCCAACTGTTTCGTGACCACATTTTTTATTGATAATAGGCTCGCTTTTGACCACTATCTCACCCGAAGGTAAGTGATGATGTGGCCGAAGATGGAGCACTTTTATTACTTATTTTTGTCTACCCAATTAGTTTAAGAAAACCACAATCAGTATGTTGCATTGGCGAAGTCCCAAGGCTTAGCGATTGCTTTAATATAATTAGCTGTTCGTAAGTCGGGAAGTCGTGAAAATCGGTAAATTATGAATGTGTCCAATTATAGAGCCCACTCCTAGTACTTTTATCGTCCGTGACTTTACGTTGTCTGCATTTTTGAAGGGGTCGTTTATTGTAAATGCGAAGGAAATATCAGAACGTCTTTTTGAAACTAAAATATGGATTTATTAAAATTGACATCTGTAATCATAAAGAATTGAAATAGTCTTTCACATGTTGTACGCAATGTTTCCTAAATAAAATTTAATAGTTATTACTATTCGGTTCATCAACGCCATGTTATATGATTGAAACAAAAATTTACAAACTTTGACATTAATAATATTAGTAGAATAATATGATTATTTTTAATCGAGTATTCAACGAACGACGAATCGAGTATCGTTGATGAATTAAAGAATTCGAAACCCGACGAAGTTACACACACCTCGACTGTACTTATACCCGTAGGGACTCGCAAATCTTCTCAACAATATTGTACAAAACGCAGCAATCCCATCTAGTCCTTATTATAGTTACCAACAATAAAATATCATCCACCCCTAACCACGGGGTATGAGCAGATGAAAAGGGTACCCAATAATAATTCCGACAAGTTTCATATTACCAAAGGTATATTTCGGTATTTCTTGCCTTTGTCCCGATAAAGTGATATATTTCAGTGATGAAATAGGTACGATATTCTACGTCGGTGCGATCATCGTAAAAAAACCGAAGTCTATTCGTATCGGTTCTGTACTGCAGTACTTTTGTATTATTGTGAAAATATGTTCAGGAAATAATTTTTCTTCTTTTTTGTTGTCTGCTTGAAGATTTTCTTCTATTTTCAAATAACCAGTACCATCGTTGTACTCTTGTCTCTGTATAATATAAGTATATTTTGAACTTTAATATACACTAAAACTTGCCTCACGTATCCTTCCATCTATTAGTACTGACCGCATGAAAATCTGTTCAATTGTTTTTGACCGTATCACAAACAGACAAACAGTCGTAGAAATTTAGTTTTATAATATATAAGGATATAAGTGTATTGAGTGGAAATATATAAGGAATAGTAAAAATAACTGATTCCATACTTTTTAGCTAGCTATACGAATTCAGTAAGATACTATAATTTTAATAGTAAACTCAACTTCGATATCATTAATAATATCAATTTTTTTGTATTTAAATCACAATCAATCCAATTCATGAACATTTACTTTTTCAATTTATTTTTATGCACACTTCTATGAATGGGAAATTTTTTAAATAAAATTATACGTACAAACTATACTTAACTAAACTGCAAATAATCAGTAAAAATCCTCTATTCTGATAATGTGCCCAAAAGCTCAGCAGCATTGCCACGTTGTATGACAATACTTAGCCTGTAGCCAAAGTGAAAGCCAGCCCTTGGATCATGGGTAGTACCAGCCAGCCTTATCGAAACTATATTTCCATTTTTTTAGGCTACGTGCCTAAAAAAAATGGAAATACAAAAAAGCAAGTACAAACAGTTTTGAGAATAGTCTCTTTGGGCATTCAGCTAAGGAGTGGAATTCCCTGCCGGATGTGTTTCCTGGTAGCTATAACCTGGGAGTCTTGAAGTCAAGAGTGAATAGGTTACTTCTAGGTAAGCGTGCTTCATCCTCAACCACATCCTCGCTTACCATCAGGTGAGATGGTGGTCAAACGCGAGCCTATTAATAGTAAAAAATGTAAATATTAATAAATTAATCATTATTACACAACAGAAGTTAGCTTAACTTAAATGAAGTTAGCTCCTAACTGACATTTTTGCGATTTTACTTTTTTTACGTAGATAGACTTTAAATAATTGTTTGCGTGAGCAGGCAATAGCAGCTAACTTAAATGAAGTTAGCTTAACTTAAATGAAGTTAGCTTAAATTAAATGAAGTTAGCTGCTATTGCCTGCTCACGGAAACAATTATTTAAAGTCTATCTACGTAAAAAAAGTAAAATCGCCAAAATGTCAGTTAGGAGTTCTTGTCACTTCATCGTTGATATGCCAGTACAAAATACGCTCAGAATCTAGTTATTAGTAGGATACCAACACTTAACAAAAAATTCTCACCTCGATATATTTAACTCAAAAAATGTCTATGCTTCCTATAAAACTACTTTTATCCTCTGTACATACCAATATAACCAATAGATCCTAACAGAAGTAAAATACTTGTGAGATTAAGGATGGTGCATTCACCATACACCAATGTAGCTCACACTCACACACACGCACACACACACACAAATACACAAATTCATGTAATACTATGCACCCTTCTAATATCAACGTTCATTACTCCCACTATTACTCCCTACACGTTTGTTACTTATAGTGAATAGATTGTAAATATATAAAAACAATGTTTAAGAGCTGCGAATTTAGTTATAAATAAATACATAAGTAATTTATGTATTTATTTATAACTAAATTCAGTAAATTATTTACTGGCCAAAAGCGAGCCTATCCACAACAAAAAAATAAGTCATAAAACAGAATTCTTCGACCAAAGTCCAATACCAACATACAGATATCATACTATCTTGCATCTGCTCCAAAAACATTGCAATGGCGGGGAACGGCTTTTTTTTTCTCTTAGAGCCACTATCCAGCCATACCTCAGTAGCGAACATTCAAAGATGCCTCGAGTATTCTTGTTGCCTGCCTATTACACCGTAGTGTAATCATACAAATCAAAGGTCCAGCTTTTCATCCGAATCGGCGGCGCACCATATTCCACGCACGCCTCAAAGAGCAGTCATAGACATGGCCAGACAGGGTCATTGCCTGCCGTGGCTGCGGGATGTTTATACCGCGGCCCTGGAATGCAAGAGCAACTGAAGAAACAGCATGTGTTTTACTTATTTGTTGAACAAGATTTAAACAGCCAATCGTTTTACCTTGACTTGCCTTCAAATCAAGTCAACAATTCTATATAATACAAAATAGGCCGCCGTCAGGTAAATTATGACTGTGATTGGGGATTGTGTGATATTTAGTTTTTTTTTTCAGTGAAATCTATAACAAGTTGATACTATTATATTCAATCAATTGCATATTATACTTGAATGCGTAAAGTAAACTATTTAAACACGAATCCTATATTGAACAGTATTATGTACAGATATACAAAATATACTGATTTTCAACCATCCATCTTTGATTTGGATTCCCTTTTCTTTCTTGATTCGAGGGGATAGGCTGTAATCTACCACGCGGGCCCAGTTTGGGTTTGTGGGATGTCACATGTCTTCGGATTTTTAGTCCTAGGAAAGTATATCTCCCTAAACATAACAAGATATAACACTGTCTCATGTATACTTGGGTCGGAGGCAGAGCAGTCTGCAGTCACGCGATTGCCCTGGCGCAGGTTAGACGTATACCCGCCGTATTACTGAGCCTGTGGTAATACCCGTACGGAGACAGTACACCACTGAAACACCACTGTTCATACAATCAAAAGTACTGATATCCAATTCTTCTGCTAAAAACACTTCTGCTAGTTACAGTACGGTGTAAACGCAGCCACGTCACAGCTACCCCGATGCAAAGTTGTATTGTAAAGCAAAATGGAATTGTTACGGGTTTGCGTACCATCGCTATACATATTTTCCAATTTTATCATTTTCACTTCTATCTAAGGTTACTGTGGAATTCATTTTACTTTGTCGTTTCTCCTGTTCAGGGAGAATCGGAAGAAATGGCTGCGATCTGGGAGTGTCTGGGAGTTGGCGGGAAAAATTGGATGAATTATTTTCTTTCTCGTGTGGTTGAATTGGTTCGTCTAGCTGGGGAATCGTGGAAGGTTATTTATTTTTAGGTTCGAGGCCAAAAATATCTCATATTTTGGTATTTTATTATTGCCTATGATTGATACCATTATTTTGATCTAGATAGGCGCCTTGCTTTGTATTCCTTTTGTCAACACTACAGCTTTAAATTAACACTTTGTGTAAGGAATGTTCATTTAACCTTTTCAATACCAAATCATATTCTGCGCGTAATCGGCTGAATGCTTGGGCCTTAGTATATTCCATTTGTATATTTATTTTGTCGTGGTTATTAAGATCTCAAAACTTCTGTTATATGCTAACGCCCTAAATGTTACGGAGTCTATGCGAAACAAAAGAAAGTGATAGTATAAATCGTTTTCTTTTGCTTCGCATAGACTTTGTAACTTTAACTTTTTTGTTTGTTATTTTAGGGCGTTCAATTTAAATATTTTTATTTTTGTATGAAAATTTGGTGAACCAAAATATGACGAATTCTTAAAAGTCATAGAACAAAAGTTGTTGATTATGATGTTAGTAACATAGTCCTGAGAGGTTTTCGGTGTTTTACAATTAACCCTGTATATGCACAGATATACAACGTGTAACGGAAGCCCTATATCTATCCAAAAGGGCTGAAGACAACATCTGGTATGGAGTCTATGTATAGTTTCAGCACAAAATAACTGACTCAAAGAATTGATACCAATTTATTGGTTTCATATATTTCTTGAATACCAATCGTAACAACCGTGTCACAGCACTACGAGGGTCAATAACTTTCCACGTCACTTGCCAATAACACGATAATTCTTTTCATTCTTCTTAATTTGAAAAATTCGGTCTCTGGTATCAGTGTATTGGAATTTGTAATAAGTTCTACACACGTAGACTTAGGATTACAAAACCCTTGCCATATCGTTTTTTATCATCCAAAGAAGCCATGCACTTGGTATGTATATACCCTTTAAATTACACGTTGTATATATAAATATAATTAAATAATACAATACGTATAATGTGTTTTTTAACATCATGAGGACGGAAAACAAAAGGATAATCATAAATTGGAAAGAAAATAATTAGCAACCAAGCTTTTAAAAGTAGCCAGTGACTGAGCTTGTCTTACTGACACCGGCAATGCATTCCACAAACGAATAGCTTGCACGGTAATCGATGAGCCATAGAATTTAGTGAAATGTGCAGGCATTGAAAGTCTCAAATTCTCCGATGATCTCAAATCTCTAACATGTGTGTCATGAAGGAACTTAAAACGTTCTTTGAGATATAACGGAGTTGTAGGATTGAAGAGAATACTGTTGAGTAATGATAAAATATGTGCATTCTGGCGAAGGCTTGAGTTTAATGCGAAACTCAGAAACATGATCGAATTTGCGCAAACCAAATATGAATCCGATACAAAAATTTTGGAGTCGTTCAAGCTTATCTAGCTGCACTTCAGTAAGATCTGGATAACTTGCATCAGCATAGTCGAGAACAGGGAGAAGAAGGGATCGGGCAAGCGCAATTTTAGTGGCAGTCGACAGGAAATTGCGCAATCTGCTTAAAGACCCCGCAGAGGCAAACAGTTTGCGGCTTACTTCTTGCAACTGGGGACCCCAAGACAAATCCTTATCAATAAACTACTACTTATAACTATAAACTAGATGAGGCCGGTGTTTCCTAACGGACTGCCTTCAGAAGAAATACGAAAACAAACTCAGAGGTTAACGTCTTTTTTTTCACATAACAAAACCTGCCCTTAACGTTCCTACTGTTATGGGGGACACATAATTATTTGACTATTGATTTTTTAAATACAGAAGAAGGAAGAAAAAGATCGTTTGGATAATAACAGCCGCATAAATTGATGTTCAAAGTTAAGCCACACTTACCGAGGTTAGTCCATGGCAGGGTCTTCACATAGTATTAAGATTCTTCCGTGGCCTGTAAAGCAAGTTAAGTCGTTGGTCCGGGCTCTCAGTTTTACATCATTGATGTTGTTACCAAGTGTTAGTATTGCCAAGGGTTATCGTGTTATCCAGCTGCTAGGTTGTGGAGGCAGATAGGCGATATCATTCAACTCATTGCACTAGTCGAGTCAAAGCTCCAGAGCATTGAACATCGACGACGAGTTCCAAGTCTATCGGTTTTTTATTGGTTACATTTCGGGGAGTGTGTGATGGAATTACACAATCTAATTCTGCCAAGCCCGTTCCATCATCGGACTACAAGACAGACGGCGATGCGCCATCGTTTCACGGTGGACATCCCACACATACACACAAAACATTTTGGGAATACTTTCATTGTGCGTGCGGCTAAGGAGTGGAATTCCCTGTCAAGTCAAGAGTGAATAGGTTACTTCGAGGCAAACGTGCTCCATCTTCGACCACATCATCACTTGCCATCAGGTGAGATGGTGGTCAAACGCGAGCCTATTATCAATAGAAAAAAAAAACGTTCTCAGCTGCATGTGTTTAGTTTTTTTTTTATTGAAAATAGGTTCACGTTTTTGTTTTTATTGAAAGTTGGAAGCCGACACTGATGTAGATGGCGAAAAGCAGATGATAAACAAAATATAAATTAAATTGATAAATATTTTTCATTTTGTTTATATCGTGAAATTTAAACTTGGTTGGTTATTTAATAGTGGCCTGGATGTTCCGAGTTTACGGTACGGCATGCTCCACGCGCGTCTTATAGAACATTCAGCATCAGCAATGGAGCCGGTTGGTCCAATGCCTGCTGGAGTTGCGGGAAAGAGATACCGCGGCCCCGGATCTCAAAGGCAACTGAAGGTACAGGGCGGATTTTTAGTCAGTAAGAATTTGACACTCCCTTTCTCCCCATCCACAACGGGAGGAGAGAAACAACAGTCTTCATGACTTTCCCCCAGAAAAAAAATTGTGGCTTGTATGTCTATAAAGTCGATAATCGTACAGAAACTTTCTTTGTTCTAGAAAGTCGAGCAGTATATTACGAAAGTGGGTCTGTTTCATTACTCTTTACTAACAAGGGTTTCGATTCAATAACGCTTCTGGGACAAAAGATGTAATTAGGTTTTTTCAGTTAAGAGCACATTTACAATCCTGCTAGTCGTTCGGTGTAATTGAACAGGCTCCTTAGTAGGTACTGTTGTCGATTCAGGGTAATACCTCATTAATGTTCTATTTCGAGACGGAATAAAGTTTCAATTAGGACTAAAATATTTGTTTAAGTACCTAAAATATTTGGTCGACTTACACATTTCGGCTAAAATGAGAATACTTACTAGTAAATTTGAATGAAATTAGGTACTTAACTATGTTTGTTAACTAAGTTATTATTAAGAGTGTTTATTTACCGAGCCAGTTTTTACAGACTGTATTTATTCTTGATTAATTCTAGAACTGTTTCTTTATAAATATGTCATCTAGCTTAAAAACATATTGATTTATTGAAAAAAATGACCAAGTGCGTGTTAGACTTGCCCATGAAGGGTTCTGTAGTAGCTACACAAAATAACTTTGTTCTTCATAGTGTTTCAATAAATGACAAAATTAGATTTGCGGTTTGCAAAAATGTTATATATCTCAAAATCCGGGCATGTGCAAGTCAGACTCGCCCATGAAGGGTTCCGAGAGAGCAAGCAAAGATTAGCGGAAAATAACTTTGTTTTTCATAATGGGGGACACATAATATTGGAGTTATACATATTTGAGGTTTTTGAAAATATCTCAAAAACAGCTAACTGTATCTTGTTTACACCACTTTTTGTCATATATTTTTGGCTCGGTCTTTGTCCAAAGAATAAGTCTACATGCTATACAACGGGGCAATGCTGCCAGTTTTCTGGGCACGTTACCGTACGAAAGCGATGGGGAGGAGTACTTTGACGCCTAAGTCTATTTTTGTTTTTTATGTACATATATAGGTTTAGCAGTGTATACTATAACTGAATTACCATTGTCTCATAGAATTAAATAAATACTTGTATTAGATATAAGTTACTAACACTTTATGGATTCTATAGTCCGGAATAAAAAGTTTTATTTATTATCATTGATTGCAAACCCACTGGTTGCCGCTATAATCCGCTGTCGCAGGTCTGCTGGAAGAAATTCCTTAGGAAATAAGCAGCACCTTTGTGCTCTTTTGTCTGTATTTAATTTTTTCCTTTATAAGTGTCATGTGTGTACATAAATAAATAAATAATATCTACTCTAGTTACAATATACAACGTGTAACGGAAACCCCATATCTATCCAAAAGGATTGAAGACAATATCTGGTATAGAGTCTCTATGCAAAATTTCAGCTCAAAATAAGTGACTCACAGAATTGACCCCAAATTATTGGTTTCTTGAAAACCAGTAATAACAAACGTGTCATAGCACTATGAGGGTCATTACTTTCCACGTCACTAGCCAATGACACGATAATTCTCTTCGCTCTTCTTAATTTGAAAAATTCGGTCTCTAGTATCAATGTATTGAAATTTCTAATAAGCTCCACACATGTAGACATAGGATTACAAAACCCTTGCTATATCATTTTTTATCATCCAAAGAAGCCATGCACTCGGTATGTATATATTTTTTTTATATACATACCCTTTTAATTACACGTTGTATAGTCTGGAATAAAAAGTTTTATTTATTATCATTGAATGCAAACCTGCTGTTTGCCGTTATAATATCTACTCTTGTTACAATATATACACAATAGTACATCCCAAGTAATTCCATTATCATTTCATGCGCTGTACCCAAAGGACACGTCTTATACCGACACGGTCGACCAGACACGTCGGCCCGATCAATTTGTTGGCTATAACTTAGACCGAGCTCACTCCCTCAGGTGTATTTTAACAGTACATAGATAGACTGAAGTTTACGACTAAATTAACTCAAGGGCACATGTAAAATATACTCTTATTGATATAAATAAATCATTGTTTTGTTAAAAAATACTCAAGATTTTAAAAAGGGACTTAAAACATTGAATTATCAAATTTTGGATCTGATCCTCGTCATCTTGCACACCTATAGTGATTTTTTTATTTTATTTATTAGGTTCACCAACAATTGCTTACACTAGTTTTATGGCTAACACAACATGTTTAAAACAGACTAAAGTGTAACAATCACTAAAAGGTAAACTCTGCATGCATTAGTTATATTTATATCTATAAAATAACTAGTATTTGCGTGTTGCGCGAGGTGCAAGCACCTCGCGTGCTTGTGAAAAAAAAAAAAAGGCGGGGGTTGATGGAGGGGTTTAGTATTTGCGTGTTGCGCGAGGTGCAAGCACCTCGCGAGCTTGTGAAAAAAAAATAAAAAAAAAAAGAGGGGGGGGGGTGATGGGGGGGGGGGGTTGCACAAGTATTTCGACTTAAGCATTGCCCCTCTAAATGAATCTGAAAAAAAAAATGTTCCAAGTCTCTTAGATTCCGAGATCCGCCTAAAGGGGGGGAGAAGGGGGGCGGGGAGGGGGGACTTTGAAAAATGGTTTTTACTTTACCGAGCCTCCTCTATACGAATCCGTAAAAAGAAAAAATACGGGTCTCGTAGTTTCCGAGATACGATAGGGGGGGGGAGAAGGGGGGGGAAAAGGGGGGGTTTGGCACTTTTCCCGTAGGTTTGAGAGTTACTTGTTTACGAATCTGTCAAAATATACCCACCTCCCCATCCACCATCTGGGAGAACAATTCTGTCAGTGAGTCAGTGAGTGGTAATTTAGCTTTATATAGTATAATTATAAATAACATTAATCTATCGATAATTTAAGTACACACAACAAGATCTAATATTGGCTTAATATTCTAATCAATCCTTTAACACTGATATTAACAATCTCGCCAAGTCGAGCAAAAAAGCGGCACGGCCGTACCATTCTTTTCTCGAAGCAACTCAGGCCATTTTCGACCCCCTATAACTTCGTTGTGGATAAAACTAGAAGCCTGAATTTTCAGTAACCAAACAAGCATTGTATAAACACAGTATATTTCAAATTTAAGATTTATTTAAGAATTATAACGAGTCAAAGTTCCTTAATTTTGTAAATTTTGTCACTCACTGACTGACCGATCATCAAAAGTCTAAAGCACTTCTAGCAGACATAGAAGCTTCAAATTTAGAATACAATTTAGTGTTTAGTATATAAATCAAGGAAAAACTATAATATTTTTCAATTTCGTTCCAGTTTTCTAGTTACATCAACTGCATAAATAACTTTGTAATCCCATATAAATGTATAGGATTACAAAGTTACATTTGCAGTTAATTAATCAGTGTACCTGTATAATATAATGAAATAATAGATGTAGATGGGGACTTTTTTTTTTGGTGAAATATATCATCGAATGACTTCTTCCGCTCGGGTGTATCAGAATTCTACTGACTAAAAACCCACCCTGTTCCTTCGTAAGCCCTAAAGTTCCGGGGCCGCGGTATCTCGATGGAACTTTCCCATAAACCCCGACAGGCAATGGCCCTATGAGGCCCCGTCACTGGTATTAACAGCTTTTTGAGGCGCGCGTGGAACACAACGCGCCGCCGACCCGGGCCTGGTCCTTACCGGACGGTGAGCGACCCCTGCTCGCCATCCGCAGGCCCGCGCCTACGGTGGCCCGAAATCGACTCGCGATCCATGACGCCCGGGGCGTCTCCCCCGGCGGCTGGGGCACGAGGAAGAGAGTTGCCTCTCCCTCGCACGTTAGGCCTCCTCCTTCGCTAGCATGACTGCTTCGCAGCAGGAGCTGACTGCATCCCATTCCCTCTCGCTTCGCACCATGGTCTAAACCAGAGCAGGGTGCGAGAAGTCGCCGCCGCCGATCGCCTCTATGAGGATACGACGGTGCTCCACCCATGCAGGGCACACCTCGACCTATATGCTCCACCGTGTCTTCCAGTGTAGATAGGTACCTAGATATAATAATTATGCTCAAAGGTAACTTGTTAAATGGTCAACGGAATAAAAAAGCAAGAAGTATTAAGAGTATTGGGGAGTATTAAGTAGAGTAAATTGCCCGAAATTGCATAATTACTTACTTATGGATTAACTTTAACCGAGACGTTTGACGAGTGCGGCATTAATTATTACTAACTAATGCAAAAGACGTACGTGCGTATCCATATGTGTATATCAAAGCCTCCGAAAAAAACCCATTGAGAGAGGGAGTGGGCTTTGAAAAAAACTTTAGCTGAAGTTCAAGAAGTAGTACCGGAAAATAAAAAAAAGGAAGGCTACCTACAAAAATAAGAAAAAATAAGAAGTCCCTACTTAAGGGACCTTCTGTCTTAAGTTGTTACGTAATTATCTAACCTAACGACATCTTATAGTGACCATATCAATATTAAAAATCTTTACCGTTTTGAATAAATAGATTGACTTGGCAATCGCAATAAACAATTTAATTTATATATGTATTACTTGTGAGATATATTGTGTTTTCATGCGATGGCCGAGTCAATCTATTTATTTAAAACGGTAAAGATTTTTAATATTTATATGGTCACTATAAGATGTCGTTAGGTTAGATATTTACGTAACAACTTAAGACAGAAGGTCCCTTAAGTAGGGACTGAATAAATTAATAACCGACTTGGTATTACATGGATCTCACAACTTTTTACGGTAGAACAACTAAGTTGCGAGACTTGGGTTTTTGACAAGTATTGTTTTTTATGGGATAAGGTTACTCCAAATAAAGACTTCTCCATGTCGATACATTTATAAATTTTGGCTTTTAGCTTGATCAAGGAATCAAATTGCAGATCAATTTGGTCACCGCAACTGTTCACAACCCTACATAACCTCGCCACAGGAGAATTGGCACCCAATACTGTTCTACTCTGTGGTGGGCAGAGTGGCGTTATTGGCTTCCGAGGTATTCTGGAAGGGGCACGGAAGTTAAAGAGGCTCAGTATCTGTGGACAATCAATTTTATGGGCCATCACTTTGCACACAAACATTGCGTCCATAAGGCGGCGACGCTTGTCTAGCGATATTATTTTTAAATGTCTCAGTCTATTGTTGTAGGAACGAATTTTTTTAACTATTCCGCTCGCAAATGGCAAGTGCCATAGAAAACGCTTTTGAATACGTTCATGTCGCAATGTGTGTGAAGCATAGTGAGGCCGCCAGACCACGCTGCAATATTCCATTGGACCCCGAATCAAGCTATTGAACAGCATAAGTTTTGGAACACTTAAACTGTTTGGAATTTCTTATTACGAATCCAAGCATCTTAGCGGATTTTTTTATAATGGAGTCTACATGTGGGATAAAAGTTAATTTCCTATCAAATGTGATGCCAAGGTCTTTAATTGTTTCTAATTCATTAATTTTAACTGTATTGATATAATAATCGTGTTCGATAATATTTAACTTTCTCGTGAATTTTACGTGGTAACATTTGCCCGAATTGAGGTGCATGGTATTGAGTTCACACCACTGAATGAGCTTATGTAGATCTCTCTGTAAGTCGGAGGCATTAGCTTTAGTTTTAACAACTTTGACGAATTTTAAATCGTCAGCGTACATGTAAATATTGGAGTGTTGGAAACAGTTTGGGATATCGTTGATGAAAAAATTAAATAAGATCGGTCCCAAGTGAGATCCTTGAGGCACACCAGAAGAAATATCTCGTGTAGTTGATTGGAACCCATTGATGATGACAAAGAAAGACCTTTTCACAAGGATTTGAGTATTTAATATAGTAATTTGTGCAGTTGCATTCAAAAAGCACCATTTGGTGAAGTGGAACTGATGATGAAGGACAGATGGCCACCGGAACTACTCAATAATAAGTATTTCATAGGTTCCGCTTCGATTACTTCGGTTATTAAGCACAATATGCTCGTCACAATACATATGGTGAAGTACCAAGAGAACTCCTCGAAAATTAACAGCCCAGCAGTAGTCTGACACTCCCCTCCGCTCCATCCAGTGCAGGAGAAGTCATTCAATAATTTTCCCAAACAGAAAAAAAAAGATAGTAAAACAGACCAACAGGCAAATCTTACAACAATTAAAAGTTTTCAATTTATTTATGTACACACATGACATTTACAAGAGAGAAAAAAATACAGACATAAGAACACAAAGGTGCGGCTTATTTCATTATAAACTTCCAGCAGACCTGCAACAGGAGAGTTGAAGAAGAGATGATAGACTAAAATTAAAATATATTGCCCACACTAGGATTTTCTCTTGAAACATGGATGCATTTTTTACAAACAAACTTGGAGCAACTGTTTTTAGGCTACACAAATATTTGTTCCGGTCCGGGAATCGATAGTAGTAATACGCAGCGTAGAAACCGATCACATAACCACTGCGTCAACCGTATCGTCAAAGAATGGAAGAGGTTCCTCGCACGAGCATCGTTCAACTTTTTTTTTTCGCCTAGCCACAATTTATATGATTTCTTTTTTATTGATAACTAGCTTTTGCCCGCGACTTCGTCCGCGTGGAATAGTTACTTTGGGCTAACGTTAAATTTAACCCCGATTTTGAAGCATTCTTCATTGGCGCTCCGCTCCTATTGGCCTTAGCGTAATGATATATAGCCTATAGCCTTTCTCTATAAATTGACTATTTAATTAAAAAATATTTTTTCAATTCGAACCAGTAGTTCCTGAGATTATCGCGTTCAAACAAACAAACAAACTCTTCAGCTTTATATTATTAGTATAGATAGCTGTTGCCCGCGACTTCGTCCGCATTTCCGTCGTTTTTCGTAAAAAAAGTAGCCTATGTCCTTCCTCACGGTTCAGTGATTTTGATGTAACAGACAGATTGACTTTCGTAATTTAGTAGGGAAATATAATATGTCAATCTATAATACTGTTGAAAAATATCGCAATACGGAACCGCACAATATTATTGTTAATAGCTGTGCCCGCGACTCCGTCAGCGTAAGTTAATGTATTGGTAATATTGTTTAGATCATGTTCACATGAGGCTTACGTACCTATAGAACGAAATTTTGAATGATTTTGAAAACTCGGGAGTATGAAAAATAATTGTACCAAGTTTTTGTTTCTATAACGGTTATACAGACAGATAGACAGACAGACAAAAATTTTACTGATTGCATTTTTCAGTTATTTTGGAAAAATATTTCATGTACAGAATTGACCTCTCTACAGATTTATTATAAGTATAGATAGATAGGCTCGCGTTGGACCACCATCTCACTTTATGGTAAGTGATAATTGCAAATGCATTATTATATAAAAAATATCTTTTTGCACTTCTTCTCCATATAAACTGTAACTGTGCTAAATTTCACACTTCTGCGACTGCGTAATTTTAGACAAAAATGGGTACAACGTATTAATATTTAGATACATTTTAATTCATCGGCTTGCACTCCTTAAATCTTTGCGGGAAAGCGTGAGAACATACATTTTAATTGATGTACTTTCTATATGTACAAGAAACAAAACAATCGTTAAAAATATTATCATCTAAAACTACAGTCCTGTAATCCAGGCAAGTTTTGAATTAACAAGAAGTACCAACAAACTACATACACGAACACAAACATTACTTTCTACGCACCATCAAATATCTCGTGAAACTAACACTGAATTCAAATTCATTCAGTAGGTAGTACATAGTAGGTAGCTCTAGTAAGTGAGTTATTAAACTAAGTTTGATATATACTAATGAAGTACAGCCAGGCGGTGACATTGTGCAAGTTCGACAGATGTCTTGGACGTTGGTACGAGTACAAGTTTGTACCTAGATTTAGCCCGCTAGTCTCTCTAAGTATTCTTGAGGGCCGGGAGCTGGGTTTCAAGATTGAGACAGTTTCGAATATCCGATATAGTATGGTTTTTTATTTTTTTATGAAGTGATAATCAAGTTTAAGGTAAAATAACTCGTTAATTTATTTAAACTTTATGTAGCGGATTAAACACTAGAGTAAACTGCGGTAGATGTACAAAATATAAATGTTTAATAGGTATTTAGTGCAATAGTAGTAGTTAAAGATTTGAAGATTCAAACGAAATACATATTATACCTATACAACGTGTAACGGAAACCCCATATCTATTCAAAAGGACTGAAGACAACATCTGGTATGGAGTCTCTATGGAAAGTATCAGCTCAAAATAAGTGACTCACAGAATTGACCCCAAATTATTGGTTTCATATGTTTCTTGAATACCAGTAATAACAAACGTGTCACGGCACTATGAGGGTCATCACTTTCCACGTCACTTGCCAATAAAACGATAATTCTCTTCGTTCTTCTTAATTTGAAAAATTCGGTCTCTGGTATCAATGTATTGAAATTTCTAATATGCTCCACACATGTACACATAGGATTAGAAAACCCTTGCCATATCGTTTATTATCATCCAAAGAAGCCGTGCATTTGGTATATATATACCCTTTAAATTACACGTTGTATAAGTATACCAACAGGGTACTGATATCAGTTCCCTGTGGTTCTGGCAGCTTGTCACTAAAGGAATAATTTCTAGAATAGTATAATAATAAAGAAAAAGAATAATGTGTGCACAAATATGAAACGAAAAGTAGAAAATGTAAATATCAAACATTCTTATGAAGTGAACTCACAATACAATTAAATTACATTATACTATTTTGCAATATGGTATTTTGTCTAACTTATTGCCGCAACTGTGGGTCCGCATTATGCACATGTGTAAGAAGGTGATAACTAGACGACCTGGATGGCTTCCTTAAAAACTTAGAGAAAGAGTCGCTGAATCGAAACCGTTGGAAGAAATGGAAAGAAGCTGTTGCCCGGTAGGACCATGGCTAGTAATAATAATTTATATATATTATAATCTATCCTAATATAAAGCGAAAAAGTTTGTTTGTTTGTTTAAACGCGCTAATCTTCGAAAGTACTGGGTGGATTTGGATAAAATTTGGTATGGAAGTAGCTTGAAGCTTGAGGAAGGTTATAGGCAAGGAAGGTTATGTTTTGGCCGTGATAAAGTCCACGTGAACAAAGCTCCGCGTGTTTGCTCCTATTTAAATACAGTGCCAAGCTCCCGAACTAACCCTCAAAACGCGAAAGTGCGACGGTCGCCGGCAGTTGTATTATGCACACGCCGAACCCCTCCAGCCTCCAGCGATAAACTGCTCGACACGTCCCCTTGTACAAGTTTCGATTGGATATTGGTTTTAGTTCAGAATATTATGTTGTGTTGGTAGTCTTGGAATTGTGCTTGCCTAATAATTTAAGTCAAGTTTAAGAGGAATATGGGACGATAAATGATAATCATTTATTTTTAGTGGTTGCAAGCGTGACTGCTGAGCAAGTATTGGGTTCGATTTCCGGACCCGGCAAAATGTGCTATAAGATCTTTCTCATAGAAATTTCTCCGTGCATTGGAAAAGCACTGTAAGCCGTTGATTCTGCTCCTGATATCTCTCCAGTAGTATTGGATTGCTGTCCCATCGGACAAAGAGAGTATAAAAACTTTTTTGCAAAAAATAAAACCGACTTCCATATCAAAACACTACAAAGCCAAAAATAATTTTAATTTCGGTAGTCGGTGTTATTGGTTTTGTATTTTTTTTTCACACCGCCTTCCGAAATTAAAATTATTTTTGGCTTCGTAGTGTTTTGATATGGAAGTCGGTTTTATTTTTTGCAAAAAAGTTTTTATTTTCACGCTTTTTAGTGGGTCAGTGAATTTTCCAAAGAATTTTCCAAATCGGTTCGTAAATGACGAAGTTATGCGTAAACGAAAAGATCATCAACGTAAATATTTTTTTAGACTTTTGTTGATTTTTCAGAAACGGCTTGTCCGATTTCGATAAAATTTTCATGGGACCATTTGGAAAGTATACCCGTTTTAACAAAAAAATAATTTTTCAATTCGGTTGGCAAGCGACGGAGCTATGCCCGAACAAACATAAAAAAAAAAAAAAAAAAAAAAACAAACAAACAAACATCCGAATTGAGAACCTCCTCCTTTTTTAGTAGTCGGTTAAAAATTAAAAGAGGGTGCACTTGCGCACATACTTCTTAACATGTTCGTTGACAGTGCGTCGTTAGGCGGGAAATTAAAATAGTGCGTTATGACAGTACGTCGAGGGACGGGTCCACTTATTTTTAAGAGTACGTCGTCTTACGATAAATTTTCATATAAGTATTATGAAGAGCAGTATCCACTGTCATATTATTATATTCTTACCGCCGTAATACGAGTATTTTGTGGGTAGTTTCATATTGCTTGCTTGTGCACAAGTACTACGTTGATTTGTCATTTAGTATGGAATATTCTACTGTCATAATGTGGTGTCAGGGTAAATGCTCACTGTCAGCGAACGTGTTAACTATAATATCTCCTGCGCAGATGACAATTCCCGCTGAGATTGGCCACCATGGCTTATACAATTTAACTAGATCAGGCCGGTGCTTCCTAGCTGTCTACCCCGAAAGAAACCCCGAAACAAATTCAGAAGACAACAACCCTATTAAGGGCGTAATCAGCGACTACAGGGTTGCTTAGTAGCAAATGCACCGTTATCTTGTACTCTTCCATGCAGGCTCTGCAGAGTTGCCGGGGTTGCGGGAATATTCTAACGAGATACCGCGGCCCCGGAACTTAAGGGCAACTGAAGGAACAGGGTGGGTTTTTAGTCAGTAGAAGTCTGACAGACCCTTCCGCTCTACCCAGATCGGGACAAGTGATTCGATGATGTTCGCACCCAGAAACGAAAGAAGGCTCTGCAGAGTGCCCCGTATACACTCCTATTACACATATTTCTATTGGATAGAGGTTTATATTAAAGGCCATACGCCAATATGTTACTTGTTAAATAGTTTCCACTCAAAAAGAGAAAAAAAAAACGACGGGTTGCACTCCGGGAGTGCCGGCAGAAGTGAAAACTTGAATATTAACGTTGTGCATTTTTGATATTTTGGAATGGTTAGGAAATAATTTTGCACGAATTGCTTTAATTATCAGTATAAAAGTACTATCATTTATGTGGTAGAATACAATATATATTTATTGCGCTATCGTACACAAACATGACAATTTATATTACATTAAAAAGTTTGCGCAGGCATACATTTTCGCCGCGCCGTAGAGAGGGGGATACTTCCTCTCCTACGCCGCGCCGGCTGTCTACTCTCCGTCCGTCTTACGAATTTTCGATCAGGTCACGTGTCCTGACGCGAGTTTAACATTTTTTACCCATTACAAAAAAGTGCACAACGCCGCTAAAGAAGTTTTCACTTCAAAAAACTGTTATTTTTTTATGTAATCGTTGCAATGACACGACGTTTTATCTTGCCAAGTATGGGGTGAGGTTTCCAGTAACTTAGCGTCAACTAAAGTTAATATAAGAAAGAGAAGAACTTAAATATGAATATAATATTACTTTCTATAATATATTATGGAAGTTGGTTCTATTTTATGCTAAAAAGATTTTTCCTATATGAAATTGTATATTAAGCTCATAATCAATGCTGCCGTGCTAACGAAGAGTACAGTAACTCAATTTTGGACGATTTTGAGTTATATATATATATATATATTCGGAATCAGCGAATCGAGATCTATTAATCTCTCTAAGTAACTTTTTATAATTCCTTCAGGAAACCGATTTTTCAGTAAGCAAGAATACAATAACTAAAACTTCATTACAATTGCACTAATCATAAATACAACAATCATTCTTGTGGTGTTATCAGGTTTGAACTATGCTTAAATTACTAGTGATAAGTACAATAACTGTTAGTTGTTCCACTTATGTTATGTAGGACTCGGAATTTTAATATTTTGCTTGCTAGTCATAAATACAATATCTTTGAGTTATTGTGCTTATTATTAGTATAACTAAACTATTTACTGAGGCTTCAATACAATAACTATTTCAGTTATTGTATTTATCGTTAGAAATTATGGAAATTATTTATGTAAGTGTTTACTTAGAACTGCAACAACTAGGTTTGCTAAAGATAAATACAATAAGTATTGTAGTTATTGTATTTATGACTAGTGATGATAGGTTAATCATTTTAACATTCCTAATTATAAGCATTATATCCACGATTTCAGGCCAAAAGCTTCACATTGTTCACATAGTATGTATTTGAATCCATTCTTTATTCATTTTCCTTTCATTTGGTACAAGTTTCATTTAGATGCCTTCACTGGTTCATGAGATACAAGAAAAATTAAGTTCAAAACTTAGAGCCCGTTTTTCTCGAAAGCAGCAAAATCGAGTTATTGTACTCTTCGTTAGCACGGCAGAATGAATGATGTGTTCAATTTTTTAGGACATGCAGTTAAGTCTGGTTTTAAAGTTAGATTTGTAGTGTTCTAGCAGGTCTATTGACCGGGTTGTGACCCAAATAAAAAATCATACCTCTGGCACAAACCTATAAAAAGTCAAATAAAAATACCAATATTCGACCCAAATAGAATCCTAAATCATATTCATAGTCCCAATATAACATAGCGTTGTAAATATTAAACTTTCTACAGCCTATCCAATATGTACGGACGGGAAAAACTGTCAAATTTCCAGTAGTTCTAACTGCGCGAATTGGATTTGACGAGTAGAAATGGTTTGTGATTGGACACAACACACAGATTCACTGATATTTTGTTACAGAAAAGTCATATTTTTCATTGACTGTTATTCGATAACTCGTTTTTATCAGTAAATATTTTAACTTGTTTTGCCGATTAAAATTATACGTCTTATTCGATTTCTAGATAATATTAAACTAATTTTAACAGCTTAAAATAAATATTAATAATCAGTCCTACTTTAAAAAGAAATAGAAAATTACTAATTGCTCATTTGATTCTGTTATGGTGTATAATAAAGCGTAAGTATATCTATATATCTATTTAATCTGAACCGTACACTAGCTTCTATCGTTTTGCTCATAAAGGCCTATCATGAAGGTCGATCGAGTGCAGAGCCAAAAGGTTTATAGGTATCGAGGCGCTAGTGGACAAGGTTCATAGCCTGGCTCATCGGCGAACCGTTGCTTACCTGTCAGTTTTCTGTAGATTGTACTTCGGGGAGTGTGCGCACGAGCTCTATGACCTGATTCTTCCATCTCCCTTTCACTACCGGTCTACCAGACGCACGGCTGGGTACCTACCACCCACACTTGGTTGATATATCGTCTTATTGTACCACATTTCTCCTCCATATTTATTGTGCGCACGGCCAAGTTGTGGAATTCACTGCCGGCTTCTGTGTTCCCTGCCAATTATGACCTTGCAGCCTTTAAAGCAAGAGTAAAATAGACATCTTCTGGGCTCGCTCGTCATATCGTAGACCTCATCTATCGCTTACAAGAGCGGGCTCATCCGTAATATAAATAAATAAATATATATATATATATATATATATATTATACATACTTATTTTTAATGCTGAAATTTTGTTTACTAAGCAAAAAATAATATAAGGATAGCTGCCAGGTTTTGGGAGGGGACTTTAAAAATATGTTTCATAGGTATAAAACAAAAGGTCTATGGCCCAAGCTTGAATGTATCTATGTTGTATGTATATATGTAATAATGGCATGATTCCTAAAACCAAATACAATAAAAGATAATTTTCGAGGAAGCGACGTAATTTTTTCTTGCTATTTTTAATAGGGTAACATCAAACCTTTAAGTTTTTGATAATCACTGAGTAAACATTTAATAGTTATTTGTGCAACAAGAGAGCAAAGTCGTTTTTAGGGCGAGGGATTCAAAGGCACGAGATGCAAAAAACTTTGCTCTCGTGTAACACACATAACTTTTCACTTCAGCAGCGAGAACACTTTAGAAGATAAAATAATAAACAGGAATGGATTGAAATAAGTATTTATTGTGAATCAAAATAATTAACATTGTAGGTAGAGGTACCAATTCAATAAAGTGGAAGTTTTAAAAGTTAAAAGTAAAATTACTGCAATCCTGCAAATTAAAAGTAACAGATTTATTTCGCAACGTTATAGTTGCATTGAGTTGAGTTTTATTATCTGGGGTTAAGGTTTCTGTTTCGGTGGCGGATTGAGAAGGAACAACGGAGAACGTCGGTGACTCTGATCGGCTTTCTGTATAAGTAAACTGTGCGTCGTTGGAAGAGGATGGGCGAGGGTGAGACCAAGGACCCGAGGTCGAATTCAGACTTATTGTTTCCACTATATTCGCAAATATATGCTTACAGATTTTCGACTTATTTTCTATTGAGTCTTCAATATAGCCTTCTGCAACCGTATTAGACTTCCACCCGCCGTGACGTTTTAAAGTGTTGAAATCGGCTCCGGAATCAGCCAAGAGCGTTGCAGAATTTCTCCGAAAGCAGTGAACCGTGTTTAGCTGAGGCTCTTCCAGTTTTAAGAAAGTGGCAATTTCTCGCTGTCTAGCACTTATTTTATTTACTCCCATAGGCTGTCTTGAGCATTTATTATTATGGTATTGTATGAAAAATCGGTCGGATTTATATTGGCTGGACGTAAATTTTGGTATTTTTCTACAACAGTTACATATTCTTCGCGTACGACAAAAGACCTGTCAAGGTTTGTCTTCGTATCTTTCAATTTTACTAACAGTAATTTATCTGAATGCTTTTTGATATTATTAACTGTTAGCTGTAATAGCTCGTTATTGCGACACGCTCTACTAATTCCTATGATCAGTACAACCTGTACTAAAAATATTTCATAATTAATATGCATAATTTAACATTTACAGCATCTCTTACATATCGTAATAAATATTTTAACAGCATTGCTAAGCCAGACTAGGATTCATTGCACCTCCAAAAAATTTGTAGTAGGCAGTAAGTACCTTTATACATAACAGTCTTTACACAAATTTTAATAACTAACAACATAGATTTATAAGTACCACTTACTTTAGCGGCAAGAAAATTGCAATCCGGAGCTTCATTTACAAATTTTTCTATGTTAAGAGACGTGAAAATTTTGGACTTTTTAGCCTTATGCTCATCTGACATTCTTTTTTAGAAAAGTTACGAGTTTTGCGTATGTTTCAATATGCACGTTATGTTTTGTTTTTAAAGTTGCTTTCAACATTGAGTAAATACATTGTATTTCAAGATGGTAGATGATCGCCTCGTCTGTGATAAATCTAAAAAATAAGATAGCAACACCGTCTCTGAAAAACTGCTTGTGCCCTTTTTAAGTCTCCATTCATTGAAGACCTGGTATGCTTTCAGATATTTCTCGCGAGACTTCTCAGGTAGGAAACTTAATTCTGCATTAATAACTTGTTGTTTTAACTCTTCCGGTGTTAAAATATTGTTCTCGTCGCTAGCTTCACTCATATTTTACGATTAATTTAATATTTTTTAACTTATTCAACTCTTTACGCCAGCCACGAAATTTTATTCCCGCTCTTTTATTTAAATTAAAGCGTGTTCGGAAATAGCACCCATGACATTTTATTATTCAAAATATATTACGTAACATTATTGAAACTAGAAATAAATATTTACAGGTTAAATATCAGTTTTATTTGCAGTGAATACTTATTTTCGTTTAAATACAACAATAAGTTAAAAATTCAATAAATTACATTAAAATACATAATTATGTTTTTGCAAAATTGCTTTAGTTAACTGTACGATATTCCGAACGTGTTTGTCTTTGAGGTCGAATTCAAAATCGGAACTTCGAAAGAGCTGGTCTTTGTCTCTCTCTCTTTCTAATGGCGGGAAAGAAATAGAGTGTGAATGTTTCGAATTGTATGATAAACCCAAGGCTCAATAAGATATTCGTGGCTTTCTGAAAACAAACATTTCAAAGTTATTTTGTCTCACTCAGTGAGCAAAATCGCATTTTGCTCACTGATTTCAGGCAGCAAAGCCTACACGTTTGAGCTACTGAAGTGAACAATATTTTCCTGACATACACGACTCTGGTCAATGATGTTACCATTTGTTTCCCAAAAAAAAGTTTAGTAAAACCAATAAGAGTTCTGGAACATACTTCAATTCGAACCTT
Organism: Tholera decimalis; assembly: GCA_943138885.2. Classification (NCBI taxonomy): domain Eukaryota; kingdom Metazoa; phylum Arthropoda; class Insecta; order Lepidoptera; family Noctuidae; genus Tholera; species Tholera decimalis. The sequence goes on from OW964555.2 coordinate 7,868,089, forward strand.
CAATTATGGAACGCCAAAAAATTTGACGGACATCCCTAGATAGAGCGGCCGGCTCACAGAGCTCTATGATGCTTCGGCGGCCTTTGCTAAAGACGAATTGTGTATTGCAAACCCGAAAAATCAATTTGATTTATAAAATAACCTTGATTATAAACAAAAACTATATTTTTCTAAAACATGACGACACAATTCCCCAAAGGCATAAATAAAAAAATGTCCCCGTCTATACAATTATCTCAGATTAATCTTATCTTACTAATATCATAACTGCGAAAGTTTGTGAGGATGAGAATGTATAGATGTATGGATATTTGTTACTCTTTCACGCAAAAACTACTGAAAGGATCTGAATGAAATTTTGTAAGTAGATAGTCGACATCCTGGAATAACACATAGTCTCCTTTTTGTCCCGGAATTCCCCCAGGATCGGTATTTACTCGGGAAAACACTTTTACGCGAACGAAGTCGCGGGCAGAGGCTAGTGAAGATACGCTTCAAAGTCTTACGGGTGGTATTCCTTACACAAATGCCAGCAAAGAGTTCCACACCATCGCTGTGCGCATAATACATATTTAATTATTTAAACTTTATGTACAATTGTGTTACATGGGCGGACTTAATGCAGCAAGGCATTCTCTACCAGTCAACCTTTGGGTTAAAAAAAAAAACACATTGTGGTAGGTGTACGAGAAAATGGAATGAAATAATATACTTAATACTAATAAATATAATACTAATACTACTAATAAAATGCACATACAATATGCTAAAATGACAAACTAATAAATACGGTGCTTTATAATATTCTTTCTGATTAAGAGAGCTCATAATAATTATGACGAAGACCAAACTACGAATTACAGCCCCTTAAGTAGTGGTTTTTAATTTTACGCTTAAAAGAAAATTTTGACTCAGCCTTCTTGGTGTCAAGGGGTAGCAAAAATAAAAAATGTAGAAGAGAAGCGCTTAATACGACACATTACATTATTTACTTCATATAACTTCTAACCAAAAATTCCGTGCTCTGTGGGCGGGTGAAAAATGTTTCTAGTGTCACGCATGTACTCTTTGGCGTGACAAATTCAATCAACGCGGTGACAAGCCGTCCCGTATTTCGGGGAAGCCCCTCGGGTGTCTGTTTGATTATACAACAATTTCATGCACCCTGCGTGTACGTTTTTTAGAGAGGGCGCGGTATTGATGCAGATTTGAACAGTATTTTTGTTTTCGCAGATGTATTTTACGGTTTAAATAAGAGCTTCTGGGTACATGTAAATATATGTAGGTAATTGGAAAGATAGGTTGCTTCAATTGGTTGTTGGTTCAATTTGAGACGCGTAATCATTCTTATAATGTTTGGAATAGCTAAATTGCTTATTCAACAAAATTAAATAGATAGATGGGATATGGTTACTTTACTGTGCATTTAAACACACTAGTTTGATAATATTGCTTAACCTTTAGTTACAATGGGTCTTATCGCTGATAGCTATATCAAATATATTGAAATAGTAAACTTATATAAATAAATTTACACGAAATGCCACACGGCTATTTAACTGAGATGTACATTTGGTTTACAGTACTGTTCTTATTAATATTTAAACAATGTTTTAAAAATATCATGGCATTAATATTTACAACCCTTTCTGCTTGTTTACTAGTCTAAATTATCCCGTCGCTATATTCACTCTTCTCGTACTAAGCGCTTCTCCTCTACAGTTATTTTGCGCATTGCAAAGGTGGGGAACTCTCTGCCAGCTTCTGTGTTCCCTACCACAAATTACCCTTCAGCCTTAAAGGAAGAGGGAACAGGCATCTTCTAGGCTCGCGCGTTCCTTTGTAGATCTCATGTATCGCTTACTATCTGTCGTGATTGAGGTCAAGTAAAGACCCACACCCAATAAAAAAATGAGTACACACGGACATTGAGTACAAACGAATAAAACGGTGACGCCAAGAAACGCACCGGTCTGCTATGACACAGACTTACCTATTATGTTCCTACTGCGAAGTCACAAGTTTCTTCTCTATGAGAGGGAATGGGCCATAATCCACCTAGCACGCCCAGTGCGGAATGGTAGATGTCGCCTGCCTTTGTAAAACAATAATCTATTCGTTCAAATTTAGTACATACAGCTAAAAATATAACACACTATAATTAAAGCTTACACTAGGATCAGAATGGAAGGAACATCTGTGTCTGAACTAGATAAGGAATATCTATCTGTATTTCAGACATCAGCGCTCTTCATTTAGCACCACTTCACTATAAACTAAGTTTTATCACTGTACAGTAAAAATTTGATAATAGCAAACAGTAACTAAAACTAAATAGTAACTAAATACAATTAATAAAGATGAGGAAAGTTAATGGAAAAAGAAACAAGATTACAACCATTCCTAATAAAAATAATAAATTTAAATTATATAGTAATAGAGTAATAGATTTGTATTTTTTGTCTAGAGAGCAGTATCGACGATGAAATTTACACAAAGCAATGTGTCTGTCTGGGTTTGAAATCAGAACCTTTATTATTTTCATCATCTCAGAATCTTTATTAGTACACACCTAATATTTCGTGTAACAAATCATAACATAATAGGTAACAAAATACCTGGCGAAATCTACTTGCTTATTTGGATTTAGCCGATCATATAATAAGCTACAATATTGGATATCTCAGAATATAGGTCTCTCCTATCTCTACTACTATTATTATAGACTAATGAAAATTCATTAATTATATACCTCCCTTACTTTATATAACTACTAGGATCTGAAAAGCGATAGTAAAGTGACCTCTAGCACTTTCCAGCCATGTAACTGTCTCCACACCAATAATCATATTGATCCGATGCTTCCTTGTGACGTGCAGAAAGGACAAACAAAGAAACACACTTTCCAATTTATATATTAAGTATGTATTTGTTTTTAATAATACGCAAAGCATTTTATGATTCTCGTGTAAGATTTTAAGATAAAATCTCAGCTATCGTAGCTAAGCAATAAATTAAAAGTAAAGCCAAATTTCAGCGTTCTAGTACCCATAGTTTTTGAGCTAAGCTGCTTACAAAACGAGGGACGGACATGGTGAAACTTATGGGATCCTTGACGACTACGTAACCCTAAAAAGGAGCAAGACACACGGTGTTTAAGCAAATAACAGTACACGGCCAGATACACAGTACAGATCTGTAAATTATGCGACAATTTTCCTTTTTAACCGACTTCAACAAAAGGAGGAGGTTTTCAGTTCGTCTTGAAATACTTTTTTATTTTATTTTTTATTTTATGTATCATAACTCGAGGAAAATCGAGGAACTCTTCAAATATTACGGGCACACCTATAACGTTTTTGGTATTTTTTTATAGTATCTTGTGCAGTTGCTCTTGAAAAGCACCATTTGGGGAAGTGGAACTAATGATGAAGACCACAGATGGCCACCGAAACTACTCAATAATAAGTATTTCGTGGATTGCGATTCAATTACTTGAATATGGATGTTAAGCACTTTATGCTCATCACAGTGCATAAATGTTGAAGTAGAGCTGAGGAGCACCAGGAGAACTCCTGAAGAATGCTCTGCATCGGGAAAAGCAATATTTGGTAAAAGGTGATAAGCATTTTGGCTTTTGTAACTAGATAAATTACAAACCGGACCACTAAAAAGCGTGAAAAAGAACTTCAAAGTTCGGTTTCGGAAGTTCGAGTTTCGGTTCGAGAAGTCGGTTTTATTTTTTGCTAAAAAGTTTTTTATACACACTACAATATTTAAAATAAATATTTTGATTTGAAAAATTTCTAATTAAACAGCTTAAATGATTTAAGCCTGTGTCCCAGCCATAGGAATGTTGTAGGCTTATATGATTTATTTGTTTATTAAAACTTTATGCAACACAAAATGTACAAAGGCGGACTTAATGCCTTAGGTATTCTCTACCCGTCATAGCTAACAATAGGTGGTAAAGAGATGACATGGCAGGCGCATAAAAAAATTAACTAAGTTTGTCATAATTATATTCAAAGTTAAAGATAGATAGAATACTTTTTATTGTACACCAATCATTTAAACACACACTTGATTTACAATACTGTAAAATATGGTTACAATGGCGGTCTTATCGCTGATAGCGATATCTTCCAGACAACCTTTGGATGGACTTTAAGAACATAAAACAAAGAGGGGAGGGGAATGTCAGTGTACCAACTTCAAGTATATATATAACGCACAAAAAGTATCTAAAGTAGTTAATATACATAATACAAAACAATACATAAATAAGTATACATATAAATATGTCATAAGGAGAGAAATCAATGTATAATCATAGGATTGTATATATAACTTAAATAAACTTACATATTCATCATAATACATACTAATACATATTAATGAAAGTTATAGAAAGGGGGTTTTAACGAAGATTTAATTGTTCTTTGTGTAGTCGTTAATTAGTCCTTAGTCAGAAGGTTCTGAATTTAGAAAATAAGTAGACACCTTGAAAACAGATAAACATGTATTTTATATATCACTTAATTTAATACAAAGACACGGTCTATGACGTAAGTCTATATACGGTGTATACGCGGGTCTATACTGTGGCCTATGGGCAGCGACTGAAATACTGAATTCATTAGGAGCGGTTGGCCGTGAGAGCTCTGAAGGAGCTAGCTCAGCAAAATACAATGTGTCACCACAGGGTTATGAAAACTCTGCTTCCACTATTTGTTTAGAAAATAATCCCGCAACTTTTGCTTACATGCATATTGACTGGTGGCCGTCCTGATATCAAGAGGTAGTGCATTCCACAGAAGAATAAACTGTACATAAAAGGAAGAAATATTAATTAGGGATTATGATTTATGTTATGAAGCAAAGCCTCCTTTTAAATAGAGTGGAACCATAGTGGATTATGCTCCGATACAGAATATGATGAGAAAGGATTGAATAAATAAAACATTTATCAACTGTTGTTTTATAAGATAGTTAATCCGATAAATATCGACCACAACATAGCTCCAGCCTAACACAAAGTCTACTAACTAAGAACTCTCTGTTACCTTGCGCAAAAAAAGGAACTTTTAACAACTGAAGTTTGCGCATCTTTTGTTTAAGTTGCGCTAAGTTGTGCTAACGATTGAACTTGGCTCGCTCATAGTGCTCCGATGTTTGTCCTCTGTGTTCTAAGTTACATCAATCACTTTAGTTGAGAAAATAAGTTGTGCGTCAAATGGTTATGATAGCTTAGAAGTGTTGTTTCGTGAGGGATTATCAAGAGGATTGTGTTTATTGCGCAAAAGACATCGCATGATATGGTTTAAGGCTGATTTGGGTGGTTAACGGATGCGATTTGAGCTTTTATTTAGACCAGTGTTCAAAATTCACCCCTATGTATATGAAAATGTTCTTTTTTCAGTTGCCTTGGCGTTCTAGAGCCGCGGTATCGTGCTCCTCAGCACATTCCTGGAACTCCTTATGTTAAACTTTGATGTTTAAAATGTGTTGGCTTACAACATAGGTAATTTCCAAATGTAACATAATTAGAGCACATCCTGAAATTAGTTTGTTCAGAATCGTTTACTGAATCGAAATTTTATCGTTTTTAATAAAAAAAAATATCGAAATTTTTATCCCAAAGCAATTAAATCGTATAAACGTAAACTACAAACTACACTTTCGCTGCATAGTAAAAACAAACTAACTATGGACCGTCAATTAAAGTAGTAACTTTTTAAATGCAGATTTATATAAATTCCGTCATTTAGTACACATTACAGACAAATAAAACTCATTTAAAGGAAGTTAAAGTCTTAAAAAAAAACTGTTTAAACAAGTAAATTTAAAAATTCAGAGTATTATGATAATAACATAATTTTCTAGTTGGGGGTTCTTTGAGGGTGTGCATAAAATGTGTACATAAAAATAATCCAAAATCTTATAGAGGTGTATTTTCTGTTAAAGCAAGTTTTTATCTAATAAATGGGTCATTCTACACAGACAGTAAAATTGTGTTCGCTTAAAACATGTCTTAGCTCCTCAGTTTTTATTTCTTCTTAATAATTATTTTATAAACTTTGTAGCATTATCTAACAGTTTACATAGGAATTACTTTGATTATTATTATTATTACTTTATTTTTTTGTGGTACAGTACGTGATTGCTCACATCCTGTCGAATGTTCGTAACGCAGGTTACAGGATTTAGGTGTATCTACAAATTATTTTAAAATATTCCATGCTCATATCACATGAAAAACAAGTAGAGCATATAATAACAAAGCAGTCACTTAAATGTTAATAATTATTAAACGACATTTTTAACTTTATTCAACATTCTACAATGTTCGTAAAAAATAATCACTCCTGTAGAAATAAACGGCAAAAATGGTAAATTATTATTTTTTAAGTTGCAACATTATTTTCATTCTCTGGCAACCCTTTATCGTGCTCTGTTCGTATCAGTGTCAGCCATATTTCGGCCAGTGATTAGGGTGCCGAGAAAAATAAAGTTTCAACGGCGTTCTACAATAGTATCAAAGTTGATACATCACCACTGTACTCAACTAACCAAAGCAAGTAAGTGATTTATGAATGTGATTTCCTTATAGCTTTATTAATTAATCGGTCAATTACCGAAGTCAAGTAGATTAAATTCTCATAACCTCAAATTTTGTACAGGAAACGTATTTTTATGTTCAAACTCACTTCTGTAGAACTCACTTCTGTCAATATATTTTTCTACAGAAGTGATGTTTTTCTATAGAAGTGATGTTTAGCGCTTAGGCTTATTAGATGTGATCTTTAATATGAAATATATACTGACAATATAACCTAACAAACGTAAACGGCTGTTTTTTATTGTGGTTTGATAATTTTATGCACTGTATCGCAATTTGATTGTCTTTAACGACAGGAGTGACTGGATTTCTACAAAACTGATGCCATGGCTATTTCAATTTTTATTTACAGGTATGACGGGTAAAAAGAAGTCTGAGAAAGAAAAAAAAGAACGACTAAGAGAGCAAAAGAGGGCATGGATACGAAAGAAGAGTGAAAACATGACCGAGGCTGAACTAGAAGAAAGACGTCAAAAAGATAGAGAGATATAAAAAAAAGAAAGAAACTGGTAAAGTAAAATCAATTAAAGAATATACACCAAGAATGCAAAAAGCGATCCGAAAAAGTTGGCGTGAGCGAGCAAAAACCCATCGCAATAAATTGAAACGGCTGAAAGCTACTGAGCAAAGAATTGTGAATGATGAGACTCCTCCTCCAAGTCCGACTTCACAAAGTTCAACAATATCTAGTAGAGCTTCCTTAGGCAGAAGACTTGCCGAAAGAAATAAGCGAAGGCTAAAAATAGAGAACATATCCAATGTAAAGTACCAAATTTAAGAACCATGCATTTCCTAAGTGATGAGCCTTCATTGCAGTATAGAAATAAGTCTATGTTTTTTTTATCGCAAAATATTTAAGCAAAGAACTTGGTGCAGATAATATTATATGGCACTTTAGTGAGGCCGGACATGGAAAAGGGGCTCCTGACGGATTTGGTGGATGTGTCAAAATAATTGCTGATGCATTTGTAGCGACCGGTGGAGATATCCCAGATTTTGAAGCGTTGGTGAATTGTTTACAAGAAACATGTATAGGTATAATTATTTTGCTAATCGATGATACTCATGTTGATAACATCTCTAACATACTCAGTACTAGTACTACAAGACCATTTACTGGTACTCTATCAATTCATCAACTTACATGGAATAAGACCAATCCTGATATCTTGCACGCCAGACGGTTAAGCTGCAGTATTTGTAAATCCAATCAGATTTGCTCACATCATGAAATTGGGCTTATTTACGTAACCTCTAAACAACAAAAACCGGATGATTGACCAGTTTTGAGGACATCAGCTCATTCACTATCAGAGTCGCCACAATTAGAGTATGACGTATACAAGAACCCAATAGCAACAACCTCACGTACATCTATCGATTTTTATCGAAAATGCTATGGATCTGATAGTTCATCTGATGAAGAGATTTTTGAAAGCAGGAAGCAGGCACCTCTTAGAGAAAACGTTATTAATACTAAATGTTCAGATGGTAATCTACAAAGTCTGTCGAATAATACGTCTTCGGACGAAGAAAATATTTTCTAATGTTCCTTTCAATTATTGCCTCTTTATATTCTACAGGAATGTAACGATAACGTCACTTCTGTAGAAAGTTATTATTTATTTTTCAGAGTGTTTGTTTACTTAATTTGATTATGTGTACTAGTTATATTGAGAAATTATTACCAAAAGCAGGTAAGACTGATTATTAATTTTATTTTACTATTAAAGTTCATTAGTTTTATGAAAGATTCTGTCACTTATGTCGAAATTAGAAACACTCCTGTCGAAGTGATAAGACTAAAATGCACAATTATTTCTCATAATTTTAATGATTGATCTCTGATTTTATTTTTTAGAAGATAATTACATAATAACTATACAATAACACAATAAGCAGCTGATTTGGTGAATTTTAAAAAGTATTTTATTTTTTTAACACTCAGTACAATTACCCAAATAATTGTTGGCTGTCATGATTTATTAATATTAACTTAAACCTGCGGAGTTAGCTCATAGTCTAATCTCATTTGGAATAAATTTTCCTATGCTTTTTTACACTCTTTATACTTAAAGTAGTAAATGTTTAGGACACAATTATGAAGTTGCAGCGTTTCCAAATGACAATGAAGTTGAAGAGAACTTCGACACTTCAGTAAAACTTATTCTGACGTCAATGGCGCTGCTTGTTGCGCGTTTTATTCCCGCAGGAAAATAATATTTTTGTAAGAACTACAAATAGTTTCTCACTTCTACTCTCTTCACGTTCCTGCCCTTATTCTATTCACTTGGGGTCGGCGCTACACGTTTCTTCTTCCATTCTCCCCTCACAAACGTCACAGTATCATTTAATCCTATTTCTTTCATATCATTCCTCACACAATCCATCCATCCTTTCTTTGGCCCGTCTCTACCTCTTCCTCAATCAAGTACATTCAACATTCAATTTCAGATACATCCGTGTCATCCCTTCTCATCACATGTCCACACCAAGTAACTGTAATTCATTTCTGATTTTGATATTTTCATTTCGTACTAATTAATTTTTTATACAGGATAAATTCATAGTACTTTTTCTAAATAAAAATGTATAAAACCAAATCCAAACCAAATAATAAAAATCCTGCAAAATTATTACTTTTTAACACCTTTGAAAACCCTTTATGTAGAGACTCATACATCAAACAACTTTTTACATAATATCTCTATTATATTTATAAAATGTCTCACAACTCCACAAAGGGACAAACCCTAATTAATATTCATGACGTCACGTCAAGCCCGTCACGCTGAATTTTCTAGAACTAGAACAAACTATTGTAAAAACAACTGTATAACCTTTGCGAAAACGCAACAATTATATAATACTAGCTGCTGCCCGATCCCGTGGGAATTCCGAGATAAAAGTAGCCTATGTGTTTTATTCCAGGATGTCAACTATCTATTTACCAAATTTCATTAAAATCCATCCAGTAGGTCCGGAGATTAGCGTTTACAAACAGACAAATAGACAGACTTTTTTGCCGTGTTTCCATTTCTTAACTCACCTCAATTATTATTTTTGTATAAAATTTAAATGTACAGACACACTTTTTTCACTGTTTTAATATATGTATATAGATATAGATAAGCAGTTGCGCGGCGCTGGCTCCCGTGGAGAGTATTGTTAGTCAAACAAATCATCATCATTTCGACAGGTCTGTTGGTATAGTGGTCAGTGGCCCTGACTGCTATGCGCAAGGTAGGTTCGATTCCCACCCAGGACAAATGTTTGTGTGATGAGCACGACGATCATTTGTTCTTTGTCTGGGTGTAATTTATCTATAACATGTATGTATTGTAATGTTTCCACTTACGTTATAACATCATTCATGGTTTATAATTTCCTAATATTCTGATATTAAGTTATTTTTTATACAATACTTTGTTTGTTTACGTTTCTGTAAAGTCATTAGTGACAGGACTAGTTTTCTTCTTAAATCATTGCTGGAGTTAGGTTAGGTCGCATATGTAACTGATATTGTACCTCGTGATAAATTACTTTTATTTTTCTTTTTATTCTAGAACCTCGATTCAAAAACCGAAAAGTCGATGTAATGAGAGAGATGACGGGGAGCGGGTCAGTCTACGCCTGGAACACAAACAGTGAAGAAGTCTGCAAGTAAAACGGCTTGGTCACCTCCTAATACACAAGCCGTGGTCCGGACCTCCAGACGCCCTATTCGTTCTGCTGCTGAGGCCTACCAACTGAAGGCCAGCCGTCCGCAGCCACCTCTTCGTGCTGCTCTCTTCGTTCTGCTGCTGAGGCCTACCGACTGAAGGCCAGCCGTCCGCAGCCACCTCTTCGTGCTGCTCTCTTCGTTCTGCTGCTGAGGCCTACCGACTGAAGGCCAGCCGTCCGCAGCCACCTCTTCGTGCTGCCCTCTTCGTTCTGCTGCTGAGGCCTACCGACTGAAGGCCAGCCGACCGCAGCCACCTCTTCGTGCTGCTCTCTTCGTTCTGCTGCTGAGGCCTACCGACTGAAGGCCAGCCGTCCGCAGCCACCTCTTCGTGCTGCCCTCTTCGTTCTGCTGCTGAGGCCTACCGACTGAAGGCCAGCCGTCCGCAGCCACCTCTTCGTGCTGCCCTCTTCGTTCTGCTGCTGAGGCCTACCGACTGAAGGCCAGCCGTCCGCAGCCACCTCTTCGTGCTGCCCTCTTCGTTTTGCTGCTGAGGCCTACCGACTGAAGGCCAGTCGTCCGCAGCCACCTCTTCGTGCTGCTCTCTTCGTTCTGCTGCTGAGGCCTACCGACTGAAGGCCAGCCGTCCTCAGCCACCTCTTCGTGCTGCCCTCTTCGTTCTGCTGCTGAGGCCTACCGACTGAAGGCCAGCCGTCCGCAGCCACCTCTTCGTGCTGCTCTCTTTGTTCTGCTGCTGAGGCCTACCGACTGAAGGCCAGCCGCCCGCAGCCACCTCTTCGTGCTGCCCTCTTCGTTCTGCTGCTGAGGCCTACCGTCTGAAGGCCAGCCGTCCGCAGCCACCTCTTTGTGCTGCTCTCTTCCTTCTGCTGCTGAGGCCTACCGACTGAAGGCCAGCCGTCCGCAGCCACCTCTTCGTGCTGCCCTCTTCGTTCTGCTGCTGAGGCTTACCGACTGAAGGCCAGCCGTCCGCAGCCACCTCTTCGTGCTGCCCTCTTCGTTCTGCTGCTGAGGCCTACTGACTGAAGGCCAGCCGTTCGCAGCCACCGCTTCGTGCTGCCCCCTTTATACTGCTACTGAGACCATTCATCGAAGACCACTCGTCCTGCAGCCACCTCTTCATTCCGCTTTTATCATCCGCTCCACTTATCATAAACCCTCCCGTCATCTCTTGTGTATTAGGATTCAACATTGTATAAATTTTATAAATAACGTTACATTTCGTCACTTTGATTTCTTTTCCTGGTCATCGTCCTCCTAATTAGTTTTTGCAACCTTACAATTTCGCGCTACCCAGGGAAACTGTAACATTATAATATTTAGAAATATATAATATGTATGTTTTTCAGTTGTCTAGTACTCATAGCACAAGCTCTGCTTAGTTTGGGACTAGATGGCGTTGTGTGAAAGTTGTGGAATATTATCATCTGGGGTCGGCTCCTAGTCTTACTGGATGCAGCTGAGTAGATACTAGGGTTTTATCTCGATCGACAGCCTATCTGAGCTCCAGAACCCCGTAGCTGTGTAACAGGATACTCCTTGGCATGATCATGACAAAAAGCTCATAGGTGACGAGGTTCTGGCAGGCAAGCTTCACAGCCTGGCTCACCAGCGAAACGTTGCTTGCCTGTCTATCTTGTACAGATCATACTTCGGAGAGTGTGCGCAGAAGCTCCATCCTGATCCCTTCATCCCCCTTTTACTACCAGTCTACCAGACGAACCGCAGGATACTATCTGCACTTGGTCGATATACCGTCTTGTCGTACTAAGCGCTTTGCTTCAACATTTATTTTGCGCACAGCCAAGGTGTGGAACTCTCTGCCAGCTTCTGTGTTCCCTGCCACATATGACCCGTCAGCCTTTAAAGCAAGAGTGAATAGGCATTTTCTGGGCTCGCTCGTTCGATCGTAGACCTCATCTTACACTTATCATCAGGTGTGATCGAGGTCAAGAGCGGGCTCATTCGTAATAAAAAAAAATGACAGCTTTTCTGGCTTCTGACTAGGGATGTTCATGTAAAATAAATATCGATATATTTTTCGATATAATATATCGTAATGTTATGTCGATGTTTTGCGATATATCGAAGAAATATATCGATATTTTCGATATATCGTTAGTAATTTGATTGGTTTTAACTAGTCTATAATATTAAATATTCAATTAAGTTAATATGAGTAAACAAATCAACTATGTTTATTTATAAATCCCGGTATTTTTTCTCTAGATCGGCGTCACGGCGTCCTGACCTACCGCATGACGCAGGTCCTCACCGGACACGAAAGTTTTGGGAGGTACCTGTAACTGATGGGTAAGGAAGAGACGCCTGGGTGTCACCACTGCGAGGGTCGCCCTGAGGACACAGTTGAGCACACGGTGTAGGACTGCCCAGCTTGGGCAGAGCACCGACGTGTCCTCACGGCGACAATAGGCGGAGACCTCTCGCGCCCGGCCTTGGTCGAGGCCATGCTGCGGGGCGAGAGGGAGTGGGAAGCGGTCGCCTCCTTCTGCGAAGCAGTCATGCTTCCGAAGGAGGAGGCGGGCCGCGTGAGGGAGAGGATGGCATCCTCCCTCCAGCCCAGCCGCAGTGGTAGACGCCCACGGCGTCGGACGTCGGCCGACGATCTCCGGCCACCGTAGGCGCGGGCATGCGGACAGCGAGTAAAGGGCAACTCGCTGTCCGACCATGGACCATGCCCGGGTCGACGGCGCGTCGTGTTCCACCCGCGCCTCAAAGAGCGTCAGCAACATGACGAGGCCCCCTCTGCAGAGGGCCGAAGCCTACCGGGGTCGTGGGACTCATCCCGTTACCGTGGCCCCGGTACGTAAAGGGCTATTGAAGGAACACCGTGGATTTTAGTCAGTAAAAGTCTGACAGTCCCTCCCACCCTGCCCGGAGTGGGAGGACTTATTTGATAATTTTACCACGTTAAAAAAAAAAAAAGACCATGCAAAAACAAAATTTTATTTAATCTTTTGGCTTGCAGTCTGCTTCTCTGCTAAGTAAGAACTAAGAACCTGTGCGGCTTTTGAAAAGTCTGAGGCCGAACAGAGCTCGCCACCATAGTTAAATATTTAAATGCTACATATTGTATAACATAGGGAACTGTACCTACTCTGTAATCTACAGACATTTCTAATAGTATTTCGTGCATATGCATAGACTAAATCTATAATACAGGTCAATGATTTTGTGTCCTTACGTTTCGTTACTGCAAAAACTAGTTTTTCAATAATTCGGGTGTTTACGTTTTAATTTAACCCAAAACGCCACCCATAAATAAAAATAAACAAAAAAATAAGGACATGAATGAGATTTTAATTTCTTACGATATTTTTCATATATCGGATAAAATATATCAATACCAGATTCGATAATATCAAATTGAAGCGATATATCGCGTACATATATCGATATTTTAGAAATATCGATACATATCGTGCACTCCTACTTCTGACTACTCACAACGACTATCAAAGATGTAAAATTAACAGCCAAGTCTAGCACCTTAACGTGCCCTCTGAGATACAGAAGAAAACGATATGTAAAGTCTGTCACCCATCCAGAAGCCGACCTCTGCAAGTGATGCTTAACTTTGGAGATCGTAGATAGACAGATAGATATACTCTTTTATTGTACACCATCACAGAAACGAATAAGGACTTAATAACTAAAGAGGGTGATACAATGGGCGGTCTTATAGCTAAAAGCGATCTTTTACAAAAAAAAACCTTTAGATGGATTTGGTACAGAGGGCGAAAATGAATACGAGCAGTAAGGGGCCGTTTAAGTATTACGTAAGCACATTTTTTGCAATTTTTAACCCACCCCTCCCCCTCGTCAGCAAAAGTAAGCAAAGCTCTTACCCCTCCCCTCCACACTTACGTAAACATTGGTACAATTGATTGATCATGAGCAGCAGTTATCAATCTAGAAATAAGGAATAGGTTTGGAAAGAAGTCTGTAACGCACATAATATTCATTTAAATAACCTTTACTGATACGGAATTCAACAATTCATTATTTGTAGGAATCCCCGAAAATGCATTTCATTTTGAAGCATACACAATATGTGTTGCTATATGTGTAAAAAATTAAATAAATACTGCTGACGTAATCACCATCTAGATCCCCTCACCCCCCATGTCATTAAAAAATAAGCAAAGCAAAGACCCCCACGCCCCCCTATAGTGCTTACGTAATACTTGAACGGTCCCTAAATAGTATTGAGCAAACAAATGTTTTCATTATAATCTAACTTTCATAATATAATTATCGTGTAGTTTTATGTATTTAAAAAAATATCAATTATATTTTTCTTATTAACATTTTAATTAGTAAACTGCTACTTTAATCTGTTAGGCCGAGAAAGCCAAAATAGTGATTGCAACATCGTTATTTCCCATACGCCCACCGCGACTCGACAAAACATTTAACAAAATCCACCAACAGCCCCAAACATCCGTAATCATTAATATTTCAAAACCTGAAAACGGTTCATCCCTAATTATAACTACTGTGAAACAATAACTCAACGAACACGCGGACAACTATACGTTGCTATAAACATGGCCCAATAAACACCACAAAATGGTGTCACAGAGGAATATTAGCACACACGAAACTAAATGCATAAATTAATTAAAACTTTGCTGTAACTTGGCTCCAGTGTAGCTATATTAGAGATACCGTCGAGTTTGTCTCATACACTGAAATATGTGGAGAATATTATATGGTAAAACGGTACTATTGGTATTTACTGATCAAAAAAAGTTATATGAAAATCTAAAAAACCCGACTGCTCAACTGAAATGCAAGACACAAGCACATTTTTATTTCAAAAAGTGCAGTTGGGTTTTTAAGATTTTTCAAATAACTTTTTTTTTTCACTTTTTAATTAACATTTTTTTAGTTTTCCCGGACGTGTCACAATGGCACCCCACCGGATTCAAAAAGTGAAAGAGCAAAGTCCATATTTTTAAACTTTCTCTTATATATTTTTTCTAGTAGCGATAAACATGATATACTTACCTTTTTGAAATCCTTGTGTTTAAGCCCTTTAATTTGATACCCATTAAGCAGTATTCGAAAAAAATTTTTTTTTTCTTTTTATACAATGGCTTCGCACAACTGACATCTTTATTTTTTTTTTCAAATTTCACCTATTTAAAAACACTTGGGCTGCTAAGACAAATCTAACGATATCTCAATTATATCCGTTCAGCGGTTCTGAAGATATGAGGTAATAAAGAATATTACATACATATATACATACAAGATACGCGCGAAAAACATAACCCTTCCTTTGCAATCGGGTAAAAAGCCAGTCGCTTCGTCCCTAGCGTTGAAAGAGTTGGGTAATCAGCAGCATCTGATTAATATAGTCCTTCTAACCGATTTCGGCTACAGCGGTCAATCTCAGCGGGGTTTAGCCATCTGCGCAAGAGATATTGTTACGCCAGTCGCTTAGTGAGGTACATCGAGAAACTTTGACATAAATCTAGAATGTTCGAGACACTAACGCCATCTAGCGGCGAGTAGCAAGAATGAGTATATCTAGTCGAGACACTAACGCCATCTAGCGTCGAATAGCGGTACTGTGTACCTCGAGTAGCTTACTGGAATATTCTGGGTAGTATAAACAGTGAGTCGATTTTATAAGAATATTCTAGAGCTCATAGACCGGGGTATAAATAGATCGCAAAGAGGCGAATAACGAGGCGAATACGCGATATAATCGAAGCTTTACTAGTGAATTTTAGTGCGATTTAAGTGTTAAGTGACAAGTGTTGTGGTGCAAATACCTGTGTTAAATTTTTATTTTGTGTGTAATTAATTAAAGTGTTAATTTTGGTTTAATTGGCGTTAATTATTTCTATCCTGAACCTCAGCTCGTAACAATATTAAACTCTCATAGCCTGATGGGACGGCAATCCAAGACGGCCGGAGAGAAATCAGGCGCAGGATCAATGGTTAAGGTGCTTTTCGAGGCACGAGGGACCTCCGTGCTGCTACTTATTGAGAAATGTCTTATGGAAAATAAAAAACTTATTTAAAAAATCTAAAAAAACCCGATTGCTCAACTGAAAAGGAAGAAAGAAGCACATTTTTATTTTAAAAAGTGACAAGGAGGCGGGATCCAATTGATCATGATATATATAACTTTAATTTTAAAAAATTAACGGGTCCCGCTTTTTAGTATTTAATTCCGTTTTAAAACTTTATATTTCCTAAACGATTGCTCAAAATGAAAAATGGTAAAAGAAACCTCAATATCATTTTTAAAAATCTGTTTAATGATACCCCATTTGACATAGTTTGTCGATTTTTGAATTTTTATTTTTGACATTATGGCGCCTGATTGTCGTTGTGGTGATTTGGTTTTATTTTAATCTATCCTATAACACTCGCGCCATCAAGATAAATCTAACGACGTATCATTTATCCAAATTCGTTCACTGGTTTAATATTTACGAGGGAACAAAGGAACGGACATACATACATACATACGCGGTAAAAACATAACCCTCCTCCTTGCTTCGCTGCAGTCGGGTAAAAACAAAGCACTTTTTGCCAGACCCGGTAATCGAACCTGAGACCTTTTGCTTGGAAGTAGTAGTTTTCGATCAGATTAGACTGTTAGGTAGCTATCGGACGGCGAGCAGGGGTAGTGGACGGCGAGTAGGGGTATATAGCTCACTAAGTACGAAGCCCGGGTCGACGGCGTATCATGTTTCACGTCAGATTTTCTTTTTGTTTCATTTTTATTATTAATTTATCCTTCATTATTTAGTTTATTTTAATATAAGTAATATTTTATTTTTTATTTTAATTTAATTTGTATTTTATTTTAATTTTGTGTTTATTATGGCTTTATTTCATTTTATATTATGTTATTTTTGTTTTGATTTTAATTGTATTTGTGATTTGATTATTGGAAATGGGTGTAATTTACCTGAATAAATGAATTTATTATAAAGCTTTTTTGTGAATGGGAGAACACTGTAGACTCTTAGATTTGTTTAACAATTTTTTATTTGTAATTCCATTGTGCTGTATTACTTGGTCTATACTGTCCTCTTATATCTAATTAACCTGTATTATGGATACATTGTAAAAATGATATTTTGACTTGAAAAGAGTAACTGTGGAGTTTCTTGCCTGTTCTTCTCCATAGAAAATTACCTATTTCGAACCGTGCCCTAACTGCTGACGTTTTGTAACATTTGCTGGCCCATGTAGGCCTATGTAAAAATAAAATATTTTGAGTTTGAGATTGAGTTTGACACTGCTTTCCATTCCACTCAGAGCTGGAGGAGTAATTTGATGTTATTCGCACCGAAAAAAGAACTGACAGCCATCCTTGGAATTACTAACTATTTGAAAGTTTTAGCACAATGAACCTTAAACAACTCATTACCTACAAGTCGTTCAGAATAATGATTCAGTGACAGCTCACAATATTTTATAGATCATTCATTCATCATTAAAATTGAACAAGCTTTATTTCCTACATTTCCTGTGACAGCTACCGCCGTAGGTGCTTCATTACCACCGCTTCCAATTCTGCCTACCCTCTCACTACGAGTGCCTATTAAAAGCTTACATTACGAAGCATAGACTCCAATTACGCTGGCGTCACGTGCCACGTAATTATTTATCGCCATTACGACGCGTAATCACCACGGCGGGTGTCGTCGATAGCCAACAAATAAAACCTTTTTTTTTTTAATCCATGTCATGTAAACAGCCAGCGATTTAGACGCCTTCGCTTTTTAAAAAGTAATGCTGATGCTCGTTGGCGACAGTTGGCGCGATGTTTATGGTTCAGAATTTGAATGTTGGAGATACAAATGGATAAGCAGGCTTACACAAAATCATGCAATATTTTAAATATTGATTAGCGGATTCTAAATTTGAATTTTATTTTTAAATATCTCAAGTGTTATTTTATTTTTAAATCCACTAATTAATATCTAAACTGAGCTTAGGATTAAAAACTTTGTTTGAATTTAGATGAATATGTTTAAAACTGACTACCAATAGGTACTTGCCGTACACTGGGACGACTTGGATACCTTTCTTCGGACACAACAAAAGAAAGGACAGTGAGAGGTCTTTACTCAGGAGTGGGACAAAACGGGTTATTTTTTAAAAAGAACTAGCAATACGGGTAGAATTCAAATTACTAGCAATCTTGTTAACCCCTCCAAGCTAAATATGCTTGTAGTGTAATGGCTGCGGTTCGAACCCGCGACCCCTCGATCACAAGCCCGACTCTTAGCCATTAGACTATTGATTGATTTAAAAAACATGCCCACACATACATGAGAAATTCAATGTGCGGCAACGTTTATAAAAAGCAAGAAAAATATATTATTTTATTATTTTACATTCTTCATTATTTGATTTATACTTTCAAAAGACGCAGCTAGCTAAAAAACAACCAAATAAAAAAAACTAACAGCAATGCTCGACCCGACTACCCGACCTATTCACTGACACTAGAAAAACTTAACAAGGCATTTTGTTTACTTTTTTTAACGATATCAACTGTGCATAACCAAGTTCGGGTCACAAGACAGGGCGAATGTCCCTACGACGAGAAGCGAGCGCCCGCGCGCCTGCTCGCCGTGACGTAATCGCGTCCTTTCTAAGCGATTGCGCTCACTTCACGCGCGACTTACGCACAATCAATTTATTTTCAATTTTTTACGCAGCCTGCGAAAGGATAGCAGTAATGCAATAGAATTTTAGAAGGGTATGTTTGTTTTAAATTTGCTGTTTGGTTTAATTTGTATTTTTAATTTATAAAATATACCTAGGACTAAACTTAAAGCTTAGGCTTTTTATTGATAATACGCTCGAGCTTGACCACTATCTCACCTGCTGATAAGCGATAATGGAGCGAAAGGAAGTGTCAGACGTCTACTGACTAAAAACCCACTCAACTCCTTCAGTTGCCGTTTTGGTCCTGGTCCAGCAGGCAATGGCCCCCAGGCTATAGCTATCAGGAAACGAATTCCACTACTAAAAAACTTATTAGAATTCTTAGGTATTTGTATTTGTTGCCGGGAGTTGCGTGAACGCTCTAACGTGGTACCGCAGCCCCCGAACGCATTGCCCATGGGCCACTGAAGAAATAGGGTGGGTTTTAGCGAGTAGAAGTCTGAGTTTCCCTAGTCCCTTCCACTCTGCTAAGATTGGAAGGAGACATTTCATAATTTTTCCTTCGAAAAATACAGATTTGTTAAACAACAACATTTTAACCAGATTTATATAACAATTTTTGCTGACTTACCAGTCATCTGATTCATACGAAATGTATTGACAAAACATTTCAGAATCACGTTTATTACTGAATAGTGATAGAATAGTGAAGTGTCATTCGTGTGCCAATAATTCTCTACACCAAAACATGTCTCAAACATTTACTACGACAATTGTCTAAAACAATATTACTGTTTTCCAACTGCGCTGTGTTCTTACCACGTAACGGCTCCAAATTGGATGTCTGGCCGATTTACGCGTGACGTGGGATTGAGATTGCCATCTTTTAATTCGAAGGGTTTCCAAGACTTCGTGATTTATCGTAGTACGTTCTCTTGATTTCATCGTAGAATTAATACAATACGACGGATAGTAATGGGGTTAATTTCATTTCATTGATTTATTAATAACAAGCCTCCATTGTGTTAAATAGCCTAAAGCCTAATTAAAATTCATGAGAAAGGTTGTGTTTTAACTCAAAAAAAAAACCTACGTCGACAAATTTTTATAATTTATTTGACAAGGTGGATGTGGTCTGGATCATGAGTTGTTGCTGAATCGAATAGCTTTTAATGGTATTCGCGATAACTTGTTGCGATGGTTCATCTCGTACATCACTAACCGGTGTCAACGGGTTGTTATTAACGGATACCACTCTCATGCTACTTGTGTTACAACTGGTGTCCCACAAGGTTCTATTCTCGGTCCTTTTTTATTCACTATCTTTATAAATAACTAGTTTCCGCCCGCGACTTCGTCCGCGTGGAAAAAAAAAATCCCCCGATTTTGAAACATGCTTCATTAGTGCTCCGATCCTATTGGTCTTAGCGTGATGATATATAGCGTATATATCTTCCTCGATAAATGGGCTATCTAACACTGAAATAATTTTTCAAATCAGAACCGTAGTTCCTGAGATTAGCGCGTTTAAGCAAACAAACAAACTCTTCAGCTTTATAATATTAGTACAGATATTGGTAACTGTTTTCATCATTCCAAATTTTTTAGCATATTAGTGTAACAGTCATGCATGAACAGCTCACCTCATAGTGACTGTAAGGTCTTAGTCATTACTGGTAATTTGTGAACAGCGTTGTGGGCTACATTATTACTTGAGTTTTTTATGTTTTTCTATTTGTAATTTTGCATTTTGTAGCTGTTTGTTGTTCCTATTTAATAAAATAGAAATAATGTTAAGTAAGTCATAAAAGATGTTATTAATCTTTGAGTTTTGTTAATAGGGATTTAACACTGAATAATGTCTTATGTTACTAAAGAAAAGTAGATAGATAGATAGACAGATAACCCCACCCATTACACTATTACCGTAACCCAATCCAGACACAAGCATATTTAGCTTAGTTAGAGGGATTGCTAGTAATGTGAATTCTACCCACATTGCCAAAATCTTCTAGGCCATCCTCCCTACTTTGATCAAGTGTAAATACAATTTCATGAAATTCGCCGTCATTTGATTGATTTTCACATATCAAATTCTAACCTTACCTAAAAAGAGCAAAATACACAACACTAGAATTTAAAAACCGCCCTAACACCTGCCGTTATGTAAAACTAGACTTTATTACCCCGCCGCAGATTTCAAATTAAAAAGCGCATCAAACCATTATCGCAAATAATTCGAATGTTTGTGTACTTTCACTAATTTCAATGAAATCCGAAACGAATGTTTATTTAAAAATCCGGATTTCATTTGTTTTTAAATCTCCTCAAATAAATTGAGCAAAACACGTCGGAAACGTTAAAAGCTATCACTTTTTACATTTCTCCGTTTCTTTTCAAATTAATTAAGTAAAAAAAGAAAAAACAATTAGACATTATACGTTTTTATTCAACTTCCTGTAACCATCACAAAAAAGAAAATAAGACAAAGGAAAATAAATTAAATTGTAATTTGAACGTTTCGGAAAAAAATTGTTTCCAACAAACGCCTAACGAGTTTATTCAATAAAAAGTGGCTTTCTATTACACCGAATCGTAATTTAACACAATTAATTTCTTTGAAGAACTGCAATGAGTTGTCTTATTGCCGTTCTTCAATTCTGCGGTGAACTATTGTTTGCATGCTTGCAAAGTTTTTAAAGTGTAAAAGTGTAGTGTTTAAAAGCATATATTTCTGCTAACTTGAACATGTTCTCTCGCCGCGATTGTCCTTAAATACAATATCACTACATATATCGCCTAAAAATTATCACCAAATTCATGACAAGAAACGAAAACATATGTTTTCGTGCTAGTTTTAAAAAAATCTCACAATTGAATATTCAATATGAGACGGTATAATTCGTTAGTATTCAAATCGGTGTAAAAGACTCCATCCTAAAACTTGATTAAATAAAATTATTTATACAAAAAATAATTCGTAGAGGCATTTCTTCTATAATAATATTGTCTGTGACTGACACCGGTTTACCCCAAAGAAAAGCTTATTTAATCAAATACAAATTGTATTACAATACTTTTTCTTGTTTTAGTCTAGATTTGGTTCTCGTTTAGCGAGAACTTGCTCGACATTTATTATTCTTGTCGTGAATCTTAAATTGGTTTTATTTTGGTATAGCCGTGCTTTAGTTTTGAACTCTCCTGTCATACAATATTGTATCTTCTTTTTAAATTAGCGATTAATTAATATATTGTGTTTGTATATTATCGATGTAAAGTGATGGCCTGAAACACAGGTTTTTTTTTTTTATAAACCTACATCAGGCTGGTCGCTACATTATAGTAAGCAGTATATTTGACCTCTATTGAAAATAAGATAAATCACCATTTTACCAATGTTTTTCAAGCACTTAAATTTATCCTTTAAGAACTATTATATATATTTATGTTCTGGACTATATGTACTTTTCTGTAAACATGTTATTTGAGTAAATTACTATTTATTTATTTATTTAATAATGCACTACCCAACGAGCACATTAGTGGAAATAGCAGCCTATTTTGTCACTTTGGGCTGTAAAATAGCGGTTTAAGGGTTCAAAAAGCAGTTCAAAGTTGCATATCTGCATCCGTAAACGTCTATAGCTATAAAAGTTACTTAAGGTGCTATAAGCTGAATCAAATACTACCCTAGCCTTCACAGTAGTCCACGGTATAACTCATTTACCACTTACACCTTTATATGAGAGTTACGAAGGTCATTCTGCCACTCACAGCTGCACAGTGGTTTCCATTGTAACTTTTATAGGTTATAGTTATAGTAACCACTATTATACTACCATAAGTTTCATTATAGAAATAATAGAAACTTTATGCATACTATAGTTACAAAAAAATCATCAGTGTAACTAAGGACTTTAGTAGCAATAGTCATTCCTTGCAGGCTCAATCCATTCGTTGTCATCGTCCATTTTACAGCCGCTTTTGTTACTATTATAAAACATTTAATAAAAATGGATGCTAAACGAATAAGTACGTAACTAGATCTTATAACCTCAAAAACAGGAAAATTGGAGCTTTTTGTGGCTGTGAGTTGCACTAGGGGAACAAAAATAACTGAAAGCGTTAGAAGGGTGAAAATTAGCGCTATGATTCTCAAAAGGGAGTTATTAGAGCTAAAACTGCAGGTTATGACTACATTACAATGACGCCATGATTTTTTAAGAAAACTTATAATTCACTTGCAAAATTGAGTTGATATACATTGGTTTTTCAGTTAAATGTGCATTAAATGTACCGGTAACCGATTGGTTACCGGTACATTTTATGCCGATTGGCCACTTGCGAATAGTAAGTTATCGACACGTAAAAACACGGAAATAAAATTTATTATGTATAACAAATAAAAAATATCACATATCATTTGTTAATTTTTTAAATATCATAAAAGCGCGTTAAAATTACTCGAAAATTATCTTATATATCTACAGTAAACTGGACAGCGTTTTAAATATCTTTATATATCTTGCTAATACAGAATACAAACTTTTACTTCTTTTTGTTTTATTTTCATGATGGCGACGAAAACACTTTACCAAAATATTACAAATAATGTCAACTGAATATATACAATAAAGAACTATAATCAATTCATTCGTTCAAAGTAGTTCAAAATCATTCAAAAGTAGCGATACGAGAGCTTTAGTATAGCGTTAATAAATCGTTATAGCTATTAAGGAACCTTTATGCAACCGTTGTGCAGGTTAAATGGAACTTTAGGTTGCATAAAATGGCGCCCAAATAGCGCTAAAGCGGCTGCTTTAAGTCTGTAGTAGACGCTCTAGCGCTTACGTCTATTACCATAAGTAATAATCGGATACGCTCCAAAGCCCTAATGCAGCCCATTTGTGCTAGTTGGGTAGCTTTTGCCCGCGACTTCGTCCGCGTGGGAGAATTCCCCGCGTAAATCCTAATCCCGTGGAAATTTTGGGGATGAAGAGTAGCCCATGTCATATTCCGAAAGATGAAAACTTAGAAAATCTGCTCTAATCTAGCTCTGCCAACGTGGAGGGCAAAAGGTCCAGAGGGAGATTCCCATTAAGACGGTCGAACCAACTGAAGCAGAGCAGCTCCCATAGGTTCGAGGAAGACAGACCGCAAAAAATTTTAAAGCCTGACAAATCGCTGAGCGAAGAATGGTGATCGCGATCTTCAGTCATGAAGGGTCGACCACAGAGAGAGATTCTAAGATGTCAACTACTTTTTTTAAATATTTGATAGGCTTAGTTTTGACCATAATCTCACCTGATTTTAAGCGATGATGTGATCGAAGGTGAAGCACGCTTGCCTAAATGTAACCTATTCACTCTTGACTTAAAGACTCCAGCAGGGAATTGCACTGCTTAGCCGTACGCACAGTGAAAGTATTCCCAAAACGTTTCGTGCGTATGGGTGGGATGTCCACCATGTAACGATGGCCCATCGCCGTTTGTCTTGTAGTCCGATGATGGAACGGACTTGGTGGAATAATACTGTGCAATTCCATCGCACACTCCCCGAAATGTAACCGATAGAAAACTGATAGGCTTGCAACACGTTGCCGATTTCTACCTACCTAATTTTATTGAGATCCGTTCAGTAGTTTTTGCGTGAAAGAGCAATAAGCATACATACATCCTCACAAACTTTCGCATTTATAATATTAGTAAAATTATGTGTATGTGACTGACGCGTTGGCCTAATGGTCACAAGCGCTAATGCTAAGCCCGTCTCGAATTCAATTTCTGGTTCGAGCAAAAAGTTCTACTGGGTTTTTCTATTAGAAATTTCTCAATAGTAGCCCGATATTTAGAAATTGATGGTGTGATACCAACGGGAAACCACGTTAAGCCATTGATTCCGCGACTGACCTCTGTCAGCTAATAACGTCTAGTGCCCAGATAACGCCTCTAACCCAAATGACGCCCAATTACCCCAGATAATGGGAAAAAGGCTATGAGACATAAGTATGCGCATACATTTGTGTACTGGTTTGTTTTGTTTTTGCGTGTGTCTAGTTCTTGGGGATGTGCACAGAGATAAGTCACAAATTGAATTTATTTCACTTTACTTATTACAGATTATAATAGTTCTCGACACCACTGGCTTAACGTGCTTACCGAGGCACGGGGGTTATCACACCACTTCCAAACTCCGGGCTTCTGCTGAGAAATTTCTAACAGAAAAAACCCATAACACCCGACCTCTTGCTCATTACAGATTACCGAGATACAAGATAGTACTGAAGTGCGCGTGTGTCTATAATGCACACAACACAATGTAATATAACAACTAAGGCTAAGGTATATTTATTGACGTGACAACGTCTTATAATTCGATGAAGCTGGGTGCACGCACGAAAATACATGACTCATGCGGCGTTACCTCGCTCTGAGGCGTTCCATCGCTCTGAGGCGTTCCATCGCTCTGAGGCGTTCCAAAGCAAATCAAATTGGATCTACAAGTTGACATTTATGTATGACTCAACGAGTCAAGTACTAGGCTATCATAAAACGGTAAGAGATGACGTCACTGTGTAGGGATTCTTTGACATTTATGTATGAATCAACGAGTCAAGTACTAGGCTATCATAAAACGCTAAGAGATGACGTCACTGTGTAGGGATTCTTCCATTGTAATGAGAAGTGCAGTAATAGTGATGTAAAATTAAAATTTTCTTTTGAAAAATGCAACCATTCCATCAGTATTTTCTTATGACGTTGTCACGTTCAACTATCGTCAGTAAACCGACTTTACAGACAATAGATTTTTTTAAATTGATATAAGGCGAAGGCGAATGATAAACGCGAGTTTGACCACCTTCTCGCCTGATGATAACTGACGATGTGGTTGGAGAAGAATCACGGTTACCTAAAAGTAACCTATTCACTATTGACTTAAATAAGACCTAAATACTTTTTGTACCTTTTCAATTTTTTTTATTGTTACTAGGCTCGCTTTTGACCACCATCTCACCTGATGGTAAGGGATGATGTGGTCGAAGATGGAGCACGCTTGCCTAGAAGTAACCTATTCACTCTTGACTTAAAGACTCCCAGGCTATAGCGATCAGGAAACACAGACTCCGGCAGGGAATTACACTCCTTAGCCGTATTAATGAATGCTAGGAATCTAATAACTGAACAATAAGAAGAAAATAGAAATACGAAATAATACTTTTTCTGCATTCACTAATCCTGCATCCTAATATCCAGGATTTTCCAGTCTGACTTTTCTCAGAGTCAGCCAATAATGCCACTTACTTATATTCCTCACACCATCTGTTACAATATACTAGGGACTTGAACCCGGTGAAATCCAGATAGAATGAGCTTCTCCATATCTTTAACTCTTCATAAATTACACAATCTTCTGGCAATGCTTTTCACCACGGAATAGATGAATAAGGTTGGAATGGTAATGTGGGCGTGGCGAGCGCGCCACATTTATGATACGAAAGCTCGACCGATTAATTCATTCACCTCGTTTAGTGCGCTTCGGATTACTTCGGAACACAGAGCTCTGCTTTAAAATGCCGTGTTGTGCAATTATAACCTGTAAATCTGATAGCTATAACCTGGGGTCTTTAAGTCATAGGTCACTTCTAGGTAAGCGTGCTTAATCTTCGACCACATCATCGCTTACCATCAGGTCAGAGGGTGGTCAAACAAATCAATATAAATAAAGATAATTGTAGCCCCGAAATAAATTAATCTTACAATCTAAGTTATTCTATTACGTATCCTATTTTTATATTTTAAGAAAGCCATGACCCACATCTTTGCTTGTTTTTCAAGGCGCGAAGACAGCTCGATTTGTTAAAGCCATTGTAGGCAAGCGTAGCATAGTTAAGCAGAGATCTAAATGTCTATCAAGCTTTATTTATTTACACTTTTATTACATAGGTACAAAAGCGGACTTAATGCAGTAAAATTACCTACATAATATTACCAGCCAGCATATGTACGTTAACGCTACCTTAGTACCAACGTAAACAAAACCTTCCAAATTCAAACTCGTCCCGTCATCCGTCATGCACCGGTGCTCAATTGTCACCGACATCTCGTCGACGACGCACGTCTGAAATCAACGCGGCACGTAGCAATGATTTTCTTTTTCTCTGTTCTCCACGAAATTTGCTTGCGAACACGCTACGAGCCGTTTGTCTTACTCCAAGGAACCGTAAATCCGTGACTGAAATAACTTCGCGACAGTTTTCTTAAGGAAAATACCTTATTGAGTTGAAATGCCGTAGAGAATATGAACTGTCATACACAGTAGATTCTATCTAATGCTCCACTGTTTCAAGGATTCCACCGTAGTTTATCTTTATGGGAGGGATTTGAAATATTAGAATATTCAAATTATTAACGGGTTTGCTGCGTGTTAAGCTTCGAGAGATTAATAAATCAAAGATATAACAGGATAATATTTTCACAGTTTAAATTTTCCCTTTATTGTCGGTTATGAAAGGGAGAGATTACTGTTGCACAAACTCAACCGCTTTTCCTAGAAGCTTAGATATTGCGTGGTTGCTTTTTACGATGTGGAAAACCACTAAAAAGGGATTTTCATAAGCCCGTGAGAACATAAAAAGGACGGTTATTCAACTGAAGGGGAACAAAGTAATGTGACGTGTTCTTGTCGTTAATAGAATTGCTTTTTTATTGCAGTAAAGAATTACTCAGTTAAAAAAATATATAATAGGTTGGGGAAAAAGTTTCTACGCATTTTTTAAGAAAATTCAAAACATTTTTTAATATAGTTTATTTACATTTAACTAAAGTATACAGTAGGTACCA
Source organism: Tholera decimalis (assembly GCA_943138885.2). NCBI lineage: Eukaryota > Metazoa > Arthropoda > Insecta > Lepidoptera > Noctuidae > Tholera > Tholera decimalis. The sequence continues at coordinate 7,895,903 of OW964555.2, forward strand.
TTTTGTTCGATAACTTTTTGCCATCTTGTAGGTATGGACATGATCCCATTGCTATAGAAATTTTGGGACTTCTTATCAAAATACCGCGACAAGTGGTTTTGGCAGTCCTCTCGTGATGTTAACCTGACACTACCTATAGAATTCTGAAGAGACCGAAACAGGTGAAAATCTGAAGGTGCAAGGTCAGGACTATACGGCGGATGCATTAACACCTCCCAGCCAAACTCTCTTAATTTTTGCTGAGTGGCTAAAGATGTGTGAGGTCTAGCGTTATCATGAAGAAAAACCACACCCCTTCTGTTGATTAATTCCGGCCGCTTTCTCTCAACTTCTTGCTTTAATCTCATCAGTTGTTCGCAGTAGAGTTCAGAATCGATGGTCCCGCCTGGTGGTAACAGCTCATAATGAATAATGCATTTCCAATCCCACCACATACACAGCATCACCATGTTGCGAGTTAACCCGGATTTCGCCACAGTCTGTGAGGCCTGACCGGCCTTTGACCACGACCTTTTTCGCACGTTCTTGTCATACATGATCCACTCTTCATCACCAGTTATCAGCTTCTTCAAAAACGGTTCGGTTTCATTACGTCGTAATAAAGAACCACAAATGAGTACACGGTTCATTAGGTTTCTTTCAGTGAGCTCGTGAGCCCAATTATCGAGCTTTTTTGTGTACCCATTTTTTTTCAAATGCGCCAAAACTGTTTTCTGATCAATTCCCAGTTCTTCAGCTACGTCGTAACTACTGACATGGCGATCTTGCTCCACTTTTTCAAAAATGGCATCCATTTTATCCGTAATAGGGCGACCAGAGCGACGTGCATCTTTGACATCAAAATTTCCGGATTGAAAACGCTTAAACCAAATTTGTGCTACTCTCACAGACACTGCACTAGGTCCATAAACATCGCAATTTTTTTTCGCGGCTTGCGTTGCATTTTTACCTTTTTTTCTTTTTTGTAGTAAAATTTTAAAATGTATCGAATTTCTTCATTAGATTCACTCATCTTGACAGTACGAAAAACAAATGAAAATCACAGATTTTCCTAATTAGAATTTGTAATTATGTTCTTTAAAATTTAAACTTTCAATGATACCAAAACCAGCCAGATACAAATAGTATAGCCAAAGAGATTTTATTACAAGTTCATACATACTATAATGCGAAAAGACATTTTCTCCAACCTTATATATTTATCACCATACAATTATCTTTACAGCTTTATCGCCTAATGCGATAATGCAGTCTAATTTTATAAAATTAACAGCTTTCGATCACTCCTACTACAATCTACATTCTACATGTCTACGTCACAGTACAATAAAATAAGTCTATGTCTTCTGCTATACTATTGAATTCAAGAAGCTTGCTTTCATTAAAGAACTATTTTGAAACCGCTTAGATTTTTAAACAATTTTTTTAAATTATTGTACTATTATACATACTCCAACTTCAAGTAAAGCCTCAGTAACCTAATGCCTTTTTTTTCCTCTGGCAGGGAAAATCATCGAATGACTTCTCCCGCTCTGGGTGGAGCAGAAGGGAGTGTCAGACTTCTACTGACTAAAAACCTATCCTGTTCCTTCAGCTGCCCTTAAGTTTCGGGGCCACGGTATCTCGTTAGAACATTCCCGCAACCCCGGCAGGCAATGGCCCTATAGGACCCCGTCACTGGTGCTGACAGCTCTTTGAGGCGCGTGTGGAACACAACGCGCCTTCGACCCGAGCCTGGTCCTTACCGGACGGTGAGCTACCCATGTTCGCCGTCTGCAAGCCCGCGCCTACGGTAGCCGGAGATCTGCACGCGATCCCCGACGCCCGGGGTGTCTCCCGCGGCGGCTGTGGCGTGAGGAAGAGAGATGCCTCTCCCTCGCGCGTTCGGCCTCCTCTTTTGCTAGCATGACTGCTTCGCAGGAGGAGGCGACTGCATCCCATTCCCTCTCGCTCCGCACCATGGTCTGAACCAGGGCTGGGCGCGAGAGGTCACCGCCGGCGATCGCCTCCACTAGGACACGGCGGTGCTCCTCCCAAACAGGGCACACCTCGACCGTGTGCTCCACCGTGTCCTCCGGGTGGTCCTCACAATGATGACACCCGGGCGCGTCCTCCCGCTGTATCCGAAACAGCCATGTCCGGTTAGCATTATACTATTGCCCTGAACTCACTCCAGACACAACCATGATTAGCTTAGCTGGAGGGATTAACAAGATCGCTAGTAATGTGAATTCCACCATATTGTTAGTTCTCTTTAAAAAAAATCTCATCGAGAGCTCTCACTATAAACCCATCCAGAGTAGGTACAATAAAATAAGACTGTCTTCTGCTATACTATTAAATTCATGAAGTGTGCTTCATTATCCATTAAAAAACTAATTTGAAACTATTTTGATTTTTTTTAAAGTAAAAAATATTTTATATTATTGTTCTATTAATTAAACCCTTCCTTTTTTTTCAAAAACATGGTAAAATATCTCTATCTATTTCTTTAATTTTTTTACTATCTTTCAGTTTTTTTTTATGTATATGTATTGAGTATGTAGTTTATTACTATTGTATTATTATGTAAATAGTACAATGGACTACCCGCATATTCATTTTCTCCTGCTGTGTCAAATCCATCCTAAGGTGGTCTGTAAAAGATCGCTTTTAGCGTTAAGACCGCCCTTTGTAACATCCTTTGTAGTTTTTAAGTCCTTATTTAATTCTGTTTTGGTGTACACTAAAGCGTATATATATCTATTATACATTCTCCAAATAACACTCCACAGAACAATACCAGCCATGAATCTGCGTCCACAATTCAAAAAAATTCAAAAATAAACTTAAAAAGGAATTCAATTGTGATTCCCGACATGCGAGCCTCGGGCGCTAGCATGTTTCTTTGCACGTCGTAAAAATGTCTCTCCTCGCCCCTCCTTCACCCTCTGATACATATAATAGAAAGGTACAGAAGGACAACTCCACAGCAATAAGCCCTGGCTGGAGGCTTTAATTAATTAATTAAGGCAACCACAGGCAAGCCCGGTTAAGCAGCCGATAACCTCAGAGGTTGACCAGATGCAACACATAAAAAAAGATTAGTCTGGCACTCGGTGACTGCCGCGGTAAAGCTATTGCATAACATTTTTTTATCAACTTATGCAATTATAATTATTTATTTATCTTATTTATGTAGTATTTTTTTTTCTTTTATTGAATAAATGAGAAGTTAATATTGTTTAAAATATTTTTATTATCTTACAATACATATAGGTTCTTCAGGAATTTTTATCATTGAAACTATAGGTTTATTAGCAGCTAGTCTACACGCATACGTCTAGTCGCACGCACACAAACACCGTGCCGAAGTTTTCCGAACTGAAACGACGTTAGACGATGCACGGCTTTGAACGCCGCACCGCTGTGCCGGTCGGAGTGGGAGGTGTTAGGTTTATTTTCGTTACAGAATTATTTGATTCGGTCGCCGCGCTCAAAGCTCGCGATAAAAGCTATGCAATTGCTTAAAAGATAACCCCCAGAGCAATGAACGCCGCTACGGTAAACCGTGAAGGTAAGCATTATTGTGTATAATAATTAACAGGATAGTAGTCAGATTCATGTAGCGTGTTTCACAAAAAAAATCCAATCAAATCACTGTAACAGATCTCAGATTAAAATAATCATTCTACAACATAATTATCTGAAGAAAATATCCTAGAACGGTGCAATGTCCTAACAAAAGCAAAACTATATAAAATAGCTCTTTGCGTAGAACCTCAAGGAGTGCGAACACACGCTAGCGACTGACAATTGTTTGATGACTGGTACCTACTGGTACCGATGAACATAGTATAACTGACATTAAAACGCCTTACCTTTTCATATTGACATTTTTGAAAATATTCAGTGATTTAAATTTCTATTTAATATTCAAAAATCTATTAAAAACGAAAATAATTGGTACGTATAGCAGTTTTTATTAAGTTGACACCAGTTTTTTTTTGCCCCTTTATTTATACCTATTACCTTCTATATAAACTTATTTAAACATTTTGTTTCAGTGTAGATTTTGTTTTCAATTGTTATTCTTGTATTGGTGGCTTAAGACGTACATCGCAGTCAAGACAGGCCTAAGAAGCGTGATAATCTTGACTCATTTTTAACGGAAAAAGCTGCTGACAAGGCTGTCTAGATAGATTTGGGGAGGCTTTTGATCAGCAGAGGGACAGTATAGGTTACGTTAGTAACTTATTAGTAATCTGTGGTATAGGCTAGCTACAAAAAGAATCTTGTATTGTGGCTTAGTCTTACGTGGGAAATCGTGAACTTTTCTGAACTTCGTGTCATTGTGATTTCTATTCGAGTATAAGAGTGTAAATGCTTGTTTATGCTCGTTGTGTAAACTAAGACTTCTGCTCCTTTCAACTCTGAGCTCCTGGTACCATCGTCCTCCCCCTTTTGAGAGTAGACAAAAGAAATAGCGCGTGACGTGAATGGGCCCCGACACGGATTGATGTCCACGGACTAAGCAGGTTTTTAATAATAATAAAAAATTGGCGCGAAACGATAAATGACGTTCTTAGATTTTATGAAAGCTTTGTTAATAGGGTATGCCCTATAAAGTAGCTGAGTTCCCTTTATATTTCCTTGAGTATAAACTTATTTTACAGAAAAGTTTTTTTTACTGTACAATTACATTTATTTTTAATATTAAAAACTAAAACATAGCTTCAAAAATTCGTCATCACATCTGGTAGCTTAGTTGCTTATTGAATCATTCATCACCCAAATCATTTTGAGTTACTTTACAGGAGATTGAGATGAACCTGAGTAAAATAGAATCTTCATCTTCGACCATATCATCGCTTATCATCAGACGAGACGGTGGTCAAACGCGAACCATCAACAATAATTAAAAATAGATAAACTTTGATTACGGCCCAGTTCCTCTCATAGAGATGTTCGTCCGTTTGAGATGAATAATTTAAGCAGTGTTTTTCACTCCCCTGTAAGACAAAACGTTTTGGGAATAGTTTCATTATGCGTACAGCTAACGAGTGGAATTCTCTGCCGGAGTCTGGATTTCCTGAAAGCTATAACCTGGGAGTCTTTCATTCAAGAATGAATTGGTTACTTCTAGGCAAGTGTGCTGCATCTTCGACGACATCATCGCTTAACATCAGGTTAGATGGTGGTCAAACGCAAACCTATCAAAAAAACAAATAGAAAGACAAAAAGAATATGACAGTGTTTTTCAAGAAGTGAGTATATACAAGACAGATAGTGAAAGCTGAACTCCATTGGTTCCTCTGATTACCTTAGCGATACGAAACCCTAAAAATATTCCGGCTGTATATTCTAGTCGAGATATTATTTGACAGCCGCTGGCAAAATCTAGTTTCAAAACGCACCTGAATATTCTGAGTTCGTCCCCTAACTGCACCAAATAATTATTTACGCTGACCGCAGCGGCAAGGAGAAAACATATATTCAGAGTTTCGGACCTGCATATACTGTTTGCCCCATATTGTATGATTAGGTTATGCTTGTCCATCAACCAATTCTTAGGATTACTTTAAATATAAGATTGTAAATTACTTCAAATTCCTATTTTTTTACCTTAATATGAAAAGAATCTGTCGGTCAGTTGCACACAACACGTTGACTTTGTAACTAAAAATAAGATATTGACCCCCAAATGTAATTACTTTTTTGCAACGATATTATATCCCATACGTGTAAAGGCAATTGGAACGCTTTATTTATTTATTTTGCCTTTATTTAAGCCCATAAAACCATAGTGTTAGCAAAATAAAACTTAGAAACTGTATTTATACCTATGTATATACAATTCACTTTGCATATGAAGCTGGTATTAAACACCGGGTTTACAAAGGCAAGTTTCCTCAGTGTTTAATGCATGGATTATCCATTTCATCACTCAATGTATTTAGAATACCGTTGGAGCTCCTCCGCACCCTGCCTAACATTGACGCAGCTCTTAAACTGATGATAGCATACAATTCATCAACACGAGCGTTTGCGAATATTAGTGGTGCAGAACAGAAACGGGGGAGGACCATCAGCATCCAAAAACAATTTTTATCTATACTTATAATAAATCTGTAGAGAGGTCAATTCTGTACATGAAATATATTTCCAAAATAACTATCAGGGGGTGATTAGGGATTGATACTGATGCCAAAAATGCAATCAGCAAAATTTTTGTCTGTCTGTCTGTATGTATAACCGTTATAGAAACAAAAACTACTCGACGGATTTTAACGAAACTTGGTATAATTATTTTTCATACTCCTGAGCTGGTTATAGTATACTTTTCATCACGCTACAATCAATAGGAGCAGAGCAGTGAAGGGAAATGTTGGGAAAACGGGAGAAGTTACTCCATTTTTTAAGCTTCCGTCACGTGTGCAACATTAATGGTTAAAGCTACACAGAAATCATTTCATGTCGGAAATGTTCTCCTTAAAATTATATAAAAATATCCCACGACAGCATATGTCTATCTTTTATGGTTGACTCACAATAACACGTGTAACTCCCGATAGCTTAGCAGTTCGAAGCTTTCTGATTATAATATTTGTCTACTCTCACGTTTATAACACTCTCAGTCACCCCTAATTGAAAAAGTTAATATTATTAACTATTCCATAAAAAATAATCATATAAATCGGTATAGAAACACCAAAGTTATACATGAAATACGCTAATAATAAGCCATCGCACGTGAATACTGAATCATGCTATAAGGATTATTTTTGAGAATCGGTCGCCGCGCTCGACGCGTCTCGCGGCCGAAGGTATAAAAAGATGGGGCGTCCGACCGCGAGCTTCTTCAGCTACCCCGTGCGATTACCATATATAAAATACTTTATTTTCAGACCAAAGTCCATATAGAGATACATTTACACATAAACAAAAAATAAACACAAATCTATATATATAAAAGAAAGTCGTGTTAGTTATACTATTTATAACTCAAGAACGGCTGAACCGATTTAGCTGAAAATTGGTAGAGAGGTAGCTTAGAACCAAGAGACGGACATAGGATATTTTTATCTCGGAATTCCCATGGGATCGGGATTTACGTGGGAAAAACCTCCCACGCGAACGAAGTTGCGGGCAAAAGCTAGTACTAAATAACGCAGGACATTGTAAGTGTGCTGCGTAAAGCCCATCCACAGGCTACACTTGTAGAAAGTTTGGGAAGTCTTGAAGTGGGAATCCTTCCACACTTGCAACGCGAAAACCTGTGAACCAACATATTACAGCGAACTGCCAACGACCTGCGTTCCCTCTCTATATCAGCATCATCAGATAGGAATTCTGCCTTAACTCATACAGATTTGGCAAGACTTAAACTTTGTACGGGGCCATGACCCACATGTAGTGTACTCACTCCTCATAAAACGTTGACAAAAGCCAGAGGCATTAAATGAAAACCCATGTATCATTTTAAAGCTACACACCAAAGATCAAGAGAAGCAATAGTTTAGTCAAAGGAATTTTTTGAAGTAATTTTTTAGTTAAAACACGATGTATTTTCCCGAGCAGCTAACATAGTTATCTCGAGTTATACTTATACACCTTAAATTCACGCTACGATGCCGCTCTGCATCATAAGTTCGCAATAAAAACAAGGAAGTTTTACTTTGATTAATTATTCAGCTATTTAAGTTCTTTGAAACAAGTTTTTCGTATTTTTCTCCTAAACGTTTTTTTTAATGGTTTTAGATTAACCGTAAGCACGTATAGTATACAGCGTGGCAATTAGGTTATCACATTAATTGAAACCACGTACTCTATATTAGGTATTTTATCATATACAATTAAAATAATTTAATAATAAACAATATCATAGCCGTGAGACCTTTTTTGCCATTTTAATATTTCTCAACATCATGTATTGCATAAACGTAATCAGCTGACCAATCACCCGGCGCGTGCTCCGCCGGCGCCGGTGCCACGGTGTTGCCGCTTTTACAGGTCAGTAAACTAATATTATAAAGTATTATTTATTTTTACCAATAACGCCATTTATTTTGTTTGAAAAATGCATGTTCTTAATTTTAGTAAAATTATTTCTTTTCTTATTTAAACGGACTAATAACAACTCTTAATACCAGCTGTACAATTTAATATAATGACCTAATCGCCACCCTGTATATGGTTTAATGTAATGCCTCTCGATTTTATGTTAACGTTGTATAAACCAAGAAAATCTCCACATATGGGTCACGCACAGAAAACCCATTAGGAAACGCAATGAATCATGGAGATATTTTTTTACGAAGGAGGCTGTATATGACGGGTATAAAGAACCTACACAGTATAGACACCACTTTATATGAACTGCATATTATGCAGCCACCACTTTATAAACTTGCCACAGACTATTAATTCAATTAAGACCCGGGGCCATTGGGACGCTGCATCGCTAAATTAATCCTTTTACCTACCATATGTTGGTAAAATGGATAGTAGGCATGGATGCGTTATTTATTTTTAAGTAGTTCATTTTTATTTTGCAAAATTGAGGTTGAAATTTTCCTTGTTTCTTCTCACTTATATTGTTACAAAATTAAAATAAACATTATCCTACACGCCGCAATTGCGGCGGAAAGACCCCTCGTTGAGGAGTGGCTAGATCGGCGTCACGGCGTCCTGACCTACCGCATGACGCAGGTCCTCACCGGACACGGAAGTTTCGGGAGGTACCTGTGTCTGATGGGAAAGGAGGAAACGCCTGGGTGTCACCACTGCGAGGGTCGCCCTGAGGACACCGTAGAGCACACGGTGCAAGACTGCCCCGCCTGGGCAGAGCACTGACGTGTCCTCACGGCGGCGATAGGCGGAGACGTCTCGCGCCCGGCATTGGTCGAGGCCATGCTGCGGGGCGAGAGGGAGTGGGAAGCGGTCGCCTCCTTCTGCGAAGCAGTCATGCTTCCGAAGGAGGAGGCGGGTCGCGTGAGGGAGAGGATGGCGTCCTCCCTCCAGCCCAGCCGCAGTGGTAGACGCCCACGGCGTCGGACGTCGGCCGACGATCGTAGGCGCGGGCATGCGGACAGCGAGTAAAGGGCAACTCGCTGTCCGACCATGGACCATGCCCGGGTCGACGGCGCGTCGTGTCCCACGCGCGCCTCAAAGAGCGTCAGCAACATGACAAGGCCCCCTCTGCAGAGGGCCGAAGCCTGCCGGGGTCATGGGACTCATCCCGTTACCGTGGCCCCGGTACGTAAAGGGTTATTGAAGGAACACCGTGGATTTTAGTCAGTAAAAGTCTGACAATCCCTCCCACCCTGCCCGGGGCGGGAGGACTTATTTGATAATTTTACCACGATACAAAAAAAAAAAAAAATCCTAACTCCTGTATTTTCAAAGCGTCACAGGCGTCGAACTTTGCAAGTACAGACGACAGAAGTGTAACGTAAGAAGACTGTTTCCACGAGAACACTTTCAACAAACTGTACATACTGCAGTTTTCTAAATGTTTTATTATTTTAGGTTCATTTTCTCTTATAAATAAAGGCTTATGTTTAACTTACCACCAGATATAGTAACATATAACAGACAAAAATAGTAAATGATCACCAAAATTTCGTTTCGTTTATTCAACCAAATGCAATACCTAAGATAAAAAATAAAACTTACAATTTCAATAATCCTTTTTTAAATTATTTACAATCATAAAAAATTAGGTTAAGTTAGGAGTTTATTTACTATGTTTGGCAAAATATTTTATTTTTGCCGAGGGTAATTTACTTTAATCGGATAACGAGATGTTATTTTTTATATGTCATTTTAAATTAAAATGTGGTTAATAATTTGGTGTTCATTAACTATTTTTGGGTTATCATTTATTTATTTGGACTCAATTTGCTTAAATAGAATAGCGAGATGTTAAAACTTTGGTTATAAGCTTACATTAAAATGCGGGTTTAATTTTGGTGATCATTTACTATTTTTGTCTGTTATATGTTACTATATCTGGTGGTAAGTTAAACATAAGCCTTTATTTATAAGAGAAAATGAACCTGAAAAAATAAAACATTTAGTAAACTGCAGTATGTACCTACAGTTTGTTGAAAGTGTTCTCGTGGAAACAGTCTTCTTACATTACACTTCTGTCGTCTGTACTTGCAAAGTTCGACGCCTGTGACGCTTTGAAAATACAGGAGTTAGGTTTTTTTTTTTTAACGTGGTAATACACTCTTTATATATATACACTCTTTTGCAAAAAAAAACGGGCACCTAAGGAAATTTACGTTCTAAGGTCGATTTGAGTTAATTAAATGGATTTTATTGCTTTGACGTAGTCTGTATACTTATAATCGTGTAAATTAATGCACGTGAAGTGAATTCGGGCAATTAAAAGTAAAAAACGACGGATTCTTTAAAACCGATGTACACGCCCAAACAATAAGAAGTGGTCGGCAATAAAGACAAGATTTTTTTTACTTTTTTTAGTTAAATAAAGTTACAAATGTAAAAAACTAATAACGAGTGTGACCTCCTCTTGCCAAAATCACAGCTTGAATCCTTCTGGGCATGCTTTCCACGATGTTTTTAATAACGTTTTGAGGAATACGTTCCTACTCTTCTGCAATGACTCTTTTTAGCTCCCTGATGTTTTGTGGAGCAGGTTGCACTGATCTTACCCGTCTCTTTAGAACATCCCAGACATGCTCAATTGGATTGAGGTCAGGACTTCGAGCTGGCCAATCTAAACGACGGATCCCAACTTCTTGCATGTACGCTTCCACGTCGCCAGAACGTTGCGGGCGAGCATTGTCGTCCATAAAAATGGAATCTTCCTCAAGTGCAGTCAATGTGGGTTGTGAAAATATCCGAAAAGTTTTAAAATATCGTAATCAGTTAAAAATCGTTTCAGCAATTCGCGCCATTAGTAAAGCAATTTTAGAATAATCCACAATAATCATTATTTTTCTTTTATTAATTTCAAATTTTAAATTTGGAACGTAAAGAATCATGCCAGGATGCTTCAAATAACATGCCAATACATCGTCAAATTAATAAAACCTATTTCTTGTTCTTCTTCATTGAAGTAGAGAAAAAAATCTAAAGTGCCCGTTTTTTTTTGCAAAAGAGTTTACATACCAAGTGCACGGCTTCTTTGGATGATATTGATAACAAACGATATAGCAAGGTTTTTTTAATCCTATGTCAACACGTGTGGAACTTATTAGTAATTTCAATACATTGATACCAGAGACCGAAATTTTCAAATTAAGAAGAACGAACAGAATTATCATGTTATTGGCAAGTGACGTGAAAGTTATTGACCCTTGTAGTGCTGTGACACGTTTGTTATTACTGGTATTCAAGAAACATATGAAACCGATAATTTGGTATCAATTCTTTGAGTCACTTATTTTTAGCTGAAACTGTGCATAGAGATTCCATACCAGATGTTGTCTTCAGCCCTTTTGGATAGATATGGGGTTTCCGTTACACATTGTAATCACATTATTATATACTCTAAGTTATTTGTTGATTTATTGAGAAACTCATGGCTAATTAATATCAGCCGTACAACTCGATCTTCAAGGTAAAGCAACGCTAGTTGAGGTCAATTCGTGGATGGGTTACATCGTAACGTATCGAAATTCCTCCCTGACTCGGGCAAAGCACGTTAGGCCTTTGCCCCAGTTGTCATTTGAACATTATTGGCAGTTGTTATGGGCAGTCTGAAGCCAGAAAATCTAGCACCAGTATGGACAACGTGATGGAGAGAGGTGGTGAAGGAGATGTTAGTCAGAAGGAGTAAAACAATTGACTGGCTTAATGCAGCTGCAGCCAGTTAGATTAGAAGCCTAATAGCACAAGAGAAACAGAAAAGGCGCAACAGATGTAGGTTTATTTTTGTTCATCCTCCTCGCATGGTGTACCTCATTACTGATGATCGTGATTCCCCCTATGAGAGATTATTATTTCTTTGACGACCGTTTTCCGGTGCCTTTCCTTGACAAAGTAATATTATAGGTAGTTATTTATTTAATTATTTATGTTGGGATGTCGCGTCATCGAGATACCTAGGAGTGGCTCCAAGTGAAACAATGGTCTACAGCCGCATCTAAAGACTATGGCTGCATCCGAATGGACTGTAAAACTCAAAAAATCTATTGATTTTCATGTACAGTTGTGTCAGTTTTGTGTCTACAAATTGGTTAAAATGTCACCTAAATATGAACGCTATATTGCAACAAACACGTTGACATAATTCAATCGTATCGACAGAGTAGTAGATTTACTCTGTCGATACGATTGATTAATTATCGTGTTTGTCAACTAATTATGAAGTAGCGGAATACTGTCGGTGGATGATTTAGTTAATTATCATCCCAATAATTTAATTTAACTACAACCTGCATGATATACTTACGAATAACTGCAGTAATGAGTGCTGATTAACCTGTCAATAGTTTATTTCGGAATACTATCTAAAATCTCTTGTCATGATTAAGAAGATTAAATTTCATAATGAACAAACTCACAAAAAATTATATCTGACGACTCCGCCCTTGACCTCGATCGCGCCTGATGATCTACGATGAACCTGATGAATCTGAAGTCTACTATGGAACGAGTGGGCCCAAAAGGTGACCGATCAGATTACTCTTGCTTTAAAAGCTGACAGGTTATATGTGGTAGGGAACACAGAAGCTAGCAGGGAGTTCCATAGCTTAACTGTGCGTATAACTATGTGGGAACTTTTAACTAAACTAAAAAACCAAAACATCGGCCTAGTGTATTTCGGGCCATGCGCTATGAAGGGTTCCGTAGTTTACTACAACGCCAAGTGAGAGTTGGATTTGCTGACCAAGAATTCCGTACCATGGTCTAAAAACACCATTATTTACACAAATAAGAATTTCATCTAAATATTTTTCAATGGAATTTGTCCGAAGTCGAGTAGAATACTTTTAGTCAATTATTACTCATAAAGTAAAGCCAACGCAGGTCTGATAGTTTTCTTTTCAACTTCGTTATATGTAGGTACTACTACTACATTAAGTTACATGTAGGTACTACTTAGTCTTCACACACTCCCATTAGTTTTGAACGACCTATCCAACGATACTCCACACTATGGGCTAGTACGATAAAAAAACTTTTTACCAAAAAATTAAACCGACTCCCAAAAAACACTGCAAAGTGAAAAATAACTTTAATTTCGGTAGTCGGTGTCTTTAGTTTTGTATTTTCGTTTTTGGCACCGACTTCCGAAATTAAAGTTATTTTTCACTTTGCAGTGTTTTTTGGGAGTCGGTTTAATTTTTTGGTAAAAAGTTTTTATTTCACTCTTTTTAGTTGGTCTATTTTTAATTTACCTAGTTACAAGAGCCTAATTATCAACTACTTATAACCTTTTACAAAATATTGCTTTTCCCAATGCTGGGCCGTTAATTGTTGAGGAGTTCTCCTGGTACTTCACCATCAGCTCTACATCACCATATGCATTGTGACGAGCATAAAGTGCGTAACATCCATATTCAAGTAATCGAATCGCAATCCACTCAATACTTATTATTGAGTAGTTTCGGCGGCCATCTGTGGTCTTCATCATCAGTTCCACTTCCTCAAATGGTACTTTTTGAGAGCAACTGCACAAGTTACTATAATAAATACCCAAAACGACATAGGTGTGCCTATAATATTTGAAGAGTTCCCTCGATTTCTCCAGGATCCCATCATCAGATCCTGACGTTTATGAAAATGGGACCAATATCGACGTATACCCTTTCAATCAAAAAAAGAATTTTCCAAATCGGTTTAGCCGTCTTCGAGTAATCGATGAACATACATTAAAAAAAAAAAAAAAAAAAAAATTGATAACCTCCTCTTTTTGTCGTCGGTTGAAAAATAATCCCCTCTTTACATGTCCCCTATAGTAGTAACATAAAAAAAATTGGCCAAGTGCGAGTCAGACTCGTCCGTAGTAACTATGCAAAATAACTTTGTTTTCATAGTATTTGTATGAATTACAAAGTTATATTTGTGGTTTTAGAAAATATGCTGTATCTCAAAAATTCCTGACTTGATCTCATTTAAACCAACTTTTTACATTAAGATCTACAGCATATATTCATTTTAGATTTTTCAGTCCATTATTATAGAAATTAGAGGGGAGGACACACATTTTACCTCCGTGGAAGCGTATATCTTTTAAACGATTAACCTTATGAAAAAGTGGCTTTAGAAACAACAATGTCATTTTTAAAGACCTGTCTATAGATACCACACATGCATAGGTTTCATGAAAAAAATATTTTCAATTTCAGTTCCATGTATGGGGAGCCCCCCTTTATTTTAAATATTTTTTATTTTTTTCTAAAAATTGGAAAGGGTTTCACAGAATACATCTATCTACTAAGTTTCACATGTATAGTCTTAATAGTTTCGGAATAAAATGGCTGTGACATACAGACGGACAGACACACAGACAGACATGACGAAACTATAAGGGTTCCGTTTTTTACCTTTCGGCTACGGAACATAACAAGTCGCCTAGTACAACAACGGTCGGCCTATCTATTACATTATACCATGGCTGGGATACAGACCTCATCCCGCACTGGTGGGGAGAAAATGGGTCGTAATCCACCACGCCCCCGTGGTTCCTCTCTCACAGAGCGAAGACTTGGGTCCTATTACATTATTATAATTTTTACTCATGAAAAACATAAACATGAAGGTAAGAAACCAGTCGGTTCTAACCCGCCACCCTACCAAGTTTGAAAGCTTACCTTCGGATCCTGAAAGCTATTTCTCTACCAATTTTCCACCACCTCAAACCCGTAACCACTTCAAAAGGCTAATAAGCCGCTTGATAGGTTACCAAACTAAAACTATCGATAATCCTGGCGTCAATTTCTCGCTACACCACACTGATCAGCGATCCAGGCAGCCTTATTAAAAGTTAATCAAAATTTCTAATTTCGACCGAGCTCAACTATAAACTTGGCTGGTTATAACCGGTGCGCACCGGATCGGTACGTGTGTGTGTTGGTATTGTTTCAGTGTTTGTTGTACACACAAACACACACGTGGTATTGTTACGCCAGTCGCTTAGCGAAGTACGTCGAGAAACTTCAACAGAAATCTAATACGTTCGAAACACTAACGCCACCTGGCGGTGAGTACTGAGTATATCGAGAAAGTTCGACTGACTTCTAATACGTTCGAGACTCTAACGCCATCTAGCGGCGAGTAGCAGTACTGAGTATCTCAAGTAGCTTCTGGAATATTCATGGCAGTGTAGGCAGTGAGTCGATTGTACAAGAATGTTCTAGAACACAGATCGGGGTATAAATAGATCGCAAAGGAACGCGGACAGCAGTCTTATTTCAAGATATGAGGCGACATAATCGAAGCTTTACAAGTGAATTTCGGTGCGATTTAAGTGTTGAATGACAAGTATTGTACTGTGAATAACTGTGTTAATTTTTATTTGGTGTTTATTTAAGGAAAGTGTTAATTTTGGTTTAATTGGCGTTCATTATTTCTATCCCGAACCCCAGCTCGTAACAATATTCACGGCGTAGTGATTGAATTGTGAACCCCTTATTTATATATAAATATATGTAAATCGAATTCGAATCAAACTAAATCAAGAAAAAATTTGAAACTAAACTTTATTAAGACTGGCAGTTAGTAATTGAATATCTATTTTCGTTTTTTAGTTCTTTTTCAATACGTTCCATTGCAAAAATCCTTGCTCTTTCTATTGCAGAAATCAAGATATTGCTGGAATATGAAAAAACCAAAATCATTGGGCTTTTTTAAATACGCTGTATAGTCCTGGCCAATTAGAATCACAAATCTGCCATAAATAGCATATTATGTTATTTCAATGGTTAGTATTGGTACCCACTCCACAACACACACATGGTTTTGTTACTGTATGTATATATTTTTTATTATTATATTCATTTAATATTATATAATATGATGTTTGTACACTGACAACCCTAAATCCTTTAAGTTCTGTCCATCCAAAGGTTGTCTGTAAGAGATCGACCTGTGCGATAAGACTGCCCATTGTATTCCAAAATAATGTTATTAATGACGTGGACAGTGCAAAATTCCTCGGCCTTACAATAGATAGTCAGCTTAACTGGAAGAATCATATCGAAACATTATGTAAGAAAATAAGTTGCTCATCCTATGCCCTATATAAACTTGCTCCAACCGTTAACACGGATGCACTACTCATAGTAAGTCATGGTCTTGTTGCATCAGTGTTAAGATACGGCGTCATATTTTGGGGTAACTCTACTAATAGGGAAGCCGCGTTCAAAGCGCAAAAGCGCTGCATAAGATCTATATTTGGGCTTCAGGTGACGGAGAGTCGTGTGCCTTATTTCAGAAAGCATAAAATTCTCACACTTCCTGCTTTGTATATTTATGAAACTGCCTTATTCGTGAGATTAAATCCAAATTTGTTCACTCACCTATCTGATACTGTACAACGTAACAGGCGAAATGACATGCTACGTGAACGCAGAGCCAAGATAGCTCTCATGCGGAAAAGCATATTCTGCAGAGCCCCGCAAATTTATAATAAAATTAAAAAATCAATTAGGGAGCTAGATTTGGCTGGCTTTAAGAAGCAATTTAAATAATTTCTATGCAATAAATGCTACTATAGTTTGAATGACTACATAAATGACACATTAATTTAATTCAATTATTGTTTATGTTATTTTATTTCTGACATTCCTTATTCAAATATAAACCATTACTTATTAAAAAAAATGTAATTATAATTTAGCATCTACATATGTAATCAACTTGACATTTGTACGCCCATGTGGTAAAATATGATGAGACAATATACGTATATGTAAATTTAAGACCATGTAATTATGCATTTCATTGACAGGCCCGTTGGTATAGTGGTCAGTGGTCCTGACTGCTATGCGCAAGGTCGTGGGTTCGATTCCCACCTAGGACAAATGTTTGTGTGATGAGCACGGTCATTTGTTCTTTGTCTGGGTGTAATTTATCTATAATATGTATGTATTTAGAAATATATATGTATGTTTATCAGTTGTCTAGTACCCATACCACAAGCTCTGCTTAGTTTGGGACTAGATGGCGTTGTGTGAAAAAGTTGTGGAATATTATTATATTATATTATATTATTCCGACCATGTTCTGACAAATAAATGATTATGATTATGTACACTAGTTTAATTTATTTGTATCCTTTGAAATATTGTAACGTGTATAATCCATACTTTAACAATATAAATGCGAAAGTAACTCTGTCTGTCTGTCTGTTACACCTCTACGCCTACACCGCTGAACTGATTTAGAAATTTGATATGGGAATAGTTTAGGAACCTGGGAAAGACATAGGATAGTTTTTGACGTGACAACGTCTTATAATTCGATGAAGCTGGCTGCACGCACGAAAATACATGACTCATACGTAGTGTTGCCCAAACGAGAGTCTCGCAAGCGTCTTGCAATTAGCGATTATCCTATTGCTATTTATTAAACGGTAGTTGAGATCTCAGAACAATGTAACAGACTTCTGTTAGCAAGACTCTTGCGAGACTCTCGTTTGGGCAACACTACTCATGCGGCGTTACCTCGCTCTGAGGCGTTCCATGTAAGGCTTGAAGTGCAAGATATGTCCAGTGATATATGTCGAATATTCGTGCTTTCATCATTAAAATAAATAGCATCGGTCCGCTAGTGCAGCGATTGTAGGTTATGCTATAATTGACAAAACTATAACAATAAGTTAACAGAACTATTTCACGATGACTAAAAAATCAATTGCTTTACTATTGAAAAAAAAATTTACATAATTGTATTTATGCGTACAAATAAATGTAACTTGATCAATTCAATAGTGATTTCCATTTACCTCCTTCTCTATATTCATACAAAATATCTATCAAAGAAATAAAATTAAAATTTGCTTTTGAAAAATGCAACCATTCCATCAGTATTTTCTTATGACGTTGTCACGTTCAACTATCGTCAGTAAACCGACTTTACAGACAACCGATTTTTTTATCCCGAAATTCTCACGGGATCGGGATTTACTCGGGAAAAACCTCCCACGCGAACGAAGTCGCGGGCAAAAGCTAATACTATTATAATTTTCGAATACTTCGCTTTGTCTCTTTCAACTTATCTACAAGTTCGGTGCATGTGTAAGAAACAAAGCAATAGTTTTGGAAAACGTTAATAGTGTTGCAAACTCATACTAAACCCCATGATGCGCCAGCGACACTATCCATGACTTTGGCACGAAACAAAAAGAGCTCGTTGCTACATAAATATCAACTCGTGCGCCTGTTGCACGAGTTAATATTCAAGGTTAAGCAACGGTTCCCGAGGTCGACCCGTGGATGGGTTTCTTCAAGCTTCGGGAAGCCGTTGGTCCGAGTTGTGATCTATACAACTTTAACAGTCGCTACGGATAATCACAAGCCTGCAAATCTGCACCAGTCTTGTTAAGGTCTATCGAGTTACCCAGATACTGTTGTGGAGGTCAGGTAGGTATGCGTTGCATGTAAATAATTATTACTCAGCTGCATCTTGTTAGACTTTTTTTAAGGATGGGTTATCATCCAATGACTGCCTCTCAATCTGGGCGGATGTTATGTCAGACTTTTACTGACTGAAAACCCATCTGTGTTCCGTCATTTGCCCTTCGTGTTACGAGATCGCGGTAACTCTTTCGAACAATTCTACAACCCCGAGTGTTTTCATTTATTGCAATTATATCAGTCCTGTATATAATAAGAAATGTGTCCTGGTAGATTAAACCCGTCCCAGCTATTGACCAAATTAGTTTTGTAGTGATTTTTTGGTAAACAGAGGGGCGAAGCCCAATTTTAGTCAGACTTTCACTGACTAAAACCCATCCGTGTTCCCTCATTTTTCCTTTGTGTTTTGAGGCCGCGGTAACTCTTTCGAACAATTCCGCAACGTCTTGTTAAAGTAAAAGCTATTTTTTTTATTACTGATGAGTCCACTGTTTACCTCGATCTCGCCTAATGGTAAGCGATAGATGAGGTCTAAGATGGGACGAGCGAGCCCAGAAGATACCTATTTACTCGTGCTTTAAAGGCTGAAAGGTCATAAGTGGCATGGAACACAGAAGCCGGCAGAGAATTCCACAGCTTGGCTGTGCGCACAATAAATGTGGAGGAGAAGCGCTTGGTACGACAAGACGGTATATCAACCAAGTGTGGGTGGTACCAAACCGTGCGTCTGGTAGTCCGGTAGTGAAAGGGAGATGTAGTAATCAGGTCATGGAGCTCCTGCGTACACTCCCCGAAGTACAATCTGTAGAAAACCGACAGGCAAGCAACGGTTCGCCGATGAGCCAGGCTATGATGCCTGTCCACCAGCACTTCGTCGCCTATCCTATCCTGACATAGTTAGGGAAAAGCTAATTAGATGATAATGACAGCCAAAATCCATTAGGATTTCAGTACGACAAAAAGTGTTAAGATAAAATCAAAACGAATCAAAGTTAAATTCTAGTTCATCCTAGTTTGCTGAGTTAATGCCACATTATACGAGATAGCAGTGCCTCTAATACAATTTAGTATCCCTTACTATCCCCATCCAACGTTTTGGAATACGCCCAATAAAAATAAGGATTCCCAATAAAAATTCACTTAAACACGAAATTTAAAATTTTCACGTTACGATGTTGTTCGTCAATACGCAACAACGTCGCATCTTTATCACACACTTTGTTTATTTTGAACTTTGTTCCACGTTACCTAAAGTTTATTTTAGATCGTGTATGCAAAGGAATGTAGATCTAATAGTGTTGTGTTGTTAGGAATTGGAAGTCACTGTCGGCAAGTAATGGCCGATCGTGACACGAATAGCATTTGAATTTTCCCGATAGATACACTTTATATACTGGTGTACGCAGAAAAATTTAACACGGTCCCCTTAATTTTCTTTTGTGGGAAAGAAAAACGTGATCGTAATACTTATAGTGTTTGCTTTGGGATCGGGATTCGCTATTTTTGTACTTTTTTATTTAATTCTGTATGTTGGTAACGCCTATTTAGTTAGAAGGTACTCTCTGGTTAAGTCTCTTGAGGTTTGAGGAAAGAGGTTCTTTTTATAAATTTAACGAAGTATTTTGCTTTTTCTATCTTTTGGTAACGTTAAAGAAATTTCAATCTTAATCTCAAGGCGTCAATAGCTTAATTGCTATAAAGGTGTCAGATCGAGAGGTCACGGATTCGAACCCCACCCCTTACACTATTGCCGTGAATCCACTCCAGACACAAGCATATTTAACTAAAATTGGAGGGGTTAACAAGATTGCCAGTAACGTGAACTCTAAACACATTGCTAGTAAGCTTAAAAAAAATCTAGTTAACCATAAACCCTATAGGTATTAATATATGACCTGATAACCAAAACCGATAAAATTCTTTCAATATTTTCGAACGTCTGAATCTGCTATAACCCCTAACTTAACCGTAATTGGAAACGTCAATCAAATAAAAAGGTCTTAAAATCCCAGCTTAGGTTCGTATCGCAAAAAGCTGGGGCCTGATTAAATCGAGTTACGGTAGAGAACGAAATATCAGCGTAGGTACCTACTCCTTAAACTCCAATTAATATTCATCCTCAGAGACTGCAATTCCAAATTTTCCTCATCATGCTACGAAAACTGTCAAATATTAAAAAAAAACTGAAGTTTGAATTTGGAATAGCGGTATTTTCGCGGCAATTCGTTCCCGTGGGCCGTCCCGCGGGTATATACTTGACAATATATAACTTAATAGAATTTTCCTTACCGTAGAATAATAAGAAGTCAGTACGTACAGTCGGCCAAGAAAGTGGTGTACCACCCTAAGGTTGAATATCGCTTGCAGATTCATAGGTGATAAAGATTAGTTTCGCTTGCAGATCGATCTGACAACTTCTATTGCTGTCTTTATCTGATTATTGATAACGACTATTACTGTTTGTAACGTGACAGCTGTTCTTAGTTTGAACTTGATGGAACCAATGACGTCGTAAAATCAACGGCGGGGGGCTGTAGATTTTGATGACAAAATTGTATCTACAAATTCAGAATTGTAATCAACAAGTTACATAAAATTGTAAAGGCACAAGGCGAGTCCACAAACCTACAATTTCTGTAAACTTGTAATTACAATATCAATAAAAAACAAGCTAAAAATAGATTTATCCTTTTATTAAATTTCTACAATCAATTTTAAAATACTTATAACAAACAAAAACATAGCATATATAGTAATATTTAGAAGATATTGAAAATTTTTAAAAATTAGAAACGGGTGTAACCGCCGTTGGCCTCTATAACCTCTAAAAGACGAGACCTCATTGAACCAACAAGCCGTGAGCAAATATCGGTTCTCCGCATTTCCTCCCAGATATAATTACAGTGACTAATAAGAACTTGTTTGGTTCTTTCATTTTGATGCGACCATCGTTGGACCATAAGGCCCCAAAGATTTTCTATCGGGTTGAGGTCCGGCGATCTTGAGGGCCACTGAATTACCCTTACGTCAGTGTGTGAACGAAACCAGGCTCTTACGATCCTCGCATTATGAATTGAACAATTATCTTGAACAAAATCAAATTGTGGCACTTCGTTCTCCGGGTAAACATTACGGACTGTCGGTAGCATTGCATTCTGAAGTACGTCGATATAATTTACAGCCGTCGCTCGAGGAGGTAGAGAACACAATTCTCCTACACCATCCGTACTCATCCAGCCCCAAATATTTACGGAAATTCGACCTGATTCTCTATTTGGGATTACATGATCATCTTTATACCGTGTTGAATTATATCGCCAAAGGTGAAGACGTCCATGCTGACTGGATTTAAACGTTTTTTCATCACAAAACACTGTATTAGACCAATCAAACTCTAAGTGCTCTCTGGCGAAGTTCAGACGAGCAAGTCTGTGAGCATCCGGCAAATATATTTTCTTGGCGTAATGCCTGTGGTGCAACCCCATGTAATGTAGATGATTCCTTATTGTTTGGGCACTCACATCGAACATCTCCGCAAAATGTTTTGTGGGCTTAAAACCATTGATTTCATATTCCCGTCTCATGAATTCTCTATCGTTATTGGAGAGTGCAGGCCGGCGACCACTTCTTCTGTGATCCAACAAACTTCCCTCCTCTCCTTCACGACGAATCCAAAAGCGGACAGAACGCCTCGATATATTCAAATTCCGGGATATCGCACTGATACTGCTTCCCTCATTAAATTGGGCAATTATTTGTGCTCTTTCGGCAATGGTCAAGTTGGCAGGCATTGAGATGATTTTATATGCAATTGATTGAAAAATAACACGGAAAATATATCGATTTTTTGCATATATTTGACAAAATGTCAATTGTCAGTTTTCTTTTTCAAATGGAATTCGGTTGTCTAAATAGTTTTTATTACTTTTGGTTGGAAACATTTCAAGTGCTTTGTAGAAACTAATGTCCTTTTCATTTATACTAAAGGTTAAAATGTCATGTACTTATATGTGACATATGACGTATGAATACTAAATACATAGGTTTACGTCATGATAATGTTGTCTCTTTCAGTAATATCTTTTTATAACGAACCTTGTTGTAATTTTCGATGACCGGGAAACTAAATCAAAACTGGTACACCACTTTCTTGGCCGACCGTACATATAGTTTTTACGTTCCTCTGGAAATTCAGTGAAAACGTTTCACAAATCTATTTACGAGTAAAATACCATCCGTGTATTTGTTTTGATAAACCAAAGACCGAACACAAGTTCAAATATGGAATAAAACCGTCAACTACCACAAACAACGATGGGTATTTTTTTAATTTCCCTTTCTGCCCACGAACAGCAAAAAGGTCCGCCAGCCATATTGAGGTTTTGGAGGGAAAAAATCGAATAAAGGACAATAGGAAGGCCGGTCCATGTCATAATCATATTTTTCTCACACAAAAGAGTTCTTACGTTAATGTGAACTGGTAATAAATGAAAGTCAGGACCACATAAAGCATGGTTTTTTATTTTCCCCTTCGTGTTGCTAGGGCGAGATTTTTGCGCAGGAATTTCCGTGGCATGGCCGATTTTTGGACAGCGTGATAAAGGAAACAAATTACATGATAGATTACTTTGTTTGAGACATGTTGACCTGAACAGTTTAATGGCTATTAATTTATTTACAATTTGTTTTTCCCTTTTTGGATAGAGTTTGTGTGTTATTTTCGTCATTGACATATATTAATGCGTAAGGACTGGGCGGACCACATGTTATAATGACGCCTCGAACTTGGTGCCAAAGTGTTCTTCCCTTTATCGAAGTGCACTAGAACGCGATCGGCTATTTCATTCAGATTAAGAACATTCGATATTAAACATTATAAAATCCAATCCTAATCACAATTAAGTTCATCATAAACGTAATTCCCCAAATTTTTCCAAGAGATTATATTCCGTCGCAATTTAAGTGTATATTTGTCAATTACCTTTTCCACCCCATACTGCTATAAAGATTAGGTCGTAAATCATACCGAGACGCAGTGGAACTCGACGCTCTGGGTTAGCTTTTATAACATAAGTATCATTTAGCTTCCTCTCATTTTGGAAAGAAATATCTCTTGGATATATAAATTATAATATGTATGTAACTATATTTGCTGTTGCAGAAACCTTCAAATGGCGCAAATAAAAATGCAAGCTTACTAGTAATTAATTATACTTATTTGACATGCCGTCTACTTGGGCCTGGTTTCTGTCGGGCGGCGAGCTACCCATTGCGCGCAGCCCACAGGCCCGCGCCTTCGGTGGCCGGAGGTCCAATGGGGCTGGTTCCTTCTTTTTCCAAAGAATAAACATTACCTGGCACACCTTCTTCAATTGTCTTCGGCATATTTTACATAACTTAATTCTTCCTTCAATCAAAAATGCGTAATGATACAAACAAAGTAATTCAATTAATCATAAATTTCTCCCGATTCCGGATTCAATCAATGCCGGAGTTGTACGTTTTATACGGAACGCTAACAAATCTTTATTACTCCCATCTGATTTTACATTTCAGCATTGATTGAATTCAATCACTGCGTAATAGAGCAACGTAAACGCAGAAGGATCACTCCATCTATGCGTTTTGCCATGAGAACCATAAAAATAGTAACCATGGGGTTACTTGCAGGTTCTTCTCGATAGGAAACTACTGCGTAAAATAAAATATTTTTATTTTGTTTTTATGGAATTGGGAAAAAGTAACCATTGATTGTGTTTCGCGCAACAAAAACCGATGACGTGGTAGGCCTAGGAGAAGATGGCGTGCTGAGTTGGCTTCCTACATGAAGGTTGAGCCAAATGTGGTAATAAAACAAAGTTATACCATTCATGTATCTATCTGAGCAGGTACATTGGTACCAAATCATTCTTCTTATTCAGATTCAGATCTATTTGCTTAAAACATGTGTATACATACAAGAATTAAAAAACGTGCATGCAAGGTAACATAATAAAAATGAGGTACAATCATGTTTGCCACATAATATAACGTGCAAATATATTATTATGAATTAAGACCTCCCTCGAACTTAGTTCCTCTGACCGCAATGTTTTCAGACCAGTGTAGGTAGGTACTGCTGGTATTCCACGCTTCTTTCAGAGCGAGGTCCCCAGGTATATACATGCTCCAACTGTCCTCTTTTTAGCTCCACATATTATGATGAGATAATTCTTGCTCACTGCAAACACGTACATCGGCACATACCACGCTATGGTCTTGTTATCGATAATCGAAAGTCATCAGTCTTATCTCATCGACCAGAGTAAGACTAAGAGTTTTGCAATCGGTGCCCCTCAAGCGCTCCCTATATTTCTCTATGTGATCACTCTTTAGAATTTTTTAAGGGGTCTTTGACATCTTTTTGGTAACCTATGTAGGTACACTCTACCTTATAGCAACTTAAGTTTAGCTGACCCGAGTTTGGGAACAGACAGCTCACTCTATCCGCCTGTCGCCAATCCCGGGGCAACGGGAGAGCAAGGCCAACTGTGAAGGAATAAGAAGGATTTTCAGTCAGTAGGGAACTGACATTTCATTCGTTCCACCTAGAGCGAGAGGAGTTATTTGAAGATTATATGAGCTATTTGTAGCAAGTAACAGAAAATGTTCGAATAATTTTGATGGTCCAAATTAATATGGAGGTTTTTCCATTCAGATGAAAAATTATTGCGGCCTAAACAGGTAACTTAAAGTTTCTAACCACCATCGGCCTTCATTAAGACTGGTACTTCTTTTATAAATTATAGGAGCCTAGGTGTAACATTTGTTCCCTCGCACATTGCGCCCCTCGGCACCACTCGCGAAATTGCGCCGACATCCGATCTAAATTTGAATAAAATTACTTTTATTTCATTTTTTCGTTCTACCCGCGCCATGTGTGCGCTTTGCGACATTTGGTGAATTCTGGCAACCACTGCCTAATGGCGTTTCAAGAGAATTATTTATGTGATATCTTTGGATGTACTATATTTTGTAAAACGCTTAGACATGGTTAAAGTTATATTTGAAAACGTACTGTAGCTTTTTGGAATGTATGTAGTGCGTCATATATTTTGTTAAGAATTTTGAATGAAGGCTTTGTGAGTTAGCGCTTTTACATGACATTTAAATGTAAAACAGCGTGAAAAAATCCTTTCGAATATTGAAATATATCCATACGAGGAACAATAATCAAGAGAAACTAAATCTAGAACAATAACAGATATCTTTTCGTTGTTCTTTTTATACTATCTGTTAAATAAATGTAGTTTTATCATTGTTATTACCGTTTTTATATCATATGTTACAGTTTCATATGAAGGTGACCCAACACTATAATATTTGATGGTTAATAAGCCATGTCGAAACAATCATAAGCGAAAAGTCCTGTCGTCAAAACTCACAAACGCGAACCATTCTGTCGACAAAACGTCCATAGGTGAAACGTTCTGTCGACGAATCTGTCAAAAACGAAACGTCCTCTTAGTGATCAGTCCAAAAAGCAAACGACTGTTGGAGAACGCTTGTAGAATCTAATCTGAGTAATATCCAATCCTTACAGCAATTAATAAGAAACACCAATAGGTTTTTTTTTTATTGATAATGGGCTCGCGTTTGACCACCATTTCACCTGATGGTAAGTGATGATGTGGTCGAAGATGGAGCACGCTTACCTAAAAGTAACCTATTCACTCTTGACTTAAAGACCCCTAGGTTATAGCTATCGGGAAACACAGACTCCGGCAGGGAATTCCACTCCTTAGCCGTACGCACAATGAAAGTATTGCCAAAACGTTTAGTGCGTATAAGTGGGATGTCCACCATGTAACGATGGCGCGTTGTCGTTTGTCTTGTAGTCCGATGATGGAACGGGCTTGGCGGTATTAGATTGTGTAATTCCATCGCACACTCCCCACCAAAATGTAACCGATAGACTAGCAACTCGTCGTCGATGTTCAAGGCTCTGGAGCTTTGATTCCCTTAAATGATCTAATCATCTGATTAGCCTTTTCCCCGCATTGTAGGGGACAGGTTCCAGTTTAACCGAAAGCAACTGAGTACTAGCACAATTACATGTAGCGGCAGCCTATCTGACTTCTATAACTCAGTAGCTGGGTAACACAATACCCTCCGGCAAGTATCGATTGTCATAGCTATACAAACGTCAGCCGGGATATACGACGAACCAAAGGATATTGATATGTTCGCATTGTTTCTTTTTTTTTTTTCGTGTTAAAATCATCAGATGAGTCCTCCCACCCCGGGCAGGGCCGGAGGGACTGTCAGACTTGTACTGACTAAAATCCACGGTGTTCCTTCAATAGCCCTTTACGTTCCGGGGTCACGGTAATGGGATAAGTCCCACAACCCCGGCAGGCTTCGGCCCTCTACAGGGGGGGCCTCATCTTGCTGACGCTCTTTGAGGCGCGCGTGGAACACAACGCGCCGTCGACCCGGGCATGGTCCATGGTCGGACAGCGAGTTGCTCTTTACTCGCTGTCCGCATGCCCGCGCCTACGGTGGCCGGAGATCGTCGGCCGACGTCCGACGCCGTGGGCGTCTACCACTGCGGCTGGGCTGGAGGGAGGACGCTATCCTCTCCCTCACGCGGCCCGCCTCCTCCTTCCATAGCATGACTGCTTCGCAGAAGGAGGCGACCGCTTCCCACTCCGTCTCGCCCCGCAGCATGGCCTTGACCAATGCCGGGCGCGAGAGGTCTCCGCCTATCGCCGCCGTGAGGACACGTCGGTGCTCTGCCCAAGCGGGGCAGTCTTGCACCGTATGCTCTACTGTGTCCTCAGGGCGATCCTCGCAGTGGTGACACCCAGGCGTTTCTTCCTTCCTCATCAGACACAGGTACCTCCCGAAACTTCCATGTCCGGTGAGGACATGTGTCATGCGGTAGGTCAGGACGCCGTGACGCCGATCTAGGCACTCCTCAAAGAGGGGTCTTACCGTCACATTGTTTCTAGATTAATTTAAAAAGCTGTTGGTCTCCCATGTAAATAAATAAATGTTAAAATCACCCATCACCATCCATTCAAGTCAGCCATCCACAGCTCGACCTCGGCAAAGGGTTGCTTAACCTTTAATATCAGCCGGTGCGGTTGTTATTTGGCCACTAGCTCCGATAGCTCGAGAATTGATTGATCTAATCAAAGTTTCAAATTGACCAGAGAGTTCCATTTTCATTTAAGATCATCCATTGTTCTATTGCTATTAATATCCCAATTATTTTTGATTGACATTTTAAGAACATTTTTGAGATAAATCGTTTACTTCTGAATTATTTTTGCTTTGTTTCTTCTTAATTACTAGAATTGATTGATTGTTGTGAAATAATACTCGTTATGGAAAAGTCATAAGTCATAAGTCATTTATTCCTGAACAATATACATCGTGTAGAAATTTTGTAAAATAAAACAATACCATGCAAATAAAACAAACAAAAAGATACATGTCAAAGAAAATAACAAATTCAAGACAATAAAAGCCCACATTCAATTTACAATAAGTTGGTAATCGTATTTACAATAAAACATTCAGTCAAATAAAAAGGAAAAACAAAAATCAGATTAATGTATAAAAAAAAATCAAGAATAATACATTACAATTAAATTAAATAAAAACTGTGTAAAAATTGTGTAAAACAGATTAATAATATGTCATCTTATTGTCTGTGAATGATCAATAATAAAACTAGAATGACAAATATAAATAAAAAAGAGAAAAAAAATTTACAATAAACAAATTGTTATAAAAATGTCCGTAATAATATGTCATCTAATTGTAAAATGAAATGTCAAAGATAAAATTTATAATTATGCTAGAAATAACAAACAAAATAACAAAATTTAATCAAAGTGATACTATAAAACAAAAAAAAATGTAAATATAAGAGTACCTAACTAGTAAATCGTATTTTCGATGGACCTATATTCAACAAATTCCTTTGACAATTTTAGTGTTATTATTTTGACTCTTGTCAAACAAGTTTAGAAGTAGGCCTTGAAACTTCTTAACAATCTAAGCTAAGGAGTGGAATTCCTTGCCGGAGTCTGTTTCCTGTTAGCTATAACCTGGAAGTCTTTAAAGACTAAATGGCTCCGGAGTAAGCGTGCTTCATCTTCGACCGTATCATCGTTTACTATCAAGTGAGAAGGTGGTAATAGGCGAGCCTATTATCAATAAAAAAACACTCAATGTCAAACCAATTTTTTTTTTTGTATCCTTGAGGTGACAATTTTCTCTCCTGGATATTCTCTGCCCTGAGGGGGACAGACTGTAACTGACTAAAACCACACCGTGTTTCATCCCACACTAGGGCCGGGGGCTGCGCGTATTCTTCAACTCGGCTGGTACCGACCCGCGGAAGTGATGTGAGGCGGGAATGAGGTGTTTGATTACCCTGTAACTTCTAGAAGGGGCGCGAAACATTCTAATGATCCTTTTTTTTTCCTGGTGGGAAAATCGTCAAATGACGCCTCCCGCTGTGAGTAGAATGGAAGCGAGTGTCAAACTTCTATTGACTACCCATCCTGCCACTTCAGTTGCCCTTGAGTTCCAAGGCCGCGGTATCTCGTCAGAAAATTCCCACAATACCGGCAGGCAATGACCCTATCTGGCCCTGGCTCTGTATCTGGCTGACTCTGTGGTACACGCAACACTGCGATGCTGCAGCCCATCAGGTCACCTGCCCACATAACGGGCCCATACAGGACCCAGCCCCCAAATTGGGAAGCAGCACGCTCTAATGAAATCTGATCACAATATTACTGAAATATTTAAACTGGCAACCAAAATGAATACAAATAACTCAACAGCGAATTGAACAAATACATGACAAAAAAAAACAATTTTGTAGTTCCAATATAAAGTTATCCATATTTTACATATTGCAGATACCAATAGTTTAAATATATGCAACTACATCCAATAGAGAAATGGTAGGATATTACCAATATATTTCGGTTTAAATTCAGGATGCGATCGCTTTTGATATTACTTGTTTACAAATGTTATGAGAGTTTTGAAGATTCTAGATAAAAAAAAAACTTTTTACCAAAAAATTAAACCGACTCCCAAAAAACTTTAATTTCGGTAGTCGGTGTCCTTAGTTTTGTATTTTCGTGTTTGGCACCGACTTCCGAAATTAAAGTTATTTTTCACTTTGCAGTGTTTTTTGGGAGTCGGTTTAATTTTTTGGTAAAAAGTTTTTATTTCACTCTTTTTAGTTGGTTGATTTTTAATTTACCTAGTTACAAGAGCCTAAATGTCAACTACTTGTAACATTTTACAAAATATTGCTTTTCCCAATGCTGGGCCGTTAATTTTTGAGGAGTTCTCCTGGTACTTCACCATCAGCTATACATTACCATATGCATTGTGACGAGCACTAAGTGCTTAATATCCATATTCAAGTAATCGAATCGCAATCCAAAAATACTTATTATTGAGTACTTTCGGCGGCCATCTGTGGTCTTCATCATCAGTTCCACTTCCCCAAATGGTACTTTTTGAAAGCAACTGCACAAGTTACTATATGAAATACTCAAAACGCCATAGGTGTGCCTATAATATTTGAAGAGTTCCCTCGATTTCTCCAGGATCCCATCATCAGATCCTGACTTGGTGACAAATGGTATCAATTTCGAAGTATACCCTATCAAACAAAACAAAGAATTTTTCAAATCGGTTCAGCCGTCTTCGAGTACTCGGTGATCATACATTAAAAAAAATATATATATATATATATATATATACGCGTTGAATTGATAACCTCCTCTTTTGGTCGTCGGTTGATAAACGTAAGCGATGCAAAAAGAGCATTTTAGGTTCGTAGGAAGTGCCGTAGTTTCTATGAAATTTCGTGGTATTTAGTATATAGGTAATATAAGAACAGTTTTGCACCACTTTTAGGTTATGGGTTCGAACCCAGATATATAGGCACAGTACTTTGTATAGTTTTTATCATCTTCTTCTTTGTGATTGAGATTTTTGTGCCTCCACAGATCACGTCTCGTATGATGTACCAACTTTAAAAAAGTTTTTACGAAGATTTTATTTATTATTTATTTAGTTACTTATTTCTTTATATATCACCATACAATTATCTTTACAGGTTTATCACCTAATTTATTACCTACTAGCTTTTGCCCGCGACTTTCGCGTGCAATTCGACTACTATCCCACGAGAACCTTATATCGGGATAAAATCTATCCTAAGTCCTTCCCAGGGTCCGAAACTATTCCCATACCAAATTTCAGCTAAATCGGTTCAGCGGTTTAGGCGTGAAAAGGTAACAGACAGACAGAAAGACAGAGTTCCTTTCGCATTTATAATATTTGTTTAGTACCAAATGTTTCCGAACGCACCCTTTTGACATAAGAAAATTTGATCTTGACATTACTCTGACTTGACAGATTGTTTTTGCTCTCTTGGAAAAAATGTCCGCGGCGGACCTGTTGAGTTAATTATAATTGGTGAAATATCGTTTGAAATCGCCTGTTGCAACCGATAATTGGGTCGCGATTATCAATTGGTTGAATTTGTAATCCCCGTTTGACAAAAACCCCGGGATATTTTGGGATTCCTCGCCGGTTGGTGGCCACCTCGTGGCACGCGCATTTGGTGGAAATAAGTAGTGATAATTAACTTCAATCCGGTGTGAGTTGGGTGTGATGCTGTTCTGGACCGCGCCATTTGGAGATTGACGCCTTGTGAACGTCCTAGAACACGTAACTTACATCACACGTTTCAATTACTCACCTCATATTACATACATATCACACCTGGCCGTGACCTAGGAAGGTCGAAGTTGGCGAACCCAGCACAGAAGGTTAGTGGTATTTATAAAGCCTCAGAGGCTATTATGTAACCTTGTTTATTGTATTTGAGAAGCAACGTTTATAGCTCCACGTATCGTGGACAAGTTCAGACCATCCAGTTATCGTTGCACTGGCCAATTGTAGGACTGAACAATATTACTAGCTTTTGCCCGCGACTTCGTTCGCATGGAAGGTTTTTCCCGTTAAATCCCGATCCCGTGGGAATTTCGGGATAAAGACTATTCTGTGTCCATCCCAGGGTCCTAAACTATTCCCTTGCCAAATTTCATCTAAATCATTTCAGCAGTTTAGGCGTAAAAAGGTAACAGACAGACAGACAAACGGACAGACAGACAGACAGAGTTACTTTCGCATTTATAATATTAATATTGATATGGAAGTATGGATTTATAATATAAGTTTTAATGTATGGATAGCTTTTGCCAGCGACTTCGTTCGCATGGGAAGTTTATTCCAGCGTAAATCCCGATCCCATGGAAATTTCAGGATAAAAAGTAGCTTACGTGTTTGTCCAGAATGTCAACTGTCTCTTTACCAAATTTCATTGAGATCCGTTCAGTAGTTTTTGCGTGAAAGAGCAACAAAGATACAATTCGAAAACTATCCTGCGGGAACCTTACATCGGGATAAAAACTATCCTATGTCCTTTCCAGGGTCCTCAACTATTCCCATGCCAAATTTCATGTAAATCGGTTTAGCGGTTTAGGCGTGAAAAGGTAACAGACAGACAGAGTTACTTTCGCATTTATAATATTAGTATGGAAGTATGGATAGTATGGATGGATATGGAAGTATGGATATGGATATAAGTATACAACGTGTAATTTAAAGGGTATATACATACCAAGTGCACGGCTTCTTTGGATGATAATAAACGACATGGCAAGGGTTTTCTAATCCTATGTGTACATGTGTGGTACTTATTAGAAATTTCAATACATTGATACCAGAGACCGAATTTTTCAAATTAAGAAGAACGAAGAGAATTATCGTTTTATTGGCAAGTGGTGTGGAAAGTGATGACCTTCATAGTGATGTGACACGTTTGTTATTATTGGTATTCAAGAAACATACGAAATCAACAATTTCGGGTCAATTCTGTGAGTCACTTATTTTAAGCTGAAACTTTGCATAGAGACTCCATACCAGATGTTGTCTTTAGCCCTTTTGGATAGATATGGGGTTTCCGTTACACGTTGTATAAGTAAGTATGGATTAACTATGGAAAGTATGGATTATTTATTTGTCGAAGCATCTGCTTAGACTTATCCCAACCCTTACCGTTATACATGGAGTGACTGCCTATTTGACTTCCACAGCCCAGTAGCTAGGAACACGATACCCCTTAGCCACAGTATAGATGTGGACAGTACAGAAACTAAGCCTAGTTCAGACACCGCATATACACTCACACACACACACACACGTGCACAAGTTCATTACATACTGACAACTTTTTGTTTTTATTTATTTGATTTTTTTCTCTTCGTTTCAGATTGAACTACTACAATTATGTATTTTTAATTATTTGCATCGCATCCCGGGAGAGGGCAGTAGCTCCTGTCACGGGATTGTCATCTAGCACAGGAGTGAGTGAAGTATCCGTCACTGGATTTTGTGACTTATTTCAGTGCAAATAAAGATATTTTTTGCTTGTTTTCATTAGAACTTAAAACGGGATCTTGACCATGTGTATCATATGTTTCGAGTTTCTGATATTTCGGCACTGTTGCAAGCGCCATGATCACGGATGAACTGAAGTAATTGCGGGTGGACGTTTATGAAACTACTTGAAATAGAATCAAACACTACTTGACCCGGAATTTAAGGGCAGCTGAAGGAACAGGGTGGGTTTTTTAGTCAGTAAAAGTCTGACACACCCTCCCGCTTCCCAGATTGGGAGGCAGTCATTTGATAAACTCATATTATGAAAAAAAATTCATTGAATGTGACAATAAACTTAAATCAAAATTAGATGTATTCGCTAGTGACTATAAGCGTCTGTTTTATTATTTTTAACACGCTTATATATTAGGTCGACCTGTATGTAACTAACTATGTAATGAAATCTAAGGTAACTAATTTTACCATCTTCAAAGGGTCGTAGTGTAATAAAAATTGGCATTTGTATGTTGTCCTGATGACATTACAATAATATGGTACTCTCGAACTGATCTGATGTTGGAGCCGGAAGATATGACCTGGAAGTTCATGATGGAATCGTATCATAGCTGTTTTGGAATTCTTAAAAAAGTCTTATAATGAACTTTGACCACGATTAAGTTTCAAGGTCTGATGATGAAGCCGGAAGATAGGCACTGGCATTCCATGATGGAATATCGTATCATAGTCGTATTTGCACTTGTGAGAAAGGCCAAGTAATGGACTTTGAACACGACCAGGTTTCAAGGTTATAACAAACCTAAAGATTTGTTTTTATTTTTACGTGCATTTATAAAAGCATGTGTTTCTAGTGTTTTTTAAACTATTAATTTATCATTGTATCCTCCTAGATCTTTGTATCAAGTAGACTTTATTTGCAAATGCAGAGTTTTCACCCACGAATTTTCGTAGGTTCAGCCTTTCTAGACGTAAACCTAGACAAACAGAAAGGCATACAAACAAACAGACCGAAAAATTTAAAATAATATTTGTTTGTGTTTCAACATTGTCAAAATAACTATAAGCACTTGAAAAAACTTATTTGGTTATACTACGGCCACTTAAATATTATTTAGCTATTGATAATACAATCAGGCATACTACTTATCTTTGATCACGTGCCGTAACATAACACCAGGCTTTACCAGGCTTTACCGTACCCACTGCTAGGATAAGAGCCTCCTTTCTATGAGAAGGGATAATAAGTGGTGATGATTTAAATTACACAAAGTAATAACTATCTGGGATTGAGTTTCGTCCTTTTTACCACTACGCCAAAACTGGTCTGATAGAAAAATTAAACTTGTTTTAATTTAGAGCGCCTTCACACTAGCGTTTGTCCAGCGTAGGCGTTCGATGAACGTATGCGCAGCGCAGACGCCGCGACAACACGGCGCAGGCGTCGCGTTATAATAATAATAAATAATAATAATAATTTATTGACCATACAAATATTACATCTTTCAAGTGAAGCCCCTGACTCCTGTGCTAGGCGAACCTGTGTTACAGGAATCAGTGTCCTGTGTTACATGAAAACACATTTTAATTTTAATGTAATAAATTTCAAACAAAAAGTAACATTAGAAGGTATTTAGAATAACTGAAAGAGAAGCGAAACGTGTATGTGTGTGTGGGTGTGTGTGTGTGTGTATGTGTGTGTGTGTGAGTGTGTGCGTGTTTTGAATAGCTTAATTTACTGTACTGATGAAATTAATTTTTCAGTGTCGTCATAGCTCAAAGACATGGTTTCAAAATTTGTTTGACCCTATGTAACGTAAGCTTATAAATTGGAATAGTTTTATTTCCTCTATTGTAGATCGTAGAACTTAATGCCCAAAAGTGTCTAGACGCAAGTTTAGTGCGACATTTGGGAACTTGACAAACGTTGTTGCGGCGTTTCTCCTGGAGTCAATTAAACTCTGCGCTAATGCGGCGCAGAAGTCACACAATTGCGTTGTCGTTTCGGAAATATCATTAACAAAATGGATTCTGAGAAAAACTCAATTGTTGGCTTTGCTTTTAAAAAGTAACGCAGTAACGCGGCGTACGCGTCGCGCACTATCGGCACTAGCACAGCGTATTCATTTACCCTTGCACTGACGCCGCGACAACGTGAAGCCTGCGCTGCGTAGTCGCGGTGGCATCTGCGCTGCGCGTACGTTCATCGAACGCCTACACTGGACAAAGGCTAGTGTGAAGGCGCTCATAAGAAGATTTCTATCTTAATTTCTATTTTAATTTACATTTTCTACACACTATTTTTTTCGGTTTATTTTATTACGATGCATGAGTGTACTATGTCACTCAGTAAAGTCATCATTACTTTCCCTACTATGTATCGGCATTCAGTCTAACCGGATGCAGCTGAGTACTTGTGTTTTACAACCCAGTAACTGGGTAACACGATATCCTCTGGCAATGGTGTAAGATTTTCAGGCTTCTGACTACCCGTAATGGCTGTGAAAGATGTACAAATTACAACCAGAACTAACGTGCTTAGCGTGCTTTAAATCTCGATCGGCTACGACGGTGACCCATCCACAATCCAGCCTAGCGTTGCTTAACCTCCAATATAGACCCATGTGGCTGTTATCATTTAGCCAAGAGGTCCTCCTACTAATCTTATAACTAAAATCAAAAATAAAAACAAAACATAAACGCCACCCAAGTTTAAATTACATTACTATTTCTTCTACGGTTTCCAAAGCAAAAAGAATAAGAAAAAATTCCATAACGAACTTGATTAAGAATCTAGTTATGTAGTTTTATTTTTCTTTGCTTTGAATCAAAGTTTTTATTTCAATTAATAGATCTAACTTTGTTACAGAATAAGATAAACATGTTTGCTCATAAATATTGACTACGTGATTTTAATCATTGTAGATAAATATTAAATATGTATTTTGTTTAGATTTAACAATCTACGCCACGGTTCATTCGCGAACATAACCTTTCGTTTAACTGATCGTCTAATGAATTAGCAGAATCCCACTGTGTCTGAACAAATAAAATATAATAAACAAGTAAAGAGACGACTAGAAGAGTAAGTTTAAAAAAAGACTGGGCTACCTTGGACTTAGAGGTTTAAGGACGTAAGTTCGAATCTGACGTAAATAAGCTGTTTTTGGGTGCCTTTTCCGACTAATATAAAGAAATTCAAACAAAACTAACAGTTGCAATAGATAGATTACTTCTTTATCTCCAAAGCAGCCGTGTTTAAAATACAAAAAATATGGTTTTTAGTATTGTAAACACGATTTTTCAAAACCTCTGCATACAAAGTTGAGGAAAAAGGGTTAAGTTTAGGATTCTTTTTCTGCTAAACATTTACATATTTTGATTCTTAAAAAATACCACAGGCTAGCAGATATAATTACCTCAAAATGAGCCTATTAATAATAACGAAAATGTAACAAATAGCTTCACAAAAAAATAAAATCCCTTTTAAATTTTTCACATATTTTGCTAAAGCGCATGAATCTTAACTGGTCGCATTAAGGGTTATTTTCGTTAGTCACTGTTTAGATTTATTGGACAGAAAAGTGTAAAGAAATTTTAATACGCGGTCAGCCGCCTTCGTGAGTGGACGCTATGTCGCTTGTCAACAGAAATTTGTCTAAAAATAGATCGCTGTACGAACACAAAATAATTCATAATACTACACAATACTTATTTCGATACTTTACGCATTTTATATGAGCAACTTGAGAAAGTAAGTTTTTTATCTATTGTTTGGGAATAATTGTTATCTTTTTTGAATAAATGTCAAAACCCAAGATGATACCGATTTTTTTAATGGGTGCAAACGACTCGGTTTTTTTTAAATGTATGTTCCCCGATTTCTCGTAACTAGACCGATTTGAAAAATTATTTTTATTGTTTGAAAGGCACCTGGTAGGTATATTTCCAGGTGGTCCCATCGTCATCAAGTCAGGATCTGATGATGGAATCCTGTCGAAATCGAGGGAACTCTTCAAATATTATTATTTTTTAAAGTAACTTGTGTAGTTGCTCTCGGAAAACACCATTCGGTGAAGTGGAACTGATGATGAAGACCACAGACGGCTACCGGAACTACTCAATTATAAGTATTTCATGGGTTGCGATTCGATTACTAGAATATGGTTGTTAATCACTTTATACTTGTTAACATGTATATGGTGAAGTTGAGCTGATGGTGAAGTACCTGAAGAACTCCTCAAAAATGAACGGCTCTGCATCGGGAAAAGCAATATTTTGTAAATGGTGATAAGTAGTTTACATTTAGGCTTTTGTAACTAGGTAAAGCACTAGTCGACAAACCAAAACACTAAAAACAAAAAAAAAATACTTCCAACTTGTTATTTTTGGAAATCTGTCTTATTTTTAGTTAAAATGATTTTTTTCATGATATTTTTTTATTATATATTTATATAATAAACTACAATATATATATATATAAATATATATATATAGTAGTAAGTAACTATAATGATATAATATAAGTAATATGTATATTTATTTGACAAAAAAATACTTACAAATTTCTTAAAACTAGCTTATTTACATTTTTTGTAACTACGCCAAATAACTTTGTTTTTCATAGTGTTTGTATGAATTACAAAGTTATATTTGCGGTTTTAGAAAATATGCTGTATCTCACAAATTGCTGACCCGATCTCGTTCAAACTAATTTTCGTTGAAAGGTTATACTAAGATCTACAGACATATATATGTATAGACACCGCAGCCCCGGATCACAAGGGCAACTGAAGGAACAGAGTGGGTTTTTATTCAGTATTCGTCTGACACTACTTTCCGCTACACCCAGAGCGAAAGGAGTCATTTTGATGATTTTCCCCCCCAAAAAATTGGCCAAGTGCAAGGCAGACTCGCCCATGAAGGGTTCCGAAGTATCTATAACAAAGTTATATTTGCGGTTTTAGAAAATATGCTGTATCTCACAAATTGCTGTCCCGATCTCGTTCAAACTAATTTTGGTTGAAAGGTTATACTAAGATCTACAGACATATATATGTATAGACACCGCAGCCCCGGATCACAAGGGCAACTGAAGGAACAGAGTGGGTTTTTATTCAGTATTCGTCTGACACTACTTTCCGCTACACCCAGAGCGAAAGGAGTCATTTTGATGATTTTCCCCCCCAAAAAATTGGCCAAGTGCAAGGCAGACTCGCCCATGAAGGGTTCCGAAGTATCTATAATAATATCATATAATATGTATATTTAATAGACAAAAGAAATAACTTGCAAATTTCTTAAAACTAGCTTATTTACATTTTTTACAACTACGCCAAATAACTATGTTTTTCATAGTAGTTGTATGAATTACAAAGTTATATTTGCGGTTTTAGAAAATATGCTGTATATCAAAAATTGCTGACCCGATCTCGTTCAAATTAATTTTGGTTGAAAGTTTATACTAAGATCTACAGATATATGTATTTTTTAGATTTTTCACTCCATTATTATAGAAGTTAGAGGGGACACACACACACACACACATTTTACCACTTTGGAAGCGTTCATCTTTTAAACAATTTACTTTATGAAAATGTCCTTTTAGAAACTTTAATGTTATTTTTAAATATCTGTCTATAGATACCACACACGCATAGGTTTCATGAAAAAAAATATATATTTTCAGTTTTAGTTCTATGTGTAGGGAGCCCCCCTTTATTTTAAATATTTTTTAAGTTTTTTCTTAAAATTGGAAAGCGGTTCACAGAATACAAGTTTCACATGTATAGTCCTAATAGTTTCGGAATAAAATAGCTGTGACATACGGACGGACAGACAGACAGACAGACAGCTTTGGGGGCTGAGTCACCCGTGTCCGTAAGAGGATACCCGTTTGCAAATCCCTACACGTGGCCCTCGGGTGGTGCTAATCAGGTGACATCAAACAGGTGGCAGGTTAAAACTGCAGGCTTGTGACCACCCACAGGGCAAAGACGTACCGCTCCAGGGACCAGGACCACTCTTCAGGGAACTTAATTAGCGACCAAACAGTCAGAAACCGCTTGCATGAAGTGAACCTTCATTCCCGAAGACCGCTACGGGTACCACCTATAGCAATGCACAATCGTAGGATTCGATATCAATGGGCTCTTGAACACAGAAATTGGGCAGAAGAACAATGGCGTTTCGTGTGCTTTTCTGATGAGTCTCGTTTTGGTATGAGACCGGATACAAGATGTATACGACACTGGAGAACCTCTGGACGCCAACAGCGATTAAAATCCTGCCAGGAAGTCCATCCTTATAGTGGTGGAACCATCATGGTATGGGCGGGTATTTGGATCGGCGGAAGAACTGAGTTGATTTGGATCAGAGGCAACCTCAACGCTCAAATTTATGCTGAGACGATTGTATCTGACGTCATCGTTCCTCTACAAGTGCAAATCGGTCCCTTATTTCAGTTAATGCATGATAATGCACGACCGCACACCGCAAGAGTTGTAAGACAGACTCTCGCCGCAGCTAACATCAATGTCCTGCTCTGGCCTGCTCAGTCGCCAGACTTGAACCCGATTGAGCATGCATGGGATATGCTACAGAGAAGAGCTCTGCCGAATATGGAGGGTATCCAGTCGCAAGAAGACCTTTTTTTGTTGTTGCAACGAACATGGGCGGCCATTCCACAGCGTGATTTGGATGAACTCATTTTGAGTATGCCAAACCGATGTTCTTGTGTTGTTAGTGTTCGCGGTAGAAACACGGATTATTAATTGTTTAAGTTACCCAATAAAATTTTAAAGAAAACTGTTATTTCAGTCTTTTTTTCGAACTTTAATGTTAGTGGTTCAAATGTCAAAAATCCCTTTATTCGGAAAATGGAAAATTTCTTTATTAATGCAAAGGTGACTTGGTTTATCGTTACTGTGACAAACGAAAACACTTTATTTGATGAATCCTTAAAGAAAATTTTAATTAATATCAATCAGGAGAAAAGTTATTGCAAAAATATATGTTGATCCCTAGACACTTTTGATGTGTGTATTATAAAAGTTAGAGAGGGGGGACACATTTTACCACTTT
The DNA here is from genome assembly GCA_943138885.2 of Tholera decimalis. NCBI lineage: Eukaryota > Metazoa > Arthropoda > Insecta > Lepidoptera > Noctuidae > Tholera > Tholera decimalis. The sequence goes on from OW964555.2 coordinate 7,936,015, forward strand.
GGAAACGTATATCTTTTAAACGATTGACTTTAAGAAGAAGTAGTTTTAGGAACCGATATAATTTTTAAAGACCTGTCTATAGATACCGTACACGAAAAGGTTTGATGAAAAAAAAAACCCGTGTGGCACTCGGGGACTGCCGCGGTAAAGCTATTGCATAGCATTTTTTATCAACTTATGCAATTATAATTATTTATATATTTTTTTATTTATGCAGTATTTTTTTTTTTTGATATTAATTCAAGTTACCGGGTCAATTATACCACATTTTTAGTTTTAAGCTATTTCTCGCGGCGTTGACATTTTAGACTTTCTTTCTCCTATAAAAAAATGTAAATGTTTCTTATTTTATTCAACAAAATATTTACAAAATATCTAAATCCATACTAATATTATAAATGTGAAAGTAACTCTGTCTGTCTGTGTGTTACCTTTTCACGCCTAAACCGCTGAACCGATTTAGATGAAATTTGGCGTGGGAATAGTTTAGGACTCTGGAAAGGACGTAGGATAGTTTTTATCCCGAAATTCCTACGGGTTCGGGATTTACGCGGGAACCCCCTTCCACGCGAACGAAGTCGCGGGCAGAAGCTAGTAAGTATAATATAAAAGTACTTTCTATAAAAAAGAAATCATAAAAAGATATGATGAGACCCTGGGTTTGATCCAAAATACTGACGGTTACCAATCCGATTCTTTACTAAACACGCTAATAGAACGTTAGTAACCTGAATTGAAATAACTGACCATATTCGACCGTATTAGGTTTTATTTTCGTTACGGAATTTCTTGATTCGGTCGCCGCGCTCAAAGCCCGCGATAAAAGCTATGCAATAGCTTAAAAATATTTTTAGGTTCAGTTCCATGTATGAGGGGCCCCCCTTAAATTTATATATTTTTGTCTATCAATCGGAAAGCGGTTCAACTCGGCGGAACAGAATACATCTACCTACCAAGTTTCACATGTAGGTAGTCATAACAGTTTCGGAATAAAATGGCTGTGACTTACGGACGGACGGGCAGATAGACAGACATGACGAAACTATAAGGGTTCTGTTTTTTGCCAATCGGCTACGAAACCATAATAATAAAAAAACTGCACATTTACATCTTGTTGTCAAAGAGATCCAGTACCAGTCATCGAAGTGTACCTACAAGTCACTCCAATAATTTCATGACATCAAACAGCACACAAAATAAAAGCAACCATGAAGCCATTAAAAAAAATTAAATAATCTATAAAGTATCAAAATGACTTTACGTACCCATAATTCGCGGAGCTATTCGTACGTTTGTGTGTGTTTGAGCCTTGTCTATGTAGTGATGCGATTTGATACCTATCAATTTTGAACATGCGTCCTTAAGCATGTCTATACAACGTGGCAACGCCGCGGCTTTTGGAAAAAATATCAGTGAACAGCGGTGCGTATGAATTATTGCACGTCATATTTTAGTTTGTTATAATTATGTTACCTTTAGTCGTATTTATACAACGTGTAACGGAAACCCCATATCTATCCAAAAGGACTGAAGACAACATCTGCTATGGAGTCTCTATGCAAAGTTTCAGCTCAAAATAAGTGACTCACAGAATTAACCCCAAATTATCGGTTTCATATTATATTATGTTTCTTGAATACCAGTAATAACAAACGTGTCACAGCACTATGAGGATCATCTCTTTCCACGTCAATTGCCAATAAAACGATAATTCTCATCGCTCTTCTTAATTTGAAAAATTCGGCTTCTGGTATCAATGTATTGAAATTTCAAATATGCTCCACACATGTAGACATAGGATTAGAAAACACTTGCCATATCGTTTGTTATCATCCAAAGAAGCCGTGCACTTGGTATGTATATACCCTTTAAATTACACGTTGTATACAAATATATCAATTTCATTTATTTTATTACAAGTTAGCTCTTCTATTTATTTTTATTTCAAGTGAGACTATCCCCTCACCTTTTTATTTTAAGTAACTTTAGTTTTCATTTAGTTCATCCAAAGGTTGTCTAGAAGATATAACTATCTGCGATAAGACCGCAATATTGTCAAACAGCTGTTGTGTTAAAATTTTGATGTACCTACAATAAAGTATATTCACACTAAAGTACATACACACACTCACACACACTTATCTACTTCAATACTATTTAGAATGACACTTAAGTTTTATTGTATAATTTTCTTCTCTTAGAATATAAGTATTAATTTTGTTTTTGTCATAAAAGTAAACGGACTGACCAATCTATACTAAATTATGTATTAGTATCTATACTAATATTATAAAGCAGAAAAGTTTGTTTGTTTGAACGCCCTAATCTTCGAAAGTACTGGGTAGATTTAATGAAATTTGGTACAAAAGTAGCTTGAAGCTTAAGAAAGGTTATAGGTAACGTGACTATACGTCCCGCTTTGGGTGGGGTTGTCTCGCTTTCAGGCTGTCTGTCCCGCTGTCCCCAACGAGAACACAAATGTCCCGCTTTTACAAACAAACCTTTATATACCTACTTACTTGTCTACATTAAAATATCATTAAAATCGAGCGGAAGACGTCAGCGTAGACGCGGGGTTGGGAGTCAGAACCAAGCGAGAGTGAGCGACTGGCATGCAAGAAATTTACCGAATACTTACTAATCCTAACTCCTTAATATATTATAAATCCAAAATGAGTTACTCATTATGTTTCACTTAACCGATTTTGCTGTAGTAAACTAGTTTTTTGTCGCGAAATTATTCATAAATATTATTTTTAGGGTAAGCTGGTGTAAGCATTAAAATACCAGTGAGGGTAAGATACCACAATTATTTAAAGTCACATTTTAAACCATAATTTGTATTTTTCTCTTAAATATGGCTAATATGGTTAATATCTTACACCGACTTATTTTTATTTATATAGATACAATATTCAATAGGCGTCCCGCTTTGACTCGAAAAAAAAAATAGTCACATTAGTTATAGGCTATTTTCTATCCGACTACAAAAAAGGAGGGTTATGTTTTAATCGTGATAAATAAAGGCCACAGGAGCGAAGCCTCAAGCGACTATTACAATGGATATGTTGACACTGTTCGCAATGTGTAATACCTACTTATAAGTAACCTCATAGCTGTCCACTGCCTCTTAAAATACCTGTTATATGTCTCACTTTATCTGTATACACACTTTGCAACATACATCTATGTATACTTTTGTATTTTTCTTTTGTGACAATAAACTTTATTCTATTTATCTATCTATTTAACTGTGTCTAGACCCATTCATCATCATTATAGGGATATGAAATGAATAAATTAAAACGTCACTAATAATAATTTATTTTGATCAGTTTTTCTTGCTGGCATCTTCCTTCAGGAGTTGGTAGACATAGGAAAAATCTTTCTGCCCATATCCTCGGGATTGCACGATGCGGTACAGCTGCGTTGCAATGGCGCCGAGAGGAATGGGGGAACGGATGCCAAGGGCCATGGTACTGGCTAACTCCAAGTCCTGGGGAAGAGAGAAAAACATGGGGAAATTAGAAACACATTTATATACTCAGCCGGCCCTCTCTGAAACCAAGGGACTTGGTGTCTATTAATATTAGTATCGTTTTCGATATATCGTATATACCTTTGTCTCTTTCACACTCATCTACAAGTTGGTGCGTGTGAAAGAAACAAAGCGATAGATTTCGAAAATACATACTAAGCCCACTGGTAGCAAATGACAGAGTTACATAAAAATCTTTGGAGAAGGCCTTTACGCTCTCTATTACGGTTTCGATAGATATCATAACAAATCCTTTAAAAAAGATAAACTTAAACTCATAATATAATTTATGAGAAATATTTTTTAATGTTTATTTTGTTCATTTAAGATACTTAGCCCTTTGGCAAAATAGAAGAAGTGTTGTGTTGTGATACGATGAAATGCTGTTGAATGCTGCAAAATATTATGACAGGTGACATACACAAAATTTGTGTAGCCGGTTGTGACAGAAAAATAAATCTAGAACTTAATTAGGGAAAGTTTTAACTGAACAATCTATCATAAGTTTTTTGTTAAAAGTTAATATCAAAAGTTAGCAAAAGTAACGGACAGCCTCTAAGGTCTAATCTATCTCTGTACCAAATTTCATCATGATCGGTTAAGTGCTTTAGACGTCAAAGTGTAACAGACAGACAGACAGAGTGACTGTGCATTTATAGTAGGGATTGAAGAAGGAGGGAAAAAACTTCCAAACCTTGCAAACTTTTGTGTAGCGTTGAGCCTTTGTAGCTCGTTTTCGAAGGTAAGAAAATCAGCGAAAACATCATGTATTTTAATAATTTGGAAGTTAAACGACGACTAGGTAAATAGGATAATAAAACGTTCAAGTAAAACATAACACCTAGATCTAATTATGATGTCAAAGTGCTGTATTTGCTCACATGAGGGATAGATAAATACGTTCTTATCTTATCAACATGCGTAGAGTATTAGAAATACAAATAATCGTTCTTCAATATAATCTGAACTAAAACTAATTGGACATAATAATGTAGATAAACTTTGTTGATAATGCTTCATCGAAATTTTGTTTAGCTTGAGTACAGGCGGGATCGCTAAAATACTCTTTAACGCCCTCCCCGACCTTTGCCAAACGAGCCAGCCCGCGATGCTGAGCCAGTAGCAATAAATAACCCCTTTAATAATAACATGACCCAACTTGACCTTTTGCTGCCCTCCACCAACGATCCCGCTATGCCGAGGCCCGTACTCCACAGGGAGTGCCCTTAGCATGCGGTTGTTTAATTGTAAATATTAGTATGTAAGCCCTGGCTGGGGGCCTTTAAATTTTGCGGCCACCACAGGATCGTTCGGTTAAGTAGTAACCAGCCTCAGTGTGCTGAACTACGAGTGGCCCTAACAAAAAAAAACTTTAACGCGGCCACCAGTTTGGGGTGACCTACCTTTGCGGGCCCTTTCTGATCATGATATAGTAGAGGGAGTGAGGTATTGACTCTCCCCGTGACGCGTGAAACAATATACATCGATCCTCCCAAGCGATAACTCGGTAATCGAAAAATCAAAACTTTACAGCAGAAAAGATTTAATGATTTTATCAAATATGTTTTAACTAGTGGGATTATTGAAGTCATTGATGTATTAAATGGAAGCAATTTTTTGCGAAATGTTCACTGTGTCATTGATATGAAATTCCTTTTATTTAAGAAAAGAAAAATAATACCTAAAATTCTATACCTACATAAAATATCATGTGTGTCATGATTTCTTTTTAAATATCACTAGGAAAAATCTAAAAAAAAGAATCTAATGTGTATTCCGGTCTATAAATGCCAAATTTGGCATAACAGCATAAAGCCCATAATAGCATATAACCGAGTTCTTGGTTTGAGAGATCGACATAGTTTATAGTTTACTTCTCTAAATATACAAATTACTCTTAGTCTAAACTTATACAAGCCAATGAATTTTTAGCAAAACGGTATGACGTCAAGTTGTCGACTCATATGCTTAGCCTTTTCTTGTATTAACCCGTAACGATGTTCAAAGATGTCCCAAAGATAGCCAAGACCAAGGCACGGAGGTATTACACCACCAACTTCCAAACTCCGGGTTATTACTGAGAAATTCCTTAGAGAAAAATCTAATAGCACTTTTGTCCAACCCGGGAATCGAACTCGAGACGTCGTGCTTAGCAGTCGCGCATACAACCACTCGACCAAAGGTAGTTGTCGACTGTGCTAGTATTCATTGTGTTACAGTCGACAGCGTTTTCAACCCAGGTTTTAATCAAAAAATTCATCATTTTACCCAATTTGTAGATAAGCGCAGTGCTAACCCGGGAAATCTATACTAATATTATAAAGCGGAAAAGTTTGTTTGTTTGTTTGTTTGCTTGAACGCGCTAATCTTCGAAAGTACTGGGTGGATTTGGATGAAATTTGGTATGGAAGTAGCTTGAAGCTTGAGGAAGGTTATTGACTTTTTACGCGACTGCAAAAAGGAGAGTTATGTTTTTACCATGATAGAATCCACGGGAGCGAAGCCCCGCGTGAGTACTAGTGTATAATATAATATTTCACAACTTTCACACAACGCCATCTAGTCCCAAACTAAACAGAGTGTAGCATACCAGCACACCCTTCACTTTGATAACCAATCGCTCATACAATGCACAAAGGAATATTATTCTAAGTGCTATAAATTAAATATAATATCAACAGTTATAGGAGACGCGGGCGGAGGGCCGCGCTCCCACACAGTGACCACTGTTTAACTAATGTAAACACTACAATTATATATACACAATTCTATTTTAATAAAGAACATTCATTCCACATTCATTACTGCGACTTCACGCCTTGTCATTGCTCTCCCTAAGTTATTCTCCAAAGTGCTGTCTAAAGTAAATCTCCGCTACCTTAAATATATTCTCTAAATTAGTGCTCCAACATAGCACTAAAGTAGTGCTACGACTTTAGCGCTAAGTCGTAGCACTACTTTAGTGCTATGTTGGAGCACTAATTTAGAGAATATATTTAAGGTAGCGGAGATTTACTAGAATTGTGTATATATAATTGTAGTGTTTACATTAGTTAAACAGTGGTCACTGTGTGGGAGCGCGGCCCTCCACCCGCGCACTACTTTAGTGCTATGTTGGAGCACTAATTTAGGAATATATTTAAGGTAGCGGAGATTTACTAGAATTGTGTATATATAATTGTAGTGTTTACATTAGTTAAACAGTGGTCACTGTGTGGGAGCGCGGCCCTCCACCCGCGTCTCTTATAACTGTTGATATTATATTTAATTTATAGCACTTAGAATAATATTCCTTTGTGCATTGTATGAGCGATTGGTTATCAAAGTGAAGGGTGTGCTGGTATGCTACAAGAGCTTATGCTATGAGTACTAGATAACTGATAAACATACCTATATATTACTAAATACATACATATTATAGATAAATTACACCCAGACAAAGAACAAATGATCGTGCTCATCACACAAACATTTGTCCTGGATGGGAATCGAACCTACGACCTTACGCATAGCAGTCAGGGCCACTGACCACTAGACCAACATACCTTAACCATCAGTTCATTCTTGAACCCATTTTCATAGTCTCTGCTGGAAGGTGCGGTGGAGACCAGGCCAGGAACTGGGCAGTACACCTCGGTGGACCAAGAACGGGCTGAGGAATTGTTTAGTACGTCTAGCAGTACTTGAGGGTCTAGACCGGCTCTGGAAAAAAAAAATTAAGAGTATTATGTAACATGAATATTGATCGAGGGATGCCGCTACACTGTTGATAACACTGGAAAGATGCAAAGCAACTATGCGGCCCATATCTATTCTGTCTTTGCTAAACTTGTTACGTAAAACTTGATACAAGAGTTAAAAATAAACGGATTTAATTAATGCTTCAGATTTTCTTAGGTAGGAGCGAAACAAAAATAATTTTAAGTAAAAATAATCTGAACAGATAATATTATTAACTAAGATATACCATTGTTCCGCATTATTGCAAATCGAAGCTTCTAATTATACACAGAAAAGCGGGTTAAATATGAACCATTTTAATGTTTTTTTACCATGTTGGCGTATGTTATTACTGAACAGAGACGGCTATTCCTAGTGATGTTTCGCTTGGTGTTCGGTGGCTTATGGAAACTTTAGTAGTCCCATAATACCTTAAAACTATAGCAAACTTAAATAGAATTAGGAAGCCTAGCCCCACCTCGAGTAGTAAGAGCATACTTAGTTTTCTTTAAAACAAAAGAAGGAACAGAAAATGTCCTGACAAAACTGTATGGACACGCTGTAGAAAGTTATTAGAAAGAAGTTGAAGACCAAAACATGGATAGAAAAGGGCGGAACAGATTAATTTTACCGACTGTCCAGTAGTCAAATAACTTACTTAATACCCATATGCATGCATTCAGCGGTGGCCATGCCAGTAATGCCCATCAGCATGTTGTTGGTCAATTTGGCGACCTGGCCGGAGCCAACGTCTCCACAGTGGAACTGCTTGGCACCCATCGCCTTAAGGAACGGCAGGGACCTCTCGAAGTCCTCTTTGCGACCTCCAGCCATGAAAGCCAGGGTTGCGTTTTGGGCACCCATCACACCTGGAAATTAGGAATAGAATGGTGAGATATATTGAGCATCCTAACTTCAATTCTATTTCTCTAGGAAAAGCGGATGAAGGCTACAAAATACCCAAATTGCTTCAGTAAATGTCGTTTTGTATGACGTGAACCTTTTGGCATCAAAAGCATCTTTACTTGCACAGAAAATAATCATAAGAGTTTCCGAGTCAGCAGTATTCTCACTTTCACATTTTTAACACGCTTTTATTAGGTCGACCTGTATGTAACTAACTATGTAATGGAATCTAAGGTAACTAATTTAACCATCTTCCAAAGGTCGTAGCGTAATGAAAATTGGCACCTGTATATAGTTCTGATGACAATACAATAATATGGTACTGTTAAACTGATCTGATGATGGAGCCGGAAGATATGAACTGGAACTTCATGATGGAAAATCGTATCATAGCTGTTTTGGATTTCTTAGAAAAGTCTTGTAATGAACTTTGACCACGATTAGGTTTCAAGGTCTGATGATGATGCTGGAAGATAGGCACCGGCATTCCATGATGGAATATCGTATCATAGTCGTGTTTGCACTTATGAGAAAGGCCACGTAATGGACTTTGAACACGTTCCTTTTTGTTTTTACGTGCATTTATAAAAGCGTGTTTTTCTAGTGTATTTTAAACTATTAATTTATTTATATGTGAAAGTGAGAATACTGCTGACTCGGAAACTAGATAAGCTTGACAAATTATGTCAAAATTATATTTCACTAATAGTTCTGATTTTTTTTTATCTATACTATATTATACTACTATCTATAATATTATAAAGCTGAAGAGTTTGTTTGTTTGTTAGTTTGCTTGAACGCGCTAATCTCAGGAACTACGGTTCTGATTTGAAAAATCCTTTCAGTGTTAGATAGCCCATTTATCGAGGAAGGCTATAGGCTATATATCATCACGCTAAGACCAATAGGAGCGGAGCACTAATGAAGAATGTTTCAAAATCAGGGGATTTTTTTTCCACACGGACGAAGTCGCGGGAAGAAGCTAGTAATATTATAAAGCGGAAAAGTTTGTTTGTTTGTTTGTTTGCTTGAACGCGCTAATCTTCGAAAGTACTGGGTGGATTTGGATGCAATATGCTATGGAAGTAGCTTGAAGCTTGAGGAAGGTTATAGACTTTTTACGCGACTGCAAAAAATGAGAGTTATGTTTTTACCGTGATAGAATCCACGGGAGCGAAGCCCCGCGTAAGTAGTACTACTAGTTGTAAATAAGTTCGCGTTTGACCACTATCTCACCTGATGGTAAGTGATAATGTGGTCGAAGATGGAACACGCTTAGCTAAAAGTAACCTATTCACTCTTGACTTAAAGACTCCTAGGTAGTAGCTATCGGGAAACACAGACTCCGGCAGGGAATTCCATTCCTTAGCCGTACACACAATGAAGGTATTCCCAAAACGTTTTGTGCGTATGGGTATAATTCACAAAAGACACTAAAGATTAGTAGAAGTTCGTTAGGTTTACAGCATAAATAGACTTGAATTTTAGACAACTACTCGTATCAGCCGATAAGATTGAATATTATATTCATTCATCTGGTTAACTTTTCTACAAGTCTTTTGGGGTCGGCATCCAGTGTAAACGGATGCTGCTGAGTATTAGTGTTTCCATAGTCTGCCTATCTGACCTCCACAACCCAGTAGCTGGGTAAGCCAATACCTTAGATTTTCTGGCGTCTGACTACCAGTAATGACTGTCAAAGATGAAATGACAGCCGAGACCAATGACTTCTCCCGCTCTGGGTGGAGTGGAAGGAAGTGTCAGACTTCTACTGACTAAAAACCCACCCTATTCCTTCAACTGCCCTTAAGTTCCGGGCCCACAACCCGAGCAGGCAATGGCCCTATAGGACCCCGTCACTATTGCTGACGTGTCTATGAGGCGCGCGTGGAACACAACTAGTGAGCTACCCCTGCTCACCGTCCGCAAGCCCGCGCCTACGTTGGACGGAGATCGGCACGCGATCCCCGACTCTCGCGCGGCGGCTGGGGCGTGAGGAAGAGAGATGCCTCTCCCTCGCGCGTTCAGCCACCTCCTTTGCTAGCATGACTGCTTCGCAGAAGGAGGCGACTGCATCCCATTCCCTCTCACTCCGAACCATGCTCTGAACCAGGGCCGGGCTCGAGAGGTCACCGACGCCAATCGCCTCCACGAGGATACGGTGGTGCTCCGCCCAAGCAGGGCATGCCTTGACCGTGTGCTCCACCGTGTCCTTCGGGTAGTCCTTACAATGACGACACCCGGGCGTATCCCCTTGCTGAATCCGAAACAGGTACCTCCCGAAACAGCTATGTCCAGTTAGCACCTGCGTCAGGCGGAAGGTGAGGATGCGGTGGCGTCTCTCAAGCCACTCCTCAAAGAGGGGACTTCCCGCCGGAGACCAATGGCTTAGCGTGGTATCCAAGCCACGTAGAAATCTCGTTATCTAAAGATCGTCACCCATCCATGTTCAATGAACCGAATTTGACAAGCGTTGCTTAACCTAAAGAACGACCGTGTGGCTGTTATTGTTTAGCCACGAGCTCCTCGTGATTATACAGTATGTTAACTAACAGAGGGCGTTCCCGTTAACCCGCAGTAGTATAGCACCCATACATGCTAAAAAAATATTATCATTAGAAAACAAAATGTTTTTATTTATTTTTTTATATTAAAATATTCACTAAAAATGTTAAACTGATACGTAAAAGAAACTCTGTACACGCGTACGCATTCATAAATAAATTGCGACGTTGCCGTTCTTAAAGTACACGCGTACTTTAAGAACGGCAACGTCGCAATTTAAGAAACACTCTGTACACGCGTACAGAGTGTTTCTTTACTAATACGGGTTAAAGGGAACGCCCTCTGTTAGTTAACGTACTGTATATTATTAAATATTACAAAAAAAAATCAACAAACACATACACACACATAAATCACTATAAAGCTGATTTACATAAGTTTAATAATTATTTACTTATTATAACTACTTATAGCTATTACAATATTTTTACATATGTACAGAGATCCAACAGCATCAATAAATTTCATCATATACATATTTCCTCAACAAAGTCGTAAATTTAATTTTGTTTAAACATATTAATCGATTGACAACATTTGTAGCACATCCTCACTACATAAGGGCCAGTTGAAAACCAGCGTCAAGCAATTTGCAGGTGTCTGGCATGTTTCTGAACTGGGCCTATTTGGCACAGGCGTAAGGCACACAATACTGTTTCATTTAATTAAGTTTATATTTTTTTTATTATTTATTGTGTGCCTTTATATCTGGGTTATTTCTAGGTTATTTTCTTTCTATCTTCTTCCTATTTCGACACGGTCGTTATAAAAATGATTGCATAATAAGTATTATGTATTCAACAAATTAAATAGTTTATAACAATTTGCGTTGGCGTGATACTGCTATGATTTCGTTATCCAATGATAAGTTTGTTTTGGCCACCTTTTGTTGCTAGCTGGTGATAATTACTGTTATATCCATTAGCTGATAAAATGGCCTTGGCCATGTCCATTCTTTTTTAGATTACGTATGCATTAGTTCTTTTTAAGATTACGTTTGCCAGGTTGAAGGGCTTTTGAAGTACACGGATACTAAGATTGATCACTGTCAACGTTTAACATAAAGAAAGAAAGAAATTAATTTTATTTGACCCAGAGCTCATAATAAACCATCATCATCTGATCAGCCTTTTCACAATTCCGTTGAAATCGGCTTCCAGTCTAACCGGTTGTAGCCGAGTGTTTTACTGATCTGGCTTCTAGAACCCAGTAACTGGGTAACACAATACCTCTTCGCCAGACCAGTGTTAGATTTACTAGCTTCTGTGCACCCGTAAAGACTGTCAAATACAGTATGTAAGAAACACTCTGTACACGCGTACGCATTCATAAATAAATTGCGACGTTGCCGTCCTTTAAGTACGCGTGTACAGAGTGTTACTTTTACGTATCAATTTAACATTTTTAGTAAACATTTTAATTAAAAAAAATACATTTTGTTTTCGAATGGTAATATTTTTTTAGCATGTATGGATGCTATACTTTTGCGGGTTAACGGGAACGCCCTCTGTTAGTTAACATACTGTATGTCAAAATGGCTTAACGTGATTTTCGAGGGACGATGGTATTATTAAACCGCCTACTTCCAAACTCGGGGCTAGTACTGAGAAATATCTTACAGAAAAACCTGCCCCACTTTTTGCCCGATCCAGTAATTGAAGGGCTCACAATAAATACAGACACTAAAAACGAAAACTAAAATATATAAAATACCATTGTGTGTGCCTTACGGCTGTGTCAAATAGCCAATTTCAGCAAAATGCTACACAACTAAGCGCCTGACGCTGGTTTTTAACGGGACCTTATGTAGGGAGGACTTACTACAGATGTAAATCAGCTTTATTGTGATTATGTGTTCGAGTATGTTTGCGTGTGTGTGTGTGTGTGTGTAATAAATAGGAAAAAAATATACAAATAAGGATACGAAATTACGCATAATATAACTCTGGCATTAGAATGCATTTGGCATTTCATTAAGTGGTGCCAGAAAAATGTTCTTGACTTTCAATAACTGATGCCGTAACACGACTTAACAAGTGAACTAGTTAATTAAATACAGTCAAGGTTTTGAGATAACGCTATCAAAGAAATGATGCAACAAAAAGATATGATAAACAAATCACGTTTGTCAATCTCGTAAGTGAAGTAAATTACATATTAAACGCTATCAAAATAATGATAAATGTAGAGGTATATATATGTTCATTCCATGTATGTTTTAATCTTTGCCTTAAAAAACAGCAGGTGGTAGAAATATTTTGGTACAATATCATTTGAAGGTGGATTTGTATTACGATAAGAATTGTAAGGTATGCAAAATTGTAATGAGCCTGCCATGTTAGCAAAAGAAATAATTATTGTTGGAGTTGAAATGTTCAAGTTTGTGATAACCCAGAATCTACTAAAGTCATGTTGAACACGAACACCTTTTCTTCTCGATGTGGATGTCATGGATGTTCTCCGACCCATTTTTTTTTCTGAGTGGGAATATCATCAAGTGACTTCTCCCGCTGTGGGTGGAGTGGTAGGGAGTGTCAGACTTCTACTGACTTAAAACTCACCCAGCTCCTCCATTTGCCCTTGCGTTCCGTGGTCGCGGTATTTTGTTAAAACATTCCCGGAACCCCAGCAGGATGTTGACGAAAGCTAACTGATTAAAAGCACCCCAAGCTCCCTCGCTCACTTGCGCTGGGGCTGCGTGAACACGTAAGTATTCTTTTAGTCAAGCGGGAGGAGTGAAGTGATTGCCTCCACGCGCGATTTAGAAGTCGCGAGCGTGGCACAATACGCCCCAACTCGGTCCCTCGTATGGGGCGGAAGACGTCCGCTGTTTCTAAATATATTCAGAGCGCTGCAAAGGCAATCATCTGCTATCTTCCGACACCAGGTACGCATTCTGCGGACCACGCAAGCACTCGAAATGTACCTCTCCCCTTCCGCAAAGATTAAACACCCTAAGGTGATCAACTGAGTTTACGGTAGTGGAGTATTACAAGAAATTGCGAAGCCCAGTGTCCAGCATCTGTCTGCTGTAACTCAGTTAAGTACTTCTTCTTCTTCTTTTAATTGGATACTCAAACATCTTTGGACCAATACGTAGCTACCTACACAGCTCTTTCATTATTAAGATAGCCTCGTTAAGATCCTGCAAGGAGAAGGTAGCCGTGCACGATGGACATGACAAGAGGGGGCCATATCTCGTAAAGGGGCTCCACCCTGACATTGCGGTTAATTATTTTATACCGACGTAAATAAATATAATATTTTTCATTGCCTAAGATTGAATGTAACGTTTCTCGCAAACAACTTATTGTTTGTTCCTTTCCGTTTGACAGCTTTCAATTACTTTGAATCGCGTGGGTGGGACTTTAGGTTGAATATTCGATTAATTGTTTGTTCAGCCATGTTTCATAATGGTTAAATTTAATAATGAAGTTTTGGAATATCCATTATAAAACAAGATACGTAGTAAGTTAAATTCAGACTAACAGATACCTTGAAAAGTTTTCAACGGATCCCAAACTAGCCACAGTCTGCGACTAGTTTGGGATCCGTTGAAAACTTTTCAAGATGTCTGTTAGTCTGAATTTGTCACAAAATTAATGTTTTGTTGTTCTCAACGGATTTATATGAAATTAATCCAATTTATCATTCAGCTGTAAGTGACCTTTCGGTGTATTTAAAAAAGGGTGGATTATTGGTATTATCTTACCTCCAGAAACAGGTGCATCTGTGAAGCCCTTGCCACTCTCAGTAGCGACTGGGAAGATCTCTTTGGGCACGTTAGGGTCTACCGTGCTGGAGTCGATGAGGAGAGCGCCTTTACGGGCCTAGAAATAACAAACAACTTATTATATTTAGTAAACAAGCTAGGTAAACGTTGTTTTTTCATATAAATTCTTTGTAGAGAAAAAAAAAATAGTTTACAACCTATTTTCAGACCAACCAAACATACACAAAATGTTTATAAAAAGTGGTCAAGCCATTTCGGAGTTCAGTTCGGTAACAAGCACTGTGTCACGAGATTTTTATACATATACCTATTAGATTACATTATATCTTACAACGATATTTAAAGCAAGAGCATTACCTACACATTGAAAAGGTAGATAATAAACGCATCATCCCCCCCCCCCCCCGTTGCATCCTGCGCGCCCCTGATCTATGTGTGTACCGATTAGTCTCGATTGCGTTGTAATGTTGATGCATAACTAACGTGACCAGACGTCCCGTTTTGAACGGGACTGTCCCTTTTTATAATTACGAGTCCCGATGTCCCCGCAATGATCTCTGGGACGCAAAATTGTCCCGTTTTCTGAGACCGCGTCAACGGACTCATCGGTCGATGCGAATATAGCCGAGAATGGCCAAGACGTCGTCGCTCGTGCTTTGTTGACTATTTATTTGACAGATTTTTCGTTCGCCCACTTCTCGACATTTGTTTTGTTGTTGTTACGTGTTTTTTACGTAGTTTATATTTGACATTAACATTCATATCTGGAGTGAGGCTATCAAGAGGCACGGGGAAGAACTTGCTGTTTACCTTGACATCTCCAAGGCCTTTGACAGGGTCTGGCACGATAGCCTTATTGCTGAGCTTCCTTCTTTCGGTTTACCCACTCAACTTTGCGTTTGGATTGAAGACTTCCGGAAGGATCGGTCCATTCGAGTGGTCATTGATGGCTGCTCGTCTGGCCAATTGGCAATTAATGCCGGGGTCCCTCAGGGGTCTGTTCTCTCAGCAACTTTATTCTTGCTGCACATTAACGATCTGCGCCCAGTACCTTTGGGTATGCAGACGACAGCACAGTTTCTGAGAGATTTGTGTCCAGCGCGTGAGCTGGTGGGTCACAGATCCAGTCTCTCCGTGAGGACATGGTTGGGCGCTTGAACTTGACCTTGAAGGCTGTCTCCGAATGGGGCCATGCCAACCTGGTCAAGTTTAATGCAGCTAAGACCCAGGCGTGTCTCTTCTCCGCAAAAAGGAGCCAATTCGAACCAGCTCCTACTTTACGTGGTATAATCGTGCCGATAACCGATCATATTGAGCTTCTTGGGGTGACTTTAACTTCCACACTCAATTTTGGCCCGTTTATCGAGGCTAAGGCTCAGTTAGCATCAAAAAAGTTGGGAATCCTAGCCAAGGTGAGACGGTACTTCACACCGGAACAGCTGCTCAATTTGTATCAAGCCCAGGTTCGGTCGTGTATGGAATACTGCTCTCATCTTTGGGATGGATCTGCGAAATACCAACTGGACGCGCTTGAGTCTATCGAGAAGCGGGCCAAGAGACTCATTGGCAACGATGCACTGGTCGAGTCAAAGCTCCAGAGCCTTGAACACCGACGGCGAGTTGCAAGTCAATCGGTTTTCTATCGGTTACATTTCGGGGAGTGTGCGATGGAATTACACAATCTAATTCCGCCAAGCCCGTTCCATCATCGGACTACGAGACAAACGGCGAAACGCTATCGTTACATGGTGGACATCCCACCCATACGCACAAAACGTTTTGGGAATACCTTCATTGTGCGTACGGCTAAGGAGTGGAATTCCCTGCCGGAGTCTGTGTTTCCCGACAGCTACAACCTAGGAGTCTTTAAGTCCAGAGTGAATAGGTTACTTTTAAGTAAGCGTGCTCCATCTTCGATCACATCATCACTTACCATCAGGTGAGATAGAGGTCAAACTCGAACCAATTTTAAATAAAAAAAATAAATTGAAAAATGTCCCCTGTTACTAAAAAACTTTTTGAAGATTCCACATCCAAACTGTGGCTTTATTTTTTACACGCTCAGTCAACAAGTTTTCATCAAGCTGTTTTGAAACTTGAAGGTTAGACTACTACTACTCTTACCATAGAAATGTAGATATTTTATTGGGCTGATTTAAAAAAGGTCCCCGCATGGGAAATTGTTCAAAAATTGTAGACGTCTGAGAAAACCCAGTTACAAATTTCAGTTCTAACGGCGATGTTGATAATTAAGGTGAATATACAAAAAAAAACGTGCTAAGAATTTCATTCTTACTTAAAACTTTTTTTTTCATTGATAACCTTTTAATTGACCTTAATAAACCAATGTCCCGTTTTGAGACAAAAAATAAATGGTCACGTTATGCATAACGCTTCTGTAAGTACCAATCCATATTATTGCAAATAAAATGATCTGAATATAACCTACGATCTTACATCATGATGAATTTCCAGATAGTTGTAACACCTCAATAACAACCATTCTTTTTTTTTTCTAGTTTCTGACAGATTTCTTTGACGCGAGCAATTTTGAAAATAAAGCCGTGTTATGGATGTTTATAACAATCTATTGTAAGATAATACTTTACTATAGAAATGGGAACGGTGTCAATTTACCACAATTTTAGAGATCATTAAAATGGATTGACTAGTTTTTAATTTTCTTATTAACACTAATGATTGAGAAAATACAAATAAGTAATTGAAAATCACAGAAGTCTACACAGCCAACGTGCAAGTGTTAATATTTTTTTAAAGCATTTTGTCGGTTGCGAGATAAGAGTTGAAACGGGAATGAAAGTTCTTTGATGAGGACTTCTAGTGGGCTTAACTTACTCACGAACCACGATTACTGCTTTAAAAACAACTAAGTTTTGTAAATTTCGATCGCGTGAGAATTCAGCCGTTCTTGAGTTATAAATAGTGTAACTAACACGACTTTCTTTTATATATATAGATTATATAGATTCACTGACTCATTATCAATAAAGTCGTCCTTGCTTGTTCTCCAGTTTTGCTATACATGTAAAGCAAGAGTAAGCTCTATCGCATCACCATCAGGCTAAACGAGGTCAAAAGTGAGCTCATCAGGAAAAACAAAAAAAACATATTCTTAGTGTGAACGCACCCTAAGTCAAAGGCAAAATAATCGAAACTACCTTTCAAAATACTCGCAAAACAAAATGATGTGGTATGTTGAAGAACCCAAAACTTTTACCATAAAGAGTGGATAGTTCTTAGAACGGAAAGGACAAAGTTGTGCTCTTTTCTAAAGTTGATCTTTTTGACTTGTTTGATGTCCCAAGTCAAGTAAGTACTGTTTGTCGAAAGTTAAATAACTGGAGAAAGTGGTTTTGTGGTCAGAACTAGGAAACACAGTGGCACAAGATCTTATATTTCTGTAAATATCCGATTACTTGACCGCAGGTAAATTAAACGGAATCTTATCATGCTCGACTTTTACTGAGTGAAAGATTATATTTCTTCAGTTTTCCACTCTTAGACTTCCACTCTTAAACTTTGTGAAATCCAGTCTTAAAATAGCAAGTAATTTGATATTATAAGATCATTAGCTACTGACGTAAGTACTATTGTTTCCATATTTATAGCCATCACAATTTTGTTGCGGGAAAGAGATGGTGTTATTTTTGTAGTTTTACTCCATCTCACTCTTACTTTGGAATCGGGATAGTTATTACTCATTCGTATGTAATTTATGAATCCTAATTTAAAACCGCATTAAATAAAGGATCTAAAATGCATCTCATATTCAGCCAAAAGTCATCCACTCTCAGATGGATCACGGTTATCGAAAGACCGAAAATGAAAACTTGCTCAAAACGCGTTATGGTTACTGTAAAACATCCGTAAATGCATAATTGGATCTTATTAAAACGCTCAAACGGCTGAGGAGAAACCATCGAAAAACCATAAGGTGAAATTCGTTGGCATTAAAAAAACCATGACCCATACAGGGCACTAGTTGATGTACCGTATCACATATTATCACCTGAAAGTCAACAAGGTTTTATGACGTCCCACTGCATAAAACTTACTGTATTAATAACAAGTGCGGCCGCAAAATCTCGGTATAACATGCTATGCTGCAATGCCTATCTATCTTAGAAAATACTCACATGCTTAACCACACCATCCTTTCCAAGGTAAGCGTCGAGCACGACTTTGTTGCTAGGCAAGATGGAGACCACGACGTCAGCGCCATCTACTGCTGCAGCGATGGAGGATGCTTCAGTGATGCCGTTTTTGGCGGCTGCTGCCAACGCTTCCTTGGATGGGTCGTAGCCACGGACTGCAAAGCCCTGGAAAGAGAACATGCTTAAATTAGGAAGTTAATCCAAAGGATTTTTGAGTGATCTCTCGCAGGGCAATCTATGAGGTTGTCGGCTGCTTAACCGGAGTTGCCCTATGGCAACATTAACCATTGTAATTAAAGGTTTCAGTAATGACTTAAAACAAACATAGAAACAAGGCGACTGTATATACACTAAGGGAACTCCATGTGGTACGGACCTCGGATTAGGGCGACGCGGGGGGAGCATCTAGGGACAGAATGGATCGAACAAGCCCAGAACCTTAGGATGTGAAATTTCTTATTTATTCATATTATGGTAAACAAAATCCCTAGAGCTGCTAGCGAAATTAAGAGAATCCTAGGTATTCTTTTCGTAGTATGCCAATAGTCATTAGCGATTTGAGAATTTGAGTGAAAATGACTTCTAGCGAGACAGATAAAATTTTTGATTTGCACAATGGGTACCTATCAAATATCAAATTCCAATGTTAAACCCAAATTTTAGATCTTAGAAATGTATATTATAAGTTTGGATGTATGAATGAATGTTTTTTATTCAATCAACCCTGAATGACTAAACAGATATGAATGAAATTAAGCATAGAGATACATTATACCTAGTTTAAAATAGCTCATAGGCTTTTAGTGCTGGGAAAATATATGATATTTCCACGCGAACAAATACGTGGGCATCAGCTTGTCACACCCATAATCTTGGATACATTCCTCAGTGTACATAGATACACTAAACCAATAATGGGCAAACAGCAATGGTCATAGACATAGCAAAAAAAAAATACGCAAAGAAAAAGAAAATCAAAATGTACAAATATTGGCAAGGTAGGTACGCCGAGAAAATAAAACTATTTAGTACGTCAGTTTTGCAGCCGTTCACCATTTCCTGCGAGCGAAAACTCGCTTCATTTGTCAAAGAGACCGGATTTTCGTTGAAATCATAAACATTCACGAGGATTATACCACTATTTGGGTTACTTGGATTTGCTGATTTTACATTTATGCAGATTGTTTATTTGTATTGCAACTCATAAATGTACGTGCAACTGTAAACAATAGCTTAGTACTTTTAATGCAATGTTTGACACGTTCTGTGGCTAAAGTTCGAAAAATTACATTGATTCTATATTCAAAATATATACATGTTATGAAATACTTTTAGACCCTGGTCATGGGGCACATGCTTGTCATCACTGCCTTTTACATTTTGAAAAGACTGGTTAACACTCGCCGAGACCCAAGAGCTGGCTATAGCTTTGGCCAGAGACTAAGGTATACAACGATGCCAGTCTGTTGGGATCTTTTTACCAGCCAACAGCGTTAACGAAGAATTGTTGATGCTTAATTTATTATTTAGTTTATAAAATGTATGGTGGTAAAATAGAATATCTATTTTTTATTGATTATAGGCTTGCATTTGACAATCATCTCACCCATACAGAATATGAAGCATGGTTACCAAGAAGTAATCTTTTCACTCTTGACTTAAATACCTCTAGGTTATAGCTATCAGGAAATATAAACTCCGGCAGCGAAATCAACTCCTTAACCGTACGCACAGTAAAAGTATCTATTTCATAGTTCTGTAACACCTATACATATAATTATATTTCAAGAAAATAAAAACGTATTTACGTAGGTAATTGGTAGGGAAACATAAAACCGATGTTTTCTTCCAAGATGTCGTATATTTTGTTGTTCGGAAGCACCTCTCTAATACCACTTACTAACAGTAAATACATACTACGACAGACAGTTTTGGTGAGTAAAAGTAAAGAAAGAAACATAAAATTATTTCATCCACTTCATACCAATATAAGGTGTTTCATGGTTGCTAACATATTTATTGTAAGACCATGTCTTAACATCAAAAAATTATTCAATCTGATTGAACTTGATCTGAGAATATTATTCAGCTCGATTTAACAGATTCGATACTTTAACATAACATCACGGTTGTATACCCTACAGGATAAGACAGAGATATACCTATACAAATCCACATATCACCAATTATGCAATATGCAGTTGTCCATATTATACAAAGTGAAATCAAAGTCAATTCATTAAAAGGCACTTATGGAAATCGAAATCTATGGTTAAAAAGAATATTCAAAACTAGGCTCTGCCCACGCCTTCACTCGTGTGAAAAGTATATCTTCAGCGAGACAAAGCCTCAAGTCCTTCAAGTATATCTACATTAAAAAAACACATCGATCCCTTGCTCCATTTTGACGTGAAAGAGTAACCCAAAGTGCAAGTTGCTAGAAAAAAATGTAGCGACCAAGGAAATTCAAGCTATTCAATGTTGCTGATTTGGCCTATTAGGATATAGATACATTTTTTCAACAAGGTCTCTAGTAGTAATGGCCTGTAGAACTCAAATCACCCTATGCCGTATAGAGATTGATTTAAATTGTTGTAGGTAGCAAGCTCAGAAACATCGGACTTATCCCAAAATTTTTCGGCAAAAATTACAACAAATACTGGCCTAATCTAGTTTAAATTTACGAAAAAAAAAACGACGTGTATAAGTGTCAATAACACGGACAAAAGGTTATTAAATAGCAAACCTGCAAAATAAATATCATTTATAACCAATTTGATATTTCTACAACAGCTTTTGCCACGCTACGGTTGTCAAAATGTAATTTACCTTGACACTCGACCGCTTGTCGTAACCAACACTGTCTAGTGTACGAGATGCCTTACTTTAAACCCCGATGTCCAAAAAGGTATTTCGCACCTTTATACACATTAAGACAATTCTCTTAAAAATACAAAAACCCGCAGGTTTTAGACCTTGCAAGGTCTTAAGAATCTTTTTCAGAAATAAAAGGGCGTGACCGTAAATCGAACTTGTTCTGCAAATCCTGTCGAACCTTAAAATGGTTTACGTAGACGGCTATCTACATAATTTTGCATAATCTTTGAATCAACTGAAAGGATTTTAATTTTAAATTACAGTTAATGTACCATTAACCAGTCGAAGAGGATTTTATCTTCTCTCTTTTTTGAGCACTTATTGGAAATTCACTTTGTGGAGATTTAGGTAAGGTTTTATTAACTTGTTTAATTAATATTTGTAGCTTTATTTGCATACTGCGGTTTTTAAGTATCTGATCCATTTTTCATTTGACTCAATTTACACACAATTAGGTATAAAGAACTTGAGTTTATTCAAGTTTATATTATACAATGTATAAAAGATTTTCATAACTATGAGAATAGTGAATATCTATTCCATTTTTGAAATATTGCGTTGTCTCGGGTCTGGTTGCTTATGCAATGTGTGTGTGAATTTTAATTTTCGTAAATATACCTTCGATACCTACAGGAGAAATTCTAATGCTTAAAAAATCTCTAACTCCCTTAAAGCAGTGAAGTATGTATAGTCTACTATAAAAATCTCACTTTTCAAGTATTCTACCAGCATAATAACGCTAACCAGTTTATCATAAGCTTCATTCAAATATATCCGCTCCCTTTTCCACTCATGTCCTTAGTCCCACGTGTGAGTGAGATAGGTAGTCTGTTAATCGGGTAGTCGGTCAGTACTGTCGACAACAGTGTTGTACATACGTGCCCGGGTCAATGTCAGCGTTTATTAATACAGCGATACATTTAGTAACGATTACAGTGACGTAGTGTTGATAGTAAGATATTAGCAGACACGTTTGAGTGTGAGTATACACGAGGGCGTGTTTTTGATTGAAGAACAGAAATATGGCGACAATTTCAATAATCTGATTCTAAATTTGAATGACTAGTCAGCACATGTTTTTTTTGTAAAAATTATTACTTATTTGGCTAGTACCTATTTGACTTTGAGATGATAATTATTCATGTTAAGTCTTTCACTAGATTTTCAGACGTAGGTAGGTGAGACAATTCTTAGTAAATTAGAACTAAAATTCAAACTCACTAATTTCTAAATAAAAAAATAAACATGTCTTTTTATAGCGTGCAAATGAAAACAACGTTTTTTTCGTTGAGAAAATATAAAATGATTTCTCCTGCTTTGGTCAAGCGGGAGAGAGTGTCAGACTTCTACTCAGTAAAAACCCTCCCTGAATCATCAGTTGCTCTTGCGTTCCGGAGCGTTGGTATCTCTTTATAACATTCCCGCATCTCCGGAAAATAACTGCATTATCGCCGAGTCCCTTCATTGCTGATAACTGAGTGCGCGGAATACGAATGAAAACGACAGTCAACAATTAATTTCACTGACTGTCACTATGTTTTGGGAATACATTCATTATGCGTACAGCTAAGGGGTTTAATTCCCTGATGGAGTCTATGATTCCTGATAGCTGTAATCTGGGGTCTGGGGGGTAAGTCAAGAGTGAATACGTTACTTCTAGGTAAGCGTGTTCCTTCTTCGACCACATCATCACTTAGTCTCAGACGAGAGGGCGTTAAAACGCCTATTAACCTATACCTATAACCTAGCCTATTAACAATAAAAATATTTATAAGCTAAGCTGATTACACTGACATAATATCATTATTGTGTAAGTGCTATTAACTGTTAACACAAATGATACTGATAGGTACGGTCAACATAAGAGATAAAACCATTCGTCCGGAGTTACTTGGATATGTCTGCATTTAAAGGTTAGGTAAAGAGAATCCAAATTCATTATAAGAACAAAAAACAAAAACTAAATTTAAATTTCATCCAAAATTTTTTTTTTGTGTTGGCAATGTATGTTGAACTGACGTTAGTAGCAATCTTGTTAACTAAGCTAAAACATACTTGTGTGTGGAATAGGTTCACGGCATTAGTATAGTGGGTGGGGTTCGCCGCGACCTCTTGATCACAAATCCGACAACTTTGCCAATCGACGACGCTAATAACACAGGCCAACAAAATTTTTAACCAGAAACCAGACTATATATTTCCGAAGGTTTTCGATGCGCTAAATCCAAATCTGGCCTCATAATTGCTCTATCACGTAAGGTTTCTGAGATATCCTAACCTAAAAGTGCAAAAAGTACCGTTTTTGCCCGATTTTGAGGTTATGTAGACTCACGAATTATAAAAAATAAAATAAAAAAAAGAACAAGTCTTCCTATTTCAAATGTTGAGTTCGCTTAATTTTTTTTTTTCGCTGTGTTATCGTGTTTTGAAGTTAGGATATCTCAGAAATCTGACGTGATAGAGCTATTCTGATGCCAGATTCGGATTCAACGCATCGAAAGCCTTCGGAAATGTATAGTCTAGTTTCTGGTTAAGAAGTTTGGTTAAATTTTGTTGGCCTGTGTAATATTTTTTTTATTTTTTATTTATTTATTTGCTCAAAACAATGCATTAAAGTACACGTTTCAATACAGTTTCACATAATAAGTACTATATCTACAACGTGTGGGTGAGCACTGCTCTCCTAGCTAGGTCATGAAAGACCTGTGATAAGGAAAAGCAGTCCGGTCTCCTGAGATATTATGGAGTAAAGATTACAAAGTGCTTGTCATGTTACTGTCACAAAATCAGATAATTGAGCATAAATACAATTATATACACATATCTCATGACAGACATGAGATGATGTTTTATTTTACATTGAAAAACAAATATTATAAAAAGTTAAATAAGTTTGTTAATTAATAGTTAATAGAAAAGAAAAAAAAATTATATATAAGTTTGATGATTTTGGGCAAGGTAACTTTAGAATTAGTTGATGATTATTTTATGTTTGAGCATGTGTGTGTGTGTGTGTGTGTGTGTGTGTGCGTGAACTGACTGACTGAAAAAATTTGAACTGCATACATTTTTAAATTAAAATATTGAATGAATGAATGAATATTTATTGAATCAAACTAACATATTGTTAATCATTATTATATAAAAACTGCTCTACTTGCATGTTGCTTGTTATAAAATAACTGGTATTAAGGGCATTGGTTCACCAATGCGAGCTATTTTATAACTTAGTAAGGGACTAAGGGTGCTGGGTGCAACACCTACTTGCTTATGTTAAATTTTAATATGATCTGTAATTGTTTAATTTAATCTTATGTTAACATTTTAATTTATTTTGGTTGAATAAATTTATTTATTATACAGGCTAATTAATGTCGCAAGCTATCAGTGGTCTGAATGAATACCTAACAGAATCAGCCAATAATGCTCCCACAACCGAGATATAGGCCTCATCTCTATGATAGAATGGCCCCTAGTTTATCACGTGAGTCCATTGCGGGTTGGTGGATCTAACACGATTTCATATACCTGGTTCCAATATGCATAGAAGAGACATATTATTATTGTCTCGATGATTTTCTTCAAAGTTTTTTTCAAAAATCAAACTTTAAAAGATTGTATTAGCACAGCTAATATAAAATGTATTGTAACGATTCCATCATATGTCCTTCGTGTTCCGAGGCCATGGTAACTCTTTCGAACAATTCTGCAACCTTGGTAGGTGATGCAACAAGCTGGAGTCTGACTGGAATGAAGATCAAGAGGAATATTTATTTTTAAAATAATTAGTAATATGAGTAGAATTCTTATTACTTGCAATCTTGTTAACCCCTCCAAATAAACTAAATTTGCGTGTGTCAGGAATGGGTCCCCGGAAATAGTGTTGTGGGTGGGGTTTGAACTCGCGACCTCTCGATCACAAAGCCGACACCTTAGCCATTAGGTAATTGATGCTTCAAATTGACGATTGGTCACTTCTAGGCGAGTGTGTTCCATCATAGACCACATCATCCCTTACCATCAGGTGAGATGGTGGTCAATGGTACACCTCAGAGATACATGGTTCTCAAATGATTTGACCAGAATGGATTGAATGGAAGTCCATACAATCCATTCTGGTTCAATTGAGACTGAAAATTGAGTGTTTCGGAGTTTAGGGTAGCCATCTCCTTCGCGCTCCTGCATGAGGAGCGCGTGGAGGCGCTTCGTTGGGGTGAAACTCTGCTGCCGCGACTTGTTGCGGGACGACGGACGGAGCTCCGGCGCGAGATCATGGCGGAATGGGAAGAGCGACTATCGCAACCCAGCGCTGGGTACGCCACAATAGCGGCGGTAAGTCCTCTCTTTGAGGAGTGGCTGACGAGGCGTCATAGCGTCCTCACCTTCTTCTTGACGCAGGTGCTCACCGGACGGTTGTTTCGGGAGCTACTTGTGTTGGATTCGGCGGGAGGAAACGCCCAGGTGTCATCATTGCGAGGATCGACCTGAGGACACGGTGGAACATACAGTGGAGGTTTGCCCCGCTTGGGCAGAGCTCTGCCGTGTCCTCGCAGGGGCACCTCTGGTTCAATCCATGGTCCGGAGCGAGGAGGCATCGGAAGCAGTCACCTCTTTCTGCGAAGCAGTTATGCAAGCGAAGGAGGTGGCGTGACGCGCGAGGTAGAGGTGAGTCCCAAGGCCCTCACAGCCTTTGCGCCCCAGCTGCCGCAGGAGACGCTCCGGGCGTCGGGAGTCACAGACGTGGGCCTGTGGGCTGCAAGCATTGGGTAGCTCGCCGCCCGACTGAAACCAGGCCCGTGTAGACGGCGCGTGGTGTTCCACGCGCGCCAAAAAGAGTGTCAGCAAAATTTGCGGGGCCCACAAGGGGGCCGTTGCCTGCCGAGTTTGCGGAATAGTTCGAAAGAGTTACCGCGACCTCGGAACACGAAGGGCATATGATGGAACATGGATGGGTTTTAGTCAGTACAAATCTGACACACCCTCCCGCTTCGCCCAGATCGAGAGGCAGTCATTGGTTGATTTCCCATCAATAAAAATAAGGGTAGCCATCTAGGTATCATCAGTAACATGTAGTTTTATCAATAACTATAACCGACATTTAGTAGAAATATCACTAAACGCAAGCGTATGAATATTAAATATAAATATAGATTCTCTTTTTTGTTAACTGTACTCATAGTTCGAATGCATTGCATAAATTTTATGAAAGCATAGGTACGGTTTTGATAACTGTGCTGTAATTCCTGACCCCTACACTCCTTCCTGGCCTAAGATTTTACAAACTAAGAATAAGATCAGATCTCAGGATCACAAACTTTGGAAGACAAGCCAGGCGTTGAAAATTACTTGGAGTGTCTGTTTTGACCTTTAAATGTAATATAAACTCATGAATTCCCTTTATGTACCTGTATAACATTTCAATTAAATATTACGTATTTCCGAACAAATTCTAGAATCAGAGAAAAAAAAACGAGTTTATCGCGACAATGTGTAATCTATTCCAAATTTAAATAGTCAAAGAATCAACAGGAAACCTTGGAATTTAATTCATTCATATTCAAATACATACGCAAATTCATAAACATGATTTGTATAAGAATGTATAAAGAATTATTATTTTATAGAAGAGCTCTTACTAATTGAAACTTTAGAACCAAATAGCTAACAATTAATCTTTATTAGTAGTAAGTATTCAATCTTACACCAAATCTACAGACAACAACAACATTATTCATAAATTCCAATTTCGAACACAACTAAAACTGATTTGAATACAGAACCGTATTGACATTAAAATTCCAGCCAGTATTTTGTAACAAATTAATTACCTTTTTGGCTAAGTTGGCGGCCATAAAACCTCCCATGTTTCCAAGGCCGAGGAAAGCCACATTTTTGTCAGCAGCAGAGCTGTATTTCCTAGTCACTGTGAGAAAACACTGTGTGCCTCGCGACGCCATCTTGATTTCTTTATTTAGCCGCACGTTAGTTCACTGGCGCGCGCGCAACGCTACTAAACCGGCTGCGCTGGCCACGTTGCTTTGATACTATTATCAATTATGTTATCGACACACAAAGATAGTGACAGTCATTAGTGGTATGACCTATGTAATTGATGAAGGCGTGGTCGAAATCATATAAAGAGTATTCTTAATTTTACTAGGACCCAATTTGCAAAGGCATTCAATATCCAAAAGTATTCCAGATCCATTGCTTTCTATGTTTAAAAAAGTCGTCTGCTCCACAGCGAAAATACGCAGTGAAAATGGTTTTAATGTTATAATGTCTCTGTCCTGTGATAAAAGGCGCTAAAACCCTGTAGGCAGAAGCCAACTGAAACTTACCACCATGCATTTCAGACGCTACTTTTGTTACCTAGGTCCTTATGTGTATAACAAAATTGACAAAATCCTGTCGATATTTCAAGAAGATAAAGTGCAAAATGAAAGTAACTACCTGGCTACGAAAGAACTGTTTGCTGTACTATAAAGACATCTGACTCTCGTTCAAACACGCACACACACATTCACTCTAATCCACGCGCACACACACACACCAACATTCACTCTAACCCACGCACACACACAATCTAACGCACACTCTCATTCAGACATCATTTTTCTATTTTTATCATATTTTTATTGTTATTTTATTTTTTGGTTTTTGATTTCGTTTTCTGTGTTGCATAATTTTCGACCATAATATACTGTAAATTATTCTATGCACCATTTTGTAAATTTTAAATAACTAAGGAGGAGGCCTGGTGTCTGAAATACAGGCCATGAGCCTAGCTTAGGCACCAGACTCCCACAATATGTTTTATATTATTTATAATATAATGTTAATGTATAAAACCATTGTATTGTGGCGAGAAATAAACCAATTACTAACTTACTTAATGAGAGCAATGCAGCTGATTATTGCATAGTAGGTATTACGCAATGCAGTTTTCATAAACATATAATTCTTATGCTCTGAATAATATGAAAACAGAATTTGTAGGTAGTTTACGTTGGAAATGTTATGATAAATAGTTGACAGAACAATCTAGTACCTTATCACGTTAACTGGGGGATATAAATCAGACACAAAGCGTCAACAGTCTAATGGCTAAGGTGCCTGACTTGTGATCGAGAGATCACAGATTCAATACCCACCCATTACATTATTGCCGTGAACCTAATCCAGACACAAGCATATTTAGCTTAGTTGAAGGGGTTAAAACGATTGCTAGTAATGTGAATTCTACCCACATTGCTATCTTTTCAACCGTCGAAAAAAACGGCGGAGGTTATCAAGTCGACGCGTATATTTTTTTTTATGTATGATCACCGATTACTCGAAGAAGCCTGAACTGATTTGGAAAATTCTTTTTTGTTTGAAAGGGTATACTTCGAAGTTGGTCCCATTGTCACCGAGTCAGGATCTGATGATGGAATCCTGGAGAAATCGAGGGAACTCTTCAAATATTATAGGCACACCTATAGTGATTTGAGTATTTTTATAGTAACTTGTGTAGTTGCATTCGAAAAGCACTATTTGTGAAGTGTACCTGATGATCTAGACACGCGGGAGCGTGTCAAGCCAAGAACTGGCGCGCAGCTCACCGTACACGAACCATTTGGAGCCACTTTTGAGCCCCTCATAACTCAAAAACTATTTCACCTAAACTTGTCAAATTTGGCTCATATATTGAGACTGGCGAGATACATATATGTTCCAAATTTTATAAACATATCTCAAACGGTTATTTAGATATTAACGTCCAAAAATCGTCATTTTTATGACTGACCTATAGATCAAAACTATAACCCAGTTCCAGATGACCTAAAAAGTTCAAATTTGGCATGAAGATAGGTAATTATGTGAGTACAAAGGAAAAAATCAGAAACTGGTAATTTTTTATCATTTTATTATACTTTTCACTTAACTTATAATTAGTGCCTGTAAATCTCTATATGTGGATTTTAAGATGTTTACGTGAATATATAACGAGTTAAATACCACCCTTAATTTTTTTTAATTCTAATATTTCCGTTTTTGTACTTATAAATAAGAATATAGTAAATTTTCATATTTATTACGCGTAACTATCCGTATTCTACAACCACTAGCGCCACCTATTATCTTAGAGGGTCACTACACCATAGAGGCAAAACGCGTAAAAAGAATTCCGCATACTGAATGGGCAATTCTCAAAGGTACAAGAAAATATAGAAAATAACACAAAAAAGACAATTATACCCCGTAAACGTAGAAAGTACAGTAGTTTAACAAAAAACCATTTAGTATTAATTTTATTATAAGTAAGTACCTACTACTAATTTATGTACAAAAAGTAATGATATCCCATGAAAAACATAAATGTGAAATGAGAGCCAAGTTCAATATTATCATAAATGCCTTAGTTGTTGACTTCAACGACAAAAGAAGTGAAATCTAAATGGGTGCCAAGTTCAATGGTCAGTCCTGAAATTTATTTATAACAACATAAAATATCATTTATTCTTATAACTTAGGAGAATATATTGTAGCCTAAGGTCTGACTTGGCTAGTTTTCATATACGAATTATATTATAGCCTTTGCAAGTTACTTGTCGGTTCTTATTTTATTATTCCGAAAATTTGGCTTGCTGGTAGAAACTAACCATCGAACATAATAATTCGTATATAAGAACTAGCCAGGTCAAACCTTAGGCTACGATATATTCTCCTAAGTTATAAGAATAAATGATATTTTATGTTGTTATAAATAAATTTCAGGACTGACCATTGAACTTGGCACCCATTTAGATTTCACTTCTTTTGTCGTTGAAGTCAACAACTAAGGCATTTATGATAATATTGAACTTGGCTCTCATTTCACATTTATGTTTTTCATGGGATAAAAACTACAGATGGCCACTGGAACTACTCAATATACAACGTGTAACGGAAACCCCATATCTATCCAAAAGGACTGAAGACAACATCTAGTATGGAGTCTCTATTCAAAGTTTCAGCTCAAAATAAGTGACTCACAGAATTGACCCCAAATTATTTGTTTCATATGTTTCTTGAATACCAGTAATAACAAACGTGTCACAGCACTATGAGTGTCATCACTTTCAATAAAACGATAATCCTCTTCGTTCTTCTTAATTTGAAAAATTCGGCCTCTGGTATCAATGTATTGAAATTTCTAATATGCTCCACACATGTACACATAGGATTAAAAAACCCTTGCCATATCGTTTGTTATCATCCAAAGAAGCCGTGCACTCGGTATGTATATACCCTTTAAATTACACGTTGTATAAGTAGGTAGGAATAATAAGTACTTCATGGGTTCCGCTTCGATTAATTGAATATGGTTATTAAGCACAATATGTTCGTCACAATGCATATGGTGAAGTGAAGCTGATGGTGAAGTACCAGGAGAACTCCTCAACAATTAACGGCTCAGCATTGGGAAAAGCAATATTTTGTAAAAGGTTATAAGTAGTTGACATTTAGACTTTCGTAACTAGGTAAATTATAAATCGACCAACTAAAAAGAGTGAGATAAAAACTTTTTACCAAAAAATGAAACCGACTCGATAAGACACCGACCACAAAAAATAAAGTTATTTTTCACTTTGCAGTGTTTTTTGGAAGTTGGTTTATCTATTTGGTAAAATTTTTATTACAAAAAATAGACACATATCTTTGTGATTTGTATGCTGCTAGACATTCTTTTTTCTTTTTCCTTTTTCGTAAGTGTGATGTAACAACTATCAACGGACATGATATGAACTCTCCAATTATACTGAAAATGCTTTTTTTTAATACATTTAATCCTATCCAAACACGCCTTATCGTGAGGAAAACCTAGTTTGGTAGTCAGATGCTTTATTATTTTTAGTTTTTATGTCAATAAATAATATAATATTGCAATATTGTTAAATGGTGTGTTTCAATGTTGGTGTACAATAAAGTATATTCTGTCTATCTATGATGTAACATAATACGCTCGTTACTCTAAATTTAGGATTTAGATACAGTACTCTACAGCTTGTGCCTCTTCTCCAGTTTGGACCTGCTGCGGTCATTTTAATTTCAACCTCCCGTCTACCTCTCTCTTTCGTTTACCATCCGTTGCATGGTATTCCGTCACTGCACTGTCTCCACTAACCTTATGAGACCTGCATCATATGCCATGTTCATCTCTATTTCAGTCGATCTATGTATTTTCTCCAGTATTACAGCCAGTTTCGTTTTAAAATAAATTATTATTAAATTTGTGTAGCATTATAATAATTACCTAAGCCAGTATGAGCGGTAGCAATTCTCGAGGTGTGTAGGAGTCCTTATCACATTATCATAATAAATACCATAATCTAGTGTCGTTATGTCAAACATTACGACTTGAATAAAGCATTACCATAATTATACAAGTAACATGTTCGTAGATGAAATCTATTTAATTACGTAGGTATGTTTATAAACCACTGTGTTCTGTTACCAATTACAAGTTATCTATTTTACTATAGACTAGCTTTTGCCCGCGACTCCGTCCGCGTGGAATAGTTACTTTGGGCTAACTTTAAATTTAACCCCGATTTTGAAGCATTCCTCATTGGCGCTCCGCTCCTATTGGCCTTAGCGTAATGATATATAGCCTATAGCCTTTCTCTATAAATTGACTATTTAATTAAAAAATAATTTTTCAATTCGAACCAGTAGTTCCTGAGATTATCGCGTTCAAATAAACAAACAAACTCTTCAGCCTTATATTATTAGTATAGATAGCTGTTGCCCGCGACTTCGTCCAAGTTTCCGACGTTTTTCGTAAAAAAAAAGTAGCCTATGTCCTTCCTCACATTTCAGTGATCTTGATGTAACAGACAGATTAACTTTCGTAATTTAGTAGGGAAATATAATATGTCTAATAATCTATAATACTGTTGAAAAATATCGCAATACCGAACCGCACAATATTATTGTTAATATCTGTGCCCGCGACTCCGTCAGCGTGTAACTCCTTGTGTGTTATTAAGTTAATGTATTGGTAATATTGTTTAGATCACGTTTACATGAGGCTTAAGTACCTATAGAACGAAAATACTTCAGCGCAAAGCTTCCGGGTAAACTATGTTGAAAGTTGACCCATCCGACACGTGAACATAAAGATTTCTAGAACTGCAAACCCGGGAAAGAGCGACGTACAACTGACCATGCGAGAAACAACTGACACCGAGATCTACTCCAGCAACACGAAAAGTCTTCCCTTGAGCCTTATTAATTGTCATTGCATAACGCACTGATACTGGTAATTGCGTTCTTTTAAATTGGAATGGAAAATGATTTGGTATTATGGGAATTCTTGGAATAAAGACGAATTCTCCTGCACCGCAACCTGTTAAAATTTGAGCCTCGATTATATTTTGTAGCAACTGGGTTACTTTAAGCCGAGTTCCATTGCAAAGGTGTGGTGGTTTTAAATTTCGGAGCAGAATAATAATCAGAAAGCTTCGAACTGCTAAGCTATCAGGAGTTACACGTGTTATTGTGAGTCAACCATAAAAGATATATATATGCTGTCATGGGATATTTTTATATAATTTTAAGGAGAACATTTCCGTCATAAATGATTTCTGTGTAGCTTTAACCATTAAGGTTGAACACGCGACGGAAGCTTAAAAAATGGAGTAACTTCTCCCGTTTTTCCAACATTTCCCTTCACTGCTCTGCTCCTATTGATTGTAGCGTGATGAAAAGTATACTACAACCAGCTCAGGAGTATGAAAAATAATTGTACCAAGTTTCGTTAAAATCCGTCGAGTAGTTTTTGTTTCTATAACGGTTATACAGACAGACAGACAGACAGACAGACAGACAAAAATTTTACTGATTGCATTTTTGGCATCAGTATCGATCCCTAATCACCCCCTGATAGTTACTTTGTAAATATATTTCATGTACAGAATTGACCTCTCTACAGATTTATTATAAGTATAGATAGTTTCATCAAGTATCTGTGCATAGTTTAACTAAATCAAAAAGATTTTTTTTTCATATTTGCAATTCTACATATAAACATGAAATTGATCCCAGTTATTAAATATTCCATGTACCTAAGAGCTCGTGGCTAAATAATAGCAGCTCATTATCTGCTTAGCCTTTTTACCCGACTGCAAAGGCAGTGTTATGTTTTTCACGCGTATCTGTATGTAATATTCTTTATTACCTCATATCTCCAGAACCGCTGAACGGATTCACATAATTGAGGTATCGTTAGATTTGTCTTAGCACCCCAAGTGTTCTTAGATAGGTGACATTTGAAAAATCAAACATGGCGGCTGTGCGAAGCCATTATACATCAAATTAAAGGCCTTGTTTATTATTGCTAGTATTACACTAATAATAAACATAATATACCTTTCTTAGTTTAAAAATATGGACTTAGCTCTTTCACTTTCGGAATCCGGTGGGGCGCCAATGTGACACGACCGGGAAAACTAATTTTTTTTAAATTAATATTTAAACTAAAAAGCTGAAAAAAAGTTATCTAAAAAGTCTAAAAACCCGACTGCTCAACTGAAATGCAAGAAACAAGCACATTTTTATTTTGTGCAAGCATATTATTTCAGTTGAGTAGTCGGGTTTATTAGACTTTTTAAAATCTTTTTTTTTTTTTTTCAAGTAGGTTTGTTGAGATCGACAACTAGTTTTTTTTTTTTTATTACGGTGAGCCCGCTGTTGACCTTGATCTGGCCTGACGGTAAGCGATAGATGAAGTCTACGATGTGACGAGCGAGCCCAGATGATACCTATTTACTATTTCCTTAAAGGCTGAAAGGTCATAAGTGGCAGGGAACACAGAAGCCGGCAGAGAATTCCACAGCTTGGCTGTGCGCGCAATAAATGTGGAGGAGAAGCGCTTGGTACAAGACGGTATATCAACCAAGTGTGGGTGTTACCCAGCCGTGCGTCTGGTAGACTGGTAGTGAAAGAGAGGTGGAGGAATTGAATAGTTTAGAGCAACTCCTGATCTGACCTCTATAGTCTTTGCACCTCCACAACCCAGTATCTAAGTACCTAACACAATACTCCTTGCCAAGACGGCTATCACATTTTTTTATTTTTAACCGACTTCAAAAAAAGGAGGAGGTTCTCAATTCGTCTTGAACTTTTTTTTTATGTCTTTTACCTTATTACTCGTAGTGGCTGGACCGATTTGGAAAATTCTTCTTTTGTTTGAAAGCGTATACTTTCTAGTTGGTCGCATTGTCGTCACGTTTGGATCTGATGATGGGATCATGGAGAAATTGAGGGAACTCTTCAAATATTATAGGCACACCTATAGCGTTTTGGGTATTTCTTGTAGTACCTTGTGCAATTGCTCTCGAAAAGCACCATTTGAGGAAGTGGAACTAATGATGAAAACCCCAAATAGCCACCGAAACTACTCAATAAAAAGTATATCGTGGATTGCGATTAGATTACTTGAATATAGATGTTAAGCACTTTATGCTCGTCACAATGTGTATGGTGAAGTAGAGCTGATGGTGATATACTAGGAGAACTCCTCAAAAATTAACGACTGCACCGGGAAAAGCAATATTTTGTAAAAGGTGATAAGTAGTTGACATTTTGGCTTTTCTAACTAGATAAATTACAAACCGACGCACTAAAAAGCGTGAAAAAACCTTTTTAGCAAAAAATAGAACCGACTTCCACATAAAAACACTACAAAGGCAAAAATAACTTTAATTTCGGAAGGCGGTGTCAAAACAAAAAAAAGAAAATACAAAACAAAAGACACCGACTACTGAAATTAAAGTTATTTTTGCCTTTGTAGTGTTTTTATATGGAAGTCGGTTCTATTTTTTGCTAAGTTTTTGGCTTCTGACTACTCGTAACGATGGTCAACGATGTACAAATAGTAGCCGGAACCAACGCTTCGGTTCTAAGTGCTTTCCGAGGCGTGGAGGAATCTTGATCTTCCAGATATTTATTATTTCAGGTATAAAATAAACTGAAAAAAATCTTTTTCACTTCTCATGCTCTGAAAGTGCTTCTTTGTGCAGGGTATAGGCTGCACAAAATCGAATTTTGTGCGCAAGGGCATTAACGTATCTTCTCATAAATGTATTATATTAAGGCAAAGAAAATGAGCCATACAGCCAAATGCAATAAGAAGTTCATAGATAGAATTTGTTATTATATAATATTTACTTTAATTTATTTGCCTTATGTGTTTTTTTAAGATATAATAGATATTAGAATTTTATTTCAAGTATGGTAGGTTAGTTGATTTAAGAAAATTATTATTACAAAATTAATTTAATAGTAGGCTGTATAGGTCTGCAGCCTTTTTTTTACTGCCTTTTTAATTAAAGAAATGTTATGTTATACTACTGTTTTATTTCCTAGCAATCGAAGTGAAAAGCAGAGTTTATAACTCGTCCACAAAACCATTTATATCCTCGACATTACTATCAGCCCTCGCCTTCGGCTCGGGCTGCTAAAAGTCTCGGATAAAAATGGTTTGTTTTGTGCACTTGTTGTAAAATCTACTTTTAATCTTTTTTTATTTATTTTATTTATGTATTTTATTTTATCAAATACACATTACACAACAACGTTGCGGGAACGTTCTAACAAGCCTCGCATCCTCGCATCTCAAAGACAACGGATGGAACAGTCAGTAAGAGTTTGCCACGCCCTTCCGCTCTACCCCGATCCGGGGTTGCGGTATCTCGTTAGAACATTCTAGAAACCCAAAACTCGCAGGATGTTAAAAATACATACTATTTTTTTATTTATATTTATTCAATACACATTACACAATAAATTAAAAAAAATGTTTTGCTATACACGAAAGCCTCTTACGGCTTATCTGTGTGCTAGCAAGTCGTAATTAGTTAAATAATTGACTATACAGAGAAAAGGAAAATTAGGAATACTAAATACAATTAACAATTTTTTATGTAAAAACGTTTGTATCTCTACTTACAACTTTTCATATTTGATATGTATAGCGTTTGTAATTCCTCTGTAAAAGTAAAGACATTCAATTACCTAATTCATTTTACAAGGACAGCCATTAATTAAAATAATTTATAATCTCCAATATTATCATCAAGTCTTATATAACACGCTGTTATTGTTAGCTTAACGATATTCAAAGAATTGGCTCTTCAAGGTCATCTAGTAGTCGCGAATAATTTTACAGAACAGGTTATTTAAGACAACACTTGTTTTCCGTTTACTTATTTTTGGACGTGTGGTTCTTTTCATTCTGAATAGAATGTAGGTATAAATTCTTATCGGGGATGACTATTAAATCATTGGTATACATTTCCGGGGTCACAATAGAAAGAAGAACAGCTCGAATCAAAGCTCCAGAGCCTTGAACATCGACGACGGGTTGCAAATCTATCGGTTACATTTCGGGGAGTATGCGATGGAATCTACACAATCTAATCTAAGGCCGTTCCATCATCAGACTACAAGACAAACGGCGATGCGCCATTGTTACACGGTGGACATCCCACCCATACGCAAAACATTTTGGGAATACTTTCATTGTGCGTACGGCTAAGGAGTGGAATTCCCTGCCGGAGTCTGTGTTTCCTGATCGCTATAACCTGGGAGTCTTAATAGTTACGCAACGCAAACGATCGATAAACAAAATAGATTGCTAATCAAAATGAACAGGCGTATTGTATTATGTATTAGCAAGCGTGCTCTATCTTCGACCACGTCATCGCTTACCATCAGATGAGATGGTGGTCAAACGCGAGCCCTATTCTGAATTTAAAAAAAAATAACAGCCTCAATGGTCGATCTTCAAAGTTAAGCAACGCTTGCCAAGGCCGATTCCTAACATATTTTTTTATTGATTATAGGCTCGCGTTTGACCACAATCTCACCTGATGGTAAGTGATGATGTGGTCGAAGATGGAGCACGCTTGCCTAGAAGTAACCTATTCACTCTTGACTTAAAGACTCCCAGGTTATAGCGATCAGGAAACACAGACTCCGGCAGAGAATTCCACTCCTTAGCCGTACGCACAATGAAGGTATTCCCAAAAGGTTTCGTGCGTATGGGTGGGATGTCCACCATGTAACGATGGCGCATCGCCGTCTGTCTTGTAGTCAGAAACACAAGCCGTTGCAGTAATTTTTACATCTTTGACAGTCATTATAGATAGTCAGAAGCCAGAAAATCCGACACTGGTCTTACCAGGGGGTATCGTGTTACCCAGTTACTGGGTTGTGGAGGTCAGATACGCAGTCGCTACATGTAAAACCCTAATACTTAGCTGCATCCGGTAAAACTGGAAAAAAAACTAGTTGAGAAAAGGCTAAGCAAATGATGGTAATAAGAAAGAAGAAAAAACACGTTTATTTCGCACCTGCTGTTTATTAATAACCTATAATAAAAATCAGTTGTTTCCATAATGCCTGGCTCAATTCAGACGAATATCGCCATTTAGAATCGATATTTAAAGTTTGTTGCATAGCGATACCCCGCCGCGGCTTTTTTTTTACTTTTTAAGGGATGTTTCTTAAACTACTTCTAAGTATTTTTTGCGTAGGAATTTTTTTTAAATTAATTTTTTATTTTATGCTTTTTAAACTTTTCACCTACCATAGTTTTTGTCACATTGACCAATTTCATGGAATGAACAGTTTTTGCAATATAGGACACGTGGTGTCCTTTCGTTTGATACGACACTTGGGTATATTTGACAATATTAAATTGTTCATCCCCACTTTCACTCTCCATATCTAGTAAAAGGCTGTCCCAATTTTGATAAAACATGTCTGATTGTAATATATCCGTCGCGTTCTTTCATTTGATACCCCACTTGGGTATATTTGACAACATTCGATTATTCATCCCCACTTTCACCCCCAACAACTTTTAAACGGCTCAACCGATTTTCATCAAACATGTCTAAGAACACTCGCACATAAGTCACAATTAATAAAAAAAAACTAAATTGAAATCGCTTCTTCCGATCGGGAGCTATGTTGCCATAGACAGACAGACAGACACACAGCAGACACGTCAAACTTATAACACCCCATCTTTTTGCGTCGGGGGTTAATAAAAAACTGACAACTTTTTTCTTTTTCTCTAGTCTATACTTACTGTCCCACTGCTGGGCAAATGCCTCCCCCAATTCCTTCAATGAACTCTTTTCCCGCGCCGCTTCATACTAGCCCTCGTGGTACACGTCTAGGTCGTCTCGCCTCCTCTTCCTGGGCCGGCCTTGGCGGCGCACGGTGGGCTGAAAAACGGCTTTCATAGACTTAGGCATTTTATTTTGCAAGTGCCAGTTTTTGTGCCGGATATCACTTCTATTTGTTATAACAATATACAAAAATGACACCAGAATTGATTCTGCACAAAAACGAAGGAATTATAATTTTTTTACGAAAATTTTGTATGGAGCTAGTATGAAAAATCGAAATATCTCTGAAACGGCAGCGATAACCGTAATATCCTTATAGGAGGTTTTAGTACTAATTATTTATGATTTTTTGACATACGTTACATAATGGTTGTAGATGCCTTTTTTTTTTAAAATCGTCAAAATATTTTTATTTATTTTTACATATTAAACGTTCCTTTTAGTGTTTAAGTTGAAGAATTCAGAGCTTTAACAACTCTTAACATAAAATAGCATCACCCCTATAGACCTGAAGGACTAGACAGAGGTGTGTAGTATCTTGTTGATCTTGTAAGATTTCCAACAATACCAAATAGTTGAATATCAGTGTCAAAGTGCCCATGCTGTCGCTTCTTTTAGAAAGATAGGGGAATGAAATTGTTAATTGATCATACCCTAAAATTATGATTACTACATAACCGGAAACATAATAATATCGACACAAAAGGAATTTTAAAACCTTGCATACGTTCAAAATACAAAATAACATATTGTGTAGTCATCTAATGAGTCTGATGACAAGTAATTAAGTAATTAGAATGATGGTTGTAGTCTTCTGATTCTAATGAGCCTATTAAGTGATTAAATGATTTGAAATATCTCGCAACAATACCAACTAAGAACTGCATTCACCTTTTTATAATTAGTGAGCTAATGTGATTTGCTAATGTTGATTAGTTCTACTATGAGTTCTACGAAATGTTTTTGACGATTATAAATTTTTATTATCATATCTTTTATAACTTTAATGAGGGTAGTTAACTAATTATTGACTTTATACAATAAAAGGGCTATAATTTTTGTTAGCGACGCGCTCATAATTTTTAGATTCATGATTTTATTATCTTAACCTAACATGTGTGTATAGCCTAAGAACAAAAGTATGAGCCGGGCAGCAAGCTCCTCAGCGCAAAACGCCGGTTCCGGCCAACGATTCTGTAACTCTATATTTTTGTCTATGTTTTCTTTTATGCTGGTCCGCGCACGCACCGCAAGCGACTGCGCTTGTACGCGTTTTTAAATATAAAATATTACTATCTGTCAAATAATCCGTGTCTTTGTTAATATAAAGTTCGTCAAGCATTTTTATTCGTTTTACTTCGCCGATTACCACCTGCCATCAGCTACAATTTTGTTCCATAATTTAGATTGTTCACAACCGTGTAACTGCTAACACTAAAACTATTTGCTTTGCGACTACAAAATCTTAGAATGGAAAGTTTAATCACCAACTTAGATTTGTTTGTTCTTCTAAAAAGTGAGTGTCCTTCATTTAATCATGAAGTATTGTTTAGTGCAATTGTGTCCCGCATAGGCGATTGCCTTTCTGCCGAAGATCAAGTAACTCTCAAAGAATTTTGCCGGAGATTCACGCGAGCTGCTTTAAACAGGTGGCAGAAATCTAAACGATTCTTTGATAAGTTTAGAAATACGTACGGAGAGTGGTTGCAAGCAAATATTGATTGGCCGAGTTGCGTACAAACTTTAATAAATCAAGAACCAACTGTTGATGAGATACCAAGAGCACGCTCAGTCTCTCCAGAACCTTCGACATCATCGACTGTTGGAACAATGACAAAAAGGTCCCGAAAACCATTCAAAGATCTGGGAAGCAAACAGAAAAAGAGAAGATCTAGTGAGCACATAGGCGAGGATTCCTGTGAATTGGCATATGCAGCTGCAGCACGTTTAAAAGAAGAAGGTTATGAAGATATCGCATCTGTAATCAATTATATGATCAAAAATCCAGAAGCTGCCGTTAAAATCAAGGAAAGCATTAAGAAAACAGTAATATTTACACCAGAGAAAGCACTTGGATTGCTTCTTTCACTTAAGCTTTCAAAGTGGCAATATATTACGTTGCGAGAGACTGCCATTCGGGAAGGTGCTAAGGATATTTACCCATCCTACTATAAACTGCAACAAACTAAGCTTGCATGCTACCCGCCTAATCAATCAGTAT
The DNA here is from genome assembly GCA_943138885.2 of Tholera decimalis. Taxonomy (NCBI): domain Eukaryota; kingdom Metazoa; phylum Arthropoda; class Insecta; order Lepidoptera; family Noctuidae; genus Tholera; species Tholera decimalis. Next base: position 7,976,918 of record OW964555.2, read on the forward strand.
CAGTTACGGATTCATCAGCTAGAATTACACTTCAAGCTTTACTTGACATCACGGTGAAGCGGATTCTTCAAAGTCTTTCTGATAATGTGGAAAATAAGCAGTTAAAGCTGATATCGAAGTGGGGATTTGATGGTGCTTCCAATCAAAGCCGATACAAGCAGAAAATGGACGGCGAGCATGATGATTCAAGCATTTTCATGACCTCCTTGGTGCCACTGAAACTGACAGATGGAGATAATACTATATGGACAAACCCGAAACCATGCTCAACTTTTTATTGTCGTCCGGTTCAGTTCACTTTTGTAAAAGAAAGCCATGCAGTTGTCATTGATAACAAAAGAAAAATGGATGAGGAAATTGAGGCCCTTAACCCCACAGAGTGCATTAATAGTAACAGGGTGACTCATAAACTAATGATGACAATGATCGACGCAAAAGTCTGCACGTACCTTTCTGAAGCTAGATCAAATGCATCATGCTACCTGTGCTTAGCAAAACCAACAGAAATGAACCACTTAGATGCTGTAACATCAAAAACTGTGTGTTCTGACATATATGAATTTGGCCTATCATCCCTACATGCCCGTATAAATTGCATGGAATGTCTGTTACACATTGCGTACAGACTTGACTTCAAACAGTGGGCAGCAAGAAGTAATGAGCATAAAGATATGTTACAAAACAGAAAAAAAAACATTCAAAATAAATTTAAAGAGGAGCTCAATCTGTTAATTGATATAGTAAAACAAGGCTCGGGAACTACCAATGACGGGAATACCGCAAGGAAGTTTTTCGAGTTTCCCAATAAAACTGCAGCTATTACTGGGTTGGATCAAAACCTGATAAAAAGATTTGCTGTTATTTTGCAAGCAATAACATCTGGTGAGAAGATCGATGTCATCAAATTTAAAGATTTTGCTCGCAAAACAGCAGAAAAGTACGTGGAATTATACGACTGGTACTACATGTCATCAACCGTACATAAACTATTAATACACGGAGCTGACATAATCGAAAAAAATGATATTGTCCCGATTGGGACTCTCTCGGAAGAAGCCTCAGAGTCTCGAAACAAAGATTTTAGGAGGTTCCGGGAACATCATTCGCGGAAAAGAAGCAGGCAAGATTCTAATCAAGATATCCTAAATATGCTTGTTGTTTCTTCGGATCCTTTTCTAAGTGCACAAAGGCCGAAGTTAGATGCCAAAAGGAAGACAACCTTTTATGCTGAAACTCTCGACCTAATACAGTTTCCGGAAACTGAGTTCGAGTTTGTAGGTATATCCGATCTGGATTCTGACTCGGAATTGGAGTCCGACAACGAAAGTTGTAAAGAAAATTTGTAAAATTTAATTATTTTTCTTTATGTTCTTTTGTTATTTATGTTAGTTTATTGTACCAATATGTTTAGTTAATAATTTCATAAATTATAGTTTCAAATATGTATTTTGTATAATTGAATTTATTAGATATTATTTTTGTTACTTCTGTTTTATTTAAATTACCTATCAATAAAAAGTTTATATACAGTCTTTTTTTTTCACATATTCTTAATATTTGGGGAAAAAGCATGCTTCCTAACGATGTTCTTAACTTTGACACAGTGGATCGTTTTGAACAGTTTCATATGTTAAAATAAATAATGTTAGTACTATAATCCCCTATAAGGATATTATTATTATTATGTGTCCGGTTATGTTGTAATCATACTTTTAGGGTATGATCAATTAACAATTTCATTCCCCTATCTTTCAAAAAGAAGCGACAGCATGGGCACTTTGACACTGATATTCAACTATTTGATATTGTTGGAAATCTTACAAGATCAACAAGACACTACACACCTCTGTCTAGTCCTTCAGGTCTATAGGGTTGATGCTATTTTATGATAAGAGTTGTTAAAGCTCTGAATTCTTCAACTTAAACACTAAAAGGAACGTTTAAATATGTAAAAATAAATAAAAATATTTTGACGATTTTTTTAAAAAAAAGGCATCTACAACCATTATGTAACGTATGTCAAAAAATCATAAATAATTAGTACTATAACCCCCTATAAGGATATTACGGTTATCGCTGCCGTTTTAGAGATATTTCGATTTTTCATACAAAATTCTCCATACAAAATTTTCGTAAAAAAATTATAATTCCTTCGTTTCTGTGCAGAATCAATTCTGGTGTCATTTTTGTATATTGTTATAACTAATAGAAGTGATATCCGGCAAAAAAACTCGCACTTGCAAAATAAAATGCCTAAGTCTATGAAAGCCGATTTTCAGCCCACCGTGCGGCGCCGTTAATTCTCCGGCACCCATTGTCTAAATACCTTCGCCCAGCAGTTCTCGTGCATGCGGCTGACGTGACCCACCCAATCCCAATACTACAAACAAAATTATATTTAAAAAGAATTTTGTTCTTCATCCTTTCCTAGAAATAAACTCACAATACGAGCGGTATCGAGGAATACTCTGCCTTCAATCTGTATTACAATTGTGTAACGACAAGTTCGACAGATGAACGTCGATGCTTTTAGCAATCAGTCCATTGGCGGTTACGGCAATCAACACAATGACAATATTTGGTTCTAAAATATCTTTATTTAATAATAAGTAAAGTAAGCCCTCGTTTTCCGCATGACTGTGACCAATTAAATGAACCAAACATATTAAGCAGCAACCGAACTACACAAAACTGAAGGTAACAGAAACCAGAATAGTTCCAACAAATTGTTCTCAAGACCTCATATAAATTATAATTACATTTTTATAATAAAATTATAGTAATTCTATAAAAATGTAATTATAATTTACACTCTTAATTCTGTATACTCTCAATTCATAATACGAATAACTTTTGCAAATGCAAATGTAATAAAACCGGTTAATATCATCTGTACCAAACGAATACCAACATTTTTATGTCCGTAAGGATTGAGGAGCCACATCAGATTTTTTAAATATGATCTCACCATTATTTAGCAGCAATGTAGTTTATTTTGCAGGCCAAATTCTAGATTTAGCAGCAAAATATATCACTAGTTATTTTAATGCAAAAGTGGCTCCTCAATCTAAATGTCTGAATTGAGGAGCCACCTGGAACTCGTTAAGTAATAGATGAATATTTATGAAAATTTTGTATCATTTAGTAGTAATTTTGCATATTACCGTCTAAAAATTTGGCTTCTGTAGCCCTAAAATGAAAGAAATTACAATACTTTTAATATGGCTCCTCAATCTAAACTCAAGAGGTGAATTTCTATCGGATGTGAGCGATCAATTAATATATTCGACATAATGATCATTTAGCAGGTGTTGTGTTTGTTTTTGCAGTATAGGAATAAAATAGTAAAACAGAGTAAATTTTGTATATGAACGCATTTTCTTTGGCTCCTCAATCCTGACGTTCTAATTATATATGTTTGACTGTAACCACCTGAGATCTCAACGGAATATAAAGCCAGAGATACTAACATTTAGCAGAAATGTCTGCTAAATATATCTGCACAGTTCAGCAATGTATATATTTTGGATTCTGAAAAAACAATACTTAACTATTTTCTTGTAAATTCAGTGTGTAGGGTGACCATATTATACTCGTATTAATGAAACCAAGATAAGTAATTTATTAAATTTATATTTTCATAACAGATTATATGTGTGCGTGTTGATTGAGTACTTCTTTTTAAAAGTTAAATATATTTTTACGAAATCAAGAAAGAATTTAAGAAATAATTGTGAAAACTTCATGGTGAAGATAAAAAAATTGTGAAACCTATGGTGAGAAAGTCATGGTCAATTATCTAGAACACTCAATCTGCTAGTTTGAGAAAATACTGTAACTCATGTTTCAACATATATACTAGATATATGGTTAACATTTTTATGTGGAATAATTGTATTGAATTTTTTAAAACTATTCACAAATATTCAATTTATTTTAGCTATTTATTTGGATTTTATGTAGGTTTATTTAGAGCACTCAATCATCGTATGGTGCAGACGGAGTGTTCCAAAACACTCCAACTTTGGCTTAAAAAATGATTAATATTCTTACTCTATTTAACGATTATAATTCAGACTCAGTTTGTGCAACAAAAACCTTGACGTAAAACATAATAGTTCGCATAGCACAACCATTCAGTTCATATGAAACTATGTTTGATAGACTATATTAACACACAGTTTGGTTGTTTTGTTGTTGTTAATTTTATTTTTCAGTTAATTATTTATTTCGTACATGAACATTATTCATGTACAAACGAGAATACTTCACCGCTGATTAATGTTTTGTTACTAATTAAATATTATTGTGGGTACGTAAGTGAAATATTAATTTGTTGGTACCCCCAAAATGTGGTCACCCTACACACTGAATTTACAAGAAAATAGTTAAGTATTGTTTTTTCAGAATCCAAAATATATACATTGCTGAACTGTGCATATATATTTAGCAGACATTTCTGCTAAATGTTAGCATCTCTGGCTTTAGATTCCGTTGAGATCTCAGGTGGCTACAGTCAAATATATAATTAGAACGTCAGGATTGAGGAGCCAAAGAAAATGCGTTCATATACAAAATTTACTCTGTTTTACTATTTTATTCCTATACTGCAAAAACAAACACAACACCTGCTAAATGATCATTATGTCGAATATATTAATTGATCGCTCACATCCAATAGAAATTACCCTCTTGAGTTTAGATTGAGGAGCCATATTAAAAGTATTGTAATTTCTTTCATTTTAGCGCTACAGAAGCTAAATTTTTAGACGGTAATATGCAAAATTACTACTAAATGATACAAAATTTTCATAAATATTCATCTATTACTTAACGAGTTCCAGGTGGCTCCTCAATTCAGACGTTTAGATTGAGGAGCCACTTTTGCATTAAAATTACTAGTGATATATTTTGCTGCTAAATCTAGAATTCGGCCTGCAAAATAAGCTACATTGCTGCTAAATAATGGTGAAATCAGATTTAAAAAATTCTGATGTGGCTCCTCAATCCTTACGGACATACATTTTTTGTTAATACTAGGCTCGCGTTTGACCAACATCTCACCTGATGGTAAGTCATGTGGTCGAAAATGGAGCACGCTTACCTAGAATTAATCTATTCACTCTTGACTGAAAGACTCCCAGGTTATAGCTAATACATAAGTAATACAATACAATACGCCTGTTCATTCCGATTAGCAATCTATATTGTTTCTATCGTTTGTGTTTCGTAATTATTAAACTGCAGGCGCAACATATTGATTATAACAAAATCAAAAAATCAAATGCATTATGCCCATGTAGATTTATTTCTTAAACTTATTAAATCAAAAATAATCGCAAGCCATTTAACACTCGGATTATAACAGAAATATCAAAACTCTTGCCATTCCTACTATAAAACTCACACAGACTATTCAAAACTTTTTTAATTTCCACACAAAATATGAAAATTTTATGACATGTATATGACATAATACCAAATACGTCACCACAGAACAATTTCATTTGCATCCAGACCAAGGATCTTCTACCTAAGACATTTTTATTTATAATTCATTTGTTTTATAACCAGTGTTACGCCAAATTGCCGGGTTAAACTATGTTGTGCCAAGCCATTCATATTTTACAAGTTCGTTCTAGTTTAATTTATGTTTAGCTACGGTTGTATGAGTTTTAGGTCTTTTTTTGAAACTTCAGTTTGTACAAGGATCGGTTATATTAATTTGAGACATACATACATGTATAAATCCTTTTTGGAGTGAATGAATTATTGATAATCCGGTGAATTTTAATGAACTTGTGCTGAAATAAATTTATTATTTTACCGATGCCAGGTAAAATGACAGTCCAAAGTAGGGTTGCCATCCATCCGGTTTTTCCCGGATTTGTCCTAGTTTGGAGAGCGTCCGGGGGCGTCCGGGGGGATTTTCCCAATAAACTCGGACACACATTGGTCTTACGAGTACCAAAAAGCACGATCTCTATTATTATTTTCCTATGGTATTTCATCTCATTGTTTATGTTACGTTGATTAATTGTAAAGGAAGATACTGTTATTAAAAAAGTTCTAAAGCTCTACAATGTTATCACTTTATCAGTAAATAAAAATCATAGTTTCAAGTTCATAAATGTATTTTTCTACGGTGTCCGGGGAAAAACTGTGATTTTACCCAAATGTCCGGGGTTTATAAGTCTTTGTCTGGGGCCGGCAAATTTGGTGATGGAAACCCTCGTCCAAAGGAAATATAAATTGATCGTCTTACTGATCAATTCTAATAGCTTACAAACCAAAAAAAAAATTTTTTTTGAAGTACTTTTTAACTTGTTAGTAGGAGCTTACCAGACTTGACCGTTTGTTTTTATATATATATATATATATATGAATGCTGGTTTTGAATACTTACAATAAATTTAATAAATCCAAGAAACGTGGATCTCTTTTCTCCGCATCTTCGCGGATTGCTATCAAAAACTTCTGTATGGATCCGCCTCATTTCTTGCATCTTTTTGTTCAGTCAAGTTATTTTCACAAAGTTTGGGATAGGCACGCGAAGATCGTCAGAAATTGATTTTAAAATTAATCTGTTTTACAACAAAATCTTAATTTAATTAATATATGTATCGAAAAAATGTATGTATAAATATATATATTTATACATACATTTTTTCGATAATGTCATTTTTTTTTACTTGTACACCTACCACATTGTGGTCTTTTTAACCCAAAGGTTGACTGGTAGAGAATGCCTTGTTGCATTAAGTCCGCCCATGTACCAATATTGTACATAAAGTTTAAATAAATAAATAAAATCTTCAAAATGGCGGCTATCCGATCAAAGTGTGCTTTAGAAACATAACCGAGCAATACTATTATACTGCTGACTGGCCAATAATAATCGTTCCAATTTTGAATTTTAATTACTTTATGAAATAAAACACAATGAACAGCCATAACCGCTATTTGAAAGGAATTCTTTATTTGAAAAGTGTCTAGTTACACCAAGTAGCACTATTAATATTTATACTGTTATTATTATCTTGTATAATACATTTACATAAAAGACAATCGAAGTTGAAAATCACTGCCAGTCTTCAGTTTTTCCTTTTTGGCTACAGAAACTAAAGTTTCAACTGAAAGCTTTCTATGCCTTTCACATTCATTATTATTAGATAAGTATTATATCATATTGCGTATACCACCAATATTAGCTTCACCGAAAACTTCCTAGGAAATCAATTTTAGTTATAACAGTTGAAGCAGCGAAAGGCGTGAACATAACAATTATGTAAGTTTCAGCTTTGTGATCACCATTGTTCGAAACTCGTCAATAGTTCTCCTAATATTAAACACAGCACTTTACTACACGCTGTGCTTTATAGTGAAACTGATTGTGAACATTGTCTGAGAAAGTTGCCTGTGTTTTGTGATAGCTACAAACTAAGGGTATTTAAAGTCAAGAGTGAATAGGTTAGTTTTAGGCAAGCATGACACTATTCATACATGAGACTATTCATACTAATATTACATTTTTAAAAGGAACTTTTGTATTTCTATCAGTTGAGGAGGTCTTTTTTATGGGGAAAAACATTAAATAACTCTTCTCGCTCTAGATAGAACGGAAGGAAGCGTTAGACTTCTACTGACTAAAAATCCACCCTTTTCGTTCATTGATCCTTGGCTTCCGGAGCAGGTAGAACATTGCTACACTACCTACAATTGACTCTATAGGGCCGCGTGCTGACTGCTCGTTAAGGCTTCGACCACGACGCGCTGTCGACCCGGGCCTTGGGCTCTCGCCAACGGTGGCCAGAAAACGATTCCCGATGCGCGACACCCGGGTTTCGTAGTAACTATTAAGTAATCTGTGACCCGGGGCGGTTGATTATGTCTTTACATCACAACGGCTGGGTGAATAAGCATGGACCCTAATACAGGAGTAGCTATGTTGTCGGTGGCTGCGTTGAGGCAGTTGTCCGATTGCCGACGAGTGAACGACTAACTATCGGCGATTTACTTTCTCAAGAAACGCACAATGAAATATATATTCCGTATAAACGAAAGAGATGCATATAATAATAGTTGCTCTCGGACTGTTCACACTGCCGGCGACTACTCGTTTCACTAGTTTTGTCGCTGAGCGACAAGAGTTTTCAAAGATAATACTCACTCAGCGATCACTTGGCGGTCAGAACTCACGTTGAGAGACCGACCAAATAGCTCAGCGACTGAACTATCGGTACAACAAACTCACTGCTCGCTGCTCGCCAACTCGTTTTCAGATGCTCTACTCACTACTCGTTCATCGTCGGGGGTGGGATAATTGCCCGAATAGTATTGAACAGTGTGCGAACACAAAAGTGTGCGAATTTGAAAATTTTGTTCAGTTAAAGTTTGACAAACTCCTTTGGGTTACCAGGGTGGAAGATATTCACCAGGCGAGCGGGTGGTCCTGCATAGTGCATGCATGAATGACTGGTTTTTGGCAGAACACACATTAAATATTTTTCTGTTAGCTCTACTAATAATATTATAAATGCGAAAGTAACTGTCTGTCTACCTATATGTCTGTAGCCCTTTGAGGTTCAAGCCATTTAATTGATTTAGATGAAGTTTGGTACAGAGATACATAGAACCGAGAACGAAATTAGGAAAAATTTTTTGCTGAAAAATATATCTTTTCTAGCTGGCGAAGCCACAGGGAGACATAGCTGTACATAATTTTTTTTTAAATCAATGTCGCTTCTGTGAGATTTGGCTCCTGAGTCGCCTTCTTTTAAACTAGTTCCATCCGTTGGACAAGTCACAGCAAAAACTACGCCTATAAAATCATGGAAGATAATTCCTTTTATTAGCTAAACATAGGCTCACAAAACTCCGGCCTAATTTATCCGTGCAGACAATAGACTGATATTGCGTAGGACGGGCGGCACGCTTTGTAGAACGCGCTGCTCCTTTTATAAGGCGAGCGGGATAATAAAACTGTGCCGCGGCAATCATTCATATTAATCTAGATATAAATGGCAGTGTATGATATGCTGGTGTAGAGTTTATTGTAGGTACTGTAAAAATTCTACCAAAATGTCCTTACTCTGGTATTATTCGTGAAATTATTCGAGCACCTTGTAGTTTTAAGTTGAGTTACGCGACAACTAACAAATGCTTGCACTATTTGGACGAGGCCTGCTCAAATCTGTGTGATTCTGTTCTCTAAAAAACACCACAGACAGAAATCTACATGGTTTGCATATGATTTTCAACCGACGACAAAAAGAGGAGGTTATCAATTCGACGCGTATATATATTTTGTTTTTTTATGTATGATCATCGATTACTCGAAGACGGCTGAACCGATTTAGAAAATTCTTTTTTTGATTGAAAGGGTATACTTTGAAATTGGTCCCATTTTTATAAACGTCAGGATCTGATGATGGGATCCTGGAGAAATCGAGGGAACTCTTCGTATATTATAGGCACACCTATGACGTTTTGGGTATTTATTATAGTAACTTGTGTAGTTGCTCTCAAAAAGTACCATTTGAGGAAGTGGAACTGATGATGAAGACCACAGATGGCGGCCGAAACTACTCAATAATAAGTATTGAGTGGATTGCGATTCGATTACTTGAATATGGATGTTAAGCACTTTATGCTCGTCACAATGCATATAGTGATGTAGAGCTGATGGTGAAGTACTAGGAGAACTCCTCAACAATTAACGGCCCAGCATTGGGAAAAGCAATATTTTGTAAAAGGTTATAAGTAGTTGACATTTAGGCTCTTGTAACTAGGTAAATTAAAAATAGACCGACTAAAAAGAGTGAAATAAAAACTTTTTACCAAAAAATTAAACCGACTCCCAAAAAACACTCCAAAGTGAAAAATAACTTTAATTTCGGAAGTCGGTGCCAAAAACGAAAATACAAAACTAAAGACACCGACTACCGAAATTAAAGTTATTTTTCACTTTGCAGTGTTTTTTGGGAGTCGGTTTAATTTTTTGGTAAAAAGTTTTTATCACTACGGGTTGTGTGGACTTCAAAAGAGTTACCCCGTGAGCTTGTTTTGGTGTTTCGGTGTCTTATCTAGTTTACATTTACGAAAAAATGGCGTGTAAGTGCAATTTATAACCTATTTGCAAAATATTTTTTTTATTTAAATTACTTCGTTTTGTTTAAAAGCTTTTGGCCAACAAAAGGGAACAATTTTGATTATTTTAACACTTTCGCGGACACTACCACTTTAGTCTGTGTTCTAGAATGACACAGTAAATGGCCATACAAAGTTATATGACGTATGAGTACGTAGAGTCCCATGATATTATATGTTTTAAAGGCATCATGACAGAATCATTTTATCATGTCATCGTTTGCATACGTTCTGTCATCACAAGTAAAATTAACGAGTCCTGCATGGACACAACGTGTAATAACGTCCAACGTGTATATACGTTCTGGCACATCATATTATGTTGATGACAAGCAGTTGCATGACAACGTTATTATGCGTCCAATGTGAAATAATGTTGACCTGGCCACCAAGCAAGCACAATCCTAAAAACTTCTACATCTCAATTCTGTCTGTCAATTTAAATTTCTATGATCGCCTGTGCCTAGTTTTTGGCCGATTAGTTTGACACATATTTGTTCCGTATGCATTCGTGCACTTAATGAGAGGTGGAAATAGGCGGTAAAATACGTCAAATACGGTTGTGTTACTGTATATAGTAAACTTCACCTCTGTCAGGTGTTTGGAGAATTAGAATTAATATACTCAGGTTGTTGGAAGTCTTTTGTTTATTGAAGATTTTGTACAAGCTTGATGTGCACGCTCATAGTTCTGGGAACATAGACCACGAACCACGGACTACCACAAACAGTCGTTCGTGTGGTGAGTGATGTGTGTTGCCATGTTCATAATTATATTCAACATCTCCCTTTTTCAAAAGATACCTATTAATGACATGCGGATACAATTTAGTTGACAAGACATGTAATTACACAACACTATTTTAGTCTAGTTAAGATACAACACTAATCTTAAAATATGACATAACATGACAAGTAACGTCAGTTTGACATTTAAACAACTAAGTATTTACATTGATGTTTATAAAAAAAGTACTGTAACAATTGGATCGTAAAATTAATCTCTATACCTCACAGGCTTTTCTATAGTACAACCGGTACGTGAACGAGTGACTGGAACATCTACCGTATTATTACATGGTGAAGATTGTGTCTCGCGAATCGTAGGTACATCTGAATAACTTTGTGAAGTTTGTGTATTGTGTGGTACATTATCATATTTGGGTTTCAAGATGTGGTGTCTATTGCGACGAAACGTACCTTGCGGTGACGTTATGATGTTCATCACGTGTTTTTCCATAAACCAGGATGTCGTCCATCATGATTTTAACACCTACTAAGTCTTTAAAACGTTTTACCATTTCAGAGTGAAATATTTCTGGAGCGGAGGTGACACCGAAGGGTAAACGAAGAAAACGATACCGTCCCAATGGGGTAATAAAAGTACACAGTTTGGATGATTCTTCATCTAATTTGACCATATAAAAGCCTTTATTGGCGTCTAATGTACTGAAATATTTGGCTCCTTCTAAATTGGACTTTATTTCATCAAAATGAGGAATTTGGAAATGTGGTCTCATCAAGTTTTCATTTAATTTACTAGGGTCAAGGCAAAGTCTGATCTGTCCATTCTTTTTTGTAACAATAATAATAGGGCTTACCCATTCTGTAGGTTGATCTTGTCTAGCAATAATGCCCTGTTCTTCGAGACGTTTCAGTTCTACTTTTAGTGGTACTTCTAGGCTAAACGGAACGCGTCGACATGCTGCAATATGGGGTACTGTATCTGGTTTTAGAAATAATTTGCCTTCGAAGTTAGTGATGCAACCAATACCCTCGAAAAGATCTGAATTGTCTGAAATATTGGATGATGATGTATTGACTTTGACTGTATGGACACGCTTGACCAAGTGTAGTGCCTCACATGAATTTCTACCAATGACATTTTGACAAGGTAAGTTGACTATGTGAAAGAGAACATCATAATCTTGATTATTATACTGTACTTTTAGAGTACATTGACCTACTGTAGGTATAGACTGTCCTGTGAAAGTTGTAAGTTTGTCAGTATTTTGTGTAATGAGTTGTGATGGTAGACGCAATGTATTGAATGTATTCAAAGATAATAAATTAGTATCTGCTCCCGTGTCCAAAAGAAATCTAACTGCCTGTGTGTTTATATTCAAGTCTGTATGATATGAAGTATTTAAATTGACATTATTGACTGATAACAGACCTAGCTGCAAATATTTTGTATTGTCTTGACTATCATGACTCTCTGAATCGACTAAATTTATCTTAAATGACTTACAAACTGACGCGAAATGATTAGGCTTCTTACAATTACTACATATTCTCCCAGCTGCTGGACAGCGAACACGATGTACTTGCCCGCAGCGTTGACATACTTGATTGGAGCCAGTTGACGGTGCTTGTCTTTGCTGGAATGACTGCTGAAAGGGCCTACCTGTTGGAGAATGACTGGACCTGTTTGCTGAAGGTTGACGAAATGTACTTGATGATGACTGTGGACGACGATCTTGACTGGTATGACTTGACTTGACCGCTGCAACTATACCGTCTGAATGTGACTGCAACTGATTTGATTCAAGTTTCGTGTTTCTAATTGTCTTGGCTATCTCTGCGGCGCTTTCGAAAGTTTTAGGCTTCTCCACTAAGAGTCTTTCTTTAGTGTGTTGACATGTCAGGTTCCAAGAGAATATATCTTTTAATAAATCATCTAGAAGGCTTCCGAAGTTACATTGGAGAGCTATATTTTTGAGATCTGTTGCATATATTTCTATGTTCTCGTCCGGTTTCTGCTTCCTGTTGAACAGTTTATGCCTTTCCATGACTATGTTAACTTTTGGCGTAAAATGTCTTTCAAATTTTACTGTGAGGTCCTTGAAGCTCACGGTGTCTATATTTAGGTCGAATGAATAGAAAACCTCAAGTGTTTCTTCGCCTATAAGGCTCAGAAGGATAGCGACTTTTCTTTTGTCAGACTCGTGTTCGAGGCCGCTGGCGCGTAAATATATATTTAATGTAGTTATGAAATTTCTCCATGATAATGGCATATTATTTGTAATTTTGAGATAAGGCGGCGTCAAAGTGAAACTTGTACCTGTATTGTGAGGCATTTTTTCATCTTTCTTGTCTTCGGAGTCCATTTTGTCCGTTGGCGTCTTTTGTCTTGAATTTGAATTTATGTGGCGTCGCTGTAGCTGGCGTTGTCCGCAGTGGACTTCTTCACTTCTGACACCATGTCAGGTGTTTGGAGAATTAGAATTAATATACTCAGGTTGTTGGAAGTCTTTTGTTTATTGAAGATTTTGTACAAGCTTGATGTGCACGCTCATAGTTCTGGGAACATAGACCACGAACCACGGACTACCACAAACAGTCGTTCGTGTGGTGAGTGATGTGTGTTGCCATGTTCATAATTATATTCAACAACCCCCACAGAATTTGCATCAAAATTGAACTCTGGTATGGGTGCTGTAGTTTGTGTCCAATCTTCTGTAGTTGTCTCAGTGGGATAATTATGACGAACCCCCAGGTCTATCTTGCAATGCGTTGGGTGGTTGGACTATCTCGTCTTGACGGTTTTCAGGAAATTTAACACTAATTGCACATGTCGTTATGTGTAATTGGTGTTAAATTTCCTAAAGCCAATGTCTCATTCAGATACGCGTCAAATAATGGTGATGGTAGTTCGTCAAGGTTCGCCAAGACATTAAAAAATTGTGATAACGTTAACAAACTTTCATTTACAGGAGGTGCGGTCGTAATTGGAGATTTAAACAACTTTAAATGATTGGTTAGGAGAAAAATTTCTTCTGAGGAATTCGAGTCATAAACCTCCTCCTGAGGACGTGATCCTCCTGATCACAGTGTTTCATACCAGCCCTTTGTGTATCGTCTTCATTGCTACTAGATTCAAAACTAACAACAGTTTCGGGTTTCTGAGTCGAAGTGCCAACGAAATTTGATTGAAACTTAGCAGTGGGTTTTCTCGATTTCTGACGGTATTCAAAGGACTAGAATTTTCACTACTTCATGTATTTCCTTGTGGGTCAAAATCTTTATCCGAACCAAAGTCTCCATCATCATCCTGGTAAGGATCCACCTCGGTTGAGTTGTCAGGATAATCAAAAATCCTCATCAGTTTTATTTTGCCCTTATTCATCTAAGATAAATAAAAAACTCATTAGATGCCAATTTTATACAATCAGCTTATTCATTTACGTTATAATAATATAGTTTCCAGCAAATTAACAATAAAATTATAACATAAACTAAGTACTTACAATGTTTTATCTCGGCAAAAATTACGATACGCCAACGAAATCGTTATAGGAACGCAAGCGCACCCCACAGTGACACAGCCGCATTGAATGTAGGAGCGCGGAAGGCGCGAGGGACGTATAAACACGTTGTGCGGGTGTGCGTACCATTGCTGCACACTATCAACGGCTCTTATTTGAAATGGTGTAAAACTTACTGTGCGTGACAGTAAAGTGTCGGGTATTTCACATGTTGTGACACAAGGTACATCCAATAGGATTTTAACATGAAAGTTCATCGGAAATGAACGTACTGTCGTAAATAATATTTTTTATTTCAACGTCATCATACGTTGTGCCACATCAAATCTTAAATCATGACGTACAATCACGTTCTGTCCTCGAACGTGTTAAGTGTATCTTTTGAGATATAGATCTATCCTGACTATTTCTAAATTTAAATGACTCGATAAACGACCAACATTTGAGAACAACCATTAAAGGTAAATAAAAACAAGGACGAGTTATAAATAAAATTATATTTAAATATTAAAATATATTTACAGTATTTTATTACAAAAAGTATCCAATATAATTTAATGATAACCAGCAATCCTTATAAAATGGCTGCAATACTTACATACTACTTCACAGTCACAGTATATAGATACTGAGTTACCAGTTTTGATACATTTTCATACAGAAATGATATTTGCGGCCGGCGCATTGTTTTATCATTATACGATTAAAAGACTATTATTAAACTTAACAGTATCAATTTAACACCGATTTAATTAACGAATGGATGAAGTGGCCTACACATGGTGGTGAATAAGTTGACAATTTCATATTGGGTACAATTTAAGCGCTTATCAAAATGGAAAAATGCTCACCAATTTTACCGAAATAATAAC
This sequence comes from Tholera decimalis, assembly GCA_943138885.2. Classification (NCBI taxonomy): domain Eukaryota; kingdom Metazoa; phylum Arthropoda; class Insecta; order Lepidoptera; family Noctuidae; genus Tholera; species Tholera decimalis. Next base: position 7,992,206 of record OW964555.2, read on the forward strand.
ATTAATACCAATACGGACTTTGGAGCATCCTGACTAGGATAGGTTAGTTTCGAAAGGGATGATGGGGGCTTAGGGGGTTATCTCCTGTTAGTCTCCGTCGACATGGTAACACACAATTTGGCAGGGGCGTGCACAGGATTATGACAGGGTATGCGGCGGAGTAATCGGTCACAAAAACTTTGCCTTTTATAGATTTTTAGCATAGCCACAGCCACGCATCGTAGCATGGTGGTGATGCGTGGCTGTGGCTATACTAAAAATCTATAAAAGAAAAATTTTTTGTGACCGATTACTTCGCCGCATACCCTGTCATAATCCTGTGCACGCGCATGCAATTTGGTGAGCATTTATCCATTCTGGCAGGTATTTCATATTTATTGGTAGTAAAATAGTTGCATTTCTGATAGGTTCTTAAAAACAATACTCGATAATATACAGGGTTACAGGTTAAATCAACCTAGATACATTAAGGGCGAGTAGTTTCCATCCTTTCTGACTGATTCGACTATATTTTATCTGAGTGGCATATTTTACGCGTAACTACTATCTGGTCTCTGCAACCCATGTCAGATATACGAGTATTAACACAGTTGTCCCACCGCCGACGATGTGCGAGAAACGAGTACAGCTAGAAACTAGAAACGAGTGGCGAGCAGCGAGAAGCGAGCGTGTAGTTCCGATGATTTTGTCTCGCTAGTTAGTCTCTGGGCGTATACTGACCGCCAAGCGAGCATCGCTGAGCGAGTATTATCTTTGAGAGCTCTTGTCACTTAGCAACAAAACTAGTGAAGCAAGTCGTCGTAAGCAGTGTGAACAGTCAGAGAGCAACTATTAAAGTATGCATCTCTTTCATTTGCACGGGATGTATATTTTATAGTGCGTTCCTTGAGCGGGAAACTCGCCGATAGTTAGTAGATTTCTCGCCAGTCGGACAACTGCCTAAATAAATATTATTTTACGGCGATGTACTGTTTATAGTTAATCTGACACGGGTTGCAATTGTTTAAAATAATCTTGTACTTATTCATTCATTATTATCAATCGCGCGATAAATAATATCTTAAAACATAAAAATAACGGAACGAGGTAAGGACGGTATGATTGTAAAACATTCCACATAATATAAAATTATTATAAGTATGTATATCTTATCAATATACACGTTTAGGTATCAAGAACAAACAAAATTTTGCACACAATTTTAAACAACTTACAATTACTATACCTTAGTAAATACCTACCTTTTTTTTATAATTAGGCTTACATTTCAACACCATCTCACCTGATGTTAAGTGAGGGTCGAAGATGAAGCACGCTTGCCTAGAAGTAACCTATTCACTCTTGATTTAAAGACTCCCAGGTTATAGCTATCAGGAAGCACTGATTCCTGCAGGGAATTCTACTCCATAGCTGTACGCACGATGAAAGTATTCCCAAAACGTTTTGTGCGTATGGGTGGGATGTCCACCATGTAACGATGGCGCATCGCCGTTTGTCTTGTAGTCCGATAATGGAACGGGCTTGATGGAATTAAATTGTGCAATTCCATCGCACACTCCCTGAAATGTAACCGATAGAAAACTGACAGGCTTGCAACACGGCGCCGATGTTCAGGGCTCTGGAGCTTTGCCTCGACCAGTTTCTCGTTGCCAATGAGCCTCTTGGCCCGTTTTTGGCTCTACCTCAGCGAAGAAATTAAAAGGTTATAATATAACCATCCTATAACATTCCCACAGCTACGAACCTCCTTTCTATGAGAGCGGATAGGCCGTAATCCACCACGTGGGCGTAGTACGGGTTGGGTGGACGTCGCTTGACCGATTTATCGGTCCTAAATCATGTCGGTTTCCTTACAATGTTTTCCATCACCGTTTCAAGAGCAGCAGCGATGGTGAAAATTACACACAGTACCGTGCCTAACCAGGTTGGAACCTAGTCCTAAACCTGTCAGGTGGGAAAATCATCGAATGACTTCTCCCGCTCTGGGTTAAGCGGAAGGGTGTGTCAGCCTTCTACTGATTAAAAACCCACCCTGTTCCTTCAGCTGCACTTAAATTCCGGGGCTGCGGTATCTCGTTAAAACATTCCGGCAATGGCCCTATGGGGCCCGGTCACCGGTACTGACAGCTCCATGAGACGCGCGCGGAACACGACGCGCTGTCGACTGGGCCTGGTCCTTACCGGATGGTGAGCTACCCCTGCTCGCCGTCCGCAAGCCCGCGCCTACGGTGGCTGGAGATCGGCTCGCGATCCCTGACGCCCGGAGGGCCTCCCGCGGCGGCTGGGGCGTGAGGAAGAGAGTTGCCTCTCCCTCGCGCGTTCGGCCTCCTCCTTCGCTAGCATTACTGCTTCGCAGAAGGAGGCGACCGCATCCCATTCCCTCTCGCTCCGCACCATGGTCCGAACCAAGGCCGGGCGCGAGAGGTCACCGCCGCCGATCGCCTCAACGAGGACACGGTGAAGCGTTGCCCAAGCGGGGCACACCTCTGCCGTATGCTCCACCGTGTCTTTCGGGTGGTCCACACAATGACGACACCCGGGCGTGTTCTCCCGCTGAATCCGAAACAGGTACCTCCCGAAACAGCCGTGTCCGGTAAGCATCTGCATCAAGCGGAAGGTGAGGACGACGTGGCGTCTCTCCAGCCACTCCTCAAAGAGAACTAGGTTGAAACGTACGACCTGCATCTCGCATGTCGTGTCTATGTCTACTACACCACCACTACCCCAAAAACTACAGTTCAATAATATTTAGACGTCTCCTAATGTTACTGAAAACATCCTTTTTTTTTTTCAAGCCTTAGTCATACTCGCTATCGGGCTAGTAAGGAATAGTTAGAACATGACTTCACTCCCAATATAAACGTAATCAGTACGCTTATATCTATATCACATGACACGCCAATAAAAACTAATCGTACGAAAATCTAATGATAATGAAATACAAGTATGAGTTAACAATATTACACATTTACTTAAAACAACTATTTACATTTCATACATTATTGTCATCATCTGGTTACGACTTTCACGACTTTTACGACAATATCGAGGTCAGCTTCGAGTTCAACCGGGTGCAGCCGAGTACTAGTATTTAACATGAAGTGACTGCTTATAGTGACCTCCACAATCCAGTAACTGGGCAGCAAGATACCCCGTGGCAAGACCTACATTTCGTACACATGCCAGCTAAAATCCTACTACCTAACTCTTCAACCGGCGCTATGTTCCTATACAGAGTCCGGACTAATTCATCATTCGCTTATCCTTTATCCAACTATCTTGGAGTCAGCTTCGAGTCCAACCAAATGCATCTGAGTAGTAATGTTTAACATAGAGCGACTGTCTGTCTGAACTCCACAACTATTTGGGTAACATTGGCAAGACTGCTGCCAGATTCTCGAGCTTCTGACTGACTTGTAACGACTGTCAAAAACGTACCAATGACAGCCGGAATCAACGCTTTAACGTGCTTCCGAAGCACGGTGGAATATCGATGTGATAAGATTTCCCCACGGATAAACTTTGGCAAGAGCTTGTAGATCGAGCTGTGCAATATTTAGCCACGAAATCCTCAAAAATCCGGACTAATTATACTCATAAGTTCACAGCACACATATACGTGACCTAGAAATATTGAATTTATTACAAAGTTTTAAGTATTATAACCTAGTTATTTCATGTAGAGGGAAGGAGGGATATCGTAGCTGAAGACCTCTCAGTCGCTCAGAAAGGAACTCTTCGGCCTGTAACTGCATTTTTTCATCGAAATGTGTTCGCCAACCTCCTGCTTCCCCTGAAAATAAAAAACAACATAATTATTACAATGAAACCTGTTTAGGTGGGACCCGATAAATGAGAAACCCGTGTTCTTTTTCAATAAATGATAATGACACGCACGAACTAAACGCGTCAAAAACTAAGCGTCGATAGACTAATGGCTGTGGTGTAGGCTTTTTGATCGAGAGATCGCGGGTTGGAATCCCACCCATTAGACTATTGCTGTGAACCCACTCAAGACATAAGCATATTTAGCTTAGTTGAAGGGATTAAGAAGATCGTTAGTAATGTGAATTCTAACGAACCCTCATTGCTTCTCTTCATAAAAAAAAAGAAAAAATACAAGCGAGGAAGACCAAAAAAGTCTATGGATTGTAAGAAAAGGTGTAAATGATGCCATGACGTACCGTGTCCGTGTCGGACATTTTATTTCATTCTCCAAAGTCAGAACTGGGGAGAATCGAATAAGAAAACTTGTTGCGCCGTTCCCTAGTAAATAGGATAGGGAAGATGATACATGATCTTAGTTTTGTAAGTTAATTAATACAAAACTTCTACAGATATGTATGTCGGTTGTGGAGGTCAATGGCATGCCATTGGTACTGGTCAAACCTAATATGATTTCGTTTAGTTGCTAGTCTATTGGTTACATTTCGGAGAGTGTGCGATGGAATTACACAATCTAATTCCGCCAAGCCCGTTCCATCGTTACATGGTGGACATCCCACACGTACACACAAAACGTTTTGGGGCTAAGGAGTGGAATTCCCTGCAGGATTCTGTGTTTCCCGATAGCTAAAACCTAAGGGTCTTTAAGACAAGAGTGAATCGGTTACTTTTAGGTAAGCATGCTCCATCTTCGACCACATCATCACTTACCATGAGGTGAGATGGTGGTCAAACGCGAACCTATTTATTATCAATTATTTTTTTTTATTATTATTATTCGGATTATTTCATGTCATTGACCGTTTACGTGAATTAATTTTGTATTAGTATTCAGATTCAGATTTATTTATTTGCTTCAACATGTGTATAGATACAAGAATGAAAGAGATGCATGCAAGGTAACATAATAAAAATAAGGTACAATCTGCATGAATCAAATAAACAAGCTTATTAATTTTACATTCACATGTACGAAAATAAGGATATGGATAAGCGGAGTCTCCCAATACAGGCTTTATTAGCTTAACGTAAGGCTCCAATCACTACATGATATATCATTAATACAGTATGTTAACTAACAGAGGGCGTTCCCGTTACCCCGCAATAGTATAGCATCCATACATGCTAAAAAAATATTACCATTCGAAAACAAAATGTTTTCATTTTTTTAATACTAAAATATTCACTATAAATGTTAAATTGATTATTAAAAGAAACACTCTGTACACGCGTACTTGAAGGACGGCAACGTCGCAATTTATTCATGGATGACGGGCCGCGTGTGCGGCGATCTAACTGATGTGCTTATACTATTGCGGGTTAACGGCACCGCCCTCTGTTAGTTAACATACTGTATATCATGTAATGATTAGAGCCTACCGTAACTAATTTATGAACTAATAAAAAATATTTTGATATGGACCATGGTTTTTAATTTATTTTCGGTATCATTATTACATTTTTTTTTTGCCACCAGAAAACCACACTATAAGGAATAGAGCCTACAAACCTACACTGAAAAATATTGAGAAGCACACAGTCGATACGTACCTATTTAGTACTCTGAATAGCATAATATTATTAAACGGCTATGGAGGTCCCAAGCGGCACTCGCTTTTTTTGGTGGGTAAATCATTATATGACTCCACCCACTCTGGGTGAAGCGGAAGAGAGTGTTAGACTTCCACTGATTAAAAGTCCACCGTGTTCCTTCAGTTGCCCTTCTGGTCCGTGGCCGCGGTATCTCGTTAGAACATTCCCGAAACACGTGGCACCCATGTGGCACCCCTATTTTTGCGCTCTTATTAGTGTATTAACCTCTCAAGGACCGCCATTATTTATGTCAACCATCTGTCAAGCTGTGTGGGCGGGCTCTTATCGTAAGCGTAATCTGACCCCGGTCACAAACGATTTTAAGACTTATCTGTACTACAAATACAGTTTTAAATCGGTCGGGGTTTGGTGGCACAAATTTGTGCCAGCGGGGCTCAATTAATACTTGTTTACTGGCCCGTTTTTGTGCCGCTGGGGCTCTAGAGGTTAAGTATCAGTTATTAAGTCTCAGATTTTTTTTTAATAACGATATTCTTTTATTGGAAACTAAGTACGGAGTTACGAAGATATAAAAAATAAAAGCGATGATGTGATGTTGCAACCTATGAAGCTCCATTACAAAACATATACTACTCGGTGTAAAACAACAAACCTTTTCTGATAAACTGTATGCTGTCACCGGTGCTATTGTTAACATTCTTGTTCTTCCGAAGGTTGTCGAATGTGAGGTGTTCCGCCAACTTCTTCAGTTGAACATCGGAGTAGTCCTTCCCGAGGAAATTACAAACTAGCTTGACTTCATGTAATAAATCCTGCAATCAAGGGGAAGAATGGAATCAGCATTAATTTTCTCTTGAATATTTTTTTTACAGTGAACTAGCTATGTGGGCAGATTTCACATTACTAGCTAATCTTGATAACCCGTCCAATAAGCTAAATATATTTATGTCTTAAATGGGTTCGCAGCAATAGTGACGACATTTTAGCCAAAGGCCACTTAAGTAGTCAACAAATCAACATTTTCTGAGGATGCACTGTGAAGGGGCGATACACGTGTCGAGTAGATACCGATCAGTACTAGTGTTTTAAGTGTGGTGACTGTCACGGCCGAAACTGAGTAAAGCGGACGCCCACGACGGACACCCGTCGCGTGACAAAGAGCGTGTGTCGTGTGTGTCGGAAACCGGATTATTACCTGCGCAGTGTCGCTAGTTCAACTTTAACGGTGTGCATGTTGTCGTGTCGATAGAAAACTTAATATTTATTACATAGCAAAAAGAGGGCGTGCGGTTCGGTTCCCTGAGACGGATGCCCGTGCGGGTTCCCGCAACGGAGCACTTTTTTATTGGACCGCGCGGGCGACCACTTTAGGTAGTTTCGGCCCTTAAAGACCGATCCGCACGGCTGTTAGTTAGCTACGAGCTTCTCAAATTAATAGTAAGGGGAAGTAAATACCTTTTTCATATCTTCATAGAAGACAAAGTGGAGGTTGGGATGATGTCTCTTTGTAAACGCCTCATTCGCGTGTGCCACTACCGGAGTCCAGGGTACTGTAAGTAAATACATTACTTGATAAATTTTCTACATCATTTAGCTCTTGGTAGAGTTGTCGTGGTCATCTTTTCTGTTGCAAGACTCGCCTAACAATACTCTGCTACTCGTCGAGCTGCTCTTATAAGATCTGTAATGTCTCGGGGTCCAGTAAAACACGTTTTGCACTCTCACGTGGATATAGAGTATACGAAACACTGAACACCCATCCGTGCTCGCCCGTAGCAGGGGAGCAGGGGGGCTCATAATCTGCGTAAACGAGTAGGTATACGGACATGATAGTGATAGAGACCTTAGGCAAAGGCTTGATGGCCTAGGTTTTTTAGATTAGAGCTCCGTCCGAGACATTACAAGATCTGTCTATCTCATCAGTGACCTTCTGCGCGGCCTAGTGACCTCACCTTGACCCTGCACAAACAGGTGCTCAATCGAGATTCTCCATATAAACATACAAGTAAATTATGCAACAAGTGGCAGTTCTTGCTTCACGTATTAATATAATATGTATAGCTAAGGACTTTCGTAGTTTTATAAAATCCTTTTAGGGTTAACTTTTGTTGAACCATATGCAAGTTATAACTTATGTGGTAATCTAACTAACTAACTCATTTCAAATCAATAAAAAAGCATGTCAACGTTCTCCCGTTCCTTTCAAGTCCGCCTTTCCACCTTTATGTGACATAAAGTTTACACAAATAATACTTACACAAATCTCTTCTGAAGGCTTCCCAAAAGTGAGTCACATTTGCCCGTAAGAGTTTCTTTGTTGTCATCTTATGAAGGTAGTATACCGATACGGCTACATCTCTTGGATCCCGTGCTACATATATCACTTTGGCAGTAGACAACAGATTTGGAGGCAGCATAGACAACGGAAGATGAGTCTTAATGAATCTAGGTGACGGTGCCTTATCTATTGTCTTCCAACTCGCTTCTCTTACTGCCTCGTTTAGACCTTGAAAGTTTCCCAAGTTAAAGAAGTTTATTTTGATCAGTTCGAATGATACTTCTGGCAGTATTCCTGTAGTCCTGGAAGAGGAAAAGTATAGGTTTTATTTGAAATCGTTCCCAACGCGTACAAGAATCGAACTCACGCCACGCAGCGTAGCACAATCAACACAATCACACAATCGCTCCACAACTGTGCTAACCATGTCGTCAATTGTAATCAATATAATTAAAATATCTATATTTACCACTAGTGCACAAAATACCCCCTGGTATTTTGTGCACTAGTGGTAAATATAGATATTTGAATGCCTTGAAGAGGTAGAGTCTGAGCCAGTTTTGTGACGTCATCAGTGGCGTAACAGTAGAGTGGCGAAATGGGATTAATGCGACGGGCCCCCAAGCCCATGTGGTCTGTGTGCACAGGAAGACCCCAACATTTATTATGATAAAATTAAGTTAGTAAGTTAGTTTAGTTTCATCTTTAATTAATTTATGTTACCTATGCCTACAAAGGTTTATCAAAATAATGCATCTGTAATTTCAGTCCAATAATAAATTTAAAGTATTATTGGAACCCCATGTTGTCCCACTGATAGGCAAAGGCCTCTCCCAAATCTTTCCTGTTTGGACAAATTTGCCATTATCTGCAGTTTGAAATTAAAAGGTATATAAACTAATTACGTTATAATAGCGTTTGTATGTATATATTATATGTATATGTATAACTAGCACCAGCCATAGCCGTAATCTAAATACACCTTTCTTTAAATAACAAATTACTCATAAATTGATATAAAGATCATAATAATCGATTGTACTGTGACTTGTTCTTTTCAAATCTAGAATCTAAGACATTTTGATAATAAAATATTATCTAATTGTTGATAACAGATAGCAATAAAAATACTTAAGGCACTTTATGATAATACTTTTATGATATGAATGATAAAAAAATATATGATAAAGTCAATGCAGTGTTTGAATGAACATTATTCATTGGATATGTACATAAGTACGAATAATAAATTCACTTAATAATATAGAATGAATAAGTCAACATTAATTCATTCATTCATTTGCACTGCAAACTAAAAACACTTATTGCTATGCTAGATTTAATCTGAATTAACTTAAAATTTGGAATTTTTTAGTTATCCTATATTCAAATAAGGGAAATAGCGAGGAGGCCCCAATACATGTAATATACATCAAAATATGGGATCACTTCGAGTTACAGTATTTTGATATATTTATTGTGTTTGAGTCACTGATTAGAGTTTTTGATCTTAAAGTCACTTAACCGATTGCGGACCCGGGCTCACCGTTAAATAAGGTATCACTGAGCCATCATAAATACAGTGCCAGAAGCCTTTTAAATACAAATTGCCATTCAACATGGCAAAGCTGTCAGTCCTCTGGACAAGTTTCTAGATGACACCGATGTGGTGTACTTCGACGCCTAAGTTAGTACTTTAGGTTTAAAAAGTGGCATGACTCACTCAAGCATAGGAAATCTCTTGTACAGTGGAGTTTCCTTAGCAGTTATGTAGTCCAAGCCATTTTCCGCCAGCCACACTAGTTCTTGAATCCACGTTGTTCCTGAAAATGACATATTTATAAGTTAGCTGCAGCTTTGTCGCAGACTTAATTGCGTCATTAATATTGCTTATTTATACCGTAATTATTGGCCATTAAAGATATTATTATCTAATAAGAGATCTCATCGAATTTGTTTTTCTTTATCTACAAGAGCTGTGCACTTTTCTGTAATTCTGTAATCTGTTCACGAAGCTCAGCGCAATTTTTGTTGTCATTATTTTGTAATGTTTGTATTGTTTGCTCTATATTTCATGTTATTGTATGTGTTTATATTCGAATAAATATCTTTCTATTTGTATGTCTATGTACTAAATATAATTTTTGTTTTTATAGTAATATGATGTAGTGACTAATTCGTTGGAGTGCCTTAAATAACTCAAAAAGTTAGTTAAGCTAGGTGGGCTGACGATGCACCTGTATTAGAGTTGCAGAAAATCAAGCTTCATGGCATGCAAGTGGAGATGACTGTGAATGATAGAGAATATTGATAATGATTTATCAATATTCTCATGATTTGTTCGCAGTTTTACGCGTTGTTTCTTATGGGGTATAGGGGCAAGAAAACAAACTTTGCATTAAATCAAATGCAAAAAACTAAACACTAAATACACCTTTTGGTTACAACCTCCAAACCGTCGTTGAACCAGCAAAACTCGCTATCGTTTTTTTTTCAACTTTTTAGATGTTATTTTGATTTTTATAACATTACATGCAAGGTGCAAAAATTGGTTTGTTAAAAAAGCACAAATATTTCACAAATCTGTTTTTGCGAAAGTCGAGAAAAATCACATAGCAACTTTTGCTGGCAAACGATTCGTCACTATTGCGACACGCCTACGCCTAAGTCTATACTTAATCGAAGCGAAGTAAGATTTAGGTTACATCACAGCCAACACATATATTGTGATCAATCGACTTTCTTGTCCTGCAAAATAACCTACTTATCACGTAACTCACGAAATGACGTTGAGTTATGAAATACTTCGGAATATTTTCGTTACCAGCCGGTGTAACCAATATCAGTGAAATATTAAATCCTTCCTATATGCATTTTATCAGATGGATTGACTTTATCATGATAACCAAAGCCACGGAGTAATAAAAACGCTACACTATCTACAAATAGTTTCGGCGAACCTGGCCTTTTTGATTCAGGTGAAAAATTATCAAACGACTTCTCTTTCTCTGGGTGAGTAGGTACAGGGAGGAGAGTGTCAGACTTCTACTGACTTAAATCCTACCCTGTTCCTTTAGTTGTTCTTGCGTTCCGTGGCTGCGGTATCTAATAAGAACATTTCCGCACCCATGGCAGATAACGGCTCTATCGGTCCCCGTCAATGCTTCTGACTGCATTTCGAGACGCGCGTGGAACACGACATGCTATCGACGCGGGCACGGTAATATTATCATACAGTATTGTAACTCGGCCGTATCTTAGAAATAAATGCCTACAGCCGCGTGGTACGTAAACATGGGATAGGGCTGCCCGCCTCCAGCATTTTAATTACATTTGCCTACTTTTTGTTTCCATTTAGTTTTGTGATTGTAAATATACTATTTTTATATAAACAAATAAAATATTTTGTGAATTGAATAGGAAGTGTTCAATAAAAATGCGTGTGGTTTTTTGATTGGTAGATTTAATAATTAAAAAAACATATTTATATTTTTTCTAGTATTATTCATACACAGTACAATAAACAACTATTATTAATAATAAAATACCACGTCTTTACTTTGAATTATACAAACTAACAAAACAAAACACACATTCCCCGAGGTTTTAACACAAGCGTACCTACCGTATCATGATTCATGAACCGCCTATAACTACCTATTTCACTCGTGTCAATAACTTTCCTTTACTCTATTCACTTTATTTATTAATCCAGACATATTTTTTTTCGGGAGTTAAAAGGAAATACTTATCCATTAAAAAGAAACACATTATGTACATACCTACTAGTAAGTAAAATTATTTAAGTCTTAGGTACCTTTCAAAGTTTCCAGGCAATCTAAAAAAAGTTATCTCTGGATGCGTTATTGACGAATTCATGCAACCAAAAACAGCACAATATATCCTACTCGTCATATTAAATATGTACTTGAACTTGTTTATAGCGAAAAATCGCGCGGTTATTGTTAAAAAAACAACACACCGTCCGTTCGTCACTGCGGCACAGTCGCCGGTCGCGACTGTCATCAAACCGAGCGCACACCGAAATCGAGGCGCGTAGGTATAGCTCGCGCTTCGTCCGTTTGTATGAAGTCGGAATACTGTATACATAATATTACCGTGACGCGGGCTGGTTCTTTGGCAAGCCCGCGCTTACAGTGATAGGACATGGGCTTGCGATCTCTGACGCCCGGGGCGTCTCACGCGGTGGCTGGGGGAGAGATTTGTCTCTCCTCCACGCGTTCAGACTCCTCCATCGCTAGCAATGTACCTGGCTTGACGTTTGCTTTGACTAGTATATTTGTCAAGCGAAATAAATGCTTTTGTTTGTTTTAACCCTTTGTATGTATTTTGAGAACTCGCTATTTTTTGCCAATATTCACGGGAAGGTTAAATTGAAAACGGCTTTTAGTAATACGATTCGCGAGTTTTCGGTTGAAAGGAATTTATTTGGTAATTCACTATTAAGCAGTTGGTAGTTCCATACTAATACATATATGAAATTGTATCTCTTTAACGCCAAATAGGAGCATCGAATTAATGTAATTTTTGGTGTAAATATAGACAAGCCTTCTTCTCACCTAAGGTTTTACTATAAATGTATTGTATATATAAGTAAACAGTTAAGTATAATAAGTAAACAGTAGTACACCATGGACTAACCGGGTTTTTCTTTGTCTGTAAAAGATCTCTTTTAGCGGTAAGACCACCCATTGTAACACACTTTGTAGTTGTTAAGTCTTTGTTTAATTCTGTTATGTTGTACATTAAAGAGTGTATCTATCTAAAAGCCTAAAATAACCTAATAAATAAAATAGCCTAATATCTAAAATAGCCTAATGGATAAGGTGTCGGACTTGTGATCGAGAGGTCGCAAGTTCGAATCCCACCCATTACACTATTGACGTGAACCCACTCCAGACACAAGCATATTTAGCTTAGTTCGAGGGGTTAACAAGATTGCTAGTAATATGAATTCTATCCAAATTGCTAGTTATCTTTATAAAAAAAAAAAAGATCTATCTATGCCTTATTGGTATTATTTATTTATTGAAAAGCCACACCAACTTATTAGTTATTTGCATTAGATATAGATTTTAATTTACTTAAATTATAATCTATATCTAATGCAGATAAGTGACTCATAGCTAAAAAACTTTAACGTCTAATGTATAAGTACTTACGTGTACTTAATTTTGTTATAAAGAAAATTATTCTACCTTTATTGATTAAAACTTTTCACAGAGAGTACATCCGAGCCTTCTTTCTGCGACGAAGTCAATAATATCGTATCGTGTAATGAAGGTTTAGGCTGAATAATAAGACAGCCGGATGTATCGATCTTGAAGTTTAACTAAGCAGATAGTGAATCCATGGATGGATGGATGGATCTTAAAATTCGAGAATTTTCCGTGCCTCGGAAAGCACGACATATTTTTTACAAATTTGAATGTATAAATATGAATATGACTTTAATTTAAAATTCTATTGTTAGTAACTTAAACCTATACAAATATAATAATTAATTAATTACTGATGATTAATTATTAATTATTATTAGTTTAATTTTAATTACTGATGAGCCCACTCTTGACTTCGATCTCGCCTGATGGTAAGCGATAGATGAGGTCTATGCCTGCCTTAACGGTGCCGTCACTGGTATAACTGTTAAACAGATTTGAAGGTAGATCTTGACCCTGTCAAAGAAAAACGCCCTACTCACCAGATCTAGGAAACGTGATGACCCATATATCGTCAGGTCGCACCTCCATGTTGTATATGCCCTCAGCATGCTTTTTGAAGGCTCCTGGCATCAAATACCCACTTTCTCCGCATTTCATAAAGGGTCGCGTGTAACCTGCAATTGAATACAATTTGAGTTCAGTAAATTTGACAGTATATCAGAGCTGAGTTAGGTAGGGCCCAGTTTGGACGGTCTTTTAAGAGATAACGGGGCATCTACGTGTTGATAGTGATCACCGGGGTGGTTTTAGTAAGGTAGAAATCTCCTAGTAGAATCTCCTTGTTCTTTTTCCCCAAAATATCAGCGCCTTTTGAAGGTTTCCCCCTGCTAACAAAAAAAAAGGCCTCGTTTGGAAAACTTAAGTGTTGCCGCAACCCCCGATGCAAGTGTGTGAGGAAACTTGGAGTGCTTTTAATCAGTTGGAGTCTGGCAGACCCCTCCAGACACTCCAGGGAGGAGGACCTACACCTCTTAAAAATAAAACAAAAAAGTAGGGAGACGATATTCGCAAAATGAATGGCAGCTTTTTTTAAACATGCCCCACACTAGGAATTTCTCCGATATCGTGTGTACATTTTTACAAACAACCAGACCCTAAATAATTAATTATTCGTTTAAGAGTTACCGCGGCCTTGGAACACGAAGGGCAACTTCGTTTTCCAAGGCCGTGGTAACTCTTTCGACGGAACACGGATAGATTTTAGTCAGTGAAGTCTAACACACCCTCCCACTCCCACTAGATCGGGAGGCAGTCATTGAATGATATCACATACTAAAAAAAAAGTCGATGATCATGAATATAAAATTTAAACTTAAAATTTTATATGTTCAAAAGTACAACAATGACTGCTTAATCCATTAACGTTCCATTTTAGTATAAAACCTTTTAAAAATTAATTCAGGCTTGCCTTTACAAGCACCAGCACTTACGAGTATGTGAAAAATAAACATTTTAAAAGACCTATTCAATGTTGCGAAAATTCTACCATATTTCATGCTGGGAGGCTTGTATAAAGTGAAAACAATTTTTTATATACAAATACGATATCACTAAAAGCATTCATTTCGTATAGTGAGGCCGCACCCTGTTGTTTTTTTGCCTTTTAATTTTAAAAGTGAGACTGCATGTGTAACTAAGACCACTATGGTGTTTATCGTCAATACAAAATGAAATGATGAAAATAGTGACAGTGATTCTCGTTAAATCTTATACTCTATGACAGCCAGCTACATAATATTGTTTAAAAAATAAGTATTTTATATAGACTATTACAAAACCTCTTCCTTTTTTAAATCGATTAAAGTATTATTGGGTATTGATCTTTTTAGTTGATTTTAGTAGTCGAGTTTTAAGATTTATTCTTTTTTTAAATATTTATTTTAAATCTCGTGTACTATTTATTTGCTTATAATTTCTCTCGTTCATTATCATGGTTCAAACTATTAAAGTGTTTATTGATCTCGTCAAATTATATTATCCACTTCAACTATCGACATTTTGTTTACAAGAGCTTCACATCAAGTTGATTTAAAGTACCTACCTACATAACTAATACTTTTAGATAGATACGTACTTAAGTATTACTTAGGAAGTATTTGGTACTTACCAGTGATAAGATTACATTTTTTTATCTATTATATTATGCTAATTTATGAGCGGTGCGTTTGTAGATAAAATATGTATATCTGAGCTTCTATATACTATTCTTATACTATTAAGAAGAAAATATGATTTTGTGTTTATTTGTAATGGACACACCTCGATGGAGCGCCCTGTCGTTCAGGGTCGATTTGAGGGCACAATGCCGCGTGGGAGGTCACTGATTAAATGGACAGACCAGATAAGAGCTGCTCTCGGTGACCCATGCAATGTACCAGGTGTGTATGAATGTACCAGAAAGGTTGGTGCAAGAGCCGAGTAGCGGCGTATAGTGAGACGTGTAATTCAACCAAAATCACGACCACTCTGACGAAGAGTCGTCGCAGAAGAATAATAAACTCTTACAGAACGGGACCGATTTAACAAACACTTATTTATTTAGGTACACATCATGCACATAGGTACATAGGCGGACTTAATACCGTATGCAGTCTCTACCAGTCAACCAAGGGTGATCACGACATACAGTTGTAGGTGCAAAAATTTAACATGAACAAAAATATTTAAAAATAATATAAAAAAATAGAATTAAAAATTTATAAATCTACATCATCACCGAGTAACATAAGCTAGTTTATTGTCACTGAACAATCCTTTTCTAAGCCGCTGTGTTTTCGTTATCAGTAGCAATGAAATGGAGATGTCACAGTCTAACTGTCAAATTGTTCAAAATTGCACACAAAATGACAGCTAAAGCCCAACTCCACCCAAAAATTTACTGAGAGTCAGATGCTAACACAAGATTAAATAAATACACACAAAATTTCCCTAAATTAACAGCTAACATGGACTTAAAAAACCAAATCTAGTTAACTAAAGAGCTCTTTATTGTAAAATCCTACCGTAATTTTAAAACGTGTAATTTAAAGGTACATACCATGTGCACGGCTTCTTTGGATGATAACAAACGATATGGCAAGGGTTGTGTAATCCTATATCTACATATTGTGTGGAACTTATCAGAAATTTCAATACATTGATACCAGAGACTGAATTTTTCAAATTAAGAAGAACGAAGAGAATTATCGTGTTATTGGCAAGTGACGTGGAAAGTTATTTACCCTCATAGTGCTGTGACATGTTTGTTACGATTGTTATTTAAGAAATTAATATATGAAACCGATAATTTGGTATCAATTGCTTGAGTCAATTATTTTGAGCTGAAACTGTGCATAGAGACTCCATACCAAATGTTGTCTTCAGCCCTTTTGGATAGATATGGGGTTTCCGTTACACTTTGTATATGCGAAAAAGAAAATAAGGAATGTATTATTGTAAATTTCCAAATGGTTAAAATGATTTACAATTTAAGTACATAAACATTTATTTAGAACAAAATATTTTTGTTTAATAATGACTTTGTTTTCTTTTTTTTTTTGCTGTACGTAATTCTAGTTTGTAATAGCATAGTAGTAGTAAGTATTTGCGTGGCTTACTAAAATTTCGTCTCAATGTTTACGCAACAAAAAATATTTAATTTAAAAAAATATATTAGTAATTTCAAAATAGAATGCTCAATGGAACGTGAAAAACAAGTGCTATCTTATTTCAAAAGGCCATAAAAAAACTTAAAAGGAAATAATCTTTCTGGAATATAATTGTGCAAAAGTATGCAAGTAGCCTTACATTTCATTGGAACAAACATCATAAGAAGTTATTGCTAAAAACACATGTAGGTACTACATGAAAAGTCATACAATCATGAGGAATTAAATGATTTGTTGGTTACAATTTTGTTTGTATGTCTAAACAGAAGAGAGGCCACTTTTAGAATATACACTTTATACAGGCTGACTGTTAATAAATACATAAATAAAAATAATTTCCGAAATATATGTATGCGCATAATTTCAGAACGACTGCAAGAAATTGGGTAGTGCTTTTTTATTGTGTTCCTTATTGTCTGAAAAAAGATTAATAAGTGAAAAATGTACGTGTGGAACAAAGAACTTGGACAAAGAAGCGAGCTGAAGCTAGTTAGAAATTACGGGCTATATTACCAATAATTCTATATATAATGTTTTCCCACTATGCAGTCTTTAGTACAATAAGTGCATTAGCCGAGAGTAAATAACATCGTAAATAGATTTTATGTTATCAGTGATTAAGAGCTAAAATATATTTAAATTACTGTTATACATAGACTAGTATTTGCGTGTTGCGCGAGGTGCAAGCACCTCGCGTGCTTGTGAAAAAAACTAAAGCATTGCCCCTCTAAATCAAGTATTTGCGTGTTGCGCGAGGTGCAAGCACCTCGCGTGCTTGTGAAAAAAAAAAAGTGGGGAGGGCGGGGGTGATGGGGGGGGGGTTTAGTATTTGCGTGTTGCGCGAGGTGCAAGCACCTCGCGTGCTTGTGAAAAAAAAAAAAGTGGGGGGGGGGTGATGAGGGTTTAGTATTTGCGTGTTGCGCAAGGTGCAAGCATCTCGCGTGCTTGTGAAAAAAAAAAAAAAAAGGGGTTGGGTGATGGGGGGGGGGGTTGCAGAAGTATTTTGACTAAAGCATTGCCCCTCTAAATGAATCTGAAAAAAAAAATGTTCCAAGTCTCTTAGATTCCGAGATCCGTCTAAAGGGGGGGAGAAAGGGGGCGGGGAGGGGGACTTTGAAAAATGGTTTTTACTTTACCGAGCCTCCTCTATACGAATCCGTAAAAATAAAAAAATACGGGTCTCGTAGTTTCCGAGATACGATAGGGGGGGGGGAGAAGGGGGGGAAAAGGGGGGGTTTGGCACTTTTCCCGTAGGTTTGAGAGTTACTTGTTTACGAATCTGTCAAAATATACCCACCTCCCCATCCACCATCTGGGAGAACAATTATGTCAGTGAGTCAGTCAGTCAGTCAGTGGTAATTTAGCTTTATATAGTATAACTAGTATTTGCGTGTTGCGCGAGGTGCAAGCACCTCGCGTGCTTGTGAAACACAAAAGGGGGGGGGGTGATGGGGGGGTTTAGTATTTGCGTGTTGCGCGAGGTGCAAGCACCTCGCGTGCTTGTGAAAATAAAAAAGGGGGGGGGTGATGGGGGGTTTAGTATTTGCGTGTTGCGCGAGGTGCAAGCACCTCGCGTGCTTGTGAAAAATAAAAAATGGGGGGGGTTAGTATTTGCGTGTTGCGCGAGGTGCAAGCACCTCGCGTGCTTGTGAAAAAAACTAAAGCATTGCCCCTCTAAATCAAGTATTTGCGTGTTGCGCGAGGTGCAAGCACCTCGCGTGCTTGTGAAAAAAAAAGGAGGGGGTGAGGGGGGGAGATGGGGGGGTTTAGTATTTGGGTGATGCGCGAGGTGCAAGCACCTCGCGAGCTTGTGAAAAAAAAAAAAAAAAGAGGGGGGGGTGATGGGGGGGGGTTGCACAAGTATTTCGACTAAAGCATTGCCCCTCTAAATGAATCTGAAAAAAAAAAATGTTCCAAGTCTCTTAGATTCCGAGATCCGCCTAAAGGGGGGGAGAAGGGGGGCGGGGGGGGGACTTTGAAAAATGGTTTTTACTTTATCGAGCCTCCTCTATACGAATCCGTAAAAAACAAAAAATACGGGTCTCGTAGTTTCCGAGATACGATAGGGAGGGGGAAGAAGGGGGGTGAAAAGGGGAGGTTTGGCACTTTTCCCGTAGGTTTGAGAGTTACTTGTTTACGAATCTGTCAAAATATACCCACCTCCCCATCCACCATCTGGGAGAACAATTATGTCAATGAGTGAGTGAGTGAGTCAGTCAGTCAGTGAGTGGTAATTTAGCTTTATATAATATAACTAGCATTTACGTGTTGCGCGAGGTGCAAGCACCTCGCGTGCTTGTGAAAAAAAAAGTGGGGGGGTGATGGGTGGGTTTAGTATTTGCGTGTTGGGCGAGGTGCAAGCACCTCGCGAGCCTGTGAAAAAAAAAAAAAAGGAAGGGGGTGATGGGGGGGGGGGTTGCAGAAGTATTTTGACTAAAGCATTGCCCCTCTAAATGAATCTGAAAAAAAAAAATGTTCCAAGTCTCTTAGATTCCGAGATCCGCCTAAAGGGGGGGAGAAGGGGGGCGGGGGGGGGACTTTAAAAAATGGTTTTTACTTTACCGAGCCTCCTCTATACGAATCAATAAAAAGAAAAAAATACGGGTCTCGTAGTTTCCGAGATACGATAGGGGGGGGGGGAGAAGGGGGGGGAAAAGGGGAGGTTTGGCACTTTTCCCGTAGGTTTGAGAGTTACTTGTTTACGAATCTGTCAAAATATACCCACCTCCCCATCCACCATCTGGGAGAACAATTATGTCAATGAGTGAGTCAGTCAGTCAGTGAGTGGTAATTTAGCTTTATATAGTATAATATTTACATGACGACGATGATTCGCATATATTGGTACTTAAGTACCGAAGTACTACTGAAATAACTTTTTATGCTATTAATATACTGTAGGTGCTCTAAGTGGTCCTATAAGGACATGATTCAGTCAATTCTAGATTTAATTCTTTATTATGTACAGGTTACTTCTATTAGATAATAGAAGTGGTAATAGCCTAATGATCGAGTGGTCGTGGGTTCCAACCAAACCCATAATACTATAGCCGTGAACCCATTCCAGACACAAGTTGACAATATTTAGCTTAGTTGGAGGGGTTAACAAGATTGCTCGTAATTTGAATTCTTCTAGTTTTCATTAATGAAATGGTGAATGTTCATGATCCGCTTTACCCTCTTTCTCGTTCGTTTTTGTTTTTTTGTGATCGACACCGTTCGTCGCGATCGCTCTCGTGTTCTTTTACACACAACCTTTGAAAGGATTTGCATTTGGATGGAGAAGAAAATAAATACGCGGGCAGTCCACAATGTATTTACTATTTATCTACAACGTGTAATTTAAAGGGTATATACATACCAAGTGCATGGCTTCTTTGGATGATAACAAACGATATGGCAAGGGTTTTGTAATCCTAAGTCTACGTGTGTAGAACTTATTACAAATTCCAATACACTGATACCAGAGACCGAATTTTTCAAATTAAGAAGAACGAAAAGAATTATCGTGTTATTGGCAAGTGACGTGGAAAGTTATTGACCCTCGTAGTACTGTGACACGTTTGTTATGATTGGTATTCAAGAAATATATGAAACCAATAATTTAGTATCAATTCTTTGAGTCAGTTATTTTGTGCTGAACCCGTGCATAGAGACTCCATACCAGATGTTGTCTTCAGCCTTTTTGGATAGATATGGGGTTTCCGTTACACGTTGTATATACAATACATAATAATTAATAACCAACATACTCAAATCATTACATATGAAAAATCTAAGACATATATAATAATAACAATGAACAGATGTAGTGGAAGACTTGGTTCATAATGTGTATGTAACGAATGATGTTGTCCAGAAGTTTTTGAGTTTATCGCGAACAGACAGCCAAACAGACGAGATGATAGACTTTGTTTTATAATATGTAAAGATGTTGCCATTATCAAAATCCAATTTAAAACCGTATTGAAATCGTGAGCTATTCCGTCTAAAGTTAATTCAGAATTTGTGTTTTATAGCACCTTGTAAAACAGAATTTCATTAGCGAATGTCAGAAACACTTGCAAACGAGAACGAAATTTATTTTACGAACGTCAAAACAGTTTAAAGTGGCTAGTTTACAATGAATTTTGATAAATGACTAAGTTGTTATTTATTTATTTATTTAATAAGTATGGAGGACTAACAGCTATTAAATACAGGCAATATATAGTATAGTAGACAGTGAGCCAATTAAAAGTCTTCACATTTAGAGGCAGGAAAATCTTACAGTGAACACTTAATATATAATTTTAATACAACAATATCGTACATATTATATATATACAAGGTATAAAAGATTAAGCGCAATAGATCAGACACTCCAATTAGAATATTAAATAAGTCTAAAACAACATCCGTAACTTAATAAATTGAAACCAAACCTAGTAATATTTTATAAAATAGTTATCCTTACTAAACGCAAAACGTATGTGCGTCATACAATATCCTTACCGTCTGCGTAAGGATAGACTCATGCAATATTAGCTGCCGACATACACATGAGCGCATTTCCCTGAATTAAGGATTGCATTAATTAGTTATGATACTGTGTTTCCATTTTACGTTAAATGAAAGATTTTTCCGTCTTAATTTAACACCTATTTTTTATGATGGAAATCGATCAGAAGCCGATTCTGAACCAACTACTTTCAGGAATTGCGTTTATTCTGTTACACGGTGTATATTATTTATTTATGGGTGCTCATTAAACAGAATTCTTTTTAATATCATCATACGCCTCTAAAAATCTACATTGCCTTCTAAATTACTAAGTCAGCCACAATGGACGAGTGTCTGAACGACAATATCTTAGCCACTAGTTATCTTCTATGTAAGCCTCTGTGAATACAACTCAGCATTGTGGTTATTTATTAGTATCTAAAGGAGAATGCCAACGCTTCCTTCAAGACTCGGCCAGAACCGACAAAGATGAACACAGCGTGTAATTTAAAGGGTATATACATATCAAGTGCATGGCTTCTTTGGATGATAACAAACGATATGGCAAGGGTTTTGTAATCCTAAGTCTACGTGTGTAGAACTTATTACAAATTCCAATATACAATACCAGAGACCGAATTTTTCAAATTAAGAAGAACGAAAAGAATGTCGTGTTATTGGCAAGTGACGTGAAAGTTATTGACGCGCGTAGTGCTGTGACACGTTTGTTATGATTGGTATTTAAGAAATATATGAAACCAATAATTTGGTATCAATTCTTTGAGTCAGTTATTTTGTGCTGAAACTGTGCATAGAGACTCCATACCAGATGTTGTCTTCAGCCCTTTTGAATAGATATGGAGTTTCCGTTACACGTTGTATATCATAAAAAAGGAAAATAATTATATAATTTGACTGTATAGTTAGTTTTCTATAAGAAGTACATCAAAAAAGTTATAGTTCTTTGAAGTTGACCACTTAAAACTTCTAATTTTAACGATAACATGAAATAAACTATAAAATTATTGAATAATGACTATTGAATTCGTTTTCAACAGTCAAGGTAGTCGTTAGTAATACAGAAAGCGGAGTCCGGTAACAAAGCAATAAACAACACAAAACTAAAAAAACACTTAAGATACTTCGTCGCTCGTCATAAAACGCGGGAAAAGTAAAACTTTTGACAATTATCAGCGACAACTACAAGATTAAGTGTTACCAGCGCTAAATAACTATTATAAACTGTATCAATAATTTAATTTAATTACTTTAAATTATTATAAGATATTAAAAAATATAACTAAACATTATTAATTCTTATAAGAATTACGAGTTATGACTTTAGTAATTAAGAAATTCACTTACGTAGGTTCATAATGATATTAATGTAATCGATTTGCAAGTGCAATTTCGTATCGATATTATTTTATTTTGGTATTGGCAACATTTCTAATTGAAATTGTGGATAGAAAACGTGTTGATAAATTGAACAACTATTTAAAATGGCTTTTAAACGGTGTACTTCTACAGATTTTATTTATACTGTATAATTCTTACAGTTTTATATAATGAATTATCATTAATTTAGAAAGTCTGTCGGACGCTACATGATTCGAGCCGAAACTTGGCATTCACCTTTGTAACATGCATTCAAGCAGTAAAGTTCTAAAATATTAATATATGACATCAAAAAAGAAGCCTAACATAACCTAACGCTTATTTTATGATTTTATTAAGTATAAAAGTGCGAGAGGAATAACTGCAGGAACTGGAATGCATGATATTTAGTTAGATAAGGTCTCCATCGCCTGATGAAGGAGCTAGTGAATTAAAAATAAACATAACCTAACCTATGAGGACCTTATTTTGATGCTGTAAACCATAAAATGGTGATGAGATGTAAAATCCGTGGCTACATTAGTAAATTAGATGTCAATATTGAAATAAGAAGGACAAGTTAAGATAATTGTTGATCGTTACTTGTCGCTTTATTTAGAACTAGTACTCACGCGGGGCTTCGCTCCCGTGGATTCTATCACGGTAAAAACATAACTCTCCTTTTTTGCAGTCGCGTAAAAAGTAGCCTATAACCTTCCTCAAGCTTCAAGCTACTTCCCTACCAAATTGCATCCAAATCCACCAAGTACTTTCAAAGATTAGCGCGTTCAAGCAAACAAACAAACAAACTTTTCCGCTTTATAATATTAGTATAGATATTTAATTAAACGTTGTAAAAAAGACTCATTAGTTTATTAGGGGCTATCTCATTTCCTCGTTGCTTAGTTATAAAATGAGAAGTTTGATCACGTGGCCAATAATAATAATAATATAAACTATAATTAAAACTTATTATTACTGGCCTAGCTTTTTAAATGTTGTTTGATCTTTTCTAATTTCTTAAACTTATTGATTGAAAAAATGTCTAATAGTCATGTGCTTCTTTCTGTCACCTTTGTTTATGTCACTGGCTGATTTTTTTTTATTGATAATAGGCTCGCGTTTGACCACCATGATGTTTTTTATTCTTATTACGAATGAGCCCGCCCTTGACCTCGGTCACACCTGATGGCAAGTGTAAGATGAGGTCTACGTTCGAACGAGCGAGCCACTCACTCTTGCTTTAAAGGCTGATGGGTCATATGTGGCAGGGAACACAGAAGCCGGCAGAGAGTTCCACACCTTGGCTGTGCGCACAATGTGGTCGAAGATGGAGCATGCTTGCCTAGAAATAACCTGTTCACTCTTGACTTAAAGATTATAATGATTGTTACTAACGGTCAATCAGAACGCATATTTTACTTAAGTTTTAATATTGTTAAAGTTAATGCATTTCGTCTTGTTGGTTGACGGCAAGAGGCAAAGAGGACGAAATCCTTGCAGATGGACAGACCAGATCCGTGCAACCCTGGACACCAACCTACATAACGCTCTTCGCATTCTGCCAAGGACAGAAACAAATGGCGAGATACTGTCCGGCAGAAAATGTTTCCGCAGATAGAGAATCACGACCCTCAGTATTGAGGAAAACGACGCGAGGAGGAGGAGGTCGTGTTGCTTGCCGAGGTTCCAAGTTTCCAACCATATTGGGGTCGGCTTCCAGTGTAATCGAATGCAGCTGAGTATTAGAGCCTCATTAAGATCAGGCAGTGCAAAATAATTTTCACGCAAGCTCCGCCCCCATCCACCCCGGTTAGGCCGTTGTATACTAAACACTAACGCAGCAGTAATAAAGTTGAATATCGCGTGAGCTCTTTCATCATGTTCGGTTTCGAAACTGCCGTTGTGTGCTAAACGCTAACGCAGCAGTAATAAAGTTGAAAATCGCGTGCGCTCTTTTACCATATTCGGGTTCGAAACTAAATGTCGTAAGTCTCAATTCTTATTTCGTTTATAACTAAAGTAATAACTGATCTAGAGAAAAAATGTCCTATATTTGTATAATATACTTTATTTTCTTACTGTCAATAGTAATTTTAGACATAAAAGCCGAGTCATCTTGATTAAATTTTGAATAATCGTTAAAAAAGACATGATTTTCGATTAAAAAATGAATCGAGCGAAAATGTTCCAATTACGAAACTGGTCTAGACATGTAAAGAAAAAGATCCAATAAATCATATACTAAAGTTCCATTTTGATTGTATGCGTGATTGTTTCAGAATATTAATGCAAAGTTACATAAAATTTAGGGAGCCTCCTCTTAAGACGCCATGGCGACGTCGTTGGTGTGTGTTTCATAAAGTTTCACATAGAGCAACCGCCTATCTGACCTTCACAATCCAGTGACTGGATAACGCGATACCCTTTAGCAAGCCCAGAGAGACTTTCTGGCTTTTGACTACTCGTAACGATTGTTTAAGATGTAATAAGTTTTTTATTTTCAGCTTTTTAGTATTTAACTAGCTTGTGCCAGCGGCTTCGCCCGCGTGGGAAGTTTTTCCCGTGTAAATCCCGATCCCGTGGGAATTTCACAAAATCCTTTCTTAGCGGATGCCTACGTCATAACATCTACCTGCATGCCAAATTTCAGCCCAATCCGTCCAGTGGTTTGGGCTGTGCGTTGATAGATCACTAAGTCAGTCAGTCAGTCACCTTTGAGTTATATATATTTAGATTCCGTTTTAAAACGTTATATTTCCTAAACGGTTGCTAAAAATGAAAAATGGTTAAAAAAAACCTCAAAATCATTTTTAAAGATCTACCTATTTAATGATACCAATTGATATAGTTTGTCAATTTTTTTTTTGTTTTTGACAATTTGACGTCTGGTGGTCGTTGTGGTGATTTTTTTAAAATTTATTCCTTCCTATAACACTCGCAGCATCAAGACAAATTCAACGACGTATCATTTATCAAAATCCGTTCACTGGTTTAATATTTACGAGGGAACAAAGGAACGGACATACATACGTACGCGGTAAAAACATAACCCTCCTCCTTGCTTCGCTGCAGTCGGGTAAATATTACAGCTGGATCCAACGGTTTATTGTGCTTTCCGAGGCACGGAGTTAACTCGATATGTCAAAATGGTCATCCAACCACAGTCTGACCTCGCTAAGAGTTGCTTAACCTTTAAGATAGACCCGTGCGGCTGTTGTTTTTTAGCCACGACCTCCTCTCATATGAAAGCACAATAAAAAAGACTAAAAGTATCCGATTAGCTAATTCAATTCAATCGTTTTATTTCGGATACCTATAAGATTCATATTTTGTTAGTTACAGACTTTAACTTAAAATTCTATTGTTAGTAACTTAAACCTCTACAAATATAATAATTATAACTAAATAGGCACAAATGCATGGAACTAGGTCAGTGGCGAAGGGTGAATTTTCATAAAAGGGAAGCCGGACCAAAAGATGCTTACCTTGCTCAAGTGTGATGCGTGTAACTGTGGCCCTGTGGCTGACTTCGAAATCTTGTAACTTCGTAAATAATTATTTATTTAATTGAAAATAATAGATTACTATTTATGTATTCATATATAAAATAACAGACTAATATTTGCCATATTTCGAAAGGGAAGCCGGTAGGAACCGAGTTGTATGGAGCCTTCGCCACTGCTAGGTAGATATTAGTTTCCGTACAAAAACTATCACCCGCAATAGCATTCAGGATACCGTTGGGACTTCCTCTTATTCTTCTCAGGAGTGAGGCCGTCGTTTTGCTAAGGATTGCATGAAACCCATCAGTATGAGTTACCGCGAACATTCCTGAGGCGCTACAGAAGCGAGGAAGTCGCAACAACATCCTACCCATCCTCAAACACATACCCAAGATCCAGCTAAGCCTTAGTAACAATATATAATATTATAAGTATTTATTGTCAGTTGAACAATTCTCACTAGGTCATCAAGGTATCGTAAAAAGGATTTTATGTAAGTACAAAAGCACTGAGAGATTGTAAAGCAATGATAGAGCAATCTAGTAATGATAATACGATGTCTTAATTGATAACTTATCTATCAGCGCATACTGAACACTATCATTTGTGACATCACAACCATATCAGTAATTTTCATTTCGGGGCAAAGGACAAAACACATTTTATATACCTTATGTATGTATACAGTAAAACTGGAGTTCAATTCCCGGGCCGGGTCAAAAATGCTATTGGATATTTTTACAAAAAAAGAATGGTAGCAATTTGAGTAAAATTCACATTACTATAGCAATCTTGTTAATCCCTCCAACTACGACATTTATGCTGGTGTCTGGATTGTGGTGTGGCATTCGAACCCGCGACCTCTCGATAACAAGTCCGAAACTTTAAACATCTATTGACGCTTTCTATTATAAAATATAAATAAATAAATATATATATACAAATATACCTCATATACATAGGATGATATCAAACGATATTGGAAAGGTTTCAACTCAAAATAAAATACTCTAAAAATTGATACCAAATTTTTGGTTTCGTAAGTTTCTTAAATTGAAATCATAACAATCGTGTCACCGCACTACGTAGGTCAATAACTTTCTACGTTACTTGCAAATATCACGATAAATCTCTTCCGTAATTCTGTGCGCCTAGTACTGTAGTAGCCTAGCGTAACGGCGGTGTTCTTTTGTCGGCGCGAGAAAGGAGATAGGATTAAAAAACCCCACCAATATCGTTTGATATCACCCAAAGAAGCCGTACCCTTGGTATGTATATCCTCTTGAGACCCAGAGTATAAAATCAAGTCTTATCCTCTTGAATTTAAACAATGTAAACAACAGCGCAACCGAATGTAAACAACTGTTAAACTCCGTTGAATTACACCGAAACCAAATTTTGAGGACACACAGTCCTACCACCAAACTTACTACGTACTTAGTTCTTCAGCAAAACTTCTAGATAGCGCAGAAATAAATTATTGAATCTCGGTATCATAGGTGATACCGAGGGTCTCAAGGGGATATACCCTTTCCGTTACACGTTGTATATATAATAAATTATAAATATTATAAATAAAGTAGCCCGGAGTTTGGACGATGGCGGTGTCATACGCTCGTGCCTCGGAAAGCACGTTAAGACCAGGCAGTTCAAAATATTTTTTACGCAAGCTCCGCCCCTATGCAGCCCGGTTAAGCCGTTGTATACTAAACGCTAACGCAGCAGTAATAAAGTTGAATACCGCGTGCGCTCTTTTACCATATTCGGGTTCGAAACTAAATGTCGCAAGTCTCAATTCTTATTTAGTTTATAACTAAAGTAATAATTGATCTAGAGAAAAAATTACCTATATTTGGATAATAATCAATATTTCTTACTGTCAATACTAATTTTAGACATAAAAGCCGAGTAATCTTAATTAAATTTTGAATAATCTTTAAAAAAGACATGATTTTCGGTAAAAAAATGAATCAAGCGAAAATGTTCCAATTACGAAATTAGTCTAGACATGGAAAGAAAAAGATCCAATAAATCATATACTAAAGTTCCATTTTTGTTGTATGCGTGATTGTTTCAGAATATTAATGCAAAGTTATATGAGAGTGAAGAAACAGAATGCACCGGTATCTGTGCGCACATACTTGTGCACTATAATATCTAAGTTACTATTAAAAAGTTAAAAAAAAAACAAATAAAATACTTATTACGCAGTTTGATGTAGTTGATAGTAGTTATTTTAGTCCAATTTCAGATAATATGACGCTATTTATTCAAGACAGTTTTGGTCGTTTTCTGCGATGGAGTTTTTTGAAAAAAATAATTCACTGTCTTATTTTTACGCATGTTTAGTATTCATTAAATTGGATTGGATTGGAGTGGATAGAGATTTTTTTAAAGAATGAGATGAGTAATGACTGAATAAGTATTACTTATTTGCATTTTTAGTTAAGAGTACTACTTTACTACTTACTTTTTAGTTACTTTCATTGTGCGTACGGCTAAGGAGTAGAATTCCCTGCCGGAGTCTGTGTTTCCTGATCGCTATAACCTGGGAGTCTTTAAGTCAAGAGTGAAGAGGTTACTTCCAAGCAAGCGTGCTCCACCTTCGACCACATCGTCACTTACCATCAGGTGAGATAGTGGTCAAACGCGAGCCTATTATCAATTAAAAAAAAGAGTATAAAAAATTATTTATTTGCACATTCAAGTGAAGAAACACGTTAAAATGTGTGTAAAGGTAGAACATTTATATTTATGCGGGAATTGTAACCAATACCTAAACAAAGATAACATCTTCATCATCATCATCATCATTTATATGAAGCGTCAATAACATAATAGCTAAGTTGTCGGACTTGTGATCGAGAGGCTGCAGGTTCGAACTCCACCCATTACATTATTACCGGTAACCCACTCCAGACACAATCGTGTTTAGCTTAGTAGGAGGGGTTCACAAGATGGCTAGTAATGTGAATTAAATCCACTTACAAAAAAAAAACAGCGTCTGCCTTCGATATTCTAGGTACACATTTAAGCTTTAAGGTTAGTGACTTATTAGGTGCAAACTACTGTATATTGGTTTGTACATATCAGACACTATCCATCAGTAAAATATGGCTTGTACCGTACCAAATATTACTTATAATCACACACATATTTAGTTCTAATAACACAAATAAATTAATGAATTTGAGTGCGAGAGACTCATCAATTAGCGTTGCGTAGCGTTTAAAAGATTAAGTAATCTATACTTAATCTTTTCGCTAACTGCGATTTTGGACTTTTCAATATTTTTTGAACTAACCAAAATCTAGAAAATTCAGTTTAAAGTCTTTCTTTGTTCCTTACACAAAACAAATCACCAAGTGAAGTATATCTTCAATTTTATTGCATAAAGCCATATTTACCAATCAGCCATATATAGCCAACACACACACACACCGAAACAGTGAAAAAAAAATAAAACTCTCCATGCACATTCTTTTACACTCACCTACACATCTGTTACTATCTAGTCAATAAATTGTAAATCCATAATTGGCTATAAGATTAGTTCATTAGTATTGTAAAAACTTTTTAAAAAGCTGTGGATTTTGTCTATAGTAATATTTTAAAGAGATAAAATTAGTTTGTAAGTTTGTTTATATGTATGTAAGTTTGTATTTAATGGGTAATCTTCGGGGTTGCGGGAATGTTCTAATGAGATACCGCGGCCCCGGAACTTAAGGGCAGCTGAAGGAACAGGGTGGGTTTTAGTCAGTAGAAGTCTGACCCTCCCTTCCGCTCCACGCAGAGCAGGAGAAGTCATTCGATGATTTTCGCACCCAGAAAAAAAGGGGTAATCTTTGGAACTAATAATCCAAAGTCTTTCTTTGGTAGTAAAGTGCATTATTACTATTATTAGTGAGTGCCTATAAATTAATTTTAAAATCCACGCAGACGAATTCACGTGTGAAGCGCTAGTTATGACTAAGTAGCTTGTTACCAAGAGAACCAAATTCGTAAATAACATTGTATAATTTATGTTAAAGCTACAAACATCAAATACTGAGATAACCTAGATCTGTATCCGAGAGTGTAGTGTACAAGATAACTACATTATGTTGTCTTTATCTTATGATGTGAGAGATAAAGCCTTACAGATGTTGATACAGAGGTTTAGCCAAGTAAGACAGACAAGACGGTTAATTCAACTATCTACAAGTATATTATAAATAGGTGTTTAATCCATTGTTGACAGAAATCAATTATGATTATAAACTAGCTGACCCGCCACGGCTTCGTTCGCGTGGTATCCTACCTCTACCCAAACGATACCACTACCCCTATCCTACCGATACCCTAACCATACCTTACTCTACCCCTACCCTACCGTACCGTACCCTACCCCTACCCCTACCCTACCCTACCCCTACCTTTGAGACCTTTCCTGTTTTTTTCATAAGAACCTTCTCCTGACAAAACCAAACAACAAAAAAAGAATCAGCTAAATCGGTCCAGCCGTTTTCGTGTTTTGCGCTTAACAACACATTTAGCGATTCATTTTTATTATAATTATAGATTTTATTTCAAATGATGACTGTGTGAAAAACATAATACTACTATTAGATATTATATACACTCAAATACATCAATTCTTAGAAGAGTGTCTAGACGATAGGTAATTGTTTTCTTGATTTTTGAATTGATGCTGAATTTGATTTTTGATTGGTGCTGAACAACTTACAAGGCTGTGTTTTTATTTTTTAAGGTCAGTGCCTTACAGAAAAGAGCCTATGCCTTACTGCCTATATACTCGTATTATGTCTATAATACGCAGACGGAATACGATACGGAGAAGCTATGCAAAGAGGTAATGTTTTTTTTTTAATGCATTCCAAATTATTTATGTGACGGTTTTATTGGGCGACCACTACGTAGTTTAATTTATATTGCATAATATGAGTATGTATACATTTACATTATATGATTTGTCTTTCAAATCCTAATTATCCAACAGAACATAGAATTCGTAATATTTTTTTGGAAATTTTTCGTTTTTCACGTTACTTGTACTGCGGGGTAACAATCACGATACGAAAATCATTATTATATAGCCCAATAACAGTTAAATTTTAAAGTTAAAATCGGTAGCAGTCATGCATAATATAAGCATTACTGAAATGTTCTGGAAATTCTGACTGGCCTTGTATGGAACGTGCAAAGTTTCAGTTAATTATATTGTTTCAACTATTCGCTGTGGAAAATTCGATCAGATTTAAACAGAACAGTTTGATGTTCACAATAAATGCTCGCTCAAATACATTAAAAATTAAAAATATGGTCTTCGAATAGGGCTTCAATTTGAATATTGAAATAAACGTAAGTTAGAAATGTGCTGCCACTGAACGCGAGATATTCATAAATAAATAAAAAATACCGCACTGTTATTCCCATAACCAGACAAAACACATCCATTAGACACATTATAAGAACAATATTTTGTACACATCACTTTCACGCACCCATAAGGCATTTCCTAATAATCTTGTCTTCCTCGGGTGTCACTTGTTTCATTTTGTACGGTAAATCCAACCATGGTGCCATCGTAGCTGTATCACGAACGAGCGTTCACTCACTGTAGCAAATATTAAAAATACAAAGGCTTTTCAATAAATGTACATGTTGTACTTAATCTAATCATTGTATCGATTCATCTAGTATCCTGATAACAATGACTGGCCAACGGTAATGTTCGAAATTTAACACTGCATGATAAGGGTGATGACGGCGGCGTTAGAACGAAGTGTGAAACTAGAGTTATGTCTGTACTCTGAGTAATGTGGGCTGAACAGATTGCAAACGTTGAGGTATGTACTTGTATACCATGTTTATTTATGATGATCTATTACACATTCATGTTGGTAATGATATATCCCAAATTCAATAACACTGTTTGCGCAGTGGTTGAGCGATGTCCATTGCGGAGGACATGGCATGGCATAGATAAGGTGAATGCGTTGCATAGGAAGAGCCATGTCGTGCCCTCATTACGGCAGTGAGAGCCCACCCTGCTTCTTCAGTTTTTCTTGCGTTCCGATGTCACGGTAACTCTTTAGATAATTTTCGCAACTATCTAGGATCGATGAGGCTGACGAAGTTTACTGCCAGCAAGCCGGCGTCAGTCCAGCAGAGGCAGAAACGAAGGAACACCGGGGAGGGTTTAGTCAGAGTCTGACAGACCCCACCGCTGATCCCATGGCGTCTATTTGTCATGCTGGGTTCGATTGCCGCACGGAAACGAATGTGTATATGGGCTACATATAATTGTTTCAGGTCTGGGTTTTTGGACAAGTTAGTTTCTTTAACGCACCCACGATATAGAAAAAATGTCTAGAGTGTAATGACTCTAATAAAATAAAATAAGGCGTACTCATTTCATTTCGTTATCAGGGTTGGGAGATGCTGGCTGACAAGCGGATGGATTGGTGCATATTGGAGGGGCGGAAGTATTGCGACGATGCCTGGTTCAGGACAATCGCTAGTAAGAGAGTAATTCGACATCGAGTCGGATCAACCACCGCGAACTTTTCTGGTCAGGTCTGCGGCAAGTCATGCCGCTCCTGCATCGGTTTTGTATAACCACCAAAAACCCACCTTGCAGACATTGCCGTTAATTGTCTGCAATAGACGTAAAGGCCTATAATGATAGTACTCATTTTTAACCGACTTCTAAAAAAGGAGGAGGTTCTCAATTCGGATGTTTGTTTGTTTTTTTTTATGTTTGTTCGGGCATAGCTCCGTCGCTTGCCAACCGAATTGAAAATTCTTTTTTTGTTGAAAAGGGTATACTTTCTAAATGGTCCCATGAAAATTTTATCGAAATCGGACAGGCCGTTTCTGAAAAATCAACAAAAGTCTAAAAACAATATTTACGTTGATGATCTTTTCGTTTACTCTGCATTGCGTTTTTTGTTCGCACATAACTCCGTCATTTACGAACTTCTTATATACCCTTTCTTATGTATAAAATACTGTTTATTATGTACCTGCATCATATACGTAATTTTATTTTATTTTAATTTCATATATCTTTGCTTGTTCGACGAATGAAATTGATAATTTAGGGAAAGGAAAACCTCAGTATTTTTTTTATACTACACCTGCTTGGAAAGTACCTTGATACTTTATCAAATTTACGGTAGAAAGTACGTCATTGCATATCGAACAAATATGCGGGGAGAAAACGCATCTGAGCGGGAGAGAAAATTGTATGAAAATCCATTTCTTACGTGGTTTTTCTTTTTTAATTTTGGGTAAGACTATGCGCCGGTAACCTAAATATCAAAAGCCAAAAAGTTTTTACAGTGACTTTTTATCTCCAAGTTCGCAAAATGACACTGGCCACTAGCTGTGTGTTGGATGGTGTCGGGCTGGCAGTGCGACCCTGCGGCGGCAGGATAAACAATTTGAAAAAAGAACATGTGAAAATTGCAGACGCCATTGGCGCCATTTTCAATTTGTATGTTGTTTGAGGATTCAGTTTTCGTAGAAAGTAAAATAAAACTATCAAAATGATAAGTAGTGATAGTGATGATGAAGATTTTTTAACTCCGCCGCAGTTGAAGGAAACAGCAAAAATACTGATTGATAACCTTTTACCACAGAATTAAAAAATATAATAAAACTCATGACGATTTTTTGCAATGGACAAGTGAAAAAAATGCGGCATCTTTTTCTGAAACTGTTTTGCTAGCTTATTTCAGTGAAAAAGCGCAAAAATACAAACCAAGTACGTTATGGTCTATGTTATTAATGGAAAAAGTGTTACATTAAGCTTCACTAACTGTAACAATTTCAATATAAATTTCAATGAGTAAAGATTTAGTTTTTTATTTTCCTCGTAGGTGTAGTATAAAGCACTATGTATCACTCGAGAGAAAGTGCGATTCCCGATCTTGGGTTTTTTCAAGCCCTCGCCTACGGCTCGGGCTTCAAACGACACCCTCGACGGAAATCGGTCACTTTCTCCTCTCGGTGAACAATGTACTATTGTTGGTACGCGTTTGACCTCCATTTAACTTGATGGTAAGCGGTGATGTGGTCGAAGTTCAATCACGCTTGCCTTGATGTTACCTATTTGCTCTTGACTGTAAAACCTCCAGAGTCCAGGTTTTTTTTTATTGAAAATAGGTTTGCGTTTGACCACTATCTCACCTGATGGTAAGTGATGATGTGGTCGAAGATGACGCTTACCTAAAAGTAACCTATTCACTCTTGACTTAAAGACTCCTAGGTTATAGCTATCGGGAAACACAGACTCCGGCAGGGAATTCCACTCCTTAGCCGTACGCACAATGAAGGTATTCCCAAAACGTTTTGTGCGTATGGGTGGGATGTCCACCATGTAACGATGGCGCTTCGCCGTTTGTCGCGTAGTCCGATGATGGAGGTTATAGCTGGAAACACAGTCTCCGGCAGGGAATTCCACTATTTTAAATGAATGAAACAGCAAAAACTAATGATAATTTTGCGACAACGGCGTAGTTTTATTTATTTTACTTTTAACCACTTCTTGTGTTGTAGTCTGTAGTTTCAATCACTATTTTATTACAAAGTCTTTAAGTCAAGAGTGAATAGGTTATGTCTTGGCAGGTGAGAAAGGAATCAAACACGAGCCTATCATAAATAAAACAGTAGCTAGAATTATTTTAGGGAAAATGCCTATATCACTCTTCACGCCATTTAACTTCTCCACACCACAACACAAAAAATGGTCATTATTCGTTACTCCTTTTTGGCGTGAAAGATAGAAAAACAATCGAACACACTCTGGTATTAATTTATACACTTAAGTGAATAAAAATCTGCCTTAATATGATAAATTAACGTTAAAAGGGGGCTTACGAAAACCATACTTAGAACTATGTCATATATACAATTCATGTGTTTGTAACCGACATCGAAAAAAAGATGAGGTTCGCAAGTCGACTGATTTTTAAAAATGAGTGTTTAATGATAAATCGTGGACGGCTGGACCGATTTAGAAATTTTGTTTTTGTTTAAAAGAGAACACTTCAAGGTTGGTCTCGTTGTGAAATCAGAATCTGGTGATGGAATCGTAGAGAAATCGAAGGAACTTTTCAAATATTATAAGCACACCTATAGCGATTCGGGTATTTTTTAAAGTAACTTGTGCAGTTGCTCTTGAAAAGCACGGTGAAGTGGAACTGATGATGATGCGATGGTAATGAAGACTGTGGTCTTCATCATCAGTTCCGCTTCCCCAAATGGCCATCTGCGCATGGCTACTGGAACTACTCAATAATAAGTATTTCATGGGTTGCGATTCGATGACTTGAATAAAATTGTGAAACACTTTATGCCCGTCACAATACATAATATGGTAAAGTGGAACTGATAGTAAAGTATCAGGGAACTCCTCAACAATTAACGGACTTGCATTTAACCAACGAAAAACCGGAAGAAGTTCTCTTCATCATCATTATTTTAAATCTTCCACACTTTCCCGCTCTTTTGACTGACAGTTTGGCATGGCTGTAGGAAGTACATACATCGGCGTGCATGGCTGCTGGAAAATGTGACACAAATGTGGGCACTGCATTTTGGCGATTACATACTAGTTGGCTTGGCTTAAAAATCGAAACCTCACAATTTAACGACTTATGTACATAATATATTGGAGATGATCGGCGGCGGCGACATCTTGCGCCAGTCCCTGGTTCAGACTATGGTGCGCGGAGCGAGCGGAAATGGGATACAGTCATTTGATGATTTTCTCACCAGAATTAAAACAAAAAGAATGTCCATAAAATAAAATACAGCTATTGTCTATTACTCATTTACTTTCAAACTTATCCTAGCTATGACAGACATAGAATTGTAGATATCTTAATTACTCATGTAGGTAGAATATGAAATTAATCATAGCCCGACTTACCCTTTGTATCAATCAAAACTTAGAGGACGATGATATTAACTTGTAGTACTCGTACAAAGTGAGACAGGCATCCATTAATTTTCAGCTGTCAGTTTTCGTCTTTGCCTTGAATCTACATACCTACATACAAATAGATTTCTGTCCGTGGGCTAGTAGAGTCATACAAAATTTGTTAACGTTATCCAACTGCATTTTTTTTTCTCTGTGTTGGAAAATCATCGAATGACTTCTCCCGCTTTGGGTGGAGCGGAAGGGAGTGTCAGACTTCTACTGACTAAAAACCCACCCTGTTCCTTCAGCTGCCCTTAAGTTCCGGGGCCGCGGTATCTCGATAGAAAATTACCGCAACTCCGTAAGGACTATTGCGTTACTGATACATTATTTTAACATGAAAAAAATACAGATTATTTATTTATTATTACATACATACGAGTATTTTTAGAGGAATTCTCGATGGGATAGTTTAGGAAAAGAAAACATTTATACAATTAAATTCCATCATGATAATCAATTCTACTAAAATACTATCATGGAAAAATAAAATAACCGAATTAAAAAATAATCAATAAACAATTAATTGACATTAAATTCGGTCTATGCGGCTGATTGCAATCATTTTTGTATCACGTAATTTGACTACAGGTGTATGACAATAAACAAAGTATACGGAGTTGGTGATACAACGGATTATGAAAGCCATCCTTTCATAATCCGATGTACAAATTAAATTATGTAACAAAAAGTATCGCAAATATAAAACAACAAACATTCCATCATCGGACTACAAGACAAACGGAGTAAACGCGTACAACAGCTTTCTGGGGCAAGTACAACCTCTATTATTAAATTATTCATTATTCTTCGGAGTAAGGTGATCAATTAATGACATCTCCCGCTCTAGATGGAGCGGGAGTTCCCCGTTCCTTCAGTTGCCCATACGTTCTGGGGCCGTAGTGTCTCGTTAGAATATTCTCACAACCCTGGCAGTTAATGACACCCTATTGGGCCCCCTTACTAGTGCTGACTGCCCTTTGATTACCGTATCGTGTTCCACGCGCACCGTACACTCGTGAAATTGAACCTCTTGCGTGATTTTTCTGATCACACCTGAGGGTAAATATTTGATGAGGTCTACGATGGAGCGAGGCCAGAAGATGCCTGTTCACTCTTGCTTTAAAGGTTGACGTGTATACAGAAACTGGGCACATATGTGGCAGGGAATACAGAAACTGGCAGAGAGTTCCACACCTTGGCTATGCGCACAATACATGTAGAGGAGAAGCGCTTTGTATGACAAGACGGTAAACCAAAGTGTATATGATAATTTCAAGGACAAAATTAAGGTATTTTCCTACCAGAAAATGCTACTTACCTGTCATACTTCCAATTAGATACAACCACTGACTCAGACCATTTGTACCTCAGAACAATTAACGATATCAAGACAATGAAGTTTTCACCTAAAATTAGCGGTTCCCTGTAAGGTAACGTTATTAGATCAAGGCCTTGTAAATTACTGCCGTTAATTCTGTTTATTGCTTTTGCACCCGCACGGCGCTGCCTTGGAATAACGTAATCAATGTGCCTCGGTACGGGTATGCTATCGTAATTGGAGGTGATTACACCAGTCTTTGTCATATTATACTATTCAACGGTTTTGTGGGATTAAGCTGTGGAATCCTCAACTTATTGCCCCTATAATAAAATTGAATTATTAATGAAACATTTAGTTCAGTTTATAGCAATCTTGTATGGATCTTTTCAAAGTTCTCCACCACACTTTTCTTGGACAAAGGCCATGATTGTTAGTAACAAAAATATATTATACTAAATCTTAATAATTATGATCTGCCTATAACGTTCCTGCTACTGGCACACAGGTCAACTCTCTATGAGAGGGAATGGGGCTCAATCGACCACGGAAGCCCAGTGCAGGTTAGTGTAAAAAATTCTATGAAATATAGATGAAGCTATAAGACAACATTTGTGTATAGGCTATGCCGGAATTTTCACAGGATCGTGATAGTACACTATCGGGAAAATCCGCATGGTTCACGCACGAATTAAGTAAGCGACAACGGAAGTATTTATAAAAATAACTTTATTTGGACAGAGTTACAGCTAAACAGTAATTAACTTAATCTAAACAAATCTTAATCTTATATACTAACTTAATTGCTAGTGTAGTACATACATAGCGTGATCAGGTATGACGCACGTCCTAGTTAATTAAGGATGCTGATCAAGCAATGGAACCTTTTGGAAATAAATGCATGTAATACACTTATTAGCTGACAAAGCTAATACTTGTGAATTGGGGTTCCTTAACTCCTCCCCTCCCAAGAGAGAAATTATCCGAAGATGTCGCAGACGGTTTCGGAGAATTTCGACAAAAATTTATAAACCTAAATTTATACAATATAAAGATAATTATTGCTATTATAATAATCACATACTCGAAGATGGTCCATATACTAATTTCTATTGTCACTGTTTGCGTTGTATCGCCTATTTCACTAAATTTTGCACTTTGTAACACTTCTTTCACATCACTGAAGTCCACATTTCTTAGATCCACTTTTTTTGATCTTCTCTGGATGTCCTGTTGCAGCTCTGGCATCTGAATCAATGGTAACTGGAGACTAGCAACTGTAGTGTTTGTGGTAGCGGCAACGATGACTTCGCCTATTTGCGTCTCGCATTGTTGACCAGGAGTCACGATGTATGTCCCAAGGACAGTGTATTTCAGGATTTCTGTATTGCAATTCTCGGTGATGATGAGATTTTCTTCTGAATAGACTAACCAATGGTTGTCGGTTACTTTTTGTATCTTAGTTTTCTCTATTTCAATATGGTTCTGTATGCAGCTTTTGTAGTTGTTCTTCATCAACATTATTTGTTCAATGCAGGTCTCAGTTACTGGATACTGGGCAAAATTTGTTTCAGAGCAAAGAAATTTGTCGTTTTCAATCTCAGCACATGGGCTTACCACGGGCATGTATTTCAATCTATTCACCATTAGGTAAGGGTATTTAGGTATAATAGTAAAGGTATTTGGGGAATGGAATATAGGAATGGGTATAACCTTGTAATAATTATATGTTTCGTTATCTATTATGGGAATTTCTAAAACAAAAACTAACTTGTTGTTGTTTATGTATGACTTGAGTATGATATTACGTTCTAATTTTAATAAATTACGTTTTCTTACTGGGTATATTGTTCTAGCATGTTTAGCAATGATTTCTAACGTATTATATAATTCTGTATTATTTATAATGGATTGGTGCAATGTGTTTAATTTGCTAAAGGCTATGGCCGTCTCAATCTCTTGTATGTTTTCGTAACAAGTTCGAAAGTTACTTAAAATTTGATACATAGTATTCAATATTTGAAAAAGATTGTTAAACCTCAACTCATGTTCAACTAATTTTTCCATTTCATTGGTGTGTAAACCCAAGTTTTTAATATTTGTATTTATTATTTCAGAGTCATTTACTAATTTATCAAAAGCCTTTTCATTGATGAAACTTTACGTTCGACTACATGCTCTTTATTTTGTATCATTTGAATTTCTCTATCATATTTAATTGCATCATCTTCATCTAAATTTCCAGAAATTGCTTTTACAAATAATCCTAATGGATTGAACAATGCTCGTTTATTTCTATAATGAAAGGGTAAGATTTGAAAAAATCTGTCCTTAGTTAGTTTAACTAGATAATCTATTTGATTTTCTATCCCTACGGTTTCATTATTGACTTTATTTTCCTTAATTTTCGTTTTTAAGTTATTAAAACCCTGAATGTTATTATCTATTTGTAATCCTAGTGATTCTAAATCTATTGTTTTATATATAGTCCAATAACTATTCCTCTTCACTACTACTCCCTTCTTTATCGCTGCTATCCCCGGATTCTGACCGAGGTTTTGGAGGTCCAGCGTGAATGTTGGCACTATTAGTACCAGAAGTACCAGGCACGATCTGTGGAGGACGTTTTACATTCTTTAACGCTACTCTTGTTTTCCTTTTCTTTACTTCTACTGGCACTACATTTCTTTCAACTTCACCTATTACTTTCGCGTTTTCGTATCGCGGTTTTTCTTTAGCTTTTCTAATCCTAGTGTCTTTCATATAGATATTATCGTCTGTCTCAAGTACCGGTGTCGCTTCACCACCTTTTTTATTTATCACTTTAATTTTATCGGCTTCTAATTTTTCTGTTATGAATTCATAAAGTTTTTTAAGGCGTTTTCTATGATCTAGCAATAGTTTTTGAGTTAAATTCTTTTCTCTATCCACGTTAAATGCGTTATCTGAATAAGTGTGAC
Source organism: Tholera decimalis (assembly GCA_943138885.2). Classification (NCBI taxonomy): domain Eukaryota; kingdom Metazoa; phylum Arthropoda; class Insecta; order Lepidoptera; family Noctuidae; genus Tholera; species Tholera decimalis. The sequence continues at coordinate 8,032,510 of OW964555.2, forward strand.
TGAATACTAATTCAAAAGGCGTAAAATCTGTTGCTGAATGAATGGTGTTGTTATACGCCATGATGGCATAAGTCATAACGGATGCTGCATCTATATCGCTCTTATCGTATTTTGCTATACGGTAAATCTCAATAATGGTAGAATGAAACCTTTCTACTATTGCCATTGAACTGGGATTATTTGGAGTCCCTATGTGAAGTTCAATTTTGTATAAGCATAGCATTTCTTTAATCAGAGCATTATTGAATCTGTACCGGAATCACAACTAATTTTCCTAGGTACCCCATACATGCTAAAATACTTAATTAATGCCCTAACTATCTCCGGTGTACTCCTATTTGGTACCTCTATGGCTTGTGCTATCTTACTAAATGCATCTACTATAGTTAAATAATATTTCCCTTCTATATATAATAAGTCCATAAAAGCTTCCTGAAAAGGACCATCCTGCGTTTGTGTTAATTGAATGTGAGGTTTGATCGGTTTTCTATCGTATTTCATGCGTTTACATGTTTCACAAGCGTTTATGATTGCCGTAACTGTCTCCTTCATGTTTGCCCACCAGTAGTGTCTTTTAAGTTTGATTAAAGTTTCTTTAATACCTCTATGACAAGTTTTCCCGTTGTGATATTTCAAAATAACTTCCTTTTGATCTTCTTCTGATTCTGTCAAGTTTACAACTCTTTATGTACACTCTATTAACTGAACTGAATCCTTTTTAAATAGTTTAATTACCATGTTTGAAAATGTTTTTCTAAAAGATGGATGTTCAAAGTATATAAAGTGCTTATGTTTTGGATCTATATACTCTTTCAAGAAGTCTTTAACTAATGTGTCATTATTTGTCGGTAAGTGAACTTCGAGAATTCTCTGTTTTTTATTATAAATATCTTTTACATCTAATTTATTTTTAAACCATAAATGAACTAAAATCTGTTTTGGTTTCGTATCGATAGCTTCGTTTAGAATAGGAATACCTTCGTGTTCCCTATTTGAAACCGAATTGGCTGTGACCCCATCATCAGAATCCGAAAGTTCTATCGTTTCTATTGGATTTCCGAGATCTTGCAGTTCATTTTCTATTATTTTTTGTATTTGCTCCTGCCTGTCTCCTACATTTACAAATATTGAATCTAAATCATCGTCAATTGCATTAATCTTAATCCTAGATAAAGCATCTGCATTCGTGTTTTGAGGACCTTTCTTATACTTAATTTCGAAATCGTATTCTTCTAACCTAAGCCGCCATCGCGTGAGCTTACTATTGGGCTCTTTTAATGAATACAGCCATGCTAATGGTCTATGGTCTGTAAATATGGTAAACTTATTACCATACAAATACGGTCGAAAGTGCTTAACTGCCCATATTATGGCTAATAGTTCCTTTTCGATAGTGCTGTATTTTACTTCTGTATCACTCAAAGTCCTACTGGCATATGCTACTGGCTTATCTGAGCTTATTGTCCCTTGTGATAGTACAGCTCCGATTGCAAAATTGGATGCATCGGTGGTTAAGATAAAAGCTTTACTAAAGTCAGGAAATTGTAACAAAGGTGCATTTGTTAAAAGTTTTTTACACGTCTCAAAGCTTTCTTTATATTCTTCGTTAATAATAATTTTACGACCTTTCTTTAAGCAGGCTGTTAATGGTCTAGTTATTTTGGCAAAATCTTTGATGAATTTCCTATAATATCCGATAAGCCCTAAAAAGCTTTTAATCTGTGTAACCGTTTCCGGCATGGGATATCTAAGAACAGCATCTATTTTATCATTATTTGGCTTCAAACCCTCACTCGTAATAGTATGCCCTAAGTAAAGTACTTCCTTTCTAAGAAAATGTGATTTATCTAGTTGTACTTTCAAATTCGTTTGACGGAACCGGTCAAAAACTGCCCTAAGTTTTTCTACATGTTCAGGCAAACTTTCAGAGAAAATGATGACGTCATCAAGATATACTAGGCAATGTAAGCCTTGAAGGCCTCGTAAGACGTTATCCATTGCTCTTTGAAAGGTTGCAGGCGCTGTCTTTAACCCAAATGGCATTCTGTTAAATTCGTAATGTCCTAAAGGTGTACTAAACGCGGTTTTAGGTCTATCTTGCTCCTGGACTTCTAATTGATGGTATCCACTAGCTAAATCGAGGGTTGTGAAGTAGGTACTATTACCTAACATGTCAAATAGATCGTTAATATTAGGCAATGGATATTTATCATCAATTGTAATTTCATTAAGCCGTCTATAGTCGACTACCATCCTCCATTTTTGTTGACCTGATGCGTCTAACTTTTTCGGCACCAAATGTACGGGGGCACTCCAGGGAGAATGCGATTCCTGGATAATGTTATCCCTTAACATTTTCTCTACCTGACTCCTGATTTCTTTTGTTTGAATAGGAGGTAACCTATGTGCTTTAATGTTTATTGGGTCTTCATTTTTTGTTCTTATTCTATGTTTAACCTGATTTGTGAAGGTTAATGGAATATTCTCACAATAAAATATATCTTTGTATTCCCTACAAAGTCCCTCAATAGCTGTACGTTCTTCTGCGTTCATATGATCTAACTGTAATTTTTCTAAATTTTTTGTTAATAATCTGTCTGCTTCGATATTATTATCCATAAAATTAATACTATCAGATGGGTTCTGTATGTATGGTTCTACTTGAAAAGGCTCTGTAACTACTAAGTCTCTAGTTTGATTACTGTAATTCTGAATAATAGTTGTTGCGTAGCCTTTAACACACGTAACTAATGCGGCGGGCATTCGAATCCCTTCCGTAAACTGTGTAAAATCTAACACGGCTTCTCCGTCCAGTAAGTTAACTGGAAGTCTTACTCTAAGTTCACTACGAGATGGTAGATTATATACCTCTCTCATAGGTGGTGAATATACAATGGGAATATCAGTATTTTTTAAATGTAATATCTGAGTTTCCATATTAATCTTTGCCTGTAATTGCTTCAGCAAATTACTACCTATTAACCCGTCATACCTATCGTCAACACTGTAGACATAAAACTTATGGAACTCTTTACTACCAAAGGTAACCGGTAATGGGATAATTGCCGTTTCACTATGAACGCTCGATGCGTGAGTGCTAACAACTTCGAAGGGTTCATACTGTAAATAATTTTTAAAATATTTGTTTGCTATATACGGGCTTATAAATGACCTAACACTCCCCGTATCTATCATAAAAACTGCTTTTAATTCTGGTATCACTATATGTGGTAAATTTAAGCGTTTATTACAGTTTATTTTTATTCGTTCTCTAGTGTAGAAGCCCTTATGCAAAAATTTCCCACCCCGGTTTCTTCAGGGGGAAATTCCTGACACTCGTATGAGTTACTTGCACTTTGTTCATTATTAGTAGAACTATTTGTGTAATTAACGCGTCGCGAACTTGCAGTACGCATGGTGACGTCAGTATTCGTACCCGACGTAGATGCTTGCGCTGCAAAAGTCGGCATGCCCGGTGCATTTGCCGCGAACTGTTGGTTCTGTTGTGCAAGCGGAAAAGATGACATACTTGACTGTGGTGACGAATTATTGTTGTTTATACGATTAAAACTATCTTGATTATTTTGAATATTATTATGTTGCTTTAAATGTCTGAACTGACGCGAATTGCTCGGTGTAAATATGTTGTTTGTCGCGTTATTCGGTACATGTGTACTCGATATGCTATGCGTATTATTCTTTTGACTATTAGAATCCGATACATTTTGATGATTAAAGAAATGAGGTCTGTTAATTCTATTAGAATTACGTCTATCGTTGGTTTTAGAATCATAGACCGCCTGGAAGTTTTGTTCTTCCAGAACTACTTTTAACGCGTCCTCTAAGGTTGTTACGTCGCGCAAACGAACTAATCTAACTAGAAATGGTGGTAAATTAAACAAGAAAACATTCATCGCTCTGTTACTATAAATTATTTGCTTTGCTTTACGTAGAGATTCATCAATGATAGTTTCTGATATTTTAGCGAATAAAACACTTCTCATCTGCTGTATTCTATGACAAAAATCTAAGTAACTTTCACCCTTATTTATTCTACAAAACTCTAACTCCATTGCTAAACAATCCTCTGTGCGTGGGTCACCGAAGTGTTGGTTTAACAACTTCTTCAGCTCATCCCACGTATCTATAGAGTCTCTTTCGCCTACCAAACTGGCTGCTTCGCCTGATAACCTACTTGTTACGACGTGGAATAAGTATTCGTTTTGGGCTACAGTTCCTTGGAACTTAGACAGAATGTATTCACATTTTTTATGTATAACGATAACATTCTAGCGTCGCCACTGAATATTGGTATGATGTTAACCATTTCCTGTGGGACACGGGTTACGTTTTCCATTGTAAAAAGTTATCAATAACAAAGAGAGAAAGAAAAGAGAAAAAAAATTACACCAATGTGCTGCTAAAATAACACTATTCTAAAATATTAATACAACTAAAATCTATGCAAATATTATTACGGCGTTGTCCAATCCCTAATAATACACACACATAGACTTATTACAAGGTTGGGATGTAAATGGAAGAGCTGAGAGGAAGGTGAAAAAGATCTACTCACAATTCCGCAGCTAGCTTCATGCTCCCTGAATTACTGCTGTGGCTGGTCCTCCTCCGTAACTCGAAGTGGCTTCTTAATGAATTTATTTGTTCGGTGATCTCTGCTAAACCGTAGACACGGACGACGGCTGCTTCTCGTAGAATTGTATACACGGCAGACTGACTACAGAGATCCTACCGGCTGCGCCAATTAAGTAAGCGACAACGGAAGTATTTATAAAAATAACTTTATTTGGACAGAGTTACAGCTAAACAGTAATTAACTTAATCTAAACAAATCTTAATCTTATATACTAACTTAATTGCTAGCGTAGTACATACATAGCGTGATCAGGTATGACGCACGTCCTAGATAATTAAGGATGCTGATCAAGCAATGGAACCTTTTGGAAATAAATGCATGTAATACACTTATTAGCTGACAAAGCTAATACTTGTGGATTGGGGTTCCTTAACTCACGCGACCGCGCGACTGCGAAGTCGCGGAGATAGCTTTTTTTTTTTTTTTTATCGTGGTAAAATTATCAAATAAGTCCTCCCACTCCGGGCAGGGTGGGAGGGACTGTCAGACTTTTACTGACTAAAATCCACGGTGTTCCTTCAATAACCCTTTACATACCGGGGTCACGGTAACGGGATGAGTCCCACGACCCCGGCAGGCTTTGGCCCTCTATGGGGGGGCCTCGTCATATTGCTGACGCTCTTTGAGGCGCGCGTGGAACACGACGCGCCGTCGACCCGGGCATGGTCCATGGTCGGACAGCGAGTTGCCCTTTACTCGCTGTCCGCATGCCCGCGCCTACGGTGGCCGGAGATCGTCGGCCGACGTCCGACGCCGTGGGCGTCTACCACTGCGGCTGGGCTGGAGGGAGGACGCCATCCTCTCCCTCACGCGGCCCGCCTCCTCCTTCGGAAGCATGACTGCTTCGCAGAAGGAGGCGACCGCTTCCCACTCCCTCTCGCCCCGCAGCATGGCCTCGACCAATGCCGGGCGCGAGAGGTCTCCGCCTATCGCCGCCGTGAGGACACGTCGGTGCTCTGCCCAGGCGGGGCAGTCTTGCACCGTGTGCTCTACGGTGTCCTCAGGGCGACCCTCGCAGTGGTGACACCCAGGCGTTTCCTCCTTTCCCATCAGACACAGGAACCTCCCGAAACTTCCGTGTCCGGTGAGGACCTGCGTCATGCGGTAGGTCAGGACGCCGTGACGCCGATCTAGCCACTCCTCAAAGAGGGGTCTTACCGCCGCAATTGCGGCGTGCCCGGCGGAGATAGCTAGGAGATATTTTATTCACGGTGGAGCATACGGTGGAGGTGTGCCCCGCTTGGTCAGAGTACCACCGTGGAGGCGATCGGCGGCGGTAACCCCTCGCGCTTTTTTTTTTTTTTTCGATAGGGCCACTCGTAGTTTAGCTCGCTAAGGCTAATATACTACTTAACCGGGCGATCCTGTGGTGACCTCTAAAATTTAAAGGCCCCCAGCCAGGGCTTACAAACTAATATTTACATTTAAACAACCGCACGCTAAGGGCACTCCCTGTGGAGTACGAGCCTCGGCTCAGCGGGGTCGTTGGTGGTGGACAGCAAAAGGTCAGGCTGGGTCATATTATTTAAGGGAGTATTTATTGCTACTGGCTCAGCATCGCGGGCTGGCTCGTTTGGCAAAGGTCGGGGAGGGTTGACGTTACAAGAGCGCGGACGTCGCGATGGGCCTTGACGGCGAGGCCGGAATACTGAACGCGTTTTGTTTATGTGTTTTATTAGAGTGCTAGTTTCCCTACTGCTCTCTTGACGGATAGTGGTGGGATCGTCAGGTTCGTCAAGGACAAGGCGTGGACGACGAACCCGGGAAATTTTTGAGAGTGTGTACCGCGCGGTCGATATAATCAGGGGGTTTGTGTGTTTTTCAGCAGAGGTGAAGTAACGCGCTGACTGGCGTTTCAACACTTGCTTTATAGTCGGGATTTTGAGGTCTACGTGAAGATCCTCGTTCCTCAAGTACCAGGGCGCGCCCGTGGCATTTCGGAGAAATCGGTTTTGGATAACCTGCATCCTATGGATCTGAGCCGGACTAGAATGAGCAAACACAGCGTATGTTAAAATGGGGCGTATGCACGTAGTATAAATGCGTAGTTTACATTTAAGGGAGAGTTTGCTGCGTGCATTCAGCATGCTATGTAGCCTACCGAGAGCGAAGGCGGCTCGCGAGCGTACCGACTTTATATGCTCTCTGAAGTTTAGGTTTTGGTCTAGAATCACTCCTAGGTATTTAGCTTGCTTTTCCCAAGGGATTGGCGTGCCAAACATAGTGATTGGGCGGGGAAGGGTAGGTTTTCTATGGCGAGCTCTATAAAATAGGACTGCCTGACTCTTGTCGGGGTTTACCTCGATTCTCCATTTCCTAAACCAATCGCCTAGTGCGTTGGCTGAGGTCTGGAGGGTACGAGCGATTACATCGGGTTTGAGTCCCGAGTTATAGATAGCCGTATAATCGGCAAACAGGGATAATTCTACGCGACGACTTTTTGGGATGTCGCTAGCATATAGCGTGAAGAGTGGGGGGGAGAGCCCGGCACCTTGTGGAACGCCAGCTCTGATGGGACGGGGAGTGGAAAGCGCTCCTTCGACACGATATCTGAAGGAGCGGTTCGACAGAAAGTCTCGTATGATGAGCACGAGACGGTCCGGCACACCTAGTAGGTATAGCTTATAAATTAAGCCATTGTTCCAGACTTTGCCGAACGCTTTCGCGATGTCAAAGAATAGAGCTCCCGTCAGATGACCGTGTATGAAGCGGCCATTGACGTGCTCTACGATGCGGTGGGCTTGGTGGACACTGGAGTGTTGGGCTCTAAAGCCAAAATGTTCATTTGGGATGAGACTCTTTGCCTCGACATAATCCTTGAGCCGATTATAAATAATCCTTTCGTAGATTTTGCCGAGCGCACTGAGTAGACTGGTGGGGCGGTAACTACTTGGGGAGGACTTGGGCTTACCGGGCTTTGGAATGCCTATTACGGTAGCCTCTTTCCATTTTTGTGGAAACATATTGTTTGACATGGCGCCATTGAAGATGGCTGCCAGTAAAACTATGATGGAGCGGGGGAGGAGTTTAAATACTCTACTTGTCAGTCTGTCAGTCCCGGGGGCTTTTCTGGGTTTGAGTTTCCTGATGATCTCCTCCACCTCGTCCTCCGTGAGGGGGGGGAGGGGAGCATCAGGGTCCTCGAATGGGGGTAGGGCAGACCTACGTTCAACCTCAGCATCCACGTGGGCAAGGTGGGCTGGGTCGACTGGCTGAGTGCTGGGAGAGCACTGGGCTTCCAGGCTGTCGGCCATGCATTCAGCTTTGTCTTCGTCATCAAAGGCAATGCTTTTATCCGGGCGGATGAGGGGAGGCATAGAGGTGACTTCAGTGGCGCGCAATCTCCTCTGAAGTTGCCAGAAGGCATGGTGGTTAGGTTCCAGCTCGCTCAGAGTCTTATCCCAGCAACTTTCACGCCACTCTTTTATGCTGTTACTTACTTTGCGCTGTAAGTACCGCATATAAGTTTTGTTATTTTGACAGGGGAAGGCTCTGTAGGCACGGACAGCCGCGTTCTTCTCAGTCAGCAGGGCCCGTACATCGTCAGGGAGTTTCCGTTGCCAGGTCTCTGTCAACGGAATCTCCTTTGAACAGTCGTTCAAGACAGATTGTACGTGCTCCGTAAATGAGTCGATCGCGGCCGTCGTGTCAGCGGCGGACTGGATGAGGTCTGGTATTTTATCCAGGTGAGGAGACGTGTTGGATTTCAGCAAGTCGCCTACTTTCCCCCAGTCAGTGATCACCTGTGTTGGAGGGGGGCGGTTAGGGTCGTAGGGACCCGATCTGGAAGTTAGTTCCAAGATCAACGGTCTGTGGTCTGAGTCGAGCTCGTCCACCGTCTCCAGGGAGTGCAAACGTAAGTTTACATTCCTTAGGAGAGCGATGTCGAGTACGTCAGGTAAGTGAGTTGTCTCAAAAGGATAGTGAGTAGGACGCATAGGCCCTATGATATCTAACTGAAGCAGGGAGCATAGCTCGTACAATACTTTCCCCCGGGGGTTAGTAGTACTGCTACACCATGCGGGATATTTTGCATTGAGATCCCCCGACATAAGGACGGAGTCACTCATATCAAGAAGAGCGGTAAGGTCGCTTCGAAGTGAGGCGTTTACCGATGCGCTTGTATCTGCATCGTTAGTCGGAGGGAGGTATACAGATACAATTGTGATGGGAGGGTGGCCCGTCATGCCTAGCCGACAGACGGATACCTCTAAATGGGCAAGGGGCGGCGGATCCATAGGGATACAGTGAAGGGAGAATTTGTAATAGATTAGAGTACCGCCTTTATGGCATCTAGTCCTATCATTTCTGACGAGCCGGTAATTGGCAATCTTAGGATCCCTAAGGTGGGGTTTTAAGAAGGTCTCTTGGACCAGGAGGATGTCGAGATGATGATCGCGGAGGAAGGTCGCGATCTCCTCTCTTTGATTTCTAATGCCATTGGCATTGAAGAACCCCAGCTTGAGGGATCGGGGTTTTAATCTACTCGCAGCCGTGGTACCCATTATGGTTTACGGGCGAGTTTTTCGATGTGGGCGGTAATGTCAGGGTACCTAAGGTACACCTGATTCAGTGTTCCGAGGTCACCTCTGCATGCCTCTACTTCTCTTGCCATTGGAATGGCTCGTGGGGAGAAAAAGATGTTAAATGTACTCGTAAGTACAACAAACGGGTTGAAACCCGGGTTTTCTGAATTAGTGGGTTCCGGGGGAGGCTGAGTAGCCATAACCCGGGGAGGGGAGGTGGGTGGGGCGATGGGTTGTCCATCAGCCCTGGGATTTTGGGCTTCAGTGCCGGGAAGTTCCTAGCGTGGTTAACAGCAGTCCACGGGTTTGGACGCTGTGGGCTGAGGCTCTGAGGGAGCTTAGCCGAGAGGGTGGGGCACTCCCTTCCCTGAAGTGCGCTAGCGCGCTTTGCCAGCATGGGGGCCGAGGTTTTAGAGGCCTTGGGACAGCCCCGGTAGTTGGCCGGGTGGCCAGATTGTCCGCACAGCACACAGCTGGGCGGCTCTGTGCACTGGCTCCTGTCCTTAGGGCGAGTGCATTCTGCAGTGCCGTGTTTTCCAAGGCACTTTACGCATCGGGGAGTGCCGTAGCAATTACGTTGGGAGTGCCCGTAGAGCTGGCAGCGGTGGCATTGGCCGACCGTGCCACTCTTGTGCGGCTTCTCGATCAAGATACCTGACAGACTGCACACTGTCTTCAGGGAAAAGATGGGGTGGGGCCCCTCAGTGGGGTGGCAGATGGCAAGGACGTTATTAAATGCCTTGCCTCCCATGCCGTGCATGCGGTGGACTTCCATCACTGGGATCCCCTGTGACTCTAGGTCACAGTGGATCTCAGCGGTGGGGATTTCCCTGGGGATGCGGCTTATTACCACACGCACTGGTTTGCTCTCGTGGAGTGTGTACGTGTGGTACGGGATGTTGCGGGTCTTCAGGAGCTTGGAGAGCTCTCTGTGGTCCTTGGTTGTGGCAAGGCCGACTTTTATGCCGTTTAGGATGGCTCGTGTATGCGATCCTAAGCTCGCAACACGCTTTTGAGACATTTGTCCACGCCCCCTTGTCGTGGATGAAGATAGGAGGTGGGGGAGGGGTCTTGCGCGAGGTGGCGCTGGGGGGAGCGGCAGGCAAGTTGCAGAAGGGGTGCTGGTCAGGGGGGGGAAGAGGGGCTGGCTCAGCACCGGGCGTGCTGGCTCCGCCGGGGAGGGCTTTTTGGCCTTAGGGGCCAGAGAGGAGGAGGCCTTTGACCTCTTCTTTCTCTTGCCTTGGACGAGTTGGAACTCGTCCGAGGCGTTGGAGTCTGAGGATCTCTCTTCCTCAGACTCTGACTGAGTCTTTTCTTCCTCAGACTCCATGTCGGCGTCTGGGAAAGCGGGGCTGTCCTTAAAGGACATGGGCAGGGTGGTTTCCTCCGGTTGCGGGGAGCTGGGCATGCCGGAGGTGGCTGGGGGGGTGGAGGACAGGAGGGAGGTGAGCTCCTGCCCGAATTTATCTTTGATTTGAGGAAATTCCTCAACCATGCGGCTGAGGAACTCCTTGAATACTGCTTCCATCTTGGAGCAGGGAGGGATTGACGGGGTGGGTATAATCTTAATCTCCTAACTCAGTCCCCCAAAAGGCCCGGCCCAGGAGTTTCTCCTAACACTGTGCCACCGAGAAGAGAAACTCTAGACAAACTCGGTGACTGTGTTCCCGTCTGTTTTGGCTTGAAGGGCCCTGACACCTAACCCTCCGGGCGGGATAACCCGGAGGTGAGTAAGCTCCCTGCGGGGATACGCAGGGAGGTGAGTGCCTAGGTGTGCCCTAAGCTTGTTGTACCCGCTGCCAATCTTAATGTGCAGCGGGGTCCTAAGGACCTTTCGGTCGTGCCGGTGTTGTGGGGTAGACACACCCACCAACCCCGGGTGCACCCTGGAAAAGAACGGGGTTAGATACTAGCCGCGACTAGGGTAGCCCCCAAGGCCGCTAACTAGTACCCTTCCGACTTATTACCTAGCCCTGAAGGGGCTAGGTAAGGTGCGTCGGGTCAACACCACTTGGGTTCGTTATCACCGCTAGGTATCCCCCAAGTACCACTGAAGGTGGATTTTCTGTCAAAGAAATAACTTTGTGTTGCTTTGAAAAAAGCAAACACAAAGAATCTAAAAATAGAATGAACCGTTAGAAATGGTTTCAACGGTCGTAACCGTCAAAGACGAAATCGAGTCGGCTGAGTGCGGCTGAGCGATGCGTGCGTCCTCTCGCAGCGGTGTCCAGCGTCATCATGGTGCGGGGTAAGCGAAAACGGGATGCGGTCGCCCCCTACTGCGAAGCTGTCACGCTAACGAAGTAGGAGGCTGAACGCTTGAGGGAGAGACAATGCTCTTCTATTTATTTAAGGAATTTTGATGTATTAACTATGTGCCAATTCCATCGTAACCTAATTAAACGTACAGTACACTTACAAATTAAGAATAACAATTGGGATGAAGGAGATGGTCGGTGTAGAATGAAGGAGGGTAAAAAATGCAATCTTAATGAGTAAATGATATTTATTTTTCAAATTAGTAAAAAATAACAAGTACATTTTTTTTGGACTACCCTGAGATCAAAAACTGCTACGAACTTAGAGGTCAAAGTCTCTTTTGATTTCCCTAAAATCTGTACTGGTATTTTTTTTTTAAGACAATCAGATAATGATAAGTGCGCGGGATTACCGGGCGTTAAAATGAATTAACATCTTAATAATCGATTACCTATTGAATAATCCGATCAGGGGATTAAAGAAATTCGAACAGCGTTTGGCGGGAATTTCAGGTACAGCTAACAAGCGAATGCGACAGTTCCAATGGCATTATCAACGCCTTAGCTGAACAACTAAGGCTAAATCTGACAGCATCACCACGTTGAATGGCAATACTGGTACATTTTATACGATTTTTCTTTGGCGGGCGGGCGCTTTAGGGAACTGTCTTCATTTAAATTTTTTGATCTTCAAAAAGTCCTGATTTCCAGCCTACTGTGAATGACTGACTTTCAATTTTAGTCCTTTAAACAACCGTATCTTACTTCTTCATATTTTGTGTGTATATAATTTAATAGTTAGTCGCTAATTTGATTACGGGCGACCATACGACTTTAATCTTTAATTTAAAAAAAAAATCGAGTGGGAAACCATCAAACCATCACATTCTGGGCGGAGTGGGAGTGTCAGATTCCCTATTGACTAACAGCCTAGCCGGCTTTTCCTTTCCTGTTGTCCCAGGATCGCGATATCTCGTTCGTATATTCCTGTAACCCAGAATATCTAATACTTGATAACACAACAAACCATCGAGGGGATATAACGGTGCCTTGTGTCGCTATGTGATCAAGGATTTCAGTGTTTACAACTCCCAACCTACAAAAAGCCCCATTTTGTTTGAGCTCCCGAAAATAAGTAGGTATATACAGAGAGTAAAGCTTATTACAATGCTCCCACATTTTGAGAAAAACTTTTGGTTGGGAATATCGTTACCGCACCTTCAGACTACTTAAAATTCTGCGTGAAGACAGGGAGTACCACCAACTTCTTTAATGTAAAGTTCACAATATCTTTGAACGTGTTTTGACCCTCGACAATTGTATTTTTATGATATAAGGTGCCGAAATAATAGAAAAACCCTCTTTTTAACCGACTTCCAAAAAGGAGGAGGTTCTCTATTCGTCACGTATATTTTTTATGTATGTATGATCAGCGATTACTCGAAGACGACTGAACCGATTTAGAAAATTCTTTTTTTTTTTGTTTGTTTGAAAGAGTATACTTCAGGAGTGGTCCCATTGTCATCAAGTCAGGATCTGATGATTATAGGCACACCTATAGCGATTTGAGTATTTTTTATAGTAACTTGTGCAATTGCTTTCGAAAAGCACCATTTGGTGAAGTGGAACACCAGTTCCACTTTCCGTTAGACTATCGAGAAACGGGCCAAAAGACTCATTGTCATCGAAAAACTGGTCGAGATATAGCTTCAGAGCTTTGAACATCGGCGACTTGTTGCAAGCCTATCATCAGTTTTCTATCGGTTACATTTCGGGGAGTGTGCGATGAAATTGCACAGTCTAATTCCACCGAGTCCGTTCCATCATCGGACTACCAGACAAGTGGCGTTGCGCCATCGTTACATGGTGGACGTCCCACCCATACGCACAAAACGTTTTAGGAATATTTTCCTTTTGCGTACAGCTAAGCAGTGGAATTCTCTGCCGGAGTCGTGTTTCCTGATACCTATTACCTGGGAGTCTTTAAGTCAAGAATGAATAGGTTGCTTCTAGGCAAGCGTGCTTCATCTTCGACCACATCATCGCTTAACATCCGGTGAGATGGTGGTCGAACGCAAGCCTATCAACCATAAAAAAAATAAAACTACTAATGTAGTTTTTTTTAATGGTTATATATATATTTATATTATATTTATATCACAATAAACTATTAAGAAATTAAATCATTTTTCTAGATAGTAGGTACTTTCCCGGTCTCCAGCAACATACTTCTTTAACGAAGAAGCCACAGGCAAAACCCAGCATTTCACAATTCCTACTTTTCAACTAAACTAAGAATAGAATTTAGTTATGGACCGCTATAGTCCTATACTAACATGATGGCCATAACTTCCAAGAATGTACAAAATCTCCTTGTTTTTACCAGAGCTTACCGTTAATAAATAACATTTCCTGGAACACAATTTTCCAAAGTTCGTATTTGGCCTTCAGAAAACAGTTATTTATTTATTTGTTATTACGTTATTAAAGCTGTGGAATATTACTTACTTACTTACTTACATAGTCGATGACACAATGTCTCGGATATAGTGTATAACATACTTTAATTTAAATATTCTTTTTATTTTAATAATGGAGTGAAAAATTAAAATATATATACAACGTGTAATTTAAAGGGTATACATGTCGCATTATGATAGATAAAGCCGTAATATGGTTATATCCCTAGGGATTTAATTATATACCGTAACATAGTTATACGAAAGCGATTCATTACTATCTTACGGTCGCAATCTAGTAATATGTTTATCTGACTAAACTAATCTAGTTAAATAGTTATAAATCTACCACAAAATGAAATAAAACAATATATTGGTTTTTATTTTTATTACAAAATCAACTTTTTGCAACCTGCAATTAGTTACAATACTTTTTAGTAATAATACGTATTAAAGTTGGCAGTGATTTTATGGTGTTTACGCAAAATCGACCTTCTAACCTAACCTATCCGAGTCGAGGTACTCTGAGTCGTAGTGTTAACCTCCACCGCACCCCCGCACTACACTCCTACAATTATTTCACTAAACTTAATCCAGTAATGTAAGTAATTATAACACTAAACTTGAATTGTATTATAGTTATATTCCTAGTAAGATAGTAATGAATCGCTTCCGTTTATCTATGTTACGGTATATAATTATATCCCTAGGGATATAACCATATCACGGCTTTATCTATCATACTGCGACATATACATACCAAGTGCACGGCTTCGTTGGATGATAACAAACGATATGGCCAGGGTTTTCTAATTCTATGTCTACATGTGTGGAATTTATTAGAATTTTCAATACATTGATACCAGAGACCGAATTTTACAAATTAAGAAGAACGAAGAGAATTATCATTTTATTGGCAAGTGACGTGGAAGTTTATGACCCTCATAGTACTGTGACACGTTAGTTATTATTGGTTTTCAAGAAACATACGAAACCAACAATTTAGGGTCAATTCTGTGAGTTGAAACTTTGCATAGAGACTTCATACCAGATGTTGTCTTCAGTCCTTTTGGATATATATATATCCAAAAGGTATATACAACGTGTAACGGAAACCCCATATATGGGGTTTCCGTTACACGTTGTATATACTGTAGATCTTAATGTAAACTTTCAATCAAAATTGGTTTGAACGAGATCGAGTCATCAGTTTTTGAGATACAGCATATTTTCTAAAACCACAAATATAACTTCGTAATTCATACAAACACTATGAAAAACAAAGTTATTTGGCGTAGTTACTACGGAACCCTTCATGGGCGAGTCTGACTCGCACTTGGCCAATTTTCTTATAAATCGTGCACTGGACTATTTCACACTCCGCAATCTCATTAATAAGTGACAAGAAAAATTATGTGACAGCCAGATTATCTATTGTGACTAATGCAGACATTTTGTGATATGTTTATGACTCTGTTTCTGTGTCTGTTTTTTTCTGGTTGGGAAAATCATAAAATGACTCCTCCGGCTGTGGGTGGAGTGGAAGGGAGTGTCAGACTTCTACTGACTAAAAACTCACCCTGCTCTTTCAGTTACCCTTGCGTTCCGGGACCCCGGTATCTCATTAGAACATTCCCGCAACTCCGTATGCGTTTATGATGTATGCGTCAAATCCATCCAAAGGTTTTTGGAAAAGATCACTTTTAGCGATGAGACCGCCCATTATATCACCTTTTTAAGCGACTTCAAAAAGAAGGAGGAGGTTCTCAATTCGTCTTGATCTTTTTTTTATGTATGTTACCTCATTACTCGCAGATGGCTGGACCGATTTGGAAAATTCTTTTTTTGTTTGAAAGGTTATACTTTCTAGTTGGTCCCATTGTCGTCACGTTTGGATCTGATGATGGGATCATGGAGAAATCGAGGGAACTCTTCAAATATAAATTAATAAATAGGCACACCTATAGCGTTTTGGGTATTTCTTATAGTTCCTTGTGCAGTGTGTGAGAGCAACTCTCGAAAAGCACCATTTGAGGAAGTGGAACTGATGATGAAGACCCCAGATGGCCACTGAAACTACTCAATAATAAATATTTCGTGGATTGCGATTAGATTACTTGAATATAGATGTTAAGCACTTTATGCTCGTCACAATGCATACGGTGAAGTAGAGCTGATGGTGATGTACCAGGAAAACTCCTCAAAAATTAACGGCTCTGCACCGGGAAAAGCAATATTTTGTAAAAGGTGATAAGTAGTTGACATTTTGGCTTTTGGAACTAGATAAATTACAAACCAACCCACTAAAAAGCGTGAAAAATAACTTTTTAGCAAAAACAGAACCGACTTCCATATAAAAACACTACAAAGGCAAAAATAACTTTAATTTCGGAAGGCGGTGTCTTTAGTTTTGTATATATTTTCGTTTTTGACACCGCCTTCCGAAATTAAAGTTATTTTTGCCTTTATAGTGTTTTTATATGGAAGTCGGTTTTATTTTTTGCTAAAAAGTTTTTTTAGTTGTTAATTTTTTATTTGTTTTGATGTATAATAAAGAGTATATCTATCTGTCTGTACTAAAAAAACGTAACAAGAATAATGTTATGTATGTTTTTCGTTTTCAAGCAATCAATTTTCTTAGCTCTTAGGTACAAATATTTCACACTACGACCTATTTTACCGAGACGGCACAAAACGAAGAATTTAAACAAAAAATTTTATCCTTGGAGAAAAAAGTAAAGAAAGATAAAAGCTATATCGTTATTTTGGAGGATAAATTAGAAAGCATGCAGCAGGACAGTAGGAAGGCAAATTTTGAGATAAAAAATGTACCAAAGAAGTCGAACGAAGCGAAAGATGACCTAATTCATATGGTCACCAGCCTATCTAACTCTGTGGGTTGTCCAATGGACAAATCGGTTATCCGTGATGTATACAGGGTTCGTGCAAAGAAAGATACAAGTAACACACCAATTGTAGTTGAAACAAACTCTACACTGATAAAAAACAACAAATTGAAATCTTGTAAGGCATTTAACATAAAACAAAAGGCGCTATGTGCTAAACACTTGGATATGCGCACAAACGAGGATACTCCTATATTTGTCACAGAACAACTTACTGCAAAAGCTGCACGTCTACATTTCCTTGCAAGAGACCTTGTGAAGTCAAAAACCTACAAATACTGTTGGACTGCATATGGACGGATATATCTCAAAAGAGAAGACAACTCTCCAACCATATTAATTAAAAGTGAAGAACAAATTCAGCAGTTAATAATCAACCAATGACTATATTACCATAATGAAGTTCAGTGTTGTTCTCACCGCTTTTTTACTTGTTTTCCATGTTTATCAAACTGGGTATGTAAAGTCTGTTACATTTACTCGACATTAACACAAATCACACTATGTCTTACACTTCTAAATACACCAACAATCACACATTTACTTAATTATCACTATTGTGTGTATTTTAAAGATAAAAGTTTATTTACATCTAAGTTAACCTTAATTCAAAACAGGAAATCAAACAAATTTATGTATAAAATAATAAAAATTACTAGAATTGCAATGATTAATATTTACAATAATATTAATTTACTTCTAAATTATGATTGTATATCACCAAGACCTATATACATATATCTTGACTTCCCATGGCTTCAAACATATTATATAAATAATACCCTAACCCTAAAACGCACCGTGTATTCCATAAAATATATTAATGGGTGACCTTCTACAAACAATAAATGACATTGATAATTTGAGTATTGCTAGATCAATAGAATGCGATTGCAGTGAACTTGCGAACCACTATAACATAAATAAAAGTGACCTAACCATTATCTCCCAAAATATTAGGAGCATATATTGCAATTTTGATGACCTCATAGCCAATATATCCTGCTTCAATTTTGAAGTAGACATTATAATCCTGACTGAATGTCGACTTGATTCAAATAAACCTATACCGGCATTACCCAAGTATCACTCGTATGCTACTACACGTCAACTAAATCAGAATGATGGGGTGGTAGTATATATCAAGGACACCTTAAAAGCCAGTGTTTCAGAATTAAGCTTAAGCCATGCATCATCCCTACAATTAAATATATCAAACAATATAATTTTATGTATCTATCGTTCACCATCAAATAATAATGCGGAATCTTTTATAAGTTCTTTGGCACTCCACTTAGATAACCTTAACACCACGAAAAATAACATTATATTGGCTGGAGATATCAATATCAACATAAGACCTAAGAATACTGAACAAACATATGAATTAAAAAATAGAACATCATACCTGGATATGTTATCGGGTCATGGTATTCTCCCAGGTCACACCTTAAATACAAGGGAAACTAATTGTCTTGACCACTTTATAATCAGAAAACGGCCTTCTGCCTTTATTGCAATCCTAAGCACCACTATTACAGACCACCGCACAACCTTTCTATCATTATCTAAAGTAAAAAAATACCAAACTACAACAACAACTATTACCAAAACTGATTTTGAAGCTGCTTTACAATATTTAAAGCGAAAAAAAATATCTACATTACTTCTTTGTGTTAATCCTAATTACATAACAGAACATTTGATACAAGATCTTATTGAGTCACTAAAAATAAATACCACTGTACACACAATTCCTAAAAGTAAACGAATAATTAAGCCCTGGATCACAGAAGGCATTTTAAGATGTATAAAGAACCGTAATAAGCTCCAAAAGCAATCACGAGACAATCCCCATAATAAAATAGCAAAAATTACATATGTTCGTTACAGAAATCATTGTAACAACCTCATTAAAAAACTAAAGAGAAAATATGAAAGAAATCTTCTTAGTAAATCGTTACACAATAACAAACTTCTCTGGAACAACCTTAAAACTATAACATACACAAATAAATCTACTAGGACTAACTCAGAATTAACTAATTTAAAAGCATCACCTGCGGAATCAGCAAACTTCATTAATCGATATTTTGCAAACATTGGTAACCAACTAGCACATGACATCCAACAAACAACTACTCAAAATGACCTAAATTCATATCTCCGTTCCTTACCTAGCCTCTCTAAATCCTTTGTTCTACTGGATACAGATAATGATGAAGTAAATAGTATCATTAACTCTCTAAAATCAGATAGTGCCCCAGGCTGGGATAATATCCCCACTCGGTATATCAAACATGTAAAAGATGAAATAATTCCCATTATAACACATTTAGCTAATCTTTGTTTTAAGCAAGGCACCTTCCCTAGTTACTTAAAGAAATCTATAATAACTCCTATATATACAGGCGGTCAGGAGGGTGACATCAATAACTATAGGCCAATTTCTGTTATTCCTGTTATAGCAAAAATCTTAGAAAACCTTTTAAATACCAGATTATTAAGCTATCTTAACTCCAACAACATTTTTTATAATTTTATTTCTACGGATGATGCTATCGCATCTTTAACTTCAGTCCTAATAAAAGAACTTGACAAAGGAACTAGGTGTTTATCGGTGTTTATAGACCTGAAAAAGGCCTTTGACACGGTTTCTATTCCCATCCTTATCAAAAAATTAGAAATGATCGGTATTAGAGATACACAACTGTCTATTTTCACCGATTACTTGTCTAATAGAAAACAGAAGGTTAAGCTGGAGAGTTCTGTCAGCGAAGACGTTGATGTAACCTGCGGCGTGCCCCAGGGAAGCGTTTTGGGACCTACCCTATTCTTAATATACCTAAACGACTTATGTAATATGAAAATCGATAAGGCAACCATCTTTTCATACGCAGACGACACCGCAATCGTCTTCACTGGCTCTACCTGGGCTGAAACCAAAACAAACACGGAAAGAGGTATGGCACAAGTAGCTACATGGCTAAAAACTAATCTTCTTACATTAAACACGAACAAAACCAATTATATCTGCTTTTCAATACATAAAAATATCCAACCAGAGCAGGATTTCAATATTAAAATACATGAGTGTAGGGGACCGGTTAATCACAACTGTAACTGTCCTATAATTAGTAAAGTTAACCAAGTCAAGTATTTAGGTATAATTTTGGACCAGAGCCTATCTTGGTATCCTCAAATTGAACAAATTACGACGAGAATACGTAAATTTATTTGGATTTTTAAGTCATTACGACACATAGTCCCAAGGACAGGCCCTTCTAACCATCTGTTAAATAAAGTGTATATAACACTAGTCCAATCTATTATAATATACTGTATCTCTATTTGGGGAGGGGCACGTAAAACACGTTTCCTAGATGTAGAAAGAGCGCAACGGACATTAATAAAAGTAATGTACTTCAAAAAAAGGATCTTTCCTACTAATGAGCTATATCAAATAAGTAAATTATTATCAGTCCGAAAGTTATATATTATACATATAGTATTAAACAAGCATAAAACCCTACCTTTAGACCCAAATATATTAGCTAAAAGAAGGAAACACAACGTAGCTTGCACGACTTATGTAAAAACAAAATTTGCAAATATTCAGTATTAAAAACGCTCATCTTACTTATATAATAAAATAAATAAAGAATTAGATATATATACCAAACCCTTTAGAGTCATGGGACTTCAACCCGCGGCCCGCGGGCCGCTTGCGGCCCGCGTTGGCTTTCTTAGCGGCCCGAACGCTTGCTTGACAAGCCCAAAATCGATTTGTTACATATGTACCTACCTATGTAAATACTGGGCATGCGGCAAGGCTCTAACGTACATTTATTTCACGTGCCTCACTCATAGAATACAACGGGCGGGGCGAGGTGCGAGCAGGGATGTGTTGACCGCACATCCCCGCCCGCACCTCACCCCAACTTGTTTTGTTCACTCACTCGCTCAGTATAGTGCGCTATTTACAGATGAATAGACGTCACGTTGCAACTTAAGTAGGAGTAGAAAACGAAAAGTTACTGAAAAACTCAGATTTTTCCAAAATAAATGGGAAAACTTA
The DNA here is from genome assembly GCA_943138885.2 of Tholera decimalis. Taxonomy (NCBI): domain Eukaryota; kingdom Metazoa; phylum Arthropoda; class Insecta; order Lepidoptera; family Noctuidae; genus Tholera; species Tholera decimalis. The sequence continues at coordinate 8,053,394 of OW964555.2, forward strand.
TATTTATTTGTTTGTGTCGAGGAAAAACCCATTTGTCTCATATGTAATGAATCAGTCTCAGTGATGAAAGAATACAATATCAAACGACATTATGATTCCAAACATTCCAGTAAGTTTGCACATTTTCAAGGACAATTACGCATTGATAAGGTAGAGTCCCTGAAGAAACAACTTCAAATACAGCAGCATTCATTTTACAAACAGAATGAAGACAGTGAAGCAAGTGTAAAAGTAAGCTACATTATTTCAGAGAAAATTGCACGTTAGTCAAAACCATTTACTGACGGCGAATTCATAAAAGAATGTATGGAGGCTACAGCAGACGTTTTATGCCCCTCGCAAAAGCAACTTTCTAGCAAGGAGGATAGAAAAGTTGGCTTCTATCGAAAGTACAGACTTAAGTGACACCATACAGTCGGCCGTTTTTATTCGCGGCGCTGATGTTAATTTTGGTATTACAGAAGAAATCACTGCTCTAGTTCCAATTAAAGACAGCACAAGAGGATGTGATTTTTTGGAGTCGTTTAATTCCGTCTTAGACAGATATAACCTCAAATTATCAAATTTGGCAGGGATCACCAAAGACGGACCTTCTATGGTTGGCAAAAATGAAGGACTTGTTGCTTTAATAAAGAAAAATAATCCCTATGTCTCCTTTGTACAGTACCACTGCATTTTACATCAAGAAAATTTATGTGGAAAGTCCCTTAATATTCAAGATATCATGAGTGTTCAGGACTGCAATAGGCCAGCCAACGGTAACTGGACGTGTCCGGAACTTTTCCACGATACGTGGAGACTACCCGTTGCTTTCAATAAACAAGGTTACACAATGGCCTGCCTCTACTAGGCTTCGGCCTACAACAATAAAAACAAAAATGTACCACTAACCTGAGTGCTGGGGACGCCAACTTCGACCTTCCAAGGTCACGCTCCAAGTGTGGTTTGTATGTAATATGAGGGTGAGTAATTGAAAGGTGTGATGTAAGTCAAGTGTTGTAGAACGTTCACTAGGCGCCGATCTCCAGCTGGCGCGGTCACAACAGCAATCACAGCACAACTCATTTCCAGCAAGCGCGCGCTACGCGTGGTAGGCAATAAGGCGATATGTTCCAAGAAATATCACTGGATTCTTGTTAATCCGAGATTACAAAGTTCAATCAATCACTGAACACAATTAATATGTTAATCTCACGTGAGATCCAAGCTGATTTCCAATTATTCCGCGTGCTACGAGGTGACGCAATACGGCGTATGATTCAACAATATCCCGGGGTTCTCGGCAAATGGGGAATACACTTCAAACAACAAATAGATAATTCGCGACCCAATTATCGGTCTCAACAGGCGAATCCAACAATATTTTACCAATTATATTTAGCTCAAGAGGGCCCGATGACCGGCATTTTTTCCAACCGCAAAGTCTATCTGTCAAGTCAAGTAATGCCAAGTGTCAACATCAAAGACAATAGAATGTTGCCACACCAAAAAGAGCGTTCAAAATTACATTTGGGACGCAACATCTACCCCCCCCGGACGGGCCTACCCGTCCGCTAATCAATTGGAAGTCTTGACAAGGTTGCAAATTCAACACAGCTTCAATGCGGCCAAATACCGTAGCTAGTTCATTAAAGGTGAGAACGGTGTCTCCCAACAATCTCCGCCAGCGTCCCTTTGCCGCTTTCACCGCGGCCCCAAAAATACCCCCCCAATGGGGGGCAGGCTGGCGGGTCAAACAACCAAGTGACCCCTCGGCGGGCCAAACTATTACCAATGTCAACCTGGTTCTCATTAAGGAAGGCGTATACCTCCTTCAAATAGTTACTTGTACCCTTGTAATTCGTACCGCAATCAGACCTAATCAACGAAGGTAACCCACGGCGAGACACAAATCTTTCCAAAGTCGCCTCAAAGGCCTCTGTCGAGAGGGAGGTTACCAGCTCCAAGTGTACTGCCTTGGTTGACAGGCAGACAAACACACAAATAAGCCCTAACAATCTTGCTATTACGAAGGGTGGACGTCTTCAACAAAGGGGGACCAACAAAATCCGTTACGACGCCAGCAAAGGGCCTCGCCTCATTGACGCGATCAGCCGACAAAATCCAAAATTCTCGCTGCAGAATGGCCAACAGCGCATTGCAACCGGCATGCGAGTTCTTAGTGTGACGATCAGTCACCAACAATTGTACCAAGTTCAGTTACAACAAGGGCAGGAGCACCAATTTTAGGGTAAGGACAACTCACAATGGTGACCTCAAACCAGGTCCTTCCCTCAACAGTGGTGTCAGCCGGTTCGCCAATTCCCCAAATCTTGCCTGAAAGGTCGTTCATCTTCAGGCCAACCTGTCCCGCTAACCAAGAAGACAAAAGGCAACCCCGGACTCCCGTGCCCAAACTGGCACGGACCACAATTGAGTCACCCAAGGGTCCCCAGACCTTGACCGAGGCCGTTGGCAACAAAACCGTCTTGATCGGGAGGGTCCTTTAGCGGGCAGGCGTCAATCTCTTAGTGATGCCTGGGCGGCGACCGATCGCCGCTTCCAGGCTGCCTTCGTTCACGATGAGGCCAACAATCCAAATATTCGTCTGCGCGGTGTCCCGAGCCGCTCGCCATCACTGGAGGGGCATATCCCACCGGATGCCCGAATGGCGGAGGGCGCGACTCCAGCCGGGGACGTTCCGCCAACGGAGGGGAAAGGCAGCGGCGCCGACCCGGCCACTGCTGCCTAGCAGCCAATGCGCGTTCTCCCTGACGAGGGAAGACCAAATGGCGCTCGTGGGGCTCCCGTTCAACTTGCGCGGGGGGTGGAGTGCGGCGTACAGAATCGCGGGTCTCAGCCCGGTGCTCGTCTCCGGGGTACCCCCCCCTGCGCGAACCCCCCTCAGAGGCTGGTCTGCTGGAGCGGTTCGCGTTGGCGCACAAAATCTCAAGGTGGGACCCTTCACAAATTCTACACGGGCGGGGGTCGGGGCAGTCCCGATGAAAGTGGGCCCCCAAGCACGAGAAGCACAAACGGCGTGCGTTGACAATGCGGCGGCGGGAACTTACGTGCAAATTCAAAAAGTCCCGGCAACGCGCCATGACATACCCCGTTGCCTTACAAAAGTCACAATGATGAGGACTCCGGGCACCAGCAAAACGGGGGGCGGGGCGAACATCAACAGGCCCCCTAGCCCGAGGACTCCGGGCGCCAGCCAAACGGGGGGCGGGGCGATCATCAACAGGCCCCCTGGCCCGAGGACTCCGGGCGCCAGCAAAACGGGGGGCGGGGCGATCATCAACAGGCCCCCTAGCCCGAGGACTCTGGGCGCCAGCAAAACGGGGGGCGGGGGGAACATCAACAGGCCCCCTAGCCCGAGGACTCCGGGCGCCAGCAACACGGGGGGCGGGGCGATCATCAACAGGCCCCCTAGCCCGAGGACTCCGGGCGCCAGCAAAACGAGGGGCGGGGCGATCATCAACAGGCCCCCTAGCCCGAGGACTCCGGGCGCCAGCAAAACGGGGGGCGGGGGGAACATCAACAGGCCCCCGGGCCCTAGTCCGTCCCTGGTCTCTGGGCTGAGAAGGTAGTGGGGGCGACCCCGTAGCGCCACGAGTGTTATCCGCAAACCGACACTCGTCTTCCAAAAATTTGAGGAGGTCGTCAAAGGGGGGAAGATGGGTGGCACCATCCCCACCATACTCCTGCTCAAAACGTGACCTCAACTCCGCGGGGAGCAACTGCAGCACTATGTGCACCAACAAGTAGGACCAATGTTCTACCGGTAACTCCAAGCGTCTCAAAGCGTTGGTCGCTGAAACCAACGGGTTCAGCAAGTCAGTGCGCAACGTCGACGTGCTGACAATGGCCGGTAGCCCCAAAATCTGGTCGATGTGCACATCAGCCAGGCAGCGCTTGTTCTGATACCGTCGGGAGAGAAGCTCCAGAGCGGTCGGGTAAGAGGAATCCGTCACCGGCAAGTGCTGCACCAAGGCTCTGGCTTCGCCCTCCAGGACAGACAATAAATAGGCCAGCTTCTGGGCAGGTCCGAGGTCCGAGCGTGAATCGACAAGACTCTCAAAGAGATCTAGGAAGCCCAGCCAGTGGTCCAAGCGACCGTCAAAATGTGGCAGCTCCAGGGTGGACAGCCTACTCAATAGTCCAGGGCCTGCAACAACAGGGGTCTGCGGCTTGGCCGCATCAGGCACCCGGCTCTTCAAAATTTTCCGCACTCGAAGACATATGACATCCCCCAGGTGGATAATCTGGTCATAGTCACCCAAAATCTTATCGCGGGCTGTCTGATCCATCACCCCCAAATCCACATCCATGATGTACTCGTTGAAGCGTATGAGCGCAGCATCAGCTGACTTGATCCTCTCAATCACTTGCCCATACCGAGCAAGGGTGAGCTCTTCCAATTCCACACGCTCAACAGTTGCAGCTGCCGATGTGAACCATCTCAACTGTGAGGTCAATCCCGCAGCAGCCTCCCTGACTGCCCTTAATGAGGCCATTGCAACAATCAAATATTAATACAAAACAACAATCAACAACCAACAATCAAATATTAAACAAACAGCAATGACTTGTTAGCCGGCCAAATAGTTTCAACAAAATAAAAATTCAAATTCAATTATTTCAGGTCCAAATTCAACCCTGTACTTATTCCAAGTATGAATCTAGCTTGGTACAGATGGCTAGTTACAAAATAAATAACAATTCAATGTATAATACAATGCTGGATCAACCTCAAATTAAACATCAATAAGCACAACAATTGTCTGTATAATATTGAGCCGGACAATCTCTAACAAAATCCAATAAATAAATAAAAATAAATGCAATAAGTCAATCCACACCATTCAAGTCTTGTTATGTTAGACTATGTGTAATTATTATTTAGATAACCTTTCAAATTCAGATCAATGACATTCAATTATTAATTGCAACAAATACCAAATTATGTACCAAATTATACCAATTCCTAATTTCACAAATAAATCCTATTTGTCAATTCAATTCTAAGGGGCTAGCACTACAAATTACAGTACAAACTACAAGTACTATTTGAGCCCGGCTGACAAAGCAATATATTCAAACTTATCAAGTTATAAGTTGTGTTAAGTAATTAAACTCAAGTTTTAAGTTTTCAACAATATTCAAAACTTCCAATTAAACCAGTGGATCTTATAAAACCACGCTCTGCTACCAGTTTGAACTATGTGGATTTTATATTAAAACCCACGCTCTGCATACCAATTTGATCCAAAATTACAAATAACACTCACCTGAGCTGTAGACGGCAACCCGGATCTGTTTGATCACGTCCAAAGTGTGTATGTATGTAATATGAGGGTGAGTAATTGAAAGGTGTGATGTAAGTCAAGTGTTGTAGAACGTTCACTAGGCGCCGATCTCCAGCTGGCGCGGTCACAACAGCAATCACAGCACAACTCGTTTCCAGCAAGCGCGCGCTACGCGTGGTAGGCAATAAGGCGATATGTTCCAAGAAATATCACTGGATTCTTGTTAATCCGAGATTACAAAGTTCAATCAATCACTGAACACAATTAATATGTTAATCTCACGTGAGATCCAAGCTGATTTCCAATTATTCCGCGTGCCACGAGGTGACGCAATACGGCGTATGATTCAACAATATCCCGGGGTTCTCGGCAAATGGGGAATACACTTCAAACAACAAATAGATAATTCGCGACCCAATTATCGGTCTCAACAGGCGAATCCAACAATATTTTACCAATTATATTTAGCTCAAGAGGGCCCGATGACCGGCATTTTTTCCAACCGCAAAGTCTATCTGTCAAGTCAAGTAATGTCAAGTGTCAACATCAAAGACAATAGAATGTTGCCACACCAAAAAGAGCGTTCAAAATTACATTTGGGACGCAACAATGAGTGTTGTGGAAAAACCGTTAACTTTATCAAATCTCGGGGCCTAAACCACAGGCAAATTCAAGAGTTTTTAAAAGAAACCAATGCTGAATATGGTGACATAACTTATTTCTGTGATGTTCGTTGGCTCAGCAGAGGAAAGCTCTTAAAACGTGTGTTTGATTTGCGGAAGGAAATTGCAGCATTTATGCAAAGTAAGGATAAAGCTGTTCGGCAATTCTCTGATGAAGCATGGCTGAGTGATTTGGGTTTTCTCACTGATATTACATCACATCTCAATGATTTAAATAAGAAATTGCAAGAAAAGATAATTTGATTCATGAGCTATTTGACGCTTTAAAAGCGTTTGCCATGAAGATGGATTTCTAGATAAGTCAATTAAAAAAAATGTTTCCACTCATTTTCCACAAATGTCTTCTTGCAAAATTTCAAACATGGACATTATTTTACTGCGCTGCAAGATCTGAAAACTCACTTCGATTCACGTTTTACCGATTTTCGAAAAAAATAAATGATCCTGAATTTGTTTGCTCGCCCATACAACGTTTCTGTCGAAGATGTTCCTGAAGGGTTTCAGATGGAATTGATAGAGTTACAGTGCAACTCTATTTTGAAAGATAGATTTAATTTAGGTTTGCTAGAGTTTTACTCAAAATACATAAATTCCGATTTTTCTAAAATCAGAGATCATGCACTGAAAACGGCATCTTTGTTTGGCACTACTTGACTATGTGAGCAGTCATTTTCTCGAATGAAAAATTTGAAGTCCCGAGCAAGAACCAGAATCACCAGTGTTCACCTTGAGAACAGTTTAAGAATTTCAACGACTTCTATAACACTAACTATTATAACTATCTGTTGACAAATTAATCAAAAACAAACAATGTCAAACATCTCATTGATTATATTTGATTCCTTTTTATATAATTTTTGTAATAAATAAGTTTAATATTTGAATAGTGTTTTTATTTACCTTTGAAACTAGCTGCACCCTGCGGTTTTACCTATGTAAGTCCCGATCCCGTAGGAATATCGGGATTATAAGTAGTCTATGTCCTATTCTAGGACTTCAGCTACGTACATTCCAAGTTTCATCGCAATCCGTTTAACCGTTTAAACATACAGACACACACAAAATTTCGAATTTATAGTGTTAGTAGGATGTTTCCCTAGTGTTGCGGCCCGCCGAACCAAAATTAAAGTATTTTTGGCCCTTTTCTTTAAAAAGGTTGAAGACCCCTGCTTTAGAGAATGTAAATCTTTGCTGTTAAACTGGTTACGCAAGTTATGCTACGATGAAGTAGAGGATTTTCTATTAAGTGTAAGGTAATCTTTCTCTAACCACCCTATCTTTAAACTGTTTCCATATAAAACATTCCAAACACGTACACTCATATGTACATTAACACACACACACACGTAAACACACACACACACACACACGCACACACACCCAAACACATAAATACATACACACACCCAAACACATAAATACATACACATACAAACAGACTAATATAATAAAAATAAAAATCTAGACAATAGTTATTAGTTCATTTATTTTATTTTTTTGTACTCAAAATATTCTATAACTTTAAGGTTGCACATTTGTTTAATGTAAGCTATAATAGAGCGGCGCCTCCTGGCACAGGCATATATATGCTTAAAAGGAGACGCCACCAACTGTACAAACATGTATAATGTGTAAATGAAAAATAAAGCATTTTTGATTTTGATTTTTTTGATTTGATTTGATTTTACCTCCACAACCCAGAAACTTAGTAACGCAATACACTTTGGCAAGAGTTTTGTTAGAGTTCTCCGCTATCATAACGACGCCTAGATCTACTAAAATACATGGAACCATTCTCTTTAGGTTTACATTAAGATCGAATCCCGTCCATACAATGACCTCAGCTAGCATTGCCTAAACTCGACGATCAAACTTTGCGGTGTTTATTTTCTAGCCGCGTACTTATTCTTTTGATATCCAACAGTCTGTACAGTTTACTTACTAATTATAGTTTTTTTTTTTAAGAGAACTTTACAATGTGGTTAGAATTCACATTACTAGCAATCCTCCCTCTAACTAAGCTAAGCTACATAACTAATGAAACAGAATGGTTAATATTCACGTTTGAAATTCGAATAATTCTGAAACGGATTCTCTGTAGCCAGTTCTTAATTTCTCGTCGCAATACGAATTATAATTCCTTTGCGGTGAAAGTTCCTACTGAATGTCTCTCTCTCTTTTTTTTAAGAGACTAGCAATGTGGATAGAATTCTCATTCAATCTTGTTAACACTTCAAATTAAGCTAAATATGCTTATGTCTGAGTGGGTGCACGGCAATAGTGTAATGGGTGGGGTTTGAAGCCGCGACGTCACGATCACAAGTCTAACATCGTAGCCATAAGCTATTGATGCTAATTAAGTAAGTGAAATCCACAGATGTAACTACACGAGTAACAGCCGTTGATTCTGACGTGTATTAGTTAAATAACACGTTCGCTGACAGTGAGCACTTACCCTGACACCACATTACGACAGTAGAATTTTCCATACTAAATGACAAATCAACGTAGTACTCGTGCACAAGTAATATGAAACTACCCACAAAATACTCGTGTTACGGCAATAAGAAATATGAAATTGCTCATAATATGACTGTGGATACTGCTCTTCATAATACTTATATGAAAAATTATCGTGAGACGACTTACTCTTAAAAATAAGAGACCCGTCCTTCGACGTACTGTCAGCGAACGTGTTAATATTAAAAGTTTGAACAATTATGTACCCAAAAAAACTGACCCTGTATTTTGTAACTGAAACAATAGTAAACGAAGTAAACGTTAAAATAAGTTTTTAGTTTAACGTGCTTAAATAAATATTCATTTAGCATTATTGTGAGTGTTGAATGTTAAAGAAATTCTTCATATTTAGCCAAATTAGGATTGACAATCAGGTCATCTTAAAAAAATATTTTCATCAAAACTGATTCTAAAAGTAAACTTTAACTGGATGGCATAAGATGTAGTGGTTTCAATTCAACTTGAAAAAGATTTAACATGAACAAACAAAGATTGCAAGCGAACAAATGCTTGTAACAATTACCCAACGACTATCCAGCCACGGAAAATGGACAAAAACTTTTATTTTCTCTCAGAGACGATGAAACTGCAGACAAATACGACTTCACGGAATGAAATAAAACCTTTAAAGTGCATCAACCTATTTATTCCTGCTACCAACGACACGCAATAAATACGAAGGCAAAAACCTGAAAGTTAGGTAAAACTCATGGTAATTTAAAATTTTCCTCAGTACCAACTTAATCCACGATTCAGTTTGGGCCACTCTCCCTGAGGGGAGGGGTAATTAGTCATTAAACTTCCTTCGGTTTGAAGCCACTGATATTTGTACCAACTTATCCCTGCATTTCCTATATACCTTATGAGGATGCAATACAACTTCTTTTTGCACATTTTTTGCGAAGACAACTTTGTGTAAAAGTGCCAAGTTTTGAGTGGCCTCCGTTCTGCGTTAAATTAGTTGATTTAGACTTTTTAAATTGGGATTATGAATATCACATTATGTATTTATTATAATATTCGTTAAGTGAATACTAATGAATTACTTTTTGGGAAAACATATTTTTTATTCATCGCAATTTCTACTCCGCCCGTTAAATCATTGAAGTACAACACGAACAGCGATGCACCATCGTTACATGGTGGACATCTTACCCATACACACAAAACGTTATGAGATCATTAGTATTGTGCGTACAACTAAATAGTGGAATTCCCTGCCAGAGTCTTTGTTTCCTAATTAGCTGGGGTTCTTTAAGTGAATACGTTACTTCGTGGTAGGTGAACTTCATCTACGACCACATCATCGCTTACCTACTTAGGTATGGCATATAGCTTTGTACTACGGCTTATACCCTCTCATAGTAAGGAGGTATAGTCCCAAAAGTGGGAACGTTATACACTACTTAGGCAGCGTTTCCACCAGAGATGTGCGATGGAAACGTGTCGTGCGAGGATGTCTAGCTGTGCTGTGAAAATGTGTGGGGATTTCCACCAAAGCTGTGCGATGAAAATGTGCCTAAGAGGATGTGTAACGGAGCTGTGAAAATGCGCATTAATGTGTGGTGCGAGGATGCGCAAACCTCGCAACACATCCTTCTAAACACACATTCCTCGCAACACATCCCTCGCAACACATCTCTCGCACACATCCCTCGCAACACATCTCTCGCACACATCCCTCGCACACATCCCTCGCTTGTTTTGTATGCGCAAAAATCTAGCTCCGCTGAGCCGTTTCCACCAGAGCTGTGCTGACCGAGGCGAGGTAAATGAAGCGATTCTATTGGTTCTTTACAAACACATCCCTCGCTACGCATCCTCGCACATCTCTGGTGGAAACGCAGCCTTATGCTGTGTTATTCTGACACTTCTACAGTATTTCCGAACTTTGCCAATGGTTATCAGTGCTACTCAATCACTGGGTTGTGAAAGTCCCGAGAAGAATAAGCATTCAAGTCATATAAAATTTTCATACTCAGATACACCGTTAGACTACAATCAGACCCCTACATTTTCTGCCGGGGTTGCGGGAATGTTCTAACGAGATACCGCGGCCGGAACTTAAGGGCAGCTGAAGGAACAGGGTGGGTTTTTAGTCAGTAGAAGTCTGACACTCCCTTCCGCTCCACCCAGAGCGGAAGAAGTCATTCGATGATTTTCCCAACCAGAAAACCGACCCCTACGTTTTGTTGGAAAAAGGCTAAGCCGATGACGATTCTCAAATATAGAGGCAATAAGGATAATTTAACCAGGATGTTGGTTACACCAAGGTAACATAATTTAAAAGAGTGTCCGTGCGGGGTGTATGTCTGAAAATAATAATCCAATTCTACACAATTTTTCATCGGTAGTAAGTTGCATTATTGGTGAGTGACTAAGCCACGGGCAAAATGTCCAAATAAGTCATACAACGTGTAACAGAATAAACGCAATTCCTGAAAGTTGGTTCAGAATCGGCTTCTGAATCGATTTCCGTCATAAAAATAGGTGTTAAATTTTGACGGAAATTTTTTTCTATATTTTTACTCTTTTTTAGGGTTCCGTAGTCAACAAGGAACCCTTATAGTTTCGCCATGTCCGTCTGTCTGTCCGTCTGTCCGCGGTTTGGCTCAAAAACTATTGGTACTAGACAGTTGTACTTTGGCATGAGTATACACGTTACGGACGCCGAAAAAGTGGTAAAATAAAATTTTGAAAAAAACAATTATTTAGGGTACATACATGTAAAGTGGGATGATAATTTTTTTTTTCGTTCTTCCCATAGTGTGGGATATCGTTGGATAGGTCTTTCAAAAATATTAGGGGTTTGGTAAGACCGTTTTTTGATTAAGTAAACCGTTCGTGACTTATAAAGCTTTAAAGTACCAATTTTCGTTAGAGTCAAGTGTCCCCCCCCTGTATCAACTAAACGGTTGTAGTTAGAAATTCAAATGTCACGGCAGTAGTACCTATATATAACGAAATTTAATGAAAAACTATCACACATAAGTGGGCTTTACAGGTTTACGAGTAATAGTCGACCAATTGTATTTGACTCGAAAATTTCGAACAACTCTATAGAAATATCGATAGATGGCGCTAAGCGCCAGTTGTATCGTGCTGGCTTCTTGTGACGATTGAGTAGTGTAGCTCTGTGTCCGTATTTAAATTCAAAACACCGGCTATGACAAGTTTTATACAAATCTCTAAAAAAATTAAAGCTTTCCGTGCAAAATTGTCAGATCAGGTGAGGATTTGTATAGGAAGTCAAATTAGTTAGGTAGTTATGTTTGGCTTTTAGTTAGAGCATGGTACGAAACGATCAGTCAGCGAATACGACACGCACTTGGCTGTTATAAAAACTACGGAACCCTAAACTGCGCGTGGCCCGACACGCACTTGACCGGTTTTTTTTTTATTTAAAATGGAAACAGTATCATGACAAATTAATACAATCCTTAATTCAAGGAAATGCGCTCGTGTGTGTGTCTGCCGCTAACATTGCATGAGTGTATGCGTCTGCGTAAGGATATTGTGTGACGGTCATACGTTTTGCGTTTAGTAAGGATAACTATTTTATAAAAACTGTCTAGGTTTGGTTTCAATTTATTTAGTTACGGATGTTGTTTTAGACTTACAATTTAATATTCTAATTGGGGTGTCTAAGGTATTGCGCTTAATCTGTTACACCTTATTTCTATGTTTTTATTACTCATTTACTTCTATGTTATGTGAATAACATTACATACATGGAAGTGAAAGACAGGAGTGTATTAATGGTTTATTATAATAATGTCATGTGTAAATTATATTTTAAATACCTGTACCCATTTATAAACAATCCGAGTAAACGGTTTTGTTGCGTATTGGCTTATTTTTCAACCGACGACAAAAAGAGGAGGTTATCAATTCGACGCGTATATTTTTTTTTTTTTTAAATGTATGATCATCGATTACTCGAAAACGGCTGAACCGATTTAGAAAATTCTTTTTTTGATTGAAAGGGTATACTTCGATATTGGTCCCATTTTCATAAACGTCAGGATCTGATGATGGAATCCTGGAGAAATCGAGGGAACTCTTCAAATATTATAGGCACACCTATGTCGTTTTTGGTATTTATTATAGTAACTTGTGCAGTTGCTCTCAAAAAGTACCATTTGAGGAAGTGGAACTGATGATGAAGACCACAGATGGCCGCCGAAACTACTCAATAATAAGTATTGAGTGGATTGCGATTCGATTACTTGAATATGGATGTTACGCACTTTATGCTCGTCACAATGCATATGGTGATGTAGAGCTGATGGTGAAGTACCAGGAGAACTCCTCAACAATTAACGGCCCAGCATTGGGAAAAGCAATATTTTGTAAAAGGTTATAAGTAGTTGATAATTAGGCTCTTGTAACTAGGTAAATTAAAAATAGACCAACTAAAAAGAGTGAAATAAAAACTTTTTACCAAAAAATTAAACCGACTACCAAAAAACACTGCAAAGTGAAAAATAAATTTAATTTCGGAAGTCGGTGCCAAAAACGAAAATACAAAACTAAAGACACCGACTACCGAAATAAAATTTATTTTTCACTTTGCAGTGTTTTTTGGGAGTCGGTTTAATTTTTTGGTAAAAAGTTTTTATAATAAATATCGTTTGATATCACCCAAAGAAGCCGTGCCCTTGGTATGTATATACCCTTTCCGTTACACGTTGTATAATTGTATATCATATTATTATAAAATCATTATATTTTCTTGTTTCTTTTTTTTTTCAAATGTTCTATACAAGTTACCAACCTACTCAACGTTGAAATTACTTTAATGATTTTCTATAACGATGGAAAGGGCCTAACGGTATCCTACAACTTACAGCCCCATACCCAGCTAATTGAGTCAGGTGGCACCAAGAGGGGAATTCATGGAAAATTAATAGTTTTTGAGAGAGGCAGCCCTTCAACCGTCCTCTGGTCTTTCAAAAGAGGGTGCTTTCCCTCATACTAGTAAATCATTGATTTTCGCGCTTAAGTAATTAATGTTTATGCTATTTAAGTGAATGGAAGCAGTGGTGGACCATTGATCACAGGTAGGTATGACCTACGAGTTGTGTAAGTCATAGGTTCGAACCCAAACAGGCACAATACTTGTATTTTCAACCGACGACAAAAAAAGGAGGAGTTATCAATTCAATGCGTATATTTTTTTTTTGTTTTTTTATGTATGATCACCGATTACTCGAAGACGGCTGAACCGATTTGGAAAATTATTTTTTTGTTTGAAAGGGTATACTTTGAAATTGGTCCCATTGTCACCAAGTCAGGATCTGATGATGGGATCCTGGAGAAATCGAGGGAACTCTTTAAATATTATAGGCACACCTATGGCGTTTTGAGTATTTCTTATAGTAACTTGTGCAGTTGCTCTCAAAAAGTAACATTTGGGGAAGTGGAACTGATGATGAAGACCACAGATGACCGCCGAAACTACTCAATAATAAGTATTTCGTGGATTGCGATTCGATTACTTGAATATGGATGTTAAGCACTTTACGATCGTCACAATGCATATGGTGATATAGAGCTGATGGTGAAGTACCAGGAGAACTCCTCAACAATTAACGGCCCAGCATTGGGAAAAGCAATATTTTGTAAATGGTTATAAGCAGTTGACATTTAGGCTCTTATAACTGGGTAAATCGACCAACTAAAAAGAATGAAATAAAAACTTTTTACAAAAAAATTAAACCGATTCCAAAAAACACTGCAAAGTGAGTCGGTGCCAATGACGAAAATACAAAACTAAAGACACCGACTACCGAAATTAAAGTTATTTTTCACATTGCAGTGTTTTTTGGAGTCGGTTTAATTTTTTTGTAAAAAGTTTTTTTTTTTATCAACACCACTCTTCTCAAAACGGTGTAGCAAAATGGATATCAGGACACACACGGCAGATTAGCTAGTCAAATATATTTTTCAAAGCGCATTCAAAGCAGTTATTTGTATTTCCCACGTAAATTATTAATAATGAATTAAAGACCAGTAATACCTTTCATTATAATTAAACTGAAAACAATAAGCTAACTTAATAGATTAATCAATAAAATTATTTATTTTGTGTTAAAAGTATATATTTATCCAGAATTTAGATAAAAAAAAACTGTTATCTTTATATATATACCTTAACAATATCATTAATTTGATATAATCAAATATATCATAAATATAAATAATATAATATAGGTATTATTATTTTTTTAATGTATTTTTGCTGAAATTAATATAATGTCAAATTTTAGATAGTGAAAAGTATTAAAATTTAAATTAATTTGATCTAATTACATAAATTAGCAAATTCTGATAATGAGAATGCGCATTTATACTAATATTCTAAACGGAAAAGTTTGTTAGTTTAAACGCGCTGACCTTCGAAAATATTGGGTGGATCTGTATGAAATGAGGTATAGGAAGTTTAGTGATTACTTTTTACGTGACTGCAAAAGAAAAAGGATTATGTTTTTACCGTGATAACGTTGACGGGAGCGAAGTCGTAGCAAAAGCTATTAATACCTACCTTCCTGTATTAGTCCAATTGTAATTTATGTCCACCCTAATAGATATTATCCGAACATAATATCCAAATTAAAGACATACATAAATACTATATCAGTAGATGGGAAAAGATGATATATTGTATAGAAAAGCTATGTAATTTGTACACACCGTGGACACATTTGTGAGAGGTAGCACAGTTTGCCTGTCACGGAGTACGAAATAGTTGATAAGTCTCATGCCTTACTCCAGCCAGGGCTAATATTTTACTTGCTTGGTATTTTCTCATGGGCACCCTCTGTAGGGTACTGACCTTGGCCGGTGTCCGGCCACCGTAGGAGCGGGCTTGCGGATGGCGAGCAGGAGTATCTCACCGTCCGGTATAGACCAGGCCCGGGTTGGCGGCGTGTCGTGTTGAGGGAGTCATTTAATAGTCTTAACACGGAAAAAAGGCAGACAGGGTCGGACAACATCTTTTACAAAAACTGTATAACTGGTCAGTAATAAAAAAAAACTATTTATTTTCTAGGTACTGGGTATAGGTAAAAGTATACAATCTTCTATCTTTTTTTTTAATTGTATAATTGACTGCTGTGCCGAATAAACATTTTTTTTCTTACTTGTAAAACTAACTGTTTTCTCAATTGCTTAAGCTTTGTTTTCCTAGGAAAGCGGTGCCGTCATATAGCGGCCGTAATATTACGGACGCAAAAAGACGGCCGTCTTTACGGTGACGACATGTGGAAAGTTCCACGGCCGTTTTATCACACGTTCTGCTTCATCGCTATCTAGTGTATTACATTCTCTTTGGAAACGTTCACGAAACCATCTGACACCGACAAGACGGCCGTCATGCAAATGGCGGCACCGCTTTTTGACGTTACGGTGTCAGTTACCGCTCTCTAGGAAACCGCGTCATTTTGTTTACATAGACAACGTTCTAGTGACGTCATTCACCGCTGTATTACGGCCGCTATTTGACGGCACCGCTATCCTAGGAAACCAAAGCTTTAGAGTTATTTGTACGTTTCTAAATATAAAATACATTTCCATGTATCCCCCTACTCCTCCTTCAAGTTCGTAGCTCGTAGCATAGCGCTACGCCGTAGGCATGCTACAACGAGATCTGCGTGATTGCTGTATAGCAGATTTAGGAATTACTTTTTATTTTACTATGAATTACATACTAATATCATAAAGTGGTAAAATTTGTAATGTTTGTAAATTTGTCCAATTCTAAAAATATTTGAAATTCACGCGGACGAACTCGCGGTGAAGTGCTAGTTTTAAATATAGTTACTATGATTAATCGAATCCGAGAAATTAAAAAAAAAAATCCAGACAGATGCGTTTTGGTTCTACAAAGAACAGAATTCTGAAGTTGCTGAAATTAGTTCAACGTAATTTTCTGAGGAATCATTATAAAATTTGTTTTCATTTAAATATGTTTTGAAAATGAGTCGACTTTTACTCATTACCTTGTTTAATCATTGGTTGATTTTACTATAATTTTAAACACTTTTAAAATATGCAAAATAAACTGATTTGGTGGTAAATAATAATAATCGACCCTGATTTTTCAGTTGTTCAGGGGGCCGTGGTACCTGCCCGGTCACTACTGCTGACTACTCCTAGAGACGCGAGTTGAACTCGACGCCCAATTGACTCGGGCCTGGTCCTTACCGGACAGCGAGCTACCCCAGCTCGCTTTGGCATGGCACTTGGCATCTCTCGTTCTCTTATATACCTATATAAGAGAACAAGATCACCTCTAGTTCTCTTATATATCTATTATAATGAAAGCTAGTATAGATAAATAAGATACCTAGGTTTACATAGTAATTATTTTTGAACATTAAAGAAATTTTAAGTTTCAACAGAAAAATAAAAACTATTCTCTTTCCTTCTCTTTTTATAGAAAGGCTTTATTTAGTTGTTTAGTTATGTAACCTTTATGCAGCACAAAAGGGTACAATGGCGGACGGCCATAGGCATTCTCTACAACGGTGAAGAGATTTAAATACTAATATAATAATATTAAAAAGTTTGTTTGTTTGCTAATCTTCGAAAGTACTGGGTGGATTTGGATGTAATTTGGTATGGAAGTAGCTTGAAACTTGGAGAAGGCTTTTCTGACTGTAAAAGAAGGAAGTAATGTTTTTATATTGATAAAGTCCACTGGAACAAAGCCCCACGCGAATCCTAGTATGAGATAAAATAACAGTTTATCAGATGCAGAAATGATTATAACAAATAACTGCCCTCTCCGATCTTCGTACACGTTGTCGTGAACTCAAGCAAGTCAGGTTACATATGTTTAGTGATAAATGGTGTAACAATGGGGCTTCATTAGCGTCCCGAGACACATTAATTAATTCTACGACAGACCCTCAGATATGTTCACTACGGAACCCTCCATCTTTTGCTGTCATACATATTGGAAACGTTCTTGGAAAATAAATAAATTTGTTCCAAAAATTGGTCATTTTAGGGTTCCGTACCCAAAGGGTAAAACGGGACCCTATTACTAAGACTCCGCTGTCCGTCCATCTGTCTGTCCGTCTGTTCGTCTATCACCAGGTTGTATCTCATGAACCGTGACAGTTAGACAGTTGAAATTTTCACAGATGATGTATTTCTGTCCCCGCTATAACAACAAATACTAAAAAACAGAATAAAATAAATATTTAAGGGGGCTCCCATACAACAAACATGATTTTTTTGCTTGTGTTTGCTCGATATTGATAACGGCAACAGTTAGACGCTTGAAATATTCACCAAATATTTAGTTATATAGTCACTTTAAAAATAAATAATTAAATTAAAATTAAAAAATAATATTTAAGGAGGGCTCCCATACAACAGACATGATTTTTTGCTATTTAATTAATGGTATAGAACCCTTCGTGTGCGATTCCGACTTACACTTGGCCGGTTTTTTTTCTAGAAAACGTTGTTATGGAAATTATCAGCTATTGAAACCTATTTAAAATGCAGTCAACAAATATGACAAAGGCTGTGAATACAATAGTATTTTGAAATAAGAACGTGTCAACCCCTCCTTTAATGTCTATTCTATTTTTTGTTAATGGCAAGTGGAGCCGATGTCGACTATTCTGCCAATGTCTAAAGTAAATTGGAAAAGCAAGTGTGTATGATTACTGATTAGAGACAAAATGAAATTAGAAAAGGAAAAAGACAAAAGGTCAATTCAGAACAGGAACGGTAGTCACTGTTTCTTCAATTGGTACGGTTGAACTTGTTGGGTTAGTACAGGACTGAAACAAACAAAGAATAAAAATACAAAAATATTATAGTTGTTAAACGATTACATAATATTATACCTCAACCATACAGACAATGTTTGGTACTCCGGCTTACAGTTTTATATTGTTGTGGCGGATGAAACTCATCAGCGCCACAAGCAGTTCTGGTGAAGGGAATGTTAGAAGGGAAGAGAAGTTAATGGGAAGAGGGATCTTGAATTTCGGGCGACGGTTATATAAATCTGAAGATGGAACGATATTTGGGCAATTAAAAATATGTGATCCAGTGTGCCTTCTTCCAGGCCGCATTCGCATAGAGATGAGTCCCGAACACGGATTTTTTCCAGGAACACAGGAGTGCAACAAAAACCCAAGCGGATTCTACAGAGGACGGAGATAATTGATTTCGATACCTTTTTGTATGTGTAGAACCAAGGTTTCGGCCTGATATATGGTTGCACAGCATAAAAGAATTTGCCTTTTTTCTTCCCAGTCGTGTTCCACTGCTGTTGCCAGGAACTATAAAGGTTCTCTTTTGGGAGGTTCAGTAAATCATAGCCCTGATAGGCGTTGTGACCGAGGTCGGCTGTAGGAGACGAACATGCACTTTTGGCCAAGGCATCGACGTACTCGTTGCCTCTGATGCCACAATGGCTGGGTATCCAAACCAGCTGAACATCCTTTTGGCTATTACTGCACGAGAGAAGGGATTTTATAATTTTTAAAATAAGCGAACTGTGTAATTTACTTTTTAAAGGGTTTTGAGCTAGGGTTTGGAGACAACTTAGGGAGTCTGTGAAAATAACGGCTTTATCAATAAATTCTCTCAAGCATTGCAGTTATCATATTTATGCTGATGATGTGCAAGTTTACATTTCTTTTAAGCCGAGTGACTATGATAGTGCGTTAAAGCATCTCAACCATGATCTCAACAGTATAGCATCTTGGGCTAAGGACAACGGTTTGGTACTTAATCCTACTAAATCTAAATACTTACTCTTTGGAACCAAGTGCCAAATCCGTGTCGTACCGGCAACACTCAACGTTACCCTGCTGGGTGAGTCGGTCAGTCGAGTCAGTGAGGCACGTAATCTGGGTCTGCACATGGACGCTGAGTTGAGGTACGAAGCGCATGTGGCAGTATCAGTGCGTACTTGTTTTTATCGGCTGAAGGTCCTTTATAAAATAAGGCCTTATCTATCGGAGGAGCTGCGAATCCAACTCGTTGAGTCACTCGTACTCTCAAATTTAAATTATGCAGATACAGTTATTGGCCCTCGACTGCTGGCTAGAACTGACCGACTGATCCAAAGGGTGCAAAACGCCTGCGCTCGATTTTGTTTTACGATTCCACCGAGAACTCACGTAACGCCATTTTTAAATAGACACTCTATCCTCAAAATGAAGTCGCGTCGTAAGTTACATTTGGCTTGCCTTCTGTTTGGAGTGA
The DNA here is from genome assembly GCA_943138885.2 of Tholera decimalis. Classification (NCBI taxonomy): domain Eukaryota; kingdom Metazoa; phylum Arthropoda; class Insecta; order Lepidoptera; family Noctuidae; genus Tholera; species Tholera decimalis. Next base: position 8,073,129 of record OW964555.2, read on the forward strand.
TAAAGTACAAGCAACCGAGCTATCTTTATAACAAATTGAGTTGGATCGCTGGTAGAAGGGAATGCGCAAGCAGAATGTGCTCGCAACAACTTGCTACTCAACCGCACAAGACAGCTGCTTTCAGAGGCAGTTTCAGGTACGCTGCATCCAAATGCTGGAACAATATTCCCCCGCCAATAAGACAGATTAAAAGGTTGGATACATTTAGAAGTCAGCTTAGACAGTTTCTTATAAACTCACAGAAGGAACTGGGCGAGGCGATTGCAAACTCTTCTTTAATTTGAAGTTGTCAATACAGGCAGGAGCACAAAATGATAATCACAGCAAATCTATTTATTTATTATTTATTTATATTTTAGACAAAATCCATACAAAATTTATTACTAAAACATGTACATAATGTTAATAAAATTATGAACTAAACACTAATTCCAATATATTTCTCTCGGCATCATCTTTAAATCGGTATCGGAAATGCTGCCGCTGTCAATATTGCACAAACCATTTCGCATAGCATTACTGTCACCCTCATGTTCTTTTTATTATTTAATTGTACCTACGCCACCTGCTCGACGTCCGTAAGTACGGCTACTGGGATCCAGCAGAATACCAGCGTCAGGCATATTTGCCTGGCACATGCTGAGCTGGACTCCCATTTGGTGCAATTTGGAGACACACACCGCACCGACTTTCAATGTTACATTTTTAAAAGTTGTTTGTTTCTTTTTTTCGTTTATAATATTTTTGATTGTATGTATACGTTTGTTCTGTTCTTTCTTTTTCTGTAATTTGTGTTATATTTAATGTGTTTTTATGTGTTGTGTCTTCTGTTGACCAATAAAAGTTTTATCTATCTACCTATCTATCAATGCGGTGGGACTCGATAAAAAGACATGCTTCCAATAAAGCCACACACTCGCCTGTGAACACAGAAGCTTCCTTGGGGCATTTATACTGCAATATGATCCTGGAGTCTTCGAAGAACACTGCAGCTCCTGTATGACTAGAGTCGGTAGATTTCGAAGCGTCTGTAAAGAATCTCTGGAAGCCGTTCCATCGCTCTCCCACAGACGCGTTGAACATCGAATTCGCTGCGGGGGAATTTTTGTGTATACCAATGTTGAAGTGGATTTTTGGGATGAAACACAAGACTTTGTAATCGAAATGAAAGAGGGGTAATTTGGAATACTGTACTGTAAAGTGTTTGAGGATTAAAGGGATTTCCTTATTTTTCCAATAATTTGAGGTTCTGCTTATGGAATTCAGTTCATTTAATTTGGTGATAAGGGGATGGGAAGATCTACAAATTACCCTAAACAAGAAACGGGAGGCTAGGTACTGTCGCCTTAGAGCTAGGGGAGGTTCAGCGCATTCGACCTGCAACGCACCGATAGGCGAGGACTTCATACATCCAGAGATGATCCGAAGACACTTAGACTGAACCCTGTCAAGTCCAGCCAAAGCACCTTTGTTGCATGGGGTTAAGTGGAACGTGCCATAGTCCAAAATACTGCGAACTAGGGCATTGTAAACTAGTTTCATGGTGTACGGGTGAGCACCCCACCAGACGAGATCCCTGAGTTTGTTTCGGTGTTTCTTCTCAGGGTGGTCAGTTAGGAATCACTGGCCTCTCTATTTCAAATTTATGAAAAAATTACGTGTGAAAGTGTTATTTAATAACTAATTTGCAAAACAAAAATCATTTATTTATCTAACCTTCACGCAACTATGTTAAGTTTAGCATATAGCATTAGGTGGTAAAAACCGAATGCTTTTCATTTTCAAGGATAAACATCTCTGATAACTTCTGCAACTTATCTTATTTTAAAAGCAATTTGTTTGTAGTTATTAAATAAAGGCCAAAGGAGACGAGTCTTTGTTAATCTTCTTTGTTTTCGTTATAACATTTGATTTCAATTCAAACAGTTGTAAAATCATTAATTTCAAGTTCTCTACTATATCCAAGTCCAGCGACTGAGTAAGCATGAATATTACAATTTTAATTCACTCCTGAATTCGCGGAGGAAACTTTAATTAAGAAATAATTTTAGAGACAAAACTGGACGCCATCTGCACGCGACTGTACTGATCCGATGTTTTAATATAAACTTAGAAATTTAATTAAATGCCTCTTTTATAAAATAATTGCTTCTGTGTAACATGTGAGCGCGATTTTACTTGTACCTGTTTCTGGTGAACTTTGGATTATGTGACAGTAGCTTTAATTAAGTAGTTTGTACAGACAGATATTCAACTATCTCGTTGGTTGAGTGGATGCAAGCTTGAATGCTGAGTGCGATTCCCAGGTCGCACAAAAGGTGCTATGGTCCCTATGGTCCCTAACATAGTGTGGAAAGCCTAAGCAGATAATGATGTAGGTACTGACAGAACCACCTCATTTTCTGGGGAAAACTTACAAAAGGTGCTATGCTTTTGTACTACATAAACCATCCGGGTGATGACCATCAGGGCATAGAACCCCAACACCTCTAAAAAGGCCACTCCGGGACTGCCTCTGCGCAAACGCCTGTTACGACACATGTATAAAGAGACTGAAAAGGTGTCTCCCTAGTGCTTACGAAGTAAGTATTTATTAATCTGTGCTAGTACCTCGCTGTGCATTGTAGCATGTGATAGCAGATATAATCCCCCCCCCCCCTGAAATAAAGTCGGGGCTATTGGCTTTAAAATGTGTGCAAAAAATCATTTGTTGTTTTTCGCGCATGTTTTTCAACTTCTTACTCCTGCTTTCTACTATACAGTATGTATACGACATAATATATATACAATTAAAGAAAACACTGGCAATACTCATCATAATGAACAACATTTTATGTCAGGTCAATATTGAAATCGCTAAAAAACTGAGACTGTCCTATACATTTTTATGTGCTGTCGACCAAATGTACTGAATAGTTGTTTTTTTTTTTCGCGATTCCAATGTTGGCTTCATATAAAAAGTTGTTGATTACGATGAGTATTGCCAGTGTTTATTTTTATTCCGCGGCTTTGCTCCCGTGGTCTTTATCACGATAAAAATATAACCTCCTTGTTTTCCGGTAGGGTAAAATGTAGCCTATAATCTTCGTCAAGCTACAGCATACCGAATTTCTTCTAAATCCATCAATTACTTTCGAAATTAGCGCGTTCAAGCAAACAAACTTGCATGTATGAATGTTGGTGCTTCAATCACACCAAAGTGGCTAAAAACATTTAAAGGAAACTTGGAATACGTATAGTTTACAATCTGGAATAACACAGACTACTAATCGAAATTTCCATTAGTACGATATCAACTCAAACTTTCAAAACAGTGCAGACCCACCGCACTATAAGTCAAAGGAACTAATACTACAGAATTGAATACTGCAACTGAACCACATACTAACCTGGCAGGTTAATCAGTAGTACCCAGTGTGTTAAACCACATAAACCAAAGCCCTAACAATGTTTTGTGGTTGTTCCCGAAGTGAATGTGTCAGAACTGACCATAAAGCTAAAATCCATACATTACAAATGCGAAAGTGTCTTTGGTGAATTCGGTATAGAGTTGTGAATCCAGGGTCAAAGAGCCTACTTTCATGACCTTAAACGGGCAGTTATAAGAGGTCTTTTCCACAAAAAGTCCACGTGAATAAAGTCGCGAGCAACTGCTAGTTATCAATTTCAATATTTGTTATATAAATCTCTTCCGTTACTGAGTGACTGACTGACAACGCACAGCCGAAACTACTGGATGCAAGAAGTTGAAAGGCATGTATGTTTTTAGAGGAGTATAGGGGAGCACTGAGGATTTTTGAAATTCCCCTCCTAAGGGGTTAAAAGGGGGTTCAGAGTTTATATGAAACTTTTTTTTGCGTTTCTTTGCAACATTTCTTCAATGAATATTCACTTGAAACTTTGTATATAAGTTTCTCGACGGATGTAAGTGAGCACTAAGAACGGGATTTATACGGGTAAAACCACCCACGCTTACGAAGTCGTGGGCAACAACTTGTATTAATAAATAATGACATGTCACGTTGGTACTTCTCTTACACTGTCCCACGGCTGAGCAAAGGCCTTCCCCAATTTCTTTCATACACTCTTCCAGCCCTCATGGTACACGTCGTCACCTCTTCCTGGGCCGGCTCCAACGGCGCTGCGAGAATTTGGTGGAGACAAAAACACCTTACCTTTCGGTGCGGCCTTCCGATGATCAGCGAATTTTTTTTTTGGTTTTTGTAATGTTTGCAATTTTGTATTACTCTTGTATTATTATTGTTGTGTGTGTCTTTATTTTTCGAACATTTCTCTATGCTGTGAACCCTTAGTATTTGCAAAATTTTATGACTTGAAGTCAGTAACACATCGTCGTATTTATATACTGCGTTTATCTAAAAGCTTTATTTATTCAGCAACTCTTAGAGACCTACGTGTTTCTTACTTTACTGAGAAAAATCTGACCAAATGCGAGTTGGACTTACTGATGAAGGGTTCCGTAGTAGCAAGGATAGATTAGCTAAAAATAACTTTGATTTTCATAGTGTTTGTATAAATAACAAAGTTACATTTGCGGTTTTTGAAAATGTTCTGTATCGCAAAAACTGCTGACTGTATCTCGTTCAAAATGGTATGTATTTTTTGGGTTTTTCACTTTCTTACTCAAAGCTAGAGGGATACATGTTAACACTTTGGAAGTAGACATCTGGACTCTGACACGATTGACTTAGAGAAAAAATGGTTTCAGGAACCTAAATGTAATTTTAAAGCTATCTATAGACAGACACCTCACATTTATAGGTATCATGATTATATTTTTCTTTCACCATATTTATGGAGAACCCCTCCTCATTTATTTTTAAATCATTAAGCGGTTCACAGGATACCTCTACTAACCATATTTCAACTGTGTAATCCTAATAGTTTCGGAATAAAGTGGCTGTGACATAGGGACGGACTGATATGAAGAATCTGTAAAGGTTCCGTTTTTTGCCATTTGGCTACGGAAACCCTAAAAAGGTCTTATCAGACAAGGAATGGGGTTATTTTATAAAAGTTGCGTATTTTTCTTTTAAGACAGTCAACACTAAAAAGGAAGAAAAGCCTCTGAGCATAAGTAAAGGGTGTCCGCTTACGTGAGTAACACTGGAATTTAACCATACGCTATGACCCGAAATTTCACACGTAAGAATTTCTACTAACTATGAACGATAATTTAATAACAGCCGGAAGGGTCGATCTCCAAGATTACGCAAAGCATGTCGAGGTCGAGGATGGATGAACATCCTAACATACATACATATATGAATAATAATAATAATAATAATAATATAAGCTGGCAACACTAGCCGTCAAACCAAGTTTTATGTTCCGTCTATACAAATTAAATCCGCAAACAATAGTATTAAGTTTTTCCCATCCAAATATTCCAATATCCATGAAAAGAGGACATATTAAACACAGAAAAATAACAATATCTAAAAGCCACCAATATTTACACAAAATGAAAATAAACCAGCCATTGACAACTGTCAAGTGTCAATCTCACCAATCAAGAAAAAATGCGAGAAATAATATGTAAATATGTGAACAAATAAACTTGGACGATGCTTACGAGAGCAGCTTCGCGACGTGCACGCCCACCACCCCCGGACCTGTCGCTCAGCTCCGCCTCGCCGCCGCCGGACTCAGGATCATCAATATCACCGGCGGCTGCAGCCGCGTCGAGCTCGAGCGACGAGTATTTCTCTCCGCCGACGTCGCCAACACCTGTGCGTCGGCAGGGGAGAGGCCGGCCACCGAACAGCTTGGGGCCTAGGAGCCAACCGGCTCCGAGTCGGGTCCCCGCTGCCGGTGGTGTGCAGCGCATGAGATGGACTCAGTCCATAAACGAAAACGTCATGCGCGCATATTATGGGTCTACAGAGGGGGGAACTAACCTCACTGCGTATCGTGTCAGGATGCTGTCTCTGTTCCAGGACCTAGAACCAGCTGTCAACGTCTCGGCCCAACGACTGTCGGATCAGGTGCGGGTCATCCAGCGTAGCCACAGGTTGGATGACGCAACACTTGATAGGCTGCGCTCAGAGGTACTGAGCAACCATATCATCTCGTCCCCGACGCAAGCCGTGGTACAAGCGCCCGCTAGTGGCGCAATGACACCGCGGCCCAATAGTCATAATAATGAGCTAGATGATAGGGTTGTCACGGTAAGTAGCCAATGCAACGATCGACTGAGGAGCGCACTGGAGGATGCGCTTCGCGAGTATAGATCGACTCCGCCTGAACTTAGACCCCGGTTACCACGATTACCCATGCACAAAAAAAATAGGGCGCTGGTGTGTGCTTTGGACTCGCTGCTTGAGAACATTTTTGAGAGCAGCGAAAACCTCGTTGATACGCACTCAATCCTGTATTGCGGGGCTGTTGCGGCATGTCGCTTAGCTAACGTCAAATTCCCTAATAACGACGAAGCTATTCGACCAAAACCTGCTGTACCAGCCTGGCAGTATAGGATCGAGAGGCGTATCGATGAGGCCAGAACACTCATCGGCAAACTATACTGCTTCAAGGAAGGCAATGCACGCCCACGTGTGATGCGTTTTGTACGGCGGGCTTTCTCGGGGACTGGAATCAGCCCTCGAGAATACACACCCCACATTACGGAGCGCATTGACTTCCTGAAGCAGAAAATTTATGCATGGGCAAGCCGTATCCGACGGTTTAAGCGGCGGGTTGAACGGTACTCACAGAATCGCATGTTCCAGAGCGATGAGAGGTGGGTATACAGAGCTTGGGAGCGACCCAATCAAAATGTGACTGACGTGTGCCGCCCGGATGATACCGCCACGAATTTATTCTGGCGCAACATCTGGTCGGTACCCGTCTGTCATGTTGAGGGTGACTGGATGCGTGAAGTTGAACGCGTATGTGAAGCTATACCACAAATGGATAAAATAAATATCAATAAGTCTGATGTAGCCAAAGCAGTTCATCCGTTACCAAACTGGAAGTCTCCAGGACCGGATGGACTGCACAACTTCTGGCTCAAGTGGTATAGCAGCTCGCACGCGCTTTTGGCTTCTCAATTCCAGGCATCCTTAGAGGCTGGGTCTCTACCAGAGTTTCTTACGACTGGCTGTACCCACCTGCTCCATAAGAGTGGTAGTCCCATGGAACCCAAAAACTATAGACCGATTACTTGTTTGTCTACGGTCTATAAGGTTCTTACGTCCATTCTGAGAGTGAAAATAAATATGCACATTGAGTGCAACTCAATTATGTCCGCTTCTCAGAATGGATGTAGGAAAGGGTCCCGTGGCACTAAGGAGCTACTCCTCATTGACATGGCCATTAGCCAACAGGTTCGTCGATCCCGCAAAGATCTATCAACATGCTGGATAGACTACAAAAAAGCCTATGACTCTGTTCCTCATACCTGGCTCATGAAGGTGCTAGAGCTTTACAAAATAGATCCAACTCTACGCACCTTCCTTGAGTCATGTATGAGGCAATGGAAGACGGTACTTCGCTATCCAGGATGTCGACCGATCCGAGGGAATGATGAGCCTATATGGATCAGACGGGGAATATTTCAGGGTGACAGTTTGAGTCCACTTTGGTTTTGCTTGGCCCTGAATCCTCTAAGCACAATGTTAGAGGACTCAGGCCTGGGCTATCGGTTGAGAAGAGGAGGTCAAAGTATATCCCACCTCCTTTACATGGATGATTTGAAACTCTTTGCCCCCAACAACTTGCAACTGATGGAACTACTGAAGGTAACTGAAACTTTCAGTAGCGCCATCAAGATGGAATTTGGTGTGGACAAATGCGCAATCATGCATGTAAAACGAGGAGAGATTATGGAATCTGAGGGAATTCAACTTTCAGACTCCATACACCTTAGATCTCTCTGCTTGACCGAAACTTATAAGTATTTGGGTATGTCGGAAGCTTTGGGCATTAATGTTGCTGACATGAAGCAATCGTTGAGGGAGCGCTTCTTTGGCCGCCTGACAAAGGTATTAAACAGCCTTTTGTCGGGAGGAAATAAGGTGCGCGCCTTCAACGGTTGGGTCATGCCGGTGTTGATGTATTCTTTCGGCATACTCAAATGGACTCAAACCGAACTGGACGCCCTGGATAGGAGGGTCCGCACACTGCTGACCGCAAATCGGATGCATCACCCACGATCATCGGTGATGAGACTGTACATCCCGCGGAAGTGTGGAGGTCGAGGCTTTTTAAACGCCAAAACTCTCCACAACCGCGAGATTTGCAGTCTCAGGGAATATTTCCTTCAAGCCGATGTGGGTATGCACCGAGATGTGGTTGCAGTGGACAAGGGACTCACCCCGCTGACCATGGCTAAAGAGAACTGGCACAAACCTGTTATACTCACCGCAGATGACCGCAAGGAGGTATGGAAAAGCAAGGAGCTTCATGGTCGCTACTATCGGGCTCTCTATGGGCCCGATGTAGATTTGACAGCTTCGGTTGCCTGGCTACGCTTCGGGGATCTCTTCGGAGAAACTGAAGGTTTTGTCTGTGCAATTATGGACGAAGTTATCTTGACGAATAATTACCGGAGACATATTATGAGGGACGGGACGATTGACGTGTGTCGGGCATGCCATCATCCTGGTGAGTCCATCAGACATATTGTCTCCGGTTGTTCTCGTCTTGCTAACGGCGAGTACTTGCATAGACACAACCAAGTAGCCAGAATTATCCATCAGCAACTTGCTTTGAAATACAAACTTGTCGATTCTGAGGTACCGTATTACAAGTATGTGCCCGACCCAGTTCTCGAAAATGACCATGTCACGTTGTACTGGGATCGGTCTATCATCACTGACAGGACTATTGTTGCCAATAAGCCTGATATAGTGGTGATAGACCGATTAGTGCGCCGCGCAATGATAATCGATGTTACCATCCCACATGACGAGAATCTCGTGAAAGCTGAGAAAGAGAAACACATAAAGTATCTCGACTTAGCTCATGAGGTTGTTGACATGTGGAATGTGGACTCGGCTGTCATTGTGCCGATTGTCATGTCAGTCAATGGGCTGATAGCTAAAAGCTTCGACGACCATCTGTCGAAGCTGGCGTTGCACAGCTGGATAAAGGGCCTGATACAGAAGGCAGTTCTCCTCGATACAGCTCGCATTGTGAGGAGGTTCCTTTCTCTGGAGACCTAACCACCGGTAGCTTGGACCCTGCTCCCGACACCGATGGACTGCCATTTTTTATATTTTTAAATGTTTTTTTATTGTAAGTTTTTATAGAAAAATATTTAAAAATGTAATTTTTGAGATATTTGTTGAATAAAGGAAATAATAATAATAATAGATACATATAATAGATACTAATGACCGCAGAGAAGTATGGCAGAGCAAGGAGCTTCACGGACGCTATTACCGGGCCCTTCATGGGTCTGACGTAGATACATTAGCGTCCGTAGCCTGGCTACGTTTTGGTGACCTCTTCGGGGAAACCGAAGGTTTTGTCTGTGCAATTATGGATGAAGTTATGATAACGAATAACTATCGGAAATATATTGTGAAGGATGGTACGGTAGACATATGTCGGGCATGTCACAAACCGGGAGAATCCATTCGTCACATTATCTCCGGTTGTTCTCGTCTGGCTAACGGAGACTAACTATTTGCATAGACACAACCTTGTAGCTAGGATTGTTCACCAGCAACTTGCTCTTAAATACAATCTCGTGGAATCAGAAGTACCGTACTATAGGTATGTGCCCGACCCAGTTCTCGAAAATGGCAATATTACACTGTACTGGGATCGGTCTATCATCACTGACAGGACTATTGTTGCCAATAAGCCTGATATAGTGGTAATAGACCGATTAGAGCGTCGTACAATGATTGTTGATATAGCGGTCCCTCATGACGAGAACCTCGTGAAAGCCGAGAAAGATAAGCAAATTAAGTACCTATCTTGACTTGGCTCACGAGGTTGTTGACATGTGGGATGTGGATACAGCAATCATTGTGCCGATAGTCGTCTCAGCCAATGGCATAATAGCCAAGAGCCTCGACAAACATCTTAGGAGGCTCTCGTTGGGCAGCTGGATCAAGGGCTTGATCCAGAAAGCATTACTTCTGGACACGGCGCGAATTGTTAGGAGGTTCCTCTCTCAAGAGCCCTGACCACCGGTAGCTTGGACCCTGTTCCCGATACCGGTGGGCTACTGTTTTTTATATTTTTAAATGTTTTTTTTGTTTTATAGAAATATTTAAAAATGTAAATAATATGTATATAAAATGTAATAAAGGAATAATAATAATAAAAAGTGTTTATTTCTATATATATACAATAGATTCCTCCATGTCTCAGAAGGTACGGTTAGGCCGTTGGTCCCAGTTATCATTTGTATATCTTCCACAGTTATTACGGGTAGTCCGAGGCCAGAAAATCTTACACCAATCTTACCAAGGGGTACCTAGAAGTGATTATGTACCGTCACATAGGATGTCGCTCCGTGTAAAATACTTGTAATCACCATTTAGACTTACTAAGGTTATTTAAGCTAGACAGTTATCTTCCTCACGCCCCAGCCGCCGCGGGAGATACGCCGGGTGTCGGGGATCACGAGCTGATCTCCGGCCACCGTAGACACGGCTCTGCGGACGGCGAACAGAGGACCAGACACGAGTCGGCGGCGCGTCATGTTCCGCGTGTGCTTCAAAGAGCAGTCAGCAACATTAACGGGGCGCGATAGGGCCATTGCCTTACGGGGTTGCAGGAATTGTTCTAAAAAAATACTGCGGCCTCGGAATGCAAGGTCAACAGAAGGATCAGGGTGGGTTTTTAGTCAGTAGAAGTCTGACACTCCATTCCGCTCCACCCACAGCGGATGGAGTCATACGATGATTTTCCAAAAAAAAAGAGTTATTTAAGCCTGCGCCGAGTAAAATAACTCAAAACGGTCTTCACAACTAAAGGAATATAACTTATAATAGTACTTTAATTACCATACAAAAATATGTAATGAACACTAGAATAAATGTGTTAGCAAACATAGTTGGCAAAATTTGAAAATATTTTATAGTTTATTAAACAAAAATACATAAAGTTGGACAAAAATCCTTACAAAACATGCTCGTGCGTCGCTGAATTTTGATAGTAAACTGTTGAATTTTTTCATAAACTTCAATTCATATTATTCTCTAATTATCATACTACAATTTACGTTAGTAACATTTCAAAAATGTCGCTTGGTTGTTTTAATTTTAATTTTTTCTTCTAATTTGCGCGCTATTTTGAACCATACGCAACGTACACCGGTCTAAAATTCAGTCCACAGAGTACATTGAAATAGACTGAGATAGAGTAGTCAGTCCGACTTTACTGTATGGAGCGCCATCTATTATTGATGTAACGAGTAACTAACTTCGGCGTTGACATTTTCGACTTTCTCCTATAAAAATGAAAAAGTTTCTTTTTTATTCAACAAAATACTTACAAAAATATCTAAAAATAATATAAAAGTACTTTCAATAAAAAAGAAGTCACAAAAACATAAATTGAGTTCCAGGGTTTGATCTAGGATGCCATTCCGATTCATCACTAGACGCGCTAATAATGTGTTACTAAATTGCATTGAAATAATTGACCGTATTCGAATAAAATAAAGTGTTCAATACTAAGACGGTTTCAATAATGTGTAATCAATTATTAGTATTACACATTACTAAGATTACAGATTACTAAATTATTTCTAAAATGATTACTAATCATTTTAGAAATAATTTAGTAATCTACAATAATTCTTACCTTTTAACATCGTTCATATGTACGGCGTTTGATTTATATGAACGTTTTTTAGTACTTTTAATTGGTTGCACTTTAATTCCCACATTTATAAAATAAAATTGAAATCAAAGTACCTTATTACGCTATTTTAACCTAAAGGAAATTAATCTAGCGTAGTGCCATCTATTGTCAATTTATCACATTTCGTGGTCACGTGGTACTCGGTGGTCTGTTTTAAGCCGGCTCTACACGTTGGCCAACACAGTGGCGAATGTAGTGGCCAATGACTATTCGCCAACGTGTAGAGGGGGTGTTTGTGCACCCAACATGCACAAACACGCCGTCTACACGTTTGCCAATACGCATTGGCCACTACATTCGCCACTGTGTTGGCCAACGTGTAGAGCCGGCTTTAGTGTTTGGTTCTGACTGAAACTGGTGTGATTCAGTCGTCCACGGGAGCTCAGAGAGGGGTCACGTCTCATCGTGGAGCGTTTCGCCGGTAACGATAATTCGCGATCTATTGTGTACGTATGTATTGCAGCAATCCGTTGAATAACATAAGTCATATTTTTTGTTTTTTTGAGTACGATTTATTATGCATATCCAACAATTACTTTTTATTGTTCAATATATATTTCTTTAACAATTTTTTTTTTCAGTATTTGTTTTATTATGTACAAAAAAATATTATTAGAAGAAAGTTGGCGCAAATTTTCGAAAAAAAAGCCATTCTCATAAAAAGTACGTATTTCTATTTTGTGGTGTTATTATTGCTTTTTAATCGACTTCAAAAAAAAGGAGAAGGTTCTCAGTTCGTCTTAAACTTTTTTTTATGTATGTAACCTCAAACTCGAAGACGGCTGGACCGATTTGGAATTTTTTTTTTCGTTTGAAAGGGTATACTTTCTAGTTGGTTCCATTGTTATGAAATCAGGATCTGATGATGGGATCCTGGAGAAAGCGAGGGAACTCTTTAAATATTATAGGCACACCTATAGCGTTTTGGGTATTTCTAATAGTACCTTGTGCAGTTGCTCCCGAAAAGCACCATTTGAGGAAGTGAAAGTGATGATGAAGACTTTTTTCAAACATTCGATATGGGTATCGTGTAATGGGTTTTTGGGTGTGGTGATTGCAAATCTGGAATTTATTTTTAAATTCAAGATGGCGTATGCAACTTTTTCTCACAAATTCGATATGGGTACCGTGTAATGGGTTTTTGGGGGTGGTGATTGCAAATCTGACATTCATTTTAAAATCCAAGATGGCGGATGCAACTTTTTCTCAAACATTCGATATGGGTATCGTGTAATGGGTTTTTGGGGGGTGGTGATTGCAAATCTGGCATTCATTTTAAAATCCAAGATGGCGGATGCAACTTTTTCTCAAACATTCGATATAGGTATCGTGTAATGGGTTTTTGGGGGTGGTGATTGCAAATCTGGCATTCATTTTAAAATCCAAGATGGCTGATGCAACTTTTTCTCAAACATTCGATATGGGTATCGTGTAATGGGTTTTTGGGGGTGGTGATTGCAAATCTGGCATTTATTTTAAAATCCAAGATGGCGGATGCAACTTTCTTTCAAACATTTGATATGGGTATCGTGTAATGGGTTTTTGGGGGTGGTGATTGCAAATCTGGCATTTATTTTTAAATTCAAGATGGCGGATGCAACTTTTTCTCACACATTCGATATGGGTACCGTATAATGGGTTTTTGGGGATGGTGATTGCAAATCTGGCATTCATTTTAAAATCCAAGATGGCGGATGCAACTTTTTCTCAAACATTCGATATAGGTATCGTGTAATGGGTTTTTGGGTGTGGTGATTGCAAATCTGGCATTCATTTTAAAATCCAAGATGGCGGATGCAACTTTTTCTCAAACATTCGATATGGGTATCGTGTAATGGGTTTTTGGGGGTGGTGATTGCAAATCTGGCTTTCATTTTGAAATCCAATTTAAAACACACACGATATGCAACTTTTTTCATTCATTATGGATATCGTGTGTGTCTACTAAGTTAAATACACTGATAACCTTCAAGGGTTTATTGCTAAGTATAATTAACAAAGTAACGTAAGGGCTAAAATTATCGCTAAATGATGAAAATGGTTGCTGTTCGAAATACACTAAGCTCGCGGCAAACTTAGTGCGACCGCATTATATCGCTTGCTCAGCAGACGTGGTCGATTGCAAAATATTGCATCAAACATCGTGTAATAGGTTTTTGGGCATACCGATTCCAATCCTGACATTCATTTTAGAATTTACGATGAAAGTTCATTGGCTACTTTGTTAGCTTACAATTTACACTGGGTTATTGACAATTTAACTGATCCTAGGTTAACCCTTAAGCAGGCCGCGGACATATGCTTCCCACATAGACTTTTCGATGCCGTAGCAAGGTTTTGGTAATGGAAAGTCCACAATCTGTCAAAATTTAATCACAAATATATACTCTGTGGTTCCAAATGTGCAAACTCCGAGTTTCCGAACGTATGTGACACTGACAGCCATTTGAATTTCGACTGTCCGGTAAAGCTGTGTTTTTGTGTGACTGTGCAAGTTTTATTTAGATTATGGCGAAACGAAGAAAGGTAAGTCGTGCAATTTTTTGATATGTTAGAGACTTTGAGTTTTTCTATCAATATTTACATTATTTCAAGTTGATTTCTTGCTAAATTGTCTAAAATAAGGCAAATAATAATGTGGGGAACATGTGACCAAAGCCTGTTGAGTCAAACTAATTTGTGGGAGCTATATATCCTTTGCCTGTTCAAATTACCTTCTTTTTTATACTAGGCTTTTCACCCGACGTTGTTTGTGATTTTTAATGTATTAAATTTTTTACTAAAAAATACGCATGATTTAGATTTATTTTACACAAATTGTACTAAAATCGGGAAACTACACTTCTGGACACATCTATTGGCCCACCTTAGAGTTTAGGTTTCGATGGCCCCTACCGAAATATGATTGCTAGATTGAACAAAAACTGTTGATGCAGTTTTAAACCTGATACATTTTACCATCTTTTTCGATCGTATAGTTTTAAATTTGCATTCAGAATACCATACGACATGGACCTACGCCTAACAAGTCGGATATGCGCCTTGTTAAAGGCAATTAATTTTTGAATAAAAAACATGTTTTATCAAATAAAGGTTTAATTTAATAACGCGTGTTGCCTGCATGGGCATCTACCACAGCTCTCATACGATTAGGCATAGAGTTTATCAACCACTCTATGAAATTTTGAGGGATCATCTCCCATTCCTCTTCTATGGCAGTTTTCAACTCCTGCATCGTCTGGGCAACTGGCTGACGAGCCCTAACACGCCTTTTTAGCTCGTCCCACAT
The DNA here is from genome assembly GCA_943138885.2 of Tholera decimalis. NCBI lineage: Eukaryota > Metazoa > Arthropoda > Insecta > Lepidoptera > Noctuidae > Tholera > Tholera decimalis. The sequence goes on from OW964555.2 coordinate 8,088,265, forward strand.
GTGCTCAATGGGGTTCATGTCTGGGCTTCTGGCTGGCCAGTCCATAACTGTGATGTTCACATCCCGAAGATATTCCCTGACGATGCCGGCCGCATGGGCTCTTGCATTATCATGCATAAAAAGGAAATTTGGGCCCACATAGTCCGCGTATGGTATCACGTGAGGTTCTAAGCACTCACGAATGTATCTTTCAGCATTTAATGTTGGCAGCCGTGGTCCTGTAACAACCTCAAGTTGAGTTTTGCCGCTCGCGGATATACCGCCCCAGACAGTCCATGAGCCACCGCCATAAGCAACCCTCTCTTCAAAGCAGCATTGTGCGAAACGCTCTCCCTTACGCCGGTAGACCTTCTTCCTTCCATCATTGCCATGTAACACAATTTTAGACTCATCAGAAAAGAGTACACGGCTCCAATCTTGCTGTGTCCAATTTAAATGACTGCGTGCGAAATGAAGGCGCGCTGTTCGGTGGGCTCGCTTTAGTTTGGGCCCATTAGCTGGCTTGTGTGGTACCATATCGCGTTCTTTTAACCTTCTCCGAACAGTTCGAGCGCTCACAGATACTCCGTGGAAGTCGCGAAGTTGGTTTTGTATCTCAATGGAGGTAAGGTGACGATTTCTCAAGCTGGTCGTCACGATGAATCGATCCTGCCTTTCAGTTGTGACCCGAGATCGTGGCCTTCCTTGGCGACGAACAAAGCCGCCAGTCTCTAGGTACCTCCGATAAACATTTCGGACCGCAGATCGACTTAAATTAAGTTGAGCACTCACGTTTCTTTGGCTGTGTCCGGCCTGAATAAGTGCCACAGCTTGGGCGGCGACTTCAGGTGAAGTATCCATAGATTATTGATAGAACCTCACCTTAATGTTAAGAATAAGTAATGTTTGTTGCAAAAGCAAAGATATCAATCACTTTTTCAAGAATTAAATCCAAGTAAACCAATAAAACCAAGTTTTCTTAGTATTCGATTGTTTGATATCAACAAACAGGCTCCAAATTGTCTTTTGTTTCTTTAAATTCTGTGTTCGAAATTCAAAAAAAGACTATTGAATGAAATTGTGAATGTGCCAGGTTCAAAACTGCATAAAAACTTTTTGCTCGACCTAATATAAAATTTTAGCTAGGACCAAACGAAACTGAAAATACAAGGTGGGCCAATAGATGTGTCCAGAAGTGTATTTCAAAATCTATTCTAATATAACCTAGAAATGAGCATCTTTATTTTTGTTTTCAACAGGTACTGCTAACGCTTAGAGATAAACAAATAAAAGATTTGCTGGAAGATTGGGAATCATCATCAGAAGATAGAAACACAAGAATGAAACCCGACAAAATATACACAGGGATTTTAGATTGCGTTTGGCGAGAAGTCTGAAATCTGCACATCTCTCACTAAAAAAACAAGATCCAGTAATGTTCAAAAATAAAAAACGGGGAGTTTTTGGAGTGCCTGACGAGATAAGGTTGAGTCGGCCAGGACAACATTTTTTAAAATTGTCGACGTTCAAACGTTGCAGATTCTGCAGTACACGCAACCAAGAAAAACGTTCAAAATACGTATGCAAAATTTGTAATGTTGCATTATGCGTTGATCCATGCATGAAATCGTTCCACCAAGCTCATTCTGGAGCTTAAAAATGTTTCAATAAAACATTAATAATAAATAAATAATTCATTATCACAATATTTTTTTTTACTTCAAGCAAATTACCTATACATAAATAAAAAAAATATAAATATTTTGCTAAAATTATTGATATTTATTAATTTAAAAAAATATATAAATAATAGGAATTATAATTTTAATTAAAAAAATATATAGTAATCAGACACTAGAATGATGAACACACAAACATTCGACATTTATTTATAGTTATCACATAAAGGGTAGTCTCTACCCAGGCAATGGGATTATGTTTTCCCACATTTTTTTTTTCAGGCATTTCAGTGTTTTTGTAAGAATTTGTTGATAGGGAATCATACAGGGCGCTATTCAAAGCCTAAATCCATGTATAACACTTTATTTCTTGCAGCAGTTCTGCGGGGCCTGTTTAAGGGTTAAGTGACTATTCAGTATTATCTAGGGTATCTAATAATACTGAAATTAATTGTTTAAACCCTTAGATGTGACAAAGGAGAGTTATAATAACACAATTTTACTATATCATCAGAATATAAATCGTTTCTCCGGCAAAATATTAGATGAGGAAATGATAAATAAAGATAAATATGATATAGATATCTTATGTTTTTGTGAAACCTGGCTAAAACCAGATAGAATGTTGTTTAAAATTAATATTTTTCTGTTACTAGTGCATACAACAGGTCCTCAGTAGGAGGTGGTACTTTAATATTACGTAGTAATTCTCTTAGATATAAGGAACAAAAATATATCACCGCTTGCTCTGTTGATTGCTTGTGTGAGGTAGCATGTACAGAAGTTGAAGGCCAAACTTTCTTAAGTGTTTATAGACCACAAGCATCAAACTTGTCATCATTCTTAATGATAATGGGAGAAATTTTTAGTACCTAAGCTTATAAGAGATAATAAATTAGTTTTCGTTTGTGGTCACCTAAATATTGATTTGTTAGTAAATTCACCTGAACACTGCAAGCTTACTTCATTGTTTGGTTCATTTAACTTAAAATGCACATACAAGGAAGCAACAAGAATAACAGCAACATCAGCTCAATGCATAGATAATATTTATACTAATTGTGCCATAAAATACTCGTCTCAAATTAGTGGAGTTAGGTCTGACCATACAGGTCAACTAGTATCCTTTGAGTTGGTTAAAAAGCGGCAATTAAATAAGACTATTAAGTTTAGGCCACTAACTAAAAAGAAATTAATGTTTTTAATGATAACATGTTAAGTAATCTTTCAATGGCCAATTTTGACTCCCATGACCCCAATGAAAATTACAGGATATTATTTTCTTCACTATGCCACGAATTTAGTAAGGCATGTCCAGTTAAAAAATTTCAAATGAGTAATAAATCTAAATTTAATGAATGGGCCGCTGCTGGAATAAGAATAAGCTGAGACAATTTATACAACTTATACCATGAAAAATCATTGACTTCCGATGAAGCCTTCCATAATTATGTAAGAAACTACTCAAAGATATTTAAAAGAGTATGCGCCCTAAGCTAAATCTAAATCAGAAAGTAATAAAATTAGCATTTCTAACAATAAAATAAAAACTGTGTTGAAGGTGATAAACAAAGAAACTGGAAACACAAACCATCAGGGTTAGAATGATTTGACTTTGAACATCGATGATCAGGTCATCTCAGATAAGTCAAAAGTGGCTGAGAAGTTGGAAAATTACTTTACCAATATTCCAGTAGAGGTTACTAAATCTCTACATTCTTCGCCATTATTGGCAGAATCTTTTTTAAAGGAAAACTTCAATAAGGATATACCAACATTTTCATTTAAGCCCATTTCTATTGATGTAATTAAAAAGCATTCCAAAGTCTTAACATAACAAACACTGATGACTTATGGAGTGCATCTGTTAGGGTTCTTGGTAATATTATTGTCTCAATTGCTGCTATCCTAACAGGCACATTTAATTAATGTATAGACAGCGGTAATTTTCCCGATTTAATGAAACATAGTAAAGTGGTACTAATTTTTAAGTCGGGTTGTAAGAGTGATCCCTCTAACTATAGACCGATATATGTGCTTCCAGCATTAAGCAAAATATACGAAAAAGTCATGCTGGACCAGATGCTATCATATTTTAACTCAAATGGAATTCTGCATAGTCGGCAGTTTGGTTTCACGAAAGGTAGGTCAACAACAGACGCAGGAATAGCGCTCATCCGTCACATTCTGGAATCTTTGGAGAAATCTCAGGATGCAATTGGCATATTTTGTGACCTCTCCAAAGCTTTTGATTGCGTTGACCACAAAACACTGATCTGTAAATTACACCATTACGGAGTTCGTGGATTCGTGTTCTGCTGACCTTGTTCTTTCATATTTATCAAACAGGCAACAAAAAGTTATTGTTAATGGAGCGACATCTGCAGGATCCCTAGCCAAGATGAGTGCTCCGCAAGGTTCAATTCTTGGCCCTTTCCTTTTTATAGTGTATATCAATGACATACATGATGACCAACTTATCGGATATTTTTTATTTGTAATTCCATTGTGCTGTATTAATTGGTCTATACGACAGTATAGACCAAAGTTTTAAATATAATTAAGTATATCTTAGAACTGGAAACATATCTTACAACTATATAATAATATAGGTTATCCATCAGAATTCAGACAGGCTTTAATTTATAATCATATTGTGGGAAGTACTAATTTCACACGGGTTCCCGTTAGTATATGCTTAAACTAGACTTATGGTCTCATGGTGCGTGGTGCGCTGGTTGCACGCTACTGGCATGATTGCTCTATGTTATCTCTTAAAAAATAGTAGTAGAGATACCTACTACTGTTTCTTGTGATTTTTTTTTTACATGGGCACTTATAAAACGTCAGCAGTTTGGCGCAGGGCACGGTTCGAAATTGGTCGTTTTCTATGGAGAAGATCCGGCAAGAAACTCCACAGTTACTCTTTTAAAATATCATTCTTACAATGTATCTATGATCAGGACTGCAATAGGCCAGCCAACGGTAACTGGACGTGTCCGGAACTTTTCCACGATACGTGGAGTCATACGTTGCTTTCAATAAACAAGGTTACACAATGGCCTACCTCTACTAGGCTTCGGCCTACAACCATTTGATCCAAAAATTACAAATAACACTCACCTGAGCTGTAGACGGCAACCCGGATCTCTTTGATCACGTCCAAATTGTGGTTTGTATGTAAAATGGGGTGAGTAATTGAAAGGTGTGATGTAAGTCAAGTGTTGTAGAACGTTCACAAGGCGCCGATCTCCAGATGGCGCGGTCACAACAGCAATCACAGCACAACTCGTTCCCACCAAGCGCGTGCCACACGAGGTGACGCAATAAGGCGATATGTTCCAAGAAATATCACTGGATTCTTGTTAATCCGAGATTACAAAGTTCAATCAATCACTGAACACAATTAATCTGTTGTTCTCACGTGAGATTCAAGTTGATTTCCAATAAGTTCCGCGTGCCAGCCCGACCGACGACAAGGCGGCGTATAATTCAACAATATCCCGGGGTTTTCGGCAAATGGGGAATACACTTCAACAATTAGATAATTCGCGACCCAATTATCGGTCTCAACAGGCGAATCCAACAATATTTTACCAATTATATTTAGCTCAAGAGGGCCCGATCGCGGACGACATTTTTCAAGCGCAAGTCTATGTGTCAAGTAATGTCAAAATCAAATTCTTTATGTCAAAAGGGTGCGTTCTGTTTCACGTCGGACCGAACATCTACCCCCCCCGGACGGGCCTACCCGTCCGCTAATCAATTGGAAGTCCTGACAAGGTTGCAAATTCAACACAGCTTCAATGCGGCCAAATACCGTAGCTAGTTCATTAAAGGTGAGAACGGTGTCTCCCAACAATCTCCGCCAGCGTCCCTTTGCCGCTTTCACCACGGCCCCAAAAATACCCCCCCCAATGGGGGGAGGCTGGCGGGTCAAACAACCAAGTGACCCCATCGGCGGGCCAAACTATTACCAATATCAACCTGGCTCTCATTAAGGAAGGCGTATACCTCCTTCAAATAGTTACTTGTACCCTTGTAATTCGTACCGCAATCAGACCTAATCAACGAAGGTAACCCACGGCGAGACACAAATCTTTCCAAAGTCGCCTCAAAGGCCTCTGTCGAGAGGGAGGTTACCAGCTCCAAATGTACTGCCTTGGTTGACAGGCAGACAAACACACAAATAAGCCCTAACAATCTTGCTATTACGAAGGGTGGACGTCTTCAACAAAGGGGGACCAACAAAATCCGTTACGACGCCAGCAAAGGGCCTCGCCTCATTGACGCGATCAGCCGACAAAATCCAAAATTCTCGCTGCAGAATGGCCAACAGCGCATTGCAACCGGCATGCGAGTTCTTAGTGTGACGATCAGTCACCAACAATTGTACCAAGTTCAGTTACAACAAGGGCAGGAGCACCAATTTTAGGGTAAGGACAACTCACAAGGGTGACCTCAAACCAGGTCCTTCCCTCAACAGTGGTGTCAGCCGGTTCGCCAATTCCACAAATCTTGCCTGAAAGGTCGTTCACCTTCAGGCCAACCTGTCCCGCTAACCAAGACGACAAAAGGCAACCCCGGACTCCCGTTTCCAAAATGGCACAGACCACAATCGAGTCACCCAAGGGTCCCCAGACCGTGACCGAGGCCGTTGGCAACAAAACCGTCTTGATCGGGGGGTTCCTTTAGCGGAGCAGGCGTCAATCTCTTAGTGATGCCTGGGCGGCGACCGATCGCCGCTTCCAGGCTGCCTTCGTTCACGACGAGGCCAACAATCAAACCATTCGTCCGCGCGGTGTCCCAAGCCGCTCGCCATCACTGGAGGGGCATATCCCACCGAATGCCCGAATGGCGGAGGGCGCGACTCCAGCCGGGGACGTTCCGCCAACGGAGGGGAAAGGCAGCGGCGCCGACCCGGCCACTGCTGCCTAGCAGCCAATGCGCGTTCTCCCTGACGAGGGAAGACCAAATGGCGCTCGTGGGGCTCCCGTTCAACTTGCGCGGGGGGTGGAGTGCGGCGTACAGAATCGCGGGTCTCAGCCCGGTGCTCGTCTCTGGGGTACCCCCCCTTGCGCGAACCCCCCTCAGAAGCTGGTCTGCTGGAGCGGTTCGCGTTGGCGCACAAAATCTCCAAGTGGGACCCTTCACAAATTCTACACGGGCGGGGGTCGGGGCAGTCCCGATGGAAGTGGGCCCCCAAGCACGAAAAGCACAAACGGCGTGCGTTGACAATACGGCGGCGGGCACTTACGTGCAGATTCAAAAAATCCGGGCAACGCGCCATGACATGCCCCGTTGCCTTACAAAAGTCACAATGATGAGGACTCCGGGCACCATCAAAACGGGGGGCGGGGCGAACATCAACAGGCCCCCTAGCCCGAGGACTCCGGGCGCCAGCAAAACGGGGGGCGGGGCGAACATCAACAGGCCCCCTAGCCCGAGGACTCCGGGCGCCAGCAAAACGGGGGGCGGGGGGAACATCAACAGGCCCCCGGGCCCTAGTCCGTCCCTGGTCTCTGGGCTGAGAAGGTAGTGGGGGTGACCCCGTGGCGCCACGAGTGTTATCCGCAAACCGACACTCGTCTTCCAAAAATTTGAGGAGGTCGTCAAAGGGGGGAAGATGGGTGGCACTATCCCCACCATACTTCTGCTCAAAACGTGACCTCAACTCCGCGGGGAGCAACTGCAGCACTATGTGCACCAACAAGTAGGACCAATGTTCTACCGGTAACTCCAAGCGTCTCAAAGCGTTGGTCGCTGAGACCAACGGGTTCAGCAAGTCAGTGCGCAACGTCGACGTGCTGACAATGGCCGGTAGTCCCAAAATCTGGTCGATGTGCACATCAGCCAGGCAGCGCTTGTTCTGATACCGTCGGGAGAGAAGCTCCAGAGCGGTCGGGTAAGAGGAATCCGTCACCGGCAAGTGCTGCACCAAGGCTCTGGCTTCGCCCTCCAGGACAGACAATAAATAGGCCAGCTTCTGGGCAGGTCCGAGGTCCAAGCGTGCATCGACAAGACTCTCAAAGAGATTTAGGAAGCCCAGCCAGTGGTCCAAGCGACCGTCAAAATGTGGCAGCTCCAGGGTGGGCAGCCTACTCAATAGTCCAGGGCCTGCAACAACAGGGGTCTGCGGCTTGGCCGCATCAGGCACCCGGCTCTTCAAAATTTCCCGCGCTCGTAGACATATGACATCCCCCAGGTGGATAATCTGGTCATAGTCATCCAAAATCTTATCGCGGGCTGTCTGATCCATCACCCCCAAATCCACGTCCATGATGTACTCGTTGAAGCGTGTGAGCGCAGCATCAGCTGACTTGATCCTCTCAATCACTTGCCCATACCGAGCAAGGGTGAGCTCTTCCAATTCCACACGCTCAACAGTTGCAGCTGCCGATGTGAACCATCTCAACTGTGAGGTCAATCCCGCAGCAGCCTCCCTGACTGCCCTTAATGAGGCCATTGCAACAATCAAATATTAATACAAAACAACAATCAACAACCAACAATCAAATATTAAACAAACAGCAATGACTTGTTAGCCGGCCAAGTAATCTCAACAAAATAAAAATTCAAATTCAATTATTTCAAGTCCAAATCCGACCCTGTACTTATTCCAAGTATGAATCTAGCTTGCTAAGGATGGCTAGTTACAAAATAAATAACAATTGAATGTATAATACAATGCTGGATCAACCTCAAATAAATACAACAATAGGATGTGTAATATTGCTCCGGACAATCTCTAACAACAATCCAATAATTACTATAAATGCAATAAGTCAATCCACACCATTCAAGTCTTGTTATGTTAGACTATGTGTAATTATTATTTAGATAACCTTTCAAATTCAGATCAATGACATTCAATTATTAATTGCAACAAATACCAAATTATGTACCAAATTATGTACCAAATTATGTACCAAAATACAACCTAATACTTCCCAATTTCACAAATAAATCTTACCTGTCAATGCAATAAAGGGCTACAGTACAAATTACAAATACAACTTCAATTGATTCAACTTCAATTAGATAGCCCGGATGACATGGTAATATATTCAAAACTTATTAAGTTATAAGTTGTGTTAAGTAATCAAACCAAAGTTACTTTCAAAACTTCCAATTAAACCAGTGGATCTTACATTATAAGAGCCACGCCTATACCAGAATGAATCAGTGGATCTTATAAGAACCACGCTCTGCTACCAATTTGATCAGGACTGCAATAGGCCAGCCAACGGTAACTGGACGTGTCCGGAACTTTTCCACGATACGTGGAGTCATACGTTGCTTTCAATAAACAAGGTTACACAATGGCCTACCTCTACTAGGCTTCGGCCTACAACCATTTGATCCAAAAATTACAAATAACACTCACCTGAGCTGTAGACGGCAACCCGGATCTGTTTGATCACGTCCAAATTGTGGTTTGTATGTAAAATGGGGTGAGTAATTGAAAGGTGTGATGTAAGTCAAGTGTTGTAGAACGTTCACAAGGCGCCGATCTCCAGATGGCGCGGTCACAACAGCAATCACAGCACAACTCGTTCCCACCAAGCGCGTGCCACACGAGGTGACGCAATAAGGCGATATGTTCCAAGAAATATCACTGGATTCTTGTTAATCCGAGATTACAAAGTTCAATCAATCACTGAACACAATTAATCTGTTGTTCTCACGTGAGATTCAAGTTGATTTCCAATAAGTTCCGCGTGCCAGCCCGACCGACGACAAGGCGGCGTATAATTCAACAATATCCCGGGGTTTTCGGCAAATGGGGAATACACTTCAACAATTAGATAATTCGCGACCCAATTATCGGTCTCAACAGGCGAATCCAACAATATTTTACCAATTATATTTAGCTCAAGAGGGCCCGATCGCGGACGACATTTTTCAAGCGCAAGTCTATGTGTCAAGTAATGTCAAAATCAAATTCTTTATGTCAAAAGGGTGCGTTCTGTTTCACGTCGGACCGAACAATCTATAATACAGGTTAATTAGGTATGAGAGGAAATTAAAGCCTGTCTGAATTCTGATGGATAACCTATATTATTGTATAGTTGTAAGATATGTTTCCAGTTTTAAGATATGCTTAATTATATTGAAAACTTTGGTCATTACAAGATATTTTCTAAATTTAAACCCACGACCTACGTTATTTAAATTTAAAAGTCAATTATCTGAAATTAAGTATTTTAAATGGCGGGAGACTTTGTTAAACATAAAAAACACAGTGATACGACGTCAATGTGGAGCTATTTTTTAGTTGCGAAGGATAGGAATAGTGCCAAATGTAACCGATGCTCAGCCATTCTCAAGACTTTGGATGGATCGACTAAGGGATTACATACACATTTGTCATCAAAATATTACGTCAAGCATATCAGCTTCAACAAGTCTAGATTCTGATAATCTGAACACAGCACCGCCGCCAGCCAAGCGAAAGTTAAATGATTATTTTACTAAAAGTGCCGACGATAGCCTCGATGATGTTTTGGCAAGAATGATTGCATTAGATGGATTTCCATTCAGTATATTCATAACTTCAGATGATTCGAGAAAATTTGTCTTTGCAAAATACACGGATTTACCAAAGTCAGCCGTCACCCTTCAAAAACGTGTCATGAATTACAGTGAAAAAATCAGAAAGCAAGTAACTGCAGAACTGAAACATTTGAAAAGTGCAGGTGAAAGATTAAGTCTTTCTTTCGACAAGTGGACTTCAACATCCAATAAACCATACATGGCTGTCAAAGTTCAAACATATAAAAAAAATTTGGAATTTAGGACTTGTTCCTATTTATGGAAGTATGAAAGTATGGCTGAAAATTGTCTTCGTATATTGAAAGAGCGTCTAAGTATATTTGATATTTCCCTGGATATTGGCTTTATGAAAAACATAATTATTTGCAAGACAGCTCTACCTCAGATGATACTATAAATAAACCACCCGTGGCTGTTGATCATATGGACGACATCCATGATGATGAACATTTAGAAGACTTAGACAGTCCAGAATCAGACTTAATCTTAATGTCACAAAATGACCTTGCACTATAACACATACCAGAGTTAACACACGATGAAAACATTAATGAGCTGATAAAGAAAATCCGCAAAGTTGTAGAGTGTATTTCAAAAGATCACCATTGAAAAATGAAACAGTACTTCAAAAATAAATGAAAATTGAACATGGAAAAGAGCTGTCATTTCTTTTGGACTGTAAAACCAGGTGGAATAGTCTTTTAACAATGCTGGAAAGATTTTATCTTTTAAAAACCTTCATTCAAAAAGCTCTTATAGATCTCAATCATCCAATTCGTTTGGAAGAAGTTGATTTTGAATTGGTAAATAAAATTGTTGATGTGCTGACACCAATTAAATTGACAGTAGAAGCAATCTGTCGGCGAGATGCTAATTTATGCACAGCTGATTCCGCTTTGAAATTTCTTATAAAACAGTCTAGCAGAATCATTTTTTGGCAAGTGCTGACACTTGCCAAAATATGAAAACATCCTTAGTGGAACGTATGAAGCAACGACGAAGTGATGATTTGACTGGTGTGTTGAATTAATTACAAAATCCATGAAAAGATGATGAAAATCAGTTATTATCGGATTTGGAATGGCATGACTTATTTCCAGTTTCTACACAGGCTTTAGTTTGGAAGCAAATAAAGTGTATTGTTAAAAAACTTAAAAGTCGAGATGACACGGAAGAAGAAGAAGGAAGATCAGGATCACAAACAGATGATGAGTTAAGGCCACAAACCTCCCAATCCCAACCCCAATTGACACTAAAGGAAAAGTTATAGCTAGAAATTGATAAGAGTATGAAATCCCCAGATCGTGAAGTACAAATACAAAATTAATCGGGGTTGGCAAAATATAGTATTAGACGTGAAATAAGCCTGTTTGAAAATGGAGGAATTAGTGGATATCACTTAGAAACAGCATATAAGTATCTATTATCTATTCCTCCAACCAGTGTAAAACGGTAAAACCTAAACGAGCGTTTTCAGCTGCTGCTTATGTTGGTAATAAACGAAGCAGGCTTGGAAGTCAAACCTTGGATGCATTGATATTTCTACGATTGTATTTTCAAAACTCGAAATATTTTTTTTTGTCTTTTTATTTATTATAAAGTATAGTATCTTTTTGTCATTTTTTCTTTTCTTACTATACTGTGATATGTGTAGTGTACCAAAATTAAAAATATATATTTTAAGAAATTACTCGTTTTTTAGAGTTCAGTTGCCGAATGGCAAAAAACGGATCCCTTATAGTTTCGTCATGTCTGTCCGTCTGTCTGTCTGTCTGTCTGTCTGTCTGTCTGTCCGTCCGTCCGTATGTCACAGCTATTTTATTCCAAAACTATTAAGACTATACATGTGAAACTTGGTAAGTAGATGTATTCTATGAAACGCTTTCCGATATTGAGAAAAAAATTAAAAATCATTTAAAATAAAGGAACATACTACTACCCCATACATGGAACTAAAACTGAAAATATTTTTTTTTTTTCATGAAACCTATGCGTGTGTGGTATTTATAGACAGGTCTTTAAAAATGACATGGGGGTTTCTGAAACCACTTTTTCATAAAGTCAATCGTTTAAAAGATATAAGCTCTCCGCGTCACTGCGTAATATTGTTCGTTGTATTTCACCAAAATTGCGGTATACTATTTACAACTCCCTAGTAAAGCCACATCTACTTAATTTAATCGAAATTTGGGGCAGTGCTGCTAAAACAAAATTATCAGAACTTCAAACTACCCAAAATAAAATCATAAAAATAATATTCAACTACCCATATCTAACATCTACCAGCAAAATTTATCAAGACACAAAAATAATGAACATAAAACAACTTTATATTTACAACACATGCATTTTCATCAGAAATATTCTTAACAAAAGCATTCACTCAAACACAACACTCACTCAATATAAACAAGTTAGTCAACGCAGTACACGGCGAGCAAGCTTGCTAGTTTTACCAAAAACAAGAACTAACTATGGCAAAAAAATGCTAACTTTTGAAGGAGCACAGCTTTATAACAAATTACCGTCCTGTATAAGAAATGTACACTCTTACAATGCATTCAAAACTCAACTTAGCCAGCACATCATTGCGGATCAATCACTTCTGGAGAAATGAATGCATTGGATGGGTAACTACTGTATTGTAATACTGATAACGAACATATTGTAATCTTTACTTTTAGCATTGTTCTCAAGTAAGTGACTTATGTCTTTATTGGGAATAAAGTTTCTTTAAACCGAAGCTTCCAAAGTGGTCAAATGTGTATCCCTCCCTCTAACTTCTATAATAGTGGAGTGAAAAATCTAAAAAAATATGTATCTGTAGATCTTAATGTAAACTTTCAACCAAAATTGGTTTGAATGATATCGAGTTAACAGTTTTTGAGATACGGCATATTTTCTAAAACCGCAAATATAACTTTGTAATTGATACAAACACTATGAAAAACAAAGTTATCTAGTTGTAAAAAATGTAAATAAGCTAGTTTTAAGAAATTTGTAAGGTTTTTTTCGTCAAATAAATATACATATTATATTATATTATTATAGTTACACACGGAACCCTTCATGCGCGAGTCTGACTCGCACTTGGCCATTTTTTTACATTTGAGACCAATTAGAAACCACATAGTCTAATCCGGGGATAGCCCCAGTTTCCCAGGATTCAGCATCAAGAATCACGTAATCCCGGGATTGAAAAACATGCTCGGGATTGTATTCTCTAGTTGCAACTAAGAAAGGATTTCTATCGAAATTCTATTTTAGTTGCCAAATGTGTCGAAAAAAATAGAATTAATAAATTGTAAAGAACCAGATAGATAGCCCTACAGACCTCAATCTGAACGATAATTCTGTAAGCAGTTTTATGTCGATAGGAGCCGGGTTTTCTGGTTTAGAACAAGTTTCAGCTTCCTTTGACATTCCCTCTATGTCTGACAAATTATACGCCAAGTGCCATAACAAGGTCTGTCTACTACGGGAATTAGCTAAAGAAAAATTGGCCAAGTGCGAGTCAGACTTGCCCATGAAGGGTTCCGTAGTAACTATAATAATATAATATGTATAACTACTACAACTACTAGTCTGTCTGTCTGTCCATCCGTCCGTCCGTATGTTACAGCCATTTTATTCCGAAACTATTAGGACTATACATATAAAACTTGGTAGATTGATGTATTCTGTGAACCGCTTTCCGATTTTAAGAAAAAATTAAAATATATTTAAATTAAATTAAAAATATTTTCAGTTTTAGTTCCACGTATGGGCTCCCCATACGTGGAACTAAAACTGAAAATATTTTTTTTTTCATGAAACCTATGCATGTGTGGTATCTATATACAGGTCTTTAAAATGAGATTGAGGTTTCTAAAACCACTTTTTCATAAAATTAATCGTTTAAAAGATATACGCTTCCAAAGTGGTAAAATGTGTGCCCCCCTCTAATTTCTATAATGGAGTGAAAAATATAAATATATATATATATATATATATACAACGTGTAACGGAAACCCCATATCTAACCAAAAGGGCTGAAGACAACATTTGGTATGGAGTCTCTATGCTCAGTTTCAGCACAAAATAACTGACTTAAAGAATTGATACCAAATTATTGGTTTCACATATTTTTTGAATACCAATCATAACAAACGTGTCACAGCACTACGAGGGTCAATAACTTTCCACGTCACTTGCCAATAACACGATAATTCTTTTCGTTCTTCTTAATTTGAAAAATTCGGTCTCTGGTATCAGTGTACTGGAATTTGTAATAAGTTCTACACATGTAGACTTAGGATTACAAAACCCTTGCCTTACATATTATATTATATTATTATAGTTACTACGGAACCCTTCATGGGCGAGTCTGACTCGCACTTGGCCAATTTTTGTAAAATGTTATAATAAGCAATATAACATTAGATTTATAGATTTCTTTTATTTTTTTTTTTCTTTTAAATTAAGTTACACTTGATACATATATTGTTATGAAATAAATTACGCTTATATTTTCTGCGAAGTAAGTTCGCTAGACAGCATTAATGAAAAAATGTTTTTTTGGTATGGCCCCACGTATATATAATAAAGTACCGAATGTTATTAAAAATATGACAGTACATCAGAATTTAAACGAGCACTAAATGAAATTTTAATAAACAAAACTTATTTCAGTCTGGTTTTATTATGACATTACACAATTATATTTTTTTTTTATTTCATACTGGTTTTATTATTCAAATAAGTACTGCACACCCATCTACCCTAACTTGCTACTTACCCAGTTTCGAAGCGTCAATAGCCTAATGGATAAGGTGTCGGACTTGTGATCGAGAGGTCGCAGGTTCAAACCCCACCCATTACACTATTGCAGTGAACCCACTCCAGACACAAGCATATTTAGCTTAGTTGGAGGGGTTAACAAGATTGCTAGTAATGCGAAATGTACCCACATTGCTAGTATTCTTTAAAAAAAAATCTGAGGAGTTTAATATATAAAATCAAAGTTTTATTGCAATAGGATGAATAGTGAGGGAACGGATAATGTATTACTACAGTAAAAACAAATGTTAATTTTTATATAATAGGTATAATTTATTAAATTTATTTTTGTGATTTATTTACGTACCTACTTGCTTCATTTAGATCCATCCAGCCGTTTGAGCGTGAAGAAGTAACAAACATGCAAACAGACACATTCATTCACAAACTTACGCCTTTATAATATTAGTGTGATAAATAAAACCATCTAAATAATTAATATTCGTTTTTCAAGTTTATTCAACATAACGACAAAAAATTAAAAAATGCATAGTTGGCAAACTTCGTCGTGCAACGGCAAGCGGGCCTCGAGCGAACTTGTCATTGTGTGTGTGACAACGCACACGACTAGCCCGCTGCAGTAAATACCTATTTTCCGCGCGTCTCGTAGGCTCGACACCCTCTTAAGTCAAGAGTGAATAAGTTACTACTTGTCAAGCGTGCTTCATCTTCGACCTTTATTGCTTACCATCAAACGAGAGCCTATCAATAATAAAAAAGACTAGAACCCGAAAACAAAATAGTTGGGAAATTGCTGGCGGACCGTATATGAGACGAGTATCCGATAAAATGATTTATAAACCCGCAATAAAATTATGGAAACGGTCGACTGACATTTCTACATTATGATTAAAACTCGGCACACAATACAAGTACCCATAAATCAACAGAAGACCTTTTAACTCATTCAAATAAACTCAATTGAGAATTACTTGGCTGACTAACAGCCAGTGAGTAACAATTTTACCAACTTACCACATCACTGCACCGTTGGAATAAAACCTTTATTGTTTCTGAAATAAGGGTGGGATGGAATGAAGAGGTGATTTGGTAGGATGTATCCACGGATTAAGTCGCTGAATTGCTGAAGGAATTCGGTGAAATGGAAAGTATTAGATTATACACGAATCAATAAGAGCGCAGTTTGCTCACTGGTTTCACAGTTAGGCAGGTTTCAAGCTCGAGTTAACAGCACCCCGTGATTAGGTGCCATTTCCAGCAATGTGGGTCTTTGTAAGCGTTTTTAAGTGCATGTATAGATATTTATGTATGTGTGCGTGTGAGGGCTGTGGGTCGCCCCTGTTACGCACATTCTATCAGGTAAATATGTATCGGTGAGTCTACCGATGAGAACAAAGGTTCTAGGATGTAGGAGATTTGAGGACACGTATTTCTTGAGTTGCTTTGCACCTGGTCCTTTGAGTAACAGCCTACTTTTTGACGTGACAACGTCTTATAATTCGATGAAGCTGGCTGCACGCACGAAAATACATGACTCATGCGGCGTTACCTCGCTCTGAGGCGTTCCAAAGCAAATCAAATTGGATCTACAAGTTGACATTTATGTATGACTCTACGAGTCAAGTACCAGGCTATCATAAAACGGTAAGAGATGACGTCACTGTGTAGGGATTCTTCCATTGTCATGAGAAGTGCAGTAATAGTGATGTAAAATTAAAATTTTCTTTTGAAAAATGCAACCATTCCATCAGTATTTTCTTATGACGTTGTCACGTTCAACTATCGTCAGTAAACCGACTTTACAGACAACCGATTGTTATCTAGTTTAAAAAGTATTATTTTATACTTCTTATAAAACAAATAACATACTGTTGGGACAAAGACCTTATCGCTATGAGGGAATGGGCCATAATTCAATACACGGGCCCAGTGCACGACTTCGGATTTTTCAATCTTAGGACAAGTTTAATCACGAAAAATATTTTCATTAGGAATTCAGGTGAAGGAAAACTCTTCACCTGAATTCCTAATAAAAATTCAACAAAAGACATAGATAATTAAAACGGATTTCTCGTAGTATTGACTTCTTTATTTATTTAAACACAATTTTTCATCTTATGTAAACTATTGACATTATCTATACTAATATTAAAACCAGGTAAAATTTGGTTGTACTACGAGACAAACAGCGTCGCGCCATCTTTACATGGTGGACATCCCGACATCCCACCCATACGCACAAAACGTTTTGGGAATAGTTTCCTTGTGCGTACAGCTAAGGAGTGGAATTCTCTGCTGGAGTCTGCGTTTCCTGATAGCTATAACCTGGGAGTCTTTAAGTCAAGAATGAATAGGTTGCTTCTAGGTAAGCGTGCTTCATCTTCGATCACATCATCGCTTACCATCAGGTGAGATGGTGGTCAAACGCAAGCCCATCAATATTAACAAAAAAATAAATTAAAAAATCTCTAGAAGGACTATACCGACTTTAGTGGAACTTTTAGTGGAAGGTAGAGAATATTATAGGGCAATATATAGGCTCGCGATATTGCGATCTTTTACAGACAACCTTTCTATAATGGTTATAACACACGACCGTCTCCAAATATTAAGCTGTCTTGCCGCAAAATGTTATTAAAATAGTTTCGATAACTCAACCATATAATCCTTGCGTAAATCCTACACTTCCAGTCAGACGATTTTTTCATTACGAAGACTTTTGTAATTACTAATGATAGGCTCAATCAATATCCAGGTTAAGATCATACCCGCATTTATTAATTAATTGTTTTCCTAAAATAAATAAATAATTGTTCTTCGCCTTACTCATGTAATATCAATTCAAAATTATCTGCATATTTATGAGGCTTCAAAAACTACTCATAAAAGATGCACACGCCGAACAATCATACTTAAAATAATAAAACTTAGTGAAGGCAAATAGAACACAGTACCACAGAACTGAATTCGGAACGTTACCCCTAAATGATTGTGAAAACAAATTTAATAAACGCATTTTACTCCGACTTCCACCGAAATGCAACAAAGAAAGTCTGACTTTGTTAAATCCTGTTTTAAAACGGCGTTATGTAAGTTATAAGCTGATAGCGATTACTTTTCTAATTAAGTTGTGTGCGGTTTCTTTTCTAATGGGATATAATTAAATATCAGTACATGGTCTAACATATAACCTAATAACAGGCCCGCATACAATCGCAATGGTAGAATTTAACGATAGAACTATGACTTGAGAAATAAATAAAAAATAAACAAATAAAAACCAATCCAAGTCACCGTAAGCAGCACACATTCACGAATATAACTCAAAAATCAGGTTACTTTATTGTTTATATAGCCTTATGTTTGACAACCATCTCACCTTACGGTAAGTGATGATATGGTTGAAGATGGAGCACGCTTACCTAGAAGTAACCTATTCACTCTTGACTTAAAGAACCCCAGGTTATAGCTATCAGGAAACACAGACTCCGGCTGAGAATTCCACAAACGTTTTGTGAGGGTGTATTCCTTTTGTCCCCGTAGTCCGTGTCCCCGTTAAAGGGGACAAAGGGAATTTAATAAAATAATTAAAATTACTTCCCGTTGTCCCCGTACGCTGTCCCTGTTAATTTCTTGTAATATATGCTTTTCAAAGTATGCCCGTTGTCCCCGTTGAGTTAAAATTAGAAGTGAGAGTGCCTTAATAGAGATAATATTGTACCTATACAAATGAAATGGAACTAAGGACTACATATAAAAAGAAAAAACCACATAATATCTAAGCAATAGCTACACATGTGATTGCGACACAAGTATTTATAATTTACGAATGTATTAAAAATAATAATGAAATAAATGATAACATATAGATGTTGATTATTACCAATTCTGTAATCTAAATAAATGTGATATTATTAATAAGTATAACATCAAAGTTCTGTTTGTAGTCAATTTTATTATAATTTATTTTTTTTTAGCTTTAAGTTCAATCCTATTTTTGTTTTTATTATCTAAATTGTTTTTATGCAATGTTAATTCTGTGACGTTATAGTTAAATAGGTATATTAATGGGGTATGTTTTTGTAAGTATAACATTTAAATACTTTGTGTTTCATTCCACCCTTTCATTTAAAACTAAATCAAAATAAATAAGGTATTTAGTAATAGATAAAAATTTAAAGGGGACAACGATACGTGAAATCTTAACTGTCCGTTGTCCCCGTTGGTAACGGGGACAACGGGAAGTAATTTTAATTTTTATGCAATGTTAATTCTGTGACGTTATAGTTAAATAGGTATATTAATGGGTATGTTTTGTAAGTATAACATTTAAATACTTTGTGTTTCATTCCACCCTTTCATTTAAAACTAAATCAAAATAAATAAGGTATTTAGTAAATAGATAAAAATTTAAAGGGGACAATGATACGTGAAATCTTAACTGTCCGTTGTCCCCGTTGGTAACGGGGACAACGGGAAGTAATTTTAATTATTTTATTAAATTCCCTTTGTCCCCTTTAACGGGGACACGGACTACGGGGACAACGGGAATACACCTTTGTGAGTATGGGTGGGATGTCCACCATGTAACGATAGCGCTGTTCGTCTTTTAGTCCAATGATGGACTACAAGAACGGAGATAAGATGATATCTCAACGACAGCATCTGATCCCCACTTGCCCCGCAGACAGGCAGACGAAGGAATCTTTCAGTGTGCCTTGAATTCCCTCGCACACTTGCGCTGGGGAAGCACTTTAGTATTCTTCAACGCAGCCCTCTACTGGTGCCAGCTCACCTTTGCGGGCCCCGTCTGGTCTAGTAGGGCGAGTGAAAGTTTAGTGAAGCCTGGCGTAGTATTCCCTAACCACCAGCTCTTAAATAAAAAAGTATCGTATTGTGTTTATCCAAAAATCTATCTATACAGCTATTCGAACTCCTTAAAGTTCGAGCTTGAGCTTCGGTATAACTGACAAAAGCTTGAACTGTTTGGATGGGCCTGCTCAAAGCTGTGTAAATCTGTCCTCTACAACGTGTAACGGAAACCCCATAACTATCCAAAAGGGCTGAAGACACACAGAAGAGGCACAGTTTCAGCACAAAATAACTGACTCAAAGAATTGATACCAAATTATTGGTTTCATATATTTCTTGAATACCAATCATAACAAACGTGTCACAGCACTACGAGGGTCAATAACTTTCCACGTCACTTGCCAATAACACGATAATTCTTTTCGTTCTTCTTAATTTGAAAAATTCGGTCTCTGGTATTGTGTATTGGAATTTGTAATAAGTTCTACACACGTAGACTTAGGATTAGAAAACCCTCCCTTGCCATATCGTTTGTTATCATCCAAAGAAGCCATGCACTTGGTATGTATATACACTTTAAATTACACGTTGTATAAAGAACCACAAATGTAAACCTATATACATAGTTCTCATATGATTCGATCACTACAGATTGTGTGGACATCAAAAGAGACATCGACCTCTGAGTTTGTTTCGGTGTTTCTTCTCAGAATAGGAAGGAGAATTAGGAAACACTGGCCACATCTAGTTATAAATAAAATGAAAGTGACTGTTTCGTTACTTAATAACTGTGTTTTCACGATACTAAAGCACAAACATTTATTTTTTATTTTTATCTATACGTATGAGAATTGGAATGGGACTTTCACTAGAACATAGTGGTTAGGGTAAGGTATTTTTTATCTTCCCTCGTAAACTAAGTCACAAGCCTAGCTGGTTTATAATAAGTAATGTTTTTAAAATGATGAATAATATGAACGAACTACACAAAGATATAAGGTAGCTAATACCAAGCCTCTCCTGTAATTTTAAAGATTTAGGCCGTGATTATTAAATATGTTGGGAAGATATTAAGTAAAATCAACATCAAAACGCTCCTGTTTTCCCCAATAATTGGTAGACACAGCAAAACAACAGAAGTTTCTAGAAATGAAATAGATAATCAACTCGTAAATAATCCTCCAGACCATTTTTTCCCGTAATCAATAAACTAAAATAAAATAAGCCGGTACGGCAACTGGTTCAGCTATCAGAACTAACAGCTTTCCGTGCGTTACGACCTAAACTTACATGTACATCAATATCTGTACTAATATTATCAGGAAAATTTGTTTGTATGTAAGGGGGTAAACTCTGAACTAATACTCCAATTCTAAAAAAATCTCATTTGTATTGAGATGCATTATAGTTTACTACACTAAAATATATTAGTTTAAGTTAGTTTATTTTAATTTTTATTTGTCATTTAACAATGTTTTTATGCTTATGTCGTTTATCTAAAGTGGTTTTTACACTATATCAGTGTATATTTTACATGATATCTAGCTTACATCCAGTGTGTATAATTGTTGGAAAACTAATTTATATATTAGATCTCCAATAAAAGAAATACACAAAAAATATAAATGCGAATAATAAAGAAATAAATGTGACAAGCAGGTGGAACCCAATTGAACATAATATTTTTTTTAATGGGATGGGTTCGTCTGCTTGTCACATTTTAAAATAAAAATGTGCTTGTTTCTTGCATTTCAGTTGAGCAGTCGGGTTTTTTAGACTTTTTAAATAACGTTTTTTTTTTTCAGCCTTTAGAAAAAATTTTTTAGTTTTCCCGGTCGTGGCACATTGGCACCCCACCGGATTCAGAAAGTGAAAGTTAAATTTATATATGTATTATATTTTAAAACTAAGAAACCTAAAAAATATATCATGTTTGTTGTTAGTGTAATACTAGCAATAATAAACATGATATACTTTTTTAAATCCTTGTTTAACAGCCCTTTAATTTGATACCCATATTGTAGTATTCGAAAAAAAAATTTTTTTTTTCACGATGTACATATAATGGCTTCGCTCGCACAGCCGCCATATTTGATTTTTTCAAATGTCACCTAAGAACACTTTGGCTACTAAGACGAATCTAACGATACCTCAATTATGTGAATCCGTTTAGCGGTTCTGGAGATATAAGGTAATAAATAATATTACATACATACATACAAGATACGCGCGAAAAACAAACAGACGGTAATAAAGAACTTTAATAAAAACAAAAGCTCGCACGACTATAGCTGCAGCAGCTCTCTCGAAAACATGAAATATTTTTTGCATGAAATTAAAAAGCTGATATAATAAATGATCACAACGATACAGAGAAACCTGACAATAATATGTACTTTACAATCGTTGGAAATGTGGTAAATGTTTCGATATCAAAATGATATTGTGTTACGCATTAATTCATACAATAAGTTATTTTGCTGTGGTTTGATTGATAATATTTAAAACGTATATGTTGTTTACTGGTGTTTCAATTACTGGGCAGGTAAGGTTTTAACAAAATAATTTAAATATTAAAGTAGTTATAAGTGGACTTCATTTGCTTACGGCAATAAAACAACTGTAATACTCTTATGCATAGTTCTGTCGAGTATCGATATATAGTTATATACCTGCTTAAATATGTATATTTTGTTAATTTAACTTTTTCAGTTATTTAAAAAAAAAAAAACATTTATACGAACACACATACAATAATCCATACTGTCTGTCTGTATGTTACCTTTTCACGCCTAAACCGCTAAACCGATTTAGATGAAATTTGGCATGGGAATAGTTTAGGACCCTGGAAAGGACATAGAATAGTTTTTATCCCGAAATTCCCACGGGATCGGGAATTACGCGAGACAAACCTCACACGTGAGCGAAGTCGCGGGCAAAATCTAGTTTGTTATATCGATGGGTCCTATGTATATGGGCCAAACTAACAATTTGGCCATTTTGACTTTTTTATGGTAAACGCATCTTATCGATATAAAGAATTATATGAGCTATTAAAAAAAAAAGATTTCTGCATAGAAACACGATTTTTTATTGCAGTATAATGGCGTATGTGACATGAATTTAAACGTACAAGGTCCTAATAGTAGTTAGAGACTTATACGCGGGGAGTTGCCGCGCGTTTATTTATTGTTTGGACCAATCAGCTGATTTGACAATACATCCCAACTAGCACAAATGGGCTGCATTAGGGCTTTAGAGCGTATCCGATTATTACTTATGGTAATAGACGTAAGCGCTAGAGCGTCTACTACAGACTTAAAGCAGCCGCTTTAGCGCTATTTGGGCGCCATTTTATGCAACCTAAAGTTCCATTTAACCTGCACAACGGTTGCATAAAGGTTCCTTAATAGCTATAACGATTTATTAACGCTATACTAAAGCTCTCATAGCGCTACTTTTGAATGATTTTGAACTACTTTGAACGAATGAATTGATTATAGTTCTTTATTCTATATCTTCAGTTGACATTATTTGTAATATTTTGGTAAAGTGTTTTCGTCGCCATCATGAAAATAAAACAAAAAGAAGTAAAAGTTTGTATTCTGTATTAGCAAGATATATAAAGATACTTAAAACGCTGTCCAGTTTACTGTAGATATATAAGATAATTTTCGGGTAATTTTAAGGCGCTTTTATGATATTTAAAAAAATAACAAAAGATATGTGATATTTTTTATTTGTTATACAGAATACATTTTATTTCCGTATTTTTACGTGTCGATAACTTACTATTTGCAAGTGGCCGATTGTTTACCGGTACATTTAATGCACATTTAACTGAAAAACCAATGTATATCAACTCAATTTTGCAAGTGAATTATAAGTTTTCTTAAAAAATCATGGCGTCATTGTAATGTAGTCATAACCTGCAGTTTGAGCTCTAATAACTCCCATTTGAGAATCATAGCGCTAATTTTCACCCTTCTAACGCTTCCAGTGATTTTTGTTACCCTAGTGCAACTCACAGCCACAAAAAGCTCCTATTTTCTTGTTTTTGAGGTTATAAGATGTAGTTACGTACTTATTCGTTTAGCATCCATTTTTATTGTTTAGTGTTTAGTGTTTTTAAATGTTTTATAATAGTTACAAAAGCGGCTGTAAAATGGCGAATGGATTGAGCCTGCAAGGAATGACTATTGCTACTAAAGGCCTTAGTTACAATGATGATTTTTTTGTAAATATAGTATGCATAAGAGTTTCTATTATTTCTATAATGGAACTTCTAGTAGTATAATAGTAGTTACTATAACTATAACCTATAAAAGTTACAATGGAAACCACTGTACAGCTGTGAGTGGCAGAATGACCTTCGTAACTCTCATATAAAGGTGTAAGTGGTAAATGAGTTCTACCGTGGACTACTGTGAAGGCTAGGGTGGTATTTGATTCAGCTTATAGCACCTTAAGTAACTTTTATAGCTATAGACGTTTACGGATGCAGATATGCAACTTTGAACTGCTTTTTGAACCCTTAAAGCGCTATTCTACAGCCGAAAGTAACAAAATAGGCTGCAATTTCCACTAATGTGCTCGTTGGGATTGAACGGAGCAACGACCGCACTGTGATGAATACAAATTGTAATTGTTGTGTTTTTGGGTTACAATTTAGTTTAATAAGTAAAAGATGACATCCAATTATCTCGCTAAGTAGTCTAGAAGTCGGAATTTAGTGAAAGAAAAAATATTATCCCACCTGCATATCACAGTTATTATGAAAATTTAGTAGCATCTAATGACATTGCGTCAATTAATGAAAGCGATAATGAAGAAAATTAATGAAGACTTTTTAAGAATTAACACGGGGAAGCACTTGCTGTTTCCCTTGGCATCTCCAAGGCTTTTGACAGGGTCTGGCACGATAGCCTCATTGCTAAGCTTCCTTCTTTCGGTTTACCCACTCAACTTTGCGTTTTGATTGAAGACTTCCCGAGAGATCGGTCCATTCGAGTGGTCATTGATGACTGCTGAATTGCCAATTGCCAATTGGCTATTAATGTCCTCAGGGGCCGACCCCTGACTTCTCTCAGCACAGTTTCTGAGAGATATGTGTCCAGCGTGCGTGCTGGTGGGTCAGATCCAGTCTCTCCATGAGGACATGGTTAGGCGCTTGAACTTGTCCTTGAAGGCTGTCTCCGAATGGGGTGATGCCAACTTGGTCCAGTTTAATTAATACAACTAATACCCAGGCTTGTCTCTTCTCCTCAAAAAGGAGCCAATTCGAACCGGCTCCCACTTTCTGTGATGTAATCGTGCCGATAACCGATCATATTGAGCTTCTTGGGGTTATACTAACTTCCACCCTCAATTTTGGTCCATTTATCGAGGCTAAGGCTCAACCAGCCTCAAAAAAGTTGGGAATCTTAGCAAAGGTGAGATGGTACTTCACACCGGAACAGTTGCTCAATCTGTATCAAGCCCAAGTTCGGTCGTGTATGGAGCTACTACTGCTCTCATATTTGGGATAGATCTGCCAAATACAATTTGGACGCGCTTGAGTCTATTGAGAAACGGGCCAAGAGACTCATTGGCAACGATGCACTGGTCAAGTCAAAGCTCCAGAGCCTTGAACATCGACGACGAGTTGCAAGTCTATCGGTTTTCTATTGGTTACATTTCGGGGAGGGTGTGATGGAATTACACAATCGAATTCCGCCAAGCCCGTTCCATCATCGGACTATAAGACAAACGGTGATGCGCCATCGTTACATGGTCGACATTCCACCCATACGCACTAAACGTTTTGGGAATGCCTTCGTTGTGCGTACAGTTAAGGAGTGGAATTCCCTGCCGGAGTCTGTGTTTCCCGATAGCTATAGCTATCTTTAAGTCAAGAGTGAATAGGTTACTTTTAGGTAAGCGTGCTCTATCTTCGACCACATCATCACTTACCATCAGGTGAGATGGTGGTCAAACGCGAACCAATTACCAAAAAAAAAAATACTAATGTTGATTTTGTTGATTTTATTACTTAATTATACTACAGAGATTTTTTTTAGTTTATTTACACAAGATAGGTTTTTAATTTTGTTATTTTATTTTTTTGTAATTTTATTGAGAAAATAATAATGTGAAGTAGGTACATTATTTTGTTAATCAAACTAAGATCTTCAGTAAAAGTTTCGTTCTTACTTATTATTTTTTTGTTTTTTTTTTTCATAAGTGTAATTTTAAGGCTACTTTAATTTTTATTTCAATAAATGAATAAAACTATTGCGTGTTTTTTAATTATTGATATGATCTAACTGAAAACTGAGTTAGTAGGTAAGCCGATTTTAAAACGTATAAGTGTCAATGTGACATAAATGACTAAATATCTAAATAGCTTATATTCTAATTAATGAATTATTAACTACTTCAATTGTTACTTGATTTTATGAGTAAAAAATATAAAAATATATAACGTATGCTAATTAACGTAATACGCGTATAATGGCCAATATGACACATTGGCCCTTTTAAAGTGTTTTTAGAGAAAAATAATTTTAATAAAAACTAACGTAGAAGGACCAATGTGACGTAAAAAAAAACCGATATATGTATATATAAAATACTATAGTACAAATGAGGAGGATAGTTGTCTTAGCAAACAAGCAAAGATTCGTAAACTTCGGTTTTATCAATCTGAAGTTATAGTAAATAGAAACTTTGGAAGCCTCTCCTGTAAAGTTGTAATTTTGCACTTTGGCCCATATACATAGGACCCATCGATATGCGGGAAAGGAGCCGGGGCGACATGTAATGCAGTAGTCATTTGGCCAACCACTACAGCCAACCGTGTTGTCAAATGTGTCGAATTGGAATCTAATTAATGGTTGAGTTATACACTCGTTCACACTCTCACTCTCACCAACATCGTATGTTTGGCGCCCCAACAGTTTTGTATTTAAAATAACTATTATAATAAAATACAGCAATTAGTTTTGGGCTTACACATTTTCCAATTACAGACAATTGGGGGGAGCATGCCACGGAAAGACGTAAAGTATTTGGTATTTCCCTTTCCCTATGCCCACGCTGGCTCGCCAGATTATTTATAAACCTATTGCAATAGGGAGAGCGGCCAAGGAATCGGTAACGAGTTTAATGTTTAGTTCGTCTAATCTAGGATGCGAATTTCTTTAAACTTATTATGAACATACAAAATTTCATATAAGTTGGTCCTAAAAACCTTTCTACGAAATAGTTCCAACGCGCTCAAGATGCCCCGCAAGGCATCCCTTTTTCTACTACCCAATAAAAATACTTACCTGCAATCGCTTTCAACTTATAACTCAAAAGTCAACAAAAGTCCCTGAAGTTAGCACAAAGATTTAAAGTATTCATTATACGGGCTGCCGAGAGCTGATAGTTGTTCCTCGACCAGCGCGCCTCTGGTGACTACACACTGCTACTTAGTATAATCTTATTGAAATAAGAGGGGTAGAAAATATTAAACAACTTTAATTTTCAACGAGAAATGGAACTGTACTTATAGTGCATGATCTGGTCCACGTACTGATTCCTCCATCTCCCTTTCACTACCAGTCTACCAGACGTACTGCAGGGAACCATCCTCACTTGGTCAATATACCGTCTTGTCGTACTAAGCGCTTCTCCTTTATATTTATTGTGCGCACGGCCAAGGTTTGTCCCTCCTACATATGACCCGCCTGCCTTCAAAGCAACAGTGAACAGGCATCTTTTCGGCTCGCTCCTCCCATCGTGGATCTTTTCTATCACTTACCATCAGGCGAGATCGAGGTCAAGAGAGGGCACATTAATAATAAAAAAATACAAAAAGAAACACTCTGTCCCGACTTTCATAGCATCTTCGTCTAGGCACGCTCATTCAAGGTATAGCAACGTGCTTGCGCAAGTTATTTGATTTGTAACTTTCTACTAACATATATCCGAACGTATCACATATTAGAATACAGATTCTTTCTTGACCACGGTTTTTGAGTTGACCAATCATATTCCTTCCTTCCTATACAATTCCCACAAATGAGAGAGGAGATGTTCGCCGCACGCGCCGCTTATTGGCATTCAACGCCGGCCAATCACCGTACAGATGCTGTGGCAAGAAAAAAGGTATAACTACCTCCGCAATATTGTGTCTCGAAGTCTTCCAGAAGAAACTATCGTGAAGTTATCACCCCGCGCCTTGCTGAGATTAACTAAATACCGCTAATATATCTATATATCTAAAAACTATCAAATATTCGTGTTGGCCATACACGCGTGTGACAAAATAAAGACTAAGGTGAAAGTGCAGCAACTAAGAAGAAAGTTATTCAATCCACGTGCACCTCAAGATATCCAAGTAAGTCCCTCACAACCTTTCTTCATACCCTGGTCAGCTCATTACTGTGTGTAGTCAATAATTCACCGCTAAAAATTACACCCCGCTAAGGTCCTTCGAGAAAGTTCTAGTAATTCCCCCTTCTTACCCTACACCACAACGCTTGCCAAGGTCATTGTTCTGTGGAAAGGTGATCATCACAATATCCCTTGGCCAGATCAGTGTCAGATTTTCGGGTTTCTGACTACTCGTAACGTCTGTCAAAGATGTCCAAATGACAGCCGAGACCAACTACTTAACGTGTTTTCCAAGGCACGGAGGAATTCAGATAATGTTAAGATGTTCACCCAAATTTGGTGTGTCTATACGTACGATACGGTAGTGATCTGGGGGCACTGTGGTGCCCCCGCCAAGTCGAGCAAAAAAGCGGCACGGCCGGCCGTACCATCCTTTTCTCGAAGCAGTTCAGGCCATTTTCGACCTCCTTATAAAGTCGTTGTGGATAAAACTAGAAGCCTGAATTTTCAGTAACCAAGCAGGCATTGCATAAACACGGTATATTTCAAATTTCATTCAATTTGACCCAGTAGTTTAAGAATTGTAACGAGTCAAAAATTCTTAATTTTCTCACTCACTCACTCACTGACTGACTGATCATCAAAGTCTAAGGCACTTCTAGCAGACATAGAAGCCAGAAGGTCCCTACTTAAGGGACCTTCTGTCTTAAGTTGTTACGTAATTATCTAACCTAAGAACATCTTATAGTGACCATATCAATATTAAAAACCTTCAACGTTTTAAATAAATAGATTGACTTGGCAATCGCACTAAACAATCTAATTTATATAATTATGTATTACTTGTGAGATATATTGTGTTTTCATAGAGAATGAATAAATTAATAACCGACTTGGTATTACATGGATCTCACAACTTTTTACGGTAGAAGAACTGAGTTGCAAGACTTGGTTTTTTGACAAGTATTGTTTTATATGGGATTAATTTAATTACTCGTACTAAATCGTGCGGAGCTCCTCTCCCGTGGACTTTATCAAGATAAAAACATAACCCTCCTTTTTTTGCAGTGCAGTCGGATAAAATCGGCCTCCCTCAAGCTACTTCCATACCAAATTGCATCCAAATCCACCCAGTACTTCCGAAGATTAATGTACAAACAAACAAACTTGTTCGTTTTATAATATTAGTATAGATTAGTAGTTATTAGTATAGAAGATTGAATGAGCAGCCAATAATAATTATCCATGGTAGAGAGTCCTGCCGGGGTTGCGGCCCCGGAACTTAAGGGCAGCTGAAGGAACAGGGTGGGTTTTTGTCAGTAGAAGTCTGACACTCCCTTCCGCTCCACCCACAGTGGAAGAAATCATTAGATGATTTTCTCGACCGGAAAAAATAAATAAAAAAGATTGTAGGGTGTACTAATATTTTATCAATTGTACATAATATTAATGAGTATAATTATTATTGATAGCCGAATGGGGTAAGAAGTTATTTATTATTCACGTCGCTGAAAAATGCCGATTGATATCGACGGTTAAAAGGAAACAGGGTATAAGCTACAAAATAAGAAATGTTCAGGAGAGCTGTTCAAAGTTTAGAATTTTAGAAAAACTGATGTATTTTTTATTAAAACATCGTGAAAACTAAAACAGTTTTTAATTTTCCAATCGGGAAATATGACAAAATAAAAGATAATAAAACACAAGAAACAGTCGGCTTTGAAAACAATACCAGTCCAAAATGTCGCTTATAGTTATACCCTATTTCCTTTTAACCGTCGATATGAATAATTAATCAATATGTATTTAAGAGAAAGTTGCGGGATTATTTTGTTAACAAATAGTGGAAGCAGTTTTCATAACCCCCGTTTCTATAACTCTTTATTAATATATATATTTTTATTAATATATATATATATATTTTTATTTTTTTTTATTATTTATGTACACACAGTAAAATACATTAAGATAAGCATAATTATAATATTATAATATTTTTGGTATGTATTATGATAAATGTATACGTAAGTTTATTCTAGTTAGAAGTATATGTATATATACACTTGTAATAAAACTTTTACTTTGAAAATATTATCTACTTAGTTTATTTTTTTATGCACCTGCCATGTTATCTCTTCACCACCCAAGGTTGACTGGTAGAGAATGCCTATAAGTCCGCCTTTGTACATTTTGTGTTGCATAAAGTTTTAATAAATAAATAAATAAATAATTGAAGTAAGTCCTTTTGTATTTTTATGTCACCCAAAGCTTATCTATTATTACAAAAACCCCACTGTAAATTATGAAAGAGATAGCGTAACTCATTTTATGCAACAGCGCCCTTTAAACTTGGTATTTGACTTTTTATATCTTTGTACCTGAATACTTATCTTTATTATGAATGGATTTAGCGGCTACTTGATAAAATATAAGTACAACTGCACTCCTTGCTACACCAATACCTTTTAAACATAACGCTTCTTCTGATGCAATCGGGTACGGGGTTTCAGGAATGATATAACGAGATACTCGAGCCCTGAAACGCGAAGACAACTAAAGGAACATGGTGGGTTTCAGAAGTAGAAGTCTGACACTCTTTTCCGCTCCACCCAGATTGGTAGTACTCATTTGATAACTTCCCAACGAAAAATTTAAAGTCTCAGCCTTTTTTTCCTCGGCCATATTACGCTCCCCTGCATCGTGTGATGAGTCCCAAAAAAAACTTCAGTAAAACAAGACTGAAGAAAGAGCAGTGTTGCCCTGCCAATCCAAAATACTTTCGAAACCCACATTTGAGATATTTAACGATAAAGGTTTTTAATTTATTTAATTTGAAAGTGATACAGTATTTTAACTTTCCTTATCTTGCAGAATATACATAGTAATAAAAAGAATGTAAGTCAGGGGTGTTAAACAGACTTCAAGGAAGTAATATAAAGCTGTTAAGCAAAAACACTGTAAGTCGACTTACAGTATTTTAGATTCGCACGGCAGAGTGGTGGCCCAGTGATCACAGGCCCGACTTGTGAATTGCAAGTCGTGGGTTCGAGCCCCGTCAGGCACATTACTTTGTGTAATTTATTTCATCACCACTGCTCTAATCGGTAAAGGAAAACATCGTGAGGAAACCGGCATGTACCTACAGACGCCAGAACATGAAGCTACCCAAAACTGTCAAATTTTCCCAATCAACCTTGAACCTAATTTCTTTAGTTTTTAACATACATTTTTAACACTTTATAGACTTAAATAAAAACCCTAAACTACATATATACATCTAAAAATAAACTAAAATATGGCATCCAGAAATTCGTGCGCATCGCTGTCCACTAGTAATGTGCCCAAAAGACTGGCGGCATTGCCACGTTGTATGGCAATGCTTAACCTCTGTCCAAGGTAAAAGCCAGCCTTTGGGTCACGCGAAGTGTCAACTAGGCGTTTGGATAGATCTTTAAATAATCTGTGAGCACTCGGACCCCACGACCCCAAGGTTTCAACCCCAAACGGCTCGAAAATATAACTACCAACAAGGTTATTATATTTCCGTCGCTTGAGGTTCTCAGCAGCCGCAGCGGCAGCGCCAGCACAGCAAGACGAGCTAGGAAGATGGGATGGCGCAAGAGTATCGACACAAGTTGCGTCCCACACTAAAGGCCTACCCATCTTCCAAGGAAATAAAGACATGCCGTCCGGTCTTTTGCCATCGTCACGTGCCAGGCCATTGGGTTCTAATACAGCTGGAACGCCGACAGTGACAAGAGCTCGTCGGATAATGTCGTTAATATTCGCGTGCCGTGCTATGCGACCCGCACTGCGGCCGCATGAAAGGCCGTGGTGACCGAGGCTGTTGACAACTTCGCCGCAATGGCAGCGATGAGCAGAACAAGAGGGTTTAGGGTTTTTATTTAAGTCTATAAAGTGTTAAAAATGTATGTTAAAAACTAAAAGTATTTCTTTAACAATAAAGTTGAAAATTTATTAAAGTAATTTGACAGATTGTTGTAGCTTGATGCGCTGGCGTCTGTACTAGGACCAAAAGTTCGAAGACATGCGACTTCAACCAACACGCTTGGACCCGCGTGGTGCATTACGGCCCGTTCCCTCTAATAAAGAGGAGATCTGTGTCCCAGCTGTGAGGAACGTTATTGGCTGAATTATTATTATAAACTAGACTATTTTTAATTGTATTAACGAATCTCAACAGGTGAGATGGTGGTCAAACGCAAGCTTATCAACAATAAAATAATTGCCCAAGTGTGAATCAGACTCGCTCATGAAGGGTTCCCTAGTAGCTGCGTCAAATAACTTTGTTTAATCATAGTGTTTGTATGGATAACAAAGTTCAAACGATCCATATTTTCAAAAAACTGGTCAAAGAACACTACTTCTCCATCATCTCGTATTTTTTTATATTTTATTTATATATATTTTAACAGTATTAATAATACATATAAATATGTATTTTACCTCTATGTATGTTTATATTTGTTTATTGTATCTTTATATAGTGTTTGTATGAATACCAAAGTTATATTTGTTGTTTTAGAAAATATGCTATATCTTAAAAACTGCTGACCCGATCTCGTTCAAACTTTCTTTTCTTTGAAATTTCACATTAAGATCTACAGCATATATTTTTTTTTAAGATTTTACAACACACATTTTACAACTTTGGAAGCGTATATCTTTTAAACGATTGACTTTATGAAAATGTGGTTTTAGAAACTTCAATGTTATTTTTAAAGACCTGTCTATAGATACCACATACACATAGGTTTCATGAAAAAAAATATTTTCAGTTTCAGTTCCATGTATGGGGAGCCCCCCTTAATTTTAAATATTGTTTTATTTTTTTTTCTTAAAATCAGAAAGCGGTTCACAGAATACATCTACCCACCAAGTTTCACATGTACAGTCTTTATAGTTTCTGAAGAAAATGGCTGTGACATACGGATGGACGTACAGACAGACGGACATGACGAAACTATAAGGGTTCCGTTTTTTACCATTCGGCTACGGAACCCTAAAAACAAACTATAGGAACTTGAGGCTATGAAACGATCTTCAAGGTTATTCAGCGCATGCTGATTACAGTCCTTGAAAGAGTGCCGAAATCATCATTTCAAGATTTCTCCGGAACTCGGGAAGGACTAATAGCCATTTGTACCAGCTGTTATTAGTATATTGTTGGTTGGTGTTACGGGTACTCACGAGTTAGAATATCAGGCACCTGTCTTGCCAAAGGATTTCGTGTCATCCAGTTACTGGGTTGTGGAGTTCATATCGGCAGTCGCTTCAGTTAAAATCCTCGGCTGCATCCGGCTTGAAAGTTCAAAGTTCAGTAAAAAATTACCTTGAAAGTTCATTCTCAGCACATCGTCAAAAAGCGAACTGATGAATCTGTACGGTACTATACTGAGATACTGTGTAAACATACCACCCATCGCCCGACATCATATCGTGCTGTGACCAAATGCGAATCTTCCAATACTTCGGACAAATCGTTCGAAATGAACACTCCACCGAACGACTTGTTATACAGGGGCAGGTTGAAGGCAAGCGGTCACGTGGTCAATCACCTACGCGTTGGACAGATCATAACAAAGCTGCATTACACGTCCATAGTCCTAAGCTCCCGACGAGCTGAAGACAAAAGGAGGTGCACCGCGAGGGCTATTTTATAATAATAAAAATAATTTAGACTAATATTCATATTCTAACACTAACTACCTCCCTATGAGAAGGAATGGGCTGTCACGTCTTCGAATTTTCAACCGACGACAAAAAGAGGAGGTTATCAACCGACGACAAAAAGAGGAGGTTATCAATTCGACGCGTATATTTTTTTTTTATGTATGATCATCGATTACTCGAAGACGGCTGAACCGATTTGGAAAATTCTTTTTTTGATTGAAAGGGTATACTTCGAAATTGGTCTCATTTTCATAAACGTCAGGATCTGATGATGGGATCATGGAGAAATCGAGGAAACTCTTCAAATATTATATGCACAACTATAGCGTTTTGGGTATTTCTTATAGTACCTTGTGCAGTTGCTCTTGATAAGCACCATTTGAGGAAGTGGAACTGATGATGAAGACCCCAGATGGCCATCGAAACTACTCAATAATCAATAACACGGTAAAAACCAAAGTAATTACTTACAGTCTTCGAAATGTCACTCAACCAGCTGACTCTTTTTCTTTAGTAGCCCATTCGTGCTTGATGCCTGGCATTGTAACCTGTAGCTGCCCCAGACTTCAACGTACTCAAAGTATTAAATATCTCGGAGTGACAGTTGATGAGTGCATGTCCTTCTCTGCACACATAGACTTATTAACAAAAAGAATTAGAAAGCTAATTTTTGTCTTTAAGTCGCTTCGTTATGTCGCAGATTCTAAGGTTATCAGATCTACATACCTTGCCCTTTGCCAGTCCCTTTTAAGATATTGTGTCTGTGCTTGGGGTGGAGCACCAAAAAGTACTCTACTAAAATTAGAACGAGCTCAAAGAGCAGTGTTGAAAGTCAGTACTTTTCGGCCTGTTCTTTTCCCTACAGAAGAACTTTACAAAAATTGCAGAGTTCTTACGGTTAGGCAATTATTTGTATTACACACTGTTCTCCTACAACATCAAAAGACTACTTATGAAAAAATTACTAGAAGACGTAAGGACTAGGTTTGTCAACCCTTCCCATGTAAATTCGCATCAACAAAGAAATTTCCGTGCTATCAAGGTCCTCATCTCTACAATAGACTCAACAAAATTCTGAGCTTCTACTCACATACTAAAACAAAACTGAAATATGAATTGACCAATTGGCTACTCAACATTAATTATCATGACACAGAGCACTTATTATTGTCCCAATTCGGCTCGCGCTAATCAGACTAGTGTACGCTCACTTACAAGTGTACAGACACACGCACACACACTACAACACACAAACACACTTTCACTCACACACTACATACACAAACAACTCACGCATCCACATACACCTAGGTACGCACAATCCAAATGATAACATATTTAAATTAATCTAAATAATTTAATTAATAATTTAAATTAATCGTAATACAATATTTAATTCAATCTTTTTATCTTATTTTATTTGTTACTTTGTAAAATTTATTTAAATTTATGATGTGAAACCAAATATTTGTGCTTCTATAATTGTTATTGTATAAAACTAAGAGGTAAGAATTTAAGATCAATTTGGGGCCTAGCATCTTTAACACAAGTTGTTTTTAACAACTTAACAAGGGTGCTAGTGGTACCAAACTATTATTCTGTTCACAGTTTTGTTACATATTTTCTTATAAAAATATAGTGTATTGTATTGTAAGTGAATACCAATGTAATTCTTATAAGAAATAAACATCTTAAACATCTTAAGTATTTCGTGGATTGCGATTCGATTACTTGAATATGGATGTTAAGCACTTTATGCTCGTCACAATACATATGGTGATGTAGAGCTGATGGTGAAGTACCAGGAGAACTCATCAACAATTAACGACCCAGCATTGGGAAAAGCAATACTTTGTAAAAGGTTATAAGTAGTTGACATTTAGGCTCTTGTAACTAGATAAATTAGAAATAGACCAACTAAAAAGGGTGAAATAAAAACTTTTTACCAAAAAATTAAACCGACTCCCAAAAAACACTGCAAAGTGAAAAATAACTTTAATTTCGGAAGTCGGTGCCAAAAACGAAAATACAAAACTAAAGACACCGACTACCGAAATTAAAGTTATTTTTCACTTTGCAGTGTTTTTTGGGAGTCGGTTTAATTTTTTGGTAAAAAGTTTTTTTCGATCTAAGTACATTCCTTACGGTGTTTTCTTACACTGTTTTAGAGCAATGCAGCTGTGTTATTCTGTAAGACCTGATTCTAAACTTCGAATCTGATTCCGCTGTGAGTTTATTGATTGGCATTCTAAAAACTCGGTTGTTAATTCGAATTTACACTATTGCGACCCTTGCGAGCGTTTCAGCGAGTTGAACTAAAGATTTTGACAGATACAGTATGAGATGACGTGAGAAGTGGCATTTGGTAAGGTAATTCCTCCGTCACTTCGACGCTGTTCACAGAATGCAAAATCAAGGTCACTTTGAAACATAAGCGAAGTGACAGTGAATAGCTATGTGAGATGCGAGTTCTTGTTCGAATTTTACAGAATCGACGTACAGATGATATTATATTCAAAGAAAATGTATCATCGTCAACCACGACCATTCATTCTGTCAAGAATGCACGAATAAGGAGGAGGATATATCACCCAAACAGTGCAATACATGTACCCGCGACCCGCAGTTAATTCATTTATCATGTATGTACCAGTGAATATTTAAATTCTGGTACATTTAGGTACATATGTACCTATGCAAGTACACGTGTCTTTAAGTATTATGATTCTCTGGATTATAGAGATTAAACAATACTGCGTAGTATTTACTAAGTCCACATCAGCAGCTGATATGCAAAATATTTGGAAGATAAATCAGTCAACAAAACAATTGATTAGGTATTTACACATAATTTTGGGTCAGGCTATTGCGCCCACATTCCGGGGAGACCTCACATTAAAAAAAATGACATTCCAGCGAGCCCTCGGCCAGGACGCGGCCATTTTTATTTGTTTTCAAGACATATCAGTAAGTAATGTTGAGAACAAAAATGTTAAAGACATGTTTGTTCCATTAAATTAATACTCACTACGAAATACCTGAATCATTTAACAACGATACATAATCAATCATGTTATTAAACAATTTTTTTAAAGATAACTAGCAATGTGGGGAAAATTCCACATTACTAGCAATCTTGTCAACTAAGCTAAATATGCTTGTGTCTGGAGAGGGTTCACGTTCACGGCAATAGTGTAATGACTAATGGGTGGGGTTCGAACTCGAGACTTCTCGATCACAAGTTCGACACCTTATCCATTAAACTATTGACGCTATTTTAAAGATTCTTTAGAGGAGAACGAGAAAAATACTCCCAGGACAGTAGTAATCCTTTAAATAACCATCCTTTCCTTTAAGTTTTTTTTTAGGTTTCCTTCTAGTTAAGCGTGCTTTGTCTTCGACCCATCACTTACCATTAAGTAACTATGGCTGTCAAACGGGAGCCATAAAGTTGTCTAATGATTAGTCGGTGCGTGAGCTACACCGATCTTAAAAAGTAGTGGCTAAAATAAGATATTGTGTTCCGGGTTCCGCGCCTGCAATGAAAGACGGAATCCTTAGAGCATCACGTCCTTGTATGTCTATCCGTCAATACCCGTTTTCTCAGGTACACATAAAGATATCTTCAAAACCAATACTCCAAAGTCTATTCACTATGAAAAATAAACAATATAAATCTACGCGATTAAAAGATATGACTGATAATGACGCACTATTTGCGATAACACTAGCGAATTATAACTTATTGAGTAATTCCCGTAGACCTAGAATCATGAAATTTGGCAAAAAGCAATGTCTTTCAGGACATGTAAAGATAAAAATCTGAAAACCTTAAATATGCAGATAGTTCGGTAAGTACGATTGAACCACAATATGAAATTAATGACATAAAACCATACAACTTATCCATACTTCCATACTATACTATACTATACTAATATTATAAATGCGAAAATAACTCCGTCTGTCTGTTACCTTTTCACGCCAAAACCGCTGAACCGATTTAGATGAAATTTGGCATGGGAATAGTTTGGGATCCTAGAAAGAACATAGGGTAATTTTTATCCCGAAATACCCACTGGATCGGGACGGGCAGAAGCAAGTTATAAATAACAACAACGATAAGAGAAATATTCTAACCGCTCGTTTCAGTCAATTTAGTAATATAACATTTAAAACTTACAATGTTTATTTACTACAAACATTGTAACTTTTTAAAGTTATTTAATGTCCTCCATTTTATTATTATTTACAAACTGTATGTGTTTGTCTATTCTATTAAATATTTTCATCTACATTTAAAACAGCCTGACGAATAATTGTTAATTTGTAAGCTAGGTCGACCGTGATTTTTACAGTCACCTATAGCACTGAGAATCCTATTCTAGGCGACAGTATATTTACATTGTATTTTATTTTCTATTAAGAGCCATCCAGTAGTTCAAAATTCACCCATATACAGTACACATTATTTCTTATGCGTTATGGTATAAAAAATATCCTTTCCCGTGTAAATACGAGGATTACTATGCCGTCCGCGTAATGTTCGTAAAATGGGGTACAACTTTTTAGCTTCACGTTAATATATACATACTACGAACTAATAATTTCATTTGTATTTTTATCAGTGAGGTTTTTGGTGGAGGAAAGGACAGCATGCATCATTTCGCACCTAGTTTTGGCATCCAATGGCAAAATACCAATTCAACTTATGCTTTAGACAGCCATGTCTCTGGTCTAGGCATTGATACTGTTATGTAGGTAGCAATTGAAGCACCGTTATTGACGTACATATGGATTTATCATTGATTACACGGCTATCGTCAAATAAAACATTCATGCCGCATTTGTTTTTATATTGAAGATTAGATACTTACGTAATCATTATGACTTATCTTTTATATCCGGGTATTAAATACTTAATCACTATGACAAACTTTAATTGGTTCCCCTTTTCCGTACATCCACCCTTAAAATTACGAAGCACTTCTCAAATAAAACGAGAGTTTAATCTTTCATTGTGCGTACGGCTAAGGAGTGGAATCCCCTGCCGGAGTCTGTGTTTCCTGATCGCTATAACCTGGGAGTCTTTAAGTCAAGAGTGAATAGGTTACTTCTAGGCAAGCGTGCTCCATCTTCGACCACATCATCACTTACCATCAGGTAACATGTTGGTCAAAATTATTTTTTATAATAGTTTATAGTATAGTAAGAGTAAGAAGAAAGATATCAATTTACTTTGAATTCACATCAACTCTGCCCACCCCATTAGAGAATGCAGACGTGATGATTTTGAGGTACGAAGAAATCAATTTTCTAGCCCTATATTTACCGAGCCAACACTTATCTAAACTATGTCGTCCTGTATGTACAAACAAATTCAGTTTGAGACACGTACGTTGCAGAGAGAGAGGTATTAAATATAGAGCAGTCCTTCGGTTAAAAAGAGAGAGGATCGCGGTACCCTATCATAATGGTAATGGCCAAATTCATATAGGGTAACACGATCTTTTATCTCTTTCTAACCATTGGACGTTTCGACTTAAAGGCAGCCGTACCTATGTCTTCGCTACTAGAACTATAATTCATCTATGGTACGTTCTCTTTTGTTTTATTGGTGTGGCAACCCTAAATAATATTGAAGAAGGAAGAACACACTTAGTTATTATTGTGGGTAGTATGTTCTGTGGTTTTAATACCCACAAGTCAGTCGCCGACGTTGCTATTGGACGCTCAAACCTCGGTCACGTAATAATTATTGTTGTTTTACATGTAAGTGTGAATATTATTTTACTTGTAACATTATAAATCGAAATTTTATATGTTTAGACGTCAAATGGCTGATCAGATCTGTATGTATCCTATTTGGCACACCCGTAAGTCACACTCAATGCTATTTTTATTTAAACAAGTTTTTGATTTTATTTCTTGTATTTTTTGCGTGTTGGGTCAAAACTGGGTCAAATAAATTAATTTTCTTTCTTTCTTTAGTCTGGAAGAGCATGTAGGCTTATAAAAACCATGCGAACGAAATCACTAGTGTTATTATATTTGATGTAGATATTTTTAGCTTCTTATCACGTCTTCAACTGTGTGAATTTCAAAACCTATCCGAAGGAGACATAATCCCGACATTAAAGCGTAATTTGCATTATTTTAAAGTCTTTTATCATCCTAGTTTCATTCAAATTCGTAAAGACGTGAAGAAGTAACAAACAAACAGACTGGGTCACTATGGCATATTTTTAGTAGATAAGTATTGCGGTCTGGTCTGACCTCGGCCGTTGTTATTAATGAACCTAAATTACTTATTAATTACTAAATGCGTTCGATCTTTCCAGTCGCATAGTTGACACTGTGCGTCACCTTAGGACTGGATTTATCTGGAACAGAGGTTGGGCAGTGCCAATATAATATAATATAAATAATATGGTTTGCTGCCATTCTTTAAACCAAGTTACTAATACTAATAATATAGTGAGATTTTTTTCAATTGATATAAACGGTCCACTAACCCACACTGGCGGTCAGTGTGGGTTAGTGGACCGTTTATATCAATAGGCCGTAATTCCACCACGGAGGGCCAGTAACTTGCCCCCCCGTGGTAGAATTACGGCCCATTCTCCCATTGCAGTGGGAACGTTATAAGCAGGTTATGTAATCTATACTAATATTATAAAGCGGAAAAGTTTGTTTGTTTGTTTGTTTGCTTGAACGCGCTAATCTTCGAAAGTACTGGGTGGATTTGGATGCAATTTGGTATGGAAATAGCTTGAAGCTTGAGGAAGGTTATAGGCTACTTTATACGCGACTGCAAAAAAGGACAGTTATGTTTTTACCTTGATAGAATCCACGGGAGCGAAGCCCCGCGAGCGTACTAGTGTTTAATAAAATCTAAATTATCTTTAAAAATCGTTAGTACCTATGTAAATGTTGTTGAACAGGTTTTAAATTAATGCAGGTGACTGGGTTCGTACGATCCTGTTTCGTGTGTTTAATGTTTGTGACTGTCAGTGGAACATTTGTGCAGTGCGTTTATCAGAAATAGTTGGTTCGATTATTATATCTGGAGCTACAAAATTGAGTAAGTTAAATAATCGAATTTGTTTTTTTTTCTACACATATCGGCTTTCACAGTCAATACGAATAAACATGTTTCTCTCTTAATTGCAAACCCTGTCTCCTATAAAACAGTTTTTTTTTAAACTAGTAGTGGATATAAATGATCCGCTTCACTTATGATAAGTTCTCCAGTTGGATAAAAGATAAAATTATTGTTATTCCCTAACTCGTCCTAGTGACGTTTTACGTTACTTACAGTAGTATTTCGTGAATAATTATTGACATTAAATTTTATTAGTATTAGGATATAATAATGATATTATTTTTATTTAGTACCGTTACTTATTTATTTTTATATTAATTTACAATAATGTTAAAATCACATATTTCTACACAATATAAAATTATCATTAGAACTTAAATAATATGATAATAGAATAATATGATAAGGATATTTACCATATTGTGTATTATAAATACACAATATGGTAAATATCCCGTTTCGAGTTTCCGATATTTCGCCATGCAAGCATCAAGCGCCATGATCACGGATCATCCGTGACACATGGTGAATTCCGTTTTAAGTTCTAATGATACTGTTAAGTGACCATGTTAGCTTAAAAATATTAAAATTGTTTATGAAATAAATCAAACAATCAATTTTTTTATCGTGACCTAAACGTTACGACAGAAAGGTTTTTTTAGAATATTTTGTTTTTACCCGCCAAATATTATTCGCATATTGCGGCAATAAAAAACTGGTGTCAATTGTTTAAAGTATTTAAAATATTGTATAACAGCAGTTAAAGCAATTAGATCCCCACTAATAACAAATATTATGCGCTTAACGTATGATTACGCAAATTCCCAATTATCAGAAACCTTAATGAGAAGGCATAATCAGTCAAAGCCAAACCATCTAGCAATTAAATATAGCTGTTGATTAGAACTAGATTCGTGTGCGCTCATCCCTCAACATCCCTCCACTTCCCTCGTTAGCTGCTGTGATATTTCAAAGCAATTTCACCTTTGTGGGCGATCCACTTTGATCGCGACACGGATTGATTTAATTTTAGCTTCCTTGTAATTAAAATTGAGCAATTGAATTGTCTCATTCGAGCACTGTTGGCCAAAAATATTTGGACATTTTAAAATGTATTTCAAGCGTTTTATAACGTTTCCAATTAGGAGATAAAGTCCTATATGACCTAAATATGACTATGTTTCTTAATTTCGTACTAAGCTCAAATGGCTTCCTATTAGGATTCGCCGGAATGTTCATTTACTTTCTCTGCTTTATAATGTGCTATTTAATCCTTTCACTCCTTTTTATCTTAAAGACCGCTTATGGTTTCTCTGTGACACCCATTCAAGGTCCTTGAGATCATCGGAAAATTTAGAGTTAAGTATCCGTATGCATTCCACTTCTTCCTTCAATAAATCTTTCACTATCCAAACAGCCCGTTTATGGCATGCATTGCCCATAGATGTGAGGCGTGCTCAAACATTACGTTTAAAAAAAATGGTGAAAGAGCATTACCTCTCACTATATTTTTTCCCCTCCTTTCTCTATTATGATTTTGATATGTATTAGTATATATTAATATATTATATATGATATGTATTAGTATATTAATATATTATATACAGGGTGCTTCAAAAAAATGTATACACACTTTGAATGTCCATAGAAAATTTATTTACCGTTCTACAAAGTTAAATTTCAGGAAATTAGAAAGCTGAAAGTCCAATGTAAATGAAACATAAATAACAAGTGTTAATACTGTTCAAATAGGTGACCTCCAGCATCAATACAATTCTGAGTACGAGTCACCACTGATTCTGTACATCGTATCAAAACGTCCAATGAGATTTCTCTACACACGGCTTGAATCTCATTCCAAAGAATGTCTAGGTTACGTGGTTTACGTTTGTACACCTCATTTTTTACTGTGCCCCATAAGAAGAAATCCAGTGGTGTAAGGTCTGGAGAGCGTGCTGGAAACTCGACTCGACCTTTATGCACATCACACACTGTTCCATGAACTTCAAATTTGTCTCGTATGCGTGTAATTGTTAATCTTGAAGGTGGTTCTGTGTCATACTCCCTTCTCCACTGTCTTTGAACTTCAGTTACATTCTCAAACTTCCAGTACCACTTAATAACCTGCTTACGTTCTTCAAAACTCAAACGTACGTCCGCCATGTTGATATTACAACTTCCAACTGACAATATAACATAGAGGGACGATTATGCTGCCACCTGGCGAAGAAATATAACATTAGCCTT
The DNA here is from genome assembly GCA_943138885.2 of Tholera decimalis. Classification (NCBI taxonomy): domain Eukaryota; kingdom Metazoa; phylum Arthropoda; class Insecta; order Lepidoptera; family Noctuidae; genus Tholera; species Tholera decimalis. Next base: position 8,131,477 of record OW964555.2, read on the forward strand.
GTAGAGCGGGAAAACTACGATAGTTTAAAGTGTGTATACATTTTTTTGAAGCACCCGGTATATGTTGTATATATATTTTATATTATTATGTTTGATTGGTATTATGTATGATGTACACTGACAGCCCTAAATCTATCTCCTTTAATTTCTGTCCATCCAAAGGTTGTCTGTAAGAGATTGCCCTGTGCGATAAGACCGCCCATTGTACACTAATTTTATTATTTGTATCCTTAAGTGTATTGTAAGGTGTACAATAAAGTATATAATAAATTAATAAATAATATCTATCCCAAAACCTTCAGTATTCCAATAAATTTAAGATATATCTTATAATTACATACTTATCAGAAAGACATACCTGTCTGTCAGTCCGCCTGTATGTCATAGCCATTTTATTCCGAAACTAATAAGATTAAACAGTTGGTACTTGGAAGGACGTCGGTATTCAGGGAACCATTATAAAAATAACCCAGGGAAACCCATGCATGAAATTGGAACTAGAAACTATGGTCTTTAGAAATGACTAGGGGGTTCCTAAAACCATTTTTTACTGAAGTCAATCGTTCAAAAGATAGATACTTCCAAAGTAGTTAAATGTGTCTCCCTTCTCCCTTTTAAGATAAGACAGAGAAAAATCTAAAAAAAATATGATCTCATTTCAACCAAAATTGGTTTGAAAGAAATATAGTCAGCAGTTTTAGAGATATTGCATATTTTTAAAAACCGCAAATATTTATTTATTTTACTTATTTATTTTATTTATTTATTTACACATACAACTATCCTTACAGGTATAAATATAACTATGTCATTTATACAAACACCATGAAAAACAAAATCAGTTTTCGCTAAACTATGCTTGCTACTACGGAACCCATTTTGGATGACTCCAACTCGCAATTGACAAAATTGTTTTGACTGCCAGATTCTGAATTATAAAGCGTCAATATCATCATAATATCCTTGTGAAAAAATCTATTTTTCACATATTATTTTTGTTACATATCTATGGGCAATTTTTTCTACATATCGCCCTCTCTCTCACACCGTAATTATGAAGACATGAACCGTACACAGTATGGTCCCTGTTTTCCAGTCCCGAATAGATTATGAATTCTGTCCGCCATTGTACTCGCTTTCATAAAGCGAACCGGTAGCGATGCGTTATTCATTAACATTGTTCCGATGCTCGCGATGAGTTCTGTCACCGACTGTACTTATATGTCTGTCACCGGCGATTCATAAGTAATGAAACAGAACGTTAATATTCACGTTTGAAATTCGAATGATTCTGAAACGGAATCTCTGTAAACAGTTTTTAATTTCTCGTCGCAATACGAATTTTAATTCCTTTGTGGTGAAAGTTCCTACTGAACGTCTCTCTCTCTTTTTTTAAGAGAACTAGGAATGTGGGTAGAATTCTCATTACTAGCAATCTCGTCAACCCCTCCAATTAAGCTAAATATGCTTGTCTGCAGTGGGTATCACAAGTCCGACGCCGTAGTCGACGTCGGGTCGAGTGGTCAAGTATTGTGTTCCAACGATCCGTGGTCAGATATCTGATACAGCGCGACATACGACGCTGTTACCCACTGATAGTGTAAAATAGTGGTTATAGCTAGTTGACTATGAGAAATATTAACAAAAAATAAAACGATTGGGGAAGGATGTTCCTGGTCCTGTGCCATGTTTGGAAAGTTTGAAAGTTAACATTTGGCATGCTATTGCTGATATACGGCCCCAAATCCTCGATAAAGCTGTCGAAAATGACTTCATGTGCGGTATGCGGTTCATTCGACCTAGCTTTGGTACTTATATGTCCAAAATCATATTCAAACACTAAGTACATGGAATTATCTATTAAATAAGGCGAATACAAAAGATATTAGAATTATTTTAATGTGCTGTATTTTATTTTCAATATGTTTACATCTTCAAAAATACCTATACAACGTGTAACAGAATAAACGCAATTCCTGAAAGTAGTTGATATTTTTCGGTAACGGGCTAAAATAAGTTTGACATTGAAAATTTAAGCTAATTCTTTTGTTATGTACAAAAAAGGTATCATTATCGACCTGCACGAAAAGTCAACCAAGAGGATTTTTTTTTTTTTTTTAATATAGGTTCGCGTTTGACCACTATCTCACCTGATGGTAAGTGATGATGCGGTCGAAGATGGAGCACGCTTCCCTAAAAGTAACCACTCTTGACTTAAAGACTCCTAGGTTGTAGCTGTCGGGAAACACAGACTCCGGCAGAGAATTCCACTCCTTAGCCGTACGCACAATGAAGGTATTCCCAAAACGTTTTGTGCGTATGGGTAGGATGTCCACCATGTAACGATATCGCTTCGCCGTTTTTCTCGTAGTCCGATGATAGAACGGGCTTGGCGGAATTAGATTGTGTAATTCCATCGCACACTCCCCGAAATGTAACCGATAGACAGGTTTTTCCACTAGTAAATAACATTAAAATGTTTCATTTATATAGTCAAGTATATTTTTCGACTTACCTTTCGCATGTATGCTGGAAAAGATTTATTTCGGGATAAGCATCATCCTTCCGAGGTTGCAGCAATATTACAACAAGATACCGCGGCAACTGAAGGAACAGAGAGGGAACAGAGACGATATTTAGTCAGTAGAATTCTGAAACTACCTTTTACTCCACTCAGAGCGGGAGGGGGTATTTTAAGTTTTCTCAACGAAAATAAACGAAATACCTTTTGCACCATCTTTTTCTTCTCTGTTTAATTATAAATGTGTATGTGCATTCATTGTCAAATAATTCTAGTAATGAATTAAGGTCGTTTGAAACTCATCAAACAGTATTCAACTCCTTTGTTCATTATTGCAACAAGAAAACTTTATGAACTGACCTATAATTTCTTTTACAGGAAGACAAAATGGCATCCCTGGAATTTCCGCACGAAATAAAAAATGTGACGAAAGAAGAGGGTGAAATTATAAAAAAGTATTATAAAGGTAACAAGCTCCTTTAAATGCATTCCCCTTAACTAAGCGTCAATAGCCCAATGGATAAGGTGTCGGACTTGTGATCGAGAGGTCGCAAGTTCGAATCCCACCCATTACACTATTGCAGTGAAACCACTCCAGACAACTACAAATAGCTTAGTTGGAGGGGTTAGCAAGATTGCTAGTAATGTGAATTCTACCCACATTGCTAGTAATCTTTTAAAAAATAACTTATATCCATGTAAGCAGACTAAGTAAAAAAACGGTTGCACTCCGTGAGTGCCGGCAGAAGTGAAAACTTGAATATTAACGTTGTGCATTTTTGATATTTTGGAATGGTTAGGGAATAATTCTGCACGAATTGCTTTAATTATCAGTATAAAAGTACCTACTATCATTTATGTGGTAGAATACAATATTTATTTATTGCGCTATCGTACACAAACATGACAATTTATATTACATCAAAAAGTTTGCGCAGGCATACATTTTCGCCGCGCCGTAGAAAGAGAGGGGGATACTTCCTCTCCTACGCCGCTCCGGCTGTCTACTCTCCATCCGTCTTACGAATTTTCGATCAGGTCACGTGTCCTGACGCGAGTTTAACATTTTTACCCATTACAAAAAAGTGCACAACGCCGCTAAACACGTTTTCACTTCAAAAATAGTAGGAGTTTCTCATAATAAGATAAGAATAATCTGAATCCGTGACCATAATGAACAACTCATTAAAAATATCGAAACCGGTATGAATGACGAACTTGTGCCTAAATAAAAACGATCTCACGGGTAGATCCTCGGGGTTAAGCGAGACTTTCTGAGGTCGATCCGTAAATTTGGTATGGAAGTAGCTTGAAGCTTGAGGAAGGTTATAGGCTACTTTTTACGCGACTGCAAAAAAGGAGAGTTATGTTTTTACCGTGATAGAATCCACGGGAGCGAAGCCCCATGTGAGTACTAGTGTAATAATATAATGTTTATTTCCAAAAATCTTAAGACTACTTTACATGACAATATGGCAAAACAATTTAGGACTTTAGGTTTAGCATCTGTATCCGAACAAGACCTAGCCTGTATTTCGGCTATCATCACCATTCCTCTCGTATATTTATTATACAACAGTAATAGGTGCCAAGCAATAGAAGTAGTTAAAATAATTTGCAATTAGGTAAGTATATAATTTTAAACTAATAAAAGACCTTTAGTATTGCTCTGCTGAGCCGAAAGGCGTTAACTCTAAGATCTTACAGTGTTTACACCAATGAATAGCTATAACAACCTCGTATCAATTCAAATGATATAAGCCAAGTACTACTTAACAGTATTTCATATCCGAATTTTTCCTTAAATAGCTAAGAGGTTTGTGCGTAAATACAATTTACAGAAAGTTGATTTTCTAAAAATTTAATCCATTTAAGATATCGCTTTTAGGAAAACTAGTTTACTGGGGAAGAGTCGTTGTAACGGATAGTCAGAAACCAGAAAATATAACACCAGTATAGCCATGGTTGCGTATAACCCAGTTACTGGATTGCAGAGGTAGAACATTGGTACTCAACTATGTGGTTTGACGTCACTGGATGCCTAACTCAATATTCCTACATAGGTCTGAAAGTAAAGGTAGATTGATTTTGAGCCACATACATATTCCCGTGCGAATATCGTGCGAATCTTTTGTCCAGCTCGGAGTCTCGAGATGTATGTGTTAAATGACACACTTCACTGCATTTAATTACCTTTTTCTACCCCTTTATAACATGTCACTCTTACTATTAAATAAAAACCCATCTGCATACCTTGATTAATTTACATATGATATTAATTTATTATTAATTGTTAAAAACAATTACATTCAATGTTATTGTATTCTAATTGTAATAAATTGTAATTTAACTAAAATGAAGTTGAACTGTAATATAAAAAATATAATGTACTTGAATATAAATGTAATTTTTAATGTATATAATGTTAATTGCCTCAAATGTATAAATAATGTTTATGCAACACTGCGAATGCTGAGCACTTCTATTAGTGACGTACTCACTATGCCTACAACTTTCTATGATTTCTGTATGTTTATGTCTTAGTGAGTTAGTCGTTGAGGTGCCTAATAAATATAATAATATTCCACAACTTTTTCACACAACGCCATCTAGTCCCAAACTAAGCAGAGCTTGTGATATGGATACTAGACAACTGATAAACATACATATATATTTCTAAATACATACATATTATAGATAAATTACACCCAGACAAAGAACAAATGACCATGCTCATCACACAAACATTTGTCCTAGGTGGGAATCGAACCCACGACCTTGCGTATAGCAGTCAGGACCACTGACCACTATACCAACGGGCCTGTCCTGTATATATAAATGAACAATAATAAATATACATGAAAAATAATTACAATCTATTTACAGATTACGTGAGACCGTTCATCCGAGTAGGTCCAAACGGATACATTAAAAATGCAGGCTACGGAGACCACGCCGCGGAGATCTACAACCTGGAAGTCAGACCTGACGATATATGGGTTGCAACGTTCTCTAGATCAGGTAAAACATTATTTTATTTATTTTGTTTTACTAAGGATGGTTTGTTCACATTTAGATCGCCCTCATGGGAACACTTTGTTACATGCAAATCTTAAAATCTTCGCTTATTAATTACTAATTTATAAATAATCCTATGTAGCAGTTTTAGGGGTTATTTTAAATGGTTAGAATTGTGTTTCATAATCCTTATTTATGAAAATTAGGTAAAAAGTTAATAAGGGTATACTTACTAGTTGGTCCCATTGTCATGAAGTCAGGATCTGATAATGAAACCTTGAGAAATCGAGAGAACTCATCAAATATTATAGGCACTCCTATAGTGATTTGGGTATTTTTCATAGTAACTTGTGCAGTTGCTCTCGAAAAGCACCATTTGGTGAAGTGGAACTGATGATGAAGAGCACAGACGGCTACTAGAACAACTCAATACTAAGTATTTCATTGGTTGCGATTCGATTACTTGGATATGATTGTAAAACACTTTATGCTTGTCACAATGCATATGGTGATGAGGAGCTGATGGTAAAGTACCAAGAGTACTCCTCAAAAACTAACAGCTCGGAAACAGGGAAAAGAAATATTTTGCAAAAGGTGCAGGTGACATTTAGGCTTTTGTAACTAGGTAAATTACAAACCGACCCACTAAACAGCGAGAAAAAAACTTTTTAACAAAAAATAAAACCGACTTCCCAGAAAAACTTTAATTTCGGAAGGCGGTGTCAAAAACGAATATATTTACATACAAAACTAAAGACACCGACTACCGAAATTAAAGTTATTTTTCCCTTTGCGGTGTTGTTTTGGGAAGTCGGTTTTATTTTTTGTTAAAAAGTTTCTTGTTCTATATCTTACATAAAACATAACAGTGTTTATTTATTAAAAGTCCATAGATTAATTATTCAAAGATATTTTTCTCCCAGCAAACCTGGAGACAAAACAATTTTTGAAGGTGTGTCCGCATTACATCTATTGTATTATTTATTCTACATAATTTAGTTAATTATAAGTATATATTAAATTTAATTATGTGTTTAGAAATAAAAACCGAGATATACAGACTAATATTATTTTAATGTTAATCATATCTATTATTCGGTAATGTTAATCATGTTAATTATACCCACATTGCCAGTAATAAGTATATGCACTACCGTCATCGAACATAGGCACCTTGTTCGATGATACTACCGTCCGCCTCACTGTTTCCCTTCGATTAGGTGCTCCCTGTTGTTCTGCTCATCGCTGCCACTGTGGGGAAGTTGTCAACAGCCTCGGTCACTACGGCCTTTCATGCGGTCGCAGCGCGGGTCGTATAGCACGTCACGCGAATATTAACGACATTATCCGACGAGCTCTTGTCACTGTCGGCGTTCCAGGTTTATTAGAACCCAATGGCCTGGCACACGACGATAACAAAAGACCTGACCGTATATCTTTATTTCCTTGGAAGATGGGTAGGCCTTGTGTCGATACTCTTGCACCATCCCATCTTCCTAGCTCGTCTTGCTGTGCTGGCGCAGCCGCTGCGGCTGCTGAGAACCTCAAGCGGCGGAAATATAATAACCTTGTATAATATAATAAAATGTCTTGTCTATATACATATAAATAATAATAATCTATCCAGACGCCTAGTTGAGACTTCGCGTGACCTAAGGGCTGGCTTTTACCTTGGACAGAGGTTAAGCATTGCCATACAACATGGCAATGCTGCCAGTCTTTTGGGCACAATACCAGTGGACAGTGATGCGCACGAATTTCTGGACGTCATATTTTAGTTTATTTTTAGATGTACATATATTCATGTAGTCATTTAAGTGTTTAGAGTGGTAATAATGAACAATAAAATTAATTATTTCTGCTGAAAAAATGTATATAGGTAAGGACAGAGTTTTCAGTTTTCGTATACACAGCATTATATTGCATGCACTGTATTAAATAACTTAATATTATAAAACGTTTTAATTTAGCTTTCCCCCAGATCATGCAAGTTCAACCAACCATTTTGCTGTTTAGTACAAACACCCATATACAAATTAATGTGCAGTAGGCACTAGGTACTCTTCGAAATCATACTAATTACTTAGAGTTTGACACTAATTAGCTACGATTACTGCAGTTAGTAGTACAAATATTGAATTAATTTATGAACATGGGTAAACGAGAAACATTAATTAGTGACAAGCATGTTAATTTATTTTAGTTTCCAATATAGTTGTGTCTAGAATTAGGTTAACTAATTTACTTAAAAATCAAAGAACAGAGACAAACAAGTGGAGACTTCCTTACGACTAAGCTTCCGCGTTTACTTACTCGTTCAAATGAAAATAAGGAGATTAGTTTTTCTATTTGGAAACAAAAACATAAAATAAATTCAAAAGTTGTTCTGTAATAATTTTAGAAGTACTTAAGAAGGTATTGTCCTGAAACACGGGATAATTGTTGATAAGACCGCCATTGCAACCAAAGTTTTAGCATGTGTTTCAATTTTGGGTGTACGATAAAGTATATTGTATCTATCTAAGTATTGTCCAGAAAAAATATGTTGGCATAAGGCGTCTCCACTCTGTCTGTTTTTTTTTTTAGAACTTCAGGTTGTTTAGCTCACTTAATTCACACATTCACACGACGTACACCCACAATGACATTGTAATGATCGAGAATGTACTGGATGCGGGAATCATTGTCCGCTTCTGCCTGTCCTCCCGCAACGACGCCCTAAGCCGAGGTCCGTACCCCACAGGGTACGTGTAGTCGCTTAGGTTATAAGCACTGGCTGGAGGCTAAAATCATTATGAATAAGGCCGCCACAGCCAAGTCTGGTTAAGCACCCGACCGCGTCTTAGGTTGACCTGCGGAAGTCATTAACAAAAAAGAGATGCGGAAAACGCGGACGTATTTCGGGGATTCTTAGGGCCCCTAGATCCAGCAGTAGATTTCGGCTGACTTACTTATACTTATGTTACGTTTCAGGAACCACTTGGCTGCAAGAACTCGTGTGGTTGGTAAACAATAACCTGGATTTTGAGACTGCGAGGGCCGTGTCAGTTACAAAGAGATACGCTTATATTGAGTAAGTTTGATAGATGTCTCGTAAATCTTATAAGATAATTGCCCAGGTCACAATATGATATTTTGTTAGTCTACCGCTCCTTTAATTCTTTTTTGTGTTGGCAAAATCATGTACCTAATGACTCTTCCCGCTTGGGTGAAGCGGAAAGGAGTGTCAGACTTCTGCTGACCAAAAACCCGCCCTATTCCTTCAGTTGCCCTTTCGTACCGGGGCTGCTGTATCTCGTTAGAATATTCCCGCAACCCCGCATCTTGTCTGTCGGAAAAATGTACCGGAAAAAACATTTGAAGAAACAAATGGTCTACATTTGAAAGACACAACAATCTCATTTAAGATAAAACGCTACAGCTCAGTGCTCCCAAATATTATGAGCGAATCTTACATTCTGTACCTGATTGGGAAGATTACTAAGTGTTTCTTTTTTTTTTTTTTTTTTTTTTTTTTTTATTGAAAATAGGTTCGCGTTTGACCACTATCTCACCTGATGGTAAGTGATGATGTGATCGAAGATAGAGCACGCTTACCTAAAAGTAACCTATTCACTCTGGACTTAAAGACTCCTAGGTTATAGCTATCGGGAAACACAGACTCCGGCAGGGAATTCCACTCCTTAGCCGTACGCACAATGAAGGTATTCCCAAAACGTTTTGTGCGTATGGGTGGGATGTCCACCATGTAACGATGGCGCTTCGCCGTTTGTCTCGTAGTTCGATGATGGAATGGGCTTGGCGGAATTAGATTGTGTAATTCCATCGCACACTCCCCGAAATGTAACCGATAGAAAACCGATAGACTTGCAACTCGCCGTCGGTGTTCAAGGCTCTGGAGCTTTGACTCGACCAGTGCATCGTTGCCAATGAGTCTCTTGGCCCGCTTCTCAATAGACTCAAGCGCATCCAGTTGGTATTTCGCAGATCCATCCCAAAGATGAGAGCAGTATTCCATACACGACCGAACCTGGGCTTGATACAATTTGAGCAGCTGTTCCGGTGTGAAGTACCGTCTCACCTTGGCTAGGATTCCCAACTTTTTTTATGATAACTGAGCCTTAGCCTCGATATACGGGGCCAAAATTGAGTGTGGACGTTAAAGTCACCCCAAGAAGCTCAATATGAATTTTTCAAGCTCAAAATGAAAGTTTCAGAATGATACGTATTATTATTTCTGTACATGTAAGTTATATGGCGTGTTTTATATGTGTCGCTTAACTTCAAACTCGGATAAATCCAATTCTGAACATTTTTAAGATTTTGGTATCAAAAAAAAGGGAAAAAAATATGTTTTTAAACAATTTTATCAGTTGCGTATAAATCCGCATGGTTCATGAGAAATAAACCGTTAAAATCATAATATTTTATCTAAATCAGATAGATCCATGAGACAGTTTTTTTCAAATGTAGTTAAGTCCATGAAAGCCAATCAGACAATTGCATTTGTTCAACATGGCCGTCAGTTGACGTAAACATTGCGATAGTAGCACGGTACCCTCCTGCATTATTATTGTTTCTTTTTGTTTTTAGCCAATTCCCATGGATAATTCTATTTAAATTGTGTTACCAAGTAAAGCCCGCAAGCGGCCTAATATAATTTTTTTTTCAAAGATAGATAAATTGCGTTCCATTATATCAAATGAAGGTAAATCCAATCTAAATATTGCATTTTTGAAAGAATGAATGGGTTAAATACTGAATTTACTAAACAGGATCGTTTTATTCAATACCTGTTACCATAATAACAAAATACTGCATTTTAATTCATGAAATTAAGACTATTATCACTTTTTTGTAAATATCTCCTAAGAGGCTAGAGTGGATTTATCCGAGTTTGAAGTTAAGCGACACATATGCAAATCTAAAACTTGTAACAAGGGGAACGAATACCTAATATTTTGCCAAATCTCTCTCTCTCTCTCTTTCTCTCTCTAGGACCTTAAACTACCTGTTACCATCAACTTTCTTTTTCTCTCGTTTGTCTTTGGCTCGTTTTCTCGAGTTAAAATTTAGCATACTTTTGACACCTCCTCTTCATCTATGTACCTCCGTTACCGTTCGTCGTAGATGTTACATGTTTCCGAATTTTTGGCCCTAGGCCATGCCGTTGCCATTCTGTTAAAAATCCTTAGTAAGATTTTTATGCGATATATATATAAGTAAGGGACCCTAAAAACATTACGTATCTCGTATTATCTAATGATTGTATAGTTCCACGATAAGATCGTAGTTATAATATTTTTTTATCCGTGTTAGGATGGCTATCATTATCTTAACACAGTGATAGTTTATCAGAATACAAAATAAACTGGGCTTACTTACAATATTTATACTTCCTAGTTCGTCTTTTTCGCGGGTTCACTGCGAAAATCTGCAAAATGTTTTTTATTTCTAAACATGGGTTAAGCACATTAAAGCATTTATTTTTTTGAGCTCTTACCATATTAGGTAGGTACTACTAAAATACAAGAATACAAACTTCATTGTGTCCTAACTTGTTGTGACTACTAAGAATGTAGGACCTACTGAAATTTTAGTATTTCAATCTAAACTTTTAAGACTTATCTAAAAATTACTTCACTGCATTTATACTTATAGTATTTTTGTAGCAAACCCTCGGATGTGTTTTGTCTAAGGAGCGATAAACAAGAATCATTTAACAGTATATTCTTCTTATCGTTTGGGTAGTTAGGTCTAACGACCCCATACACCCTAGTGTCAGAATTTTCTAGACCGCCTCAAGGGCCTCTGACGTGGTCTATTTTGTCGACCGCCATTTGGCGACCGAGACTACCGTGCCTTCCGAAGCACGGAACCATCTAGTATATAGCAGTAGATTTTTTATAATGTCATACCGACTACTACATCTTAAATTATGAATTTCGAACAATTAACTTTATGATGTAGGTAAGCCACAAGTCCAAATTCCATAGACCTTTTTGATACAAATGACTTGACCATGTAGTTAAGTTAGTAGTGTGTCACTAGTAGCGTAGGAAACAAATGCGGAGAAGCCTGGGGTCAAAACTTTTGGGTCATAAACTACACTACAAGTGTTACCGCTTTGATGGGTACACGTATGAGATGAGCCGGAAGTTATGTTAAAGTTATGCTCCTGCGCAAGAATTCCAATTAGTCTGGTTTAGTTTAGTTTTATTTTTATATATTATTTAAATATAAAAGCTGCAGGCGCAACTTTCTGGATGTCGCATTTCTTCGATTCTTCAGTATTAAGACATGCTAGTTTTATCACGATGTATATACAACGTGTAATTTAAAGGGTATATACATATTACAAGTGCACGGCTTCTTTGGGTGATAACAAACGATATAGCAAGGGGTTTGTAATCCTATGTCTACATGTGTGAAACTTATTAGAAATTTTATTACATTGATACCAGAGACCGAATTTTTCAAATTAAGAAGAACGAATAGAAATATCGTTTTATTGGCAAGTGACGTGGAAAGTGATGACCCTCATAGTGCTGTGACACGTTTGTTATTACTGGTATTCAAGAAACATATGAAACCAATAATTTGGGGTCAATTCTGTGAGTCACTTATTTTGAGCTGAAACTTTGCATAGAGACTCCATACCAGATGTTGTCTTCAGTCCTTTTGGATAGATATGGGGTTTCCGTTACACGTTGTGTACATACCTTCAGTTTTAAGAGCTGTTGTGATGATGAAAACTACGCAAAGTAGGTAATGTGCCTCTCTTGGTCGAACCCACTTACAACTTATAAGTCATGGCTGTAACCACTGCTCACACACACTTTAATCATACAATTTTAATGTAGATAAATAAGAATCGAGATTTAAAAATAAATCTCGTCACTGATATGTGATTACCAGAGGTCGGAATTAGGTAGAGTTATTTATGTACTTACACTGATTTGATACAACGAAAGAATAATGTGGATATGCCCCAATTCCCTTTGAAGAGCTGAAAAATTCCGTGATTTATTAAATAAAAAGTTGTTTTCTTTTACACAATTTAAACCACTGCACGCGTGACATTGCCAAATTTACTTAATATTGTTGGTCACACGGGATTGTCTATTGGAAATCCCGGGAAGATCCATATTAATTTCGATGCAAATACATAAATAACTCTACCTAATTTCGACCTCCGCTGATTACATAAACTAACTACTAGCTTAATTAGGTCATGGTGTAGGTACTTGATAAACTACATGAAGTCACGCAACATATTTACAATTCCAGAAATGTATTTTCCCTAAAAAACAATCTGAAATCAATCAATCTATGTTACTTAGGTACTGTTTAAATATTAATCTTACATTTAGCCTTAACCTGGGCTCCTATCTTTTATGGTACTTAGTTCAATGCTAGATATTATGTCATTATGTCAGTATTCGTGTTCGCATCAACTAGAGCAACGACGCAATCATAGACAAACCTGAAATCAATTGACAATTTGGGCCCCTGACAGTAATGGCTCCAATATTAGGTAATATAAAAGCATTTCAACTTTAGTAAAATATATCTGAATTAAGACTTCCAAAGGATTATTAATCAAACCACTTAACAAGATAATCTACAGCTGAAAGTTTATTAACTTGTCGCAGGCATCCAACCCAAAAGTCGGAGATACGAGCTGAGTACTCAGACCCCAATGCTCCCCGAGCGACCTACGAAGACTTCCGAAGTTTGCCGAAGCTGACATCTCCGAGATACGTCAAATCACATCTACCGCTGTCACTTCTCCCGCCAAAATTACTTGAAACAGCTAAAGTAATCTTTTTTCCTTTTCCTTTAATGATTTTTTGCACAGAATTCCGTCCTCCGTTTTTTAATATCCCAAGAGGGTTTTATGTTGGACCCAGTAAATTGTGACCGATATTTTGACCGGATTCCATGGTTTTGGAAGTATATAATCTACTTAGTTATTGATGAAAGTATTTGCTTTATTAAAATATAGCTTTTGTTCCACATAAGAGCGTAGATTTGATGGATATTTTCATATCATAATAATCCAAGACAACTTTGTCTAGAATTTCAGGGCTCGGTTATATTTTCATGGGGTTCGAAAATTATAAGGGGAGTGATATAAAGATTCGAATGACGTTATTGCAACGCACGCTATTTCGAAAAAAATTAAGAGTGGTACGACAGTTCGAAAACACATTAAGTAATTAAGTAAATTATTATTAATCTTCATATCACTGCCGATTATAAGTGTGATCAACAAAACTATATGTGCCTCTCTCTCTTCTTGCTTTCAATTCAAAGGTTTTCTACATAGCCCGGGACCCTCGAGACGTGGCAGTATCGTATTACTTCGCACACAAGCTGTTTAGATACTTCGATGAGAGTGTCGAATTCAAGGATTTTTGGGTCCTATTCAAGAAAAACTTGAGTAAGTTCCACCATTAATAATGATAGCAAGTTATTCGACTTGGAGGCGGGCCGCGTGAGGGAGAGGATGGCGTCCTCCCTCCAGCCCAGCCGCAGTGGTAGACGCCCACGGCGTCGGACGTCGGCCGACGATCTCCGGCCACCGTAGGCGCGGGCATGCGGACAGCGAGTAAAGGGCAACTCGCTGTCCGACCATGGACCATGCCCGGGTCGACGGCGCGTTGTGTTTCACGCGCGCCTCAAAGAGCGTCAGCAACATGACGAGGCCCCCCCTGCAGAGGGCCGAAGCCTGCCGGGGTCGTGGGAGTTATCCCATTACCGTGGCCCCGGTACGTAAAGGGTTATTGAAGGAACACCGTGGATTTTAGTCAGTAAAAGTCTGACAGTCCCTCCCACCCTGCCCGGGGTGGGAGGACTTATTTGATAATTTTAACAAGATAAAAAAAAAAAGTGATGATGTGGTTGAAGATGGAGCACGCTTACCTAGAAGTAACCTATTCACTCTTGACTTAAAGAACCCTAGGTTATAGCTATCAAGAAACACAGACTCCGGCTGGGAATTCCACAAACGTTTTGTGAGTATGGGTGGGATGTCCACCATGTAACGATTCTCGACTTCTGCAACCCATCAATACTAACTCCTTGATTAGATGAACGAACCATCGATCTCAGTCGGTAATTGCCGATACAAAATATCTTTTCATAAGGACTTTTCTTTATCAAGAGTGGAGCGGAAGGGAGTGTCAGACTTCTATGGTTTAAAAACCCACTCTGTTCCTTCAATAGCTGTTGCGTTCCAGCGCTGCGATATCTCGTTAAAATATTCCCGCCACCCCGTAAAGCATTGGTACTAATGAGCTCCGTCAGTGCTACCGGCTGCTCTTTAAAGTTTGACTCGGGAGACCACAGTCCCTTCAGCTTGCTTTATAAAATTGCTTTCCCTTCATGCTACGCCAGAAACTTTATCGTATTTGACAGAAATCGATAGCATGAGAAATGCTGATTAAATTTTAATGTTATTACCTTACTTTCAGTAATGCACACTCCAATATTTCCACACGTGGAAGAAGCTTGGCTGAAACGAGACCATCCTAACATGATGTTTCTATTTTATGAGGATATGCAAAATGTAAGTATGGAAAAGCCACGTACCTTCTGCTTAGTGCGAATTTTAAGCTTAATTTGACCTTTTTTTCTAATGGTGAAAACGAAAACTTACCTTAGGATATTTATTAACTACTTTATTATATTAAGACTGAGATTATAGCTTCTATAAAATTATGTTACAGGATTACTGATAAATGCTTGCACTACTTGAATAGATCCATTCAAATCTGTGTGGTAGGTACTTTTCTCAAAAGATTACCACCGACATTAAATTACAGGTATGATTTTCATATGATACGACCAGTACGGTTCGAACGGATTTTAAAGGGACCTAGAGTTTAGAGATTGTTTCGCAGCTTCTTCTCAGGGTAGTCCCGGTAACTAGGAAACACCGACTCATCTAGTTTAAACTGACCAAAAAAGAGTGACCTGACTGGTATATGAACCTGGTAATAGCATATAACGTTCCCACTGCTACAGGCCTTGGGGCCGTAATCCATCACGTTGGCCCAGTACGGGTTGGAAGATGACGGGTTCGTCTTCGGATTTTTTGGTCTAACGATGACGATAACGATTTTAAGAGCAGTAGTAATGATGAAAATGACACAAAGTCCCAGTCTGTGTTACAACTCGTGCCTCTAAGCACTGCTCTTTTACAAATTAAATTTAGATTTATAACTAAATTTGATCAGAAGAAGTGTGACTGTTCACATTTTCGGATATATTATTTTTCAGGATTTGCGCAGCGTTATAGACAGAGTATGTCTGTTCTTAAACAAGGAGTACACAAACGAACAGAAGCAACAGCTGATTGAATATCTTCACTTCGACAATATGAAGAAGAAACCCATGGCGAAAGCAGATGATACAAAAGAAAACGAGATTACTTTCTTTAGAAAAGGTTAGACACATTACTTTATTGATTATAGGGTGGCGTTTGCACCATCTCACCTGGTGGTAAGCGATTATGTGGTCGAAGATGAAGCACGCTTACCTAGAAGTAACCTATTCACTCTTGACTCAAAAACCCCCAGATTATAGCGATCAGGAAAAAAACTTCAGCAGGGAATTCCACTCCTTGGGTGTGCGCATAATGAAAGTATTCCCAATACATATCTGCACTGTTTTACAGTCTTTGAGTATGGGAGCTCGTGGCTAAATAATAAGAGCTGCAAGGGTTGATTTTCAAGGCTATGTAACGCTCGCGGAAGTCAGTCTATGGATGGATGATCCCCTTAACATATTATGATAGATAGATAGATAAAAGTTTTATTGCTCAACAGAGAACACAAAATTACGTTAACATAAAACGCATACATTACAGAAAAAAAAGAACAGAACAAACGAATGCATACAATCAAAAATATTATAAATAAATAAAAAAAAGCAAACTTAGAAATGGAACACGGAAAATTGGTGCGGTGTGTCTCCGAATTGCACCAAATGGGAGTCCAGCTCAGCATGTGCCAGGCAAATATGTCTGACGCTGGTATTCTGCTGGGTCCCAGTAGCCGTACTTACGGACGTATCTGGACATATCTAGATTCCTGCTTACCTCGGAAAGTACGTTACGCCGCTGGGCCCGGCTGTCAGTTAAACATCTTCGACAGTCGTTGCGGGTATTCAGAAGCTTGAGAATCTGACGTCAGTCTTGCCAAGGGATATCGTGTTACCCAGCTACTGGGTATATTAAATAACTAGTACTCACGCGGGGCTTCACTCCCGTGGATTCTATCAAGGTAAAAACATAACTCTCCTTTTTTGCAGTCGCGTAAAAAGTAGCCTATAACCTTCCTCAAGCTTCAAGCTACTTCCATACCAAATTGCATCCAAATCCACCCAGTACTTTCGAAGATTAGCGCGTTCAAGCAAACAAACAAACAAACTTTTCCGCTTTATAATATTACTAGTACTCTCGCGGGGCTTCGCTCCCGTGGATTCTATCACGGTAAAAACATAACTCTCCTTTTTTGCAGTCGGGTAAAAAGTAGCCTATAACCTTCCTCAAGCTTCAAGCTACTTCCATACCAAATTTCATCCAAATCCACCCAGTACTTTCGAAGATTAGCGCGTTCAAGCAAACAAACAAACAAACTTTTCCGCTTTATAATATTATAGTATAGATATATCATTATTTGGGAGTTCCCGTTCTGCGAGCAATGTCGTCTACAGTATAGCTACTTAAGCTTGGCAACATTCTTAGGGCTATGTCATTTATCTAATTACAGATATAGAATATATAGAAGTCGCGCGGGGCTGTGTAATTTATGACGGTAAAAAAATAACCTTCGTTCTTTACAGTCGGGCAAAAAGTAGCATATAAACTTCCCTAGCTTGAAGCTACTTCGATGCCAAATTTCATCCAAATCAACGCAGTATTTTTGAAGATTAGCGCCTTTAAACAAACTTTTCTGTTTTAAAATATTAGTAGGTATAGATTTCTCCTCAGGCTTTCTCTACATTGGATTCCAATCTCGCAATTTTTTACAACTAAGTGCCTTGGTATCTTTTGATTTACGAAGGATGAGATATTTTTTTTTTTTTTTTATAAAGATGACTATCAATGTGGGACACACACACACACCTCACATTACTAGCAATCTTGTTAACCCCTCCAACTAAGCTAAATATGCTTGTGTCTGGAGTGGGTTCACGGCAATAGTGTAATGGGTGGGATTCGAACTCGGGACCTGTCGATCACAAGTCTGACACCTTATCCATTAGGCTATTGACGCTTGATATTGACGTAATAATTATCTTAATGCTCGTAGATAGTTATCATTCATGGCCAACCTCCAAACCATTGAAGTGCCACCGTACGTAACACTTGGATACAACACCATTCAAGATTATCTAGATCACCCCAATAAGTTATCCGTATCAAACGTTATCTAACCACATATATGGAAACGATAGATAAATGTATATATGTATACACCTCTTCATTCGAATTTCCTATGAAGAATCGAATTTACCATTTCATATAATTAATTTCATTTAATTTCATGTTATGTGGAATTCCCTGCCGGAGTCTGTGTTTCCTGATAGTTATAACCTGGGAGTCTTTAAGTCAAGAGTGAAGGTTTACTTCTAGGCAAGCGTGCTTCATCTTCGACCACAAGGTGAGATTATGGTCAAACGCAACCCTACCAACTATAAAAAAAATCTGTATTTTAACAACACATATTTTTAGAATGTTTGTGTTAAAACGGCTGGTAATTATGATCTGTATTAATAAATGAAAATAAGTAAGGTTTTTAAACGTGGTCTTTATCAGTGTCTCCTATTTCGTAGAAGTCCTTTTAGTATTATAAATACGAAAGTGTATGAATATGTATGGATGTTTATTACTCTTTACACTAACATACTTTCCGCAATAATATAGCCCGCGTAAATCCTGATTCCGTGGAAATTCCGGGATAAAAAATTACCCTATGAGCTACCCCAGGATGTCAACTAACCACTTACCAAATTTCATTCAGATCTGTTTATGAGTTTTTGCGTGAAAGAGTAACAATAAGTACATCTAAACACCCAGCCTCACAAACTTTCGCATTTATGATATTAGTATTACTTAGACAGATACGTCAGTACATTGGCATCATAACACATTTTATAAATAAATAAATAAAATAAAATGCGTTTAATTCGAGTCACTTAACTCATAACATTAACATAATTAGAAACACACACACCAAATATTATTTACAAAGAATAAATTAAAATGAAAACGAAAATTGAAAAAAAATTAACTAAATGAAATAAAAATGACAATAAACAAAAACAAATATTATAGTTCTTTTGAGATCGAGCTAATAAAGTCGCGGGCTCTCTCGTATCCAATATTTCCAGCTGTATGAAAGTACGATTGACTTATGCTGCTGAAATTTCAGCCAACACAAAAATATTTTAAACGTTTTTTTATGTGTTGTTTTTTAGCTTTAGGTATGGTTGGATTGTAATGTGCTTACCATTTTTCATAGTCTGCTCCCGAAGAATTCATAAAATATCAGCTCCTGTGTTGTCACACTAGCCAGAATTTGATGAATCCTTATAATTAGATGTTCGTACATTTAATTGAATTGAATTCATTTTATTTCCAAGTAACAAAACTCACTTAGTTAGTAACAAATTCCTTAATCCTATGTTCGTACTTAACCTTAATTACAAGTTTGGTTCGTGAATAGAAGCTACAAGTTCAACACTGACGTGGAGAGCTTGCAGCAGCGATTCACAAACACGCAGTCGAGCCTGCTCGCCATACAAAGTAGGACTATTTAATGATGTAACCCCAAAAAATATGTTCACAGGAAAATCCGGAAACTGGGTCAAATACTTCGACGAAGAGATGACGAAAGAAGCGGAAGAATACATGGAGAAGAATTTAAAATTGACTTCTATGCGTTTTCCTGAAGTCGGCAAATAAATTTTACTATAAATGAAGTCTTGTTGTTTATTATTTATAGCCATATTTTGAGCTGCATATACAATGTGTAACGGAAACCCCATATCTATCCAATAGGACTGAAGACAAGATCTGGTATGGAGTCTCTATGCACAGTTTCAGCTCAAAATAACTGACTCAAAGAATTGATACCAAATTATCGGTTTCATATATTTCTTGAATACCAATCATAACAAACGTGTCACAGCACTACGAGGGTCAATAACTTTCCACGTCACTTGCCAATAACACGATAATTCTCTTCGCTCTTCTTAGTTTGAAAAATTCGGTTCTGGTATCAGTGTATTGGTATTTGTAATAACTTCTACACACGTAGACTTAGGATTACAAAACCCTTGCCATATCGTTTATTATCATCCAAAGAAGCCATGCACTTGATATGTATATACCCTTTAAATTACACGTTGTATAAACAGGGGTGAATGTTCGTAAATGTCCAGCCAAGGTTGATTTGTAGGATTGGAGGAAGTTTTCTTGGATCTCCGCCCCTAAGACGACCCACTGACCAAGGACTTGGCAATTTCGTGTGGATCAAACAAATATCTCCCCTGGAACAAAATCTCAAGCGGTACGACTATTTAACACACTTCGAACTAAAATTCACTCGTCTAAAATTTTTATTTTTTAAGCAATTAGTCCAGGCCTTCATCCACCCTGATATATTATATACATACTATTATAGCTATATTTAATTAGATATATGTGTGTATTCGTTTAGTTTACAATTATAATCTACGTAATTAGTATTTATGCACACTGTGTCAATCGCCCCTTACCCAACTCTCCCGTCGCAGGTCTACTGGAAGAAATTTCTTATGAAATTAGCAAACCTTTGTGCTCTTTTTAATGTTTTTTTTTTCATAAGAAGCTCGCGTTTCGCCCAGAGAGTATTTAACCTAGAGAGCTTATAGGCCGATTTCTTTGAAGAACACAACTCACCAATACGGGTTGGGAGGCGAGGAAAAAATGCGCTACTGCAATTGGTCAGTTCAAAGTCAAGCTTCATAGATATGCCGAGTTAGGGATTGCTCTACTTGATTGAGGGAAAGTTATCGATATCGATAAAATGAAGTTTAACATTATAAAATTACTCAATAAAATCACATAATGATATTTATTCATTATCAGTCTCAATTACAAAAAGAAAAACAAGTATGCTGTTATTATTGATTTTTAAAATGACTTAATTTGGTAAATGTTTTTCGAATTAAAGTTTTAGGGTCCTGATTGTTTTTGCTAAAAAATGATAACCGAGCGTCTACATATTTCTGAATTATGCATCTTGCTAATTCAATCAAATGATTGGCAGTTTCCATTTCATATTGATGAAAATTAATATCCGGGAATAAATTATACCCAATCAGTGATTTTAAAACCGATCTCATAAAATAATTGGAATTATATTTCTGAGACAGCACTTTCGAACCACTCTCGTTGATCGCCCTTTTAATATAAATTTCACAACGACGATAAATTTCTATTACTGTGGTGGATCCGTACAATAACTTGTTTTAGTGTCTTTTTGAAATTGTAAGGCGTTTTGATTTGTAACACCAATCAACGCTCCAATACAAGTTAGGCATTTTATTTGCTTTATCAGAGCATGGACAATGTAGCCGGCCATGTATTATTTTATATTTTATTTTTTTATATTAATTTTATATTCCATAATAAATATATTTTCATTAAAATCTGATGTGTCAACAACTGTAGCTTCAGCAGGCACTAGGTAATAATTATTTTTTGGTGGTACTCACCGCCATTAGACAATTTATCTAATGACTCCTCCCTCCTACATACACTTAACCCGTGGACTCGACATCGAAACAAAGGAACCTGTTTCTTTTTTCTGAGTGGGAAAATCATCGAATGACTTCTCCCGCTCTGGGTAAAGTGGAAGGGAGTGTTAGACTTCTACTGACTAAAAACCCACCCTGTTCCTTCAGCTGCCCTTAAGTTCCGGGGCCGCGGAATCTCATAGAGACCATTACCGCATCCCCGGAACCAAAGTAACTAGCGAGGGCGATATTGTAATGCAAAGGTCCAAGTTAATTAATATTAGACTCCGTCATACTATTTGAAGCCTAGAAACATTGGATATAGGTATCTCATATTATTTTGACTTTTCTCAACATTATATCAATAAAAACCAAACTAGAAACCAATATTGCCTAGTAACCTTATCCATCCACTTTTCTTTTTAATCTGGAATCTTGGGAAATCTAAAATGAAAACATGCATGTCACACAGAAGAAAAAATATCAGAACTTTCTCCTTTTTAGGGTTCCGTAGCTGAATGGCAAAAAATGGAACCCTTATAGTTTCGATATGTCTGTCCGTCTGTCTGTCTGTCTGTCTGTATATCTGTCTGTCTGTCCGTCCGTCCGTATGTCACAGCCATTTTATTCCGAAACTACACATATCAAAAGTGTCTAGGGATCAAGCATTTTTATGCGGATTTCTTGAGATTGAGATGTGGCTTTGTAATAAATTTATGATTTTATAAATTTATATGGATCCTTTTTGGTGCATTTCATAATTTGAAACAGGAACTGTTAATCAAATTCGAGTAAAAGATGAAAATCAGCTGTCAATATTTTCCCTATAAAAACATACAACGCATTGAAGACATTATTAGTGCTACTGTTTCCCTACTACTGATTAAAACCAACGTCATTATGGAGCGGCGACGTCATTTAAGCAGGGAAGAAATGCTCAGAGCCGTGGGAATGATAGAAGCTGGTTCCCGGCAACGTACTGTGGCTTTAGCTCTGAATACAAGTCAGAGTGTTATCAGTCGACTTTGGACACGTTACCGAAGCACTGGTACCGTGGCTGAGCGCCATGGAGGACGGTATCGCTGCACCACACGGAGACAAGACCGATACATTCAAATCTTAACTCGAAGAGCTCCAACAATAACCGCCATGATGTTAGCCGTGAGGCTTCATCACTCAAACAGTCAGAAACCGCTTGCATGAAGTGAACCTTCATTCCCGAAGACCGCTACGGGTACCACCTATAGCAATGCACAATCGTAGGATTCGATATCAATGGGCTCTTGAACACAGAAATTGGGCAGAAGAACAATGGCGTTTCGTGTGCTTTTCTGATGAGTCTCGTTTTGGTATGAGACCGGATACAAGACGTATACGACACTGGAGAACCCTTGGACGCCAACAGCGATTAAAATCCTGCCAAGAAGTCCATCCTTATAGTGGTGGAACCATCATGGTATGGGCGGGTATTTGGATCGGCGAAAGAACTGAGTTGATTTGGATCAGAGGCAACCTCAACGCTCAAATTTATGCTGAGACGATTGTATCTGACGTCATCGTTCCTCTACAAGTGCAAATCGGTCCCTTATTTCAGTTAATGCATGATAATGCACGACCGCACACCGCAAGAGTTGTAAGACAGACTCTCACCGCAGCTAACATCAATGTCCTGCTCTGGCCTGCTCAGTCGCCAGACTTGAACCCGATTGAGCATGCATGGGATATGCTACAGAGAAGAGCTCTGCCGAATATGGAGGGTATCCAGTCGCAAGAAGACCTTTTTTTGTTGTTGCAACGAACATGGGCGGCCATTCCACAGCGTGATTTGGATGAACTCATTTTGAGTATGCCAAACCGATGTTCTTGTGTTGTTAGTGTTCGCGGTAGAAACACGGATTATTAATTGTTTAAGTTACCCAATAAAATTTTAAAGAAAACTGTTATTTCAGTCTTTTTTTCGAACTTTAATGTTAGTGGTTCAAATGTCAAAAATAAAGGGATTTTAGGAAAATGGCAAATTTCTTTATTAATGCAAAGGTGACTTGGTTTATCGTTACTGTGACAAACGAAAACACTTTATTTGATGAATCCTTAAAGAAAATTTTAATTAATATCAATCAGGAGAAAAGTTATTGCAAAAATATATGTTGATCCCTAGACACTTTTGATGTGTGTATTAAAACTATACACGTGAAACTTGGTAGATAGATGTATTCTGTAAACCGCTTTTCTATTTTAAAGAAAAAAAAAATTTAAAATAAAGGGGGTCCCCGTACATGGAACTAGAACTGAAAATATTTTTTTACATGAAACCTATGCGTGTGTAGTATTTATAGACAGATCTTTAAAAATGATATAAGGGTTTCTAGAACCACTTTTTCATAAAGTCAATCGTTTAAAAGATAAAGTCCAAAAAGTCAAGTCTTCCAAAGTGGTAAAATGTGTGTGTCCCCCCCTCTAACTTCTATAATAATGGAGTGAAAAATCTAAAAAAGATATATGTCTGTAGATCTTAATGTAAACTTTCAACCAAAATTGGTTTGAACGAAATCGGCTCAGCAGTTTTTGAGATACAGCATATTTTCTAAAACCACAAATATAACTTTGTAATTCATACAAACACTATGAAAAACAAAGTTTTTTAGCGTAGTTGTAAAAATGTAAATAAATAAGCTAGTTTTAAGAAATTTTAAGTTTATTTTTATTCGTCAAATAAATATACATAATTATTATATTATATTATTATATTTACTACGGAACCCTTCATGGGCGAGTCTGACTCGCACTTGGCCATTTTTTTTTTAAAGTCGGTTAATGTAGATAGGTATTTTATGACAACTATCTGAATTGAATTACAAAAAAATAAGTTTAATTTTATAATTATCGATATCGTATCCAGCCGTTATAGGAAACAGCACAGATTTTTACGATAAAAATACAGATGAAAAGACAGGGATAAAAGAATTAGAATTTCTTCATGTAAGAAAGAGACATTTCCAAAAGACATCAACGCGCGACACAATTTTGTCCTTGACCACCCAAACCACCATTTTAAATGGACCTCTGCGGTAGCTTATAATCGGATTAAATGATAAATAATTTTCATATTATTTCATTATTGATGAATAGTTATGTCATCCATTTGGTATCTAGATGTCTGGGAATGTTTTCCACACCACTTCAACGTGCATGAAAGCATTATTATGCGTTATAAATTGGATACAAAAATTTAAAATTTGTAATTGTTTAGCATGCACATAGGCCTAATACTTGGTCACAACTAAAATGGTTCGTGTATCGTAGCCAATATATAGGAGCAAAAACTCGCATAGTTTTCGTGCGTCGGGGCAATGTATGTGCAATCAAGTGGTTTTCAAATCAGTGGTTTCGCCACTATCTCATCCAGAGAGTATATAATCACTAGAGAGCATATAGGCAGAACTCTTTGAAGAACACGACTCACTGTTTGGGTCGGGCGGGAATGCAGGAGAGAGAAATGCAGAGCTGTAATTGGTCAGTTCAAGGTCAAGTTGCGTAGATATGCCTGATTAGGGATTGGTCTACTTGATTAAGGGAAAGTAGTCGATATCAATAAAATTTATGTTAACATTGTAAAAATACCGAGTAAAAATCCCATATTAAAAATATTTTAGTTAAGGCCCAAGTTAATTAGTATTAGAGCCCGCCATACTAAGCCTAAAAAGATTGTATATAGATATCTTATTTTCACGATTTGACTCTTCTCAACATTATATCAATAAAAACAAATCTAGAAACCAATATTTCCTAGTATCTATCCACTGTAATTTTAATTTTGGAATCTTCGGATTCGGATATCTTAAATGAAAACATGCATGTCACACAGAAGAAAAACCTTTAGACCTAACTCCTTTTTTAAAGTCGGTTAAAAGTAGATAGGAAGATAGTAACTGAACGGAATTAAAAAAAATAAGTTTAATTTTGTAATTATCGATATCGTATTCAGACGTTAAAGTTAACAGCACAGATTTTTACGATAAAAATACAAAGGGAAAGAAAGGGATAAAGGAATTATAATTTCTTAATGAAAGAGAGACTTTTCCAAAAGACATCAACGCGCGACTCAACCGTGGGCTTCCTCACCTAGACTACCATTTTAAATAGACCCCTGCAGTGGCTTATAATTTGATTACTTAAATGTCATCGTAGTATTTCATTACTGATGAATAGTTATGTCATACATTTAGTATCTAGATGTCTGGGAATGTTTTCCACGCCACTTCAACGCACATGGAGGCATTATTATGCGTTATAAATTGGATACAAAAATTTAAAATTTGTAATTGTTTAGCATGGACACAGGTCTAACACTTGGTTACAACTAAAACGGTTCGTGTACCGTAGCCAATATACAACGTGTAATTTAAAGGGTATATACATACCAAGTGCACGGTTTCTTTGGATGATAATAAACGATATGGCAAGGGTTTTATAATTAGGTCTACATGTGTGAAGTATAATAGAAATTTCAATACGTATCAACGTATTGAAATTTCTATTATACTTCTATATATATATTTTACTTCTGGTATCAACCAGAGGCAGGTTTTTCAAATTAAGAAGAACGAAGAGAATCACCGTGTTATTGGCAAGTGACGTGGAAAGTTATTGACCCTCGTAGTGCTGTGACACGTTTGTTATGATTGGTATTCAAGAAACATTTTTTTTTTTTTTCCCTTCGTCCGTTAGGACAGGCAAAGAGTCAAGCCCATACAGCCACATTCAAGAAACATTTTGAAACCGATAATTTGTATCAATTCTTTGTGTCTCTTATTTTGAGCTGACACTGTGCATAGAGACTCCATACCAGATGTTGTCTTCAGCCCCTTTGGATAGATATGGGGTTTCCGTTACACGTTGTATAGGTGCAAAAAGGCTAATAGTTTTCGTACGTCGGGGCACTGTATCCTTTTAAAGTCCCTGAGCTAAGTGTAAAGAAATAAAGAAGCATAAACATGGGAGCTATCGAGTGCATTGTCGTGCAAATTGCTGCTCGCTTAGCTGCTCGACACACACGAGCCGTGCGAAGCGACCCAGAGACAATTGTTTATTTTCTTCAAATGGCGCAATGGCGGGAATAACGACTATCAACTTTTGTCGGACGTATTTATACATTCGACAATAACAGTTAAATTTTAATACTGTTTTCCAAATTGTTTGAATTAAAACAAACAAACATCCGAATTGAGAACCTCCTCCTTTTTTAGAAGTCGGTTAAAAAACAGTGGCATAGGGCGTATTTATTTTCTCCTCCTATGTCAAATCCATTCGAAAGTTATCTGTAAAAGATAGATTTTAGCGATAAGACCGCCCATTGTAACACCATTTGTAGTTGTTAAGTGCTTATTTAATTCTGTTATGGACGTTATGATGTACATTAAAGAGAATATGTATATATCTATCCATAGGTAATCGTTCAGGGCACATTTTTCGCAAGACGAATGACGATAGGGTAGGAAAAATCGGAAGGGTTGATTGCGAATTACAAAAGTTAAGATTGTAATTTTATCTGCTGTAGGTAGTCTCGCTGAACGAAAGCAAGTTTATTCGATGTTAAACACGTTACCTATTTAACTCATTATTATTTCACAGAATTCTCTTTAGGTTCATTAATCTTACAGAAACACAAGCATTCCATAAGGAGTCTATTACTAGAGATCTGGATATTTTTGCGGATGAATGGAAGATGATACTGTGAGAATGTTTGATTTTTTGTGAGAAGAATGCATGAATATGTTAAATAAATTATATTAAATAGTATAATTGGTTTCAGCATTTCTATTTTCATAAATAAATAAATAGGAATGAAGCCGAATGTTGATGCGTCAAACCCAGGAATGGAAGACGTAAGGTTCTCGAAGTATGTGTAGCTATCAACTTCTGTGACGATAATAAACTCGAGAAAAATAGAAAGATCAAAGCCAAGTAGGGTAAGAATAAAAATTGACTGAGACATCCAGATTAATGTCCTAAACAAACTCCCATTAAGCACAATTCAATGAAAGGGTGACAAAAGCTTAATTAAGTACACGACCTTTCCATCCGTTTCGATAGAAGAATTGATTGAGCCTGCAGTGACCACTTTTGTCAAGCACTATAGGTAGGTAGGTACGTGTCCATAACATTTTAAAACTTTTAATATTTATATTTATATTTTTTTATATAATAGTTGACAGTCGTAGAACCTTTGGACTGCTCATCTATAAATATAATTATAAGGCAACATATAAGCCACTATTTATACCATAATTCAAATTCACATGGGATCGAGATTTCGCGGGATAAGTCACATAGGTATATTTATATACTGAAAATTTTTGGAGGAATGTAGGTAATCTTCCTTAAAATCGCGATTGTCAAATATGTAGATATATTAAACAGCTAATAATTTTCTGGTTTTCATTCACACTATGCAACAAAACACATATCTAATATGTATCTAATTAAGTATATTAAATAGATTTTGTACAAAGGCGAGCTTTACTCAAGATTGGGTTCTGTTGAAGCACACGTCAGTGCAAAGCGAAAAATACCTAATGAATGATTTGAATGGTTTGGAACTCATCGTTCATGAACAACTGGTCTTCTCTTATGAGGAAAAGCTTATTTTGTATTGCACCGCAAATATATAATAAAATACCCGATGAAATAAAATGTACCTATGCCAGTGCAGAAGTTTAATAAAACGCTTAATGGGTTACTACTAGAAAAACGTTATTACACTCTAGGTCAATTTCTTAATGACGAATCTCTGTAACTTTACAATATTGACATTTTTACCTATACTTGACATCACAATCTTCTAAATTGACTATACGTTTTGACATGAAATGAAATTTATTATGAAAATAAATTTACTTGCTTGCATAATAATATTGTGACGAATTTATATTTTAATTTAATAGTATACATTTTTTTTGTAAGAATTTGTATGTCAATAGACAAAACATAGCGCACTACCTAATTTTTTAAGATCTTGTATACAGAGTTGATACGACCGAGGGGCTTTCCTTTAAACTGCGTATACTAGGTACCATTTTCAAGCTTTGTACCAAAAATCAATTAAATAGGAGAAGTAGTTTAGTCACAAATGATTTTGATGAGATGCACCTTAAACCGATAAATCTGACCAAGACAAGAAATAACACACGTGGCGCTACGTTGCCACTTTGTTACTTAGGTATTTAAGGTCAGTCACATTTATTTACAAAGGGTGGTTGCGTTTTACTATGGTGTGTAAGCTTGTTAGAAAAAAAAAGTGTCTCTTTTTATTTTTTAACTGTATCAAATTAAGACTAAACACGTATAGTATAGGTACGTAGTGTAATTTAATGCCCCTCTGTCGTATCAACTCTGTATAATGATCACCTATGTATACGAATAAATGATTCTGATTCTGAAGACTGCGACTCGGTCAAAGCATTGCTTAACCTTTTGAACGCCACGCCGACAAACGAAAACGTGCCAAACACGCCAACATCGTCTACAGCCGACAAGAAAACGACATTTTTTAAGTACAAATTAAATATACTAAATTCAGTTTTCTGTGTTTCTTTTTCCTATTATTTAAAACAACATTAATGAAATATTGTAAAATAGCACAAAGATATAAATTACTTACATTTCACTAGAAAAAAGTCCGGTAAAGTTCCTGTCGGGCCACGCTCAGTGTAGGGTTCCGTAGTTTTTATAACAGGTAAGTGCGTGTCGTATTCGCTGACTGATCGTTTCGTACCATGCTCTAACTAAAAGCCAAACATGACTACCTATACAAATCCTCACCTGATCCGACAATTTTGCACGGAAAGTTTTATTTTTTTTTAGAGATTTTTATAAAACTTGTCATAGCCGATGTTTTGAATTTAAATACGGACACAGAGCTACACTACTCAATCGTCACAAGAAGTTAGCACGATAGAACTGGCGCTTAGCGCCATCTATCGACATTTCTATAGAGTTGTTCGAAATTTTCGAGTCAAATACAATTGGTCGACTATTACTCGTAAACTTGTAAAGCCCACTTATGTGTGATAGTTTTCCTTTAAATTTCGTTATATATAGGTACTACTGCCGTGACATTTGAATTTCTAACTACAACCGTTTAGTTGATAGAGGGGGAGGACACTTGACTCTAACGAAAATTGGTACTTTAAAGCTTGATAAGTCACGAACGGTTTACTTAATCAAAAAACGGTCTTACCAAACCCCTAATATTTTTGAAAGACCTATCCAACGATATCCCACACTATGGGAAGAACGAAAAAAAAAATATCATCCCACTTTACATATATGGGAGGTACCCTAAATAATTGTTTTTTTCAAAATTTTATTTTACCACTTTTTCGGCGTCATTAACGTGTATACTCATGCCAAAGTACAACTTTCTAGTACCAATAGTTTTTGAGCTAAACCGCGGACAGACGGACAGACAGACGGACATGGCGAAACTATAAGGGTTCCTTGTTGACTACGGAACCCTAACAATCATCAAAAATTACTAATCGAAATCCGTAAAAAGTGTTCTTCCTCACGCCACAGTCGTCAAGACACGACAGCTAGTGATGGGTGAGTAAGGTCACTTTTATTTCATGAAATATTTTATTAAAAGTAGCTTACTATTACTTGACAATTATTTTTTAATGCCAACTATTCGATCCACGAAATGCTGCTTTCGCAAGAATGGTCGGTTTTGAACTGGATCAAGTGCCAGAAGAAAACGTTCAGTAACTTATGTAAATATACTGAACGTTATTAGAAAAGTACGACAGCAAAAGAACTTGGATGACATAAGTTTGCCAAGTTACGAAGACTCAGAGTAATTATTATAAGTAAATTGATTAAATTGTTTTACATACTATAATATGATTATTATTTATTATGTCCCACAATATCACATCCCTACTCGCATGCGAGAAAGTTGTCAATAGTCGTGCCAGCCACGCCAGAGTTGGGTCTTCCCGACAGCGGATGACGTCATGAAAGAGATTAGTGATGTACCTTATTATTATTTGATTTATTCGTTTGTAGTTCTAATGTCTGCTTTTAGGTTGTTTAGAACTTTGTAACTGGTGTTTGATGATAGTATAATACCAAATAGGGTCAAATTAAATAAAAGAATAATGCAATGAGTAATATTTTATTTAAAAAAATATGGAACGAAAAGCTAATTGGTTATCGATAACTTATCGATAAGATGTTGGAATCCCTATGTTTTTTGTATGTATTTGCGGTGAAATTGTGGTTTGACGTGGAGGGCTCGCGCATGCGTTTTTGCTCTGGCGTTCAAAAGGTTAACGTAGACACTGGTCTGCTTCTTTTTTTTTGACCCGTAGTGCTAGACCACAAAAGTTATCTGCATTGATATGAGAGACGATCAGGCGCGCAAGTTTGTTTAAAACGACAATGTTCGTTTCCAGTCCGTTTTAGTTAAGACTCTTTTACTTTCGGTGAGAAAATCATCTAATGACTCCTGTCGCTCTGGGTAGACGGAAAGGAGTGTCAGACTTCTACTGACTAAAAGCTCACACTGTTCCTTCAACGGCCCTTATGTTCCGGGGGTCACGGTATCTCGTTAAAAGATTCCCGCAACTCTGTTCAGTTTAAACCTTAATCATGTGTTAAATATGGCAGACCGTGGTTTGGTAAACACTTACAGATATGCTTACGTGAAGTCCGGTGAACACAATATGTTAGGCAAGGAGACATTCATTAACTTATGTTGTGACAAGATGAATGATGAGCAGCCCCGGATCTTCAATTTTTTTAGGCGGGGTAAGAACTGGAAAATGCCGCCCCCGCCCCTTTATATTTATGTTTACCTTTATCATATTTATAATACCAGCTATCATATGTCCATTAATTGATTGTCATTTGGACAAACACCTTTCGGAAATAATGCACATATCGCTGTTCTTTCTGAGTTAAACCTATTTATTTACACATGTAAGGACATGAACGTGTAGAATATAAATTTTAAACAGCACATGATAGGATTTAAAAATAAAAATATGTCATAATAAAAATCAAGCATTTGTGAATTAAAATTACAATTTTACTCGTCGAGCTTTTTTTTCAGCAAATAAATCTATGGCCTTGTCATAATTTGGACAAACGGAGGAGAGACGGTTCGCACCATCTCTCCTCCGGTTCTTTGCAGACTAACTACGTGATCGACAGCAGTTTGTTAGGCTTGATATGTACGTGTCGGGTACCTATCACATGCGTTCCGGCGTGAGTCAAGGCTCAATTTTGGGGCCTTTATTATTACTCATCATGGTCAATGATCTTCCTCATGTTCTGCTTCATGCTAGATGTCTCTTGTATGCTGATGACTTGAAACTGTACCTGGAAATAAACTCCGAGCGTGACAGTTTGGCACTGCAGCAAGATATAGACGCGATATACAAGTGGAGAAGATCTGGGAGTCACATTCGACCGAAATCCACATGAAAGTACCTACGCACTTTTATTAGAAAAGGTTCACAAAATGTGTTCCTTAGATACCTATATAAGCAGAAACACGGCTACTATCCTTAGCTCTATCCGACAAAGTTCTTACTGGGTTGCCTCGGATATAACTCCCTAGAGGTAAGGCGAGCTCGAGATCAGCTCACAATAGCCTGTAAGATGCTCCGTGGCGCTATTGACGCTCCTGATCTGTTACATGTGCTGGCGCGCTTCTTTGTCCCAGACAATTACTGCCGGGGCAAAAAGCACAGGCTGTTTGCCGTGCCTCCATGTCGTACTGTTGCACGTGCTAAGTCGCCAATTCCTCGCACTCTGGCCGCGCTTAATGATCTCTTGGATTCTAATCCAAGAAGCGATCTGTTTGCGGATGGATGGATGATGATTTTATTGGTATGTCAGATGTACTGTGAGAAGAATTCATGAAAGTGTGTAATAACCGTTGTAATTAAATAACTGAATAAATAATTTAACTCGCGTGCCATTCTATTTTCTATCGCTAAGATTGCAAGACTCGATAGGCGTTTCTGGCTCGTAGAAGATCGCGAATAATTTTTAATTAGTTTTAGTTTGCTAAAATTTCGCTCACTGCTTGCGGATGTATTAAGAAGCGAAGAGTAAATTCGCAGGGCAATACAAATACGAGTATTCGGAAAAGCAGCCTGCAAATCATGAGTATAGATCTGTTACAAGAGATAGAAACCGTTTGCTTTTTCTATATCCCCAAATAAAAGCGGAGCTTGCTCTTTAATTAAAAACGTAGAGTTCCTGGCAGAATTCAACGGCGCTTAAATCTCGCTTATATTTTCGAGCCAGATCTGCTCCATACTTTTGCAGTTCTTCAATTGTCATTTTAAAAATGTTAGTACCTACCATTAACCCTTTAGCTCGCAATGATAAGCCGGCTCAACGTTTGCTTTAAAAAAATGTAGTTGAAAAATTTATTACTTTTAGTTACTTAGATTTTTTAAATGACTATAATGAATAACTAAACGCAATTATAAAATAAAAATATTTGACATTTCCAAGTGCATTTTACGCAATGACCTTCTATAATATGGACGAGAAATACCTACAAAATACGCGTGCATACCTACTGTCAACTGCGGCCAAAAGATGGCAGCCATTGCTAGGGAAGCACATAAGTAATCAAATCCAAAAAGTATCGATATCGATACCAGAGTTTCTAACATTTCTTCGGGTTCGTTGGTTACTTATCGTCCTTGCGCGTGCCAAAGTCGCTATGTGTTATTTAGTCATTTTCGTTCTTTTATGCAGTTTCAATCGTTAATTTAATACACACATGCTGTAAAAACAGCTATCTGATAAACGCAATATTTAAAAGTTACCTTTCAATATTGCGTTTATCAGATAGCTGTTTTTAGAGCATGTATGTATTAAATTAACGATTGAAACTGCATAAAAGAACGAAAATGACTAAATAACACATAGCGACTTTGGCACGCGCAAGGACGTTATGTAACAATACTTTTAAACTTTGGATAATTAGATTATACTTTTGGAATAACTGTAACAAGTCCTTTAGTTCTTTTCCTGAATTTTTAAAATTATAGTGCATTACATTCATATTAACATACAAGGGGTTAGAAGCACTGTTGGTTGGGCTACATTTTATGAGTGACTGACTGACTTTGTTTTTTCTTGTGAGTGACTTTCTTGAGGGACAACCATTGACATATATATTACTGCGTACTATTACATAAATCAATGAGGACTACTGAGGTTTTTTGCGATTTCAGGGTTTGTTCCACATTTAAAGTTGTTCATAAAGATCACTCTGACCCGCTTTTGGCTTAGTATCGAACTAACTGTCATTTGTAAATCTTTGACAGTCGTTTTTAGTCAGTGGCCCGAGTCTGATTAATACGATACCCTTGGTAACTGGTTGCCTTACCAAGGGTATCGTATTACCCAGTACTATGGAGGTCAGATAGGCAGTCTCAGGCATTTAAAATACTGGTATTCAGCTGCATCAGTTGATAGACTGGAATCTTACCCTAATATATAGTTTGAAAAAGGTTAGGCAAATAATGATATTATAGGGCCGAAACTGCGTAAAGAGCGTGTGTCATGTGTTTCGGAAACCGGATTATTACCTGCAAAGTGTCACTAGTTCAACTTTAACAGTGTACATGTCGTCGAGTCGAACGAAAACTTAATATTTATTACGTAGCAAAAAGGGGGCGCGGGGTCTGATTCGCCGCGACGTGCGGGTTCCCGCAACGGAGCACTTTTGTATGGGACCGCGTCGGCGATCGCTTTACGTAGTTTCGGCCCATAGAGATATTTGTTTACAACAATAATAAATATTGTAGAAATATACTAAATCTGAGGTTATTACAAGAAATAAAACAACAAAGTATTTTGAAAAATGTACCTTTATTCACCATAATAAATCACCACGTCAAAGTAAAATGCTCAATTTTATTTAGATAATTATTAGGCACTTTTGAAAGTCAAAACCGTTACTAATCCTTGTAAACTGCCCATTCAAATTGAGCTTTATTTTATAGAAACTAAAAGTGGCCTTGAAATGTATTTATGACCCAGGTGTGCTCGGTAACGCATTCTCAGAAGTAAACGATTCGGGTTAAATCTGAAACAGCAAATTAAAAGAGAAGTTAAAGTTAACGATATATGCAAATGTTAGTTGTATGTAACAACACTTTTCGAACGACAAATTAAAGTTTATTTTATTTACTTTTTATATATCTGATCTAGGTGTTTCACTGGTAAGGGTCATCATGGAGAACGCCTGTTCTACATTTATGATTTCACGCAGAACCAGCCCGTGTGTTTTTTTTAACACTGAAAGTATTTTTTATATCTTGAATAATCTCATCTTTTTTATCACTAGCACTAAACATAACAGTATGAACAGGTATTTAATAATATTAAAATTGAGAAACATTAATACTAAAGTATTGGATGAACCGACAGGTTCGTAGGGAAATTTAAACTATATGAAGTTAATTATTTGTTTTAACTTACTACAGGGTGGATTGACGGTGCTGCATCATCACGCTGTCACGCAGCCTTATTACATCAAGGGTTTTATTGAAGGTTGATTCTGCAGTGTAATGAACAGACACGTGGTACTTTAAGTCCAGGTTTGATATTTTCCATCCCAATGACTTCAAGCCACTTCTGGCGCAGCACTTCATTTTTAGGGAACCTGTGCAAATAAAAAACATACAACATGATTTCAGTTTGATGCAGTTCGTGGAACACATCAGAGACTGAACTAAATAACCACCAACTACTGCATGACGAAGTGACATTGTTGTGTTTTAGTACTATCGCTATTTTTATTTCTATTGTTAGTTTTATTTTCAAAACCATCTCTTCAAGCTCTTCATTTTGAAACCCTACTCTACTGATCTCTACAATGTACAAACTAAAAAAAAATGTTAATTTTTATCGATAGCTTATTAAATAAAAGACATCACTATTTTGAATTGTCATTTGTATTGTAAACAAAACATGATATAAATTTAGCAAATAGAGTTAAATATCAGATATAATTGGTATGTACATTTGGGAGCTTTTATTCTATGAATAAAACAAGGATACTTATACAAAAAAAATAACAGCATGATAAAGTTTTTCTTAAAATACGGCTACTAACCTGTGCATGGTCAAATGAGGTTGATTGTGGTTTTTCCTTGCACCACACCGAATTATTGAACAAGTAGGCATATTCAATTTGCACCACTAGACACTCACAGCACAAAACAATTTAGTTGGGAGCGTTTTTATTCCTAAAAATCGCAATCCAAATCCAATGTTGTTGTTCATATGACAGCTGATGTACCACAAAACCACGCGTCCAAAAGATGGCGGATGGCACGCGAGGTAGGTACTTTGACGGAAATGTTAAAATGTTGCCAGGCAGAGAATAAACAAATAGCATGACGTCTCTTTCTTCAAATGAGATTACTCATTGGTTAAAAAGAGACAAAGTAAAGTTTCATATTTCTGTATCGATTCAATAGATATTTGTATAAGCAAGTAAGATATAGACAATTACAGCGTCTCTATATTATTTCTATACTCTAAGATTTTACGTCAGTATTGTGCAAAATGCCGTCCTGGTCGCAATGACTCCGCGGATTGCGGGTAATTTTATTTTATATTTAAGAGTTTTTCTGTTATTAGACAGTCAAATTTTATTTCTGTGCAACCACAAATATGTATAGTATTGCGCAATTATGTATTACTTTTCGAAAAGGCACGCATATTGAGTACAATGTAACAGAGTCTGTTACATTGTTCTGAGATCTCAACTACCGTTTAATAAATAGCAATAGGATAATCGCTAATTGCAAGACTCTTGCGAGACTCTCGTTTGGGCAACACTAATATTGAGTATAATATTATGCTTTTGGAGTAAAATTTAAAAAATGCCATGTAAAAAGCGACAGTGACACGAAACAGAATAGAAAACAATAATTTTGTGTAAATCCTTGAAGCTGAGGCTATTTTATTTGATTTATCAATTAATTGTTTAAATAAATATGAAAATGGATTATAATTTTCATATTTTCCGTAATTTTTGCTTTTAAATCTAATCACACAACAGAACCAGTTCCGCCACAAAGTTAGTTTTGTTTCGATATTATGGGAAAAATGCCTCGACTTCCGCGTTCCTGTTTGTTTTCCTGTATGATAAACTATATTTCCTATTACATTTTGGTCAAATAAAAAAGAAAAAAATATAATCGAATTTTACAGCAGGGTACACTTTATTTTGATTTAGCTCCTACGCACCTCGCGAATAATAATGTTCATGCAGCGCGTCCCATCCCACGCTCTCGCTGCACCCGGTCACGTGGTCCGTGTGCTGTACCCAAAGACTATAAAACCATGTACTCCTGGGTATCGGTCGAGTTGATAGAGCCACAGTGAAACAAGAGTGAAATTTCTGAACTTGTACTATTAAATGAGTTGTCCATACGTGTGTAAAATTTGAATTTGGCCGCCCTCTGAATTTGCCGCCCGGGGCATAGGCCCCAGCTTGCCTCCCCCTAGATCCGGGGCTGATGATGAGTTATGAAGATAATGTTCTTTGTCGGGCACTTGAGGTACGGGTCGTAGTGGCAGCGTTGCTCTTAAGATCTGTCGCTATTTAGCTCTACATACATATGTGCGAGCAATCGTTAATGCTTTTGCGCGTAACAAACTTGCCTATCAATCGTGTAGGATAGCCCTTTCGTGACCGCCGTTGCCCTCAACTTTTCCTTGCAGCAGCAATCGAAATGTGGATAATATACAAAATCCTCCTGACCGATTTTAGCCATGGCGGCCCATCTCAGCGGAGATAAGCCATCTGCGCGAAAGATATTATAGTGCAAAAGTATTTGCGTATAGAGGTGGGCAAAGTGAATCATTTTTGAGATTGGAACATTTGCATCTCGATCACTGAAATGATCCGGAACAATGATTTGACTCATTTGGCTCATTCAGTTCATCGGCTCAAATGACTCAGTAGTAGCCCTCGACGCAACGTAACGTAATGTATAGAAACGTAACAATCGTACGTTGCGTCGCGGGCGTTTAGTATTGAAACATAGAATTTTTTTTGTGGCATCAATGCGGAATGTTATGTCTACATATTTATTGCAATAAGTGAGATTACGCGAGTCAATAGTTAAAGTAACTCAGTGTTTCTCAGCCTCCCTATCTCGCTCGCTCACTGCTCAGTCATAGCATAGTAATGTTCCAAATCCAAATGATGCGTTTGAAACGTTGTTACTGAACCAATCTTTTGAATTACTTCAATGATTCGAATCACTGAGTCGGTTCAGCAGAGTTTCACACGCCTATTTGCGTAGGTACAGATGCACTCTCTGTTCTTTTACTCTCATAGCCCGATGGGACGGCAATCCGACACAACTGAAGAGGGATCAGGCGCAAGACCAACGAATTAACGTGCTTTTCGGGTCTAGGGGGTATCACACCGCCAACTTCCAAGTTCCGGGCTACTATTGAAAAGTATATATTAGAAAACCCAATAGCACTAGCATAGGTCTGAACTGATAGTTAGATATACTAGGTAGGTAAATAGTCTATTTAGGGTAGTTGTAGTTCCGTGCCACATATGACCCGTCAGCCTTTAAAGCAGAGTGAATAGGCATTTTCTGGGCTCGCTCGTTCGATCGTAGACCTCATCTTACACTTACCATCAGGTGTGATCGAGGTCAAGAGCGGGTTCATTAGTAATTAAAAAAAAATAGGGATATCGGTGCCAGAGAGATATAAATCCTATACTTGTCTTTTTGCCAAATATTCCGACCTCTTTCTGTTCCCCTGAAAATGTTTATTAAAGACCTCTTCTGTTTTATTCTACGGCGGTCTTCTTCTTCTAAGCGTTTCGATGGCAAATTGCTAAATTGAGTCTGCCCAGAACTGGGCAACCAAGTTTGGCAAAGTCAAAAGCTTCCATCAACTCCTGCTGTTGACTGGACACACTTCTATGGTGGTATAGTAAGCCTTACAGTACAGCTAATCGCCAAGTGCGAAACGATTGCACGCACCGGTGTCTGAAATTTATTATGAAAAGCTTGTTTGCCAACAAAGATATTAATCTTCCCTTTGACCTTTTATTAGAAGATATTTATAATTTGTAACTAAGAATTTGAAGGTACCTGAACATACTAAAATAAAAAAGACGGATTATTTTTTCCATTTATTATTTTCATTGTAAACTCATACACTTGTTCTATCATCAACCGTTTATAATTTACGTTATACACGTCATACATCACGAGATGAGACTTAATCACTATTCACTCCACCTGTTGCAAGAGACGGTGGCTATTTTGTAATTCTTGCTTTTTAGCATGAAAGAAAGGGAAAAAAATGATAAATGTGGTAGTTTCTGATTACCCTTTTCAGCAGAAAAGGCGAAGGTAAAGTACTACAATAAATCCAATATTTAATTTTTATGTTTAAAAATCAAAGCAGATTTATGTGTTGAGAGTACTTCCAGAAACATTACGCGTTCCTTGGTCTTCGTCGCGATTGAGTATAAAGTTTTAATTTCGAAAAGAATACCAGATAAAAAAGAATAAAAATAGAATAGAATAAACAAGTAATT
This sequence comes from Tholera decimalis, assembly GCA_943138885.2. NCBI lineage: Eukaryota > Metazoa > Arthropoda > Insecta > Lepidoptera > Noctuidae > Tholera > Tholera decimalis. The sequence goes on from OW964555.2 coordinate 8,170,434, forward strand.
ATGAAATCTAATTTAAAAAAAAATGGCGAACCGTCTCTCACAACAAATAGTGTAACAAATGCTTTACTTTAGTTTTAACATACTCGGGCGCACCATAATTGACTTGAAAAAGCAAAACAATCAATAAAGCTAGATTTAAAAACAAAAACATATAAATTCTTAATTTAAAATTCAAATGATGTTCCTTTTGGGAACGATGCGAAATAATCACGGTCTTTTGTAACAACCAAGGATCTTCTACCTACTAACTGGATTGCTTACGAATGATTCAAAGAATACAGAAAGTCTTTCTTAACTGTTAAACAATAGAGTATAAACTTGCACGCATAAAACTGAAGGAACTATTCGTTCCGAGCGAGACAGTGCCGTGTGTGGACTGTGTCCCTTTCTTCTGTGTGGCAGATTAAAAATATTTATTTCAATGGTAATTTTTTCGACCTGTCTGTTGTAGTAATAACACCTAGTTTTAAACTTCTTTGGAATTCTATCTTTAAAATGAATTACCATTATTACTGTATGCATATTAATGAAAATTAAAGTTATTTTACCATGCAAACACTCTTGTGTTTAAACCAAAAAAAATGGAATTTGTAAGAATTAGTAGTGATACATTATACTATACCTGGCAATTACTACATTGCCGTCTGACGTTTACTTGACATCTGTATGTTTATAAATTTGAATTATATTTAATTTTGTGAGTTTTCGTAATATTAAAGTGCAAGTTATTGTAACCATGGTAAGAACGTGTTTTGTGGTTAATTGCAAGAGTGAAAAGTGTACCCCGGGTCTGGAATTTCCCTTTTTAAGTAAGTTTTGTGACTTTGTTTACAAATTGCATTTAGGGTGACTATGTTTTCAATGTAAAAGTGGATGTTCTTCTCTTTATTCTTCTTATGTATTATTTTTCTTTCTTCTCATTATATATTATTTTTTGTTATTTTAAGCTTTCCTAAAAATGATGATCTTCGAGACCGGTGGCTCAGTGTTCTACACAGAAAAGGGTCAGAAACGGTTCTAAAATTTGTAGCCGCCATTTCAAGCCCGAAGAAATATTGCATTTCGAAACAAGATCATATGATGCAATTCCATCCATTTTCCCTAAAGTAAGTTATCAATCTTTACAAATGACATGAAGATCACCGTTTTGAAATAGAATATGAGCATAGCAAGATGAATTTTCATTTTGAATCTATCTTAAACATAAATACTAAAATTTTGTTCTCATCAATCTATTATTATTTTAGATTCCTGTAAAAGCGAAACAAATAAATGTTTTAAGTACCTTAATATTGAAACCCACTAAAAAAGAATATACAACCTGTACTGGGCACATTCAAAGATCAGTAAGTGAAAGTTATGAAAGGAGTCAAATTAATAAGCATAAAAGTCGACATTTTTGTTGATTTATTTACTTTTGCTTAGCAAATTGATGGCAAAAATATTTTATATCATTTTGGCCAAAAACTCAGCTAAGCAAACTTGCTTACAAGTGTAGTTTATTATATTAATAATTACTTATAACTTAATTACTTAACTCTTATCCACTGCAGTTAGTTAATGTCGACAAATAATAATAATAATTCATAATTTAAAGATTATTTCCATACTTTTAACTAATAATAGTGTAATACATTTTTTAGGGTTGTGTGTCAAGCCAATCTTGTAACAAACCTGCAGCTGCAACATATGAGGAACTAGAAAATATAGAACCAACCTAATAATAATAACCTTATAATTGTCATTCGATCTGCCTCCTTCATGTTTAGAATTATGTATGTTAATAATATTGATTTCTAACCTTAAATAGCACATGTGGTGTTAGCCTGTAATTAATTGTTACACTTATAAATGTAATATGACTGTTTCATACAAATGTATAGTGTAAACAATTGTAGGTTAACCTAAATAAATATAAACATAAATAAATTATATCTCTTCTGTTATTCTTTCTATTTATAATCATCGTTTATCATGAAGGGTTTTAGTAGTTTTAATTATGTATAAACATTGCATCATTTTATTTTTAGTCTACTGGTTCTGACCGTACAAGTGTCGAATAAACGTAGATTACCAATTAATGCACGTTTGTTTGGACGTCTATACCACTGCCTATCAAGGCCAAGCCTTCGAAGAATTGTCAGCTGGTGATTCTGTTATTAATTCTGTATCTGCAATAATTGTATTTGTATCACGGGTCTTAACCACTTTGAAAGTTTATAATTCCACGCAATAAAGTCTGCTTAACAAAACCAATTTTGCGTTTAGCCCGTATAAGGAAGGGTTTATTATAGAAATTAGCGCGCTCAATATAAGTTCCCCAGATATATATTGAGAACTAGCTTTTCACCCACATGGAATTCTGTTATATCGTGCTACCGAGCAACTATTCAAAAATCTGAGATAGAAAGAACCCTATATAGTTCCCAGGGTTTTAAACTATCTCCATGCCAAATTTTTCGAAAGCGGCTCTGTGATTTAACCGTGAAAGCGTAAGAGACCGATACAGACCTTTGTATTTATAATTGAATTTATTTCTTTCTTTCTATTTAATACGTTATTAAGAAAAAAACTGGCCAAGTACGAGTCGGACTCGCGCATGATGGGTATTTTTATAGGTAGGTAATGAATGGTACGGAACTGTTGTATGGGAGTCTCCCTTAAATATTTATTTTAATTAATTTATAGTATTTTTTGTTATAGCGGTAACAGAAATACATCATTTGTAAGGTTAATAATAAGTGTCTTAAAAAAACCTGCAAATATTGCATCAAATAAAATTGTCCTTACGTTTATCGCAAATTGATATCCACACTACTAGAAAGAGATAGCTAGGTCCTTCGAGGGTATACTCTTCGGAACGGATTTGAGCTTCGCGTCCGCATTCCAGTTTAGGTACAAGTTCCTTGGTAACAACATAATTTATGGCACTTTGTAAAAAAAAGAAACGTCAAACACGTTTCATAGACAAAGCATTAACTAGTAGGAAAAATGTTTGTTTTTATTATTTACCATGTGACTGCTCAGTTAGCAATGACTTAGCCAACTTACTACGAAAATGTAGAACAAAAATTACTAATCTTATACTTAATTGATGTTCATTGACATTATTTTAGAAATAAAATGCTAATTTATTCGAAAATTCGCGTTCCTTACACTTCCTATTTAGGTAAATATAATTACCAAACTACGGTAACTTTATTGTATTGTATGTAGGCAAATAAAAGCGAATAAGCCATAGAGCTTCAAATCACTGAAGCAACCTCTATTCTCAGATTAGCTAATAAATTTTTGCTTGGTAAAGTTTGGCGCGAATCATTCGACGTTCTGATCCATGCCCGGTAAGAAACCACCTCAATAACCGTAACATATTTTACAACTGACTAAGTGTTATTTTACGATTATAAATAGTGTGCAGTAATTACATTGAAAAATTGTGTAATCTTACAATGTAGATATAGTATATTTTTTGTTATTGCATATTATTCGCTTCTTTTGAAATATACACACACAGCGAGCCACTTCACGTTACGACACCACAATTTTTACGTCGTACAAAAGAGATATAAAAATTTTCGTAGTCTCAAAAGTAACTGTATAGCATAACACTATTCAGACAAGAAATTAATCACAATTATTAACAGCCGTCATCTTCACTCCGATCCCAATGACTAACTTGAATTAATGATAAGAGATAATTTAAATCTTCGCCACCAGTTCAAGTATCGACTTTAGTCGATTGTAATTAAAGTTCATTTCTAAGTGAATAAGTAAGCAACCATTTTTTAAGAGCCTTTTGTATACAAAAAGGCAATTGAAAAAGGTTGTAATGTTTGTACTTTGACACGAGTTCATGTTCCAAAATTTGAAAATTATCTCTGATTCCAAATTCAAATATAGACAATTCGAAAACTATTGCTCTAACTATTAGTCATAATAAATTAGTTATTTATTGACTTAGTTACTACTGAGACCGAACGAAGTTAACTATGATATTGACGAGTAAGTCTTCCAGCTGTACAAACTTGAACCTTAAAACTAACTAGACATTATAACATACTTAATTTAAATTATGCATTATCTTTGGCGAATACACTGCTTATGGTACCGTGAAATTTGAGAAACTTAAAAATACGTTTGATCATAAAAAACCGTACGAAGGTCGTTGTAAAGTCTCACAAAGTTCCCTATTTTAATACTGAGATACAAAACTGTTCGCTTTATAGAATAAAATGGTACCATTCTTACTTACACTACGTAATATTAGATACAGCTAAAAGATTATCGTAGAAACGCATTCTTGAAAACAATTTTTACGTGTATCCGAATATGCTTGTACTGACGTGACGCCAGGCGCCAATTGTATGCAGCGGACGAATATTAAATTAGCTTTTGAGATTATTTTCAAGAACACATTTCTTCCCTAAATTATTAATAGTTACATTTGTGGTGTTATAGCAAGAGCAGTACTTTTCATTAAAGTTAATCTACACTGTTTACAGACAATCGTCACAATATTTCTTGTTCATCAAATGGCAGTTATCGTTTGCACCTTATATTTACAAATTATTATAAATTATTTTCTTCTGTATTTTGCTTCTACCAATTCCACTTCTTACTAGTTCACACACGATGGAATGATTATTTTTTATTACTTATTATTTTATTTACAATTACTAAAGTGTTAGCTGTAAATAAAATAAGTGTTAATTCGAATTAAAAATTAAATAGCCCTAACTTATATTTACATTAGGTCCACGCAATTTAAATCAGTTTAAATTTTGAGCCATAAATATGCTAAATAATATTAATAAATATTCAGTAAGAGATTCTAGATTTAACCGAAATTAAATACAATTTCTAGTTCAATTATTTTTTGTGGAAGACCACAAGAATAGGATGAACTTTATTTAGAAGTATCTACTGTTAATATTATGTACATTCTTATGTCATTTAGAGATTTACGCTGCAAGAAAATGTCTACTGTTGGGCTGTGAGCCGTCTACTTTTTATGTTATAGAAACATGCCAAAAGAATTTTTTCCATAAATTTGGCAGATTCATCCTAAAGTTAGCGCTAAAAAGCGTTAATCAACGTTAACTAACAGTTCGAGATTTAGACCATAGCCGGATTTTATCTTAAAACTATATTGAGCGAAAACCCGAGTCCAAAAACATAAGTCTTTGATGACGCAGTTGCCACTTTAACGTGAGAGTTACCAACAAAATTGTTATAAAATATTGGTCGTTAACATTTGCTAACACAGCCTTTTTAGACTTTAATGGTACATATAAATAAACATACAAATAACCGCCCTTTTTCCATAATCAATTTTAAAAACAATAAATATGTTTTATGACGATCAAAACTATTGACTTTTCAGTCAAAATATATCATAAAATAGGCCTCAAACAAGATGATTTCAGAGAGTAGTTACCGTTGTAACATTACCTAAATATTTGTGCTAAAATGATTCCCTACAAAACTCCTAGACAGCAAAAAATAAAGTTCGTCATAATATTTTAGACATAAATATTAGACCAGTATTCACAATAAATGACAAAGATTTTGAGCAATCACGCACAGGTAGAAGTCGTTCGTTCAATTAAACATCTGCGCTGACAGAATGTTCATATGTGAAAAAATGTTCCAACAAATCACTCAATTTCAAATAAAAAAACATGTAATATGTTTCTACTTCCATGTGATTTCCGAATCAATTACTACAATCAATGTCTGTTCTCTTGAAATATTCTGTCAGCACAAAAACACACATAGTATCCACAGTCGAGAATATAATCAGTCAAATTCACATCAATTCATTTAAAGTTGTTCACTCCGCATCCGTTATGATTGTCATAGCGAGACATCGAGTGTCGGGAACGCACAGCGTTCGTAGGTCGAGGGTACACTGGGGTCACATTAACAGCGTCACAGAGGGGAGATTTGTCAGAGGAACACATCCAGGGGAGTCAGCGAGGCCCGGGGCTGCCCCTAGAGCTCGGTCACAGCGTACAGGTCGCGAGTGTCTTGGTGTGGAGGATGGATGCGCTCCACTCGGTCGGAGCGCTCGCCTCGCTCGGGTCGCTCCGGTCGTTCGGGTCGCTCGGCTCTCTCCGGCCGCTCAGCTCGCTCCTGTCGTTCGGCACGCTCGGGTCGTTCCGGGCGGTCTTGTCGGCGTCGGTGTGTGGTATGTGTTGAGTGCGGCTGCGGGGGTAGGTTGGCGCGTCGCGGGCGTTGGAGCGAGCGGTACTCGAGGGCGGCGGCGGATAGGGGCTGAGGCTGGTCGGGGTGCGGCTTGCGCGCGGGCCGCACGGTGGCGTACTTGTCGGGCGCGGGCGGCTGCGGCGCGTGCGGGGCGTGCGGCGTGTGGGGGGCGTGCGGCGTGTGGGGGGCGTGCGGCGCGTGCGGGGCGGCGGAGAACGTGCCGAGCGACACGGCGGCGGCGGCGGGGCGCGGGCGGGGCGCGCGCGGCCCGAACGACGCGTACTTCGGGTCGAAGCGGTTTAAGCTCGTTGAGCGCCCGGATTGACCTGGAATGATAATTGGTTTATGTAATTCTGGTGGACGCGAAATAGAGGTTTCGGGAGCTTGTACGCCGGGTTTGCTGAAGTGCGGATAAAATACATTGATAACCTCTATGTTTAAGAATGTATTTTCTACCCTACAAACTATCCTTTCTACTATACAAAGATAGCAATGTATTTTTTTACATATTAATATTATTTTAACCTTTTCAATTATCAAAATTTAATTAGTACTAGTCAAAATTAATTACTTACTAAGCAAAACTATTGTAAAAAGTACGTGATTTTGTATAGGTACTTGCATTTTCTACACATTGTAGTTATATTTTACTTCACACTCAATTTTCGACCAACTGCGAATGCAGATCATTTTAAAAAGACAAGTCTATCGTATAATATATAGTATCATGGAGACCAGTATAAATGACTGTACATATACATAAGTCTATACATCTACGCAAGTATTGTTACATGATGTATTGTTTTATGTCCTGAGAACGTCACATATAATCTTACTTTCTTCCTATATGTATTTTTTTTCTGGTGGGAAAATCAGCAAATGACTTCACCCGCTCTGGGAGCGGAAGGGAGTGTCAGACTTCTACTGACTAAAAACCCACTCTATTCGTTCAGCTACCCTAAGCTCCGGGGCCGCGGTATCTCGTTAGAACATTCTCGCAAGCCCGGCCTTCCTCTATGTGTGCATCCACAGTGAATGCGCGGTGGCTGGGACTTGTGGCGGGCGCGACAAGCGGTGCGGTGCGGTGGCCACATTGACGCGCCAGCTGTTGTAGCGTTTGGACGTGATTCAGCGGTAACAGACCATGGACGAGGATTTGATATTTTTAATAGACAGTCCGATCCTGAGATGGGAGGTGTTGAACACTCGAGATGGTGCGCACAAAATAAATATTTTACTTATACGAAGTATTGAAATTGTACCTTACAAATTTTTTTGAGTAAACTTGATTGTTCTTTTATTTCATTCCATAATTTTCTTGTTATTTTGCGATTATTGTGATGTGGGTGCTAACTTTGCCATATAGCTGGTTTAGATTGAATGTCACTTATAAAAAATTCAGTATTTACCGCCATTTTAATGCAAACGTCGAGCGACAAGACCGAACTGATTTGATATCCCGCTACCCGCGCATTAGGTCGCTTGCTGACTAGGCCCGTAATGCGGCCATAACGCGCGGATAGGAACGTTGGAAAAATCGCTCAGCGCTCGCTCAGGCCCGTCGCGCTAGGCTCCCGCCTTAGTCACTGCACTATGGACACAAAGGCGCGTTTAATTTGTTTGATATTTCGCGACCGTCATCGCAACCGCGCTAGACTTGCAGTGTGGACGCACACTATGTACACTTGTATTTCGACGGTTAAAAGGAAATAGGGTATAAGCGACAAAAAAAGAAATGTTTAGGAGAGCTATTCAAAGTTTAGAATTTTAGAAAAACTGATGTATTTTTTTATTAAAACATCAGACAGTTGAATAAGTGTTATAGTAAAAGAAGGATAAGGTACTTTTCACAGTGGTTGTATAAAAGATAATAGAACACAAGAAACAGAGATAGTGGTCAAACGCGAACCTAATTTCAATAAAAAAAAAACAGTCGGCTTTCAAAACAATACCAGTCCAAAACGTCGCTTATACCGTATTTCTTTTGAACCGTCGATATGTTGTATAGGTACCTGCGTTGTGTTCGGGTGGGCCCGCGCCGCCGGGCCGGTCTCAGTAGAAGTCGCTGCTCTCGAGCGTCTTGCACTGCTTGCTGAGCGTGGCGTACTTGCCGTTGTGCGGCGCGCGGCCCAGCGTGTGCGCGCCGCCCAGCGCCGCGGCCGCCGCGCCCGCGCCCGCGCCGCGCCCCAGCGTCGCGCTGCCCGACATGCGCGACCTGCCACACGCCACACCTACACTACACCGTTTACACAACTACCGACACACACGACCTCAGGTTGTACCATGACGTGTTAAAACGTGAGTCTAAAAGTGATGGAGCTATATAGAGTTAATTGTAAAACACCGTTAACCTCTCAGGACTATGTTACTAACATCATAATCAACAACTTTTGTTCTATGACTTTTAAAAATTCGTCATATTTTTTTTCACCAGATTTTCATACAAAAATAAAAATATTTAAATTGAACGCCCTAAATGTGACGAAGTCTATGCGAATAAAAAAAAAAAGCGATAGTATAACCCTGTATAGCGTGACGTTTTAACACGTCATGGTATATCCCCTGGGACCAGGTGCCACTTGTACACTACACCCTTTAATAGAAAGAACTAGCAATGTGGGTTCACATTACTAGCAATCTTGTTAATCCCTCCAACTAAGCTAAATATACTTGAACTAGCTTCTGCCCGCCACTTCGTTCGTGTAAAAAGGTTTTCCCCCGTAATTCCCGATCCCGTGGGAATTTCGGGATAAAAAGTACCCTATGCGTTTTAAAGGATATTAAAATATAAAGAGTTGAAAAGCTTCAACCTAAGCCTAATTTGAGCCACCGAGTGTTTTTTACTTTAAAAATATAGTTATGTATCATAAACAAGAGTATCTTTCTAAACCTGATGTGCAATCATCACAGCCGCATGCTGTACAAAAATACACAATGGTCGACAGAAATGGTAGAATAGAAATCCAACTCAACTGCTTTTCCTGTTGTATTTGAGCGTTTGTTAGTTTCGCCAGCACATCAATTTACCCAATTGAGCTTGAACCTTATTAAGTTGTAATAAAGTTGTAAATCTATTAAATTATTTTGACAAATTGAAGTAGGTTAATGTGCTGGGTCACCGTACTTTGTGACTTAGTGTACAGCAATAGACAAAACTGGATAGAGTGTGATCGACTGTGGTTGTAACTCAGAACGAAAAAACACTCTATGGATGTGGCAATAGAGTTGAGATTGAACATGTGTTATGAAGAATGAGGTTTGAGTAAAAAAGGGCAGGTTGGATGGGGGTAGTTTTTTTTAAGCTGAAATGACTCCTGTGTTTAGCTCTGTAAATTAATTATGGGGATGTATTTTTACTGTCGTTCGTTTCAATTACGTGCGAATTTTTTTTTATGGAAATGGAATCGATAAATCTTTTTCTCCACAAAAAAACTCACGGTTAAAACCTTGTTTTCGAGCAAAACTCCTGAAATTCCCAAATATATATGAGTCACTTCAATCAAATAAAAAGGGAAAGATTTCATGGCACATCTGGTTTGGAACGCAGTTCTTTTCGCATAACAGAGACAATGAAATGAAAAGAAAATGTTTAAACGAGCTAGATAGATTAGATAGATTTAGACTTCGTTTGTTTATTTTTCATTTATAAATATTTTGAAATACCCTGATAAATATTATGACAGCCTATCTCTAATTCCTCAAGTGTCTTTGTAGTTTAACGTTGCGATAAAGAACTTCGTTCCAAAACCTTTCTCCACGCCCACAACCGTTACAAATAGTTTTACCTAATAGTGTTATAGTTACCTTGGTTTCTCGAAGTCCATGAGTTGCACATCAGCGCCGTAGGATGGTGGCTTGCCGGGGCTAGACAGAACGTTAAACATAGTTACCGTGGCAAAGGGGGTTCTTGCCTGTTTATGGCAAAACAGCACAGATCCATAGATCTACGCAGAGAGGTATTTTGCCGCAATTTTTTGGATTAGTTACATTTTTTTACACCCCTGAAATACTCTTAGAGTATATTAAATTCACGGTGTTGATGATCAAAACTTTAAGCAGTATAGTTTTATGAGTAATTTGTTTGTGATAATGTCAGTATAATTTGATGATAAGTTAGTAGATGATGTAAGCTAGGCTACAGTCGGTGCATAATAAGATGGCGAAAAGCGGTTTTTGACCCACCTTAATTCATTTGTAAAAACAAGGGCCCAATACCAAGACTTCATCAATGGATCAATTGGACTTAGGTCTATCAAAATTAACCAAGCTACTAATTGTCATTCAATCAAGTTAATACACTCCCAAAACGTTTCTTTTTAAGGTGATGGCTCGCATTTGGTCTTTATCTCTTTTGGTGCTGAGTGATGATATGGTCTAAAAAGCACGCTTACCTAGAAGCTATTCTCTCTTTACATAAAGAGCCAGCAGGGAATTCCACTCCTTCACTTCCAACTAGCAAAGTGGGTAGAATTCAATATAGTTAACCCCTCCAAATAAGCTAAATATGCTTGTGTCGGTGGAGTGAGTCTTTTTTATCTCTGGGTCAATTTGACAGAAGTAAGCCCAATGACGTCACAATATCAATCTACTGCCTTTTGGATAGATAAGAACCGCTATCACCAGCTCATCAGCACCACAACTATATCAGTTAGTCATATCACCTGGGTCTCTCCAGGTCCATCAGCTGTACTGCCGCTCCATAGCTTGGAGGCTTGCCATTATTGTAGGGGGCTGGTCTGGGAAGTGTGCGGGAAGCCTGGCTGGATCCCCCAGAAGACAGGAACGGTGCCTGTTCCTCCCCACCGCCGCTGCGTCTGGACATGCCATACCAGAATGATACAACATATCCAATGCTCCTAGGTTCTTTTAAGATTAAGCCGTGATGGTAAGTCGGTTAGTAATGAGTTATTCTGTCGGTTATGTCGTAGATAGTAAGTATGAAAATCAGCGTTTGGTGGCATATCTTGTGTTGCCATAACATTAATAGCTTTGTTATTTTTCTTTGTTTACATTCAAGGTGTTTTAATGGCCATAAACGCATCTTTTGTTCTGCTTTCAAATACACTCATAGGATAAAAAACAACTCATACATATGAACACTTCAAAATAATCAGTTGAGTTTTCGAAGCAGAATTTGAATTTAGAGTTTAACCAGTATTTAATGTTTTATAAATATGAGTCAATAACGTCTTTATCATAAAGAGTCAAACGCATGATAAGTTTTGAAATTTGTAGATTCAAATTTTCTAATTGAGATTCTTCTGGTCAGTATTGATGATAAGGTTAACAATTAGTAATGTAATGTTATTTAGTTAGGTTACAATTTATGATTTAGTAGGTAAATATTAGCTCCGATTTAAAGACACATTGGGTTCGCTCTATCGGAACAAAAATGGCCAAACGCACAGAAAGTGTTAGAAAATATCGTTACACACAGTTAACACATTAAAAAAAAAACGTTCCTCTACCGTTCTTGTCGAAGTAAAACCACCACCAGTCGAGATGAGATGCCAATAAACTAAAGTGATAGTACAATACCGTGTAATATTTCAATAAGAGCTAATATTAACTGTATTAACAATACAAAATAGGCCTCATTGAAAATATTACATAGTTAAGCTTTGTTTTCCTAGGATAGCGGTGCCGTCATATAGCGGCCGTAATACAGCGGTGAATGATGTCACTAGAACGTTGTCTATGTAAACAAAATGGCGCGGTTTCCTAGAGAGCGGTAACTGACACCGTAACGTCAAAAAGCGGTGCCGCCATATGCATGACGGCCGTCTTGTCGGTGACAGATGGTTTCGTGAACGTTTCATTGATAGCGATGAAGCAGACTGTGTTAAAACGGCCGTGGAACTTTCCACATGTCGTCACCGTAAAGACGGCCGCCTTTTCGCGTCCGTAATATTACGGCCGCTATATGACGGCACCGCTTTCCTAGGAAACCAAAGCTTTACGTAGTATTGGACTTGCCCCGTCGATATAATATTGGTGTACATCTTCACTTACTTGGTGTTGATGTATATCCAAGCGTGTGAGTCGACTAGCACTATGGCGGTGAAGAGGAAGCCAGCTGCGACCGCCGCCAACAGCTGCAGAGATAACGCCTGAAAGAAATGTCAAAAAATGGCTTTAATACTCAATACTTTTATTGCATTCCATATGTAGGTATTCTTAAATAGTAAATTTATGATTAGATCATATGGAGGGTCCATAAGATCTAATTATAAAGGGTATAGCAAGTTAAGCATTAAGAATGTGCCTCCAGAGCCAAATGTAATGAATATCATATTGTTATGTACGTTACCCATTTACCAGGGGCGTGCATAGGATTATGACATGCGGCGGAGTAAAAACACACAAAAACTTCTTCTTTTATAGATTTTTAGCATAGCCACAGCCACACATCGTAGCATGGTGGCGATGCGTGGCTGTGGCTATGCTAAAAATCTATAAAAGAAGAAGCTTTTGTGTGTTTTTACTCCGCCGCATGCCCTGTCATAATCCTATGCACGCGCCTGCCATTTACATTACTATTTATGTAGTTTTTGACTGCCGATCTCTTACTGTCATTGCGTGACCTTGAAAAAGGACCTGATAACAGCAAATTTTTTATACTTTTCGTTCTCTAAAACTAATAGAGCTAGGAATGTGATTTCAAAGCCAAACTATAGACAATATTATGACAAATATTACATATATTTATCTTAATTATTTTGCTAATAATAAATATTTTTTTAATAGTAATTTTTTTTTTTTCTTGACTATAATTAGTAAGCTCTAACAGAGTGATTACTTTCAAAAAATTCTGAAAAAAAGCACTTAATGTGTAGATTTTATTGTTATAAGTTTCATCGAAATCGGATACCTGCAACAACTTGTTGCGCAAATCAAAACGGTCGACAATTGTAAACTCCTGCAAAAAAACATTGACGCCATCTATGAGTGGAGTATTCAGAACAGGCATACGAGCAAGTGATACGTCTTGACGTACGGTCGGAAGTTGCAACCAATCTATTACAACTATTATTTGGGTGGAGAAGCAATTACTCGTGTCACCAACATTACGGACTTGGGAGTGACCTTTCACCGATGCCTGACTTTTAGAGATCACGTCTCCGCCCTTGCGAAAGAATCTTTTAGGCGCCTAGGATTTGTACTAAGAAATGCTCGTGATTTCCGCAATCCCAATGTTATTACGCTGTTGTACACCTCTTCAGTAAGGAGTAAACTTGAAAGCAGTGCCTGTGTCTGGCATCCTTACACTGCAATTCAGACATTAATGATTGAAAAGGTCCAGAAAACCTTCCTGAGGTTTCCATTCAAAAGGTTATATCATTTCTACCAACAACTTTTTAGAAATGCTAGGCTTTAATTCGTTGGAGGTTAGGAAAGGCTTTGATTTTGATCTGCTTCAGCTCACAGTAGCCTGCAAGACCCTGAACGGACGTATCAACTGTCCCGAGCTCCATGGCCTTTTCTGCCGACTATTTGTGCCTGAAAAGTACGTCGGACACCGTCAGAACCGCTTGCACAATTTGTTTGCTCCACCGACTTCCAAAACTGTCGCAAGAGCTGAATCCCCAGTATATCGCATTCTACGGATGCTCAATGCCCTCTTCACTGCCAACCCTGAATGTGATGTGTTTGCCGACGAATGGAGTAAAACTATGCGTGCCTGTCTGGTGTTCTGCGAGTGGAAGTATGCTAGAGTGTCTACTGTTCCATTTTAATTTTAATATTATCTTATATAATTTCAATTATTTGTCACAATTATTATTATTCTTTTCTTATATGTATTTCTATGTTAATTAATACAATTGGTGTTTTACTGTTTTAATCTTAACTAATATTATAAATGCGAAAGTAACTCTGTCTGTCTGTATGTTATCGTTTCACGCCTAAACTGCTGAACCGATTTATATGAAATTTGGCATGGGAATAGTTTAGGACCCTGAAAAGGACATAGGATAGTTTTTATCCCAGCATTTCCACGGGAACGGGTATTATGCGGGTAAAACCTCCCAGGCGAACAAAGTCGCGGGTAAAAGCTAGTTAACTATAAATAAATAAATATAGTAAGAAAGATTGGTTTAGGTAACGTGACCAGACGTCCCGTTTTGAACGGGACTGTCCCTTTTTATTGTTACAAGTCCCCGAAATGAACACTGGAACGCAAAATTGTCCCGTTTTCTGAAACCGTGCGCAAATATTAGTAGTTGAGCCGGCCGAACGAATATATATTATAATATAGTCCGGTCAAATAAGACTAAAAAATAGGAGTGAAGTTACAAAAATTCTCACCCAGCTGAAAATTGGTAGAATTGTTCAAAACACCATTATACGAAGGTATGGGAGGTGAAAGTGGGGATGAATAATTGGATGTTGTCAAATATACTCAAGTGGAGTATCAAATGAAAGAACACGATGTGTATATTACAGTCAGACATGTTTCATCAAAATCGGTTCAGCTATTTACTAGATATGGGGAGTGAAATTGGGGATGAATAATTGAATGCTGACTGACTTCGTCCATCTTCGACCACATCGTCACTTACCATCAGGTGAGATGGTGGTCAAACGCGAATCTATTTTTAATAAAAAAAATAAAATAAAAAGTTGTCCGTCCCGTTTTGAGTCAATGAATAAATGGTCACGTTAGGTTTAGGTATTTAGAAAGGTGCGTATGCGCTGGTTTACCTGGAGGCCGGCGTCACAGGCGGCACGCGCGGCGGCCACGAAGTACGCTCGCGCCATGCGGCACTCCAGCGCGCCGCTCAGCGCCACCAGCGCCCGCTCCGCCTCGCCCGTGCCCGCGCCCAGAGCGCCCAGCGCCGGCTGCAGGCCTGACACACAACACATTGTAGCCACTACTAACCAAATTAAACATACCTGAATGCGAATGCGAATATCTGCTATCGACATTCGTGGATGGGAATGCGTAAATCTGCTAACGACACTAATAATATAATAATAAGTAATATTCCACAACTTTCACACAATGCCATCTAGTCCCATACTAAGCAGAGCTTGTGCTATGAGTACTAGACAACTGATAAACATACATATAATATTTCTAAACACATACATATTATAGATAAATTACACCCAGACAAAGAACAAATGATCGTGCTCATCACACAAAGATTTGTCCTGGGTGGGAATCGAACCCACAACCTTGCGCATAGCAGTCAGGGCCACTGACCACTAGACCAACGGGCCTGTCAAATGAATGTGAATATCGACTAGTAACATTCGTGAATGTGAAAGCTAATATCTTTTTTTTTTTGTTATCGGGGGGAAACCTTCAAAAGGCGCCTGGACTTTTGGGGAAAGACCAGGGAGTGTGGGATTTCTACCTCATTAAAACCACCCCGGTGATCACCATCAGCACATAGAGAGGGTCCCGGTACGTCTTAAAAGACCACTCCGGAACCCCCTCCGTGAAGCGCCTATTAGGGCACAAAGCTAATATCTACTAACATCCTCAGTAAAGGCGAATGCGAACATCTGCTACTGACATTAATGAATGCGAATGCGAATATCTACTACCGACATTCATGGGTGGGAATGGGAAAAACTGCTACCGACATTAATGAATGTTAATGCGAATATCTGCTACCGACATTCGTGGGTGGGAATGGGAAAATCTGCTACCGACATTAATGAATGCGAATGCGAATATCTGCTACCGACATTCATGAATGCAAAAATCTGCTACCGATATTCATGAATGCGAATGCGAATATCTGCCACCGACATTCGTGAAGCGCACGTAAATATCTGCCACTGATATTCGCGAATGCAAATATCTGCGACACGATCCCCTTACATGTTTCTTCGCGAGGAAATGAGACACCATTTTTGCCGGAGATTCTTTAATAGTAAGGCATATGGCTAAACCATATCAGCCGATATTTAAGGTTAAATGACGCTTACGGAGGCCGGTCCCTGAATGGATGCTCATCTTAACATATCGAAATTCCTCCATGCCTCGGAAAGCGTTTTAAGGCGTTGACCATGGCTGTCACTAATTCGTCTTTGACAGTCTTTGGGAGTAGAAAGACATCAGAAAATCTGACACTAGTCTTGCAAGTATCTACCCAGCTACTGGGTCCACTCCATGTAAAACACTAGTACTCGGCTGCATCCCTTTAGACCGTAAGCCGACCCCGATATATGCTCCTCTACTGTGTACCCCATTTACTCGTGGTCGGCCTTTCTAGTCTGTCTCTTCCACTGAGCACAGTTTTGTGCTATGTTATGGTCTTCTGGTTTTTTTCCAATTTCATCACCCGTGTGGAGGGCGGTGTTCCGCGTCCAGTATTCTTAATGCTAGTTTTACTATATGCTCTTACATTGTCTGAACATGTTCATACCATCGGAGTCGCTTATTCGACCCCGATATACATAGTTGGGCTAAGCAGATAATAACTTACCAGGATCATTGAAGAGTGCCGGCGCGCTTCGAGACAGCACGGCTAAGGCTTGCCTCACCGCAACCACCGCTCGTTGAGCATGTCGCAGCTCAGCAGTTAATACGTTCTCTCGGGATACTTTGCATGATAGGTAGTAGTGCACCATCTGTTATATTAGAAAAGATATTAATGTTTTTAGACATTCGTGGCCTTTCACAGATCAAGATTGGAGGTTGACGGCTGGTTAACCGGACTTTCGTGTAATCATTAAAGCCAGGGATTATAAATAAACTTAAAGAACTAATTTACTTTTGTAGCAAATAATCATATCTGGTAATCATACTCAGTAAGAGTAGAAATCCATTCTCACAATTTTTTTCGATTAATTCTCAATCCTCATAAAGTAAGATTGCCGCCTTTGATAATAGTGCAGTGAATGATTAGCTGCCAGGGTTGTTGGAATGTTGTAACAATATATCACTGCCCCGGAACGCAAGGGTAACTGAAGGAGCAGGGTGGGATTTAAGTCAGTAGAAGTCTGACACTCCCTTCCGCTCCACCCAGAGCGAGAGAAGTAATTTTATGATTTACACCCCGAAATAAAACTTGATATAGTTGAGTTTAGCCTAGCTAGGAGAACGGTACCTCAGGAGGGATGCTACATGACCTGATTCCTCCATCTCCCTTTCACTACCGGTCTACCAGACGCATAGCTGGGTACCACCCACACTTGGTTGACATACGGTCTTGTCGTACCAAGCGCTTCTCCTCCACATTTATTGTGCGCACAGCCAATCTGTGGAATTCTCTGCTGGCTTCTGTGTTCCCTGCCACTTATGACCTTTCAGCCTTTAAAGCACGAGTGAATGGGCATCTTCTGGGCTCGCTCGTCCCATCTTAGGCCTCATCTATCGCTTACCACCGTGCGAGATCGAGCTCAAGAGCGGGCCTATCAGAAAGAAAAAAAATTATAAAAAAAAATTAAAAAAAAGAGAAATCAGGTCATGGAGCTCCTGCGCACACTCCCCGAATCTGTGAAATGAGTAGGGTTAGTATAGTAGTGTGGGGTGGTGTAGTTACGTCGACGGGCAGGTTGTGCGGCGCGTGGTGCGCCAGCGCGGCGGCCGGCTCCTGGCAGGCGTCGGCCGCCGCCACCGCCGCCGCCGCCAGCAGCGCGCCCGCCAGCCAGCACGCCACCAGCGCCCCCAGGGCACCCACCTGCGACATACTTACGTCGACGGGCAGGTTGTGCGGCGCGTGGTGCGCCAGCGCGGCGGCCGGCTCCTGGCAGGCGTCGGCCGCCGCCACCGCCGCCGCCGCCAGCAGCGCGCCCGCCAGCCAGCACGCCACCAGCGCCCCCAGGGCACCCACCTGCGACATACTTACGTCGACGGGCAGGTTGTGCGGCGCGTGGTGCGCCAGCGCGGCGGCCGGCTCCTGGCAGGCGTCGGCCGCCGCCACCGCCGCCGCCGCCAGCAGCGCGCCCGCCAGCCAGCACGCCACCAGCGCCCCCAGGGCACCCACCTGCGACATACTTACGTCGACGGGCAGGTTGTGCGGCGCGTGGTGCGCCAGCGCGGCGGCCGGCTCCTGGCAGGCGTCGGCCGCCGCCACCGCCGCCGCCGCCAGCAGCGCGCCCGCCAGCCAGCACGCCACCAGCGCCCCCAGGGCACCCACCTGCGACATACTTACGTCGACGGGCAGGTTGTGCGGCGCGTGGTGCGCCAGCGCGGCGGCCGGCTCCTGGCAGGCGTCGGCCGCCGCCACCGCCGCCGCCGCCAGCAGCGCGCCCGCCAGCCAGCACGCCACCAGCGCCCCCAGGGCACCCACCTGCGACATACTTACGTCGACGGGCAGGTTGTGCGGCGCGTGGTGCGCCAGCGCGGCGGCCGGCTCCTGGCAGGCGTCGGCCGCCGCCACCGCCGCCGCCGCCAGCAGCGCGCCCGCCAGCCAGCACGCCACCAGCGCCCCCAGGGCACCCACCTGCGACATACACACATATCATATACAACGTGTAACAGATTAAGCGCAATACCTAAAGCCAATAGAATATTAAGAGGGTGTCGAGCCTACGAGACGCGCGGAAAATAGGTATTTACAGCAGCGGGCTAGTCGTGTGCGTTGTCACACACACAATGACAAGTTCGCTCGAGGCCCGCTTGCCGTTGCACGACGAAGTTTGCTAACTTTGCATTTTTTAATTTTTTGTCGTTATGTTGAATAAACTTGAAAAACGAATATTAATTATTTAGATGGTTTTATTTATCACGCTAATATTATAAAGGCGAAAGTTTGTGAATGAATGTGTCTGTTTGCATGTTTGTTACTTCTTCACGCTCAAACGGCTGGATGGATCTAAATGAAGCAAGTAGGTACGTAAATAAATCACAAAAATAAATTTAATAAATTATACCTATTATATAAAAATTAACGTTTGTTTTTTACATTATCCGTTCCCTCACTATTCATCCTATTGCAATAAAACTTTGATTTTATATATTAAACTCCTCAGATTTTTTTTTTAAAGAATACTAGCAATGTGGGTACATTTCACATTACTAGCAATCTTGTTAACCCCTCCAACTAAGCTAAATATGCTTGTGTCTGGAGTGGGTTCACGTCAATAGTGTAATGGGTGGGGTTCGAACCTGCGACCTCTCGATCACAAGTCCGACACCTTATCCATTAGGCTATTGACGCTTCGAAACTGGGTAAGTAGCAAGTTAGGGTAGATGGGTATGCAGTACTTATTTGAATAATAAAACCAGTATGAAATAAAAAAAAATATTATGTAATGTCATAATAAAACCAGACTGAAATAAGTTTTGTTTATTAAAATTTCATTTAGTGCTCGTTTAAATTCTGATGTACTGTCATATTTTTAATAACATTCGGTACTTTATTATATGGGCGATTCTCTGTAACCTCGTAATCGGCTGTCCCGACCAATTTTTTCAAAAAGTAATAAAAATATTTAAAAAATAATCACTCCTAATGATACTTTAATCCTAAAACTGTACGGGCCCTTTGTTTTAAGAACCATAACTATTTTAAGTTTTTTTCTAGACGTGGTGGAAGCTCTAAAAATACAGTCCCCTGGTTGTCCCCATCACTCCATTTCCACCTAGAAATGAGATTTACGAAGAAGTTATTGAAACTACATACATTTGGCAGTTAATATAATAAAGAAAAATAATTAAAATATATTATTTTCGTAAAACAAGGTCTCATAACGAATTTTATTTATTTAGTAAACTCCTCTAAACTTTGTCCCCAGAATTTTCATACAGTCCCCTGCCAATAATTTAAATCTATAATAAAAGAAAACAATGATATTCACGAAAATTTTTTTGAGTGAAACCTAACGCAATTGCTGTGAAGCTGGCAACCTTGCCGAATGCGGCGTTGACACACCATTTCGTTTAGTGTCAGAGCGTCATTTGTGAGGTGAACACGCGCTTGGATCGCTACCACACACAGTCCTCAGGTAGGTCATAATATATACCTTAATTAGTTTAATAATCTCTATATAAAGTTTATTGTTATATTATTTATGTTTCAATTGATTGGTAGATTCTTAAAAAAACTATTTTACATCAATTTTGTAAATATTGTAAAATCTAACCGAAATACACAGTCCCCTGGCAACAGTCCTCTGCCTGAAATTGCAGCAGAGAAATGTTTTACACAACAGGAGACTTTGTATTTTCCGTATTGGTTATTGATTTTATGTATTGTGAGTGTAAAATCCGCTAATTTGTTTTATTACGACAAGGCCTCGTCGAAACTAACGCCGCCAATTGATTTATATTGATTGTGGCGATTTGAACACATTTTTTTAAAAAGTGGTTCTGAGAATACTTAAAGGAAAGTATTAACAGTTTTTTGAGACGTACTTATGTAATAATTTCTTCCTACAAGTAACAATCATTCTTATTATTGCCTTAAGTGGCCACTTTTAGCAATTATTGTTCGCAATAAAACTATGTTTTTTATAATGGCAACCAAACTCTGAAGAAATTCCAGGTATTGAAAACTTTACATGGAACTACACCGAAAGTGGCCATGGAAAAGGTGCACCGGATGGTATCGGAGCAACGTGCAAAAGGACAGCTGATTTTGTTGTTAATTCTGGCGGCGACATCAACAATATTGATCAGTTTGTTAAAGTAATCCAAGAACAATGTCTTGGCATCACATGTATCGCAATCGACGGTAAAGACGTTCAGGCAATGGTCGATAAAATGAGGAATCGGTCGATCAGATGAGTTTTAAAGGCACTTTAAACATTTAAAGTGCCTTTAAAACCCTTCTGATCGACCTGAACACCTGCGACCTGATGCATATGCATCAGGTCGCAGGTATTCCAGCTCCATCCTCGGCTTGCGTAAATGTAAAACACTTACACCTAGATGGACAGTAGAAGAAGTGTTTACAGAGTCCGAACCAGAAGATCTTGCATATGCTGAACCTAAATTGACACCTACACCAAACAAGTCCTCTCTAAGATTGGATGATGATATAGCATGAACGGGTGGCACTCGGAATTCATGTTACAATACTGGAGCTTACGTTTATCTGAAATTTCCAACTAAAAATGTAGAATACCATTATGCTGCCGTAATTAATGAGATTGATGACGATGAAAACGACTTACGTATCACTTTCCTCAAGATTTGTGACCATAAAGTGGAGACCTTCAGAATAGATGATATTGACATTTCAGATGTGTCATTTGATCAAGTTATCCAAAAATTGGATAATCCTGACTTGATTGTACAGGGAAAGAGAATATTTTATCAGTTTTCTACTCAAGTTGACGTTTTCAAGCGCTAATTTTTTTAAATGATAAGTTGTTTTTTTTTTTAATGTGATTAATCTTTATTATGTGCCTTATTAGAATTAGAAATATCCTTAGGATTTGATTGGAGATTTCAGTTGAAATATCATAATATATATAAGAGAAAAGACTGTTTTCTAATAATTGTAAGTATTTCAATGAATACTGAATAAAGCATTTAATTGTTGGTAGTATAATAATATGACTATGTTGATCTCAGTGAGTACAAACTGTTTCTAGCACTTTAGATTAATTTTTGACATGAATGCTTAATTAAGTTATTATTTCTGTTCATTTTTTATAAAGAAATTTTGTTTACTATTGATGCAAATATATATGCTATGAAAATAATAAATAATTGATTAATGTAAAGTGACTTTTTTTAAAGTACGTCACGTTCGAAACAGTTCCCTGATGTCTCAAACAGTCCCCTGTCATGATTTCAAGGAAAATCGCTAATAACTTGGAGAATATGAATAAATTCAGTGGGCCTCCTTATCTAACTAAAATAATAGTTAATTTTCTTCGAAATAGAACACGGTTTTTTGGAAAGTATTAAAAATAATTACCAGGACATCATTTGTATGGGACCTGTACGAGCTTACAGAGAAATGCCCATATATACGTGGGGCCATACCAAAAAAACATTTTTTCATTAATGCTGTCTAGCGAACTTACTTCGCAGAAAATATAAGCGTAATTTATTTCATAACAATATATGTATCAAGTGTAACTTAATTTAAAAGAAAAAAATAAATAAAAGAAATCTATAAATCTAATGTTATATTGCTTATTATAACATTTTACAAAAATTGGCCAAGTGCGAGTCAGACTCGCCCATGAAGGGTTCCGTAGTAACTATAAAAATATAATATAATATGTATATTTACTTGACAAACAAAAAAAACTAAAACTTACAAATTTCTTAAAACAAGCTTATTTACATTTTTTGCAACTACGCCAAATAACTTTGTTTTTCATAGTATTTGTATGAATTACAAAGTTATATTTGCGGTTTTAGAAAATATGCTGTATCTCAAAAACTGCTGACTCGATCTCTTTAAAACCAATTTTGATTGAAAGTTTACATTAAGATCTATAGATATATATATATATATATATATATATATACAACGTGTAATTTAAAGGGTATATACATACCAAGTGCATGGCTTCTTTGGATGATAACAAACGATGGCAAGGGTTTTGTAATCCTAAGTCTACATGTGTAGAACTTATTACAAATTCCAGTACACTGATACCAGAGACCGAATTTTTCAAATTAAGAAGAACGAAAAGAATTATCGTGTTATTGGCAAGTGACGTGGAAAGTTATTGACCCTCGTAGTGCTGTGACACGTTTGTTATGATTGGTATTCAAAAAATATGTGAAACCAATAATTTGGTATCAATTCTTTAAGTCAGTTATTTTGTGCTGAAACTGTGCATAGAGACTCCATACCAAATGTTGTCTTCAGCCCTTTTGGTTAGATATGGGGTTTCCGTTACACTGTGTATATATATATTTATATTTTTCACTCCACTATTATAGAAGTTAGAGGGAGGGATACACATTTGACCACTTTGGAAGCTTATATCTTTTAAACGATTGACTTTATGAAAAAGTGGTTTCAGAAACCCCCATGTCATTTTTAAAGACCTGTCTATAAATACCACACACGCATAGGTTTCATGAAAAAAAAAATATTTTCAGTTTTAGTTCCATGTATGGGGTAGTAGTATGTTCCTTTATTTTAAACTAGTACTCACGCGGGGCTTCGCTCCCGTGGATTCTATCACGGTAAAAACATAACTCTCCTTTTTTGCAGTCGGGTAAAAAGTAGCCTATAACCTTCCTCAAGCTTCAAGCTACTTCCATACCAAATTTCATCCAAATCCACCCAGTACTTTCGAAGATTAGCGCGTTCAAGCAAACAAACAAACAAACTAACAAACTTTTCCGCTTTATAATATTAAGTATAGATGATTTTTAATTTTTTTCTCAATATCGGAAAGCGTTTCATAGAATACATCTACTTACCAAGTTTCTCATGTATAGTCTTAATAGTTTTGGAATAAAATAGCTGTGACATACGGACGGACGGACAGACAGACAGACAGACAGTCAGACAGACGGACAGACATGACGAAACTATAAGGGTTCCGTTTTTTGCCATTCGGCAAATGAACTCTAAAAAACGAGTAATTTCTTTAAATATATATGTTTAATTTTGGTTCACTATACATATCACAGTATAGTAAGAAAAGAAAAAATGACAAAAATATACTATATTTTGTAAGAAATAAAAAGACAATAAAACTAATTTCGAATTTTGAAAATACAATCGTAGAAATATCAATGCATCCAAGGTTTGACTTCCAAGCCTGCTTCGTTTATTACCAACATAAGCAGCAGCTGGAAACGCTCGTTTAGGTTTTACACTGGTTGGAGGAATAGACAATAGATACTTATATGCTGTTTCTAAGTGATATCCACTAATTCCTCCATTTTCAAACAGGATTATTTCACGTCTATTTTGCCAACCCCGATTAATTTTGTATTTGTACTTCACGATCTGGGGATTTCATACTCTTATCAATTTCCAGCTATAACTTTTCCTTTAGTGTCAATTGGGGTTGGGATTGGGAGGTTTGTGGCATTAACTCATCATCTGTTTGTGATCCTGATCTTCCTTCTTCTTCTTCCGTGTCATCTCGACTTTTAAGTTTTTTTAACAATATACTTTTTAACAATAATGTAACAGACTCTGTTACATTGTTCTGAGATCTCAACTACAGTTTAATAAATAGCAATAGGATAATCGCTAATTGCAAGACTCTTGCGAGACTCTCGTTTGGGCAACACTATATGGTTTATTGGATGTTGAAGTCCACTTGTCGAAAGAAAGACTAAATCTTTCACCTGCACTTTTCAAATGTTTCAATTCTGCAGTTACTTGCTTTCTGATTTTTTCACTGTAATTCATGACACGTTTTTGAATGGTGACGGCTGACTTTGGTAAATCCGTGTATTTTGCAAAGACAAATTTTCTCGAATCATCTGAAGTTATGAATATACTGAATGGAAATCCATCTAATGCAATCATTCTTGCCAAAACATCATCGAGGCTATCGTCGGCACTTTTAGTAAAATAATCATTTAACTTTCGCTTGGCTGGCGGCGGTGCTGTGTTCAGATTATCAGAATCTAGACTTGTTGAAGCTGATATAAGCTTGATGTTATGTTTTGATGACGAATGTGTATGTAATCCCTTAGTCGATCCATCCAAAGTCTTGAGAATGGCTGAGCATCGGTTATATTTGGCACTATTCCTATCCTTCGCAACTAAAAAATAGCTCCACATTGACGTCGTATCACTGTGTTTTTTATGTTTAACAAAGTCTCCCGCCATTTGAAATACTTAATTTCAGATAATTGACTTTTAAATTTAAATGACGTAGGTCGTGGGTTTAAATTTAGAAAATATCTTGTAATGACCAAAGTTTTAAATATAATTAAGCATATCTTAAAACTGGAAACATATCTTACATCTATACAATAATATAGGTTATCCATCAGAATTCAGACAGGCTTTAATGTCCTCTCATAGGTATAATACAGGTTAATTAGGTAATTAACCTGTATTATAGATACATTGTAAGAATGATATTTTAAAAGAGTTACTGTGGAGTTTCTTGCCGGATCTTCTCCATAGAAAACGACCAATTTCGAACCGTGCCCTGCGCCAAACTGCTGACGTTTTATAAGTGCCCATGTAGGCCTATGTGAAATAAAACATTTTGAGTTTGAAAAAATCACAAGAAACAGTAGTAGGTATCTCTACTACTAAGTAGAGATACCTACTACTGTTTCTTGTGATTTTTTTTTTATTTTTGGCTCGCGTTTGAATTTTAAGAAAAAAATTAATTCATTTCAAATTAATTCAATTAAATAATTAAATTTCAATTTGAAATTAATTTTTAAACTGGCATGATTGCTCTATGTTATCTCTTAAAAAATAGTCTTTTTAAGAGATAACATAGAGCAATCATGCCAGTAGCGTGCAACCAGCGCACCACGCACCATGTGACCATAAGTCTAGTTTAAGCATATACTAACGGGAACCCGTGTGAAATGAGTACTTCCCACAATATGATTATAAATTAAAGCCTGTCTGAATTCTGATGGATAACCTATATTATTATATAGTTGTAAGATATGTTTCCAGTTCTAAGATATGCTTAATTATATTTAAAACTTTGGTCTATACCAAGGCCGGCCAAACCCAGGCACGCGGGCCACCAAGTGGCCCGCCAAGGCATCTGAATTTGCCCGCTAGCGGCAAGCTGGGGCGCGCGGTGTCGCCGCCTCCACCTGATTGTTCGGTTAAAACGAAAACAGCCCGCCCGAGCGCAACCGACCCGCGTCGTTCCGGTGTTGTCGCTACTTCTACGTACCAATTTTACTTGAATGAAAGGATCTTCAAAATCACACTGCCTTTAAACAAATTTTCTCCGAAAATGTATCTTCAGAGCAGCTAACAGAAAGTTTTGCAAATTTTTGGAAAAAGTTTCTAGTGAAGATTTCCCAACATTGCGCGACCTTGCTGCAAATTTTAAGCAGGTTTGGATCCACCTATGTGTGTGAGAAAACATTTTGAACTCTATCATACATTAAAAATAAATATCGCACATCTCTCACTGCAAAACACATTTCGGATTTGATTGTACTATCAACTTCAGATTTAAAACAAATATCGACAAATTACTATAAGGAAAACCTCTTCACAGCTCAAATATTAATAAAAAAAAATATATTTCATTTACAAATAAAGTACATTATTGTACTTTATTTATGTATATTTTGTCTTTATTGTGTATATTTACTTTTTTATGTATACCTTATGAATATGGGAGTATCGGTTGCCCAGCACCGCCACAGTCTAAGAAATTTTGCCCACCTGGAAAATCTATTGGCCAGCCTTGGTCTATACTGTCGTATAGACCAATTAATACAGCACAATGGAATTACAAATAAAAAATATCCGATAAGTTGGTCATCATGTATGTCATTGATATACACTATAAAAAGGAAAGGGCCAAGAATTGAACCTTGCGGAGCACTCATCTTGGCTAGGGATCCTGCAGATGTCGCTCCATTAACAATAACTTTTTGTTGCCTGTTTGATAAATATGAAAGAACAAGGTCAGCAGAACACGAATCCACGAACTCCGTAATGGTGTAATTTACAGGTCAGTGTTTTGTGGTCAACGCAATCAAAAGCTTTGGAGAGGTCACAAAATATGCCAATTGCATCCTGAGATTTCTCCCAAGATTCCAGAATGTGACGGATGAGCGCTACTCCTGCGTCTGTTGTTGACCTACCTTTCGTGAAACCAAACTGCCGACTATGCAGAATTCCATTTGAGTTAAAATATGATAGCATCTGGTCCAGCATGATTTTTTCGTATATTTTGCTTAATGCTGGAAGCACATATATCGGTCTATAGTTAGAGGGATCACTCTTACAACCCGACTTAAAAATTAGTACTACTTTACTATGTTTCATTAAATCGGGAAAATTACCGCTGTCTATACATTAATTAAATGTGCCTGTTAGGATAGCAGCAATTGAGTCAATAATATTACCAAGAACCCTAACAGATGCACTCCATAAGTCATCAGTGTTTGTTATGTTAAGACTTTGGAATGCTTTTTAATTACATCAATAAAAATGGGCTTAAATGAAAATGTTGGTATATCCTTATTGAAGTTTTCCTTTAAAAAAGATTCTGCTGATAATGGCGAAGAATATAGAGATTTAGTAACCTCTACTGGAATATTGGTAAAGTAATTTTCCAACTTCTCAGCCACTTTTGACTTATCTGAGATGACCTGATCATCGATGTTCAAAGTCAAATCATTCTAACCCTGTTGGTTTGTGTTTCCAGTTTCTTTGTTTATCACCTTCAACACAGTTTTTATTTTATTGTTAGAAATGCTAATTTTATTACTTTCTGATTTAGATTTAGCTTAGGGCGCATACTCTTTTAAATATCTTTGAGTAGTTTCTTACATAATTATGGAAGGCTTCATCGGAAGTCAATGATTTTTCATGGTATAAGTTGTATAAATTGTCTCAGCTTATTCTTATTCCAGCAGTGGCCCATTCATTAAATTTAGATTTATTACTCATTTGAAATTTTTTAACTGGACATGCCTTACTAAATTCGTGGCATGGTGAAGAAAAAATATCCTGTAATTTTCATTGGGGTCATGGGAGTCAAAATTGGCCATTGAAAGATTACTTTACATGTTATCATTAAAAACATTAATTTCTTTTTAGTTAGTGGCCTAAACTTAATAGTCTTATTTAATTGCCGCTTTTTAACCAACTCAAAGGATACTAGTTGACCTGTATGGTCAGACCTAACTCCACTAATTTGAGACGAGTATTTTATGGCACAATTAGTATAAATATTATCTATGCATTGAGCTGATGTTGCTGTTATTCTTGTTGCTTCCTTGTATGTGCATTTTAAGTTAAATGAACCAAACAATGAAGTAAGCTTGCAGTGTTCAGGTGAATTTACTAACAAATCAATATTTAGGTGACCACAAACGAAAACTAATTTATTATCTCTTATAAGCTTAGGTACTTAAAATTTCTCCCAATATCATTAAGAATGATGACAAGTTTGATGCTGGTGGTCTATAAACACTTAAGAAAGTTTGGCCTTCAACTTCTGTACATGCTACCTCACACAAGCAATCAACAGAGCAAGCGGTGATATATTTTTGTTCCTTATATCTAAGAGAATTATTACGTAATATTAAAGTACCACCTCCTACTAAGGACCTGTTGTATGCACTAGTAACAGAAAAATATTAATTTTAAACAACATTCTATCTGGTTTTAGCCAGGTTTCACAAAAACATAAGATATCTATATCATATTTATCTATTAACATTTCCTCATCTAATATTTTGCCGGAGAAACGATTTATATTCTGATGATATAGTAAAATTGTGTTATTATGACTCTCCTTTGTCACATCTAAGGGTTTAAACAATTAATTTCAGTATTATTAGATACCCTAGATAATACTGAATAGTCACTTAACCTAGGATCAGTTAAATTGTCAATAACCCAGTGTAAATTGTAAGCTAACAAAGTAGCCAATGAACTTTCGTCGTAAATTCTAAAATGAATGTAAGGATTGCAATCGGTATGCCCAAAAACCTATTACACGATGTTTGATGCAATATTTTGCAATCGACCACGTTTGCTGAGCAAGCGATATAATGCGGTCGCACAAAGTTCGCCGCGAGCTTAGTGTATTTCGAACAGCAACCGGGTGCACTCATTTTCATCATTTAGCGATAAGTTTAGCCCTTACGTTACTTTGTTAATTATACTTAGCAATAAACCCTTGAAGGTTATCAGTGTATTTAACTTAGTAGACACACACGATATCCATATTGAATGTTGGAGAAAAAGTTACATCCACCAAGGATGCAACTTTTTCTCCAACATTCAATATGGATATTGTATGTGTTTTAAATTGGATTTCAAAATGAAAGCCAGATTTGCAATCACCACCCCCAAAAACCCATTATACGATACCCATATCGAATGTGTGAGAAAAAGTTGCATCCGCCATCTTGGATTTTAAAATGAATGCCAGATTTGCAATCACCACCCCCAAAAACCCATTACACGATACCTATATCAAATGTTTGAGTAAAAGTTGCATCCGCCATCTTGGATTTTAAAATGAATGCTAGATTTGCAATCACCACCCCCAAAAACCCATTACACGGTACCCATATCGAATGTTTGAGAAAAAGTTGCATCCGCCATCTTGGATTTTAAAATGAATGCCAGATTTGCAATCACCACCCCCAAAAACCCATTACACGATACCCATATCGAATGTTTGAGAAAAAGTTGCATCCGCCATCTTGGATTTTAAAATGAATGCCAGATTTGCAATCACCACCCCCAAAAACCCATTACACGGTACCCATATCAAATGTTTGAGAAAAAGTTGCATCCGCCATCTTGGATTTTAAAATGAATGCCAGATTTGCAATCACCACCCCCAAAAACCCATTACACGGTACCCATATCGAATGTTTGAGAAAAAGTTGCATCCGCCATCTTGGATTTTAAAATGAATGCCAGATTTGCAATCACCACCCCCAAAAACTCATTACACGATACCCATATCGAATGTTTGAGAAAAAGTTGCATCCGCCATCTTGGATTTTAAAATGAATGCCAGATTTGCAATTACCACCCCCAAAAACCCATTACACGATACCCATATCGAATGTTTGAAAAAAGTCTTCATCATCACTTTCACTTCCTCAAATGGTGCTTTTCGGGAGCAACTGCACAAGGTACTATTAGAAATACCCAAAACGCTATAGGTGTGCCTATTATATTTAAAGAGTTCCCTCGCTTTCTCCAGGATCCCATCATCAGATCCTGATTTCATAACAATGGAACCAACTAGAAAGTATACCCTTTCAAACGAAAAAAAAATTCCAAGTCGGTCCAGCCGTCTTCGAGTTTGAGGTTACATACATAAAAAAAAAGTTTAAGACGAACTGAGAACCTTCTCCTTTTTTTTGAAGTCGGTTAAAAAGCAATAATAACATCACAAAATAGAAATACGTACTTTTTATGAGAATGGCGTTTATTTCGAAAATTTGCGCCAACTTTCTTCTAATAATATTTTTTTTATACATTTTCCCATAATAAAACAAATATTGAAAAAAAAAATGTTAAAGAAATATATATTGAACAATAAAAAGTAATTGTTGGGTATGCATAATAAATCGTACTCAAAAAACAAAAAATTAGACTTATGTTATTCAACGGATTGCTGCAATACATACGTACACAATAGATCGCGAATTATCGTTACCGGCGAAACGCTCCACGATGAGACGTGACCCCTCTCTGAGCTCCCGTGGACGACTGAATTTTCGACCGGTGTACGTTGCGTATGGTTTAAAATAGCGCGCAAATTAGAAGAAAAAATTAAAATTAAAACAACCAAGCGACATTTTTGAAATGTTAAAGCTGTAAATGATAGTATGATAATAAGAGAATAATATGAATTGAAGTTTATGAAAAAACTCAACAGTTTACTATCAAAATTCAGCGACGCACGAGCATGTTTTGTAAGGATTTTTGTCCAACTTTATGTATTTTTGTTTAATAAACTATAAAATATTTTTAAATTTTGCCAACTATGTTTGCTAACACATTTATTCTAGTGTTCATTTCATATTTTTGTATGGTAATTAAAGTACTATTATAGGTTATATTCCTTTAGTAGTGAAGACCGTTTTGAGTTATTTTACTCGGCGCAGCCTTAAATTATAAGTCTAAAACAACATCCGTAACTGAATAAATTGAAATCAAACCTAGACATTTTTTTTATAAAATAGTTATCCTTACTAAACGCAAAACCTATGTGCGTCATACAATATCCTTACGTAGACGAATAATTCATGCAATATTACAGGCCGACACGCACGCGAGCGCATTTCTTTGAATTAAGGATTGTATTAATTTGTCATGATACTGTGTTTCCATTTTAAGTTACATGAAAGAATTTTCCGTCAAAATTTTACACCTTTTTTTTTTGACGGATATCGATTCAGAAGCCGGTTTTGAACCAACTACTTTCAGGAATTGCATTTATTCTGTTACACCTTGTATATAACAAAACAAAATACTGCGTTCCAAGACAAATATAGCTGATGTAGCCTCAAAAGGCTGCCCAACTCAAGTGGGACTGGGCAGTACATGTCGGCCACATTGTACCACGACCAACTGTGGACAAAAATAACCCAAAACTGGAATCCTGAGACAGTGTGAGTGACAGACAGACCACGAAAGAGATGGCGGGACGAACTGGATCGGTTCCGCCAGAATTAGAGGGAGGACGCGCAGGCTCCCGAGAAATGGAAGGAGTGGAGGGAGGCCTTTGCCCGGGAGTGGGACAGAGCAGGCTAACAAAAACCCCAACCCTAGTGATTATTATTTTCACTGTGTCGTATCTAATTATTAATCTGTGAACAGCGTTGTGGGCTGCAATATTGTTTATATGTTTTGTGTATTTATTGTCTCTACGTTTTATATGTGTCTGTTTATTGTTCCTCTTGAAAAAATAATATCCCATAAAAAACAATACATGTCAAAAAAACCAAGTCTCGCAACTCAGTTCTTCTACCGTAAAAAGTTGTGAGATCCATATAATACCAAGCCGGTTATTCGATTATTCAGTCCCTACTGTCTTAAGTTGTTACGTAATTATCTAACCTAACAACATCTTATAGTGACCATATCAATATTAAAAATCTTAACGTTTTAAATAAATAGATTGACTCGACAAGTAATCACTACATAGTATAAAACAAAGTCGCTTTCTCTGTCCCTGCACATGTATGTATGCTTAAATCTTTAAAACTATGCAACGGATTTTGATGCAGTTTCTTTCAATAGAAAGAGTGATTCAACAGGAAGGTTTTTAAGTATATAACATGCATAATATAGTAGAGGAACACTGATAATTTTTGAGGTTTCTAATGTGATGTCGCAAATAAACACAATTTTTTGCGCTTGCTTTGCAAACGCTGGCTGAACCCTCCGAGATAGATCAAAATAATGTACTACAGTATTGTACACCTTAAAAAGGTCAACAAAAAAGTCCTCAACGACATCTGTCTATCTCTTATAGTGTTTAGTACCGATCGTTTCCGAACGTACTCTTTTGACATAAAGAAATTTGATCTTGACATTACTCTGACTTGACAGATAGACTTTGCTTGGAAAAAATGCCGGTCGTCGGGACCTTGTTGAGTTAATTATAATTGGTAAAATATCGTTTGGAATCGCCTGTTGCAACCGATAATTGGGTCGCGATTATCAATTGTTTGAAATTGTAATCCCCATTTGACGAAAACCCCGAGATATTTTTGGATCTAACGCCGGTTGTGGCCATCCGCGTGGCACGCGCTCGATTTGGAAAAAAGTAGTGATAAATAGCTACCACAGTGTTTAATTGAACTTGTAATCCCTGATTGACGAGAATCCAGAGATATTTCTCGGAACACATCGCCTTATTGCCTCATCCGCGTAGCACGCGCTTGCTGGAAACGAGTTAGGCTGTGATGCTGTTGGGACCGCGCCATCTGGAGACTGGCGCCTTGTGAACGTCCACAAACTTGACTTGCATCACACTTTCATTTACTCACCTCATATTTACATACATACCACACTTGGGGCGTGACCTTGGAAGGTCGAAGCTTGGTGAACCCAGCACAGAAGGTTAGTGGTAATAATGTATTCATAAAGCCTCAGAGGCTATAGGCCTTTTGTTTATTGTTGGTTGTAAGCAACGTTTATAGCTCCACGTACCGTGGACAGTTCAGACCATCCAGTTACCGTTGCACTGGCCAATTGTAGTCCTGAACATTTTGGTAGCAGAGCGTGGTTCTTATAAGATCCACTGATTCATTCTGGTAGCAGGCGTGGCTCTTATAATATAAGATCCACTGGTTTAATTGGAAGTTTTGAAAATAACTTTAGTTTAATTACTTAACATAACTTATAACTTAATAAGTTTTGAATATATTACCATGTCATCCGGGCTATCTAATTGAAGTTGAATCAATTGAAGTTGTATTTGTAATTTGTACTGTAGCCCCTTTTATTGCATTGACAGGTAAGATTTATTTGTGATATTGGGAATTATTAGGTTGTATTTTGGTACATAATTTAGTATATTTGTTGCAATTAATAATTGAATGTCATTGATCTGAATTTGAAAGGTTATCTAAATAATAATTACACATAGTCTAACATAATAGGACTTGAATGGTGTGGATTGACTTATTGCATTTATTTGTTTATTGGATTGTTGTTAGAGATTCTCCGGCTCAATATTATACAGTCAATTGTTGTGCTTATTGATATTTATTTGAGGTTGATCCAGCATTGTATTATACATTCAATTGTTATTTATTTTGTAACTAGCCA
This sequence comes from Tholera decimalis, assembly GCA_943138885.2. Taxonomy (NCBI): domain Eukaryota; kingdom Metazoa; phylum Arthropoda; class Insecta; order Lepidoptera; family Noctuidae; genus Tholera; species Tholera decimalis. Next base: position 8,203,964 of record OW964555.2, read on the forward strand.
TCCTTAGCAAGCTAGATTCATACTTGGAATAAGTACAGGGTCGGATTTGGACTTGAAATAATTGAATTTGAGTTTTATTTTGGTGAAATTATTTGGTCGGCTAACAAGTCATTGTTGTTTGTTTAGTTAATTTTAGCCTGTTGTATTAATATTTGATTGTTGCAATGGCCTCATTAAGGGCAGTCAGGGAGGCTGCTGCCGGATTGACCTCACAGTTGAGATGGTTCACATCGGCAACTGCAATGGTTGAGCGTGTAGAATTGGAAGAGCTCACCCTTGCTCGGTATGGGCAAGTGATTGAGAGGATCAAGTCAGCTGATGCTGCGCTCACACGCTTCAACGAGTACATCATGGACGTGGATTTGGGGGTGATGGATCAGACGGCCCGCGATAGGATTTTGGGTGACTATGACCAGATTGTCCACCTGGGGGATGTCATATGTCTACGAGCGCGGGAAATTTTGAAGAGCCGGGTGCCTGATGTGGCCAAGCCGCAGACCCCCGTTGTTGCAGGCCCTGGACTATTGAGTAGGCTGCCCACCCTGGAGCTCCCACATTTTGACGGTCGCTTGGACCACTGGCTGGGCTTCCTAAATCTCTTTGAGAGTCTTGTCGATGCACGCTCGGACCTCGGACCTGCCCAGAAGCTGGCCTATTTATTGTCTGTCCTGGAGGGCGAAGCCAGAGCCTTGGTGCAGCACTTGCCGGTGACGGATTCCTCTTACCCGACCGCTCTGGAGCTTCTCTCCCGACGGTATCAGAACAAGCGCTGCCTGGCTGATGTGCACATCGACCAGATTTTGGGGCTACCGGCCATTGTCAGCACGTCGACGTTGCGCACTGACTTGCTGAACCCGTTGGTCTCAGCGACCAACGCCTTGAGACGCTTGGAGTTACCGGTAGAACATTGGTCCTACTTGTTGGTGCACATAGTGCTGCAGTTGCTCCCCGCGGAGCTGAGGTCACGTTTTGAGCAGAAGTATGGTGGGGATAGTGCCACCCATCTTCCCCCCTTTGACGACCTCCTCAAATTTTTGGAAGACGAGTGTCGGTTTTCGGATAACACTCGTGGCGCCACGGGGTCACCCCCACTACCTTCTCAGCCCAGAGACCAGGGACGGACTAGGGCTCGGGGGCCTGTTGATGTTCCCCCCGCCCCCCGTTTTGTTGGCGCCCGGAGTCCTCGGGCTAGGAGGCCTGTTTATGATCGCCCCGCCCCCCGTTTTGCTGGCGCCCGGAGTCCTAGGGCTCGGGGGCCTGTTGATGTTCCCCCCGCCCCCCGTTTTGCTGGCGCCCGGAGTCCTCAGGCTAGGGGGCCTGTTGATGTTCGCCCCGCCCCCCGTTTTGCTGGCGCCCGGAGTCCTCATCATTGTGACTTTTGTAAGGCAACGGGGCATGTCATGGCGCGTTGCCCGGCCTTTTTAAATTTGCACGTAAGTGCCCGCCGCCGAATTGTCAACGCACGCCGTTTGTGCTTCTCGTGCTTGGGGGCCCACTTTCATCGGGACTGCCCCGACCCCCGCCCGTGTAGAATTTGTGAAGGGTCCCACCTTGAGATTTTGTGCGCCAACGCGAACCGCTCCAGCAGACCATCTTCTGAGGAGGGTTCGCGCAGGGGGGGGTACCCCGGAGACGAGCACCGGGCTGAGACCCGCGATTCTGTACGCCGCACTCCACCCCCCGCGCAAGTTGAACGGGAGCCCCACGAGCGCCATTTGGTCTTCCCTCGTCAGGGAGAACGCGCATTGGCTGCTAGGCAGCAGTGGCCGGGTCGGCGCCGCTGCCTTTCCCCTCCGTTGGCGGAACGTCCCCGGCTGGAGTCGCGCCCTCCGCCATTCGGGCATCCGGTGGGATATGCCCCTCCAGTGATGGCGAGCGGCTCGGGACACCGCGCAGACGAATATTTGGATTGTTGGCCTCGTCGTGAACGAAGGCAGCCTGGAAGCGGCGATCGGTCGCCGCCCAGGCATCACTAAGAGATTGACGCCTGCCCCGCTAAAGGACCCCCCTGATCAAGACAGTTTTGTTGCCAACGGCCTCGGTCAAGGTCTGGGGACCCTTGGGTGACTCGATTGTGGTCTGTGCCATTTTGGACACGGGAGTCCAGGGTTGCCTTTTGTCGTCTTGGTTAGCGGGACAGGTTGGCCTGAAGGTGAATAACCTTTCAGGCAAGATTTGGGGAATTGGCGAACCGGCTGACACCACTGTTGAGGGAAGGACCTGGTTTGAAATCACCCTTGTGAGTTGTCCGTACCCTAAAATTGGTGCTCCTGCCCTTGTTATAACTGAACTTGGTTGGGACGAGCCACTTCGGGAAACCCTGTTGGAGGACGGTTGAGGCACTCTAGCCTTCCTTATGGGGCCCGTCACCCCCTTTTGTTGCCCAAGGAGGGCCACTTGGTTCAATTGTTGGTGACTGATCGTCACACTAAGAACTCGCATGCCGGTTGCAATGCGCTGTTGGCCATTCTGCAGCGAGAAATTTGGATTTTGTCGGCTGATCGCGTCAATGAGGCGAGGCCCTTTGCTGGCGTCGTAACGGATTTGTTGGTCCCCTTTTGTTGAAGACGTCCACCCTTCGTAATAGTAAGATTGTTAAGGCTTATTTGTGTGTTTGTCTGCCTGTCAACCAAGGCAGTACATTTGGAGCTGGTAACCTCCCTCTCGACAGAGGCCTTTGAGGCGACTTTGGAAAGATTTGTGTCTCGCCGTGGGTTACCTTCTTGATTAGGTCTGATTGCGGTACGAATTACAAGGGTACAAGTAACTATTTGAAGGAGGTATACGCCTTCCTTAATGAGAGCCAGGTTGACATTGGTAATAGTTTGGCCCGCCGAGGGGTCACTTGGTTGTTTGACCCGCCAGCCTGCCCCCATTGGGGGGGTATTTTTGGGGCCGCGGTGAAAGCGGCAAAGGGACGCTGGCGGAGATTGTTGGGAGACACCGTTCTCACCTTTGAGGAACTAGCTACGGTATTTGGCCGCATTGAAGCTGTGTTGAATTCGCAACCTTGTCAAGACTTCCAATTGATTAGCGGACGGGTAGGCCCGTCCGGGAGGGGTAGATGTTTAGTACCGATCGTTTCCGAACGTACTCTTTTGACATAAAGAAATTTGATCTTGACATTACTCTGACTTGACAGATAGACTTTGCTCGGAAAAAATGCCGGTCGTCGGGACCCTGTTGAGTTAATTATAATTGGTAAAATATCGTTTGGAATCGCCTGTTGCAACAGATAATTGGGTCGCGATTATCAATTGTTTGAAATTGTAATCCCCATTTGACGAAAACCCCGGGATATTTTTGGATCTAACGCCGGTTGTGGCCATCCGCGTGGCACGCGCTCGAGTTGGCAAAAAGTAGTGATAAATAGCTACCACAGTGTTTAATTGAACTTGTAATCCCTGATTGACGAGAATCCAGAGATATTTCTCGGAACACATCGCCTTATTGCCTCATCCGCGTAGCACGCGCTTGCTGGAAACGAGTTAGGCTGTGATGCTGTTGGAACCGCGCCATCTGGAGACTGGCGCTTTGTGAACGTCCACAAACTTGACTTGCATCACACTTTCATTTACTCACCTCATACCACACTTGGGGCGTGACCTTGGAAGGTCGAAGCTTGGTGAACCCAGCACAGAAGGTTAGTGGTAATAATGTATTCATAAAGCCTCAGAGGCTATAGGCCTTTTGTTTATTGTTGGTTGTAAGCAACGTTTATAGCTCCACGTACCGTGGACAGTTCAGACCATCCAGTTACCGTTGCACTGGCCAATTGTAGTCCTGAACATATAGATAACCCACAACAACCAGTTTTTATCCTTTACTTTTTACGAGAAATACGAGCATATTTTACGAAGCGATTTTAAGCAATACAGCATTAATCCTTATCTAATTAAGTACCATAAATACTTTGTGCATTTAATATAAATCAATATTGCCCTTTACAGAATATAATTAAAATAAATAGTTTCGAAGATATTACAGATTTAAAATGCAAGGACATAGCGGTTGCGGCGCGGTGCCGGCGCGACGGAGGCACGGCGCGCGTGCCTATGTTGCTTAGATTTGAGCGTTCAATGTTTTTCCCATGGTAAATTATGTGTCGGATTTTCAAAAGTAATTACTAAAGAGAACATGTATGTCGAATGACAAAAAGGCTGTCAGCGATGTATATAAAGACGTTCTATAGTATATTTAATATAAACATTGCACCCGTGCGAAGCCGGGGCGGGTCGCTAGTACATATATAAGTTAGATTGTTTATTGCGATTGCCAAGTCAATCTATTTATTTAAAAGGTAAAGATTTTTAATATTGATATGGTCATTATAAGATTTCGTTAGGTTAGATAATTACGTAACAACTTAAGACAGAAGGTCCCTTAAGTAGGGACTGAATAATCGAATAACCGGCTTGGTATTACATGGATCTCACAACTTTTTACGGTAGAAGAACTGAGTAGCGAGACTTGGTTTTTTTGACAAGTATTGTTTTTTATGGGATTTCATTTCTTTTTGTAGATAGTCCTACATTTTTCCTTTCCGGCGCCTTCTACTTTTTGTATACCAACAACGAATTTTCTTAAAGACCTCTCTCTGGCTTTTTATTACGTTGACCATTTTACAAGTTACCTTTGAACATAATTATATCTAGATACCTATCTACACATATTAGTCCATTATATTATACATAATTATATACAGGTACACTGATTAATTAACTGTAAATATAACTTTGTAATCCCATATAAATATATGGGGATTACAAAGTTATGTATGCAGTTGATGTATCTAGAAAACTGGACCGAAATTGAAAAATATTTTAATTTTTCCTTGATTCATACACTAAACACTAATTGTATTCTAAATTTGAAGCTTCTATGTCTGCTAGAAGTGCCTTAGACTTTTGATGATCGGTCAGTCAGTGAGTGACAAAATTAAGGAACTTTGACTCGTTATAATTCTTAAACTACTGGTTAAAATTGAATGAAATTTAAAATATACCGTGTTTATACAATGCCTGCTTGGTTACTGAAAATTCAGGCTTTTAGTTTTATCCACAACGAAGTTATACGGGGTCGAAAATGGCCTGAATTGCTTCGAGAAAAGTATGGTACGGCCGTGCCGCTTTTTGCTCGACTTGGCGGGGGCACTGCCGTGCCCCCAGATAACATAAAAAAAAAATATCAATCCCAACGTTGTCAATAAAATATCGCTTTTAGTGAAAAAACCGCCCAGTGTACAGTACGTTTTAACTAAGAAGGCGTTAAGTCGATCCTATCGACTTAATATAAAAAATAAGAATCTTGCAACCATCGATGGTTCTCTACAAACTTCTCTACGTATAAAGTTAATACACTAATACTGTCAATACCCAACAATCTACACATCTACAGTGTTCAGATTTTTCCCTTTACATGTACTGCAAGTCATTGCTTCTTGCCAAACTGCCTGATTTTAGGTCAGGAAGTTCGCTACTAGGAAGGTTTTAATTCCCTTGTGAAAACGACAAAATACGCGACATATACGGTCATATCTTTTGATAGCTAGTTCGATACTTCTACAACTGAAAGAGACCGTAGACCCGAGTAGGTACTTGATATATCTTGAATTTGAGTTCAACATCTCTACCTTTCCCTGAGAAAAAGTACAACCAGGTGGATAATAAGGATTCCGTTTGTCCTTTTGCGACACGGAACCCTAAAAGACGAAAAAGACTTCTCTATCCTCGACAGAGAATATTTTCCCAGAAAATAGTTAATAGATAGAGTATATTTGCCTAGCCACATCATGGCTTTACATCGCATGAGTTTGTGTTCAAATGCGAGCATAACAATGATATAAAAGTTCACTAACACAGAGCAGTAGCAGGGCTCGCCGCGAGCGTCGTGCAGCGGCCGCGAGTAACGCCACACAGACGGCGCCGCCGCAGCACCAGCCCGCCATACCACCCGCCCAACGCGCCGCTTCCCACACCCACGCACGCTGGAAATACAATAAACATAATATTTAATATACACTGCGTTTCCACTAGTACAGTCTGTAGTCACCAACTGAAATGGCTCATCGATGTACCTGCGCAGAAAAAGAAATTTATACTACACCTGCTTGGAAAGTACCTTGATACTTTATCAAATTTACGGTAGAAAGTACGTCATTGCATATCGAACAAATATGCGGGGAGAAAATGCATCTGAGCGGGAGAGAAAAGTGTATGAAAATCCATTTCTTACGTGGTTTTTCTTTTTTAATTTTGGGTAAGACTATGCGCCGGTAACCTAAATATCAAAAGCCAAAAAGTTTTTACAGTGAGTTTTTATCTCCAAGTTCGCAAAATGACACTGGCCACTAGCTATGTGTTGGATGGTGTCGCACGGTGGGCTGAAAAACGGCTTTCATAGACTTAGGCATTTTATTTTGCAAGTGCCAGTTTTTGTGCCGGATATCACTTCTATTTGTTATAACAATATACAAAAATGACACCAGAATTGATTCTGCACAAAAACGAAGGAATTATAATTTTTTTACGAAAATTTTGTATGGAGCTAGTATGAAAAATCGAAATATCTCTGAAACGGCAGCGATAACCGTAATATCCTTATAGGAGGTTTTAGTACTAATTATTTATGATTTTTTGACATACGTTACATAATGGTTGTAGATGCCTTTTTTTTTTAAATCGTCAAAATATTTTTATTTATTTTTACATATTAAACGTTCCTTTTAGTGTTTAAGTTGAAGAATTCAGAGCTTTAACAACTCTTAACATAAAATAGCATCACCCCTATAGACCTGAAGGACTAGACAGAGGTGTGTAGTATCTTGTTGATCTTGTAAGATTTCCAACAATACCAAATAGTTGAATATCAGTGTCAAAGTGCCCATGCTGTCGCTTCTTTTAGAAAGATAGGGGAATGAAATTGTTAATTGATCATACCCTAAAAGTATGATTACAACATAACCGGACACATAATAATATCGACACAAAAGGAATTTTAAAACCTTGCATACGTTCAAAATACAAAATAACATATTGTGTAGTCATCTAATGAGTCTGATGACAAGTAATTAAGTAATTAGAATGATGGTTGTAGTCTTCTGATTCTAATGAGCCTATTAAGTGATTAAATGATTTGAAATATCTCGCAACAATACCAACTAAGAACTGCATTCACCTTTTTATAATTAGTGAGCTAATGTGATTTGCTAATGTTGATTAGTTCTACTATGAGTTCTACGAAATGTTTTTGACGATTATAAATTTTTATTATCATATCTTTTATAACTTTAATGAGGGTAGTTAACTAATTATTGACTTTATACAATAAAAGGGCTATAATTTTGTTCCATAATTTAGATTGTTCACAACCGTGTAACTGCTAACACTAAAACTATTTGCTTTGCGACTACAAAATCTTAGAATGGAAAGTTTAATCACCAACTTAGATTTGTTTGTTCTTCTAAAAAGTGAGTGTCCTTCATTTAATCATGAAGTATTGTTTAGTGCAATTGTGTCCCGCATAGGCGATTGCCTTTCTGCCGAAGATCAAGTAACTCTCAAAGAATTTTGCCGGAGATTCACGCGAGCTGCTTTAAACAGGTGGCAGAAATCTAAACGATTCTTTGATAAGTTTAGAAATACGTACGGAGAGTGGTTGCAAGCAAATATTGATTGGCCGAGTTGCGTGCAAACTTTAATAAATCAAGAACCAACTGTTGATGAGATACCAAGAGCACGCTCAGTCTCTCCAGAACCTTCGACATCATCGACTGTTGGAACAATGACAAAAAGGTCCCGAAAACCATTCAAAGATCTGGGAAGCAAACAGAAAAAGAGAAGATCTAGTGAGCACATAGGCGAGGATTCCTGTGAATTGGCATATGCAGCTGCAGCACGTTTAAAAGAAGAAGGTTATGAAGATATCGCATCTGTAATCAATTATATGATCAAAAATCCAGAAGCTGCCGTTAAAATCAAGGAAAGCATTAAGAAAACAGTAATATTTACACCAGAGAAAGCACTTGGATTGCTTCTTTCACTTAAGCTTTCAAAGTGGCAATATATTACGTTGCGAGAGACTGCCATTCGGGAAGGTGCTAAGGATATTTACCCATCCTACTATAAACTGCAACAAACTAAGCTTGCATGCTACCCTCCTAATCAATCAGTATCAGTTACGGATTCATCAGCTAGAATTACACTTCAAGCTTTACTTGACATCACGGTGAAGCGGATTCTTCAAAGTCTTTCTGATAATGTGGAAAATAAGCAATTAAAGCTGATATCGAAGTGGGGATTTGATGGTGCTTCCAATCAAAGCCGATACAAGCAGAAAATGGACGGCGAGCATGATGATTCAAGCATTTTCATGACCTCCTTGGTGCCACTGAAACTGACAGATGGAGATAATACTATATGGACAAACCCGAAACCATGCTCAACTTTTTATTGTCGTCCGGTTCAGTTCACTTTTGTAAAAGAAAGCCATGCAGTTGTCATTGATAACAAAAGAAAAATGGATGAGGAAATTGAGGCCCTTAACCCCACAGAGTGCATTAATAGTAACAGGGTGACTCATAAACTAATGATGACAATGATCGACGCAAAAGTCTGCACGTACCTTTCTGAAGCTAGATCAAATGCATCATGCTACCTGTGCTTAGCAAAACCAACAGAAATGAACCACTTAGATGCTGTAACATCAAAAACTGTGTGTTCTGACATATATGAATTTGGCCTATCATCCCTACATGCCCGTATAAATTGCATGGAATGTCTGTTACACATTGCGTACAGACTTGACTTCAAACAGTGGGCAGCAAGAAGTAATGAGCATAAAGATATGTTACAAAACAGAAAAAAAACATTCAAAATAAATTTAAAGAGGAGCTCAATCTGTTAATTGATATAGTAAAACAAGGCTCGGGAACTACCAATGACGGGAATACCGCAAGGAAGTTTTTCGAGTTTCCCAATAAAACTGCAGCTATTACTGGGTTGGATCAAAACCTGATAAAAAGATTTGCTGTTATTTTGCAAGCAATAACATCTGGTGAGAAGATCGATGTCATCAAATTTAAAGATTTTGCTCGCAAAACAGCAGAAAAGTACGTGGAATTATACGACTGGTACTACATGTCATCAACCGTACATAAACTATTAATACACGGAGCTGACATAATCGAAAAAAATGATATTGTCCCGATTGGGACTCTCTCGGAAGAAGCCTCAGAGTCTCGAAACAAAGATTTTAGGAGGTTCCGGGAACATCATTCGCGGAAAAGAAGCAGGCAAGATTCTAATCAAGATATCCTAAATATGCTTGTTGTTTCTTCGGATCCTTTTCTAAGTGCACAAAGGCCGAAGTTAGATGCCAAAAGGAAGACAACCTTTTTTGCTGAAACTCTCGACCTAATACAGTTTCCGGAAACTGAGTTCGAGTTTGTAGGTATATCCGATCTGGATTCTGACTCGGAATTGGAGTCCGACAACGAAAGTTGTAAAGAAAATTTGTAAAATTTAATTATTTTTCTTTATGTTCTTTTGTTCTTTATGTTAGTTTATTGTACCAATATGTTTAGTTAATAATTTCATAAATTATAGTTTCAAATATGTATTTTGTATAATTGAATTTATTAGATATTATTTTTGTTACTTCTGTTTTATTTAAATTACCTACCTATCAATAAAAAGTTTATATACAGTCTTTTTTTTTCACATATTCTTAATATTTGGGGAAAAAGCATGCTTCCTAACGATGTTCTTAACTTTGACACAGTTCATGGATCGTTTTGAACAGTTTCATATGTTAAAATAAATAATGTTAGTACTATAATCCCCTATAAGGATATTATTATTATTATGTGTCCGGTTATGTTGTAATCATACTTTTAGGGTATGATCAATTAACAATTTCATTCCCCTATCTTTCAAAAAGAAGCGACAGCATGGGCACTTTGACACTGATATTCAACTATTTGGTATTGTTGGAAATCTTACAAGATCAACAAGACACTACACACCTCTGTCTAGTCCTTCAGGTCTATAGGGGTGATGCTATTTTATGATAAGAGTTGTTAAAGCTCTGAATTCTTCAACTTAAACACTAAAAGGAACGTTTAAATATGTAAAAATAAATAAAAATATTTTGACGATTTTTTTAAAAAAAAGGCATCTACAACCATTATGTAACGTATGTCAAAAAATCATAAATAATTAGTACTATAACCCCCTATAAGGATATTACGGTTATCGCTGCCGTTTTAGAGATATTTCGATTTTTCATACTAGCTCCATACAAAATTTTCGTAAAAAAATTATAATTCCTTCGTTTCTGTGCAGAATCAATTCTGGTGTCATTTTTGTATATTGTTATAACTAATAGAAGTGATATCCGGCAAAAAAACTCGCACTTGCAAAATAAAATGCCTAAGTCTATGAAAGCCGATTTTCAGCCCACCGTGTGTCGGGCTGGCAGTGCGACCCTGCGGCGGCAGGATAAACAATTTGAAAAAAGAACATGTGAAAATTGCAGACGCCAGTGGCGCCATTTGTGAAAACAGTGTTACATTAAGCTTCACTAACTGCAACAATTATATTATATAAAGCTAAATTACCACTCACTGACTGACTGACTGACTGACTCACTCATTGACATAATTGTTCTCCCAGATGGTGGATGGGTATATTTTGACAGATTCGTAATCAAGTAACTCTCAAACCTACGGGAAAAGTGCCAAACCTCCCCTTTTCACCCCCCTTCTCCCCCCTCCCTATCGTATCTCGGAAACTACGAGACCCGTATTTTTTGTTTTTTACGGATTCGTATAGAGGAGGCTCGGTAAAGTAAAAACCATTTTTCAAAGTCCCCCCCCCCCCGCCCCCCTTCTCCCCCCCCTTTAGGCGGATCTCGGAATCTAAGAGACTTGGAACATTTTTTTTTTCAGATTCATTTAGAGGGGCAATGCTTTAGTCGAAATACTTGTGCAACCCCCCCCCATCACCCCCCCCCCTCTTTTTTTTTTTTTTTTTTTTCACAATCTCGCGATGTGCTTGCACCTCGCGCAACACGCAAATACTAAACCCCCCCCATCACCCCCGCCCGCCCCACATTTTTTTTTCACTAGCACGCGAGGTGCAAGCACCTCGCGCAACACGCAAATACTTGATTTAGAGGGGCAATGCTTTAGTTTTTTTCACTAGCACGCGAGGTGCTTGCACCTCGCGCAACACGCAAATACTAGTTATATTATTTATACTATATAAAGCTAAATTACCACTCACTGACTCATTGACAGAATTGTTCTCCCAGATGGTGGATGGGGAGGTGGGTATATTTTGACAGATTCGTAAACAAGTAACTCTCAAACCTACGGGAAAAGTGCCAAACCTCCCCTTTTCCCCCCCCTTCTCCCCCCCCCCCCCTATCGTATCTCGGAAACTACGAGACCCGTATTTTTTTCTTTTTACGGATTCGTATAGAGGAGGCTCGGTAAAGTAAAAACCATTTTTCAAAGTCCCCCCCCCGCCCCCCTTTAGGCGGATCTCGGAATCTAAGAGACTTGGAACATTTTTTTTTTTTCAGATTCATTTAGAGGGGCAATGCTTTAGTCGAAATACTTGTGCAACCCCCCCCCCATCACCCCCTCCCCCCATCAACCCCCCCTCTTTTTTTTTGTTTGTTTTTTCTTCACAAGCACGCGAGGTGCTTGCACCTCGCGCAACACGCAAATACTAAAACCCCCCATCTCCCCCCCACTTTTTTTTTCAGAAGCACGCGAGGTGCTTGCACCTCGCGCAACACGCAAATACTAGTATTATATAAAGCCAAATTACCACTCACTCACTCATTGACATAATTGTTCTCCCAGATGGTGGATGGGGAGGTGGGTATATTTTGACAGATTCGTAAACAAGTAACTCTCAAACCTACGGGAAAAGTGCCAAACCTCCCCTTTTCACCCCCCTTCTCCCCCCCTCTATCGTATCTCGGAAACTACGAGACCCGTATTTTTTTTTTACGGATTCGTATAGAGGAGGCTCGGTAAAGTAAAAACCATTTTTCAGTCGCCACCCCCCGCCCCCCTTCTCACCCCCTTTAGGCGGATCTCGGAAATTAAGAGACTTGGAACATTTTTTTTTCAGATTCATTTAGAGGGGCAATGCTTTAGTCAAAATACTTCTGCAACCCCCCCCCATCACCCCCCCCATCAACCCCCTTTTTTTTTTTCACAAGCACGCGATGTGCTTGCACCTCGCGCAACACGCAAATACTTTTTTTTTTCACAAGCACGCGAGGTGCTTGCACCTCGCGCAGCACGCAAATACTTTTTTTTTTCACAAGCACGCGAGGTGCTTGCACCTCGCGCAACACGCAAATACTAGTTTCAATATAAATTTCAATTAGTAAAGATTTAGTTTTTTATTTTTCTCGTAGGTGTAGTATAAAGCACTATGTATCACTCGAGAGAAAGTGCGATTCCCGATCTCGGGTGTTTTAAAGCCCTCGCCTACGGCTCGGGCTTCAAACGACACCCTCGACGGTAATCGTTCACTTTCTCCTCTCGGTGAACAATGTACTATTTCGCACCGCGCTTCGTTTCCTTTACCGCTATTGGTCGGCAGCTGCCGCCATGTTAGCGCGCGACGCGTGATGCGTGAGTGAGACAAAACTAACAGTTGCAGTGTATTATCAAACTTATAGTAGTGATCTAAGGTTGATTGTAAGTTTTAAGCGTACTTTCGTTAATCTTCGGGGCCATACTTTATTTTCTGTGCGAACGAAGATTCACGACGCGCCTTATCAGTTGGGTACCACTGTAACAGGAATGACTGAGCGCCATATTGTGACGTCATAGCTGTAATATTTAACAAATTAGGTAGGGTGAGCCAAACAAGAATACATTCAAATAAATTCTATTCACGAAGATCTATGAAAAAAATTCAGACTTCAAGTCATCAATTCCTTAAATTTTTCTTTATTAATTTTATCCTGGTTTCTGGGCTATTGCCAACATTGAAAATAAGAGAGGAAAAATTATGGTTTAAACAAAACTAATTAGGTATGACTTAATAGTAGATTAGTAGCCAAGGGCTGTAAGGCATCAATTGCAGCCCGAGATATTTAGGCGCACGAGCGCAGCGAGGGCGCCTATAGTTCGAGGGTGCAATTGATGCTTACACCCGAGGTAACTACTCTGCTTTACATCTCGATTGTGAGGTAAGTAGAAAAAAACCGGCATTACAAGAATAAAACATTTTATTAGTTAAAATTTATAGTGAAATGAGAACAATTTTCAAATTTTAGGGACAGGTGTTTTTTGGGTATGTTAATAGTTTGAGATTGTGATATTTGTTGGTCATGGATAAAAGATGATAATTTTGAAAAGTTCTTGATATTGATGTCGTGTTTAGTACTCATAGTTGCTTTTAACATTGAATAAATGCACCACAAACTAGATGGCTGCAGCTTTTTTGATAGCTCACTAAACATAAGTCTCAGATAAAGACTTTACTCGTTTTTCTTTTCGCCACTTCATGAACTCGTCGTAACTTTTCAAATATCTCTCTTTAGAACTTTCAGGCAAAATATTGTTAATTGCTGCTTCAGCTTCCATTTTCATTGAATCGGGAGTGCACTGTGCAGCTTATATCTTCATCACTTGCAGAACTCATGTTTTTTTCCTAATTAGCACGTAATTATAAAAAAAAATCCCAAAAACAAACAATATTTAAAGTAAAAGTTTTCTATTCCCGCCTTTTTTCATCTTTGTTTTTAATTTTTTTTTCAAGAACGAAATTGAGCTTCGTCGTTCGATATTTAAAATTGATTACTATTATACTCATACGAAGACAAGGCTGAATAGCGAAGCGACCTCTTTTGTCATTGGGCTGAATGCATGATGTCTATTGCAAGTATGATGGTCAGATGTACGCGAACTTTTTGAAATAGTGAAGAGATCCTTTTTAAATTACTTACCGCCCTAGGGCTTTTCTAGCTACATTATTACCCTAGAGCGCTAATTGGTTACCTACAAGCCCCATTTGGGGGTAATAAAGACCTACTTACCGAATATGAGAGATGTAAAATTATTAATATTATATTTACTTAATTTTAATTAATTAATTACGTTTTATTTAAATCTATACTAATATTATAAAGCTGAAGAGTTTGTTTGTTTGCTTGAACGCGCTAATCTCAGGAACTACGGGTCTGATTTATAAAAGTCTTTCAGTGTTAGATAGCCCATTCATCGAGGAAGGCTATATATCATCACGCTAAGACCAATAGGAGCGGAGAACTAATGAAGAATGATTCAAAATCGGGGGATATTTTTTCCACGCGGACGAAGTCGCGGGCGGAAGCTAGTTAGATATAAGACTCAATTAAACAAAGTAAAATAAACAAAATAAGATTTCTGTGCAAATAAGATTTCTTTGCTAACCATACTGACATTCCTACCGCATACCTAACACATAGTGCAACAGAGAATTCCCCGTTGTACAGGAAATGTTCTAGCCAGAGAAAGAAAAGAACGTGTTTGAACGTGTTGCTACGAATTCCGATTCAAGAATGTGTTTTTATTTTTATTTTTAGAATACAGTGATAGTAGAAGTACTTCGAGGCCTAAGTTCATTTTTGATGTTGTTTTTCATGTACATAGTTGGGTTTAGTAGTGTGTGTGTAACTTAAATATTAAATTATAGGTAATGATTTGAAATTACCAGTATCTCATTGATTTATTCATTCAGTTTCAGTTTACCGTGTTTATCCATGATTTAATACTTATGTTTTTTTTTTACAAAATAGAAAATAACGATTTAGGTAATATCCTAAAATACTCAAATTAAAAAGAATGAAATTTAAAATTATTGAAATGATAATCAAATTTATCGCTGTAAACCCATACATTCAACTTTGATACTTTAATCACAGAGGCGTGCGCTCCTTGAAGGCATAAATGCAGTGCTTTACTTGCCATTCACAGATATTTTAATAAAACGTTCGTACGTTTTAGATGACTTTAATTAATAGTAAATAAATGAATAAACAAAATATAATAACTTAAAAACGCCTAATATTTTATAAATAGCACCCACACAAACATTATGTTTGCCAGGCGCTGCGAATTAATGTACCTAATTCCCAAGTAATGCCGCGGATTCACGCAGGAGATTTGTTTGCATGTGTGACGTAATTTTAGTGTCCGTACAAGTTCACAAACGCACACACCCATGAATGAATTAATTTACCACAGACTACATAGAGATACTGCGTTCCGAGTAAAAATAATAGACAGAATAGGCTATTTGACTGGTTTCTAAAAACCATCTCATATTATTTATTGGTGTATAAGGACCCTACAAATAATATTTATTTTCATATTTTATAAATATTTCGTTTAAAAAAAAAGCATTACAAAATATAGTGATTAAGATTATATAAGCTGTCAAAACGAGCACGCTCCGCTAGGAGTATCTGTGTTCTGTGGTCACACGTTTGTATATCAACATTGGAGAAGTCAAAGTCAAATCGAGAGTTTTGTCTTTTTATGTAGTTTAATAGAGTTTCTGGCTGTAATTTACTGGAAAAAATGAGTTATAAATGGCGTACCAGGTGCACAAATACAACGATAAAGTAATAATAAAGAAAGAGAAGCTATTTATAACCGTTCCAAAAAATGTTAAAGTTCGTAATAGTACAACTTGCACGCAGAAATACTAAAGAAATAAAGGATAGTTCGGTAATTTTCTTCTGTCAGGATCATTTTGATGTAAGTAAATATGTTATTATTACTAACTTAAAACATTTTTACAATATAGTTATTCTACTGTTTTAAGGTTAGATAACTGAGATGTTTTTTGTATTATACCTGAATAGCCACAAATATTTCAATATTCAATGATATTTATTACCACTAAATACATCAACATTTATGGCTTTAAAACAACATTTAAAAATATTTCAGATTGAGAAAGATATGGCTATCAATATAATATGGGATTAAGCAAGAGTATAATCATGGTAGATGGAGTTGTGCTTACAAAATTTTATTGCCAGGAAGACCCCAGAAAAAGGATGAGTGATGCTAGTACTTCTAGACATGTATTTGTTAAAAAACAAAGAACCCAACTCATTCAAGAGTGCCAAGACACACTGATGCAGGAAGTGTTAAGTGAACCCGGCCCATCTAGCACCCAACCGACTACAACACCTGTGCAAGAAGTAGTTTTAATGACAACAGGTATGTAGACGTACATCATTTTCATCAAAAAAAGTTGGCAACGCTAGCCACATTACTAGTGTCATAATCCTGTGCTCGCCCCTGTTTAATCATGACTCTTTATTAACCGATTCGAAACATGGACACACAAGAGTGGAAATTTGCAATTTCAATAGTCAATTCCCTTCACTGAGTTACTTAGTTTAAGAGTTGCTGTCCACAAAACAAATTAGTTCTAATGTGAATTATGAACTTAATAGCCATATAAAATTGCTACCAAATACTTTTTACATAAAATAAAACTCAAAATCAAACTAACCTTCATGAAAGCATCAAGATTGAGCGCTGCCAATGGCCGCCGTAGGTTATCAGCGGCTGTAGCGGCTGCACTGGCATTATTCCGCAGCGCTGAAAGCGCTCGCAGTAACGTCCCCAACGCCGTCTGATTAGCTACGGGTGCGTCCAGCGCATCCGCCAGCCGGGCTAAAGGGGCACGCGCACGGGAACCCATCGCTTCTTCTAGGGTGCTTGACTGGAAGTGGAAAGAATATAATTATTTCTTCATGCCTTTTCTTCATTTTTAGCGGATGGAAGATCATCAAATAACGACTCCTACTCTGGGTTCATTACAACTTGGTGTTTTTTTTAAACAATTTGTAGCGATTTTAGCTAATTAATCCTTCAAAGAGACGACCAATTCAAAGTGAGCTTGCAAGCAATCTGTCTTCTGCCGGGGTTGCGATAATGTTCTACTGAGATACCGCAGCCTTGGAACGTAAGGGTATTTGAAGGAACAGAGTAGGACTTTAGTCAGTAGAAGTCTGATACTCTCTTCCACTCCAACCAGATTTTACCATCACACAAAAAAGAAATCTGTCTCGCTCTAGTTCAAGATGTTTTTGAACGCCAGAAAGAGATAAGTAATGCTTTGTTAATCCTTACCTGGTTTTTAACAGTGTTGACGAGTGCGGCTAGCTGGTTACCGGCCTGGATGCTCTGCAGCATGGCGTTGTGCAGGTCATCGTTGCCGAAGAGACCCACGCCGATCGCGCCGCAACATAGCACCGACAGGATCATGAGCGTTATCTGAGGAATAAAAAAGTAGTCCAAGTTAATATGAGTAATCAAAATTTACCATTATAAAGGATTTCACTGACATCCATTCTAATCGGATACTACAGAAAATATCTAGTGTTGGTTCCACCAACAACCAATTGTTCAATCTGTCTGCAGTATGCAGCTTTTAGGGCAAAAACTATTATCCTTACTAATATTATAAATGCGAAATTAACTCTGTCTGTGTGTTACGCAATCACGCCTAAACTACCGAACCGATTTTAATGAAATTTGGTACGGACGTAGTCTGGAGCCTGAGAAAGGACATAGGCTGCTTTTTATTGCGAAAAAAGGCTGTAAGGGGTTGAATTAGGGGATGAAAGTTTGTATGGAAATTACGTAATTTTTAAAGCTAGAAGCTTGAAACTTATTTTGTAGACTTTTTATTAGATATTAATAAATACGACATTCAAATTATGTATGAGTTTTATTTTCAAAATAATTAGCCTAAAACATTAAAAATGCTGCCGAAAGTCACTATTCCGCGCGGACGAAGTCGCGGGCACAGCTAGTTGTAATATAAGTATACAGATAAACCAGAAATCTGAGCTTTTTCGCTGAGACTTTTATCAGGCATTACAAACTATCGCCCCCGTTGTGACAACTCATCCCCTATTACGTACTTAGCAACTACTTATCAATGTGCGGCCCTCATGGTTGCCGTGTTACAATTGAGGACCCGAATATCACTAGGATGCAGCTCTGAGACAACTAGATGGGGTCAGACCGAGGAGAAAGAAGATGGTGGGACGCCTTCGATAACTTTTTTATTTATTGGTAAATAATAGGCTCGCGTTTGACCACCATCTCACCACGACAAGTGATAATGTGGTCGAAGATGGAGCACGCTTACCTAGAAGTAACCTATGCAGTCTTGACTTAAAAACAAGACCTTCCTCGTGAATTTGCTGGAGGAGTTGGTGTGCTCAACAGTGGTAGAAATGGATGAAGACCTTTGCTCAGGAGTGGGACAAAACAAGCTAATTAAAACAGAAAAGACGTACAGCACAAATTTTTGTGTCATAACTTTGGCACCATTTATATCCATATAGAATCTGTCTTCCGGATCAAACGTTGACTTCCAAACAAATACAATTTATACTTAAAAACGCATCCAAAAAGCTACGCTCTTTGATACGTAAATATTTCCCTTTGATCTCAGAACAATAACAGAAGAATCACGCACTTTTAATAAACGTGATCCCTAAGAACTTCAAAAAAAAAACATGTTTATATTTCCTCTAAACAAGAGATCAAAGATTTTGAAACTATGCAAAGTTCAGTGTCCCATTTTATATAGGCATTAGTAAGTAACGGTTTTTAAATAAGAATAATGATGAACAAAACATCTGATCGCTTGAACACTTGCCTCAAACACGTGTTAAGAGTTGTCTGTGAGAATTATTTTGATTGTATTTGCAGAGTATTTATAGAGCGAAGATACCCTCGGGGCGAACTTGATGAGTTTATCATTCCTTGTCGGGAAATAGCTGTGAGATGCGTTAACATTGAGACGGATTGACTTTGCGGCTGTGGGGTGTGAATGACATTATTTGCTGTACAATGAAACCATATATTTGACTAGCTTTTACTGTGTTTTTCACCGAAATTAATGTACCTTGTGTTACTCTCTGAAAATGTAGCTTTATATCCATTAGTTTTTTAGTTTATCCATTACAAACAAATAAAACTTTCTTCATTAGCATTCTAGAGGCATAAGATACACAAGGATGCTATACAAATATAGAGGTACACAAACGTTTTGAGAAAACATTCACTGTGCTTACAGCCAAAGAGTAGAATTCTCTGTCGAAGCCTGACCTGGCTATCCTGATAGCTAAGACGTGTAGTGAAGTCTTTAAGTCAAAAAACTTTTTATTTCACTCTTTTTAGTTGGTCGATTTTTAATTTACCTAGTTACAAGAGCCTAAATGTCAAGTACTTATAATCATTTACAAAATATTGCTTCTCCCAATGTTGGGCCGTTAATTGTTAAGGAGTTCTCCTGGTACTACACCATCAGCTTCACTTCACCATATGCATTGTGACGAGCATATTGTGCTTAATAACTACATTCAAGTAATCGAAGCGGAACACATGAAATACTTATTACTCCTACTTATTAGTGAGTAGTTCCAGTGGCCATCTGTGGTCTTCATCATCATGTCCACTTCACGAATGGTGCTTTTCGAATGCAACTACACAAGTTACTATAAAAAATACTCAAATCACTATAGGTGTGCCTATAATATTGGAAGAGTTCCCTCGATTTCTCCAGGATCCCATCATCAGATCCTGACTTGGTGACAATGGGACCAATTTCGAAGTATACCCTTTTAAACAAAAAAATAATTTTCAAAATCGGTTCAGCCGTCTTCGAGTAATCGGTGATCATACTTTAAAAAAAAATATACGCGTCGACTTGATAACCTCCTCCTTCTTTTGTCATCGGTTGAAAAGTGAATATGTTACTTCAAAGTAAGCGTGCTAAATCTTCGACCACATCGTCGCTTAACATCAGGTCATCAACGAGAGCCTATTAACAATAAAAAAATGGGTTGTCAAACGCGAGCGGAACGTTATTGTTCTTTTTTTCTGTAAACAAAAGCTGTTTTGAAAGGTCAAAAGTACTTGTACGTAATAAAGTTTGAAGAGTAATAGCTATAATTAACTGCTCAATCATTCTGAAGGTCATGAGATCACACATGGTGTGTCGAAATACAATGAATAATAAATAACTAAGTAAATGTTACGTCAGTTTCAATGACTGACATCGATTTAATAGACCCAAGTGAAACAATAATACTACGTGACTTTTTATTAATCTTCGATAGGGTGGACACATCTTATATGAATACAAACTTAACTTATAATATAACATAAATGCAAACTAATTGTACTGAGGGATCAATGCTGAAATCGAAAAATAATCAGATAGGTATCATTAGAACTTAAAACCATGTTTATAATTGTTTCGAGCTTCCGATATTTCTATCCCGTTTTTAAGTATATTTTACGCAGTTTAAAAACTTATAAAGAATCAGTGAGATGATCGCACAACTTGACAAAATGTCATAGAGGAACTAATAATCCTTGAAAAAGGATTGAAAGATTGAGGAAAAAGGAGAAAGATTGTGTATAATTATTAATTCACTCTGCAGTACCTATGTAAAAGGTATTTATCTGTTTTAAAAATAGGACTCAAGACGTAACGTAAACATAATACGTAGGGCTTAATTCGCGAGAACGTTCTAACGAGATACCGCGGCCCCGGAATGCCGGGGCAGTTGAAGGAACAGGATAGGACTTAAGTCAGAAGAAGTCTGACACTCCCTTCCGCTACACCAAGGGTGGGAGGAGGTGGAATATCATCAAATGGATGATATTCCACCGAAAAAAGAGATAAAACCCTATCTTTCTTTATTCCTTGTGGTTAAAATGGATTAAATAAAACACTCACTCATACGTAAATTTGAATAAATGTTGATTTAACCAGCAGTAAACTGTAGACCTAATAACCTTTTTTAAGTTCCGCCGTATTTAACACATCATGAATGGTAGAAATTACCATGCGCCTGCTAATGGGTGCCACACTAATTATGCAATTAACTCCGGATTTCCACAATAGGACGCTTGGAAAAAGCTCGAACGGTGAAAGTTTCCCGTAAGTACTTTGCAAAGTAAATAAGTCCTGCTTAGTACTTACTTAGATTTTGTTGTCAGGTCAAGTTTTGCAGTTGTTTTTGCATATAATTTAGTTTTAAGAAAAGTTTATAGTTTTTTTGGCGGGAGCTTTTTTAAAGACGCAGTGCATTTTGCGATATATTATGTACTACTAAGCAGCGATGCTGTATTTCAGGAGTATGTATGGCGCCAATCCACACATAACAACGGTCATAGTTACCGCTGTGAATACAGGTTTAGTAGGTACACTTCAGCTTCGTTACTAGAACAGCTAAAATCTGTTCGGGATATACACGAAGTAACAGATGTCCACATTATCCATAGGCGGCCAACGGTAATGCGGTAAAGGTATCACGTTGGACGCTGTCTTGATTGCCATAATAACAAGTACGAGTAGGTAGACTAATAATAGGATACGCATACGATAGCAGTACTTTATATATACCTTATATACTTTACAAAATTGGCCAAGTGCAAGTCAGACTCGCTCATGAAGGGTTCCGTAGTACGCAAAATAACATTGTTTTTCATAATGTTTAAAAGAATGACGAAGTTATATTTGCAGTTTTTTTAATGTGTTTTTCCCAAAAACTACTGGCTCTATCTCGTTCAAACCAATTTTCGTTGAAAGAAAAATTAAGATCTACAGCATATAATATTTTTGTAGATTTTTCACAAAAATCTAATCTATAGAATAGATACGCCTTTAAAAATGACATAGAGGTTTCTAAAACAATTTTTGGACACTTCCAAGGTGGTAAAATGTGTGGGGACCTTGGAAGTGTCTAAAAAATTGTTTTGGAAACCTCTATGTCATTTTTAAAGGCGTATCTATAGGCACCCACACGTATAGGTTTGATGAACGTTGTTTTTTTAGTTTCAATTCCATGTATCCCCTTATTTTTATTTTTTTTTTGTATCAAAATCGTGAACCAGTAGGTAATCGGAAACCGTCACTACAGATAAGGGTCTCGTGTGGCTATGGAAACCTAAATAAGGCTCGCTCGTTTTATCGTAAATCAATCAATTAATCGCTTACCCTCAGGTCGAAGATAAAGCATAATGAACCACCATGTTCCTATTTTCTAACAAGAAAAAAAACTCACCTTCAAAGCGGTGATACTCCTGGGCGGCCGTTGCTTTCTGTCGCAGCATCTTGTTAGCAGGTATATGAGCAGTACGGTGAGCGTCAGTATCAGCCAAGCGCCGGGTATAGAGCCGAGGATGCCCAAGCTCTGGAAATAGAGAACAGTATTTTTAGTGATACTGACACTACTATAAAACTCAAGTTTGTCCACGAGTGTTCAAGTAAGTCTTTCATCAGAAAGCGACCGAAACTGGAAGTGCGACACAAAAACCTGATGGAAAACCAGTCTACCTGACCTGAGAGCAACGGTGCTCCTCAGCGCTCGAAATCGGTAGACTCGCGAGACTATAGACTACTAATATAGATAATAGGTTACTTCTAGGCAAGCAGGCTTCATCTTCGACCACATCATCGCTTATCGTCAAGTAATATGGTGGTCAAATGCGAGCCTATCAATAATAAAAAAAATGTCTCCCGTGAAACGTGTAGGGACCAGTGTTTATTAAAATCTCGCCACCAGAGCGCCCCTTTAACAACTTTGTATATTTATTTCAACCCAGGCCTAAGAAATATACACCTGTAACTGTGCCGGCAAACTCTACTGCAATATTTGTAACCGGCTATTTAAAACCAAATTCGGTGTGTCCAGTCACATACGGGCAAATGAAAGGAAGTAGATTCAAAGGGTCGCCGTTTCCGAAAATGGAAAAGAGGACTATACGTATGTATATATTTATTTACCAAACAGTTACTATAGTATACTTCAATAATGAACCTGCATATCCTGTCACTTCTGGAGCAAACAGATCTTAATGAAGTGTCATGTTCTGTTGACAAACGTTTCGTACTAAGCAAAGCGGGACATTATTTGTTGAGCATATGAACTGGAATTGTGGAACAGGGATGTGTTGGTATGGCTGGTACGGTTCAATCTAGATTCTGATCTTTTGTCGTTGCGTAACTGTTGTGGACGTATGCACGCCTTAGGTTATCAGTGGGACTGTATCCACAATTACACATGCTGTAACTAATCCCTTCTATATTATGTTTCTGCGAACTATGAGTCCAAGTATATTTCAGCGTTTGCCATTTTTACAGAAACAAATAAATTCACTCCACACGGAACGATTTGAATCTAAATTTGTAAGAGCCTAAAACTGTTCCCTATAGAGTATCCGTAGTAGATGTATATAAGTATTTAATTTAGATAGTCACAAATATACACAGATTGCTGCTAGATGTATTATCTGGCTTGCCCTTCGCTCCACAATGGATTTCGGCGCAAAATATATCGTTGAAGTATCACGCTGATTTATAGCAAGGGATACAACAGAAACAGCTACATACTTTTTTATTGATTGATCGTGCTTCGGAAAGCACAGTAAGATCCCGGCTATCAATTGTTGATCTTCGACGGTCGAGTCAAAAGCCACGAAATCTGACACCAGACTAGCCAAGATCGTGTTACCCAGCTACTGGGTTGTGGAGGTAATATAGCTAGTCGCTCCATATCAAATCCTATTACTCAGCTGCATCCGATTACAC
Source organism: Tholera decimalis (assembly GCA_943138885.2). NCBI lineage: Eukaryota > Metazoa > Arthropoda > Insecta > Lepidoptera > Noctuidae > Tholera > Tholera decimalis. The sequence continues at coordinate 8,227,621 of OW964555.2, forward strand.
TGCAAGGCGACCCCGAAATAGTTGGGAAGAGGCGAAGCTGATTATGATGTAATGAATTCAGCTGTAGTTTACCTCCAGGTACACGGGAGAGTTCGGCGCAAAGGTGTCGTTGACGCGATGGAGCGTCACGTTGATATGCGGCAAGGCGTGCAGCAGCCGCGAGAGACGCGGCGGCGAATACTCGTCCGAGACGCCCGGCGCGCCCATCGCGACCAAACACGATCACTCCTGGAGGAAACAAGACATAACATTAGAAAATCCACAGACAATAGCCCACCTTCTATCTTGCTCCGCTTACTCTGTCATCTGCTTACTTGATGATATTATGTCGCGTAGCTGATTTTTGGGCAGTACACATATTGAAAGTATTTGCCATCGACACTCTAAGAAGAAGATGAACAAGGAAATGCAGACAAAATGTTACACTGGATAAGTGTTAATGGGAGGCCTATGTATATCCAGGAGTTTTCAATTCAGGGTTTCTAGCTGCAAACTATGAACATAGGCCTCATAGATCCTCAACGACAGTCTCAGATCTCCTGTAGCTATCGGATAACAAAGGCCTACGCAGAATTGTAATATCAGAAATTCCAATAGGTACATATTTGCAAAATAAAATTCTATTCTATTCATATCACTTCCTATCACATAGGTACTTGGAACTACATGTATTCATTACCATCTCTTCATCAGGCGAACATAGTACGAGGTGGTAGAGGTAACCGCTAAGTGCATATATCTAGATGTCTAGAAAACTATAACAATAGGTTAATCTTATATCTACTTTCCAAATACAATTCGATTGTCGGAACACTCAAAACTTAAACTCGTCATCTAAAATGTTTAAAAAAGATTTATTTCGGTATCCTAATAAAGAAAACATAACTAACCTAATTACCTCCGGTCTATTCGGGACAAAATCAATGAAACTTTAATGCAAACGCGAAACAACACAGCTAGTTAATTGTGAACTAAAATAAACTCTCCATCACAAATGTGGACCATATGGTGAGAAAGCTCACATGGATGACGAAAAAACAAACTAAAGTTCTATGACTCATTGAATTAATCAGAATAATATTACGATAGACATGTGCAAAAAGAAAGAGCTCGTGTGTCTATGTTATAACTGCCCCACGGGTCGGTATTCAAGGTTAACCCATAGTGCCCAGAACTATTTTGGAATCCAGATTTTAGTTAAATCAGGGTATTTTAATGTTTATAGGCCCCTTTTATTAACCGACTTCAAAAAAAGGAGGTTTACGATTCATCTTGAACTTTTTTTTTTTATGTATGTTACCTCATAACTCGGAGACGGCTGGACCGATTTGAAAAATTCTTTTTGCGTTTGAGTGGGTATACATTCTAATTGGTCCCATTGTTACAAAATCAGGATCTGATGATGGGATCATGGAGAAATCGAGGGAACTCTTCAAATATTATAGGTACACCTATGGCGTTTTGGGTATCTCTTATAGTACCTTGTGCAGTTGCTCTCGAAAAACACCATTTGAGGAAGTGGAACTGGTGATGAAGACCCTAGATGGCCACCGAAACTACTCAATAATAAGTATTTCGTTGATTGCGATTAGATTACTTGAATATGGATGTTAAGCACTTTATGCTCGTCACAATGCATATGGTGAAGTAGAGCTGATGGTAATGTACCAGGAGAACTCCTCAAAAATTAACGGCTCTGCACCGGGAAAAGCAATATTTTGTAAAAGGTGATAAGTAGTTGACATTTTGGCTTTTGTAACTAGATAAATTACAAACCGACCCACTAAAAAGCGTGAAAAAAAACTTTTTAGCAAAAAATAGAACCGACTTCCATATAAAAACACTACAAAGGCAAAAATAACTTTAATTTCGGAAGGCGGTGTCTTTAGTTTTGTATATATTTTCGTTTTTGACACCACCTTTCGAAATTAAAGTTATTTTTGCCTTTGTAGTGTTTTTATATGGAAGTCGGTTCTATTTTTTGCTAAAAAGTTTTTTTTTATTTTATTTATTGGACAGTTTTAGTTAGAGTTGGGCGTAACTGATATATTTTTCTAATGCATTATACATTATATTATAATTTTCTAACTGTTGTTTTTAACTGTTATAATATATATTATATTATATTATATTATAGTGCTCGCGACATTATTTATTTACAAACATGCACTCACTTATATTATATATTTACAAGAATTATTATTTACAACAACTTTTTACAATTAGGTACTTTAATTTACTTTACTTATAAACTGTGATATATTTCAACTCTTACGTGAGCCTTCGCAACGTAAGTTCAAAATATAAACAAACTTCGGCAAACTAACGAAAACAAATTTAAACATTAATCAATAGAGCAGAAGAAAGTTACTGAACTGTTGTCTGTTGCCAGTATTATGCAACTAAATTCACACTAATATAAAATAAAAATTAAATTATTTTAACGACATTATAAATTTGCTCTTGTTATATGTAAGTTAAAGTTCATAATCAATTGTGTTGTGTGACGCTTTAATTTGTAATAGAAACTAACTTCACACTAATATAAAATAAATGGTATAATATAATGTTATTTTAATGGTGGTTAAAATTTACTCTTGTTATTAGTGTGTTAAAGTTCATAATTGTGTGACGCTTTAATATAATGTGAGTTCGGCAACATTATTTTCAAGGCCGGCCAACCGACTCGATTGGCGAAGAGGCGAGCGAGTGGCGGGCGAATAATGCCGAGTGTCTCCGATCGTTGCCGAACCGATGCGCTTGCTATAGACAATAATAATTATAATATATTTTATAACAGTCTTTGTTGCAAATAAATAATGGTTAGAATGTTAGAAATTTATAATGAATTATATTATCTGTTATATGTTATAACGCCCAACACTAGTTTTAGTACACTTACCGATGCACTTCGAAGATTGATTCTAAAGTCAGCGATAGATGGCGTTACATCAAATTTTAATCTATTAGATTCTAATACTCGAAGATTTAAAAAAGCGTAATATTTTGTTTCGTTTTTGAATCACTGGGCATATATGGGTTAAGCGACGCTTGCTGAGGTCAGTCCGTGGATGGGTAAACATCTTAAAATCGATTTCCTCAGTGTCTGAGCAGCCACTGACGTTAAACTATTGGTTCCGGCTTTCATTTGTACATCTTTGACAGCAGTCACGGATTCAACTACAAAAGGATAAAGGATTTATATTTTCCCAATGTACAGACGCCAGCACATGAAGCTACCCGAAACTGTCAAATTAACCCAATCAACCTTGAACCTAATTTCTTTAACAATAAAGTTGAAAATCTATTAAAGAAAGGACATCAACCACTTTGTATGGCGTTTGGGCTTGAACATGAACATAAAAATATTGCACTATTTTTGATTTTATTGAGTCGCTTACAGTACAAAGAAAATATATAAATAAGAAGCTTTGTATAAAATTGATTAATATAATACAAAAAAAAACCGGAACCCGGAATAACCTATGCTCGCTAGGGCCACGGGGAATTTCTGAAAAGGATGTGTATATAGTTAGTAAAAGTCTGACACACCCTCCCGCTTCACCCTAGAGCGAAAGAAGTAAATGGATGATTTATCACTTTAAATACTCCAACGGTCAGAGTAACGCTCGGTCGTCCAGAAAAACATTTTAATGTTTTGAAGCTCTAGAATCGAAATATCAAATATCAATATTATTTTATCTGGGTTTTTATTTTGGCAACCCTAACTCAACGCACGCCGCACGCTGCACCGCATCTGGCACCATACACAAACAATATAATCAATTAAAAATCTTTTTTATTCGTTTTTCATATTACTTATTTTGACACTCCCGAATAGAGACCAATGTTTACTAAATATTATTACTAAATTATTTATGAATTCCTTTTTTCCCAATACGGCTGTTTGCGGTTATGACCCATTTTGGTTGATGTCCTTTGACAGATTGTTGTAGCTTGATGTGCTGGCGTCTGTACTTGTGTACTCAACCGCAATCGGTGTAGACTGGAACCCGACCCCAATATGGGAAAGACTAAGCAGATGAGACGTTTCCAAACCAGGTTTTTAGGTCTCTTGGCACTAGGTCATTTGAACATTATCGTTTTCCTAAACATATTTACACTTAAGTGTATGGAATCTAAGTTTTCGAGAGTATTTATCATTGCAAGTGGTACCTACCGGTACAAGTGTCGTCAGTGAGTGCACCGATAGTATACCCACCTCTAAGTAATGGGCGGTATTACGTAACTACAGTGCCGAGCAGAAAATATTGCACAGGATTTAAAGTGTTTTTTCATCGAATAATTGGCGACCAGTACTGTGAGCGAGGAATAAATCTATCAATGGGATTGGTTTATTTTCCTTTTCAGGTTAACACAGCTCTGATGCATAAGGGTTAGCTGCGATAGAAGAAGCGAGATATTGAGAAACACAGGCGACGAATTAAGCCAGTTCACTATATATACCGTTTTAAAGCTTAGCTACTGATGCTCGCTCCGACTCGCTGCCACTCACATCTATCTGCCAGTCCCAATTACAGCTCAACATCTATCTATCTTACTATCTCTCTTGAACTTAACAGAACGTTCAAACCCAACTATTGTAACGATACCTTCTACTTCTCCAATAAAAGAGGGTAAAATAGATGTACCATTAAATTTAATATATTAATAATATACAGTATTTTATAAAAAAAAGGCCTACCTACCTAACTGACACACTCAGGAGAGAAGAGGAGGAGGTTTAGAGTATATTACTTGCGGGACGGCTTGGCAGACCACTCCAGGATCGCCTTCTCCTCCACGATGTCTTCGTCGTACAGCAGCTTGAGCAAGGCGGTCTGGCAGTAGGCTCCCAACAAGGCGTCTGGGCAGCAGGCTCTCAGCAAGGCGTCAGGGCAGCAGGCTCCCAGCAAGGCGTCAGGGCAGCAGGCTCTCAGCAAGGCGTCAGGGCAGTAGGCTCTCAGCAAGGCGTCAGGGAAGTAGGCTCCCAGCAAGGCGTCAGGGCAGCAGGCTCCCAACAAGGCGTCAAGGCAGCAGGCTCTCAACAAGGAGTCAGGGCAGCGGGTACTGCACTTCCTCTTCCACCACTCTTCGTCGAAACTCGTCGAGAACTAAACTCTTCAGAAACTGGTCAAAGACTGAACTCCCGGAGATGGCCCCCAGCGCCTTTTATACCCAGCTCAGCGTTCAAAATCCATTCCATTCTCATTCTGTACCAGAATTCAAATTGTAGAGTCCAAAATAGTCCATCTTGCCAGTTATTTGATCAGCCAGTTATATTCGAGCATAATTTATTAAACCTCTTCGATAAAATCTGAGAGTGTGTTTTAGAAATTTATAATTATAATTTAAAATGCCGTTAATCAGTAGACAACCACAATATAATATACAATATTAAGCTAGTCCTATCGATAAAAGTGAATAACAATTATATAATAAAAGTATGAACAACCTTTTTAGTCTATTAGCCATTCAGTGACTACAAAGAAGAAGAAATTACAGTTTGTCAGCCTTGACGTAAAAAATGTCATGACAAGAAAATATTTGTTTTGATGGATGAATTATGGATTATGATTACAAAGAAAACGTAAGTTATTTGGTATTTGTAATAACAAATACTATATTTCCCCATCGACCCCGAGAAAATTTTTGGTCTAGAACAAAAATTTTGTAAGGTTAAAGTTTATCCACATTCATATAACTTACATGCCTCATTCAATCACACCAACATCTCACGAAGTTAGGTCAGGTAGGATTCACATTCAATGATCACTACTCGACCTGATTAGTACATGACAGTAGGCTTGTTTTCGGAGTCTGTCAGTCCGCTCGCGTCGAAAACCCATCAATAAAAAAACAAGATTTAGCAAAGGCTTATTTTTACGAAGTTGCTAGCCGCTTCGATCAACTTTAGAGTCGATAACATAAAAAACAAGGTTTAGCAAAGGCTTATTTTTACGAAGTTGCTAGCCGCTTCGATCAACTTTAGAGTCGATAACATAAAAAACAAGGTTTAGCAAAGGCTTATTTTTACGAAGTTGCTAGCCGCTTCGATCAACTTTAGAGTCGATAAATAGTAATAAACTAACTTGGAGAGTTAGAAAGGGAGAAGGTTTGGTAATATGTACCTAAACGCACTTCTAAGTGATATCTGATTAGTTCAGATAGAAGAGAAAAAATAAAAATTAAGAGAAGCCTCTTAAAGTTTAAGAACAAAGTTAAAGAAAGAAATAAAATAAACTATTGAGTTTCAATAAGCCGAAAAGAACTCGATAGTTAAAAGAAGAGAAGAAGATAGAGATGAGTCATGAATATAGTACGAAAGATGAATATATTTACATAATTATATACTTAAATCGTTGTTTAGTTTTTGACGATGAGTGGAGTATAATTCTATCCATGACTGAAAATTAATATTATAGATAGCAAAAGAAGGTAAAGAGGGAGAGGGCAGGTAAATGAGAGGGTTAAAGAGTGCTAAAAAAAACTCAAGAGGATAAATTAAATATAAGAAAGAGGTTGAGTAAGAGTAAGATCACAAAAAAATAAAAAAAAGTGTTATAAGAGGTTAAAGAGGGAATAAACTAGTGGTAAAAGAGGTGATAAACTAGTGTTCGTGTGAAGAGGAAGTCTAGTATAGTGTTAGTGTAAAGAGTGAGTCTCCTATCCTAGAACTTAATATTAAAAAAGAGTCTAAGCCAAAAAGTGAGTCCAAAGAAAAAAGTTACTAGTAATAGTTTCTTTTAGAATTTTGAAAAAAAAATTAAACCGACTAGCTATGATTTTACGTTGGGCGCCAAACTGTAACGATACCTTCTACTTCTCCAATAAAAGAGGGTAAAATAGATGTACCATTAAATTTAATATATTAATAATATACAGTATTTTATAAAAAAAAGGCCTACCTACCTAACTGACACACTCAGGAGAGAAGAGGAGGAGGTTTAGAGTATATTACTTGCGGGACGGCTTGGCAGACCACTCCAGGATCGCCTTCTCCTCCACGATGTCTTCGTCGTACAGCAGCTTGAGCAAGGCGGTCTGGCAGTAGGCTCCCAACAAGGCGTCTGGGCAGCAGGCTCTCAGCAAGGCGTCAGGGCAGCAGGCTCCCAGCAAGGCGTCAGGGCAGCAGGCTCTCAGCAAGGCGTCAGGGCAGTAGGCTCTCAGCAAGGCGTCAGGGAAGTAGGCTCCCAGCAAGGCGTCAGGGCAGCAGGCTCCCAACAAGGCGTCAAGGCAGCAGGCTCTCAACAAGGAGTCAGGGCAGCGGGTACTGCACTTCCTCTTCCACCACTCTTCGTCGAAACTCGTCGAGAACTAAACTCTTCAGAAACTGGTCAAAGACTGAACTCCCGGAGATGGCCCCCAGCGCCTTTTATACCCAGCTCAGCGTTCAAAATCCATTCCATTCTCATTCTGTACCAGAATTCAAATTGTAGAGTCCAAAATAGTCCATCTTGCCAGTTATTTGATCAGCCAGTTATATTCGAGCATAATTTATTAAACCTCTTCGATTAAATCTGAGAGTGTGTTTTAGAAATTTATAATTATAATTTAAAATGCCGTTAATCAGTAGACAACCACAATATAATATACAATATTAAGCTAGTCCTATCGATAAAAGTGAATAACAATTATATAATAAAAGTATGAACAACCTTTTTAGTCTATTAGCCATTCAGTGACTACAAAGAAAAAGAAATTACAGTTTGTCAGCCTTGACGTAAAAAATGTCATGACAAGAAAATATTTGTTTTGATGGATGAATTATGGATTATGATTACAAAGAAAACGTAAGTTATTTGGTATTTGTAATAACAAATACTATACTATTCTGAAAATGCTAGGATATGATATTATGTTGTATTTTTCTCTTGTTAATTAATCGCGTCTTAGGGGGTAAAGGGTTTTAACAGAGAATTCTTTGTTAATCTTAAGCGCGCTGTAACCGTCACGTTCTCGAGACGAGAGAGCTCAAATGCACTTAATAGAACAACAGCAATGCAACTAGTTTAAGTGCATTTCAAATAAAGTACCTCGTACAGACGTAAACTGTTATTCTTCCTCATCAGTTACGAAAAGATCAAAGAAAAAAATTGTTTCTATTTAAATATCTGTGGTATTCAGGACTCTTAGATAAAAAGTTACGAGCATTCAAAATGAAACATTGTGACATCTTATAAAAAAAAACTTCAGTTAAGGCGCAGTAAAACAAACAATAATATCTTTGAAGCATACGTATACTTATATTACGAAATGTAATCCCTTCCCGAGACAGAATTTTCCAGACAAAGTTTTGATATGTGCGCAAACTTTTCTGACACGAACTGCGCATATCGCTGCAAAAGATAATAACCTCTATAATCTTCCTGTTATAGTTGATTGTTGCTTGGGCTAGGAGAAATCTGAAATTGATGTCGTCCTGTCTTCCCAATGTCTCCCGCTCGATATGGATATACATAGATATAGGCACTTGCTTGGTACTTACCGCAACTATCTGTCAGGATCTCTGCTTACGACGCCATGGTGAGCCGGACCGATGGTACTTCACTTTCACCGAGAAGACATCTGGAACAAACGACAGGGTACGATTAATTTTTGCGATACTGCAGAATATCTGAGACATACTAAAGCTAAAATGCCTTATATTGAAGTTATGTTAAACATGTATTGAGAAAATGAACACTAGAAAAACATCGCCGAACGTAACGACGAAGATTCAGTAAGTACCAAACAGTACGACATAAAAGGCGAAATAAATTTATATCGGCTAAATTATGTGTATACAAGCAGTCGAAGAAGCTTGACATAACCCATTCCACCATAAAGGCAGTACGTTTTAGTCAAAACACACTTCTACGTACAGACAAACTGTATACCGCAAACAAACCCATCAATTTTCCTCAATTCCCCGACATACACGGTAACAAGAAACCAGCATACAGTCCTCCTCAAAGCTTCGCCATGACATTGTAAAACAATCAGAATGATATATGTAGCAACCTAATTGTTTGGATGTACGTTCCATACGTGGTCTAAACAAAACCGACCACACGCGGTGTGGCTGCCTCCTTCCCATTAAATGCGCCAACTATGGCCCGTTGTTCCTACACTGTGGTGTTATCGCTACCATTAAAATTATCTCAAATGCATTCGCTCGCATTTCTCAGATAACTTGACACTGTATAAACTAGGAATAAACGAGTGGTCTAGGATAGTGTTACGAAACCAGACGAGGATTTTATGACGGAAATAAACGATTTCGTGATATTTCCAGTTATATAATAGAAACTCGCCGGTTAGTTGAGCCAACTTTAATGTGTTTCTTTTGTTATACGATGCATAAATTTGAAAAGCCGATAGTCCATCTGATGGCAAAAGGTCTGAAAAATGGAATACAGGATGGAAATGAATATATAGTCATCATATGGATGGATATAGTCATCAGCGATGGCGGCGGGCATCAAGAGGATGTCATTTATAGAATCGCAGAAAAAAACTTTCATGTTTTGTGTACTTGTAAAGTTATTTAGTTTTGTTTTCTGATCAACTCTATTAACTACAACCTAAAACAGATCTTCCCTAACCCATAGCATTGAAATCAGGATTTGCACTTGGTAGTAGTAAATCGTTAAATAGATTTCAAACCAGTACAGGAAGCTGGCTATATTTCTATGTAGGTACAACACGCTTCCACCGTCCTCCGTATATTTAAGCCAGTAGAAAACTTTCCTCAAAACATCAATGGAGCAAGCACAACCCGGCGGGACCTAAGTAAAGGCATTAAAATCATAATAAAGGGACATTACGAGACGTTGAGCGTTGCGCGGTGTCACGCAACGAATTACAGACAATTGAGAAGAGCTCGCGGCACCATTGAGCAGTTTCTGCTCAAGCAGCTTTAAATTTTAATATAATGTGCTTCTTGAAAGGACTCGCTTTTACTAGTGGTCTAAGTGAACATTAAAGGAGGAATTCGAGAATTTATTTCATAATGAGAATGCTTTTGACGTCAATCTGATAGTAAGATTATACAAGTTGTCTTTTTTTAGCATCATAACTCTAGGGTATGAATGGGACCATATTAAATCTTCTTGGCGTGTCGATGACAAAAATATCTTTAATAAGCAACGGGCAACTTTTTCTTTATTTTTATTTTTCATACAAAATGATTCGACAAAACACGATTATTAAGGTCAGACCCCTTACCTGAAATATGACAACGTTACATTTTTATAACTTTAAATATGAATGTCTGGTTTGAATGAAAATGAATTACTCGTATTTATCAATGAAACTTATATCGAGAGTCTAGTTTTTAGTATTTTGATGATTAATGATATCTGGGTAATTCTACGATAAGAGGTAACTTGTGCGGCAATCAGTTTAAAATAGAAATTGTATTCTATATGTTGTTATTTTTTGCAATAAAACATATTTATTAAAGCATATTTTTCTGAAATTCCTTATAAAGTCTAAAAAAGTATCTACCATGGCCTGTCCCCCTGTCGGTTTCAGTTTAATTTGCTAACGATACATACCTTCTTTGTATCAGTTATTTCAACAAATTTCAATAAATATATTTAAGTATTGTTAAGGAAAAAAAGAACAATATTTATTTATTTGCAATATTTTTAACCGACTTCTAAAAAAGGAGGAGGTTCTCAATTCGGATGTTTGTATTTTTTTTTATGTTTGTCCGCGCATTACTCCGTCGCTTACCAACCGATTTGAAAAATTCTTATCTTGTTAGAAAGGGTATACTTCCCAAATGGTCCCATGAAAATTTTATCGAAATCGGACAAGCCGTTTCTGAAAAATCAACAAAAGTCTAAAAAGATACAATAATTACAATGTTTAATTAAAGTTGATTTTACTAGTTTTGTTACTTCAATTGCTACAAATTCTCTCTCCTGGCCAAATAATTATCTTCCCTGATCTTGGTGTCTCTACCCTGCCCAATGTATTTACCCTGGCCTTGTAAAAAGTAATAAAATATGCATAAAGTTACTTGCCCTTACGTGAAAAGATACATAAATAGGACAAAAATCGTAATATAAGTGTTTAATGTAAAAACAGCAACTTCTCCGTGACCGTATTCTATATGGACTGAAAACCTCTTATCGTAGAATTACCCATCTATGAAACTATACTTGTGATGCAACGAATACGAATACGAATATTCGTATTCGCCGAATAGTAGACATTTACCGAATATTTGTATTCGGCGAATACTAATACGAATATTTAATAACTAATATTTTTGTACGCAACTCTATTTACTGAAGATTTGAAAAATTTCCAAGTCTGAAAAAACTCGCCCAAAAATATTTTTCACTGAAGCCATGTACAGTCGCCTCGGAAAGACTTTTTTCAACGGCTGGGAACACCCAGACTGAATAAATTGATAGTTTAAAAATCACTAGAAAAACACGCTTTTATAAATGCACGCAATAACAAAAAAAATATTCGCGCTTTTTCTTTATTGTGTAGTCTCCGTTTTCTTTGTGTTGCTGTTTTTTTTTTGTAGTTTTTGCCATATTATTCCCACGAGTAGTGAACAATTAAACGGTCGATCACCCCAGAGGATTTGAAAGTGACATCTATAAAAAAAAACTATGGATTACGCGGTAATTCAAAAAGGTTAAGAAAACCGATAACGGATTTTCTTTAGGTTTGTTATAACCTTGAAACCTGATCGTGTTCAAAGTCCATTACGTGGCTTTTCTCACAAGTGCAAACACGACTATGATACGGTATTCCATCATGAAATGCCAGTGCCTATTTTCCGGCTTCATCATCAGACCTTGAAACCTAATCGTGGTCAAAGTTCATTACGTGGCTGTTCTCACAAGTGCAAACACGACTATGATACGGTATTCCACCATGGAATGCCAGTGCCTATCTTCCGGCTTCATCATCAGACCTTGAAACCCAATCGTGGTCAAAGTTCATTACGTGGCTTTTCTCACAAGTTCAAACACGACTATGATACGGTATTCCATCATGGAATGCCAGTGCCTATCTTCCAGCTTCACCATCAGACCTTGAAACCTAATCGTGGTCAAACTTCATTACAAGACTTTTCTAAGAAATCCAAAACAGCTATGATATGATTTTCCATCATGAAGTTCCAGTTCGTATCTTCCGGCTCCATCATCAGACCAATTCGACAGTACTATATTATTGTATTGTCATCAAAACTACATACAGCTGCCAATTTTCATTACGCTACGACCCTTGGAAGATGGTTAAATTAGTTACCTTAGATTTCATTACATAGTTAGTTACATACAGTCATACAGGTCGACCTAATGAAAGCGTGTTAAAAAGAAATCGCCTAAAACCAGAAAATCTACTATGTGTTTATATAAAAATTTGCCTGTTATAAATTTTAATTATTAGAAGAGTAAACATTCATCAAATAAATAAGTCTTTTATTACCATGGCGAGATATTCGTATTCGTATTCGCCGAATAGTAGGTTTGATATTCGTATTCGTATTCGTAAAAGTAGTATTCGTTGCATCACTAAACTATACATATTTGGACCACATTTGTTTTATTTTTACTTATAAAACGCTAGAGTTATGCTTATGAGATATAAAAAACCGACCAAGTGCAAGTCGGACTCGCGCATGAAGGGTTCCGTACAATTATCTATAAAAATGACAAAAAAATCATGTCTGTTGTATGAGAGCCCCCCTTAAATATTTGTTTTATTTTAATTTAATTATTTATTTTTAAAGTGAATATATAACTGTATATTCTGTGAAAATTTCAAGCGTCTTTCTGTTGCCGTTATCAATATCGAGCAAAAAAAAATCACGTTTGTTGTATAGGAGTCCCCTTAAGTATATATTTTACTCTGTTTTTAGTATTTTTTGTTATAGCGGCAACAGAAATATATCATCTGTTAAAATTTCAACTGTCTAACTATCACGGTTCATAAGATACATCCTGGTGACAGACGGACGGACAGCGGAGTCTTAGTAATAGGGTCCCGTTTTACCCTTTGGATACGGAACCTTAAAAAGGAAACATGCAATAGCCGTCTCGTATACATAATTATGCTAGGTTCTCTAACATGAACCTTCATTCAATATTTTGACGAAATGCTCCATTCTCCTTACGCCCACGTATATCAGATTAAAGATGTCAGAGCGAACTGATAAGATACCATGCCAGAAGAAATGGTATTACTAAACTGTTATGAAGGCAGGGCGTAGTACGGAACCAGATGTCGGAGTGATGCAGAGTAAAATTTAATTTACTTAGTTATGGCTTTGGCATGCAACACATATTGGTCGACCATAGGCGATTTTTTAAATTGCAAATATAAAGAAAGAACTTCCTGAAGATTCCTGGCAACTAGGGCCTATAGAAAAACACACTACTGCTTAGCTTTCGGCTAAGTTTAACTTCCATATTTAAGTCGCTTTAATACCCCTAGACGGGTCTGTAGAATTATTCGTAGCTCCTTTATAATCTTGGGCGAACTGGACTACTAAGCGTTCATAACATGTCAGACACGCGGCCATTATTATTTAGAATTGAAATTCCAATTCCCCGCCGCCCAGCGGGCTGCAATGCATGTAAGAATAATATAGCCGAGAATTTAGACCCCACCCGACATGAGAAATACCACAAGTAGTTAATACCAGTGTAATCAAATGCATTTTCTTTATTTGAGTTAGTGTTGCCCAAACGAGAGTCTCGCAAGAGTCTTGCAATTAGCGATTATCCTATTGCTATTTATTAAACGGTAGTTGAGATCTCAGAACAATGTAACAGACTCTGTTACATTGTTCTGAGATCTCAACTACCGTTTAATAAATCGGGCACGCCGCAATTGCGGCGGTAAGACCCCTCTTTGAGGAGTGGCTAGATCGGCGTCACGGCGTCCTGACCTACCGCATGACGCAGGTCCTCACCGGACACGGAAGTTTCGGGAGGTACCTGTTTCTGATGGGAAAGGAGGAAACGCCTGGGTGTCACCACTGCGAGGGTCGCCCTGAGGACACCGTAGAGCACACGGTGCAAGACTGCCCCGCCTGGGCAGAGCACCGACGTGTCCTCACGGCGACAATAGGCGGAGACCTCTCGCGCCCGGCCTTGGTCGAGGCCATGCTGCGGGGCGAGAGGGAGTGGGAAGCGGTCGCCTCCTTCTGCGAAGCAGTCATGCTTCCGAAGGAGGAGGCGGGCCGCGTGAGGGAGAGGATGGCGTCCTCCCTCCAGCCCAGCCGCAGTGGTAGACGCCCACGGCGTCGGACGTCGGCCGACGATCTCCGGCCACCGTAGGCGCGGGCATGCGGACAGCGAGTAAAGGGCAACTCGCTGCCCGACCATGGACCATGCCCGGGTCGACGGCGCGTCGTGTTCCACGCGCGCCTCAAAGAGCGTCAGCAACATGACGAGGCCCCCTCTGCAGAGGGCCGAAGCCTGCCGGGGTCGTGGGACTCATCCCGTTACCGTGGCCCCGGTACGTAAAGGGCTATTGAAGGAACACCGTGGATTTTAGTCAGTAAAAGTCTGACAGTCCCTCTCACCCTGCCCGGAGTGGGAGGACTTATTTGATAATTTTACCACGTTAAAAAAAAAAAAAAAAAAAACCGTTTAATAAATAGCAATAGGATAATCGCTAATTGCAAGACTCTTGCGAGACTCTCGTTTGGGCAACACTAATTTGAGTACAGTGGTGTTAGCTGCACCTAGGTGTCATTTTATGTAGATTTTATCCATGGTTTTCTATTGCATGTGGTCAGTTTTCGATATCGAGTCCAATTTCTAATAAAAAAAACTTAAACAAAGTGAGTGCCGCAAACCGCGACAAGCTCGGAGTGATGTGACATAGGGGGAGCGGACTCACGTAAACCCTATTCATTATGAACATATTCATTGGACTTGAGACTTGACCAGACGAATGGAGAAGTCAATTAATTAATAAAAACACAAAACTATCAAATTTGAATGCATCATAAAACGGTCACGTTAGCTTTTTCATTGCAAATCGCTCAATACTCATATCGTAGCCTAGACCGTGACGAAAGCTTAGCTTCTGACTCATGACTGGTTGCACAACTTGTGGACATGAAAATTATGTTTTTTGCAGTGACAACTGAACTTGGTCCACATTACCATGTACGACCGGTGTATAATCTCGACGACTAGATGCCTGGCATTCTTTATCTGCCTTCAAGTATTGCGTGTGAAAACTTAGCAGGTTAGACGATTATTCAAGTAACGATGTTGTTATATTTGCTATAGAACTGGTTTCTTTTTGTGAAGATGTAGTACTATAAAAAATTTTTTAGCAAAAAATAGAACCTATATGGAAAAAATATATGGAAGTCGGTTCTATTTTTTGCTAAAAATTTTTTTTTCACGCTTTTTAGTGGGTCGGTTTGTAATTTATCTAGTTACAAAAGCCAAAATGTCAACTACTTATCACCTTTTACAAAATATTGCTCTTCCCGGTGCAGAGCCGTTAATTTTTGAGGAGTTCTCCTGGTACATCACCATCAGCTCTACTTCACCGTATGCATTGTGACGAGCATAAAATCCATATTCAAGTAATCTAATCGCAATGAACGAAATACTTATTATTGAGTAGTTTCGGTGGCCATCTGGGGTCTTCATCATCAGTTCCACTTCCTCAAATGGTGCTTTTCGAGAGCAACTGCACAAGGTACTATAAGAAATACCCAAAACGCTATAGGTGTGCCTATAATATTTGAAGAGTTCCCTCGATTTCTCCATGATCCCATCATCAGATCCAAACATGACGACAATGGGACCAACTAGAAAGTATACCCTTTCAAACAAAAAAAAAAGAATTTTCCAAATCGGTCCAGCCATCTTTGAGTTATGAGGTAACATACATAAAAAAAAAAAAAAAAAGTTCAAGACGAATTGTAAACCTCCTTTTTTTGAAGTCGGTTAAAAACACGTCTCATCTTGTACACACACCGGAAAGTTGACCTTTTCTGTCTCCCGAATACAGCAGATACCCATAACTATGCTAGAGTGATACCCTTATCCAGAAGTGAAAATCTTTTGGGTGAATGATAATGGCAAATTAAGAAGTGAAAAAAAAAACAAGGTTTCGGGTCGACGCCGGCTCAATGAGCAGTCAGCAACAAGGACAAGTCCCGACTGGGCCAATACCCGCCGTGGTTGTGAGACTTTTCTAATGAGATACCGCGATCCTGGAACGAAAGGAGAACTGAGAGTACAGGGTAGGTTTTGGATGATTACCTCGCGAAAAAATAAAGTTTTAAACACTTCATTCAAGAATAGCTGTTTCCAATATTAGATAACGCAGTAGAGCCATGCGGATAGTTGGAAGTCCTAAAACTAGATCAATAGTATGTTCAAGTCGTACGATTGGCCCCGTAAACTTTTATTGCAAACATAAGGAGGTGCTGCTCGCGTCGACACACTGTTCCGAAGTTCATAACACTCTATTAGTTATTCATGCATATTATGTTAGAAAGAGTTTCTGTTATTGTTGGCTATTAGATAAATATAACAGGACATATTCTGAATATATTCCTGTTATAGATTTATTAGTAGTTTATATATTTTTCCGTTACTTCTCTTTAAAAACACATAACATAATCCATAAATCGGCTTGTAACATCCCACTAACGGAACATAGGTCTATTCTCTATAAGAGAAAATAGGCATGGTAATCCACCACAGTCAGTTCGGGTGGGTTGGTGGATATCGCGTACAATTTTCCTCACAATATGTTACTTCACCGTGTTTAGACCAGTGGCGATGATGAAAATTACACAAAGTATTTTGCCCGCCTGTGTTCATAAAATATGCTTGTAACCACCGGCCCACCACTGCTTCTTTTTTTTTTCTCTTTATTGAGGGCTTTATCGCTTTGCGATAACGTCGCCCTTTTCGCTAAACTATGTACATACAATCAACAAACAAAAAGAAACTTATTACCTAATTATAATATTGCATGATACACTTGGTACACAGGGGCGGATCGTGAATGTGTGGGGCCCTGGGCTGAAACTGCTCGGGGGCCCCTTAATTATCCAAATAATTGTTATTTTGTCAAGAAACTGAATAATAAGAGTTCGTATTTATATATATTTTTGATTACTGATGAGCCCGCTCTTGACCTCGATCACGCCTGATGGTAAACGACAAATAAGGTCTACTATAGGGCGACAGAGCATAGAAGTCGCCTGTTCACTCTTACTTTAAAGGCGGCAGACGGGTCATATCAAGTCATATGTAAAAGAAACACAGAAACAGAGAGATTTATAACCAGTTTAGGCAGAGAGTTCCAAACTTTGATCGGGCGCACAATAAATGTAGAGGAGAATCACTTAGTATGACAAGATGGTATATTGCCCAAGTGAGGATGATACAGTAGTAACCTAACAGTAGAAGGCCTCTATTAAGTACTAGTATAGTAATTTATATAAGTACAAACAGTTATTTGCTCATCACTAATCCTTTTTTAAATCATAACATATGGAAAGAATTGACAAATGATTTAGACAGTCATTCATTCGACTGTTTTTGTCGTAATTTTGTTTCGATATAGGTACGACATCTTGGTGAAATAGCACTCCGCTTCACAGCTAGAGATTGTTAATGTCAAAATAATTAATATTTGCGATGGTATAGCAATTAGTGAAAACTGAAAACATTAACAACTTTATTTTCAAAAATAAGAATATTTCTTCTAAATAAGCTAACGTTTTTTTTTTAGATTTTTTATTTCAATTAATCAAAGTAAACACCCATTCAATCGATGCATCTTTTCCAACGCAGTAGTAGCTTGTTGATGCCCTTCTTGAAGAAATCAGTTGGACGGGAGGCAACAAATTCTGCAAAGGCATTTTTACTGCCTCTGGGGTGTTGATTTTTTCCGAGAAGTTATCCAAATTCAGGAAAAAGTAGAAGTCTGTAGGCGCAAGGTCTAGTGAGTACGACGGATGGCGGAGAACTTCCAACCCCAGCTCTTGTAACTTGTAGACCGTCTGCTGTGTAGTATGAGATCGCACGTTGTCGTGTAGAAGCAGCGGAGCCGAGCGATTGACCAAAACTGGTTGGAGATATGCGAGCTTCTCCATAATTGTGTTCTGTTGTGCAGTAATGCTCATCCTGTTTGGTAGGAAGCAGTGATGAGTTACACTAGGGTTAGACGACCAAACAGGGACCATCACATTTCTAGGGGTCAGTTTTCGTTTAGGAAAACGTTTAGATGCTAATCCAGGATCCAACAAATTTGCTGAGCGCTTATTATTGTCCATTTAGGATAGATTTTTCGCCGCAGGCAACAAAATTCTTTCGTTTATGTGCCTGTTGAGCAGTGCAAGGTACGTCTCGATGCGTCCTTCGCGGTGATGATCACTGAATTCGTGTGGCAGACATCAAGCTTTTTTACCTTGCCGATTTGACGCAAGTGAACCAATATTGTTTTGATACTAGCGTTGAAAGCTGCTGCTAATTCAGCCGCAGATTGGGCATCATCAGCTCCCACAATCGCCTTTGATTCGTCATTGACAACCACGGGGTTCATTTTTCAGGTCGAAATTTCCAGATCGGAAGCGAGCAAACTAATAACGGGTGGTGCATTCATTTTTAGAGTTCGTTTCGTTAACGTCGTTGAGGTTGTGGGCCGTAGGTACAAGCAGCACGGTTATGCCAAACATTGAAATAAGAATTCCATGTTTTAAAATAAAATTAATTTGAAATTAGAATTCTTAGCCAAAAAAATATGATTATCAAACTCAAACTCAACATATTTATTTCACATAGTAGTACATCACGTAGGCCATGGGCACTTACAAAACGTCAGAAGTTAGTGCACGGTTTGAAACTGGTCGTTTTCTATGGAGAAAAACCGGCAAAAATACTCCACAGTTACTCATTTAAAAATATATTTTTAACAATGTATCCATGATACAGGTTAAGAGGACAGCATATGATTTGATATTTATAATTTGAAATTGCCAGTACGACAAAACGGCGATTGCATAGAAAAAGCCCTGTTATTAATATCAAATATTTATAAATTGTTCATAACTAGCAGTCGGGTAAAAAGAAGCCTATAACCTTCCTCAAGCATCAACCTACTTCAATATCAAATTTTATCTTAATCCACCCAGCTTTATAATATTAGTATAGATTTCCTAAATTAGGAGCATTGTAGGATCTTTTCATAATCAGATTACTTTCAATCATTATAAGTACGATAATTCTATTACCTTCAAGGCACAAGTCTCATATTTATAAATGAAATAAAATAAAATATTTATTTGTAAATTGGTTACAAATAACAATTTTAAGTTAAGCTAGATGAAGTCAGTGTTTCCTAACTGACTACTCTGAGAAGAAACACCGAAACAAACTAAGAAGTTTACATCTTTTTTAAAGTCCATACAATTCGTATTTGTCAAACCATATGAGAAGCATGAAGGTTCATGTCTGTAATGTCTTTTGAGGAAAGGAGCACGCAGATTTGAGTGGACCAACCAGACAGTGCAAGCATTTATCAGTTATCGTGTAGCTCAACTTTGAACTTAAGGAGCTCAACGATCTGACGAACAGTACCAAAGTAAGGACATTTGGGTAGGTCAGACAAATACTCAAACTGCCATACATCAACTATAAATTATAATGAAAATAACACAAAAAGAACTAATAACCTACATATTCCTCACATTCATAATAATAAAAATATAAAAGATAAAAAAAAACGAAAAAGAAATAATAATATACAAAGCATGTACAATACTTTAGAAAGTCAATCATTAACACAGCAAAATATATTAAAAAAATTGGCCAAGTGCGAGTCGGACTCGCCCATGAAGGGTTCCGTAGTAACTATAATAAATATAATATACTTAATATATTTATTTAAAAAAAAAAGAACAAAAAACCTTACAAATTTCTTAAAACTAGCTTATTTACAATTTTTACAACTACGCCAAATAACTTTGTTTTTATAGTATTTGTATGAATTACAAAGTTATATTTGCGGTTTTAGAAAATATACTGTATCTCAAAAACTGCTGACTCGATCTCGTTCAAACCAATTTTGGTTGAAAGTTTACATTAAGATCTACACCATATGGTTTTTCTAGATTTTTCACTTCATTATTATAGAAGTTAGAGGGGGGGAGTACACACATTTTACCACTTTGGAAGCGTATATCTTTTAAACGATTAACTTTATGAAAAAGTAATTTTAGAAACCTTAATGCCATTTTTAAAGACCTGTCTATAGATACTACACACGTATAGGTTTCATGAAAAAAAATATTTTCAGTTTCAGTTTCATGTATGTATCCCTTTATATTAAATAGTTTTATAAATTTTCTCTTAAAATCGGAAAGCGGTTCACAGAATACAACTACCTACCAAGTTTTACATGTGTAGTCCTAATAGTTTCGGAATAAAATGGCTGTGACATACGGACGGACGGACAGACAGACAGACAGACGGACAGACATGTCGAAACTATAAGGGTTCCGTTTTTTGCCATTCGGCTACGGAACCCTAAAAAGCGCACATAAGTAGGTATCTCATTGGAGCAACTCATTCCCAAGCCTTTTTGTAAATAATTTGAATTTAATTAGAATAAGTTACTTATCAATTTATCACTTAATAGCACACTAAATACTCATACTCACACACAGTTGTGACAATTAAACATTGAGTTTGTATTTAGATGACAATAACAAAATTGTGGCGGTACCACCCGACGCAATTGCGCTGCAGGTAGTTCCTTGTAACGAAACGTCCTTCCTAGGTGTATTCAGTATTTTTAATACTGAATAGGAATACCCGATAATTATAAGCGACAAGGGAATTCCCTGCTTCGTTCTCGATAGTCGCACATACGGATTGGTCGATTATGACGCTGCCAATATTATGTTTTAATTTTTTCCGAGTTTTAGATATATATGTATAGATTTAAAAGTATCGTCTATTTTATTAATGAGAACTGGTAGGGGGCCCCTTATATCCACGGGGCCCTGAACTGCAGCCCAAATAGCCCATAGGTAGATCCGCCCCTGTTGGTACAGCATCCTGGCTTGCTCCGATACTGGGTAAGCCAGGATTAATATACTGGTCCCTCAGTGAGGGAACTCTCAGATATTAAGCTGAAAAGAACAGATACTACACTTTGATCTTAGCCAAAAGGCCGAGAAGCGATCACCACTGCTTCATATCTACGACTTGTCATTAACAAAATAGCAAAACAAAATACCTACCTGTATGAAAAACCTAACCAAAAAGTCTTTTTTTGCTATTTTTACTGTACTGTAAACATAACATCATCCTTAAATATTACCGCGTATGTCCGAACCAAACCAAACCACTTTGTATCATCCTATGGAGAGAAAAACTTCAGTCCTTCCACCGTGCACCATGTAGATAAACGTCTATTGCAGAATTGGACATCAAACCAACACTCAACTATAACCAAGCTTTGAAGTTTAATATTCCTACTGTATAGCCCTGTGCAGCCCACACTTGCCTACTCGCTTTACAAAGAAAGTTGCTCATAAAGCTGGCTCGCTAGTAAAGAAGTCGTTTTCACGCCAACCACTTAGCAGGAACTTCATTAAAACCGGCATGAAACAAAGGAACATGAACGATTTCATTATTATGCCTACTATCGGTAGTTCGTCCTGTCCGTCTCTTGTTTTTGCCCCTTATGTCTAAAAGTGATTATGATGATAATATGAATACATTGCTATACTTAGCTTAAATATTGCATTTTATTTATGACCCGGCGAACTTCGTATTGTTAGATATACCTACATATATATATATATATATATATTTTATTTAAATATTTTCTCACCTTTTAAACCTTCACTGTATGAGAGAGAACACGATACAAAAAGAATTAATGAAATCAGTCCACCCGTTCTCTATTTTTAGCAAGACTAACGAACAGCAATTGATTTTTATAATTATTGTATAAGATTTATAGTAAAAAATATTGTAAATGACTGTACTTACTTGTAAGTATAGTCATTTACAATTACAATTTACAATTCTTCGTTATTTCGATTCAGAGTTATCGCGCTTTGGCGTACCTACCTACAATGCTATTACGGTACGGTTCGCAGCCAATAAAACAATAACTGTGCATTATTATCCAATCGATATTGACCTATAGAGACTCACGAAGTCACGACATTCAAGTAATAATGTTATCATGACTTGAAACATTAAGTTGGAGAAATTGTGCTTTATAGGGACCACAGACCGAGATTCTGTCATGCTGTAACCAGTTTATAGCAGGTGTAAAGTGCAATGCAATACTGAAGCTAAGACGAGAATTGCTGTCATGAAAACTTTAGTATCTCCGGGCATAATACAGCAATTAAGTCGAAAGAGCTTCTAAATATCGACATCATCAGACGTCGCTAGCTTCTGCCCGTGGCTTCGCTCGGATTTAAAAATGTTTTATTATCGAAAAAAAAAAAAACACCTATGACCGTAGTCGTGTGACCATATGTTTTGACGTGAATGATAGACAAACAAACACACTTTCACATTTATAAAGTTAAGTATGGATAAAGATGACAGATCAGAATAATAACCATGGGAATATGCAAGCAGACAGATGTGGAACATCAGCGACTGACGGAACTAATCAATGCGTTCCAATTCCTAAATGCGTTGCCAACGCGGCATATATCCGCGTATTGTTCCCAGAAAATCAGAACGTACCGAGAAAATTGGAACTTTTACCAATGTTTGGTAACAAACGAATAGAAAGCTGCATTAACTGTGTTTTATAGATAGACTAGGTGTGCCTGCGACTTCGCTCGGGTGGTACTTGATATTATCTACGCGTTTTTTCCACGTCAATTTATAACCTCGGATAGATATTATAAGCTCTTTTGTATTTCAGTAAAAAGCCTCATTAAAATCGGTGCAGGCGTTCCAGAAATTACCACGGACCAACAGAAGGGAAATAACTACATGCATTTGAGAAAACACAGTTATTTTGAACTCACAGACAGTCACTTCAATTTTATTTACATATAGTATATACGTTCAGTGTAATAAGCTGAGACTGACAGCTTAATGTATACTTTGAATCAGTAGAGGTCGTGCATTGTATAAATCGATGAATCACCGAATCTTCGAATAAAGTTGCTCAACTGCCAAAATCTAGCTGAAACGCTACATCACAAAGTGTATCTCTAATACCATGGACATAGAGTTCAAACGGTGCTTTTTTATATTTAACTTACTTGTAGTCTGCTGGCCAAAATTAGCCTTATAGGAAACGAGTGCAAGTGGCATGGGCGCACCAAATATAGAATAGGATATTGCACCATACGTACCGTTACATGATCTCAAATACTCGCCTTTATGGAGGGAGGGGTACAAGCAACTTGATCCAAAGCTGTTCAAGTTTGGTACATGAGCCGATAGCGTGTCATCACCACATACAAGACTGAACTGCGCAATTCAATAGGTTGTGGGCTATTAGATCATGCAATCTTAGGTTTCCGTGTGTGCAATATGGTCTATGAGAACGTTATATACCTCTAAAAATTTTATAGTGATAAAACAGTGGTATGTAGATTCAAAACAATCGTTTGAGCTACTAAAATGTCCTAAGTTGCTGCCCTACTCGAAGCTGACGAATGCTTGCTTGGACAAGTCCGCCTAAATTGTTGCGTTTCTTTCCTCAAAAGGCACCACAGACATAAACCTACGTACGTAGTTATCATAAGATTTTATAAGTACGGTTAGTATGGACTTGAAAAGAGACATTCACCACATAGTTTCTTTCGGTGTTACTTACAGCTAGGAAACACCGGCCTCGAAAATTTACGTGTAAAAGTTTTAGTTATAACCAATTTGCAAAATAAATGTTATTTATTGTTTAATCGCGTTCCACTATAAAAACTAGTTATTCCTTTTAAAATGTACCACATGTTTGATCAACTGATTTCTTCAAAAAACAAAACCAGTTTTAGTAGAATAGATGTCAGATAATTCAAATGTCAACTGGATTTATTAATTTGGTCCACCTACCTAAAAATGTATTTGGCAACGGATAAGGACTTGATAACAAGGAATAGTAGAAGCGAAAGGGAGGCACAATTAGAAAAAAAACCAGAAGCAACCTTGACTATTGGCAATTTCCAGAACACGAAATTAGATGTTAACTTGATTAAGGAATTTTACGGGTTATAAAAACTGACTTCATAGAACGGAATTTTCGAATGGACGAAGACATACAATGGGGTTGTTTAGGTTGTTTTTTTATCTATAATAGGTTCGCGTTTGACCACCATCGCAACTGATGGTAAGTGATGATGTGGTCGAAGATGGAGCACGCTTACCTAGAAGTAACCTATTCACTCTCGACTTGAAGACCCCTAGGTTATAGCTAGCGGGTAACAGACTCCAGCAAGGAATTCCACTCCTTAGCCGTACGCAAAATGAAAGTATAAACTATAACCCTATTTACCCATTCAGTAACGTTTAAAAAAACATTCTACTTATTGCAAATCAATAAAAAATTACAACGAACAAAAGCTCCAAAGTTCAGAACTGGGAGCTGGTGATGTCGCTTTTTTTGTCATTGTAGCAAAACGTATCGTCAAACGAAATTGCAAAAAAAAACACTATATATTGATATTGTCTTCATTTTTTAATTGCGTGAAAATTAAAGAAAAACCTACTAATATTTTTTAACTTCAGTGACGAACTAAATGCATTATTTCAAGTTAATATTCGTTCCGAATTTGAAGGACAAAATGTCGATGAGTTCAATGCGTAAAAATCTTAATCAAAGAAGATAATAGGTCAACGTACAAATATTCTTTCAAAAAAAATGCTAGTATTTACGTTTAATTTAAGGCGCGCACCCAATCGATCAGTGCTGGCCATTGTAAGAGATAATTCTCGCTTTTACAAGCTATTGTCTCTAGAACTTTCTACTTCAGCGGACAATGATTGAGTGTGACCGATGGAAGTTTTATGAACTTAGTTTACTTCGGAATTAGCTTTTGAATTAAAATCAAAATATTTTATTTCACATAGGCCTATATGGGCACTTATAAAAAGTCGGAAGCTAGTTGCTAGTCACGGTTAGAAATTAGTAGGTTCTTATGTTGAGAAACCGGCAAGAAACTGCATAGTTACTCTTTTAAATGATCAATTGATCACTGTTTAAAGTTATGGAAGAGCGGAGTCTCCTATTACAGGCACTATTCGCTTAAGTGTGCTTCAATCACCAACTATAGTTATTGTATTCCTTTAGTACGGAATAAAGATATTACTATTACTATCATTCATTTTCACAATGTATCCATAATACAGACTTAAGGTATTTAGGTATGAGAGGACAGTAAAGATCAATTAAAATAGCACAATTTAAATACAAATAAAAAATTTAAAAATGAATCTAAGAGTCTACTCACATTCACATAAAATGCAGCTTTATAAAATATTAAAATAAACTGGTCAAGCGGCAACATTAGATTTTACTAATGAAAGATGGAACCAAAAGCATTGTAAAATGAATAATAAAAATTAAACAAATTAAGTCGGTTAAAAAGAAATTCTGTCATATCGGATAGATTTTCATACTGAAACAAACAAAATAGAGACACACTCACGAAAGTGGAGTTCTTCGAGTTCGAGAATCTTATGTGACTCTACAACGTGTAATTTAAAGGGTATATACATACCGAGTGCATGGCTTGGCAATGGCAAGGGTTTTCTAATATTAGAAAGGATATGGCCAATTTTACTATGGACGTCGGCATAGTTATCGAATTTAGTGTACACCAATGATTTTTGGTGTTTTATATTCGTGAATATTGACTCATTAAATTGTTATAAATAAAACTCAGAAATCTTGTCATTACACCAAACTAGACAAAAAACAGTTACAGTAAACCTTTTAATTAGATCGCTAGCAATAAGGTGTTTAGATTATAATTTCGCTATTAAAAACTTAAAGGTGCTTTAAAATAGTGAACAGTTGTGAATTATTGCGTATAACTGATATAGTTTTAGTATTAAACCAATAAACAAAGTAAGGATTTTAAACTGAATATTGACTAACATTTATTAAACTGGGTAATAGTATCAAAAAATGTTACAATAATAAAAAACATTAACATAACATCGCGCCTGTATTCACCGAAGGGTTGGGCAGATGTGTACCTATAGTACACCCAGATTTCACCAGTTATTTTGAGTACCATTTAATAGGGGGCGAGTCTGTTTCTATCAACCAGGCACAAATCTAGACTCCGGGCTGCTACTGAGAAATTCCTGATGAATAAACCCAATATCACTTTGCTCGACCTGAGAATCGAACTCAGGACCTCATGCTCAGCAGTAGTGCTTGCGACCATTAGACCAACGAGGGAAACACAGAATAAAACAAAGGAGTAAAAATTATTATTTATTTACTTATTAGAGAAAATAAATAAAAATATTTTGACATATTATAACTATTATATCTTAAATGCTTACGAAGATAATATACATTAGAGCAATGCAGCGATAGTGTTAATAAAGAGACCTAGGGAGGTCAATCAACCAGCTTGGATAGAACAGAGCATTTTTATTTCACCAATACACTAACCTGGATTAAGTGTAAATATAGGGCTTCAGTAATTACATAAATAACTGCTTTAAACATAACCAGACTGGTTAAAAAAAATACAATCATAGATTTATTTATTATTATTTTACAATTGTGATTACTGTTCGGTGAGAGAATTTCTGAGACATTTTCAAAGTTCAAAATATTAGCTTTTGACTTCATAATATTAATTATGTCTTCTATATGGATAGCACTAAATGTAGAATGTGTCTCATTCATTTGAGGTAATAAATGCCATTGATCGCTGTACAAATGTGTTTCACACACTCTACGGCTGCGAGGAACATAGAAACTATGTTCCTACAATAGCAGTCTTTTAAGGCATTGCGGGACCAAATGTACCATTTTCATAAACGTCAGGATCTGATGATGGGATCCTGGAGAAATCGAGGGAACTCTTCAAATATTATAGGCACACCTATGTCGTTTTAGGTATTTATTATAGTAACTTGTGCAGTTGCTCTCAAAAAGTATCATTTCAGGAAGTGGAACTGATGATGAAGACCACAGATGGCCGCCGAAACTACTCAATAATAAGTATTGAGTGGATTGCGATTCGATTACTTGAATATGGATGTTACGCACTTTATGCTCGTCACAATGCATATGGTGATGTAGAGCTGATGGTGAAGTACCAGGAGAACTCCTCAACAATTAACGGCCCAGCATTGGGAAAAGCAATATTTTGTAAAAGGTTATAAGTAGTTGATAATTAGGCTCTTGTAACTAGGTAAATTAAAAATAGACCAACTAAAAAGAGTGAAATAAAAACTTTTTACCAAAAAATTAAACCGACTCCCAAAAAACACTGCAAAGTGAAAAATAACTTTAATTTCGGAAGTCGGTGCCAAAAACGAAAATACAAAACTAAAGACACCGACTACCGAAATTAAAGTTATTTTTCACTTTGCAGTGTTTTTTGGGAGTCGGTTTAATTTTTTGGTAAAAAGTTTTTGAAATCCTTGTGATAAGCCCTTTAATTTGATACCATATTGTGGTATTTGACAAAAATATATTTTTTCCCTATGTATAATGACTTCGCACAGCCGCCATGTTTGATTTTTCAAATGTTACCTATCTAAGAACACTTGGGCTGCTAAGACAAATCTAACGATACCTCAATTATGTGAATCCATTCAGTGGTTCTGGAGATATGAGGTAATAAAGAATATTACAAACATACATACATACAAGATACGCGCGAAAAACATAACCCTACCTTTGCAGTCGGGTAAAAACACGGAGAAATTACACAAGAATATGACATTTGAAAAGTTACTTTTACTGACGCATTTCGAAATGCTGTGTCCCGTTGTTACTTTTAATGCGCTGTCAGTTATTCAATCTTATCTAACCAAACGCATCCACGTTCAAGCAAGACAATAATTTATTACCTTAATAAATATTTATTTGTCATTAATATCAACGAAGTATCGCCTGGTTTTTTTTTAAAGATAATTAGCAATGTGTGTAGAATTTACATTACGAACAATCTTGTTAATTCTTCTAACTAAGCTAAACATGCTTGTGTCTGGAATGGGTTCACGGCAATGGTGTAAGGGGTGGGGTTCGAACCCGGAACTTCTCGATCACACGGCCGACACCTTAGCCGTTAGGCTATTTGCCGTGAACCCATTCCAGACATAAGCATATTTTACATTATGTTGACACCTCATGAATTTTTATTCCACTGTTTCATAGGAGACCTTAAAAAAAGTTGCGTTGAAAAAATTGCCAAAGTAATGCATCTATCTTAACATCTAATAAAAATGCAATGTCTGTCTGGGATTTCAAAATAACTGTTTTCACAAGTGCTTATTATAGTTACTTACATACACAATACTAAAACACTTTTTTTATTTCGGTCTGTCTCTCGGCAACGGGTGAACCGATTTTAATAGATCTTTTACTGAGAGATAGAACAAATTATATGCAAAAGTAAACGTAACTATTGATTGTTTTCGGAATCTCCACGGAATCGAGGTTTTCCGCCGAAAAAACCATCCAACGCAGATGTGGGCACAGCTTGTTTGCAGTATAACTCATCAGACACTTGTCCTTATAGCCTTGTCTTCGCCTGATTGTGGCAATAAACTCAACGATTACTCGTAGCATCGTAAACACATGGTGGACTTAACTGTGCCAACGGTCAAGGATACACAAATTACGAGCCACGTAAAACCTGACTAGGAAACCAGCGCAAAGTTGTTAAGTGACATACTGCAAGAGCTGTCTTATAAAGTGTGAAAATTGACTCCCCAGGCGAATTTGGCAACATGACCCCGGAGTTGGTAGCGAGCCAACTCTGCCAAATGAAATGCTATCAAAACAGGCTGGCGTGAAGCTGCACTATGAGTCTATGACGTATCTTGGAAGAGGGTCTCACGTTGCTTTAGTTCAGCGTGTTTGGCACCAGCCAAGTGTGGAGCAAAAATAATAAAAAAACGGTTTTGCTTTTATTAGATTTTCAATAAGTTGACTTTACAGTCATAACATGCTGTAGAATCTGTCTCATGGGAGACATGCTCACGTGATTTCGGAAGCGATATTGACACTCCAAACGATACGTGCAACGAATACAAGTGATTTTTTACTAACGGAACATAAAAGAGCGTCTTTCAAAAACGAGTCGATCTTCAAGACCACGCAATGATTTCCATGATTGACATTCCGACCGATAGGGTGTACGGAAACATGTTAAACCGTTGATCCCAGCAGTCAATTTATATCTTTCACATACATTACTCGTAGCCAGAAGTCAGAAAGTCTGACACGAGCCTTGCCAAGGGGTATCGTGTTAGCCATCTGCTGAGCTGTGAAGGTCAGATAGGCAGCAACTCCTTATAAAGATTAGTACTGACCTATATCCGGTTAGACTAAAAGTCCATCCCAACATAGTTGGGTAAAGACTAGTGCTCAGCCCAATAAAAAAGTAGACTAGTGATGCAACGAATACTACTTTTACGAGTACGAATACGAATGTCAAACCTACTATTCGGCGAATACAAATACGAATATCTCGCCATGGTAATAAAAGACTTATTTATTTGATGACTGATTGACTCTTCTATTAATTAAAATTTACAACAGGCAAATTTTTAAAAACATAAAAATTGTAGCTTTTCTGGTTTTAGGCGATTTCTTTTTTCAGTCTGGGTGTTCCCAGCCGTTGAAAAAAGTCTTTCCGAGGCGACTGTACATGGCTTCAGTGAAAAATATTTTTGGGCGAGTTTTTTCAGACTTGGAAATTTTTCAAATCTGCAGTAAATAGAGTTGCGTACAAAAATGTTAGTTTTTAAATATTCGTATTAGTAATCGCCGAATACGAATATTCGGTAAATGTCTACTATTCGGCGAATACGAATATTCGTATTCGTTGCATCACTAGTAAAGACTAAGCAGATAATGATGATGATGAGTTCTCAAAATTTAACTCTCACCAAAATACTAGCATAACCACCATTATCGTTGTTTTTGCAACCAATCTGTAGTGTGTACAACAATGTACCGAAACAGTGAATCTCCTCAAACAACTTGTCCACTCGAGCCGGTCGTATGTCACTTTTATGCATCCCAAATGGTTTGGCGACATCAATACACACGCGGCCACATACAAAGCTATCAGGAGCACGACAGACCACAGGACGCCTATTGTGAGACCATTGTGGCTGTTTGGCCATTGTGATTCTGCACACGTGTTACTTACTAATAATAATGCGTACGTGTGGTTGGATGTGAAACATGATTATTAGGTGTACGTCCATGTCGGTCTCGTAACCATAAATCTGATTGAATGAGCGAACGTACTTGTAGATGTTGTTTGAACACTAGAACCTTTGTTCTTATGACCTTTACTTGATGCGCAATAGTTTTACTTCACCATTTAGAACATGTACTATTGCTGTCCATTGATCACTACAGGAATTGATGGACGCTTACGACGGTTTCAAAGTCGTTGCCCAGTTCTGGATTGACTCCATTTAAACTGCTATAAACACGCTAAGAAGAACATGCACTATTTTTTTTATAATAGGCTCGCATTTGAACATCGTCTCACCTGATGGTAAGTGATGATGTGGTCGAAGATGAAGCACGCTTACCTAGAAGTAACCTATTCACTCTTGATCTTGACTTGAATACCCCTAGGTTATAGCTATCGGGAAACAGACTCCGGCAGGGAATTCCACTCCTTAGCCGTACGCACAATGAAAGTATTCCCAAAACGTTTAAAACGTACATTGGCTGGTCTTTCCTATGTAGTTTTAATTAATTGTAATGCATCACTATATAAAAAATATCAGCTTCCTGCACTCCATCTCCATATAAACTATCTTAAATTTTCGTAAAAAAGCGGTACACAGTTTTTGCTTCACTTATTGAAAAGTATATAGGTAAAAAAAGAAGATAAATTTAATATGAAAACCATATTTTGTACTGCAATGACTTAATATTATGCGGATTCACGATAAGCGATTTCCGCTGTAATTATCTCCACTTCTGATCAACATAGTATACCCTACATTCCCTGAACTGAGTAATTGGGAAGCATAGGACTCCAAATACGACTTGCACGGTACCGAGAAATAAAGCATTTGATTCAGGCTCCAGAGTGACATCTCGCAAACAATTTCATACACCAATACCTCTGTTGAATGGCGCATGTAGTGCCAGATTGTAGTTAGTTAGTTTCAGTAAACTTGTTTGAGTTCATTCAAACTGCAATGAAGAAAGCAGAACATTTATACTTTACAGAATAATTGTTTTTTTAATAAAATGGTTCACTTACTGTAAAGTCATGCAATATGAAAAAAACTATGGTATTTTAGAACTTTGACAACAGATTACTTAAAATCTAGATCTGATAGACACGTATTTTCTTAGAGGATTATTTCTATGCACATTTATTTTATTGCATTTTAGCGATTATTTCTATGCAATTAAATTTTGTTGACCAGTGTAATGATTGTTTGAGTTTTACTATCGTGTAAATAGCTTGAGAAAACTGTGTTTTGAAATCACAGACCCTCATTTTCATTTATATATAGGTACAGATGTATATACATTATTGATTGAACAGGATGACATCATAAAATCTAATCTATTTTGAGATCAAACTGACACAAACATAATTTTACTGGTAGGAAGTAGGAGATGATTCATTACAGGATTTCCCTCAACGAAGTTATTGCAGTCGATAATGCGTGACGTTAAGCACCTACATAAATAACTCGACAAAACAAAGGAGTTTACAGGCCTACTTTCTGTTATTCGTGGTTATTCTATTTATATCAGGCGACATGTTGTGGTGTAAGGCAAATAAATTAGTAGTTTAAAAAACACTAGAAAAACACGCTTTTATAAATACACGTAAAAGCAAAAAATAATAAGAAAACCGATAACGGATTTTCTTTAGGTTTATTATAACCTTGAAACCTGATCGTGTTCAAAGTCCATTACGTGGCCTTTCTCACAAGTGCGAACACGACTATGATACGATATTCCATCATGGAATGCCAGTGCCTATCTTCCGGCTTCATCATCAGACCTTGAAACCTAATCGTGGTCAAAGTTCATTACAAGACTTTTCTAAGAAATCCAAAACAGCTATGATACGATATTCCATCATGAAGTTCCAGTTCATATCTTTCGGCTCCATCATCAGATCAGTTTGACAGTACCATATTATTGTATTGTCATCAAAACTACATACAGCTGCCAATTTTCATTACGCTACGACACTTGGAAGATGGTTAAATTAGTTACCTTTTTTTTTTTTTATCGTGGTAAAATTATCAAATAAGTCCTCCCACTCCGGGCAGGGTGGGAGGGACTGTCAGACTTTTACTGACTAAAATCCACGGTGTTCCTTCAATAACCCTTTACGTACCGGGGTCACGGTAACGGGATGAGTCCCACGACCCCGGCAGGCTTCGGCCCTCTATGGGGGGGGCCTCGTCATATTGCTGACGCTCTTTGAGGCACGCGTGGAACACGACGCGCCGTCGACCCGGGCATGGTCCATGGTCGGACAGCGAGTTGCCCTTTACTCGCTGTCCGCATGCCGAAATTAGTTACCTTAGATTCCATTACATAGTTAGTTACATACAGGTCGACGTAATAAAAGCGTATTAAAAAAATAACGTTTTGTTTTCGAATGGCAATATTTTTTTAGCATGTATGGATGCTATACTATTGCGGGTTAACGGGAACACCCTCTGTTAGTTAACATACTGTATTAAGATGGTCGCCCATTGGATAGACTGACTTAGGCAAGCGTGGCTTAACCATCACCTTATGAAACTGCTATTACTATGAGCTATTAAATGTACTAGAAAACAAAAATCAATGGAAAACGAGCTAGCTCATCGTACTAATGCAGCTAATGGATTAACAGAATCGTTGCAGTGGACAGATGACGGACACTCGGTAGATAACGTCCATCCGATATCCGGACGCCGTCCGGTCAGTATCCGGCGCCGGTCACTACCGGACGCAACAGTCGAACTTTGTACAGCGGATGCCAAGTTTTGGCGAGTTTATTCTCAGTAGATTAATTTATGAAAACGTTGTAAATGTAAGCGTAAGGCAATTGTAATATGAAAGCATCTGGTCAGACCTCATGGTAGAATAGTACGAAAACCATAATATGGCAAGTTAAGAAAAGTTAGTACAATAATTTATTCGAGTAGCATAACTCATAGTATTTGCCTTATATCTTTGATGGTGAACTAAATAATATACAAATAATGAAATGAACCTACAAGTATACGTAACAGAAAATCCTTATAAATAATGCTACAATTCCAGCAGAAACTTTCAACACCGGTTCACGATCGCGCAGTCCAGTCGGCTAGAGATCATTTTTAGGATGCATATCGAGATTCTTCCGAGCCTCGGAAAGCCGTTAGTCCCGGCTTTCATTTGAAAGTCTTTCACAGTCGTTGCGGGTAGTCAAAAGCCGTAAAGCATGACACTGCTCTGGGTATCGTGTTAGCCATTTACTGGGTTATGGAGGTCAGGTCAGAGGCCGGTTTGACTGGAAACCAACCCTAACATACAAGGACAAGTTTAAGCACATGATGACGTTGGTGCTGTTCCGCATCCTGTGAACCAGGAAATAAATAGATCATTTTAAAATATTCTTTGTTAAACTTCCACACGGACAGTCGGACATACATATATGTATATAGGTACACTTGCACAAACATATGAATACCCGGCCGGAAATCAAAACGGGGATGTCATTTAACTCGACTAAGCGGGCTGTAGAAACATAACGTAGTCCCAACAAACTTTAACAATATGTAGAGTACATAAAACCGTGGGTTGGCGGAGCGTGTGCAAAATTAAACGGACAGCACGGAGAATATTCATAGGAACAAGCCAACGGTACCCGCGTAAAAATTCAAAGTCATTTTATATTTCGTTTTTGCCCGTACAATACAACACATACGTTTAGTATAGGTACGTACCTTATCGAATAAATAATACAATGTTCTTCTTTCAAAAGACGTATTTAGGAATAAAAACATTTTTGCATTTATCTTACAATCAATTTTTGTCTCGACCAACATTAGAGGATGCAAAAAATATTGTTACGTTCATTAACATTTCTTTAGCAATGGCTTCCGTAATTCTGATTGTATTTAGTATTTAATTCTATTGTGCATATTTATTGTACCCCACAGTATACGAAGTTAAAAGGCACAATCGGTCTCGATAAAAACCTTTAAATAAATTAAAGAGTTAATAAAAATCCTTCAACAAACTCTTTCGTCTGTGAAGGAGTTTATTTTGAGCTCGTATTTCGGAATCATCCGGATCCGATGCGGCGGTGTATCAAATTGATTTAATTTCTACGCCTCACTTTCATCCCTTTGAACATCCTTAGGTGCATTGCAGATTCAATAGAATTTGATCGAAACTAATTCAATCGGACGCTTGCAATCAAGGTTCTTTGCGGATAGTCTTCTTTTCAGCAAATATTTTGGGCTTTGAGCTTAATGGCAGACCAAATGGGTTCTAAAATTCCTCGGCTCGCCATCTCTGTTCTTGCAAACCCTGTAAGGGAATCGCAACGTACTGCCATCAATCTAATTATAAATCAATTGTCTTGTTAGGAGCCGAGTATCCGAAGGGGCCTAAGAGCTCAATTTGTAACTACGCCCAGCAAATGCTCGCTCTAACCTAGTTTTGCTAGCGAGGAAGTTTCCAATCAAATTTTAAAGTGTAGTCAAGGCAATCTAATTGAATTACCTGACCAGATTCTATGTCGTGTCTGGAAAACAAACTGTAATTGAAACCAAGACGTGAGGTCTGGCCTAAGTACCGCCTCCGTAATCCAGGTGCCGCATTATCTAGACTACATAGGCAAAAGAAAACAAACTCTTCAAGAATTATTGTTTATACAACGTGTAACGGAAACCCCATATCTATCCAAAAGGGCTGAAGACAACATCTGGTATGGAGTCTCTATGCACAGTTTCAGCACAAAATAACTGACTCAAAGAATTGATACCAAATTATTGGTTTCATATATTTCTTGAATACCAATCATAACAAACGTGTCACAGCACTACGAGGGTCAATAACTTTTCACGTCACTTGCCAATAACACGATAATTCTTTCGTTCTTCTTAATTCGAAAATTCGGTCTCTGGTATATTTGTAATAAGTTCTACACACGTAGACTTAGGATTACAAAACCCTTGCCATATCTTTTGTTATCATCCAAAGAAGCCATGCACTTGGTATGTATATACCCTTTAAATTACACGTTGTATATATTTTTTTATACAGATTACTAGCAATCTTGTTAACCCCTCTAACTAAGCTAAATATGCATGTGTCCGGAATGGATTTACGGAAATAGTGTAATGGGCAGGGTCTGAACCCGCGAACCCTCGATCCAATCTTGATCAAATCCGACACCTTTATCATAAGGCTATTGATACTTCGAATATGTATTAAGTATGTTTGTTGGTGCCCTGAGACTGAAAAAAGTTGGCTGCACTAGACCTCGAAGGAGATGGCAGGACGGCTTGGATGACTTCCAAAAGAATTAGAAGGATGACGCACAGAATCGTGACCGCTGTAAGAAATGGAAGGAGGCCTTTGCCTAGCAATTAAAGGTACAGGCGAATAATATAAAATATTAGTAAGTAGATTAAAACCGTCCAATTATGGCTTTATCTGAAAGCGGAAAAGCACCAAATAAAATAAAGTATCCTTAAGAGCTAGTACCGAATAGTCTTAATTTGACGTTAATAACTTGAGTAACGTCTGATGCCGTCTTCAAAGGGTTTAATTTAAATACCAAAGTGGTCTCGTGCAACTTATTTAGTAAACATTTTGTAATATGAGTACAGAATATCGACAGTGAGGTAAACAACCTTTAAGAAGATCCAAAAAAATAAGGGAGAGTCTGATTTATTTTTGAAACCAGCATAAATCTTTAGGGGACCTTTTCAGGAAGCACTTGTAGGTACGTGTTTGTTCGCATTGCATAAACGAAGAAGAATTTAGGCCGGCCCGACATTTCATCACCTGTAATACTAACTTGCTTATCTGTTATTAATTCTTATCGCCACTTTGTGCTCTCAATCAAAAGTCAGTGAATACCAAACCAAAACTTTTATGACATAAAAGTTTGTTATTTCTTTCATCGAAACCATTATTCTTCAGGACAACGACCCGCTAATTCCGACCGTGATCAAAAAGTCCGAGGGTCTAATTAAGAAATGCTGCTAATATTTTTACAGAAGCTGCGAAAATTAATGGTTCTCCACATTGAAATGGCTACGCGCATGCGTAGCTATAGTTAAAAAAAATAAGAGATTTTAAGATAAAAATAGGCAGTCAGTTTGTGTTCAATCATCCAGAGATTTTTTGCTATTTTTAAGTTGTACGGTAGAACTTATAATTGACCTTTCAAAAAAGATTTTCAAACATCAATTATGCAGTACAACCCATCCTTTCGCATCAATTAAGTCCAATGTTTGGGCGACATTAATAAATTATTCGGGTTGGCGCCCAGCGTGGGACTAAAAAGCACAGTTTCATAACAACCACAATATGGTTATTTTTGTATGTACGAAATTTGCTTATGGCTCGATCGCGTGTGCGAGCCGTAAACTCAATTACCACTCATTATTTCATTTGTGGTGTCGATAAAGTTAATGATAATAGTCGTAGTCGGTTCCACCTTGTTTGTATAGTACGATAGATACGGCAGACAAAAGCAAAAAATATTTTTATTTGTACTACGGCCTATTTAGCGGATACTATGGTCAAACACACGTGGTTCTGGTATAGTACTGTTGAATGGAGCACGTGGTGTAGGCGCGGCCGCTCGATACAGCGGAGGCTGCGCGCTGAGCTTCGGCCCCGGCATTGCCTCTCCAGCGACCACTACAAACTGATCCACCCTGCCTCGCATGGATGCAAGACGATTGACGTTGGAAATGGTGAAAAAAGCATTTCATCGAATTTTTGCTCACAATTCGAAGTATTTTGGCTGTCATGTAAGTAGTTAACATAAATGTATATGGACTATCTTAGTGTATGAAGTATACGGATAAACTTTGCTTTCATTATGCTTATTTCCGTTGTATGTTTTTTTGCTTCTTTTTACGTGTTGTATGTAAATTGTATTTTGTCTTGTATTGTACCAAATAAATGTTTTTTCTGTCTAGGGCGAAAACGAGTACTATTCATGTATTCAAACAAAACTATACAACTTACACCCAACTTGTTACGACTCCTCCCAGTTAAATCGATTTGTGCAATATAAATACTTAAGAACATAAGTGATAGTGTTTTGCATAATTGTACAGATATATTGAAATAGAGTATGTAAATATGTGCTAGACTAAGACTAACAATTATGTATCAAAATCCACTCATACGTGGCAATTATGTACGAATAAATAGCAACCTTTTGCACCCTTTTGACGTAAAGAATTTGATCTTGACATTACTTGACTTTGACAGATAGACTTTGGTTCGCTTGTTGGAAAATGTCCGCCCTTGGGACTTTGATTTGATTGTAATTGGTAAAATATCGTTGGATTCGCCTGTTGAGACCGATAATTGGGTCGCGAATTATTTGTTGTTTGAAGTTGAAATCCCCATTTTGTCGAAAACCCCGGGATATTGTCGGAACATATCGCCTTATTGCGTCACCTCGTGGCACGCGCTTGGTGGAAACGAGTCGGGTGTGATGCTGAGTTGGAACCGCGCCATCTGGAGACCGGCGCCTTGTGAACGTCCACATACTTGACTTACATCACACTTTTCAATTACTCATCTCATATTACATACAAACCACACTTGGGGCGTGACCTTGGAAGGTCGAAGTTGGCGTCCCCAGCACTCAGGTTAGTGGTACCATTATTGTATAACCTTGTTTATTGTTTGAAAAGCAACGGTACGCTCCACGTATCGTGGACAAGTTTAGGACACCCCAGTTACCGTTGCACTGGGCCTATTGCAGTCCTGATCAATTTGGTAGCAGGCGTGGCTCTTATAATATAAGATCCACTGGTTTAATTGGAAGTTTTGAAAGTAACTTTGGTTTGATTACTTAACACAACTT
This sequence comes from Tholera decimalis, assembly GCA_943138885.2. Classification (NCBI taxonomy): domain Eukaryota; kingdom Metazoa; phylum Arthropoda; class Insecta; order Lepidoptera; family Noctuidae; genus Tholera; species Tholera decimalis. The sequence goes on from OW964555.2 coordinate 8,265,863, forward strand.
ATAACTTAATAAGTTTTGAATATATTACCATGTCATCCGGGCTATCTAATTGAAGTTGAATCAATTGAAGTTGTATTTGTAATTTGTACTGTAGCCCCTTTTATTGCATTGACAGGTAAGATTTATTTGTGAAATTGGGAATTATTAGGTTGTATTTTGGTACATAATTTGGTATTTATTGCAATTAATAATTGAATGTCATTGATCTGAATTTAAAAGGTTATCTAAATAATAATTACACATAGTCTAACATAATAGGCCTTGAATTGTGTGTATTGGTTATTGCATTTGTGGTACTTATTGGACTGTGTTGATAGAGATTCTCCGGCTCAATATTATACAGACAATTGTTGTGCTTATTGATGTATATAATTGGTGTGATCCTGCACAAGATATACATTGAATTGTTATTTATTTTGTAACTAGCCATCTGTACCAAGCTAGATTCATACTTGGAATAAGTACAGGGTCGGATTTGGACTTGAAATAATTGAATTTAAGTTGTTATTTTGGTGAAATTATTTGGTCGGCTAACAAGTCATTGCTGTTTGTTTAATATTTGATTGTTGGTTGTTGATTGGTGTTTTGTATTAATATTTGATTGTTGCAATGGCCTCATTAAGGGCAGTCAGGGAGGCTGCTGCGGGATTGACCTCACAGTTGAGATGGTTCACATCGGCAGCTGCAACTGTTGAGCGTGTGGAATTGGAAGAGCTCACCCTTGCTCGGTATGGGCAAGTGATTGAGAGGATCAAGTCAGCCGATGCTGCGCTCACGCGCTTCAACGAGTACATCATGGACGTGGATTTGGGGGTGATGGATCAGACAGCCCGCGATAAGATTTTGGGTGACTATGACCAGATTGTCCACCTGGGGGATGTCATATACCTTCGAGCGCGGAAAATTTTGAAGAGCCGGGTGCCTGATGCGGCCAAGCCGCAGACCCCTGTTGTTGCAGGCCCTGGACTATTGAGTAGGCTGCCCACCCTGGAGCTGCCACATTTTGACGGTCGCTTGGACCACTGGCTGGGCTTCCTAGATCTCTTTGAGAGTCTTGTCGATGCACGCTCGGACCTCGGACCTGCCCAGAAGCTGGCCTATTTATTGTCTGTCCTGGAGGGCGAAGCCAGAGCCTTGGTGCAGCACTTGCCGGTGACGGATTCCTCTTACCCGACCGCTCTGGAGCTTCTCTCCCGACGGTATCAGAACAAGCGCTGCCTGGCTGATGTGCACATCGACCAGATTTTGGGGCTACCGGCCATTGTCAGCACGTTGACGTTGCGCACTGACTTGCTGAACCCGTTGGTTTCAGCAACCAACGCTTTGAGACGCTTGGAGTTACCGGTGGAACATTGGTCCTACTTGTTGGTGCACATAGTGCTGCAGTTGCTCCCCGCGGAGTTGAGGTCACGTTTTGAGCAGAAGTATGGTGGGGATAGTGCCACCCATCTTCCCCCCTTTGACGACCTCCTCAAATTTTTGGAAGACGAGTGTCGGTTTGCGGATAACACTCGTGGCGCCACGGGGTCACCCCCACTACCTTCTCAGCCCAGAGACCAGGGACGGACTAGGGCTCGGGGGCCTGTTGATGTTCCCCCCGCCCCCCGTTTTGCTGGCGCCCGGAGTCCTCGGGCTAGGGGGCCTGTTGATGATCGCCCCGCCCCTCGTTTTGCTGGCGCCCGGAGTCCTCGGGCTAGGAGGCCTGTTGATGATCGCCCCGCCCCCCGTTTTGCTGGCGCCCGGAGTCCTCGGGCTAGGGGGCCTGTTGATGATCCCCCCGCCCCCCGTTTGGCTGGCGCCCGGAGTCCTCGGGCTAGGGGGCCTGTTGATGTTCGCCCCGCCCCCCGTTTTGATGGTGCCCGGAGTCCTTATCATTGTGACTTTTGTAAGGCAACGGGGCAAGTTGAACGGGAGCCCCACGAGCGGCATTTGGTCTCCCCTCGTCAGGGAGAACGCGCATTGGCTGCTAGGCAGCAGTGGCCGGGTCGGCGCCGCTGCCTTTCCCCTCCGTTGGCGGAACGTCCCCGGCTGGAGTCGCGCCCTCCGCCATTCGGGCATCCGGTGGGATATTCCCCTCCAGTGATGGCGAGCGGCTCGGGACACCGCGCGGACGACTATTTTGATTGTTGGCCTCGTCGAGAACGAAGGCAGCCTGGATGCGGCGATCGGTCGCCGCCCAGGCATCACTAAGAGATTGACACCTGCCCCGCTAAAGGACCCCCCCGATCAAGACGGTTGTGTTGCCAACGGCCTCGGTCAAGGTCTGGGGACCCTTGGGTGACTCAATTGTGGTCCGTGCCATTTTGGGCACGGGAGTCCGGGGTTGCCTTTTGTCGTCTTGGTTAGCGGGACAGGTTGGCCTGAAGGTGAACGACCTTTCAGGCAGAATTTGGGGAATTGGCGAAACGGCTGTCACCACTGTTGAGGGAAGGACCTGGTTTGAAATCACCCTTGTGAGTTGTCCTTACCCTAAAATTGGTACTCCTGCCCTTGTTATAACTGAACTTGGTTCAATTGTTGGTGACTGATCGTCACACTAAGAACTCGCATGCCGGTTGCAATGCGCTGTTGGCCATTCTGCAGCGAGAATTTGGATTTTGTCGGCTGATCGCGTCAATGAGGCGAGGCCCTTTGCTGGCGTCGTAACGGACTTGTTGGTCCCCTTTTGTTGAAGACGTCCACCCTTCGTAATAGCAAGATTGTTAGGGCTTATTTGTGTGTTTGTCTGCCTGTCAACCAAGGCAGTACATTTGGAGCTGGTAACCTCCCTCTCGACAGAGGCCTTTGAGGCGACTTTGGAAAGATTTGTGTCTCGCCGTGGGTTACCTTCGTTGATTAGGTCTGATTGCGGTACGAATTACAAGGGTACAAGTAACTATTTGAAGGAGGTATACGCCTTCCTTAATGAGAGCCAGGTTGATATTGGTAATAGTTTGGCCCGCCGAGGGGTCACTTGGTTGTTTGACCCGCCAGCCTGCCCCCCATTGGGGGGGTATTTTTGGGGCCGCGGTGAAAGCGGCAAAGGGACGCTGGCGGAGATTGTGGGGAGACACCGTTCTCACCTTTAATGAACTAGCTACGGTATTTGGCCGCATTGAAGCTGTGTTGAATTTGCAACCTTGTCAAGACTTCCAATTGATTAGCGGACGGGTAGGCCCGTCCGGGGGGGGGTAGATGTTCGGTCCGACGTGAAACAGAACGCACCCTTTTGACGTAAAGAATTTGATCTTGACATTACTTGACTTTGACAGATAGACTTTGGTTCGCTTGTTGGAAAATGTCCGCCCTTGGGACTTTGATTTGATTGTAATTGGTAAAATATCGTTGGATTCGCCTGTTGAGACCGATAATTGGGTCGCGAATTATTTGTTGTTTGAAGTTGAAATCCCCATTTTGTCGAAAACCCCGGGATATTGTCGGAACATATCGCCTTATTGCGTCACCTCGTGGCACGCGCTTGGTGGAAACGAGTCGGGTGTGATGCTGAGTTGGAACCGCGCCATCTGGAGACCGGCGCCTTGTGAACGTCCACATACTTGACTTACATCACACTTTTCAATTACTCATCTCATATTACATACAAACCACACTTGGGGCGTGACCTTGGAAGGTCGAAGTTGGCGTCCCCAGCACTCAGGTTAGTGGTACCATTATTGTATAACCTTGTTTATTGTTTGAAAAGCAACGGTACGCTCCACGTATCGTGGACAAGTTTAGGACACCCCAGTTACCGTTGCACTGGGCCTATTGCAGTCCTGATCAATAGTTATTAATAATAATAATTATATGATCCAGCCTGTCCCTAGCTGCCCTCCCCTGCGACGCCCTAAGCCGAGGTCCGTACCCCACAGTAATAAGCCCTGGCTGAAGGCTTTAATTAATTTATTAATTAAGGCAACCAAAGGCAAGCCCGGTTAAGCAGGCGTGGCGACAACCTCAGAGGTTGACCTGCGAGATGATAGATCTCACTTGAGAATTTTTAATGGGCATAAAACTTTTGCCGAAGAAAATCCGCAGCCCACGAACACAGCCCTTCCCAAAGCGGGTAGAAATTACATCACCAGCGTAACATGGCCTACGAAACTGTTCCAAATTTCCAATAGCATAACGAAGTTGTTGGTTGAGTAATTAGATATGGATGTGTAGGTACGGAGCGTTTAATTGACGTACCCTTATTAAACTGTGGATTGAAATGGTCCCATTGTCTAGATATCTTGTAGGAGACATAAAGTGGTGATACTTTGGCGTTTTGTTCTTTTACAATGGAACATTTTGAATTGCTACATACAACTATGCTTGGACCGCTGAAACTAGTATTTAATAAGTATGTATCTTCTATACACTCATACTACCTTAGAGCATTAAGCTCTAAGCATACTACATATAAAAATAGAAGTGTCTACAATTTCAAAATAACTGTTTTCTTAAATGCTTACATCTAAGAACTAAAACGTAAACTTTTATGAAAGAATTAGCAATGGAGGTAGATTTCACATTGATAGCAATCTTGTTAACCCCTCCAACTACGCTAAATATGCTTGTCTCTGGAGTGGGTTCACGGAAATAGTGTAATGGGAGAGGTACGAACCTTGTCGATCACAAAACCGAGCCCTTAGCCCTTAGGCTGTTACAGGTTCTTTATTTAATATTAATAATTATTACCTATCTGTCTTTCTGTTTGTCCGGGTTAAACTGGAACGGTTAAACCGAGTTTAGTGGGGTTTTTACTGCAGAACGTTTGATGAAATTTTTATCTCGGAATTTCGGCGAGATAGGGATTTACGCGGGGAAACCACGCAGGCAATCTATACTAATATTATAAAGCTGAAGAGTTTGTTTGTTTGTTTGTTTGTTTGCTTGAACGCGCTAATCTCAGGAACTACGGTTCTGATTTGAAAAATTCTTTCAGTGTTAGATAGCCCATTTATCGAGGAAGGCTATAGGCTACATATCATCACGCTAAGACCAATAGGAGCGGAGCACTTATGAAAAATGTTTCAAAATCGGGGGAATTTTTTTCCACGCGGACGAAGTCGCGGGCGGAAGCTAGTAGGGAATAAAGTCAGAGGCACAATTTAGGCACAACTAGTTTTATAATAAAACTAGTATTTGCGTGTTGCGCGAGGTGCAAGCACCTCGCGTGCTAGTGTAAAAAAAAAAAAAAGGGGGGGGTGATTGGGGGAGATGGGGGGTTTAGTATTTGCGTGTTGCGCGAGGTGCAAGCACATCGCGTGCTTGTGAAAAAAAAAATGGGGGGGGGTGATGGGGGGGTTTAGTATTTGCGTGTTGCGCGAGGTGCAAGCACCTCGCGTGCTTGTGAAAAACAACAAAAAAAAGGGGGGGGTGATGGGGGGGGGGGGGTTGCACAAGTATTTCGACTAAAGCATTGCCCCTCTAAATGAATCTGAAAAAAAAATGTTCCAAGTCTCTTAATTTCCGAGATCCGCCTAAAGGGGGTGAGAAGGGGGGCACGGGGGGCGACTTTGAAAAATGGTTTTTACTTTACCGAGCCTCCTCTATACGAATCCGTAAAAAGAAAAAAATACGGGTGTCGTAGTTTCCGAGATACGATAGGGAAGGGGGAGAAGGGGGGTGAAAAGGGGAGGTTTGGCACTTTTCCCGTAGGTTTGAAAGTTACTTGTTTACGAATCTGTCAAAATATACCCACCTCCCACCCATCCACCATCTGGGAGAACAATTATGTCAGTGAGTGAGTGAGTGAGTGAGTGGTAATTTAGCTTTATATAATATAACTAGCGACCCGCCCCGGCTTCGCACGGGTGCAATGTTTATATTAAATATAGGTAACGTTCGCGAGAATCGTTAACGTACGGCAGTTTGACGCCTTACTCCACAATTTTCACTACCACGAAAAATCCCATCTATTTTCCGGGATAAAATATAGCCTATACGGATTCGGAAGAATCCCTCTAAGTAATGGTAAAAGAAATTTTGAAATCGGTCCAGTAGTTTTTGAGCCTATTCAATACAAACATACAAAAATACAAAGGTTTCCTCTTTATAATATTATATAAGTATAGATAAACAAATACTTAACTGTTATTTTATACTTAAACAATTTAATTAATATCGTTAAAGTCATTAAGTACATTCCAGCAACCTGTCTAAAAAAATTGGCCAAGAGCGAGTCAGACTCGCCCATGAAGGGTTCCGTAGTAACTATAATAATATAATATTATATGTATATTTATTTGACGAATAAAAAATGTCTTAAAACTAGCTTATTTACATTTTTACAACTACGCTAAATAACTTTGTTTTTCATAGTGTTTGTATGAATTACAAAGTTATATTTGCGGTTTTAGAAAATATGCTGTATCTCAAAAACTGCTCACCCGATTTCGTTCAAACCATTTTTGGTTGAAAGTTTACATTAAGATCTACAGTCATATATTTTTTTTTTAATTTTTCACTCCATTATTATAGAAGTTAGAGGAGGGGACGACACATTTTACCACTTTGGAAGCTTGTATCTTTTAAACGATTGACTTTATGAAAAAGTGGTTTTAGAAACCCTTATATCATTTTTAAAGACCTGTCTATAGATACCACACACGCATAGGTTTCATGAAAAAAAAAAAATATTTTCAGTTCTAGTTCCATGTATGGGGACCCCCCTTTATTTTAAATATTTTTTAATTTTTTTCTTAAAATCGGAAAGCGGTTCACAGAATACATCTACCTACTTACTAAGTTTCACATGTATAGTCTTAATAGTTTCGGAATAAAATGGCTGTGACATACGGACGGACGGACAGACAGACAGACAGACGGACAGACATACCGAAACTATAAGGGTTCCGTTTTTTGCCATTCGGCTACGGAACCCTAAAAACGTGTACCTGATCTTCTAACCGATTTTTCCAATCGAATCGCTTTTATTTATGTCACCCATTTGTATTGCAAAAACAAATTAATCTCAATTCGATATGATAAATGTTCCATAGGTCCTCCTGTCAATGAAACAAACTGTTATTTAAATCATAATTATGATTATGTCCACCCACACACAAGATAGAAGCTTATGCCATCCATCTTAATATTAATGCGATTATAACTAAACGGTTGTTTATAAATTTAAATTGATAAATAATAGATTGTAATAAATTATTGATAAGTGTTTACGAGAAAGTGTCGTCCTTAAATATATCCAAATACCTATGAAATGAAATACAAAGTTTTTATTCTATTTCATTTCAGTTACAAAAACTTTGTATTTTCATAAAGTTAAAGTTTAGACGGGCAAAGAGTGCAGAAAACTAATATAATTTCTGTTATAACGTATTTGTTTTTTTTTAACCGACTTCTGAAAAAGGAGGAGGTTCTCAATTCGGATGTTTGTTTGTTTTTTTATGTTTGTTCGGGCATGACTCCGTCGCTTGCTAACCGATTTGAAAAATTCTTTTTTTGTTGGAAAGGTTATACTTCCCAAATGGTCCCATGAAAATTTTATCGAAATCGAACAAGCCGTTTCTGAAAAATCAACAAAAGTCTAAAAAAGATATTTACATTGATGATCTTTTCGTTTACTCTGCATTGTGTTTTATGTTCGCGCGTTTTTAGTTTTTTGTAGTTGACATTTTGGCTTTTATAACTAGATTAATTACAAATTGACCCACTAAAAAGCGCGAAAATAAAAACTTTTTTGCAAAAAAATAAAACCTACTTCCATATCATAACACTACAAAGCCAAAAATAATTTTAATTTCGGAAGGCGGTGTGAAAAAAAAAGAAAATACAAAACCAATAACACCGACTACCGAAATTAAAATTATTTTTGGCTTTGTAGTGTTATGATATGGAAGTCGGTTTTATTTTTTTGCAAAAAAGTTTTTTTATTGTCGGTCGTCCACTGAACGACCTCTTGTTTATTCTAATTGCTTTATCACCTTCAAAAAGATCAGGTGCGGATTAGGTGCTTCTAGAAAGTTGGCAAGATAGTTTATGGTAAATCGGAAAAGCTGTCGGTTTATGTATACAATATGATCTATTCTTTTATCTAAACTCCGAAAACAGAGGTAACGTTAACTGTTAGTATTGCGGGAATGTTTTTACATTCTTAGCTAACAAGGGATAGGGCGGGATTTTAGTCACTAGAAGTCTGCTACTCCCTTCCATCCGACCCAGAGCGGGAGGAGTTCCGAAAAAACCCGCTAACTGTATGAAAAACGACCCGTGAAGCATGAAACCTGTCACTTCAAGACTAAAATATAATATTTATGATAAACACTTGAACACTCAAGGCCATACAAAAGGCATCTGTGTATCCGTAACCCTTCCATCTGGTGGACTTAAGCACCAAGAGAGGCACTCTCCACATGACATGTCGGGCCCGAAGCCATCCAATAAACCTACATGTTTATTGCCAAGCCAATAGCAATGGTGCCGGAGATAGGCGTAGAGCGACAAGATGGAAGATCAGATAAAGCTATTTTGGCTTAGTGTTCTGGTGAAATGTTTGTGATTAACATTTCCGAATTCATGAATCCTTTCAGGAACACGGAAATACATTAGTTTTATATCAAAGGAAAAATGGATGAGAATTTTATACATCAAATGACAAATGATAATACCTACGCGGTGTACCTTCGCAAAACCCGATCCTGTGAGATAAATAGTAAGTAGCCTATATGTTACCGACAACCTCCTCTATCTTAATGTGAAAGAAACATTAAATTCGGTTCAATCGATCCAGAGATTAGCCCTGACCAACAGAAAGACAGACAGACATTTTTTTTTTTATAAGTGAGTTGATTTGATATCATGTAAATAACTTGAGCAATTGAGAAATCAGTTTTTTTTAATCATACACAGACATTTATTCATTTGAAGTATGTAGCATGTGTAAAAAACTATTTTTTTAGCATGTATGAATGCTATACTATTGCGGGTTAACGGGAACGCCCTCTGTTAGTTAATATACTGTATAATAGTCCTCCTCACTGATTCCGGCCACGGCAGCCAATCTCAGAGGACATTAGCAATCTTCGGAGGAGATATTTATAGTTCACAAGTATGTGAGCAGGTACAGTTGCACTCTCACTCTCCGTTCCTTTACTCTCATAGCCCGATGGGATGGCATTACGACACGACTGGAGAGAGATCAGGTCCAGGGCCAACGGCTTAACACACTTTCCGAGGCACGGGGGTTATCACACCACCAACTTCCAAACTCCGGGCTACTACTGAGAAATTTCTAACAGAAAAACACAATAACACCATATGCTTGTACCACACACCATGTACCATATGCTTAGAAATAAATGATATTCTATTCTATTCTATTCTAACACTTTTGGCGGGACCGATTACGAGGCTTCTTCACTAACCAAAAAGTCAGATGATATACAGTGTGTTAGGTTAAACGAGGGACTTATTGAGGGAGGGTATTCAGTATTCGATTCTCGTCCCAAATATGTGAAAAACCTATAACTTAAATTTTCGACGTAATTGTCCAATATAACATTTATCATGTACACTGGGGAGCAAGAGGTGAATGAACTTGTAAACATTACCTAAAGTAATCACGTGGCAGAACACGGCCCGATCCTGACAAAAAAAGGAAGCTCGTGTGTAAACTCCGCCCCCGCGGGAGTCCTCCCGAGGACTTTTGGTATAGTTCTGTTTGTTATTTATCAGTGTTTTTTTTTGTTCATATTATTATTAGTATAATGTAAGCATACACTATTGTAGGTTTGAATATGTCCCTCGTTTAAACTAACATACTGTATAGACTAGTTCTGTAGCAACTATTTTAAAGATACAATATTAAAAACTCATTCGCTATGAGCTTGCCTTTGAACCGTATCCAGTCCCATAGACCTTTAAGTAACGCGTGTGCTACAAAAAGTCTACAAAGTCTGTTTATCCATCAAATACTACGGAACTTAAAGATTAGAACAGTGATTGTTTGCGATCGACCGCGTAGACAAGCTGTATGGTTACTTAAACTGAACAAATATGCTCCAAATTAGTTTGTGGTTGCGGCTACTTTGAAGCTTGTGTGTTGTGTTAATGAGTATTTACCAAAGAATGTTCATCCATACTATGTATATTTAATGTTATAAATTAAATTGATGTGTATATGGATTAAATTAAATTAAATTGAATTAATGAATTAAATTAAATTACATTATAATTTATTTCTTCGATGTGACATGTGTGTGATGACTTAAAATTGATGATTTTGAAAATGTATGGACCCAATATGTCTGAAATAAAAAGATTTTATTTTATTTTGTTATTTTTATTTAAAACAAAACTTTCTGTCTGTTGCGCTTTCACGTCTAAACCACTTAACCGAATTTGATGTTATTTGGTATAGGGATACCTTGGAGAAGGACTTTTTCATTGAAAACTTTTCACAAAGGCGAAGCCGCTGGCAGAAGCTAGATAGATAAGACGAAAGAGATGTTCAATTTTTTTTGGACCAGCGTAAAATTTTATGTTAGTTTCGAATTAAAAGTAAAGGTTATATTTTCTTTATATTTATCTCGCATCTGATATACATACTAATAAATTGAAAGATCCGTCTGAGATCTCAAAATAACTGCGCTTTCTCAACTAAAACAGAAACAAACCAATTTTTCTCTTTTGTTTTTAACCTGCCAGTTGCCCTGTTTGCCAAGGTTTTACTGTGAGACAAAGGTTATAAAACAACATATTGGCTCCTTTTTATCCCAGAATTCCTGCGGGACCGGGATTTTCGCGGGAAAAACTCCTTGCAGGCGCAGCTAGGTCTACTTATGGCGGACCAAGCTATAATACAACAACAAGCCTTGTTGTCATACAGTAAAGATTATTTTAACCTATCCTAAGCCCGAGTACCCCGGGTGTGTCGGACATACTTTAAGTACCTACCATCCCACGTTAGGTCACTTTATTGCATTAATAAAACAAAAACATACCGTAATTCAAATCTCTTTATAGGCTTTTTATTAGTCTTAATGCTAATTTTGTTCGAAATATCGTAAATATAGACATTTATTATACGTTTGTTAAGGTCATATAAGTTTTTGTGTCAGTAACTTCTTCCTACTCAAATCGTAAAATTCAGTACTTATTTCGATCTGTTAAATTAGATTAATGTACGACAGTAAATACGGGTACAGGCAGAATTTTTAAATTTACTTTAATTCGGACTAAGTAACTTGGAAGAGATTGAACGGCTAAAATATTAAATGTTGCGAGTTTTAAGTAAAATAAAAAGATTTAATCTCTGCCCAATTCGAAAATCGGTGGAATACAAGCATATTTCAAGATAAAACTGTTTAATGCGTGTGTGTAATGCAGTCATTTTATACTACATGTGTATATACGTACCAGAATCTCGGTAATTGGAATTTCGTTTTTTTTATTTTATTACAAAATTTTAGCTTCATTGAATTCAAAAACATTTATTTCAGACTTATTCAGTCCATAAAGTATTAGTATTTCATTGAAAGAAGGAACTTAAAACTATGTTAGTAAATTATACACCGTCCACATATCATACTCTAAATCTAATTACATATCTAAATATACATATATGTATCTACGTCTTACGTTTGGCCAAAAACTTGAACAGACTCTTCGCCTCATTACGACGTGGTTGAGACAGAAGTCTGTGGAATGAGCCTGAATCGAGTTTGTCCAAATGCAAAGCTCTAAAGAGATTATAATCTTTGCAATTGTACGGTAAAACTCTCAGGGACCAAATTTCATTTACAGTTACACCATTCAGTTGTTTTATGTTTTATTATTTTAGATTGAGCTCGTATCTGGGTCGAAGGAGCTCAAATAAAGAAGAATGAAGACGTTTGACCTCCATTATATTTACGATCGTGATTTAGAAGCAATAAGCGAAAATATCCTTCAGAAATATCATTCCCTTTATATGAAAAAATCTCCCCTTGAAATCCCCTTGCATGTCTCCCGCTCTTTATAGAAATTGAAGAAAATCACGGTGACAAAAGAGCATTATGACAAGAGAGAAAAAATAAAAATACCTAATAAACTACAATATTCGTAAATACATAAGTTATTTGCATTCCAATATAGCTTCGATTTTCATGATACACGGCTCTATTAGATTAAACTAATACTTCAAGAAAATATACATTTATTCGGATAAAGACACACAAAACAAAATACAATACAAAATTGCAAACATAAAAAAGAAAAAACAATTCGCTGAGCATGTCCCCACCGAAAACATTACCAAATCAGCATTTGCTGGGCGAAAGACACCCAACGCTGGTTTTCAGTTGGCACCCAGCAGTGACACACGGACGAGGGTAAGTAAAATAAAGTAAATATTAAAGAGTGTGTAGTGTAACGTCTATTGTTAATTTTACTGCCAATATTGATTCCTGCATGCAATATGCATCACCGCTATTCCGCCCGCGGAGCAACTCCTCAGATGCTCCGTGGCAGGAGCGGGGCGAAAAACGTGTCGAGTGTGGTTTGCTGCATGTGGTATGATTTTTATTACATCACTTCTGCATGTGCATATATTTGCGGGCGGGAGGGCGGTGCTGCATACTGCATGCAAGAATGAACATCAGATGTTTTGTGGAATCTACTTTAGATATTTTTCTGTAGTATTTGTATGGTATGCATAAAAATCAAAATAACGCCTGATTCCATTCTGTATATCCATTATATTAAACGAGCTGTTGCCAATTTAGAAAAGTATATTTACTTACTTAGAGAAGAGAAGAGCAAGAGATTTCAGTCATCAAGTTCGGTTTAACACATAATATAAGTACCGTTATCCAGCTTTCTTAATAGGTCTTGGTACAGTCACGTTCTGTGAAATACAAGCTGACTCACCGAAGACGGACAATCGAGCACGGCGCCAAAGAACTCAATTATTTCAAAATGTGTCTATTGTACCATAAATCAAACGCATTTTTTTTACTTTTTTAAACGTTCAGAACACTTTTATCGTTTGCACAATGCCACACAGCCGTCATTATAAACCAATATCTATGGAAGCAGTCGTTCGAATTTCAAACGAGCACGAGGAAATAATTCCAGCCAGTGTTTTATTTGAATATTATGGCTAGTCGAGTTTGACTCATAATATCGACTATTCAATCATAATATTTCCCTTGCAGACATGAATCATCAAACTACGAGCTGGTAGTTAAATTATGCGCAACATACCGACAGTTCTCATTGTGTGTGCGCCATAAGGAACAAATGAAAGCTACTTAATTCGTTGTAAAATTGACTACCTACTTTGCAACTTTCGATATACATATAGTATACGAGAATCAATTATCAATTATTATATCTATTATCAAGAAAAAGCGAATAATAAAAAACTATATCAATTCATGCATGTATTCAATACACCTGCAAACATTTTTCTTTGAAGAGTGGCTAGATCGGCGTCACGGCGTCCTGACCTACCGCATGACGCAGGTCCTCACCGGACACGGAAGTTTCGGGAGGTACCTGTGTCTGATGAGGAAGGAAGAAACACCTGGGTGTCACCACTGCGAGGATCGCCCTGAGGACACAGTAGAGCATACGGTGCAAGACTACCCCGCTTGGGCAGAGCACCGACGTGTCCTCAGGGCGGCGATAGGCGGAGACCTCTCGCGCCCGGCATTGGTCGGGGCCATGCTGCGGGGCGAGACGGAGTGGGAAGCGGTCGCCTCCTTCTGCGAAGCAGTCATGCTATCGAAGGAGGAGGCGGGCTGTGTGAGGGAGAGGATAGCGTCCTCCCTCCAGCCCAGCCGCAGTGGTAGACGCCCACGGCGTCGGACGTCGGCCGATGATCTCCGGCCACCGTAGGCGCGGGCATGCGGACAGCGAGTAAAGGGCAACTCGCTGTCCGACCATGGACCATGCCCGGGTCGACGGCGCGTTGTGTTCCACGCGCGCCTCAAAGAGCGTCAGCAAGATGACGAGTCCCCGCCTTTAGAGGGCCAAAGCCTGCCGGGGTCGTGGGACTTATCCCATTATTCATTATTCCATTAATATCTGGAATGGAAATATAGACTGCGCTGATCTAAGTAACTTAGTTTTGAGATTGAGCACACCGCGCCGTCACGACGGACTAGGCACACTCAGCTTTTCGATGTACCACATGCCAGTACAAACTACGCTCAGAATTTAGTTATTAGTAGAATACTAAGGACTTTTAACAAAAACTTCTCCCATCTGGCATTCATCATACAACCCACACACACACACACCTACACACACACACACACACACACACACACACACACACACACACACACACACACACACACACACACGCAATAATGTTGTTAATAATGTTAATCTAAAAAAAAAAATATTTCCTACATGTTTGTTACTAGTGAATAAATTGTAAATCCGTAATTGGCTGTAAGATTAGATATAAGTTACTATAAAACATTGTTTTAAGAGCTGTGGATTTTGTTATAAATAAATAAATTACCGTGACCCGTACGTAAAGGGCTATTGAAGGATTACCGTGGATTTTAGTCAGTACAAGTCTGACAGTCCCTCCGGCCCTGCCCAGGGTGGGAGGACTCATCTGATGATTTCAGATTTTACCACGATAAAAAAAAGGTTATAGCTATCGGGAAACACAGACTCCGGCAGGGAATTCCACTCCATAGCCGTAAAGTATTCCCAAAACGTTATGCACATACGTTATACATATAGCGCAAACACTTACTATTCCACTCTTCGAAACATGAAATTCTAATTTCGGTCGTAGACATGAAATATTTATGGATTCGCATCTATCGTTAGAAGTTCGATATTTAAACTTGATCTGTCATTCAGACGTTCGGTTAGATATGGAAGCATGGAATTAGTATGTACTGTGGGTGTAAATTTCAAATCGTGACATTAGAGATATTCGTATCACGTATCTCGATTTACTGACAACACTGGCGAGACCATAACAATCGAATGGAACACCATAAAGGAAGACATGATGACTGGCAAATAAAAACAAGCCAAGTGTAAAACATCAAAAAAAATAATTACTGAAGATGATATCAGTTTGAGACATTACGTTCCATGCACGTATAAGGCAGTTGTCCGACTGCCGGCGAGAAAACGACTGACTATCGGCGATTTACTCGCTCAAGAAACGCACAATGAAATACACATTCCGTATAAACGAAAGAGTAGTTGCTCTCTGACTGTTGACACTGCCTGCGACGAGTCGCTTCACTAGTTCTGTCGCTGAGCGATAAGAGCTGTCAATAATACTCGCTCAGCGATGCTCGCTTAGCGGTCAGAACTAACGCCCGAGACCAACTAGTGGTCCAGCGGACCAACCAGCGAGTAATCGCCCGTCGCACTCGCCCACTCGCTTATAGCCCAGCGCCAAAACTAGCGGAACTACACGCTCGCTGCTCGCCAACTCGTTTTCAGACGCTGGCTCTACTCGCTACTCGTTCATCGTCGGCGGAGGGACAACTGCCTAATTCACATGCAAAGGGTCGGTTTGTTTAGTCACGTTCTTAAAGTAAAACAAAACGTAAACCAAAATTGTTAAGTAAATGACCTCAGCTTGTTTTAATTACTGCAAAAAATGCATGGAAGATTTTAATTACATAAATACATAAAGTTTTAAATTGGGTTGAGAGAAGACAAAGTCAAATGAAAAGCAAATACAAGATATAACTAACTCAAACCGGAAACTTTTTTAATACATCAAATGCCAAACATTTTAAAATGTCGAACTTATAACTCAAGGCTCCGTTTTTGAGTCACACTGTGACTCACGGATCAGGAACAAAGCCATACAGGCTTTCCAAGAAGAAAAAGCTGTTTTATTTATTGCTTCAAGTAATCTTCATGCAAAAAGCGTGAAACCTTCATCAACCAGCAAATACAACGTAGTTAACAACAGATTTTGGGCAAAATTTTATTGAGCTTTACGCAAATGTCTCACACTGACGCGACTAAAATGTCAATAAATAGTCTATTGAAGATTAAAATAATTGTAACTACTTAGTTAAGAAACCTCTTCAAATACTATTTTTTGAAGAAATACATATACGTTTTATACGTCGGTCGCAGGTTCGAACCCCATCCATTACACTATTGTCGTGAAGCCACTCCCGACACAAGCATATTTAGCTTAGTTGGAGGAGTTAACAAGATTGCTAGTAATGTGATTTCTACCCACATTGCACACCAATAAAAAATCGTAGTGAACAATACTGCATACTATTTAAAGATGAAAATTCAATATTATTGTACTATTTTAACATTTCTCATATTACGCTTAAACGAAATGTGATCTATTCATCCACCCATTTACTACAGAAGCCGTCGCTGAAATTGCTCAGCCATGAAAATTAAGAACCAAATGAAAAAATAACCCACCCCACAATTTCTGATAAAGGGAAAACCCAACTAAAATTGTCGAGTACAGTCGTATATTCATGTAACCCTACGACTTCCGAGGGTGGGCCCAATGGTGCTTTGTCCCAGCGAGGCTTTTGCAAGCCATCTAATGTGCCACTAGAGATAACAAATTCGAATCCTGCGGGCTTCAATGGTACTGGCCGACACATCTACGGGTAAATCGTCACAATTTACTGGCTAGTATGGACAGTTGAAAAAGCCAGATATAAAGTTTACTGCGGGTAACTTAAAAGGATTCCCGCATAAAGTGTCCTAATAAAATCTTGTTTAAATGGGAGTGTGTTCAAAAGATACAGTATTCATCATAATTATAACATCATGTCTGTTTCAGTTACGGGTTTGGCAGAGTTATAGCTTTTTGAGAGTGTATTACATGGTTTAGTCCCATGTGCTATGATGCTATCCACATAATATACTCCCAGTACACGGCAGTACGCCAGTACTGGGCTCAAATCTATACAGCTGCTATTGAAAAATATCAGATAGAAAATCCCTGAATTATTTTTATCCGACCTGGGACTAGAAAAAATTGGCCAAGTGCGAGTCAGACTCACCCATGAAGGGTTCCGTAGTAACTCTAATAATATAATATAATATGTATATTTATTTGACAAAAAAAAACATAAAAATTTCTTAAAACTAGCTTATTTACATTTTTTACAACTACACCAAATAACTTTGTTTCTCATAGTGTTTATATTTGTATGAATTACAAAGTTATATTTGCGGTTTTAGAAAATATGCTGTATCTCAAAAACTGCTGACCTGATCTCGTTCAAACTAATTTTGGTAGAAAGTTCACATTAAGACCTACAGACATATTTTTTTTTTATTTTTCACTCCATTATTATAGAAATTAGAAGGGGGACACACACATTTTACCACTTCGAAAGCGTACAGCTTTTAAACGATTAACTTTATGAAAAAGTGGTTTTAGAAACCTCAATGTCATGAGTAAAGACCTGTCTATAGATACCACACACGCACAGGTTTCATGAAAAAAATTATTTTCAGTTTCAGTTCCATGTATGGGGAGCCCCCTTATTTTAAATATTTTTTAAATTTTAATCTTAAAATCGGAAAGCGGTTCACAGAATACATCTACCTACCAAGTTTTACATGTATAGTCCTAATAGATCCGGAATAAAATGGCTGTGACATACGGACGGACGGACAGACAGACAGACATGACGAAACTATAAGGGTTCCGTTTTTTGCCATTCGGTTACGGAACCCTAAAAATGACATCATTCTTAGCACTACGCCCACTGGACTAACGAAGTCTATAAGAGATAAGCTCTAGATTTCTGCCCATGGGTACGCTCGCATGAAAAGTTTTTAAACGGTGAAAACAAGTAGTCTTTGTTACTATTCAGGCCTTCAATTACCTCTTACGAGATACCGCAGCCCCGGAACGCAAGAAAAACTGACGGAACAGAGTGGGTTTATAGTTCTTAGACCAGTAATATAAATTTATAATCTATGTTAATACGTGAAGCATAAACTTTGTAATTACCCCTTTTCATCCTTTAATCTGGTGCAAACGCAGGAGTAAGAAATTCAGCACAATTAAAGTTTATAATGGAGAAGTGCAGAAAACTAATATCTGATCATTCATGTTTAAACTTAAAATATAAATGAATTACGGTGACAAAAAGCTATAATATATTCATAAATAAAGCAAGTCACTCGACTGCCAATAAATACATTTAACTATAAAACGTAATAATTGGAGGCGTCATTTTAAAAGCACGTTAATACAGTCTCACGAATAAAAAGACCCATTTTATAGAGTTAATTTCAGTAATGGCTGCCAAGCTGTGATTGAAAATGTAATACAGTCGTAAAATAAAGCAATGGGATTTTTTTATACAATCAGCACTTGGAAACATATAGAACGGTTTCCATGATAATCTCACGGGGTTGCGGAACTGATCTAACCAGATTCCGCGGCCCCACAGCACAAGAGCAACTAAAGGAATAGGGTGGGTTATAAGAAAGGGTTTTTAGGGTTCCGTAGCCAATGGCAAAAAACGGAGCACTTAGAGTTTCGTCATGTCTATCTGTCTGTCTGACTGTCTGTCTGTCTGACTGTCTGTCTGACTGTCTGTCTGACTATCTGTCCGTCTGTCCGTCCGTCCGTATGTCACAGTCATTTTATTAACCGACATCAAAAAAAGGAGGAGGTTCTCAATTCGTCTTGAACTTTTTTCCGAAACTATTTGGACTATACACATGAAACTTGGTAGATAGATGTATTCTGTGAACAAGTTTCCAATTTTAAGAAAAAAAAAATATTTAAATTAAGGGGGCTCTTCATACATGGAACTGAAACTGAAAATATTTTTTGTCATTAAACCTATGCGTGTGTGGTATCTATAGAAAGGTCTTAAAAATGACATTGAGGTTTCTAAACCGCTTTTTCATAAAGTCAATCGTTTAAAAGATATACTTCCAAAGTGGTGGTGTGTCAATAAATAAATAAATAAATAAAATGTGTCCCCCCTCTAACTTCTATAATAATGGAGGGAAAAATAAAATATATGCTGTAGATCTTCATGTAAACTTTCAACGAAAATTGGTTTGAACGAGATCGGGTGAGCAGTTTTTGAGATATAGCATATTTTCCAAAACCGCAAATACACACATCAAAAGTGTCTAGGGATCAAGCATTTTTATGCGGATTTCTTGAGATTGAGATGTGGCTTTGTAATAAATTTATGATTTTATAAATTTATATGTATCCTTTTTGGTGCATTTCATAATTTGAAACAGGAACTGTTAATCAAATTCGAGTAAAAGATGAAAATCAGCTGTCAATATTTTCCCTATAAAAACATACAACGCATTGAAGACATTATTAGTGCTACTGTTTCCCTACTACTGATTAAAACCAACGTTATTATGGAGCGGCGACGTCATTTAAGCAGGGAAGAAATGCTCAGAGCCGTGGGAATGATAGAAGCTGGTTCCCGGCAACGTACTGTGGCTTTAGCTCTAAATACAAGTCAGAGTGTTATCAGTCGACTTTGGACACGTTACCGAAGCACTGGTACCGTGGCTGAGCGCCATGGAGGACGGTATCGCTGCACCACACGGAGACAAGACCGATACATTCAAATCTTAACTCGAAGAGCTCCAACAATAACCGCCATGATGTTAGCCGTGAGGCTTCATCACTCTTCAGGGAACTTAATTAGCGACCAAACAGTCAGAAACCGCTTGCATGAAGTGAACCTTCATTCCCGAAGACCGCTACGGGTACCACCTATAGCAATGCACAATCGTAGGATTCGATATCATTGGGCTCTTGAACACAGAAATTGGGCATAAGAACAATGGCGTTTCGTGTGCTTTTCTGATGAGTCTCGTTTTGGTATGAGACCGGATACAAGATGTATACGACACTGGAGAACCCCTGGACGCCAACAGCGATTAAAATCCTGCCAGGAAGTCCATCCTTATAGTGGTGGAACCATCATGGTATGGGCGGGTATTTGGATCGGCGGAAGAACTGAGTTGATTTGGATCAGAGGCAACCTCAACGCTCAAATTTATGCTGAGACGATTGTATCTGACGTCATCGTTCCTCACGTGCAAATCGGTCCCTTATTTCAGTTAATGCATGATAATGCACGACCGCACACCGCAAGAGTTGTAAGACAGACTCTCGCCGCAGCTAACATCAATGTCCTGCTCTGGCCTGCTCAGTCGCCAGACTTGAACCCGATTGAGCATGCATGGGATATGCTACAGAGAAGAGCTCTGCCGAATATGGAGGGTATCCAGTCGCAAGAAGACCTTTTTTTGTTGTTGCAACGAACATGGGCGGCCATTCCACAGCGTGATTTGGATGAACTCATTTTGAGTATGCCAAACCGATGTTCTTGTGTTGTTAGTGTTCGCGGTAGAAACACGGATTATTAATTGTTTAAGTTACCCAATAAAATTTTAAAGAAAACTGTTATTTCAGTCTTTTTTTCGAACTTTAATGTTAGTGGTTCAAATGTCAAAAATCCCTTTATTAGGAAAATGGCAAATTTCTTTATTAATGCAAAGGTGACTTGGTTTATCGTTACTGTGACAGACGAAAACACTTTATTTGATGAATCCTTAAAGAAAATTTTAATTAATATCAATCAGGAGAAAAGTTATTGCAAAAATATATGTTGATCCCTAGACACTTTTGATGTGTGTATAAGTCTGTAATATGAAAAACAAAGTTATTTTGCGTAGTTACCACGGAACCCCTCATGGGCGAGTCCTTGGCCAATTTTTTTCAGACTTCTAATGAGTCTGAAAAACCTTTTTATCTCCAGCCAGAGCGAGAGGACTTGATTGTGAACCCTCGATTGAAGTAAATTATCAAAATAATAATTCTGTGATTATATCGATTCAAACAAATCAATCCTGCATATAGCCTACCCCAAACCGTGTTGGGGTCAGCTTTTAGTCTAACAGGATGCAGTGAGATCTCTACATAAAGGGATTGTATATTCCTCTGCCACAGCTCAGTAAAGGTATTATTCGAAACCCTTTGGCAAGGCTAGTGTCAGATTCTCTGGTTTCTGCTTTTACTTAGGTACAAGCAGACACTATTTCCAACCATGGACAACCACCAAAAGAGCGCCGATTCAATGAAGCATGACGAATCCCTAAGCAATGATTGAACTGTCTCGGATCATGCAACGAAATTAATCAGAAAGAGAAAATATAATATCCACTAGGTTCAACGGCTTACCAAGCTTTCTGAGGCGCGAAAGAATATTGGTATATCGGTACCCATCCACATACTAAACTCAACAGCGTTACATTACCACGACGAGCAACTCGTGTGAGTAATCAATTAGATACCAGCTCAAATATTTCTATTCAGTAATTGATTTGGAACCAAAATTCCAATACACAAGGAGTGAAGGGTTAAAGCTCTTAAGCCAACGTAAAATTGCTAACAAAAGAATTCGATGTTAATAAAAATTTGATCGGCATGTGGCGTTTTCAGAGGCTTATTGATTTAATAACCGCTGGCAGCCACGCATTCACTTTACATAAAACAAATGGACAGGGATTTCCCCGAACATAAATGTAATTATAATTGCCTGCTAATCGCGTTGAGCTTTTAGTTTTAAATAGGTTTTATTCGAATTCATTACTTTATTGTTGTTGATTGATATCAGATATCGCTTGCAAGTTGCATGGTTTCCCAAGCCACAACTGTAGTACGAATCGATACGTGGTAGTGATTATTTTAATCGTACCTATAATATCAGTTGATTTAGTACCGATCGATGCTACCCTGAGGGCCTGAAGTGATTCACAAGCAAAGCGGTCAAAAGAAAACGTTAATGCAATGCCCATTCGTCTCACATGCGAAGAAATAAATCTATACTAATATTATAAAGCGGAAAAGTGTGTTTGTTTGTTTGTTTGCTTGAACGCGCTAATCTTCGAAAGTACTGGGTGGATTTGGATGCAATTTGGTATGGAAGTAGCTTGAAGCTTGAGAAAGGTTATAGGCTACTTTTTACACGACTGCAAAAAATGAGAGTTATGTTTTTACCGTGATAGAATCCACGGGAGCGAAGCCCCGCGTGAGTACTAGTTAAAGATATTATAGTAAATTGACTGCATTTTTAATTCTATAGATTTCGTTCAGATACCTACGCAAACTGATAATAAATCATGCTGTCTGAATTTACAGTTACAAATCATAGATTCTTTATAATTATACATATATTACAAAATACCATGCTCCGCTGAAAGCAATACGATGAAGATTATTATAAATTGAATGCTTTATAAAAGCTTTAATATTATGTCGTGTATCCAGCCAGCATGCTCACGTTAAAAGGTCAGTTACACTGACTATTTAGTCTCTAGATAATTAAAAGTTCGCTTTAGACACGCACAAGTCTACTAACTACAGGATACGTATATGAGGCTACTTTTTAACCGACTTCAAAAAAAGGAGGTGGTTCTCAGTTCGGCTTGAACTTTTTTTTATGTTATTTACCTCATAACTCGAAGATGGCTGGACCGATTTGGAAAATTCTTGTTTTGTTTGAGAAGTTATAGGTACTTTCTAGTTGGTTCCATTGTCATGAAGTCAGTATCTAATGATGGAATCCTGGAGAAATCGAGGGAACTCTTCAAATATTATAGGCACACCTACAGCGATTTGGGTATTTTTCATAGTAACTTGTGCAGTTGCTCTCGAAAAGCACCATTTGGTGAAGTGGAACTGGATGAAGACCACAGATGGCCACTAGAACAACTCAATAATAAGTACTTCATTGGTTACGATTCGATTACTTGGATATGGATGTAAAACACTTTATGCTCGTCACAATGCATATGGTGATGAGGACGGGCAAAAAGTGCTATTGGGTTTTTAATTGAAATTTCTCAGTAATATACCATATAGTCTGTCACAAAATGGACCTTGATCGTTAAGACTTCGGTGTCAGTTCAGTCAGTGTGCCCATGCTTTGTAATAAGGACAGTTAGCAACAAACCACCGACATTACGTTCGACTAACATTATTACCCGTGTTGATATTGTACTCGGAATTCCTCAGACCTGTTTACTGATAAATACATACGGCCTTATGGTAGGCGCCGTGCACAGTAAACAAAGGGTGATCCCCCACACGTTTGTTTACTCTGCCATCGTAATTTATATGATACGTGCGAAATACGTTATTTTATTAATAAATAACGTTGGTACTCTTAGTGCTGAGCTTAAACAAAGGTATTTCAAGCATGTTTTTGAAGTGCTTTATTTCTTTACTTGGGTATTTAGTGTGATCTAGTCTAGTTGTTATTATTCCGCGTATCTACACTCTGAACATGTACCTAAGCGTTGAAATAAAATATCGAAATTTTGTAAAGAAAAGTAAATAAAAATATTTGATACATTTTTTACTATGTTGGGGATATCATCCAGTTAGCCCGATGTAGTAATGATTGTCAAGAACCTTTAAATTGCGGCAGGAAATTAACTATTTCCTTCGCGTTTTTACCTAAAAAAAAATCAAGACTTTTTAATTTCTTTGAGCCTGTCTCACAGCACCGCAGGCAGCTGACAATGGTTTAAATACCAAAGGTATGTCTGAGGTCACACACTTAATAAACGAAAAACAAGTAAACAGACAAGCTTTCAGTCGAAAGTCTCTGCTTAAAAAGGCTTTTTTTTTATATCTTTATATTTTTTAAATTGGGGCTTTTGTCCAATAAGGATATGTCAACCCCATCGTACCTTATAAACAAAATTAATCCGCTAAGTAATAATAAAATGCAACACTAAAAAACTAAAATACTAGCTCCTCGTTAAGCGTGGACGGCTAAAGGCCAGTTCAGACGGTATTCAGGTATTCAAAAAGTGATAGCGATAAATTTCACTCAGGTTAGAGCGGGAATACCTATCTCGCGGGGTATTCGCTATTGAGTTCCGTGGCTGAACCGCCCACACGACTTTCGCTACCGCTCTCTGGATACCGCGAATACCGCGTAGGTGTAAACAAGCCTTTAAAGAGCTCGCCCGTGAAAGAGTTCCATTAGGAGTGTCGATTAAAGCACATTAGCGCAGACACATGTCAATGTCACAAGGGAAAGTATGGCGATACAATTATCTATGTGCGTGGAAGGTCCTGCGTTATAAGGTAATGTACACAAATGGTGGAGGAAGTGGACGATAAGACTTGTCATTGAATTTGTGTGGTCGAGGTTAGAGATAAAAAATGTTTTATTTCAGAATTTATTTGCAATTGACTTAAGTGAATACAAAATGGTCCTCTGTAAACACCACACAAGCTCACCAATTGAATTTGGTAATAAATAATCACAAATAAAAACAAATTAATGGAGCATACTGCGATGGTTTCCATATGCGCGCGCGCAAACTTTAGCGCTACTTTGGTCACGCAATTCCAAATAAGTGAAATATGATTTCTAATTTATAAAATTACACCTGATTTACCGACTTACCCATTAGTCAGCTAGGGATTAACTCGTTCCACCGTAAACGAACCGACTGCGTCCTTACAATTTTATTACATTCATATGAATTAAAAATCCTTTTCTATGAAAACATTGATAGTTATATTGTTTTAAAATGGTTAAAAAATCTATAAATATACCCACATAATCATCTATTAAAAATATTGTACTTATATACTTCACGATCCCATCGGCACACTATAGCCGTCTATTGCGTAGGCGCATATTTATGTTCGAAAACGTGTCCGTTGGACAGCAATATGTGCGTTTACCCTAAAGATAACGCTATCTCTGATAGGGTAAGTTACTGCAAGTTAGAAACGATTTTCTCTTAGTTATGGTTTCCTTGTAGCTTGATAGACCAATTATAAATTTATATAAATTTATACATTCCTAGGCGAAGGGTTTAATGTAATAAGAAACCCTAGGTCAGTATTTTAATAAAAGCAGTAAAGTTGTATACAAAACTTAATAATTATAATATAGCCTACCTATTTTTTATCGATCACCAAGACCGTTCCATCATCGGACTACAAGATAACCAGTGTTATATGATAGACATTTTGGGAATAGTTTCATTGTGCGTACAGCCTAAGGAGTGAAATTACCTGTTCGGAGCCTGTGTTTCCTGATAGCTATAACCTGAGGAACCTCTTTAAGTCAAGATTGAATAGATTACTTTTAGGTAAGCGTTTTTCATCTTCGATAACATAATTTGCTAAGCATCAGATGAGATGGTGGTTAAACGCTAACCTATCATCAATAAAAAATAGCAAGAAATTATAACGAATACTTTGACACACGTTTTAATGTGACCAGATTACATTTGATGACGTAACTAATCATAAACAATACACAACAATACAATCTTATCATTTAGGTAACATCGTTCAAAAACAAGGAAGGGCGATTCTTAAAAACGTTACACGATATAAAAAAGAGAACTGGTTCTGTAGCCGCAGCTTTCGATCGATAAAATGTTTATAGTACCACTTCAAAATACCAACACGGTACAGACCAACTGAGTGTTTAATTGTCCTCGTAAACGTGTAATTCAGCCGGAATGTGTTGGTAGAAATAACTACAAAGGTATTTATTCATTACATTTCATAATAAAATTCTTAATAAATTTCTTTCATAATTATGGCAAAACGATTTTTTTTCTTTTCTTTAGGCTATTTTGTGTCCCACTGCTGACCAAAGGCCTCTCCTTTCTTGTTCCAAACCTCTGCCTCGATAAATTTTCGACCATAATTAATTGCCCCTCGAAAATATGATCAGATTGTTACCTCACCTGCGGCGTGGTCGACCTCGAGTCTCGACGGCCTTTCGTACTTCAGACGTCCAGTGGGTGACAATCTTTGACCACCTCTTCGGGTGCATTCGTGCGATGTGGCTGGCCCACTTTTTTTTCTATTTTTTTTTGTCTCTTAACTCCGATCACATCTGATGGTAAGCGTTAGATGAGGTCTACGATGGAATGAGCGAGCCCAGAAGATGCATAGACACTGTTGCTTTAAAGGCTGACCATTCCCACTTCAGCTTGGCTGTTTTTACTCATCAGCGACATCATCTACCTGAGTAATGGAGCGCAGAGTGCAAACGCAATCATTTTGCGTAACACCTATTGTAGTCTAGATGGAGTAACGCAAATCAATTTATGTCTCTATTAGCAAAAAAGGGAACACCCACCATCCTCGACGTTGAATTTTCTTCGCCAAGCTAAAGCCAGCATTTCAAAATGAAAACTATCCTCGAACCAACACGTTGAATTTCCAACGCCAAGCTAAAGCCAGCATTCCAAAATGAAACGGTAAATAAATATACAAAGTCTTAATACCGTAGTTCAACAAGATAGTAATCTCTAACATAATCGTTAAGTGATCAAACGGGTCCTGACGCGTCAGTTTGTAATATGGCGGAGATAGCAACTAGGTAAACTCAGTTTATGTTCTGTAATCTATTAGAATGAGATGGTTATTTAAAACCTTCGCCTGTATCGTTTCGAAATGCTGTACAGGCTGTTTTAGAATACGATGAAGAAGTAATTCCAAAAATGAAACGAAAAATTAACACCAGCCAAGTGCGAGAGGATTCGCGTGTCGAGGGTTCCGTTCGCGCAAGGTTCAATAGCGCCAAATTTCCTCTTGCCAAATGTCATGATTCTAAGTTGTACCAAAAGGTTTAGATTCCGTTTTAAAATCGCATCATAAGCGACTTGGATTTTTTGACAGCCAAAATTATTAAGTAAGATTGACTTGAGTTCCTGAACTGTCTTGATAGACAGACGGACAAGTGATCCTATAAGAGTTCCATTTTTTTTTTGTTGGACGCAACTCTAAAATAAGTAGATTTAAGACATAAGGAGTGTACGTACCATATTAGTCTTGTGAGAGTCATATAAAACCTTCGATCAACAGTTGTTATTGTTGATCAAAGTACAAAACCTTTTAAACACTTTTTAAGCAGCCGTAATAGTTTTGCAGTTGATTACATCAAATCTATGAATAAAATAAATGCTCCTCTGAATCACCCTATTCATACATGGTTTTCTAAAAGCTGGCTCTCGTAAATATGACTTACCTAAGTTTAATGAAATTTTGCAGCAAAAAAGAGTATAATAATTCCGAAAAACGAATTCACATGAACCTGCAACGGATACCTACGCTACGTCTAGAAACTATGACACGGTTTAAATTATGAGTGTCCTTTGAAAAAAACCCAGACTAAACCTCTTAAAAAATAATTTACTAGTCTACCCTTTAAAAATAATTGGCTGAAGTAATGTTGTCTTTAAAGGTGAAAGAAAATCAACTAGTTCTAATCATTTAACGTTATGCTTTCTTTCTTCTTTTCTTTTTTTTTATAAAGATATTATTCAAAGCTTTCCACGAATACATCTACATGTGCACAATTGTGCTAAACAAACATGGCTTTTCTATCAACCTTGGATCACTCCTCTATCGGGCTACCTCATTTACCCAAGTGAGCGTAGTTATGACAATCGCCCGCACGTGGGCTATCTATTTCGGGGAGGGTCGTTGACCGGCGGCCTTGCTGACTGGCCGTCAAAAAGTTGCAGTGGCTTGCCAACCAAGGTCGTCATTGTTTATCGACTGTGACTTGTCTACACACAGCTTTACATAGTCGTATGACGGATAATTTAAATATGGTGACGAATATAGGAGCCTCAAGATTTTTCATTCAAATGTTGTTTAAAGTTAAGGAAAACGAAGTATCAAGCGAAACTTCATGGCCATGAAAATTTGTAATTTCAAGTAATTAGTGAGTCAAGAGCGGTCGTTAACCTCGTAGTCAGCTGTAGTTGTTTGAAATTTGTTTTATTTTTAGGGTTCCATAGCCGAATGGCAAAAAACGGAACCCTTATAGTTTCGACATGTCTGTCCGTCCGTCCGTATGTCACAGCCATTTTATTCCGAAACTGTTAAGACTATACATGTAAAACTTGGTAGATAAATGTATTCTGTGAACCGCTTTCCGATTTTAAGAGAAAATTTAAAAAAAGACATTTAAATAAAGGGGGCTCCCCATACATGGAACTGAAACTGAAAATATTTTTTTTCATGAAACCTATACGTGTGTGGTATCTATAGACAGGTCTTTAAAAATGACATTAATGTTTCTAAAATGACTTTTTCATTAAGTTAATCGTTTAAAAGATATACGCTTCCAAAGTGGTAAAATGTGTGTCCCGCCCCCTCTAACTTATATAATAATGAAGTGAAAAATCTAAAAAAAAATCATATGTTGTAGATCTTAATGTAAACTTTCAACCAAAATTGGTTCGAACGAGATCGATCTCGTAGATACAGTAGGTATATTTTCTAAAACCGCAAATATAACTTTGTAATTCATACAAATACTATGAAAAACAAAGTTATTTGGCGTAGTTGTAAATAAGCTAGTTTTAAGAAATTTTTAAGGTTTTTTGTTTTTTTTTTTTTCAATTAAATATATTAAGTACCTATATTATATTTATTATAGTTACCACGGAACCCTTCATAGGCGAGTCCGACTCGCACTTGGCCAATTTTTGGTTTTTGTCTCAGAGTAGAGCTTAGAGAGTGGAAATGCCGCCCAGAGTCTGTGTTCTGTTAGCTATGACCTGGGGCTATTTCAAGCGTAGAGTGATTATGTTACTTCAAGGCAAACGTGCCCCATCATCAATCACAGTGTAGTCTGTCAACCTTATCACCAATTTAAAAAAAAGAAAACATTAGCTACGATTTAATTATTTTAATTTGAACTATATTAATATCCCACTTCCGCTAGAAATTCGAGTATTTATGACTAGTATTTAAGACTTGGAATTTTACGTGAAGCGACTGACCAGTTCACCTTGGTAAGACTGGAATCAGATTTTCAGGCTTCTGATCATCCTTAACGCTGTTGTAGGTCTACAAATTAATGACAACCATGACCAATAGTTTGGTCTCGGTATGAAATAGATGGTCACCCATCCGGGCCCGGCCTCTACAAACAATGCTTTACCTAACCGTACCGAATATTATAACCGATATTATAATCTTGCCACGAGCTCCTAGACTACTAGACTTTAAATACCCAGATAAAGATAAACTGAATAGCCAACTTGTGCCATTATACCACTAGATCTAG
The DNA here is from genome assembly GCA_943138885.2 of Tholera decimalis. Taxonomy (NCBI): domain Eukaryota; kingdom Metazoa; phylum Arthropoda; class Insecta; order Lepidoptera; family Noctuidae; genus Tholera; species Tholera decimalis. Next base: position 8,294,893 of record OW964555.2, read on the forward strand.
ATTAGAGATAAACACCTTAGTTATTATTATTATCAGGATTTACTTTATGGATCAGGCGCAAACTTGTGAATTGTTTCAATATTAACTTCTATTGTTGGCCCCGTTTCTAAAACTAAAAGCCTTGCTTGATTGTGAAGCAAAAACCAGGTCAAGATCTTAGAATGAAATGTCAGTCGATATAGGTTTTATATTAAAAACAAACTAGAATAAAGTCTGTACATAGGTACAACCTTCATGCTTAAAAAAAACAATACCAGCCGAGAAAAACAAGAAATTCTGATTTCAAATTTCACACTCAACGACATTTTATGAGTGCCATCAAAAAGTTCCGTAGCGTTTGATAAGAAACTCCGTCGTACAAAACTTTATTCTCATTTCGTGGTGTCTAACAAATTACTGGCTAACAGACAGAAACGTGTCGTATTTATGCAAACGGGACAGTGACGTGTGGGCTTGTGGACTCAGTTCAATAGGGCAGAGATTCTGTGAGATACGAGTATCTCGCGTCGGCTCGCCCCCAATGCTGGATACGTACAGTAATGCCAAGACGTTTAGCAAGTGCATGCATAAATACATGAGTGAAAGGCGTTGGAGTGTGAACGAATTGCAATCAAATACGTTTTCAGATCAAAAATTCGATGTTATTTATTTATTTAAACTTTATGTAGGTATAATAGTGGTACATGGGCGGACATGCAACAAGGCATTCTCTACCAGTCAACCTTTGGGTTAAAAAGACCACAATGTGGTAGGTGTACAAGTAAAATAAATGTCATTATCGAAAGAATACCTATATGTGTAAATATATATAATAATATAAAAACTTTTTACCAAAAAATTAAACCGACTCCCAAAAAACACTGCAAAGTGAAAAATAACTTTAATTTCGGTAGTCGGTGTCTTTAGTTTTGTATTTTCATTTTTGGCACCGACTTCCGAAATTAAAGTTATTTTTCACTTTGCAGTGTTTTTTGGGAGTCGGTTTAATTTTATGGAAAAAGTTTTTTTTTTCACTCTTTTTAGTTGGTCTATTTTTAATTTACCTAGTTACAATAGCCTAAATGTCAACTAATTATAACCTTTTACAAAATATTGCTTTTCCCAATGATGGGCCGTTAATTGTTGAGGAGTTCTCCTGGTACTTCACCATCAGCTCTACATCACCATATACATTGTGACGAGCATAAAGTGCTTAACATCCATATTGAAGTAATCGAATCGCAATCCACTCAATACTTATTATTGAGTAGTTTCGGCGGCCATCTGTGGTCTTCATCATCAGTTCCACTTCCTCAAATGGTACTTTTTGAGAGCAACTGCACAAGTTACTATAATAAATACCCAAAACGTCATAGGTGTGCCTATAATATTTGAAGAGTTCCCTCGATTTCTCCAGGATCCCATCATCAGATCCTGACGTTTATGAAAATGGGACCAATTTCGAAGTATACCCTTTCAATCAAAAAAGAATTTTCCAAATCGGTTCAGCCGTCTTCGAGTAATCGATGATCATACATAAAAAAAAAAAAATATACGCGTCGAATTGATAACCTCCTCTTTTTGTCGTCGGTTGAAAATACATACATATATATGTTAAAATAATGGACTAATAAATAGGGTGCTTTATAATAATAATCTTTCTGACTAAGAAATTGATGTTGAATTTTAAATTTGTATCAGTTCAGTGATTTGAAAGATATTTGTAAATAAGTTTTACTACAGTCCTAGTTATGTTTCGTCTGGTTCATTGGGAACAGGCCAACTACTTAACGCATTTTTTTACAAAAAGCCTTGCCCCACACTCGGAATTACCTCTGTATCTTGTGAGCGTTTTTACAAACAGCCAGACCTGGAATCAAAATTTCAGGTAGCAAAAAACATTTGTTCCGGTGCGGGAATCGACCACCTTCTTTATAAAATCACTTCGGAGATCTCAAGTTAGAATTTTGCAACAAAATTTTCTCAAGACGATCAATCTAAATGTCAGCTGCACAAATACTTCTGATAAAAACTAACATACATATCATTAATGTAATATCACATTAAACTCGATCTGTGGAGGTAATAATAAAAAACTTACGCCATGACCCGAAGTCACCAATCAAGAACATCGATCCATACCTGGAACAACACACAAATCATCATTATTATGTAGTTCAAAGCTCCACTACGTACAGTCGTAAAGCATTACATTTAGTTACGAACCATTAGGTCAGAGATAGCCTGAGTGAATGGTAAACAGAAAACAATGTAACATCGACCTTAGGCCGATGACCTCGTCAGATCAGACGGAATGGTTGCAATGATTGGTACTTAACTTACCAGACATTGATTGGAGGGCAGTTAAAAAATTGTTTAACAATTAAATTACAAAAATATAGTACCTACCTAACTGTTTTATGTCTTGTCCTTTTACTATTAACACTGTTTTTTTTTTCAGATTCAAATTCATATTCTTTTATTTGCATAAACATGTGTATACATACAAGAATAAAAAACATGCATGCAAGGTAACATTATAAAAATAAGGTACAACCATGTTTGCCAAATATGGCGTACAAATATATTATTATAAATTTAAGTTACACATTAATTATAATATTATGATGTGGCAATAGTATACAAAGTAAAATAAATGTAATGTCAAAAAAGTCATGTTACATAAATTGACAACTCTAAGTTAAATATAAAATAAATTAAAATTTAAAAAAAAAATGTCAAAATCAATGCCAGATTTTTTCAAATTCGAATCATTCATTTGCTATTATGCAGTAATTACATAAAGTTATTAGACTAGCACTTCTCCTGTGACTTCATTCACTCACAAATCATGCAAATAATGCTTACATTTACTACCTTACTTACTTTTTTTTTTTTTAACGTGGTAAAATTATCAAATAAGTCCTCCCACTCCGGGCAGGGTGGGAGGGACTGTCAGAATTTTACTGACTAAAATCCACGGTGTTCCTTCAATAACCCTTTACATACCGGGGCCACGGTAACGGGATGAGTCCCACGACCCCGGCAGGCTTCGGCCCTCTGCAGGGGTCGCTTACTTACTTTAAAAAAATTAGAATTTGATCATTACTTCTGGAAATTACTCTTTACATACAACTTTACAATCAAATTTTACCTCTTTATAATATTAGTATAGATAGAGCACAGTTCAATTACATTACGCCTCGAGGCATGCAAATCACAAGTTTTGACTATATCACATTATTAATACAATTAATTGCAAAAGTATTATATATATCTACTAAATAATTTTGGTAATTTCACCGTGGCCAATCAAAACGAAACATTAGCCAACAATAATGTCATTAGAAGAACGATAAATAAAAATTTCAAGAATGTCAAAATATAGTTACTTGTAAATACTGAAATGTTAAAGTAACAATAATACCTACATTAAATAAGTACATTAGTCACATGTAGATTTCTTCTTAGAAATCGTTATCAGCAATTTTCCACATAATTATCCTGTTCTTTCAATTAGTTCTATTACATTAATTAATAATACAACAATACCCCCAAAGCCTTGATAAGTGAAAATAACATAGGTAACTCTTTTAACATACAAACTAACGTTATTGTTAATTAATTTCTTGATTTATGTGTCATTCCGAATTAAGTAGGTCGCGGTTATTTTTGAATGAATTCAATTTAATCACGCACATAAAGTTTTTCTATTACTTCGCGCTTACTTTCATTGTGTTAAATAACCGAGTATTTTCGCTGAAAACAGCATTTAAAAATCGACTTTAAAAGTTCTAAATCTGAAGAAAACTTTAAAGACGTTATCTGGAATAGAAACTCACATAAGAATCTAATTGGCTTCTGAAATAACATAAAGTCCGTGAAATGATCACATAAAATGTACCAACCAATCTCGTTTCAGATAATGAAATTGAAACTATAGCTATATATTTACTGTGTCCTTATTTCGATAAGATTCTTGGCCTACGAACAAATGTTCTATATACATATAATCATATATAATAAGTGGCGCTGTAAGTAGTAGTCTGTCGTAAGTCTCCGCCCACGTGGGTAGATCCTATAATAATAACTCTCGCCGTATCTCGAAACATCGCAGGTGAGACAAAGCTGGTTTATAAGGAAATAAATGCCAATATTCCAAGATATTGTGAGCAGTATTTACTGTGTTGAGATTGAATTTATGAAGGTTGGAAAGTATGAGTTTAAGAATAACCTGATTGAGATACGGAGATAAAGACGAAGATTCCAAGTGATGTATGGGAAAGTGTGAATAGGTAACAATGTTGTAGAGAACAACAAGCGTTAAGAGCTCTCTTAAAAATAAGATTAAATAGTATTTCCATTGCAAATTATTATAACTAGAGGTCGCCAAATTTCATAACCGCGCAATTTTCGTGAAAAGTTTTGCTTCGTTTATGAATTATCAAATCATATTAGATATTACTTATGTGATTAATGATAATTTAAATTTATGTTGTAAGTAATTAGGTTAAAAATAATACTTTTACGTACTTAATTTTTTTACTTTCAACTAGATGACCTGACCTGAGAAGAAACTACGAAACAAAATTAGAGGTCTGTCACTTATAAAGTGTATGAACTTTATAAGCAATATAAAAGGTCATACACAAAGATCATACAAAACGTATTGTTTAAATCATATGAAAACCATATCTGAAGTGGGAATCATATTGATAAATAATCGAAGTAAATAATTCAACATTCCTTAAGTTCTACTAAACGCATGAACTGCGAAGACTCGCCTAAGCACCTTTAGGTGCCAATAACAAAAGAACAGTTAAACTAGATGATATACATGCTAAGCGTGGGAGGCCACAGCCGCCTGAATTTATGAAAACTGGTTACAAACTGTCAAGGGCAGTAGTACGACGACACAAGTTCACACAAGGCAAGGTTGTAGAGTAGGTCTAGTTAATGTTTAACGAGACTGCAGCGTTGGTCATTGATTCCATATCGATTTCCCACTTGCGGTTCGCCTTCTCAGAATAAACCATCGATACAGCTCACATAATACAATGTGTCTACGAACGACCCATTGTTGTATTCGCCATTCATAGAGGGCTTTCAATTGACGCCGGTTGTTACTTTCCATGAAATAAAGCAATGGAGAGAATGGATGACCATTTTTCGTAATAACTCAGCGATTGTCGGATTACAATGGACTTTTCCGATTGGAATTTTCTTTTTATTAATGTTTAGCGTTTGTTGTTTGGTCTGAAAGGAAAAATAAGCTTCACTTGTTCAACTGAAATTAATGAAAAAGCCGAAGCTGATATATTTTCAGATTACGTACTATACTTTCAATCTCATTTTAAAGCACGTTTATCTGATGCGACCGTTACTTATCATTTTACTGTTTTTCCGACAATTGTTTGGACAATGAATGTCAACAGGGCGGAACGGAGGCGACAATCCGTGAAATCAGTTTGAGCGAACCGACTGTTCCACTGCTTAAACAAGGATTAGCTTGTGCCGCAAGCTTGGAATAACTTAGGTAGCCTCGGAAGTCTATGATTCCGTTTTAAGCTATATAAGTCCCGTTTCAGTCACGAAATTCCACGAATCTTAAATTATTTACCACAATAATTTAATGTGTAGTTCGTAGTTTATGAATATGGATAGTGACACGGTAAAGCTACTGGCTACTGGCCAGCTTTTGTAGCATCAAAGTTCCAACAAACACAAAACTTTAAGCAAGTGAAACAAAATGAATTTGATTAAATTCTCAGTAAATATCACAAGCGTAACATTAATTAATAAAATCACTATCCATATTAAGGGATATTATAAATGCGAGAGTGCATTTGGTTGTAATTCTTTTACGTCAAAACGGATACTGGAGAGTGACATAAGCTTCATTTTATCCCGGGAAAATTTAAAGAAATTTGCACGCGGACGAAATCACGGGGAATAGCTAGTAATACTTCAAATGTTTAAAATTCTTGTGAAGTAGTAGTTTGGTATGAATTTCCGCAAAGTACTGTCTGATTCCATTCTGTATGTTTAGAGTCAACCTAACAACAACTTAAACTACTTATAGTATGCAGTTAATAACGTTCCCCAGTTAACTTTAACGATAGACAACAAAGCAGTCTACAAAATGTACTTCTTTGACTAAAATCTGAGTGAAAACATTTACATACAACTTCGGATTCCATAAATTATATTCCGTTGACGGGACGTATAAACGGAATACAGTGAAATTCAACCTTAGTACAAAGTGCAGTTAGTATGAAAACCGGATCGTTAATGTCATGAACGAATATGTTTCAGCCGACAACCGAATTAGTGGCGCACTAAATTCAATTAGTTGTATTAGAGAGTCTGTAATTATGCGTTTTAGTGTATGATTAATTAAATAAACGTTTTGTTTGACATCTACACAAGGTTATTTGTTACCAAGTCCGAAAACAGTAAACGTGCAGACCAAATTAAAATGATGAATTATATGCAGTCGAGTATAAGATTATACAGATAATAGGGAAGATGCAATATTTTTATTTTTGTTTTTATTTTAAAGAATTCCATGTAGAATAGACCACAAATATATTAAAAAATTAAATCTATGTAATTTATCGGAAAAAATGCGGTTTTAAATTGATAGTTTAAATTTTCGCGCGAAAAAGGACCTATAGTTCCGATGACGTCATTCCTGTATGTCGCTGGTCGTACTTGTTCGTCGCTGGCTAATACTTATGCATATTTTTCCGACTTTCGAGATTTTAAAGTGGAAATTTAAAGTGGACTATCCATCAACATCAGGCGATTATAAAAATACCACTAATATTCTGAAAAAAGCCGTGGTGACTCATGTTTTGTACCAATGTGTCCAACTACTTCAACAAAGTTTCCAAATAAATTGTTTGTGACTGGACCTTCTGACCCAAAACTGAGAAAGAAAAGTGGTTTCAAGCTATAAAGAGAAATGACAATTATTGGAGAATAATTGTGACCACCATTCGATGCTGTGAAGATCACTTTGATGTAAATCGGCGAATATACTTGTTATATTTTGTAGTTAATCTGCTTGTACGCAAAAACACATTAGTTACCTACCTAATACTTACAAAACTTATCTATAACATCATTTTAATTTTACAGTTGGAGAACGACGTCGAAAATTGGATAAAGTTTAAAATGTGTGGAAAAAAACTTTTCTTGAAAAAAGGTGTGGTACCTCATATTTTTGAATGCCAAAACAGAATGATGCCACTGAAACCTAGATCAGTAATAATGAAAAAGAAAAAACGTGAAATTCTTGAAAGCATTGAAAATACACCGGGTATAATTTTGATTTATTCTTTCAGATTTATTCTTATACTAGAGACAAATAAACATTCAAACATTCAAATTTATAATAATATAAGGATAATGCTTTTTAATGAAGAACTAAGTATATTATTATGTCTTTCATGTTTTAGAACCATCTTCAGTGTTCATTAATCACAGAAACACATGGTTCTCATAATATTAAAATATCCAATGATAAAGGTGTACAGGTGTCTATATATCCTTATAAACGAACGATCGAAATAACTAATATATGTCGAAGCCGCTGAATAAAATACAAAGTTAAACAACTATGATTTTATACATCTCGTAGTAATTTAGTCCCTTTCATTTCTACACTTGAAAACTCTGCACTTTCGACAAAAAAGTTACAACCATGTCAACACTAACTTTTGGTAAATAACTTAACTTAATAACTTTTCTGGATTCCTGGAGTCTGCTTTGATAAACCCAACTTCCATTTTTATTAAAAAAACGCAATTAGTATTCCCGTAAAATAATATTCACTTTTACAACCATAACCTCAAATAAGTTGTTGTAACAGGAGTGACGTCACTAAACGCTGATTGGTGTTTTGAAATACGCTTCGTTTCAAGTCATTTTTAATTCGTAATTATTGTTAAAAATCAACATTATGTAAAATAAAAATGTTACAGTGGCCCTTCTTTTCTATTTTTTTAACATTTCAATCATTAAATTTTCATAAATATTATATTTGCATCTTCCCTATTATTCAATTATCTTTTAAGTATCATCAGAACTTAAAACAGGACATTTAGGGTGCGTTTCCACCAGAGATGTGCGATGGAAATGTGTCGTGCGAGGATGTCTAGCTGTGCTGTGAAAATGTGTGGGCGTTTCCACCAAAGCTGTGCGATGAAAATGTGCCTACGAGGATGTGTAGCGGAGCTGTGAAAATGCGCATTAATGTGTGGTGCGAGGATGCGCAAACCTCGCACCACATCCTTCTCAACACACATTTCTCGCAACACATCACTCGCAACACATCTCTCGCATACATCCCTCACTTGTTTTGTATGCGCAAAAATCTAGCTCCGCTGAGCCGTTTCCACCAGAGCTGTGCTGACCGAGGCGAGGTAAATGAAGCGATTCTATTGGTTCTTTACAAACACATCCCTCGCTACGCATCCTCGCACATCTCTGGTGGAAATGCAACCTTACCGTTTATAATTTGTTTTAAGTACCTGATATTTCGGACTATTGTTTCGAGTCATGATCACAGTCGAAACATGGAAAACTTAAAACTTTACTTTGCATATCAAACCCCCCCCCCCCCCCCCTCCCAAAGAACTCGGTAATGTGCTATTATGGGCTTTATGCTGTTATGTCAAATTTGGCATCTATAGACCGGAATACACCTTAGCAATATTTTTTAGATTTTTCCTAGTGATATTTACAGGTTTTCAATAAAAGGAATTTCATATCAATGACACAGTGAACATTTCCCAAAAAAATTGGTTCCATTTCATACATCAATGACTTCAATAATCCCACTAGTTAAATTTGATAAAATCACTAAATCTTTTCTCCTATGAAATTTGGATTTTTCGATTACCGAGTTATTGCTTGGGGGGGTCGAATTATAATCTAAGTAACATTTTAAAGTTGTATACACGTACCTACTGCGTGAATGGCAAACTAATATTATTTAGTCGAAAACAACCCTGAAAGTAGTCACCGTTACTAGCAAGTTATCGGTTATGAGTTGGCCACAATATCGCGTGACACACGGACGGACGATGGTAATCAATTAAGAGACCCTGCCTCTATGCTCGTTCCCTGTATCCAATACACTATTAAATAATTACAGACTGTATCTAGACAGAATCGTAAAGGCGAATATTATTTGTACAGTTTTCATCTGAGTCGAGCCGACTCAGATGAAAACTGTAAGGATTGGTTACCTTATCAGCAGCCGTAGATTACCTGTGCCTATGTTAGTAGTAGATACAAAGAGACAGAGAGAGCTTTGGTGGTCAAATGAAGCAATGGTGGTTACAAGCACAAATGAAGAATGTTAATAGGTATGCATTGATATACTAAAAACCCAAGATGCACAGTCTCGAAGAAAAGTGACGCTCGAAACTGTCGCCAAACACTCACCACCTACGTAGTAATAGTAATGCTATAAGTATAAAATATGTTTTTACAAATTCCATCTTATGAAAAGTGTTTAAAGTTGTTTTTACAAAGCAGTGTGCGAAAGACAATCAAATTTTACGACTGACGTTGCTCGATAGGACAAGGCCTTGAGTGGAGACTTACACCTTATACTAAATTTTTTTATAAGACATTTTTGTTAGTATTATAAGTTTATTAAATTGTGTTCTAAAGACGTAATTATAGCATAAATGTTTTTAGGTAGAACATGTGTATATCAATGAAACAAATATTACTTAATTGTTAAAATCGTTTAATATTTTTTTTAATTCAATAAAGCTTATACCTTGTGCCGTGATATATATATATATCATCGTTAAAAAATTTTGCCAAAAAATCTTTTAAATGTTGTCTGACGATTGATGTCCGTTCTCCGCATCGTATTTGGTCACGAGAAAAACTAAAGTATAAAAATAAGAAGTTTTTAATGAGATTGGTGTTGCGCCAAAGCAACACTCACACACACTTTTATCATTAGCATATCGCATGTCGTGAACCCATAAGTTATCCCATAATGAATCGATATACTTAAAATATATTTTTATTCTATTATTAAATCATTTAAATTATTCCAGTATGTGGAGGGATGTTTAAAATTGTAATACTACTAGCTTCTGCCCACGACTTCGTCCGCGTAGAAGTCGAAAATATTCGACGGGATCCCGTCCCCGACTTGCTTGACAAAGATTATAATAGCTCGGCTAATATGCATGATATAAAGATAATTTATAGCCTATAGCACTTAGGGATAATGCAGCTACATGTAAGCGAAAGAATTTTCAAAATCGGTTCGGTAGTTTCAGAGATTACCCCCTACATACAAACTTACAAATTTTACCTCTTTATAATATTAGTATAGAAGAGCGGAAGGCGCACAATGGGCAATACTTAAAGTGATGTCGTTCAAAAAACGAATTTATCCCACTGGACTGCTATACTCGGAAGCTCAAGTACTTACAGTTCCCAATATATATCCTCCGTACCATACTACGTAGACACAGATTGTTACAAGTAAGCCCAGATTTAATAAGCAAACGCACTGGGTTTCCCGTTTTGTAAAGTTCCCAAACGTCACACTAAACTTACGTCTAGATACTTTTAGGCATTAAGTTCTAGGATCTACAATAGATCAAATAAAACTATCCCAATTTCGAAGCTTATGTGACATAAGGTCAAACAAATTTTAAAACCATGGCTTCAGTCTTTGAGCTATGACGATATTAAAAAAACCATTTCGTCTGTACAGTAAATTAAGCTATTCAAAACACACGATCATGTTAAGGCCGTGCGCGCACTGCCTTGCGGTGGCCGCAATTCCGGTAGTTCTACCGCACCGGTAGACTCACCGCAGTGCGCGCACTTCTATGACACTCCATACTGCACAAATTTTGCGGTACCGCAATTCCGGTAGTTCTACCGCACCGCAAAATTTGTGAAGTATAGAGTGCCATAGAAGTGCGCGCACTGCGGTGAGTCTACCGGTGCGGTAGAACTACCGGAATTGCGGCCACCGCAAGGCAGTGCGCGCACGGCCTTACGCAGACGCGTCCAGAGTTCCAGACACACACCCACACACACACACACGCAATTACGCACATATACTCAAACTTACACACACATACACGTTTCGCTTCTATTTCTTTTGTTCTCAATACCTTCTAATGTTACTTTTTGTTTGTAATTTATTACATAAAAATTGAAATGTGTTTTAATGTATAGCGTAGGACCACAGAAATCAAAAATACAGGAGAAGTGGTAAGGGGGCGTATCGGTGTCCGCGCGACATGGCCACAGGGCTCATGTCACAGGCAAATGGCCGTCTCCGCGAACTAGTGCGCTTTCGACGTGTGCGTTACCCCAGCAAAATAATGTCGAAAATAGTCATTTAAATCTTATAGATAATTAGTTGCCCAGCTTCTGTAATTGTTAAGCACATTTTTAAATTTGTTACACATATAGTTTTTTAGTTATTACACAAAAACATATTCTGCTGGGGTAACGTTTGAAACGTTACCGCAGCAAAACTTTTTTTTAAATAATGGCAATATTGAAATAAATATTAGCTATACATTTAGTTGTCTAGACGAGTTAAATGTTACACGTTATTTTGTTTTTGTTCTTTCTTCGGCTGCGAAGTTATTCGAGATTTTGCTGGAGTAACGTTTGTGGTTTTGCTGGATCTCTGAAACGGTTAAGCGGATTCTTATCATCTTTTGTACATTACTTCTTAGGAATTAGTTTTAATTTGTTTCGCAATAAAAATAACAAAATGATGTACCGTTTAAAAGTTATTTAATAAAATATAAAAACACTTCTTTAGGTCCTAACACTCTGAATATGAGCTCTAAAGACTTACTTTAAACGTTATTTTGTAGCTTTTAACTACCTTCAAATGTACATGAAGTTTCATTAGTATCCTGTAGGTAATTAACAAATTATGATGATATTCAGTTCTCCACGTTCACGGTCACAATGCGCGCGGAGTTATTTGGCCACCGATAAACCTGTATACGGTTATATAAACTGAATGTTATATCAATATTTAGTTGCTTAATTCAGTTATATACGTGTAAAATATCAGAGTAGTACATACAATAATTAACGAGATAATTAAATAAAAGTCATTAGGAACTTCAAGAACGTGGTAATCCGACCAAGTTTAGGTGGTTACAAAAAAGCGACCGCGTAGAACATTATGCTATCTTCTAAAATATGTAGGATAGTCTTACAAGTTTAGTAGAGATGTGTACACAAGTGTTAAAAAAAAAACTATATATTTCTTAAAGAATTTTTATTTACAGGTAAAATAATAATTCTTAAACTTAAAAACAGTAAGTCCTAATATTTTGTAGACAAATTTCAAATATCACAATATTTTTTCCTAGATATGTATTACAGATAGTTGTATTCTAAGACTAACTTAAATTATGTAAAAATCACATCAAAAATAAAATAATAAAATATTATACTGCAGTCGAATAATTATGTAAGTCAGAATCATCTTTAGGCATAAATTTAATATCCATAATAATTAAAACGTAGAACCATCATTCTTTCAGAAAATTTACAGTTAGAACCATCTTTTGGCATACATTAATAAAACATTTGATTGTGAACATACGTGGTTTTTATTTTCCTGTAAGAAACATGTAAACATGCAAGCAAGCATGCAGCATGCAGTTATGCTAAACGAAAATGTGCAGAATTTTAACTCTGCCAAAAGTTTTTTATGCCATTGTGAATTCGAACATATAAACATTCGGCTAAATAATAATTATACATACTAAATAATTTTTATGCCTTTAAAATATTCGTATAAGGAAGATTATACCAAGTGTGTTATGCCAAATGAATTTTGGAGTATCAAGATTCTGCCAAATAGAAGGAACCCGTGCAACTGTGCCATTGAACTGGTGCACATAATACAATATATACCTATCTAATAAGTAGCTGAAAGGTAATAATAATAATGTTTATAGTACAGATATTATAATATTGTTATGTATTTAACAGTGTACGCGTCTGTACCGAAATTTTAAGGTGTATTATCCTACATATTTTAGAAGATAGCATAATGTTCTATGCGGTCGCTTTTTTGTAACCACCTAAACTTGTTCGGATTACCACGGTCTTGAAGTTCCTAATGACTTTTATTTAATTATCTCGTTAATTATTGTATGTACTACTCTGAAATTTTACAGGTATATAACTGAATTAAGCAACTAAATATTGATATAACATTCAGCTTATATAACCGTATACAGGTTTATCGGTGGCCAAATAACTCCGCGCGCATTGTGACCGTGAACGTGGAGAACTGAATATCATCATAATTTGTTAATTACCTACAGGATACTAATGAAACTTCATGTACATTTGAAGGTAGTTAAAAGCTACAAAATAACGTTTAAAGTAAGTCTTTAGAGCTCATATTCAGAGTGTTAGGACCTAAAGAAGTGTTTTTATATTTCATTAAATAACTTTTAAACGGTATGTCATTTTGTTATTTTTATTGCGAAACAAATTAAAACTAATTTCTAAGAAGTCATGTACAAAAGATGATAAGAATCCGCTTAACCGTTTCATAGATCCAGCAAAACCACAAACGTTACTCCAGCAAAATCTCGAATAACTTCGCAGCCGAAGAAAGAACAAAAACAAAATAACGTGTAACATTTACCTCGTCTAGACAACTAAATGTATAGCTAATATTTGTTTCAATATTCCCATTATTTAAAAAAAAGTTTTGCTGCGGTAACGTTTCAAACGTTACCCCAGCAGAATATGTTTTTGTGTAATAACTAAAAAACTATATGTGTAACAAATTTAAAAATGTGCTTAACAATTACAGAAGCTGGGCAACTAATTATCTATAAGATTTAAATGACTATTTTCGACATTATTTTGCTGGGGTAACGCACACGCTTTCGACGGCGATCGTGATAACATATATGAATGCCGAGTTGTTCTGTGGTATCTTGTAAAAACCGAAGCCAAAATCAAATCTATGTGAATCATGGAATCACTTACCATATGTAAGTACAAGTATTTTACAATATTTGTCTTTAAAATCATGAAAAACAATAAATCGTAAAATATTTCTTGGTTTTACTATGTTATTTTTGTTTTCAAATATCAGAGCGATTGTACTCCTTTTGCTATAAATACATTGCTCCTTAACCACTACCTGAGTTCGTCACTAAGTAACTGGACAAGCAATGTAAACATAACATACGAAACTGTATTACGCGGATTCATCGCGTAGTGAGGCCGCCACTTCTTGCGACGAATTAGTGATGTGCTTGTGCAGATCCACTAACGTAGGCTATCGACAGCAATGTCGATTGACGAATTAAATATTGCTATTATAGTTTAGGGGTTTTTCAACCGACGACAAAAAAAAGAGGAGGTTATCAATTCGACGCGTATATTATTATTTTTTTTATGTATGATCACCGATTACTCGGAGACGGCTGAACCGATTTGGAAAATTCTTTTTTTGTTTGAAAGGGTATACTTTGAAATTGGTCCCATTGTCACCAAGCCAGGATCTGATGATGGGATCCTGGAGAAATTGAGGGAACTCTTCAAATATTATAGGCACACCTATAGTGATTTGAGTATTTTTAAAGTAACTTGTGTAGTTGCATTCGAAAAGCACCATTTGTGAAGTGGACCTGATGATGAAGACCACAGATGGCCACTGGAACTACTCAATATATAAGTATTTCATGTGTTCCGCTTCGATTACTTGAATGTGGTTATTAAGCACAATATGCTCGTCACAATGCATATGGTGAAGTGAAGCTGATAGTGAACTACCAGGAGAACTCCTCAACAAATAACAGCCCAACATTGGGAAAAGCAATATTTTGTAAATGAATATAAGTAGTTGACATTTAGGCTCTTGTAACTAGATAAATTAAAAATTGACCAACTAAATAGAGTGAAATAAAAACTTTTTACCAAAAAATTAAACCGACTCCCAAAAAACACTGCAAAGTGAAAAATAACTTTAATTTCGGAAGTCGGTGCCAAAAACGAAAATACAAAACTAAAGACACCGACTACCGAAATTAAAGTTATTTTTCACTTTGCAGTGTTATTTGGGAGTCTGTTTAATTTTTTGGTAAAAAGTTTTTTATAACATACGGAAACCTCTAAGAAAATATGTTTAACTTTTATTTTACATGAGGTGACAGAAATAAAAATACGTTGAAAAGTCAAGTGTACAAAAAAGTAAAAAAAAAATAAACAATTTATTTTACGCTCGCAGCATGCGTGGAGTTCCGACGTCGCCGTCGCTACAATAGTTTATTTTTCAATCTGTCAACCGTTTTAGCCTGGTTGGAAGATCGATGTAAATAATGTTTTTTTACTTATTTTGATTTTTTTACAGAGTAGTAGAGAAATGCGTAACCAATATTCGTAAAGTACAGTTACTTCAATTTTAGGTTAATAATCGGTGGTGTTTTTCGGTTTAGAATTATCGTATGTTATGCCTTATCCTCATGCTGTTTGTTTATTTTTTATGGTTTTTGTATTTTGCTTCCGTTGAAGCTTCGAATGCGTTATAATAATCGGCATGGTTCAGATAATGTATTTGTGAATTGAGCTTAAAATAAGTCAATATATTCATGCTATTTATTTGTTATGCATGGATGTGTGTTTGTTTTCATATATTTAACCATTTCTCTACTAACTAGGATTTTTCTTATAACAAAAACCTATTATAACCTACTAAACTATTACCTGCGGGGTAACTGCGTAACACACTTACAGTAGGAATCGGTTTCATTATGCTAAATCAACAACACTCACTGCGGTATTTACGTTGTTGAGCAGACCAATATTTCGAACATATGAAGCAATGCATTAGCAATATACGTCAAAATCATTCAGATCTTGATTTATAGTGTGTTACGTAATTATTGCGATATTATATGGTGACGTTTAGAAGTAGCTTAGGATGTATGTAAATGATAAATAAGTGCTTTTCGTACTTTTCAGCTTCCCAAAAGATGGTAACATAAAAAAGGAATGGATTGATGCCACAGGCATGCCACCTAACTGGTACCCTACAAAAAATAGCACCATATGCTCGGTTCACTTCAACGCAGAAATGTTCTAGTCTCTAAAGAAAAGTCGCAGGATTTTTGAATGGAAAATTCCAAAATTAAGAGTACAACTGATTTTTGCAGAAGTGGGTTGAATTTTATTTTATTACTGAAAGCTATTCTCATGATTTAGGGTATTCATAAAATCAGTCATTCAACTTTTCAGGATTCTATACAACCTATACGGCTGGTATGTTCCGATCAAGAGCGTAATGTAAGTTAACATCAACTTCTATTTGACCTATCACTATGTTAATTAAATATTAAGATTTAAGTCGAAAGCGCCAGGGTAGCCCTTAATACTTAGTAGGTAGTACTTAATAATAATTATGTAATGTTATGTTCTTAATAATATGTTTATTGTTATTGTAATATTTTCTGGACATGCCATTTTTTATTTGGTTCATTTTCAGGTGCCCAAAAAAAATTGTACAATAATAAATGGAAGAATCGATAACTTTCCGATTTAGTCAATCACTAGCGTATATGTAAAATAAATTGCTTTTGCACAGCACAACGATAGCGACCGATGTTTTTGTGTGGGTAAGTTCTACGGTGCATGGTAAATACACGCTGTGTTTGACGGAATAAGGTTTATTATTGATTGTATAGTACGTTCTGATTTAGGAAATGCGTGTGTGTGCGCGAGTGCGTATCTATTGATTTTATTAAACTGCATGTGTAGTTGTTGCCCCGCCCAGCGCCTAACTGGAGACACACGGTTCCCATATAATTTCGTCTGTTGACCATATCTAGTTATTTATTTTATCTATGCGTAGGACACTGATTCCTGTAACACAGGCTCACTTAGCATAGGAGTCAGGGGCATCACTTGAAAGATGTAATATTTTTATGTTCAATAAATTATTTATTTATTTTATTTATGAACATTAAAAAACCGTAAAATTGACGACCTCTTCTCCTTCAGTATATTATATAACGTATATATATTTGCCAAAAACTAAATTAGTATTAATTATTGTAAAATAGATGTGTTTAACTTTTGGTGTACAATAAAGTTTATTTTAATCTATTCTAAATACTAGCTTTTGCCCGCGACTTCGTTCGCGTAGAGGTTTTTCCTGCGTAAATCCTGATCGCGTGGGAATTTCGGGATAAAAACTATCCTATGTCCTTCCCACGGTCCTAAACTATTCCCATGCCAATGGAAAATGCCAAGACTTCCTTCAAGACTCGGCCAGAACCGACAAAGATGAACTATATATCATAAAAAAACAAAAATAATTATATAATTTGACTGTATAGTCAGTTTTCTATAAGAAGTACACCAAATAAAGTTATAGTTCTTTGAAATTGACCACTTAATACTTCTAATTTTAACGATAACATGAAATAAACTATAAAATTATTGAATAATGACTTTTGAATTCGTTTTCAACAGCCAAGGTGGTCGTTAGTAATACAGAAACTCAAAAAACACATAAGACACTTCGTCGCTCGTCATAAAATGCGGGAGAAGTAAAACTTTTGACAATTGTCAGTGACAATGACAACTACAAGATTAAGTGTTACCAGCACTAAATAACTATTCTAAACTGTATCGATAATTGAATTGAGTTACTTTAAATTATTATAAGATATTAAAAAATATAACTAAACATTATTAATTTTTATAAGAATTACGAGTTATGACTTTAGTAACCAATAAATTCACTTACGTAGGTTCATAATGATATTAATGTAATCGATTTGCAAGTGCAATTTCGTATCGATATTATTTTATTTTGGTATTGGCAACATTTCTAATTGAAATTGTAGATAGAAAACGTGTTGATAAATTGAATAACTATTTAAAATGACTTTTAAACGGTGTACTTCTACAGATTTTATTTATACTGTATAATTCTTACAGTTTTATATAATGAATTATCATCAATTTAGAAAGTCTATCGGACACTACATGATTCGAGCCGAAACTTGGCATTCATAAATCGGTTCAGCGGTTTAGGCGTGAAAAGGTAACACACAGACAAACAGAGTTGCTTTCGCATTTATAATATTAGTATGGACAACAAAGCATAAACTTATTAATAAAAATAAATAAATACAATAAAAAAATCGACTACATTATTTGTTCAACAGGGTATTTTTTATTATGCGACTAAAATAAAAAAGATGCCATAATACATTGTTTTGACACTGAAAACGCGGCCATTGAAATTTGACGCGATACTATTTGAAATGACCGCATCATTTAGAATTAAGCACTCATTTTATGCGGACGGTTTTGACACGTTGAGTGTGCATCTTGGGTTTTTAGTATATCAATGTAGGTATGCAAAATCGGTTAAAAGTTTGGTAGAGTAAAGCTTGTATGTATAGAAATACACTTGTTTTTGTTGTACTCAAAAATACCTATTAGTTTTGATTTTACAGGCATTTAAACTTACGATAAATATCGAGTTCCGCTAACAGTCACGTGACCGCATGTAACGTCAATTTACAACGCTCCGCTTAGTAGCAAATCGAAATTGGTGGTTGTATTTGTACATTTCGGCACAACACATGATTTCCTAGAATTTGGATTGGACATTTTTGAAAGTATTTATAATTTCTAACGAAACGACACCGTGCTGACGTGCTGAGAGCGCGATCGGACTGAGCGAGTGTTGTGAGATGACCTCACACCGTCACGCGGCCGCGTCGCACGTTTACTTCTATAAATCGGAAACTAATAATCTATCGAAGTAATTCTTTCACTTGTATTTTTTATTTTTGACAGAGAATATGGAGAGCTAATATTCAAAATTAGTTAACATTCTTCATTACGACTTGAAGGCCGTGTGTTCGAACTCACGCAGGCCTAAAACTTTGTGTAATTTTCATTATCATCACTGTTCTGAAAACGGAGAAGGAAAACGTCGGGACGACACCAACATGTCCTAAGTCCGAAAATCCGATGATATCCACCATCACTCCCGCTTGGTGAATTCCGGTCCATTCCCTCATATAGAGGCAACCAGTGTACAATTTGTGGGCACTTTAAGTGCTTGTTATGATGATAACAAAGAGACAGGAAAGGAAAAAGTATCGGCGTATTGCACCTCCCATGCTATCTTTTCACCGCTTGTGGTTGACTGGTAGAGAATCCTTACGGCATTAAGTTCGGCTTTTTACCTTTGTGCATGTAGTGTAAATAGGTATATAAAAGAGAGATCAACATGATGAGGGGATCCACTTACTGCCAAAATGTCTATCAAACATAAACCATTAGGGTGCGTTTCCACTAGAGATGTGCGAGGGAAATGTGTCGTGCGAGGATGTCTAGCTGTGCTGTGAAAATGTGTGGGGGTTTCCACCAAAGCTGTGCGATGAAAATGTGCCTACGAGGATGTGTAGCGGAGCTGTGAAAATGCGCATTAATGTGTGGTGCGAGGATGCGCAAACCTCGCAACACATCCTTCTCAACACACGTTCCTCGCAAACACATCCTTCTCAACACACATTCCTCGCAACACATCTCTCGCACACATCCCTCGCACACATCCCTCGCTTGTTTTGTATGCGCAAAAATCTAGCCCCGCTGAGCCGTTTCCACCAGAGCTGTGCTGACCGAGGCGAGGTAAATGAAGCGATTCTATTGGCTCTTTACAAACACATCCCTCGCTACGCATCCTCGCACATCTCTAGTGGAAACGCAGCCTTAACCTGTACTACAAATATGTACTGTAAGAGAAAAATAGATGATGTCATGTTTATTTACTAAGTAAATTCCATAAAAATAGATTATTACTTACTAGTATTCACTCGCAAATGCGTAATAAGGTTCTCAGAAAACAAAAGGGATGATGGCAATATCTGATTGGAGGAATATCAGTCTTATCAACACAATTGGACCAACCAGGGGCTATCGTTTTATCAAAACAACATAATTTGCCGAAATATAACCAATCATAAAGAATTTGTTGTATTTATTCAATATTGATAATGTTATTTGCAGTATTTGACCCAAAAATAAAAATATGCTCCCTGATAACTGCGTGAACGTTAAACTTTTGAGTTTAAAAACACGGATCTGACAAATTCTGTATTGAAAAGATGATAACATAATGTTATTTGCAAATTGCAGTGTTTGACCCACAAAATAAAAATATGCGACCCTGATAACTCCGTGAACGTTGAACTTTTGAGTTTAAAAACACGGATCTGATAAATTCTATTTTTAAAACCTGAATAACTAGGTAAAAAGTAATTATATTTAAAAGAATAGCAAGCATAAATTGTAAAAATAAAAACAATAAAAAATAATTGTACCTGAGACGCCAGCACATAAAGCTACACGCAACTGTCAAATTTTCCCAATCAACCTTGAACCTAAATTCTTTACAATAAAGTTGAAAATCTATTAAAGAAATTTGACAGATTGTTGTAGCTTGATGTGCTGGTGTCTGTACATCCTAGATCTTTCTAACCTTTTTTCAAATCCACAATCTAACTATAAACCCCATCATACTTTTCTCAGTTCTACTAAATACACCTAACAATTTCAATAATAACAATGGGTGTTTTGCTAACACATAATAATACAATACATATAATATTATACGGCCATATTGAACTTCAACTATATGTATTATGTACGAAACCCATTGGCTTATTGTGATGAAACAATAACATTGAAGTACCATTGTGTTTCCAACAAACTTATTGGTGCCTACATAAGTTATGGAGGCGTATGTTAAGATTTTATGATAACGATCAACGATATGAACTAATGGAAATGTCGTGTAAAGAACTTAACTATGTGTATAAGTCTCTCAGTGGACAGATGATAACTTGGTTACAGCTGATACAAAGCAAAATTCTAGCTTGAATCGAAATTATCAGAGCGAATCAGAGTAGCAATAGTTGAAAAGATACCACAAAAAGCTACTCATTCTAAAAACTGTAGGATAATCGTGAGAGAAACTGTTGACGGCAACCGCAGATCGTCCGAAATTCCTAATAAGAGCAATAAAGCAACTGACATAAACCCGTTTGATTAAATGAAGTAAAAAGCTCGGTGTAACATTGATCAAGATTACTGCGCATTTTTCCATAAAAGTATTACTATTGCTACCGATACTGTAAAACGCACTAACCAATAGACATGATAATAATAGTTTAAAAAACACTAGAAAAACACGCTTTTTTTTTTCACGTAAAAACAAAAAAATGCTAAGAAAACCGATAACGGATTTTCTTTAGGTTTGTTATAACCTTGAAACCTGATCGTGTTCAAAGTCCATTACGTGGCCTTTCTCACAAGTGCAAACACGACTATGATACGATATTCCATCACGGAATGCCAGTGCCTATCTTCCAGCTTCATTATCAGACCTTGAAACCTAAAGTTCATTACAAGAATTTTCTAAGAAATCCAAAACAGCTATGATACGATATTCCATCATGAAGTTCCAGTTTATATCTTCCGGCTCCATCATCAGATCAGTTCGACAGTACCATATTATTGTATTGTCATCAGAACTACATACAGCTGCCAATTTTCACTACGCTACGACCCTTGGAAGATGGTTAAATTAGTTACCTTAGATTTCATTACATAGTTAGTTACATACAGGTCGACCTAATAAAAGCGTGTTAAAAATAGGGGAGTACATACTAAAGAAAGGATTCTTAAAACGCGTGTTACACAATAGTTGGCACGACCCATACAACTGCTCCCAAAATGGCGTTAAGGAAATCCTTTCTCTAAAAGGTTACGACGCATTACACGAATAAAAATATGCTATTATTCATATGAAATGTCAAGTAACGCCGTCGGGGTTTGTACGAGTCTCCATCGCGGAACCTTCAACAAAATGAATACGCACGTGAGCATTTCGCCGACTCCCGGCGAAGTATTTTAACAAAGAATTCTCCGCACATTCTGGAATAAACCGTAACTCGTGGCAGCTACGTCCTGTTTTGTATGAAAGAGCAAACGTCACCTTCCAAAAAAAAGAACGTGTCGCCATTTGGAGTCAAAGTTCAGCCTTCAATGCAACGTGTGTTGGAGTCGATGCTTCGCTTTTCGACTTTATATTCAAGAACGAAAAGTTCTCATTTAGGTGAGTATCTGAAGGGTCTCGGGGATATACGGTCCCCAAGACCGGGGTGCTTTTTTACCGCGGTCGTGTGCCATATTGTGTCGCAGCCGGTGACGGAGGGTTTGTTCGAAACGAAATGCAAGGCTTGTTTATAGGTGACGAGGTTCTTGCCTTGCGGTACGATGGGTCGCTATTGTTTCGAGTTTTAGCTGACTAATACCCAGCTGTCTAAAGAACTCCTGTCCTGTTGTGATCAAATCTTGTCAGCATAAAAAGCAACTTTCATGGAGGGTTTATGTTTTGTATTATAATTAATAGATTCTTCTGAATCCCTACTAATATTATAAATGCGAAAGTAGCTTTCTTTGTCTGTCTGTCTGATACCTTTTCACGTCCAAACCACTTAACCGATTTTGATCCAATTTGTACACATATAGATTAGACTTTGGAGGAGGATATAAACTATTTCTTGTTTGGTAAAAGTAAACATTGACGCGAGCGAAGCCGCGTGCAGTAGTTAGATCGACTTAACCCTGCAGTTTTGATAAATCTGACAACAATATTCAATACAACATCTCCAAAACTCGCACATCTGTTCCACTAAACAAAATCGAATCCCACTAAATAAACCCTTATCTGAAAACTGATTAAAAGTCAAAACTACTTGGACCGAACAAGCTTTGATTCGGTACGGTACGGTACGAACCAAACTTTTTGTCGTTTGGGTTATATCACAAGTTGGTTCCTGTGCCAAGGGCGTCGATTGCCTAATTAGGATGCTAGTAAAACCCTGGTACCCTGCCAACTATCGTTATCTTATTCTGTAACAGATTATTAACGGTCCACCAGTGAGAAAAGGAGCGATAGTCCTGCGGGGGTAACGTATCGAATGGAAACGCGTTTACGATATCATCCTACTTCCTACTATCCTACTTCCTACTAATATTATAAATCCTACTAATATTATAAATCCTACTAATCCTACTAATATTATAAATGCGAAAGTTTGTGAGGATGGATGGATGTTTGTTACTCTTTCACGCAAAAACTACTGAACGGATCTGAATGAAATTTGGTGAGTGGATAGTTGACTGTTTGGAATAACACATAGCTTACTTTTTATCCCGGAATTCCCACGGGATCGGGATATACGCGGGAAAAACCTCCCACTCGAACGAAGTCGCGGGCAAAAGCTAGTATTATAAATGCGAAAGTTTGTGAGGATGGATGGATGTTTGTTACTCTTTCACGTAAAAACTACTGAACGGATCTGAATGAAATTTGGTCAGTAGATAACTGACATTCTGGAATAACACATAGGCTACTTTTTATCCCGAAATTCCCACGGTATCGGGATTTTCGCGGGAAAACCTTCCCACGCGAACGAAGTCGCGGGCAGAAGCTAGTGCCTTTATACATTTGCTTTGTACGCTCTCACTCTGATCGTTAATGCCCGGTTTTCTTGGGGGAATATATTTTCCTGTTAGGTATAAGTAATCAATACTCTATATATCCCTCTTTCCGAACAAATTGGTACGGTTCATATTGAGGCAGCCACAAATCACAGAACACGTCGTAGAATGGTTATTAATAAGCGTACATAATAGGGGCATAATGCCCGTGAACTGAATACCAGTCAAATGTTCGTATCTCATGCAGTAAATTTGTTGACCACTGATTTTAACTAGTTATTCTGAGTCTCGATACGTCGCTAACATTGACGAAACGTAGTAACCATTATCATAACTTCAAAAGCACAGCACCATAATACGGACCCTGGCGAGGTTGAGGGGAACGTTTTAACCAGATTCCGCTGCCCCGGAACGCAAGAGCAATTGAAAAGGAACAGTGTAGGATTTCAATAATTTGATGATTTTACCACCTAAAAAATAAACAAATGCGGCTGTGGAATGCTCTACCCGTGTTAGTAAAGAAAAGCACAAACCAGGGAAGTTTGTGCTTGTCTTGTTAACACTTTCAAAAATATAGCTAATCACTGTCCATATATTTTTATTACTACAATATGACTCAGCTTTATATTTATGCATATGTTTTGATTGATAATGAGTAAATAGTATATAACGTGGTGTACTATCCTTATTTTCTAAAAAAAAAATAACTTATAGCGACAAGACTGCCCATTGTAAACAGTTATTTAAAAACGCTTATTTAAAACTATTATGGTAAGAGTATATAAATAGTCTCTATCTATCTATCTGTCTATAATTTAATAGCAGTAACGGCAATCTCGCTATCGATGTTATCGATAAAGTTGAGTGTTTTTATCCTTTTTTTATTATAAAAAGTATTATATAACTCGAGTAACTTCATTAAGATTGATGAATCGTCGACAGTCTGTATCGTTTCCGGTAAGGCTATACCTGTTTTATTTCAAAGCTTGTCAAGTTTAAATAAGTCCAAGATCGTTGTTCTTGACTTTTTATTCGTTTAAAATATAGCCTCAGAAATGGGAAATTAGTTTTTTATGAGGCCGCTCTTGACATCGACCACGCCTGATGGTAAGCGATAGATGACGGGTCATATGTAGTAAAGAACTCTCTGCCTCAGTATATCAAACCCCTTAACATAAAGATAAAAAAACAAGTGTGTAGGTGTGCATTTCGTCTGGTAGACCGGTGGTGAAAAATATTTCTTTGTAATACACGGTAGTTTGTCCTTCTTTGTAATTGACTAAGTAAAGTTTCCATAACATAATATAATTAGCTTACAGCGTCCCCACTGTTGGGACAGATAAAAGAGGTTAGAAAGGAAATAGTTCCTGATTTGTATGAGAACGCGTGTCGCCCACTTTTTAGCTCCACTACAAGCAAGAGGCCCGTTACGTATGCGAATTACGCACACAAATATATTACACACACTTAAATCGAGAGCTTGCTACTGATTGTAACTCACTGTCGATAAGCATGCGCCGTGCATCACAACCAATCAGGGCAAAGTACGAAACGTCAATGGTTGAAGTGTTGAGGACGCGACGCATGTAGTACATTGTAAGCGGACTTGGTCATTGCGTTGATTAAGCGAGTACACATCGGATAATGTATATTTTTTGTAACTTGTTGCAATAATGTTGTTAATTTTTGGAATATCATAGTGATCAGAATATTTTTATGTTTTTTTACAAATAAAATTGTTTTTAAGAGCCCATACTACCTCAAATGGTTTAGCATGATCCTCCGTTATGTCGAAAATACTGCAGCAATAATTTTGAAATAAATATATAGTAAAGTTGAGGAATAATGTTAGGTAATATGTTTGACGAAAACACGATTCCATAAAATTAACTTGATAGAAAAAAAATCCAAAGTTACCTCCAAACCGAACAATAAACCACTGGTATTCAAAAATAACTTCAAATTAGATAATGAAACTTTGCATATTAATTGAACTAACTATAAAGCAGGTCTTATATTATTTACATTTTTTTTAATTACCATTATTTTCACCGTAAAAAGAAATAAAATAATTATTGGTGTCTTGGAATCTTTTCCCTGCCACCCTGTCTCGCTTGCTCGCGTGACCGCGGCCAGTAGTGTGCGAGCGAGATAAAGAGTGAGAAGCGCTGAGGTAGTATAGACCCTTAAATGTTATTTTCGACTTACCGATGGAAAGATATACCTCCTCACTCTATACTTGCGGTCTGACATGTTATAATTGCACAACACGGCATTTTAAAACAGAGCTCTGTGTTCCGAAGTAGTACGAAGCGCACTAGGCGCGGAGAATGAATTAATCGGTCGAGCTATGATTTTCGTATCATAATTGTGGCACGCTCGCTACGCCTACATTACCATTCCATCCTTATTCATCTATTCCGCGGTTGGGACACAGGCCTCCTTCTCTATGAAAGGGAAAGTTTCCATAAAACAGTAGGTAATAAAATGATTTCATATTTTCCTGTAGTTGTTACCATTATTGATGAATACCTTCCTATTGAATGAATAAACAGCGTGCATCATCTATGACGCAATCAACCTTAATTCTACCTACAATTTACTTAAGTCTATTCCACTTCTGTGCGTATAGTTATTGATCAGTCCCAAATGATTCGTCATTCATTTATAGGTAATAATGGACACACACATCTGTCACGCTTTCAGAAATAGGTTTAATAATAATTCATACTTCTTTATTATACTAACACTGATTATTACAAATGTGACAGCTTAGATCTATGGGTGGGTATGGGTATTGATGGGTGTTTGTATGACTAAAAGGAGCTGGATAAAATTTGGCAAAAATTAGATTACTTTTTATTTCTAATCGTTATATCCACGCAAACCAAAATCACGGTCAACGTACAATATAAATGGTTACAAAAGTTCGTCTCTGTCTGTTTGTCACATTTTTACCGAGTTTTTCATGAAACTTGGCGCATGGGAAGACCATAATATTCTATGATAGAACATAGGTTAGTTTCCGACTGTCGAGTGGGCGAAGCCACCAGCAAAAGCAAGTCCTTAGACAATATTCCTAAACTAAAATATCCTCGGTTTGCTTTAAAAAAATGAGATAAATTTACTTAAAAACTTTTAACTCACAACATGCCATCACGGTGCTACAAAAATTGCATGCAGTCTAGGTTATCCTAGAGTTTGTTAGTAAGTTTTACTTCTACAGCATAACATAGCAGTTGATTTAAGCAAGTTCTTAGCTCAATTTTTTGTTTGTTTAAATTTTTCTATAATAAAAAGTAGTTACTTAGTGTTTTTTGAAGCTGTTCTTCTAACGCTTGGTGTGATTATAGTTATACCCTATTTAATCAATCAAGTGCCTCATTAATACCATAAATTAATTTTACTTACATATTTTATGTATTTTCGGTTGATATCAACTGTTTGTGTTTAGGGTTGTTTGTTGTCACAACTCTCAATCGAAATCGCATTTTACTTTTATTGCTTAAATTTATAGTGATAATGCCTCGTTGATCGAGCGGTCGCAAGCGCAATATCCCGGATTCCGTTATCAAAAGTATATTGAGGTAACAATCCATAAGCTCTCGTTGCAGTTACTGCATCTCAAACTATTTGCAGTATAATCGAAAAGAGTAAACGATAACAAACTAGATGATATAATTTAGCCCCCTATAGCGTAACCGACAGCAATTTTAGGGTTAAGACAAACAGAGGGAGAAGAGAATACATACGTAGCATCTGCTATACAGCAGATGCTACGGATTCTCTAATGATTCCCGCAATCTTCGATGAAACATGGAAATGTCAGGCATTGACTAACAGAAAAAAGTAAAGATAATTGACAGGAGAGAAGACTACGATTATTAATATTAACTGGTCAATATCAGATTCCACATAAAATAATATAAACAGAGACAAAATTCATTATTTTACTGACTTGGAGACTGGAACCTGTGTTACATGGCTCCAGACCTTCCAGACTACACTATAAGTCAGTAAGTAAGATAAGTCCCAGCGGTACATAGAATTATTTACAAACAGTGGAAATCATGAATAATAAATATGCCCTTTCAGTAAAGCCATCGGGTCTTATAAGTAGAACACGATGTCATAAGTACACGGATACAAACACTAGATCGAAATTCAATGCGTACTATACCTACGCCACCTAATTTGTAAATGAAAGGAGAAATGCCTTGAACCGTCTTTAAATATTTAAAAGAGATTCTCTCAGAGATGCTAAACGCTCGGAGGCCGGCCTATATGCATAATAAATTATGTTTACAGCTAACTTTATTGTTTCGGGTTAAGTAATAAAATATACGCGTGTATGTTTTATAGGAAAACGTAAACTGAGCATAACAACTTTAATGACAAATGCGACTAGACTTTAAAACCTAGTGGGAATTAGTTTTATGTATCAATGAGAAAAACGTCTTAAGAATAATTACTTTTATTGCGCGTACAGCTAAGGAGTGGATTTTCCCTACTAGAGTCTGTGTTTCCTGGTAAATATAACCTGGGGATATCTAAGTCAAAAGTGAATAGGTTACTTCTAGGTAAGCGTGTTTCAACTTCGACCACATCATTGCTTACCATCAGGTGAGATGGTGAAAAACGAGAGCCTATCATTAAATAAAAAATAATCATGTACTTACTTACTAAAACGCCTAAAAGCGTTAAAAATAAATTACATATTTTTAAATCCGTCACGTTGAATCAACTGCTCCCAAACAAAAACACCAACTTTACAAGCTACCCGTCCTCCAAAATTAGAACATAATCGGAATCCGTCAAACTCAATTTATTCTGAGGTTAGAAGATTCGTGTTAATTATGTAAGCGACAGTTGCATAATTAAAAATACCACGCGTCATCGGTCGAGTCGTCCTCACATGGGCACATTCCTGAAGTTACCACAAAACTGGTTTACTATACAATTACCATAAGAAATACCGGCAGTCTTTTATTTGTCGATTCTATGGAATCGGTAGCTCGCTGTCATTATTTGAACAGTTAAATTCATACTTATAACAAATACTTAAATGTTTTATTAGCTTGTGTTTTTCGCATAATATTGTACACTTCGTCTAAACTGCTGCTGAACGTATATATTATTAGTCTAAAAATTGTAGAGAAGCCAAATAAATACTAATTTTATTAAGCGGAAAAGTATGTTTGTTTAACCGCGCTAGTCTCCGAAAGTACTAAGTGGAATTGGATGGAATTTGGTGTGGAAGTAGCTTGAATCTTGAGGAGGGTTATATGCTACCCGACTGCAAAGGAAGTTGGGTTGTGTTTTTATCGTGATAAAGTCTAAGTTTAAGAATAAATAAAAATAAATTACTAACCATTGCAACACATTTTCACGGGTTTTTTTTTTGTATTTGGGATGAGCCCACTCTAGACCTCGATCTCGCCTGATGGTAACCGATAGATGAGGTCTACGATGGAACTAGCGAGCCCAGAAGATACCTACCAAAGGTCATACATAGATGGCTGGGAACACAGAAGCCGGCAGAGTTCACAACTTGGCCGTACGTACAATTGATGTGACTAAAAGCAGACGGTGTTATTCTAGGTTGTAAAATATATATTTTGACAATTCGACACTGTTATAAATTTTTGAGTACTAACGTGCAACCTAATTGCTTGGTAATATGATAAAATAATAAGGAAAACTATAATCGCAAACTTAGCTTATCAAGGTCATAATGAATGTTTCAACCAATTTATAAAAAAGAATTTGTATTTTGAAATAATTATATTTTATTCATGTTGCTTATAGCATTTTTACAGGCAGATAACTATAGAACCCTACACTGCAGGTTCCAATAATGGCCTTAGTTACTCTCTCATAATAATTTAAATTAAATACAACATAATTATATTTGTAACAGACCTGTTCTGGACAAAAAAAATTAAATAAGACAATGATTTGCATATGTGTTCAGTATACGGCGGCAGCCACACGTATCTTCTTGTACTCCAGAATCACAGACAACATTAAAGAAAGAAATGGAAATATCATCCTTAAATCATTTAAGTATTCGATTTCTGAGAGACTAATCAAAACTTATAACTCTATCAAGAAGACAGACGGAACAATAATAATAAAGAAAACCGATTGGTACCTATGCACAATAAAATCTGTATTCAATCCAAACGAAATCAACATAAGAAAAGGGAAGACCCGTAGGCGCGGGTTCAACGACCCATCTTATCTCGGACACCAACTTTTATCTATCTACAATCCGCATCTCCTCACGCCTTCGAACTTAATCGATTTTTCAATACTTAGATATAGACCTTATCTCCTAACGATAAGGCATATTTTAACCCTAAGTATTTACCCTGTATGCGAATATGGGACTTGTATTCATTGCGTTAAAGCCTTCAATTGTTTGCAAGTAGCCTCTCACAACGTTGGTGGTTGGTTCCAATTTCGCGATGCGCCAAGTCAATGCCAATATTTGTCTAGATTAGATAAAAGATTTCGGGTCCGGCTGTGTAAACTCGATTTCGTATTGAATCGCTTTCCGGTTTAGTGTAATGCGATCGGAAATGTATTAAAATCTGTTTGCAATTCTCATTTATAATGATTTAATCAAATCCGTTTGCAATATTGAATGTTGTTTCCTAAAATTATATTAAAACACATAAATATTGAAATCAGTAGCGTTTTGTTATTTATGCGTTTTAATCTAATTTTAGAGCTTTGTTTGCGGGGTTGTTTCGAACTTCGGCTTAAATAATAAAACCGACCAAATTGAATTTCAGTTCGAACGTTCATCGTACATTATTGATCATCTAGGAACCCGTAAGGAAACAAAAACTTCAAAACCCTTTACTAAACTCATCATCTACTTAGCCTTTTTTTTAGCCTTTACATGGAGCAACTGCCTATCTGATTACCACGACCCAGTGGCTGAGCAACACGTACCCCTTGGCCAGACCGGTGTCACATTTTCGGGTTTTTGACTGCCGTAACGTTTATTATTTATTATGGAAAAATCCAATGGCACTTTTTGCAATACCCGGGAATCGAACCCCAAACTTCATGCTCAGCAATTGTGCTTGCGACCACTAGCCCAATCAAAACCCTTTACTAAACCAAAAAAAAACCTTTAACATAAAACAAGAGTTCTACAAAGCCCATAAAGCATTAACGAAATGGGGTTACACGGTAAAAAAACGTCGAAGTAAACGCGAGGAGACCTCTTGTACATCCGTAGAGTGCCTCCTTATAATTTATTCATCTTTCCGTCCTAAGAACAAAACTATGGACTACTAAAAGCTGCTTTAGTGCGTACCAGTTATGTGCTAACAGTATAACGAGGCTTCCCCTCTCCGGCCACTTCCCTTGTGTGGTGGCGACCTAAAAATAAGCAAGGATGCTGAGACGTAACTATTCTGTTAGTGGATATTTGTAGCCGGATGAGATTTGAGGATGGCGCGGTTGATAGCTCGCTGAGAACCCGGTGTATAGAATTGACCTTACAGCTTCACTTGGGCAATCATCGTGGATCTGAACAGCTACACCTCATGTGATCTGTAGCAGGACAAACGATCACAGATTACTTGGAGGTCGGTCTGGTAACAGCTGGATGAGAGCAGTGAAGCGTTCCTTTGCCGGGCATAAGGTTCCAGCAGTTCTACTAATAATAACGACTGTCCGTCGTCCGTCCGTTTAGAGAGTAGAGATATCGAACTTAAATGTATAACAGATACTCGGGTATATCCACATATTTTGCAATGTCACAAGGGAAACAAAACCTATAGGGTACTTCCCATTGACGCAAGAATATTTGTCTCATAGTACATGCAAAGGAACAATCTGAATACCGTAAATATGTAGTTAGTTCGGTATTATTGAATATATACATAAGTTTGTACGGAACCCTCGATAGGCGAATCCTATTCGCATTTGCCCGGATTTTCCTTAAAACACTCATTTATAATATTATTCATCATTACAGTTCAATAAAGTCAATTCAACGTCTAGCTTAACGGAATAAGAGACCTAGTTATGACGGGTTAATTATTTCCCTATGAACAACAAAATGAACCAATTAATGAAACGCTATTTTCCCCTAGAACACATTCGCGAACCCCAGTTGAATTCCACACCCCAATTTAACAAATGAAGACGTTATCTAGAGGTTCCCTGTACTGCAGCAGTCTTTACAAATAACTTAGGTGATACGGTAACCAAAATTAGCAAATATGTATAAGGAAAAAGATCTCATTTCAAAGTTCAAACATCACACTCGAATTTCTTGGAAATCATAACTCCGAAACCAACGCCAAAATAAATGGTATTCATTTAATTAATGAATTCACGAAAACCACAAAAGTCCATCTACTGTCCATATGCTCAGACATGACCTTTAGCAGCAAATGTATATAAGCAATACATTCCATTATGATAATCATAAATCATTTAACCACATCTTAATTATAGCGCAACATTAACTTAATACTGATCTGACTGAGATCATCAAGTCGTGAATAAATGCATGAAATTATAAATACAATAACGTACACGGAAAGCTTATCGTAAATCAAAACAGTGTCATTAGATACGAGCCTCGTACGCTCGTACCGGGAGAGCGGAATCTTTAATATCTGCATGCCCAACTAATTGAGACCCGTATCTGTTCAGAGATCGCATTAATTTTCTAGGAGTATCACAGGTCTTGTGTGAACGGTTAGTGTTTATGCGTCCAGTCGTGTTAGAGCTCTGAATTTTGGTGGAGGTTTCCCTGAGTTGTTGGTCAGTGAACTGTGTGACGGGAGCGGGGAGGTCAGCGAAGATTGGGCGGTAGAGAGCTTGTTCCGGGCGGGAGCTCAGCGCGCAGCCTCCGCTGTATCGAGCGGCCGCGCCCGCTCCAACCCACGTGCTCCATTCACCGGTACCACCACGTGTAAACTGTCTTCAAACGAAAAAACAGCCACAGAGGTTATATATACATATAAATACTTCTTAATTTTAGAAGTATTTTTAAATAAATAACATGAGATAAACTCCAAGATTATTGGCGTTTAACTGGTACCAAGCTGGGCGCCATTTTTAACACATTAAGCGATTCATAAAAGTAATATGATCTAGAAATTATTATTATTTATAGTATTGAATGTACTAATCGAAGAGAATTGTTGTTATTTCTTACGATAGTTAATTATTATACACTATCGCATTGAGTATGACTAAAGTTGTATGTATGTACGTAAAGAAGTAAACACAATATTCCCCGTGCAAAGCTTA
Organism: Tholera decimalis; assembly: GCA_943138885.2. Lineage (NCBI taxonomy): Eukaryota > Metazoa > Arthropoda > Insecta > Lepidoptera > Noctuidae > Tholera > Tholera decimalis. Next base: position 8,327,752 of record OW964555.2, read on the forward strand.
AAATAAATCTAACACGTACGTAGCATCAATTTCACCTCCAATCATTTTCCTTAAAAAAAATCCTTTCAATGCAATATATCACACGTAAGCCGATTATAACCTGTATGGTACCGATAGCTGGCGGTGTGAATCGACATCGGAAATAAAAGTGACAACATGCACCAGATCCCGGTGGCGCGGAAGAAGGCCAACCTTTCATTTAATGAACTGGTGCCGGAGCATATCGAATTAGCCTTTAGCCCGACTCCCAGTACAAGTCAAATGGAAGCTGAGTCTACATCTGAATACAAATTACACTGAGTCTATTCCAACAGTTAATTCAATTAGGTGTCCTAGGACTTTTCGCTTCTTCTTTCTTTGCACATGTGTATTTTTAATAAGTTCGGCTGAGTGGAGACTTCCTTGATTTCCTACATACCTCACTTATTTTATGTTAATTTCATTTAGCATTGATTACTATTGCATGTATCTGACTTTATGAGATATCTATCTAAAAGCGAACACAACAAAATTTCAATAATGTATTTGAACTAACTACGAAATCATACATTTTACTTCAAAATATCATAAGACTCTTCTAGGAAACGATACGTGAACTACCATTTCTTATTCAAAAGTAAACCCACGAAAGCTTTATCAGTTTACAATATTGATTTTTGAGGAGGAAAAGAAGAATCAAGTAAATTTAACTGTTTCGTTGGACTATGTAATGCTTAACCAAACAAGCATGTATACATATATAAATTTACATTTAGGTACGTTAAATAACCGGGTACTAAATAAGTTTCAATAGAATAGACCACATAACAATTAAAAACTGATAATAAATAGAAAAATGTTCAATGTAAAATATGGCCAACATTTTATTCTGTATATAGAAATAGGTACATACTAGTGATGCAACGAATACTACTTTTACGAATACGAATACGAATATCAAACCTACTATTCGGCGAATACGAATACGAATATCTCGCCATGGTAATAAAAGACTTATTTATTTGATGAATGTTTACTCTTCTAATAATTAAAATTTACAACAGGCAAAGTTTTATTTAAAAAACATAAAATTTGTAGATTTTCTGGTTTTAGGCGATTTCTTTTTTCAGTCTGGGTGTTCCCAGCCGTTGAAAAAAGTCTTTCCGAGGAACATGGTACATGGTACACGAGGTACATGGCTTCAGTGAAAAATATTATTGGGCGAGTTTTTTCAGACTTGCAAATTTTTATAATCTGCAGTAAGTAAATAGAGTTGCGTACAAAAATATTCGTTTTTAAATATTCGTATTAGTATTCGCCGAATACGAATATTCGGTAAATGTCCACTATTCGGCGAATACGAATATTCGTATTCGTTGCATCACTAGTACATACCATAACCAGCCTATAACGCTCCCAAAGCTGGAACACGGGCTTACTCTCGGCCCACCATAGAAAGGTGTCTCTATGAAATGGAATGTGCCGTAATTCACCAAGAGGGAACAGTGAGAGTTAATAGATAAGTAAATAACAGGTATTATAATTTTAACTAATTGAGTAAACTTATTACTTATTCATCTCTGGGTCTTCTTTTAAAACTGTTCACATGTGCAAGCATCAAGTGAATATGAGGAAACCGAACGGACAAATAATAAAAAGTACTTAAGTAATTAGGAACAATAAAATTGAAAGCAAATTGTAAAATACAAAACTTCAAATCTCTCTTAACCGCAAACGTAAATCCCCAACGGAATTATAAGGCAATAATATCATAGTAGCCAACTAAAATACCGTAATGATTGACCTCGTGTTCACATCCGTCAGCCATTAAAACCATAAGGTGATGTCAATGAACAAATAAAAATGGCTCATCGATAACCTCGAGGCCAGATTTATCGCATCACAGTTAAACATAACAACGACCTTCACTATTGAAAGTAATAACCACCTTCGCAATAAACTGTAGTATTCTTCGAAGTCTAGAAAAACTTGTGGCTAAATAATAACAGCCACACACGTCATTCTTCAAGGTTAAGCAATGCTTGCCGAGGTCGATCCGTGGATCCATATTTGATCTGGACCCGTATTTGATCTGGATCCATATTTGATCTGGATCCGTAGATCCATTTTGAAGCGATTGAGTACCAATCATCTATCCATACATACCTACATCTTAACAATATCGTTTAACAGATGTGTTTTTGTGAATGTGTGAATAGGGTAGTTTCTTGTGTTACAAAATAATTATTTTATTTGGTCCATTAGGTAATTTTCAAAAAATATTGGTCACTTATTTTTTGCTTTTTAACCGACTTCAAAAAAAGGAGGTTTACAATTCGTCTTGAACTTTTTTTTTTTTTTTTTTTTTTTTTTTTTTATGTATGTTACCTCATAACTCGGAGACGGCTGGACCGATTTTAAAAATTCTTTTTGCGTTTGAATGGGTATACTTTCTAGTTGGTCCCATTGTTACGAAATTAGGATCTGATGATGGGATCCTGGAGAAATCGAGGGAACTCTTCAAATATTATAGGCACACCTATAGCGTTTTGGGTATTTCTTATAGTACCTTGAGCAGTTGCTTCCGAAAAGTACCATTTGGGGAAGTTGAACTGATGATGAAGACCACAGATGGCCACTGAAACTCCTAAATAATAAGTATTTCGTTGATTGCGATTCGATTACTTGAGTACGGATGTTAAACACTTTATGCTCGCCACAATACATATGGTGATGTAGAGCTGATGGTCAAGTACCAGGAGAACTCCTCAAAAATGAACGGCTATGCATCAGGAAAAGCAATATTTTGTAAAAAGTGATAAGTTGTTGACATTATGGCTTTTGTAACTAGATAAATTACAAACCGACCCACTAAAAAGCGTGAAAAAAAATTTTTTAGCAAAAAATAGAACCGACTTCCATATCAAAACACTACAAAGGCAAAAATAACTTTAATTTAGGAAGGCGGTGTCTTTAGTTTTGTATATATTTTCGTTTTTGACACCGCCTTCCGAAATTAAAGTTATTTTTGCCTTTGTAGTGTTTTGATATGGAAGTCGGTTCTATTTTTTGCTAAAAATTTTTTTTCAAGTTCGAAGTTTCGAGGTGTGACGTCACGCGAAATTTTAACTCACTGTATCGTCTTAATTTTTCAATTACGTGAAAAAATAAAAAATACGTGTCCAATGTTTTTTGTTAAACTACGTGACGGACTAAATAAAATATTTTAGGAAAATACCCTATTATTGGTGTACAATAAAGAAGAATATTCTATTAAGTTTGTATTCGAATCTTCTCTTTATATTATTACTAGCGACCCGCCCCTGCTTCGCACGGGTGCATGTTTATATTAAATATACTATAGAATGTCTTTATATACATCGTTGACAGCCTTTTTGTCATTCGATATACATGTTCTCTTTAGTAATTACTCTTGAAAGTGCGACACATAATTTACCATGGGAAAAACATTCAACGCGCAAATCTAAGCAACAGGCACACGCGCCGTGCCTCCGCCGCAACCGCTATGTCCTTGCATTTTAAATCTGTAATATCTTCGAAACTATTTATTTAAATTATATTCTGTAAAAGGCAATATTGTTTTATATTAAATGCACAATGTATTTATGGTACTTAATTGGATAAGGATTAATGCTGTATTCTTAGAATAACAACGCATAGAAGAGGCGTCTAGAACAAAACACGAGCGATTTCGTGTGTCCACTTTATTTTCTTTGTGTGCGTGAGCCGAATGTGTCTACGTTCTTCAAACGCACACAAATATAGCTTTCAGTGATACCATTACCAGTACCATTACCACAAAAATGGGAAAACGCACTATTATGTTGCTGGTTCAAATCAAGTATTTTATGTTATGAAACTAAATAAGATGATGTTTTTTCATGTAATATGACTTATATGACATATATTTACGGAAGGTAAACGAAATGAGATATCCATTATTGCGTTTAGAATGTTTGATGTGTAATGTGTTATAATGATATTATAGAAATGTATTAATTGCTTGAAAAATCTCGTTTGATATCAATTAAAAGTATGTGTTGTATTTATGAAATAGAAAAATATTATTGAGAACATTACTTAAATGAAAAAAATCTTAATCAATAAAATTGTCATCTTTATGATGCCACTCTTCGAACTAACAGTAACTTTTAGTTATAAGACACTGTAGGTAGTAGCTGTAAATAAATATAGTTTAGTTTGACGCATACATAATTGCCGCCAAAACTATATTTGGCTAAACTTTCCTTTATGGCCCGTAGAGTTGGAAGTTCATAGTTTTACTGTAAATAGTACTCATAAATAGAAAGCTTTTTACGAATTGTTAAGTTGCGCAAATTCACTGTTTACGAGATATAAGTTTTTAAAGTTTCGTTTAATACTGAAAAATAGCACGCCATTTGCAAATTTTTAGGTTGTTTATTGTCATGGTAGACGTCAAAGTTGACATTTCACGTTCCATTGACAGAAGAAGTGTATTTTGTTCAATTTTATGCCATATTTTTACGTAAAAATAATTTTATTTTCACATATTCACGTATTAAATTTGGTGTGTTATTATGGTGAACGCAGACCTAGCCGCACCGCAGTCTCTACAGTCCCCGCAGTCATCGCTTTTTGTTAATGGCCTCGCACATCTATCCGCGCCGCAGTCGCTGCAGTCGTTCCCGTCAGTGTTGCCAGATTTTTGAAAGCATTATCTATCCGAAGATTTAAAAAATCTGTATAAAATCTGTATTTGGTATTGGTATTTTGCTCTTTTGTGTAATTTTATCTGTAGGTGCTATAATAGGGAATAAGCAAGTAATTATTTATACGTGAATAAGTAATTTTATTATAAACCGTTGACAGAGATTCTCTGTCTACTTTATAACTCTGGCAACACTGCGCGCCGTGGATGCGAATGACGTCATCCGCGCTGCGTGCGGGTGACGTCATCAGCTGTGGCTAGGGGAGTTCGGTCGTTTCAGGGACTGCAGCGACTGCGGCGCGGGTAGGTGTGCGAGGTTGCATAGAACTTCATATAAAGAATTCGAATGCAAAGACTGCGGCGCGTGCGGCGCGGCTAGGTCTGCGTTCACCATTAGTGGGCATTATAGCTGTGCTGTATTATGTAATTGCGTTGACGTTTTTACACAAACATATTACGAATTTTTGTTTACACTGTGGAACGGAAAGTGAAGTGTGATAATAATGTGAAAGTGAGATATAATATTTAAAGTTTCCATACAAATTGGGAAATAGTACGCAATATACGATAAATAATATTCATGGTAGTTCCAACCGTTACTAGGAGAAGTTAAGATGCAATAGCGAGCAAAGCGAGCTTTGGACTTGGGGCAACCCGACTCGGACAGATTAGGTTAGAAGGGGATGGCCGGGTCTAGTGAGCGTGCGCAGCGAGCGAACAGACCCGGCCATCACCTTCGTGGTTATTTTTTTTTTAAACCATTGAGTCCCGCGAAGCGGGGCTCCGACTACACCTTTTAGCCAACTTTTGAGTTTTTTGAAAACCTTTTTGTTGGAGTAATGCCGGGGAGGAGAGGAGCACCCCCTGCCCCGTCACTCCACTCCCGCTGCCTTCCTCCTGCCAAACAATACTAAATTTTTCCGAAATTTTTATTCTAACCTAAAAACTTTAACCATGGATATCACTATAACCATGGGTTTGCGCGGGGGGGGGGATGGTACAGGGGAGTAGCACTACTCCCCCCCCACCCCTCCCCTCCCACCCCGACCCAAAAATCGACGGGCCATAAAGGAAAGTTTTACCCTATATTTTTTTAAACAAAAATAAGCACAAATTAAAGAAATCAATATGGGTATTTTTTTCCTCACGGATAGCAACATTGAATTGTGATAATTTAGGTTATTAGAATTTTTGTTTGATGGTCGATTTACTTAAATATAATGTATAAAATGTAAGTATTTACTTGTGAAATGTAATTTAATTACACGTTTTTTGTTTTCCTGAAGGACTATGACATCCCTTTACGCTACAAACGGTCGTTTTAAATTATTTACTCGCGAGCTCTGTTCGGCAGAATGTGACCTTGAATACTGACGGCTCGTCGAGCAAAGTTAGCCAAAAATGGCTAAGTTTTAGTTGCCTCACTTTTTGCACTCGTACTATCCTTCTATGCGTTGTTATTCTAAGGCTGTATTGCTTAAAGTCGCTTCGTATAATATGCTCGTATTTCTCGTAAAAAGTAAAGGATAAAAAATGGTTGTTGTAGGTTATCTATAAGAGATAGACATGCCATCTGGGACTTTTTTGTTGACCTTTTTAAGGTGTACAATACTGTAGTACATTATTTTGATCTATCTCGTAGGGTTCAGCCAGCGTTTGCAAAGCAAGCGCAAAAAAATCTGTTTATTTGCGACATCACATTAGAAACCTCAAAAATTATCAGTGTTCCTCTACTATATTATGCATGTTATATATTTAAAAACCTTCCTATTGAATCACTCTTTCTATTGAAAGAAACTGCATCAAAATCCGTTGCGTAGTTTTAAAGATTTAAGCATACATAGGGACAAACACAGGGAAGCGACTTTGCTTTATACTATGTTAAGATTACAACCTAAGGGTCTTTAAATCAAGAGTGAATAGGTTACTTCTAGGTAAGCGTCCTCCATCTTTGACCACATCATCAGTTACCATGAGGTGAGATGGTGGTCAAATACGAGCCTATTATCTACAAAAAAAAATAAAAAGAAAGTACCGAGTACAGATGAGGCTTTGATCCTAAATCCCAAAAAGAACGCTTTCTATCAGAACAGTTCCCCATTCTAGTTAAAATTCACCCTCCATCAAAGAAAAATAAAAACCACAGCGATATCACATTTTTGCCTCATTATGAATACCGTCAAAGACATTCCAGCAGCCAATTAGCGCTCATCCCATAAATCTGACACCGTCGAGAACAGCTATTACTAACACGCTATCTATCACGCCGGAGTTTTCAGTCTTGACATAGTTTCCTTTGTATACAGATTGGAATCAGGCTTTAGTGTGCGAAAATCCATGCTAGTTTAGTGTACAAATACTACAGAAAAATATCTAGTCTAATTAACACTGGACTTTTTAATAATTTGTTTATTGGGCACAAATAAATAAATTATTAAAATTTGGATATGGTTCTGTAGCATTAGGATAGTTTTTATTGGGTTTATTTATTTAAGTCGTGGGTGCGAACCTAGGCAAGCACATTACTTTGAGTTATTTTTATCATCACCACTCCCATAATCACCGCCCTCAGTATTCACAATCCAGATAGGCCAGTATCATCGCGCGGTGGGAGCTTCAAGATGGATGTCTAACTGTGGCAGGCCAAAGAAGCGCTGACGCTGAGCGCTTGACTCATTCAGGAACGTTTAGCCGGTAAAGACAGCAGACAAGGCCGGTTGGAAAGATTTAGTCCCCTACTCTTTCTCCTACTCCCCCTTCCTCTTTCCAACCAGCCTTGTCTGGCCCAGGGGACAATATAGGCTAACTAAAAAAGAACTTCATATAGTTACTTACATATTGTTCCATTGTTCTTAGATACAGTATTATTAGTATCATGTTTCTATTTAGCCAATCAATAGAACTTGTACAAGTGTGCATATATTACTTTGGAACTACACTTCTGGACACATCTATTGGCCCACCTTGTATTTTCAGTTTCGTTTGGTCCTAGCTAAAATTTTATATTAGGTCGAGCAAAAAGTTTTTATGCAGTTTTGAACCTGGCACATTCACAATTTCATTCAATAGTCTTTTTTTGAATTTCGAACACAGAATTTAAAGAAACAAAAGACAATTTGGAGCCTGTTTGTTGATATCAAACAATCGAATACTAAGAAAACTTGGTTTTATTGGTTTACTTGGATTTAATTCTTGAAAAAGTGATTGATATCTTTGCTTTTGCAACAAACATTACTTATTCTTAACATTAAGGTGAGGTTCTATCAATAATCTATGGATACTTCACCTGAAGTCGCCGCCCAAGCTGTGGCACTTATTCAGGCCGGACACAGCCAAAGAAACGTGAGTGCTCAACTTAATTTAAGTCGATCTGCGGTCCGAAATGTTTATCGGAGGTACCTAGAGACTGGCGGCTTTGTTCGTCGCCAAGGAAGGCCACGATCTCGGGTCACAACTGAAAGGCAGGATCGATTCATCGTGACGACCAGCTTGAGAAATCGTCACCTTACCTCCATTGAGATACAAAACCAACTTCGCGACTTCCACGGAGTATCTGTGAGCGCTCGAACTGTTCGGAGAAGGTTAAAAGAACGCGATATGGTACCACACAAGCCAGCTAATGGGCCCAAACTAAAGCGAGCCCACCGAACAGCGCGCCTTCATTTCGCACGCAGTCATTTAAATTGGACACAGCAAGATTGGAGCCGTGTACTCTTTTCTGATGAGTCTAAAATTGTGTTACATGGCAATCATGGAAGGAAGAAGGTCTACCGGCGTAAGGGAGAGCGTTTCGCACAATGCTGCTTTGAAGAGAGGGTTGCTTATGGCGGTGGCTCATGGACTGTCTGGGGCTGTATGTCCGCGAGCGGAAAAACTCAACTTGAGGTTGTTACAGGACCACGGCTGCCAACATTAAATGCTGAAAGATACATTCGTGAGTGCTTAGAACCTCACGTGATACCATACGCGGACTATGTGGGCCCAAATTTCCTTTTTATGCATGATAATGCAAGAGCCCATGCGGCCGGCATCGTCAGGGAATATCTTCGGGATGTGAACATCACAGTTATGGACTGGCCAGCCAGAAGCCCAGACATGAACCCCATTGAGCACATGTGGGACGAGCTAAAAAGGCGTGTTAGGGCTCGTCAGCCAGTTGCCCAGACGATGCAGGAGTTGAAAACTGCCATAGAAGAGGAATGGGAGATGATCCCTCAAAATTTCATAGAGCGGTTGATAAACTCTATGCCTAATCGTATGAGAGCTGTGGTAGATGCCCATGGAGGCAACACGCGTTATTAAATTAAACCTTTATTTGATAAAACATGTTTTTTATTCAAAAATTAATTGCCTTTAACAAGGCGCATATCCGACTTGTTAGGCGTAGGTCCATGTCGTATGGTATTCTGAATTCAAATTTAAAACTATACGATCGAAAAAGATGGTAAAATGTATCAGGTTTAAAACTGCATCAACAGTTTTTGTTCAATCTACCAATCATATTTCGGTAGGGGCCATCGAAACCTAAACTCTAAGGTGGGCCAATAGATGTGTCCAGAAGTGTATTAGTAAGTAGTACGCATATGGATTTGTTGGTGCATCATCTTCCCACATCATTCATTATGCTTAAAGAACATTATAAACAAAACAATAAGTTAAAAAAAAAATACTATGGAGATTCTGATCTTGCTAGGGTAACTTTATATAATCACTTTTATCTGTACCTACATTATGAAGTTAAAAAGTGCCTTTTATGGTTTAATTAAAATAGGTTAATTGCCTTTACTGAAAATTAAATTCAGCAAGTAATAAAAGTAAGCCTTGTCTGGCGTTTTGCTGTAAAAGAAGACAGAAATCAAAGAAAGCAAACACTAAATCATGCAGTAAACGTGGTGCGTATAAAAAAATCTAGATTAACATTAAACAAAAACAGAACAGCGTCTTATTAAACACTAACAGCTTACGAGTTGTAATAAGCCGAAGAATTTAATCAAAAAATTCCTTCGCATTTTAATTTTAATCCGACACCATTCAATACGGCAGGCTCGGCGCGGCTCCATCCATGCCTCGCCACTTGAATATGAGACATCGAGTGACTGTTGTGACTACAAACCAGATTATTTTTCCTTACACGAACATTGTACTACAATAACTAAACTGACTTGATCATTGGACTACAGACGAACGGCAATGTGCCATCGTTACATGGTAGCTAAGAGTATATCATTACAGTAGGTAATTATAACTCTATACATGGTGGACATCACACCCATTCGCACAAAACGTTTTGGGAATACATAGTTACATTGTGCGTATAACTAAGGAGTGGAATTCCCTGCCGGAGTCTGTTTCCTGATACCTATCACCTGGCAGTCTTTAAGTCAAGATTGAAAAGGTTACTTCTAGGCAAGCGTGCTACATCTTCGACCACATCATCGCTTAGTATCAGATGAGATGGTGGTTAAACGCGAGCAGAGCAACAATAAAAAAATAAAAAACAAACACGTCAGCCTTTAAAGAAATAGTGAACAGACATCTTCTGGATTAGCTCGTTTTATCATAGACCTTATCTATCGCTTACTACTAGTTGTGATCGATGTCAAGACAGGACTCATTAGAAAAAAAAATACTTGCACTGTGCATTTGGTTAAATTATGTACGTGGCGGCCCAGGCCTGGACTTACGAGTTGTAGAGTCGTAGGTTCGAACTCAGGCAGCACATTGTGTCATTTTCATCAAGGATTTTCTTCGTTTTTCAACTAGGATCGAAAAACCCGAGGAAATGCGACATCTCACTCCCTCTGATAGGGAGGAGGCATGTGTCTCAGCAGTGGGATCATTATAAGCTATAATATTTGTGCAATTGCACAAGGGTGACGTCACTATAGCTTGGGCGGTTCGCGAAGAATCGATGCGCGACGTTACAAAGCGCTGCTATAATTTTATAGTTGACTGACGTGTACTGGTTGCTAACAAGCTCTGCCTTTGATATTATTGCATCTTTTACAGTGAAGTACGATAGCTTATTATTATATACTAGCTTTCCAGACTGCGACTTCGTCCGCGTGAGAATCAATATTACCGACGCGATTTTTCCAGCGTAAATCCCGACCCGGTGTGAATTCCGGGTATATAAAGGACATAAAAAGTATCATTATATGCTGCTTTATATCCTCTTCTATCTTCCAGTGAATTAATCCCATTACATTCGGTATAACCGTTCCAGAGATTACCCCGCACAAAACGAAAGAATATATTTGCTTAAAATAATAAGTACGCAGAGCATTTTAACATGCAAATCTAAAATTTTATACTCTTACGAGTATAAAATTTTAGCCAAATCCCAACTATCATACCAAATAAAATTTTTATGCATTGTTGTTATAAATTACACTTAAAACGTTTTGACTTGGTATGTGCATACACTTGGGTTTAATAAAAACTTTTTAGCCAAAAATAAAACCGACTTCCAAATCAAAACACTACAAAGTCAAAAATAACTAAAAAAAAATTCCAAATTGGTCCAGCCGTCTTCAAATTATGAGGTAACATACATGAAAAAAAGTTCAAGACGAACTGAGAACCTCCTTTTTTTTTTGAAGTCGGTTAAAAAGAGGAAGACACAACCATTACCCAAACAAATAACAATAAACGACGATTAAACTTCATATCATTTGCAACGGACCTGTGATAAATGATAATGTTTCGTTTATTTTGTAATTTAAACTCAAATGTTAAAACAAAATGATAAGTACATCTGACCCTGTCACACGTTAACCTTGCTAGCGTCAATGATTTTAACATCAGATAGTAAAGATTTAAAATTAATATTATGTTATTTCCAACCGTTAAACGCTGTGTCTGGCTTTGAGCCACAGTTCTATTGGTATAGAGGATTTAGATTAATTTAGAATCACTGTAACTGTGCACAGATCCGATGCTGTAACACAAGATTGAGTCAAAAATAATAATGTTTGCCCCAAACTCTAAGCGGGAAGCACTAGTTGATTAATCTAACCAAAAAAAGACAGTGCGTTTAAACACCTGTTATCTTTACACTAATTAGCAAGGAAACTGTTATTGCACAACCTAAGCCTAAGATAACAAATATGATTCCAACACAGAAACACAGAGATACCGCAGCATCTTACGAAACGACAGAGACGACTCCCAAACTGACAACTTGAAATTCTCCAACAAAACACTTTTTCTTCGCAACTGTAAGTGTGAGAGCCGAGGCTCAGTGCCGGGCCTCAAATCACCGGAGAAGTTCTGGCTTACAACAGAAACAAGTGGAAAAGTTGCGACGATTCACACCGTACGACTTCTCAAACACTTTTAAGCGTCGACTTTGGTAGATGAGATATGTGATGGTGGTAATCGCGTATGTATGTAGACGATTTGATAATGCGTGACTTTTGAAATAAGTCCTTGAGAACTCCAAGGCTCGACCACACAGAATGATGCTTGGAAAATAATAACTATTCTGTAGAGCAAGCATAAAAAATAATAAACTAAGTAATACTAAGGAAAATAGTGTTAATTCCTCCAAAACTGTGTTTCGTCCCTCGGCGAGTCAACTTCTACTGAGTATGCTGCGCAAATGGGCGAAACACGTTACGTGTCGAGTGTGGTTTGCTTGGATGTTGTATTATTATTGCATCAGCTTCTGCATGTGCATATATTTGCGGGTAGGAGGGCGGCGCTGCATACTGTATGCAAGATTAAACTGGGTTTTGGTGGAATTACATAATTTTCTGTAGTATTAGTTTGGTATGGGTTTTCGCAAAATAATGCCCGCTTCCATTCGGTTAAAAAAAATTAAGTGTAATATTTATTTTGTAAATTGATTATAGATAACACTTTTACACGACATTTCTTTTTTCCGTTTTAAGTTTAGCTAGATGAGGCGGGTGATTCCTAACTGACTCACCGAAACAAACTCACAGGTCAACGTCTCTTGTTCATACAATTCGTATTGGTCAAATCATATGCGAAGCACGAATGTTCATGTCTGTGGTGCTCTTTTGAGGAAAGAAGCACACAGATTTGAGCATACCTGTCCAGACAGTGCAAACATTTGTTAGTTATCGTGTAATTTTAAGCACACTCCATCACATTCTACTCACATCCATCAAACTTCACAACGCAGCAATTATCAGATCAAATTAGCACTAAGCGTTTACAAACAAAGGCGCCTCTTAAAGATACAGCGTTGAAAGTTGCCAAAAAATCATTAATCACTGACACGCGCTTTCCAAAGTCAAAGGCAAAGTCATAATCTGAAGCGAGACGCAAGAAATTGCCGTGAAATGTACAGGAAAAGTGCCTCGGCTGCCAAGTTCAAGTTGCATTATCCTTAGTGCATACCGCGCATGAATGATATATGGTGGCGTCTCGAGCTTTTCATAAATAACGTAAGGGATTTTGTTGGTAACATTGCTCTGCGAATCCGACATTATCTACGGAGAACCAACTAAATATCGTATTGCTATTTCTGTGCGAAACATCAAAACGGGACGGATGTTACAACAATTATAACAATACTAGTTGTGCCCGCGAATTCGTTCGCGTGGTAGGTATTCCCGAGCATAGTTCCCAAGTAAATGCCTATTTTCGGGACAAAAGGTAGCATATACGTTGCCTTAAAACCTCTTCTATCTTTCAATGAAAGTCACATTAAAATCGGTTCAGCCGTTTCAGAGATTAGCCCGGACAAACAAACCGACAAAAAATTAAAATAGGACTGTTCGTATTTTAATATCATAGGTACTATAAGCACTTGAAAAAACACAGTTATTTTAAAATTACAAACAGACACTTCAATTTTATTTGTTTGTACTTATTTATTAAGTACCTAAGTACTTAATTACATACACGTTTCAACTTTTGATTTGTCATAGCTATTAAAAGTCTGCAATATTGATTCTACTGTGAAGAACCTATTAAAGAGTCGTTTGCACGGCGGTATTTCATATCTGCAGATTTCCCACGAACGTGATGCAATGGTGCATTGTTGGTTTTACTTAGTATCAAGTTATGGCTATACTATTTGCTAACAGCGAACTAAACTGTTTTATTACCATTTTATCTTTAGTGTTATTTGACAGGCCTGTTGGTCTAGTGGTCAGTGGCCCTGACTGCTATGCGCAAGGTCGTGGGTTCGATTCCCACCCAGGACAAATGTTTGTGTGTTGAACATGATCATTTGTTCTTTGTCTGGGTGTAATTTATCTATAACTAGCTGACCCGCCACGACTTCGGTCTCGTGGTATCCTACCCCTACCCAACCGATACCCTACCCTACCCCTACCCTACCCCTACCCTACCCCTACCCCACCCCTACCCTAACCCTACCCTACCCCTACCCTAACCCTACCCTGCCCCTACCCTACACCTACCCTAACCCTACCCTACCCTACCCCTACCCCTACCCTACCGCACACTACCCCTACCCTACCCCTACCCTTCCCTAACCCTACCCTACCCCTTCCCCTACCCTACCTCTACCCTACCCTACCCCTACCCTACCCCTACCCTACCCCTACCCTACCCCTACCCTACCCTACCCCTACCCCTACACTACCCCTACCCTACACCAACCCTACCCCTACCCTACTCTCCATTTCTTCTTTGTTCGCGTGGGATGTTTTTCCCGCTTAAATACCTATCCCGTGGGAATTCCGGGATAAAAACTATCCTATGTCCGTCTCCTGGCTCTAAGCTACCTCCATACCAATTTTCACCCAAATCTGTTCTGCCGTTCTTGAGTTATAAGTGGCGTAACTAACACGACTTTCTTTTATATATATAGATATGTATGTATTTAGAAATATATATGTATGTTTATCAGTTGTCTAGTACTCATAGCACAAGCTCTGCTTAGTTTGGGACTAGATGGCGTTGTGTGAAAGTTGTGGAATATTATTATTATTATTGTTGAAACTCGGGGCTAAATAAGAACAGTCGTACAGATCCATCTTCAAGGTTAAACATCGCTATCGGAGGTCGGTCTGTGAATGAGTGACCATCTTTACATTTCGAGATTGAGAAGAGATCCCATGAGAGAAGCCAATCCCGACATTGTTCGGAAATGGCTGAGCAGATTATGATGATGATCTTTAGTGTTATTGTTATAGATATCATCTATTATAAAAACATGTTTTTATTTAATTATACATGTTGAAAGAATAGATCACGATTCTAAAGTCAATGTTCTGTTCAACTTCTTTTTGTTCAATTAAGCATTCGAATTTTAGCAGTCATGTGCCGTAATCTATTTTACCAAACGTATGAATCACGTTCAAACCAATCTACAAATTCAGCCTATCCTTCTCCATAAAAAAACCATTATGATACTCGAATCAATTGCTCGATATCATCCAGTTTATTCCAAAACGATTGACTCTTCGTTTCATACTTTGCAAATTCAGCTTTATTGCGAGGGCATTATGTTACAGTTTCAAAAAGGGCTTGTCGTAAAAATGTGCAAAATTTCAAATCGACTATTTGTTCTGAGGAAGACACGAATCAATTAATTAAATTAGTCCGTCGAGGCAGATCGTCGAAGTCTTCACGAGAGCACTCAAAGCGTTCTGAGGATATTAATTTTGCCCTTTTCAACTCAGTGTCAATTTGATTTTTTGCTTTTCCATCGATGTGGTATTTATCTTTTGGCTCCTTTAATAATCTACGTTAAAAATTCCAACATTTCCATGCAACAAAACGTCTCCATTGATAAGGCTACAATGTGTTTAATTAAGAATAGTACCCCATTGTTAACAACAGTCAAAAAGGAAGTTACAGTGACTGTGTTACCATTATTCATCTATTATGTTCTTAATTAATGTTTCAAAGTAAATTTTAATGCTACCGCAATATTATCATGAGTTGACCATTGATAAGGCTACAATGTGTTTAATTAAGAATAGTACCCCATTGTTAACAACAGTCAAAAAGGAAGTTACAGTGACTGTGTTACCATTATTCATCTATTATGTTCTTAATTAATGTTTCAAAGTAAATTTTAATGCTTCCGCAATATTATCATGAGTTGACGTTACTTATTATTATAAGTCAGAGAGTGTGGTTTTATAGTTTTTAGCGTTAGCACTACTGTAATTGTTTGAAGAACCATGAATGCAGTCACGATTTCTAAAGGAACTATTGACTACATGGATGACAAGTCTGCGCGTAATTTTTTAATTTATTGAAATAAGTATATAGGTTGGTGAGTATAATGTAGTCGAAGACGAAGCACGCTTGCCTAGAAGTAACACAGACTCCGGCAGAGAATTCCACTCCTTAGCTGTACGCACAATGAAAGTATTCCCAATACGTTTTGTGTGTATGGGTGGCATGTCCCCCATGTAACGATAGCGCATAGCCGTTTGTCTTGTAGTCCGATGATAGAACGGGCTTGGTGGAATTAGGCTAATTCCTCAAATCAAATCTTTCGTACCTTGTACTGTCTAATTATTAGACAGTACAAGGTACAAAAGATTTGATTGATTAACTCGTATTCTGTCTTATTAAGAAACTGATATATTGAAAACAGTTCCTTTTTGTCCTTCTTATTATCTCTTCTAATATCTATACTCTCTCAAAATCATAAATTAGATGGCATTTTTTGGGGAAACGTCATGAAATGACTGCGCCCGCTTTGGGAATGTTGTTCCTTCAGCTGATATTCTGGGGCTGCGGTATGTCTTTAGAATATTCCCGCAACCCCGACAGGCTTTGAACCTATCGGGCCCCGTCAATAGTGCTGACTGAGCATTGAGGCGCGTATGGCAAGACGAGCCGTCAACCCGGGATGGCTTTACTATGGCGATAAATGCCTTCAATATAAAACAAAGCCGACGATTCTTTGTAAACTGTTCAATTTTCGAAGTATACTAATGTTAAAACCATTCACGGTTTACTATTAACGTGCATTGAATACCATTAAGCACACGTTATAGTGGACCACTTTCCGAATGTGTCGATGAATAATTCATGTCACAAAAGGTTTATTTGATTAAACGCACCGCTCGCGCTCGCTATGAAAAATTAAATGATCTATCCATGATAAAAATTTTATGGACTCCCAGAATTTGATTAGTGATATTGTTTTTAACCGACTTCAAAAAAAGGAGGTTTACAATTTGTCTTGAACTTTTTTTTTATGTATATACCTCATAACTCGGAGATGGCTGGATCGATTTGGAAAAATCTTTTTTTGTGAAAGGGTATACTTTCTAGTTTGTCCCATTGTCGTCACGTTTAGATCTGATGATAGGATCATGGAGAAATCGAGGGAACTCTTCAAATATTATAGGTACACCTATACCGTTTTGGGTATTTCTTATAGTACCTTGTGCAGTTGCTCTCGAAAAGCACCATTTGAGGAAGTGGAACTGATGATGAAGACCCCAGATAGCCACCGAAACTACTCAATAATAAGTATTCGTTGATTGCGATTAGATTACTTGAATATAGATGCACTTTATGCTCGTCACAATGCATATGGTGAAGTAGAGCTGATGGTGAAGTACCAGGAGAACTCATCAAAAATTAACGGCTCTGCATTGGGAAAAGCAATATTTTGTAAAAGATGATAAGTAGTTGACATTTTGGCTTTTTAACACGCTTTTATTAGGTCGACCTGTATGTAACTAACTATGTAATGAAATGTAAGGTAACTAATTTAACCATCTTCCAAGGGTCGTAGCGTAATGAAAATTGGCTGTTGTATGTAGTTCTGATGACAATACAATAATATGGTACTGTCGAACTGATCTGATAATGGAGCCGGAAGATATGAACTGGAACTTCATGATGGAAAATCGTATCATAGCTGTTTTGGATTTCTTAGAAAAGTATTGTAATGAACTTTGACCACGATTAGATTTCAAGGTCTGATGATGAAGCCGGAAGATAGGCACTGGCATTCCATGATGGAATATCGTATCATAGTCGTGTTTGCACTTGTGAGAAAGGCCACGTAAAGGACTTTGAACACGATCAGGTTTCAAGGTTATAACAAACCTAAAGATTATCCGTTGTTATCGGTTTTCTTAACCTTTTTGAATTACCACGTAATTAATCCATAGATTTATTTTTTATAGATGTCACTTTCAAATCCTCTGGGGGGATCTACCGTTTAATTGTTCACTATTCGTGGGAATAATATGGCAAAAACTACAAAAAAAGAAACAGCAACACAAAGAAAACGGAGTCTAGTTACAAGAAAAGGAAAAGCGCGAACAATTTTTTTTGTTTTTACGTGCATTTATAAAAGCGTGTTTTTCTAGTGATTTTTAAACTATTAATTTATTTAACTAGATAAATTACAAACCGACCCACTAAAGAGCGTGAAAAAAAACTTTTTTGATAAAAATAAAACCGAATTCCATATCAAAACACTACAAAGTCAAAAATAACTTTAATTTCGGAATGCGGTGTGTGAAAAAAAAAGAAAATACAAAACCAATAACACCGACTAGTTACCGAAATGAAAGTTATTTTTGGCTTTGTAGTGTTTTGATATGGAAGTCGGCTTTTTTTAAGTTTTTTATGACTTGATTTGCTCACTTTATCCGCTAAAAAGAAGCATTGCAAAACGCAGCTAATCACCGACACATTACAATTAAAGTACCAATCAACGGATCCGTGTTGTAAATTACTAAATCAATGGAAACTCTGTTAGATATAAATCAGGAGAAATCACCATTGTACCAACAGTACATATTATACACATTATAGGTAGTCATTACTGATTCAGAACTAAGGCTGGGTGCTCACGACCCAGTATAGAATAGACATAATGGATATACAAGTAACAAAACAAGACACGGTTTTGTGTTCAGGAACCCCAAGAACGGTACCCATTACATAAGAAATTACAGCTATTCAATGAACAGAAATGTCCCTTGAAGCGTAAATATATTTTGAAGTCTTAGCAAGCACGCTTTAATACATTTAAAAACTTTTCCAGGGTCACTAATGGCCTAAACGGTAAATCTTGGGTTCAAAGGAAAGTCAACCGTTACGGCGGATTAAAGTGTTTTTCGTTTACTTTTATGTCAGATGAGAATAGTTCAAGCTTCTGCCAAAAGCTGAAATATTGACCTTATAAAATAAGAAATACGCCTGTTTGGCCAGGTTTATCCGTTTGATGTCACGTAAGTATATACTTAACTAGTAGTTGCTCGCGACTTCGTTCGCGTGAGAAGTTTTTCCCGTGTAAATTCTGATCCCGTGGGAATTTTGCAAAATCCCGTCTTAGCGAGCATCTACGTACTAAAAGAAACCCCCATGCAAAATTTGAGAGACCGACTAAACTCAGGTGCCTTTGGTTTCGGTGTGCTTGTTTGAAATTGCATGTGTTTATTCCAGGTACATCAAGAATGGTAAAAAGAGGTTAAAGTATTCGCAGGAGAATATGGAGAAAGCGCTACAAGACATAAGAGAGAAGAAAATAAGCAATCAGGCTGATAAATTATAGAGCAAGAATAGCGACGAATTTATGAAACATCAACGACGAGTTGAGACAGAAGTTACTTGTAGTTTCTGAGATTTCGTGATTATTCAGTGAATAGTATTTCGCTTTTATATATATAGATTAATTTGAAAACCCCATTCTACTGTTTAACTGAATCAACATTATATTATACAGGGTGGCCCGTTTACACCGGTCCAAAGATTTTTTCAGCTTGAGAGCATCATAAGTGATCATTTAAAACATACTTTAGTTAAGCGAAAACTTATGGTTTAGAAATTATGTCTTTTTTTTTAATTACCCGAAATTTCAATATTTTTGACACAAAACCACTCTGTTATGAAAAGTACTAGACCGAATCGAATGAAATTTGGTATAAGCATAGTGCAATAATCTACTTATCGCGCTATAGGCTCATCTAGTGAAAATAACTAGACTAGATTATAACACAATTTCGAAACCATACGTTTTAGCTTAACTAAAGTATGTTTTAAATGACCATTTATGATGCTCTCAAGCTGAAAAAAATTTTTGGACCACTGTAAACGGGCCACCCTGTATTATAACACACCATATACACATCATCATCTGCTTAGGCTGCGTTTCCACCAGAGATGTGCGAGGATGCGTAGCGAGGGATGTGTTTGTAAAGAACCAATAGAATCGCTTCATTTACCTCGCCTCGGTCAGCACAGCTCTGGTGGAAACGGCTCAGCGGAGCTAGATTTTTGCGCATACAAAACAAGCGAGGGATGTGTGCGAGGGATGTGTGCGAGAGATGTGTTGCGAGGGATGTGTTGCGAGGAATGTGTGTTGAGAAGGATGTGTTGCGAGGTTTGCGCATCCTCGCACCAAACATTAATGCGCATTTTCACAGCTCTGCTACACATCCTCGTAGGCACATTTTCATCGCACAGCTTTGGTGGAAACCCCCACACATTTTCACAGCACAGCTAGACATCCTCGCATGACACATTTCCATCGCACATCTCTGGTGGAAACGCAGCCTTAACCTTTCCCGAACTATTTTGGGGTCGGTATCCAGTCTAACCGAATGCATCTGAACATTAGTATTTACATACAGCGACTGCCTATCTGACCTCCACAACCCAGTAACTGGGTAACTCGATACCTCTTGGCTAGACCAGTGTCAGATTTACTGGATTCCCCGTAATGACTATCCAAGGTGTTTAAATGACAGCCGGGAACAACGATATAACGTGCTTTCTGAGGCATGGGGGATTATCACACCACCAACTTCCAATCTCTGGGCTACTTACTACTGAGAAGAACTCTGAAGCACTCTTTGCCCGACCCGGGAATAGAACCCGAGACCTCGTGCTCAGCAGTTGACCAATGAGACAGTTTATAACACACCATACAACATTAATTAATCTCATTTAACAAACGAATAATATCGCACACCTAGATCTAAAGAGAGATAACTCAAAAATCTAAATTTTTTGAGTTATACATACCATCGAAAAATTGAGACTTTTGAGTTAGCTCTCTTTAGATCTAGGTGTGCGATATGGTCACCATTATGTCATGGTCTCACAATATTTTGCTGTGTGAATATTCGATGGATAAATGATCTTTATTTTGCGTTATTAAATAACACTAACACGTAATTTTTCCGTAAATTTAAAACACTAACACGTAATTTTTCCGTAAATTTAAACTAGATGAGGCCGGTGTTTCCTAACTAACTACCGGATAACTAGGGAAAATATTAACTGATAATAACTAACTATCGGTCAATATTGTTATTAATTTCCGTGTTAATGTTTCATCAAATAGATATTTATTGACATTGAAATTCTATAAATGCCCTTAATTACTTAATTACACCAATATAAATTTAAAATTATGTATCGGCTTTGTAATGGTGTTTGGTCTTCTAAAATCACCATAAAGTTAATTAAGCAATGACTCTGCTTCTATAGGAAAACAAAACATTCGTGCAAGGAATTGAAATGGTCAAGACAAGCCCTTGGCAATTGAAATTTATGAAGCAATCATAACAATCGACAATACGAGCTCTTAATTTATAGCTATTTTAATAGATATATGCGCCAATCACAACAACAACGTCAAAAAATAACTCTTGAAATGCCTACGAAATTCAAATGTGCGCTTATCTATGGAGTACGGGATTACGAATTTGAGAAAAGCTTTCGACACGTTGAATCGTACCAAACAAATCAGAACTGTTCAGTCGTCACAGTCTTTTTATGTGAATTTCATTGGTTATTTCGATTGACGTCATTGCGTCTATGAGACATATGAGAAATATGATAATTTTGGTGTACAATAAAGTATATCTATGATCTGTAGACGTAAGCCAGTTGGGATTGACGCTCGACGGCCATAAAAATGTATCATTAAGCAGGTTGTTTCGGTGTTTTAGCATTTGTATTCATGAATATCGTTTCATAAAGACGATATGCTATCAATCACTTACATTCAGAGCCAACTATATACTTATGAACTAAAATGGAATTAACGCAAGAGCTGAATCGACCCACCACATACAATAAGGGTTTAAGACCGCATTAGAGGTGGATGCCGTTAAGGTAAGGTTCCATGGCAGATACCTTCGTAACCCTTTAATCGCCGCATTATTTCAGAGCCTTCGCCCCGAAAGGGAACGCTTGACATTGCGTGTACTAATGCTCACATAACGAGCTAACAGTTTTAGAATTCAGTAAGCGTGCTGATACCTCGTGCATGGGTTGTGCACGGAATATTTCATAGCGTTTGCAGTTAATCGTACTGACATACCTATGGTGTTGGTGCATACACGCGAATCTCTCGTCTCTAACTCTAACCAGATGCTGGAGAGAAAACTTTTGTTTCACAGTAACAACCGTGTATTGAGGAAATTGAGATGTGTCCTAAGCTTACGTTAATACTGTAAGCTTAAGATCGATCATTGTCTGCTGAGCCTTTACCTAAGAGCATGCGCGCACTAGCGATTTAAGTTGGCCGATAGTTCAGTCGCAATCGTACAACGATTATGCTCAAACTGTCGCTCCATAGTTTAGTCTCGTGGCGATGCGCGCACATACACGATTGAATTCGGCCGACACGGACCATTTGTAGTCGAGCAGACAGACTGAAAAATCGCCTGACAAGTGCGCGCACACACATACTACGTCATACTAACTGTGCGATCGGTCGATGGTCGATCGACAGTTTAGTTGAATGTAATGCGCGCACTCGCATACAACTTCATGCACATATGCAATCGGCCGATAGTCGTTCGATAGTTTGATCGAATAGGGATCGGGCAGTCGGATTCGATAGTTCGGTCGTACAACTGTTCATTGTCAAGTGCGCACACTGCCATATACTATACTGATCCTCTGACCGATCAAACTATCGGCCAACTTAAATCGAAAGTGCGCGCAGGCTCTAATTATGTTGGAATCGGCTTACAGTCTAAACGAATGTATCTCAATACTAACGACAGTTGGGACCAACGACTTCACGTGCTTTCCAAGACACAGAGATATCTCGATATGATAAGATTGTGCTTCATCCACAGACCAACCTCGTCAAGAGTTGCTAAACTTCGATCGATTGATGCGCATGTTTTCATTTAGCCACGAGCTTCTCTTTAAGTAATTGTAAGCTTAGGATTAAGTACCTTTATTAATATTTCATCATCGCACATTGTAGTAAGTATGCAAGGCGCACGGCTTCCTATTTGTTTGTGCTGTCAACACCGACGTATTTGGGCAGCTCGTCTTCGGCCACGGGAAGCGTAGATTCAATGCACTCCCACATCCGGCCAGGCTTATAGCATTGTCTACCATTGGTTTACTTAAAGCTTCCTGTTTAAATTCGTGATGGATTCCGATGGGATATTAATTATAACAGTATCATAGTACAAATACCTCATTAATCATTTTCACGTATTTATGTACTTTGGCATGGGTGTGTCTCATCTTTCATGTGGTTAAGTCTCGCTTACCGCTCCGGAATTGCTGATATTAATTATTCATCAAACATGCCAGATAGCTTTATGAGGAGAGCCGTCTGCTCTTGATAATCACTTTATATATCTTATTTACAGTTTGAGTAATTTTTAGCTTAGAACTTTCTGAAACCTCGATAAGTAACAAATACATTTCAGTACAGTAACATAAAACGATTAATAGATCCAAAGTTACATATTCATCATTCAAATAGAGATGTATCAAATACTTAGTGGAATAAATGATAGAGCTGTAAAGACTACTGCGTAGTTGCGCAGGCACCGCACTTGCGTTGATGCCATGGTTTCTATAAATATGAGCTAGGAATACCTTATAAATATGCATCGAAATCTAAGCATTAACAAGGGTGATACAGTGATACTATATATTTCCCGGTAACTACAACCTAAGGGTCTTTAAGTCAAGGGTCGTCGACCGAATCAAAGGTTCCGTCTGATAAGATTCAAAAGTCAAGCACGACAGTCAGTCTTTTTTAAAGTTCTCTTTTTAGCCATTTTATCTTTCGTACGTAAATAAGTACAGTGATAATCCGGACTTACGCGGTAGGTAGGTGGGACAGAGTGATAACCGCGTAATTCAGGGTCTAATTTTTTCATATAAATAGTTACATGCAAATCATGTTCAATCAGGACCAAATACTAAATAAAGCAATAATTTTGAAACTAAGTTAATTAAATTTAAGATAATGCTAAAAATTAGTTTTAGCATTATCCTATAAGGTATATATGTCATACCTTATAAGCTTAATATGTATATATTACTTACTTAGTTTCTTGTTGTTTATGCACCACCCATGTTATCTCTTGACGACCTATGGTTGACTGGTAGAGAATGCCTAAGGGTGGTTAGGAAGTTAATCGTTTACCCACTAATGTCCTAAGCACTGCAACGAGTCAAAGCACACATCGTCAACAAGTTGCACGGTACACCGAGCAGCCGAGATAATGCGATTACTTAAGCAATTATATGCGTGCTCATGATTGATCGCCCGGATCGGCGCGAGAGATGCTAATTACGCCAGCATGTTAACGTTAACGCCTTCGTTAACGTTATTGTTACGGTTGTGGTTATATCAATTGCGTTTCATGCGGGTTACAGGTTATCGTTTATTTTTAAAAGTTGATTGAGAGTGACAATTTGACAGAATACTCTTTGAAAGTTGGCAAAGTAGTTGCTACTGTAGTTAGCAAAGTAATTAAAGAATGCGTTTGCGTTTATGTTTGAAGTCTGTGTTTCCTGATAACTTTAACCTGGGATTCTTTTAGACAAGAGTGAATGATACTTCTAGGTAGTGTGATTAATTTTCAACCACATCTCTTACCATCAGGTGAGACTGTGGTCAAACGCAAACCTATCATCTATAAAAAAAAAACACTGCATTCATGAATATTGATTTAGCTGCAAACATATTTATTAAACCCATATTAAATAAACATGTTGTAAGTAATTACTTTTAGTAACATGTATGCTCGGTTAATTACTAATTACAGCTCGAACATCATTTACAACTTAGTGGTATATGGCACGGAATTTCGGTTACCGAGTTAAACAATTTTGGAGCCATTATTTTAAAAGCAAACATACATTTAATATTCTGTTTTGTGCCACATAAAAACAGGATATTAAATGTATTTTTACGATAACACCTGATAATAAAGTTGGAATTTTATAATTGTGGGAAATTCCAAGACCACAGTAGATAAACATCTGTATATAAAAATACATATGTGTACCTATATAATATAATACAAAAGCCATACGAGTACATAGTTAGGACATTAGGTACTTGAATGACATCACTGATAACATATATGTATACGTTAAGTGGCATAGTGTTTCCCGCTTTCCCACTGGTATAATTAACCACATAAAAGTCTGTTCAGGTGGAGATATATTGATGACTCTGTAAATGTGGTACTGCTCCACAAACTATAGCGCACTAAACATCGCGTCTTGTCGATTGTACAGGAGGAACTAATGGACGCTTCCGAAGATACCAAAGTCATTGCTCAATAATTCGGGGCCGACTCAATTAAGATGCCATCAACACGTTAAAAAAGAGAATTAAACCTATCGATACACTGCAAACCACGATTACGTAGCAACGCAAAAAGAGAACTGTGTTCTGTTCTGTGTTCACTTCCAGCCTTTAAAAGTAAATAGGCATCTTCTGGGCTCGCTCGTTCCATCGCAGACCTTATCTATCGCTTACCATCAGGCGAGATCGAGGTAAAGAGTGGGCACGTCCGTAATAAAATAAATTACCTAATAGTTTAAAAAACCAAAACACGCTTTTAAGACTAATGTAATGAGCAGA
Organism: Tholera decimalis; assembly: GCA_943138885.2. Taxonomy (NCBI): domain Eukaryota; kingdom Metazoa; phylum Arthropoda; class Insecta; order Lepidoptera; family Noctuidae; genus Tholera; species Tholera decimalis. The sequence goes on from OW964555.2 coordinate 8,353,245, forward strand.
AATTAGAAATATTTACTAGAAGGCAGTCCAAGGTTCCATCAGCCACCTTCCAATTCCATCGTCAGACCAGCTCAATGGTACCATAATATTGTATTGTCGTCTAGTCTACACATAATTGCTAAGTTTCATGATGATACAACAATTAGAAGTACGTTTAATTCAGATTCTTAGATTTTATTGCATATTTAGTTCGTTACAGATCGACCTAATAATAAATCTATGGATTACGCGGTTATTCAAAAAGGTTAAGAAAACCGATAACGGATTTTCTTTAGGTTTATTATAACCTAACCTAACCTAAGTCCATTACGTGGCCTTTCTCACAAGTGCAAACACGACTATGATACGATATTCCGTCATGGAATGCCAGAGCTTGGAAGATGGTTAAATTAGTTACCTTAGATTTCATTACATAGTTAGTTACATACAAGTCGACCTAATAAAAGCGTGTTAAAAAAAACACTATCAATCAATCAAATAATAATTGAATATTGCGGTAAAAGAAAAACAAATGACGATATCAAATCGGGTCCAAGGTTTGACTCATCTATGAACGACTCATCCTTCCTGCGTCCAAATGATTTATTAATATGTATTTTATGTATAAGGCATAGAACAATAGAATATGGTCTATTAACTTATCACCGTGGTTATCGCAACGGGGCAGCGATGCAGCCGCCAACGCGCCTCGATAACTGGGAATTATGATAACAGCTTCAATTTGCAACTGATTGCAACAATGTTCCCAGGATTGTGTGCAGGGGAAGTCACGCATGAATGTGCCATTAAAGAGGGGAGTAGATGCCAAAAGACATACATAAAAAAGTTAAATGTAAATAAAAAATGGGAACAGAAGTTAATAAAAACTTTTTAGAGTCGGTTTCATTTTTTGGTAAAAAGTTTCTATTTAACTCTTTTTAGTTGGTCGATTTTTAATTTACCTAGTTACAAAAGCCTAAATGTCAACTACTTATAATCATTTACAAAATATTGCTTTTCCCAATGTTGAGCCGTTAATTGTTGAGGAGTCCTTCTGGTACTTCACCATCAGCTTCACTTCACCATATGCATTGTAACGAGCATATTGTGCTTAATAACTATATTCAAGTAATCGAAGCGGAACACATGAAATACTTATTATTCCTACTTATATATTGAGTTAATTGAGTAGTTCCAGTGACCATCTGTGGTCTTCATCATCAGGTCCACTTCACAAATGGTGCTTTTCGAATGCAACTACACAAGTTACTATAAAAAATAATATATATAAATAATACCATAAGATTTGGATGGAATTGGTATGAGAGTAGCTTGAAGCTTAAGGAAGCTGGGTTACTTTTTACCCGCCTGCAAAAGAAATGGGGTTTTGTTTTTATTGTGGAACAGTCCTCGGGAGTGAAGCCCCGCACGACTGCTGGTGACCTCATAAATGCTTTGATACTCGTGTCATAAATGTGAGTCTGTCTGACAATTTCACGGCTTAACTGCTGAACCTATTTTGATGAATTTTGCAACGAGATATTAAAGATCACCCGATAAAAATAAAAACCTTTTGGCAAAAAATTAAACCGGCTTCCGAAAAACACTGCTAAGTGAAAAATAACTTAATTTCGGTAGACGGTCATTGGTTTTGTATTTTCGTTTTAGGCACCGACTTCCGAAATTAAAGTTATTTTTGCACGACTTGAAAACCTCGGTTAAAAAGGAACAGATATAAAGTATGAATATAATAATAATACAATAATGCAGACTATTACGTTCCCAGTGCTGGGACACAGGCCTCGTATTTATGAGAGGGAATGGCCCGTAATCCTCACGCACCTCAGTGCGGGATGATCAAAGTCGCATGTCTTCGAATGTTTGGTCATACAACGTACAGGGGGCTTACCATGAGCTCTTATAGCAGGTCAATTATTGACGAAAAATAACCTGTCCTGCTAGTTTGTACCATGAGCGCGCCAAGTAGCAGGCGAGTCAGCGATCACGTGACCTAAGCCGGTGAGCGATTACGTCACAGCATTTCAGCAGGCTGGCATGCAACATATCCTTACCATGAAGTATTTTTTGACATTTGGGCATTCAACAATTGAACTGCCCTGCCGTCATAATTAGCAGGTGTGCGAGACTAACTTTTATTGACCTGTTATAATTAAATTTAATTACAAAAACGTAAATTATTGTAAAAATGAACATATAATATAATTTGAGTGTTATTTCAAACTATTGGAAAATATATAAGATCCGATAAACGCATTGTGTTTACCGTTTATTTTAGATGTGTGATGAAGATGAAATTTTTGAGTTTCTCGAGGAAGACAGTCGTAGCAACAACGCTAAATAAAATGCCAAAATTCATATAAATGTATTGAGAAACTCAATCAAACCATTTGACATGCAATGCATTTGTTAAGCGTTATAGGCATTACTATTAGATTTCAGGTTTTAATAGCATTATCTTTTTACACGAATGGTTCATAGCAAAGACCAACGGGTGATATCGCTGCACATTCTGTTGCACAGCAAACGGTATCAACCGCCATAGCGCAAGTAACAGAATGCCTAAATCTACTGCATTTTCGACGAAAATACATAAAATTCCCAGCTAGCTCTAGCGAACGGCGAGTGAATGTGATTGGGTAAGAACAGTGAATTTCTTTTGATTGCAGTAAGTATATTGTTTACTCTGAATGTGACAGCACAACTCTGTTTTTATTATTTCAGGTTTGTGAATAAATTTGGTATGCCTGGAGTTTTAGGTTGCATAGATGGAACCCATGTAGCAATAAAACGGCCAAATAGGCATGAAGAACGTTATTACTGTAGGAATAGATTTACTTTGGATTTGAATCTCTACTTCTCAATTACAATCTCAAATTGGAAATACATCAACCAACACGACTAATGAGCAAAACTTGTCTGGATAACATAGCTCATAATTCTAAGCAAGAATGCAAAAGTGAGATTATAGATCTTGCTCTATCTGATCATATAGCTCAACTATTGAAAATCCCAGTAAAAAAAACTTGTATTATTAATTCGTGGCGAATACGAAAACGTGAGATTACAAAAGAAAATTTGATAAAATTTAAAAACTATATACAGTGTCTTACTTTCTCGGACGTATTTGGTACCGAAGACCCAGATGAAGCCTATGATAATTTCATTGACATTTTCTGTTTATTGTACAACCTTTGCTTTCCTACTAAATGGGTTAGTATTAAACCAGACAGAAAGAGTAGGTGGATATCTCGGGGTATAAGAATTTGTAGTCGGAAACAGAGACATTTACTGTGGAAGTACAGATTATCTCCTACCCGTAAAAATAAATATATTTTTAAAACTTATGCACAGACAGACTCACCCAAAAAGCTCAAAATAATTATATTATAAATAATTCTGAGAACAAGACCAAAGCAGCATGGCAAATTATTAATAACACTAAATTCATTAAAGATCCTATTTTACAAATAAACAGGCAGAATTCTATAATTAAAAACCCTCAAGAAATTGCTGAATCTTTTAATAACTACTTTGTAGACCAAGTACAAGATGTATCAAACGGAAAACCAGAATCAGATAATAACATTGGTATAGCAAATAACCCGAACTCAATGTTTATGCCGCCAGTTATTCCACAGGAGGTAGCTAGAGCAATAAGAACACTTAAAAACAAAAAAAGTCATGGCTATGATGGAGTAACAACGACTGTAGTTAAATTTGTGTCTGATATAATTGCTGGACCACTAAGTCACATTATGAATGCAAGTATTAGTTCAGGTACCTTCCCCAATAGTCTAAAAAAAGTAATCATAAAACCACTCCATAAAAAAAATAGCAAAGAAGAACTGGCTAACTATAGACCAGTGGCCCTTATTCCAGTGTTTTCCAAGGTGTTTGAAAAAATTGTATATGAGTCAGTTTATAATTTCTTAACAAAAAATAAAATCTTATGTGAGGAACAAAAGGGATTCAGGAAAAATAAAAATATTAATATGGCAATATACGATCTACTGAATAACGTAATGCCAAGTGTAGACCATAGAATGCCTGTATGCGCCATATATACAGATATGACGAAAGCATTCGATTACGTAAACCATGACGCGCTTTTAAACAAACTTTACACGTACGGCATTAGAGGCAATGTCTTAAATCTAATCAGGTCGTACCTTACTAATCGAATGCAACGTACAGAAATATCAAGGATATGTGTGAAAACTAAACTAGAACATAAATATCTATCCGGCTACAGAGTAATAAAATTTGGCGTTCCCCAAGGCAGCGTACTTGGGCCTTTATTGTTTCTGTTATATATTAATGACTTGCCTCGCCATATCCAACAACCTATGGTTTTGTTTGCAGACGACAGTACGGCAATAGTAAAATGCGGCAATATAAAAGATTACCCCACTGACATTAATATTACATTAAATAACATAATAAATTGGCTTAATAAAAATAATTTAATTATAAATATTCAAAAAACAAAAGTCATGCATTTTCATCAGCGCCTAGGGACTGTAAATAATGATGTTGAATTCAATGGACAAATAGTAGACTCGACAAATATTACAAAATTCCTTGGCATTCTAATTGACAACAAATTGACTTGGAAACCTCATTCAGAGGAAGTTTGTAAGAGGCTAAGCAAGTCAGCGTACGTACTTTATAATCTGGCAAAAAAAGTAAACTCTCGCACCGTACTGGAAGCGTATCACGGTCTGGTTGCTTCAGTTTTGAGATTTGGAGTGATATTCTGGGGTAACTGTACTGAGAGGGAGAGGATATTCAAGGCTCAGAAGCGTTGCATAAGATCAATGACTAGTCTTAAAAACACCGACAGTTGTGTACATGTGTTCAAGTCTCTAAAATTACTCACCTTTCCGTCCTTATATATATTAGAAGTTGCATTGTTTGTCAGAACAAATTTACACCTTTTTACCCGAATAGACGATATTAGAACACGGACGGGATCTGTTAGATCACAATATAAAAACCTAATGTTCACAGGTAGGTACAAAACAGCGTTATTAAGAAAAAGCATTTTATCAATGGGGCCAGTAATTTATAATAAAATACCTCATGCTTATAAAGAAGAACCATTAGGTATATTTAAAAAGAGGCTAACATCCTTACTTTTGGATAAATGTTACTATTCTATACAAGATTTTTTGAATGATAAAGGATTATAATGTTATATTATTTAAGTATATTTTATTTCAAATTTAATGCAATGTTGTTTTATAATGTAATTGAATGTAATGTAATGTAGTTTTTGTTTGTGTGTGTTTTTGTAATGTAATGTAGTTGTTATGATCCAAAGACATGTAATTTTTATTTTTATTTTATTATGATTGAATAGATGTAAGTTTATTTTACTTTTGCATGCCGTCAGGTAGAGTGTGACGGAACTATTATTTATTAAAATATCGACATCTCATTTTGTATACCCACATTCTTCGCAAAATAAATGATTTGATTTGATTTGATTTGAAACAATATCACTCATTGTATGTGCAAGTGGTAGGTATATTTATTCAATGACTAGCTCGTGACTTTGTTCACGTAGATATCGGTTTTCTGAGGAGTTTTACATTTCTGTGCGGAACCCTATTTTTTCCTAAATTAAAAGTAGCCTAAGTTACTGTTTATAATATCAGATTTTCTTATAATATCTGCCAGTGAAAGTTTCGTCAAAATCAGTCCAGCTGTTTCAGAGATTAGCTAGAACAAACAGACAGAGTCAAAAATATTAAAAATAGTTTTATTTTTATTTTATTATCATATTATACTTTCATAATGCATTTAGTAAAAATCTGTAATTTTGACATTACAAACAGACACTTGATGATGATATAATAATATGAACACACTGAGAAGACCAAAATCATTTATTAAAATAAAACATTATACTATATAATAACACTCCATTTATACAACAGTGATTCATGTTTTTATTTTAGCACCAATGATGATTCAACGAGAGCAGTTCTTGCCATCTCTGCAGATATAGGCGCTGACTGCCGCCGCCGCGCCGTCTCCGACACATCTTGAAGAGCACTTGATGTTGATGCCAGAAAATATGTAATACCAAACTTAGTGACTATTATTAAACAAGCATAGAAAATATATATATATCCAGTCATAACAACACTAACAAGGGAGGTACTTATGTCTCTTATTCTAAACTAGCTTTTGCCCGCGACTTCGTCCGCGTGGAATAGTTACTTTGGGCTAACGTTAAATTTAACCCCGATTTTGAAGCATTCTTCATTGGCGCTCCGCTCCTATTGGCCTTAGCGTAATGATCAGTGATCGGAGTAGGTAGATTGATTTTACGTACTTGCATCATGAATAGTCATAGAAATCATAACATGGATAAGCCTTTTTTCCGGGATTTCATTTTGGTACTTACCGGTTTGAATCAAATATTGTGAATGTAAAGATTTTTAAACTACTACATTGAAATTTATAGAATGCGTTAGATAAACGTTTAAAATTGTTTTATTCTTATTTATCAAGTAATAAAGTGAATCTTAATTTTGTGCGTCCATTCGAAACTTACATATGACTAATTTAGTAGTTATTTCTTGTAAGTTTATTATCTGCTGCTTGTAAATTTTTATATATTATATTCTTGAATAAATAAATAAAAATAACTTTTTATACTCCTTAATATTTTTTCGCATTCAGTGCAATAACCTTTTATGAATATGAAAACAGGTAAAAATGAAATAAAAAGCAGTTTATATCAAAATCAACATATTTATTGATAAAAATATGTCTAATCATCATTTTCATTAAAAAGACAGCAAAAGGGTTAAACATTTCTTATTCATATTGTTATATTCTTCATCCTACATTACAATATTTGAAATTCCTAAAAAATCTTAATTATTACAAAATCCCGGAATCCCGGAGTCATATCCACATTAATATATACGTGCCAGTTCATTGACCCCAAATCAATCTACCTACTCCGATCACTGGTAATGATACAATATAGCTGTGCCCGCGACTCCGTCAGCGTAAGTTAATGTATTGGTAATATTGTTTAGATCACGTTCACATGAGGCTTAAGTACCTAGAGAACGCTTCGACCGCGAGACGCGTCGAGCGCGGCGACCGATTCTCAAAAATAATCCTTATAGCATGATTCAGTATTCACGCGCGATGGCTTATTATTATAAGCGTATTTCATGTATAACTTTGGTGTTTCTATACCGATTTATATGATTCTTTTTACGGTTTCGTAGCCGAATGGCAAAAAACGGAATCTTTATAGTTTCGACATGTCTGTCCGTCTGTCTGTCTGTCCGTCCGTCTGTCACAGCAATTTTATTCCGAAACTATTAGGACTATACATGTGAAACTTGATAGGTAGATGTATTCTGTGAACCGCTTTTCGATTTTGAGAAAAAAATTAAAAAATATTTAAAATAAAAGGGGGCTCCCCATACATGGAACTAAACCTGAAAATATTTTTTTTCATGAAATCAATGCATGTGTGGTATCTATAGACAGTTCTTTAAAAACGACATCGGGGTTTCTAAAACCACTTTTCCATAAAGTCAATCGTTTAAAAGATATAAGCTTCCAAAGTGGTAAAATGTGTGTGTGGCGGACACAACCTCTAACTTCTATAATAATGGAGTGAAAAATCTAAAAAAAATATATGTCTGTAGATCTTAATATAAACTTGCAACCAAAATTAGTTTGAACGAAATCAGTTTAGCAGTTTTTGAGATACAGCATATTTTCTAAAACCGCAAATATAATTTTGTAATTCATACAAACACTATGAAAAACAAATTTATTCGGCGCAGTTGTAAAAAATGTAAAAAAGCCAGTTTTAAGAAATTTGTAAGGTTTTTTTTTTCAAAACAAATTTTTTGGCGCAGTTGTAAAAAATGTAAATAAGCTAGTTTTAAGAAATTTGTAAGGTTTTTTTTTCGTCAAATAAATTTGCATATTATATTATAGTTACTACGGAACCCTTCATGGGCGAGTCTGACTCGCACTTGGCCAATTTTTTTATGGAATAGTTAATAATGTTAACTTTTTCAATTAGGGGTGACTGAGAGTGTTATAAACGTAAGAGTAGACAAATATTATAATCAGAAAGCTTCGAACTGCTAAGCTATCGGGAGTTACACGTGTTATTGTGAGTCAACCATAAAAGTTAGACATATGCTGTCGTGGGCTATTTTTTATATAATTTTAAGGAGAACATTTCCGTCATGAAATGATTTGTGTAGCTTTAACCATTAGGGTTGCACACGCGACGGAAGCTTAAAAAATGGAGTAACTTCTCCCGTTTTCCCAACATTTCCCTTCACTGCTCTGCTCCTATTGATTGTAGCGTGATGAAAAGTATACTATAACCTGCTCAGGAGTATGAAAAATAATTGTACCAAGTTTCGTTAAAATCCGTCGAGTAGTTTTTGTTTCTATAACGGTTATACAGACAGACAGACAGACAGACAGACAGACAAAAATTTAACTGGTTGCATTTTTGGCATGAGTATCGATCCTTAATCACCCCCTGATAGTTATTTTGGAAATATATTTCATGTACAGAATTGACCTCTCTACAGATTTATTATAAGTATAGATAATTAAGTTGGTTGACTGAAAATAAATCATAAGGTAATAAGAGTGAATTTAAATCATATTTAATATAATTTGCATTGTGTTGTATAAATTAGATGTTGAGTACTTATTATTGTATTGCATGTTATGTTGAACAAGATTGGTTTCAGTTGTTGTATTATACTATTAACTCTAGGTCTAATTATAGTTAAGGTATTATTGTTAATTATGTTAGTTATTGTGTAATTTACATGCTATTTCTTACAAAACCCTATGTATGTTTCTTTGGAATGGAAGAAGGAAACATGTGTGCCAACCTTGAGTAATATGGGACAAGGCAGGAAGATGATGATTACATAAGTTATGTTTCAATATTTTGATAGATTTTATGTGAGAACTAAAAACTGCTTTTATTGTACTATCTGCTGACACTATTATAATAATATACTACTTTAATATAGTTGGAAATTTAAAACTATTTTTATTTACACAAATATTACTTGCTTCTTATTATTACTTACTTTCTGTGTCAAATGGGTTCACTTGAGTTCCTGGAAGACCCACACTATAATCGTCACCAAGAATCGATAGATATTTCCTTTTCAATATCTGTTAAGGTAGGTGTTTCACATGGCCCCGACCTGTGCGTGTTTGTTATGTTCGGATAGTGGCACATTTTCTTTTTAATTTCCCCTTGCAATCAATCCAAAACTGTAAATATAAAAAAAAAAACAAATAAATAGTTACCTTGTTAAATTGTGGTTTATTAATAATTTATTGAAAAAGCTAAAACTTACAGCTGCCCAAGCTTTCCAATGTTTGTTAGCATCACCAACAACCGAATTTAGGTTTTCAGCCACTTTAGACCACAGTCTTCGGGACATTTCCCGAGCTTGAGCACTTTTATTAAAACCCATAGCTATATCTCTGTGTGTATTTAGAAAATCCCACAAAGTTTCTAATTGTTCGTAAGAAACTCTTCTTGAAGTCATATTAAGTCACAATACACACTCTTTATTAAATGCACCACTCACAGACACGGCCACCAAAGGCAAACGAATGTCTCAGTTAATACTCTAATCTTTAAACTATATAAAAACAAATCCACTTGAATTAAAAAGTTTACCTCGTAAATAATACTTTTTGTGCTTTGACATGTACTTCGTTCGAAAATAAATGTGACTTAAGTGTCTGATTTGTTAACCTATTTGTTTTGAAAGTTTTCTAAGTGGATAGGAGGGTGTTCGGTCTCAAATACATTTTTTGTCACGGAACAATAATTCTTTCATCATTCTTTTCTATTTTTAAACTGTTGTTATTTAAATATATTTCATTTTCATAAAAACCGTAAAACCGCTTAAGTATTTTTGAACGTATGTTTGTAATAATCTTGTTTATTCTGTGCAGCCAGCTTACCGACCAGAGACTATGTAGCAGGTCAAAAGTTGACATGCTAGGAATTACTCATGGTACAAACACAAAACCTGTCAGGTTAACATGCTAAGTTGAACTGCCCTGCAACTTGGCAAATATTTTAGAAGTTTATGGTAGGCCCCCTGGTTTCCTCATGTTTGCTGTCACCGCTTTGAGAGTAGTGGTTATATATATATTAGCCTGACTTGCAACTCGCATGTCGCTCTGCTCTGAAAGTTTGTGTACAAAGTCGCGGGTCAGACACAGCTAATTTCAAATAAACCATATACAGGTAAGTAGGTACTATTGAATTTTCAAGGTCGGTGAGTCTAGTAACGAAGATGGTTACAAATTAAAGCGTCAACAGCCTAATGACTATGGTGACGGACTTGTGATCGAGAAGTCGCGGGTTCGAACCCATTGAACTATTGCCGTGAACCCACAACAGACAGCAGCATTTTTAGCTTAGTTCGAAATGTTAACAATATTGCTAGTAATTTGAATTCTACCCACATTACTAGTTATCTTTTCAAAAAAGGAAAATAATAATAATTCGAAAACGTAGATTCCTACGGAGAACAACGTTCGGGTACCGGAAAGTTAACGAACACTCGTTTATATCAGTACATATGAAGTTAAATAGTTAACATAAGGGACACATGATATAGTATATTGTACTATTTTTTCTAGTACAATATAATAAACAAACTTAAGTGACACTTAGGTTACTCACAATACTTATCAATAAGCTAATACGAAGCTTTTTCATGGAGGGCTTCATCACACCTTAGAAGGGTAGCTTGAACCCGCGCCCTTTCAATACGACAATCCTTCTTGCTATGGCTTATGATTTTATAAACACAAAGGTAAAATAAAAGTTTTTACTATTGAAAACTGATGACAGATCTACACAGCATAGTTGATTATGTAGATTTTTTGCGTGTTTCGTCGCGTACTTTCACCGAGGGCTACGAAGCACCTTCAAATGGCCCGCCTCTGTGGCGGGGAGAAGAAAGAAGGGGGAGAGAGGAGTTGGACTCCCATATCATCGTACAATACACGGTCTCGTGTATTGTAAGCTTGTAATCTTAATAGCCTACACTGCTCTACTGCAAGGCAAAGGCCTCCTTCTTCCTTTCCCACCAATCTGTTTTCTTCATAGACGAGTAATTGCTTTCGGTAGAAATTGAACTCATCCTGTCATCCACTATAAAAACTTTTTTGCAAAAATAAAACCGACTTCCATATCAAAACACTACAAAGCCAAAAATAATTTTAATTTCGGTAGTCGGTGTTATTGGTTTTGCATTTTCTTTTTTTTTTCACACCGCCTTCCGAAATTAAAATTATTTTTGGCTTTGTAGTGTTTTGATATGGAAGTCGGTTTTATTTTTGCAAAAAAGTTTTTATTTTCGTGCTTTTTAGTGGGTCAGTGAATTTTCCAAATCGGTTCGTAGGTTATGCGCGAACAAAAAACGCAATGCAGAGTAAACGAAAAGATCATCAACGTAAATATTTTTTTAGACTTTTGTTGATTTTTCAGAAACGGCTTGTCCGATTTCGATAAAATTTTCATGGGACCATTTGGGAAGTTTTTCAAATCGGTTGGCAAGCGACGGAGTTATGCGCGGACAAACATAAAAAAAAATACAAACATCCGAATTGAGAACCTCCTCCTTTTTTAGAAGTCGGTTAAAAAATATCAAAAGCAAAGAACCCGTTTTAAAAGTCTTACTAATAAATGAACCATAATGCCGGCGAAAAAAACATCAAAGGTAACCAGTACGAATAAATTAGCAAGCGCTTACGAGACGTAAAAGGAAATAAACGCAATAAGGAAAGGAGAAGCCGCGCTTTCAAAGTTCCCACAAGTGGCAGGCCAATTAGTAAACTGTCGAGCATTTAACTAAATCACACGAGGTTTTGTAATCCTTCAGTTGGTGTTACGTTTCGGTGACAACTGCCCTTTAAACGTAAGGTCAAGGCAGTTACATTACTTAATAACTTTAAAGTCCAGTGTTCGTCATAAAGTATCGATTTTATGTGAAACTGTTAATATATTTAAAGATTTTTCTGTTAGTGAACGTAGAAATATGACGTAGGTACATATTAATATTATACATACGACAAAGTGTAACAGACAGATAGATTTATCTCTGTCTGTTAAGCCTGCAATACATGTTGGCCGAGCGTTGGCAAATAGGTACAAGGCAAGAAATAATGTCCACACGTTCGACAAGTTCGTCGAACGCCAATGCAGACGACCAATGTAGAAGAGGGCCTGTAGAGCTGCCCACACGCTGGCCGAGCGCAGGCGAGCGCCTTTGATTTGTGACCAAAAACCGACACTGATCCGAAGTGAGGCTCGCGGAGGATCACGAGCAACAGCAGGCGAAGACAAGTTGCACCAAATGAGCTCTATACACGTTGGCGCTGGCCTTCACTTGGCCAACTAGGCAAGTGACACCGAGCGATATCAAGACAAGGCAAATATACTGTCTACATGTTGGTATTGGCCTTCACTCGACAACGCTCGGCCAACATGTATTGCAGGCTTTATACTTTGACGTCTAAACCAGATGATCGATTTTGATTAAACATTAGAAAAGGACATAAATTCCTTTCTGTACAATACTTGCAAGTGTAGGCTTGGGCAGAACCGAGTTTGCTACCTACATAATTATATAACAATATAATATTGTGCTATTTGCTATGTAAGAAATAAATATTTTGCTAGAAGTAAAACTTAGCACATTACCCCAAAGAAAACACCACCACACGTTAAATCTATCTTCCGAGCTACATCATCTCATATCAACATATCGATCCAAGTGAAGCTTGCATAGGGTTGATTTTCAAAACATTAAACACGTCCTGGTAGATTCAAAAGTGTCATCAGAAGCAATAATAATAAATTTGATGACGCATTCCGGCGATTCAATGGCTCAAGGGAATGGAGACTTGATTGGATTCCCACCCTACCGCTATCGAGGAACTATAACGACATTGCTGGACTCGCAGCCACCCTAACTAATCTCTTACTCTATACTGTTTATGGGCACTGCACTGCACGCAAATTATTCTATGTACTTAATTGCTTATTTCATTTGGTATGGCTCAATAAAGTTGACAAGAAAACTGGTCAGTAATAAATTCCAATTGAGTTGGTACCTTATAAAAACTTTTTACCAAAAAATTAAACCGACTCCCAAAAACACTGCAAAGTGAAAAATAACTTTAATTTCGGTAGTCGGTGTCTTTATTAGTTTGTATTTTCGTTTTTGGCACCGACTTCCGAAATTAAAGTTTAGTTTCACTTTGCAGTGTTTTTGGGAGTCGGTTTAATTTTTTGGTAAAAAGTTTTTATTTCACTCTTTTTAGTTGGTCGATTTTTAATTTACCTAGTTAAAAGAGCCTAAATGTCAACTACTTATAACCTTTTACAAAATATTGCTTTTCCCAATGCTGGGCCGTTAATTGTTGAGGACTTCTCCAGGTACTTCACCATCAGCTCTACATCACCATAATATGCATTGTGACGAACATAAAGTGCTTAACATCCATTTTCAAGTAATCGAATCGCAATCCACGAAATACTTTAATAAGTATTTCGTGGATTGCGATTCGATTACTTGAGTAGGTTCGGCGGCCATCTGTGGTCTTCATCATCAGTTCCACTTCCCCAAATGGTATTTTTTGAGAGCAACTGCACAAGTTACTATAAGAAATACCCAAATCGCCATAGGTGTGCCTATAATATTTGAAGAGTTCCCTCGATTTCTCCAGGATCCCATCATCAGATCCTGACCTGGTGACAATGGGACCAATTTCAAAGTATACCCTTTCAAACAAAAAAAGAATTTTCCAAATCGGTTCAGCCGTCTTCGAGTACTCGGTGATCATACAAAAAAAAATATATATATACGCGTCGAATTGATAACCTCCTCTTTTTGTCGTCGGTTGAAAATCGAATGTCAGTAAAAAACAAAGTAATAGAATTGGATAGTTAAGCATAAGAGACCAATGAGAAATTATTTTCCTAGCTGATCATCCTCCCCACAAAACGTTTCTGCAAATTGAAATATGGACTTTCCGCCACTGTTTTTAGGATGTTATCGTTACAAGTACGCGACTTCATTCGCGTGGCAATAGTTATTATATTATATTTACCTTGGAGCACAACTTCAAACCACGTGCGGGTGTATACATGTACGCCTGCGACGACATCTGCTATCGGCGTCTCCGCAACCTTGAGGACTCCAGGTTCTCTACGCTTTGGGCTTTGGTGGATACAGGCATGGATAAAATTATTTATGCCTGTGTCTACCGCTCGCACAGTGGAGATCAGTTTTTTTGGGGTCTTTAAGTCGAGAGCGAATAGGTTATTTTAGGTAAGCGTGCTCCATCTTCGACCACATTATCACTTACCATCAGGTGAAATAGTGGTCAAACGCGAGCCTACTATCAATTAAAAAAAATATATTATGAGCTATTCTATATAGATTTCACTCAAATCCGTTCAACGTTTTTAGTGTCATTGAGCAACAAACATCCATTCATCCATGCATTCATACTTTCTTATTTGTAATAATTAGTATCAGTTATAGATTTAGATTATAGTTATAGATCTCTCCTCTAACTACGGTTCATCTCAATTTTTGTTCTAAATAAAGAAAAATGTTGCTTGTTTTATAAGAAGGCATGAATGAAGACCATTAATATCGCAAGTAGAGCAACAAACATCTGGAGTTTTAGCTCCAGGCGAAAAAACAAACCAAGTAAGACTATTCTAATCTGGAGTAAAATGAAACAATATTTTATCTGCGACAGACGTAGTTTTGCAAAAAGAGACATTAACCCAATTCACAGAGCCGGGTCGTTAGTGTCACAGACTGCGAGTCGGTTATCTCGAGTGCCATCTCTGCGGTCACTGAGCCCTGTACCAGCGTGCACAACCTTTATATTTTTAGCCAACATTATTATAACACCGAGAAATACCTTAATGAGGCCGGAAAGAGAGCCTAGGGATTGTCATCCTACCCTCCTTTCGTTTAAGCATTTAATAGGGGGAGAAATTAATGATGTTTCTTTAATATCCGCCATCTCTTAAAGCTTTGGCGAAATAAGAAAATAATAATGAGGAAATAATGAGAATTGACTGCCTCCGATAAGCTGCAGCTATATGACGCATCATATTTTTCGAACATGCATCATAAAAACGCCGTTAACAAAACCCAAACAGAACCGCTGTAAGGCAGTAATTTATTTATAATCACACGTCATTTATAATCCAAAATCTGTACAAGAAGCTTAACTGAGTTAGGAGACTAATCTACGTAATCTCGTTTGGTAATAGAGGAAGGAGAGCAATAGCCGTGTACGCAGTCCATCTCGTGGAGCCCCTCCCCTCCCGCAACGTAATCATTATGATTTATGGCACACGAGTTGGCGCGCGCGTTCTAGCCTGCCGAATGATTCTAAATGACGAGTTCCGCTACACTACTCTATTCTTGGTGACTTACTGGATACTCTTCTTGGTTGAGAGCATCCTGCTGCAGTTTTTATTACATAGTTACAAGTAAAGTATCTACTTGGCTCTATCAATCCACATTCCATCACGGATCATTCTGAAAATTAACTAAGAATACTTAAGTAATTTGCCGTGTTTTACTTCCACAACAATAATTTCAGACCTACATAAGAAACTTCAGCCCGCGGTTTTGCACGCGTGATAATTTACTTATCAGAGAAATTAAAAGTACCGTATAATTATGCTGATAATGTAGCTTTATACTGGTGAAAGAATTTTGGAAATCGGTCCAGTAGATTTACAGTTTATCCATTACAAACAATTAAAATCAAAACTTTCCTCTTTATAATGTTAGTGTAGATAAGCAACCCTTCATAAACCCAGACTGCTGAGTGCTGCGACAGTTTACAGAAAAGTGTCAAGCTGATATGGGTGCATCATAATGATAGCACTGAATACAGCTACCACGTAGGATGAGAGATGAGTGCTTTGCCCCCGCAGCCTTGTCATTTATCAGTGTCGTCAGCTCGCCATATGTCCAGTAACGATTGAAGTTTCATAGCATCCGGCCACGTGCACGGACTGACCACCGCTATGATTTGGTAGCCATTAATAACCATCTGAATGGGTTTTATTACAAGCAACATTTTAGGAGACATCCGAAACTATATAAAGTATAATATAAAACAGGATTTCACCCATGAATAAGTATATAAAACTCATTTTTGAGAAACCCCAAGAAAAGTCTTCCATTTCAAGCTCATTACGAGCTAGGATGAAAAAAAAACAACACAGTTTGTCACGGCATCATCAGTTGCAATCTGTTAAAGTAACTCGAGTGTGCCCAAATTTGTCCTAATGATCGTGATGAGAGAAACAAAAGTTTTAATGACCGTCATAATTCAACAATACTTTTTGAAGAACGGTGTCAAGATGAAAGCTTTTACAAAAAATACAATGAAAAGGAAGCAATAGAAGTCGCGGACGACCTCATTATAAAAATCTCTACAACTTTGGTCTGCAATTATGCTGAAGACTTTTTCCGTACCATTACAGATTACGGTTGCAGTTTCATAACCCGCTGGCATTTAGTTTTTACGCAACCGGGCTGAAGTGTTCCGAGGTTGAGCGGAACAACTGTTTCACTCCTGAGCCCGGAGATTTAAACTGTGCTAAACGCCATCGAATGATGGTGGTTACGAAATTAATCTCTTGATTTATTACTTGAGAAGTCGGTTACGCGGTTCTGAATTGATATCGCATGCTCGCCAGTAAAATAGGTTTATTGAACTGTTTGTGGAAAATCTTACTTTTTAAGTGTTAGGATCCATTACACAAGGGCCATTTTGCCTTGTAGCTACTTGGGTGCAGCTGTCGTGCATGCCTATTAGAAAAACCCTTAGCTCGACAGTTCGAGATTGCCACTGCAATGGGTATTTATTGTTTAAGCTTCCAATAAAGGTTAATGAGATCGCGGTATATTGCCAACGCCAAGTTTCTCCCGACACACTTGCTTAAGTCGTACATAGCTTTAGCATACTGTATTCCAAAGATCACAGGTGCCTACCTACACAAGAGATTGCGATGTTTTATTTATAAGTTGATTAAAAAACTGAAAACATTGGGCCTCGTATAAGTTTAACAGGATTTTTTTAAGTTTCTAGTCCATGTTCGCTGCGTAGGTGTCTAAATGAATCATAAAAATAACTGACGTCACCGAATCAGATTTCGGGGGAGTTTAGTGCATAAAATATGACGCGACATAATCGTCCCCCGGTTGAACGCACGGGGGGTGACCAGAAGCAATAACATCACCCTTATTTATACTCGCAGCGTCCTTGGGGTTGTTCCCAATTAAGTTTAGCAGGGTATCCCGTAGAAGTTGTTTTTAGATTCGTCGCGCAACTGATGGTGAAAGTGTATGGTTTGTTTGCAGTCGCGTGGTTCTAGTCTAAGAATAGGTCGCCATTCTATTTATTCTTGTTGGTAACGCAAGAGGCGACTCTAAAGCTGTATATAAAAATATATCTTTATTGTACACCATTACAGAATTCAATTAGGCTTTTTCATACAAAAAGGGTAATATGACGGTACCTTATCACCGACAAAATAGATCTTTAACAGACAACTTTAAATGTACTTAGGTTACAAATAATATCTGTAAGACAGGCTATTTGAAACGGTTTAAACTTTCCATAAGACGATCAAATCTGTCTGAAGTCAATAATTTAACATAGTGTCTTTAGTACAAGCAGAAAAGAAAGAAATAATTACGAATAATATGCGAATGATACAGCGGATCGCTCTTCCTTGAACTCACGACAGATTTGTACTTATGTATTTATAGAAGTATTTAAGTATTCATATATATTATTTATGTAGATTTCTATTTTTTATGATACAATGGTTTTTGTGTTATTACTACTATTATTTTTCTAATTTTACTTTTCACGTACATATTCCACCTCCCACACTATCTCTTCACCACTCATGGTTGACTGGCAGAGAATGCCTACGGCATTAAGTCCGCCTTTGTACCTATATGCATAAAGTGTAAATAAGAAAATAAATATCTCTAGATTTTTCTGCAGATTTTTGTAACTGACACTAAAAAACTCTGCGTCGTTAAAGAATAGTGTAGGCATGTGCTTGAGAATCGAGGAGTCCATTCACTAGACCTGTGAAGTGTGTAAGCTACGCGCAGGGTGAGTCACCCCCGGTGGCCGACCCGAATTGAGGTCACCGCTGTGGCCTTCCTAGAGGCGATATTGTTTCTTTTATTTCAACCCGGCTCAGCGTTACGTTTGAGCACCGAAAGTTATAAATGATGTTTGACAACGAGGGGTTTGTATGTCATAAATCTTATAATTATCGTCATGACTATTTAACTACTCTATGTATAGGTATTTAGCTACATTATTAACTATCAATATATATATCGAATGTTTTCTAAACATCCTGATCCGTTTCATTATTAACCGACTTCAAAAAAAGGAGGAGGTTCTCAGTTCGGCTTGAACTTTTTTTTTATGTATGTTACCTCATAACTTGGAGATGGGTGGACTGATTTGGAAAATTCTTTTTTTGTTTGAGAGGGTGTACTTTCTAGTTGGTCCCATTGTCATGAAGTCTGGATTTGATAATGGAAACCTTGAGAAATCGAGGGAACTCTTCAAATACACACCTATAGCGATTTGGGTTTTTTCATAGTAACTTGTGCAGTTGCTCTGGAAAAGCACCATATGGTGAAGTGGAACTGATGATGAAGTACTAGGAGTACTCCTCAAAAAAAAGAAGGGAAAAGAAATATTTTGCAAAAGGTGATAAGAAGGTGACATTTAGGCCTTTGTAACTAGGTAAGTTACAAACCGACCCACTAAAAAGCGAGAAAAAACTTTTTAACAAAAAATAAAACCGACTTCCAAAAAAACACTGCAAAGGGAAAAATAACTCAATTTCGGTAGTCGGTGTCTTTAGTTTTGTACCTACATATTTTCGTGTCTGACACCGCCTTCCGAAAACCCAAACTCGGTTTTATTTTTTGTTAAAAAGTTTTTTTTTTTTCTATTTCTGCATTTCAGTGTTTTGGTTTTTATCTATACCTAAGTAGGTACCTCCTACCTAATTAATAAAACTACCTAATTAATAAAACAAAGCGGAAAAGTGTTTTGCGGAAATCTTTGAAAGTACTGGGTACGTTTCAATGACATTTGATATTGAAGTAGCTTGAGAAAGATTATACGCTACTTTTTACCCGACTGTAAAAGAAAAAGGGTTATTTTTTTATCGTAATAAAATCCACGCGAGGGAGGCCCCGCGCGACTGCTAGTCCTGGATAATTAAAACCTTTTTATTTCATCTCTGTGAACAGCTACAGTTCTTATCGTCCATCGTCACGAATCCGTCGTGAGTTTCGTTCAGTTTTGTACTACCTATAAAGTCATGAATAGCCTGTCTTTGTATATGACAATCTTCTTCTTTATAAGGCGTTGCAGACGGTTGCATAGTGCTCGGAGTCGGCATTAGTGGCCGCTTCACAATCCCATGCCAGCCAATTTAGAATCTTGAAGAGATCAACTTACCACAAGGCTACTCTAGTAATGTTTTTCAATGAATGAGCTTCCACACTCACGAACACAGCAAAGCTTAAGTTTTAGCTTGTAGTGGTTGCATGAATGACTTGACATCAGTTGTCCTCCAAAACCCACTTACTTTCTAAACACAACACATTATAATGCAGAGATTAAGCATGAATATCTTGTTCCGATAAACAAAGCTTAAATTTTAGCTTGTATTGGCTACATGAATGATTTGATATCAGTAGTATTTCAAAACCCACTTACTTTCTACACCCACCACATTATGGTGCAAACATTAAGCATGAAATGTCAATAAACAATTAGGCATGCAAATATTTGCAAACTTAATTTGTGTAAAGCATAAAAAGGCGCAATATTATTATTTAGACAATATCAAGTTGAAGGACAGCTCACAATGTCTTGCTAATCATTATGCAGAGCTTGTAAAATGCAAAACAAACACTTTCAGCATACTAAGTGATTTGAGTTTGTTTGCATGTGTAGGAGTAATATTGCCATTAGATCCCTATCTATTATGTAGACCTACATAAAATAAGTTTACAAAACATGACATTACAGTACTGAGTCATGTGTGGAATTGTATTCTTTATTCTGTGGATATAATTTGTGTTAAAACATTTGTTGTTTTTTTTTCATGTAGATAATAATTATAATGTAGGCAAAGTTAAGTATAGGGTCAGTGGGTCGTCTTAGGGGCGGAGTATAGTCTTGTTAGATTTTTCTTTCAAAGTTAAAATACACAATGGCTGTTTACTTCAACAAGCATAATTTGTTGCAATTAACCAAGAGCTCCAAAAGTGCAGTTGTCTTCTCCAGTACATCCATCAGGAAGGAGTCAAGATTGTCACGCCTTTATTCAGCCTGCCTCATCTACCATGTCCATCTTAGGGCACCTGACATGTGACAATATTAGCCCTCCTTTACACATGCTTCTTGTAGAAGTGTCAACCAACCTACCCCTTCTTCAGAGTTGACACCAACATGGGTGATGCCTGTCTTGGAGTGAATGAGTGGGTGTGATAAAAATATTTAATTTGTTATTAATGCCATTTTGCAGCTGGTATAAGAATGTATTGTTATTCAAATTTACATTATACATGTGTCATAAATATAAAATAAAGTGTAAAATTTATTGTAGTCCCCCATTCGCATATAATTATAACTTTAATTATTAAACTTATTTGAATATATTATTGCATTGATAAGAATTAACAATCAATATACACATTTGGACTACCTAAAAGGTAGGTAATACTCACGAATGAATGATTGTAATTCAGTAAAAAGGTTGATCAAGTTGCATTATAATTACTATGGATCATTTTTAATTGTTTATGGTATGAGAAAATTCAGAGAAAAACTCAGATTTTCATGTCTCTAAATGAATGAATTGAACTTTTAACTGTTTTACTAGTATTAACAGAGAAATAAATAAATAGTTTAACCTGAATGGTAACTGAAAATTTAATCTCACACACGAAGACGTAGCCACTTGCGCTCATAAATAGGACGACGAATACACTTGTTTAAAAAATCAATAGAATTAAGATTACAGACCCCTGCTTATAGTATAATAAATAATCAAATTTAGCACACGCACTGTTGTATTTGTTCACTTATCCCCGTCGGCTTAACCCAGGGGTGGGTCTAATGATAAATGCCCGCATCGAAGAATTTATTAGAACACCACTCGTCATGCACGCACTTCGTGACATAAAACCTTCATTTATTAATTAAATTTATAGATTTCAAAGTTAATATTACTCATAAATACCTCATAAACTCTAGAGAATGCAGATCAAGGCAGCAAATCAAGTGTCGATGGGACAAATCCTTGCACAACCACTAAACTGAAATTATACGAAAATAAAACACACTAACACAAGGCGTTCACTATTTATGTTAAAGCAAATCAACACGGTAAACTATTACACGAACTAATTGTGTCATGAAACGTCCAACAAACGTATATAAAATGTGAAAAATGTTGCATTTCCTATTTTATGTGCACCGGCAAACGATCAACACAACCACCGCTACAAAAATCTTTACAAAACTGAAAAATATAAACGATGGTGGCGCTGCGATCGAGCGCAAGCGCTGTCAAAGTGTTTGTTGGAATGACTCCGATACACGAAATAAAAAAGATAAAACCACAAAATAGTAATGATATTTTTTTAAGTAATAATATTTACTTAAAATCTTTTTTCTATTAATATAAATTTCTCTTAATCTATATAGCATGTTAGTCTCAATCTCTATTCATACTATATCTGTAACAGTATCACATGGTATCATCTCAGTCAGTCAGACTGTCAATGTCATTGTCAAACAGTCAAATTGCGTTGTTAGCTTAGAGTATAGAAATAATATAGAGACGCTGTAATTGTCTATATCTTACTTGCTTATACAAATATCTATTGAATCGATACAGAAATATGAAACTACACTTTGTCTCTTTTTAACCAATGATTAATCTCATTTGAAGAAAGAGACGTCATGCTATTTGTTTATTCTCTGCCTGGCAACATTTTAACATTTCCGTCAAAGTACCTACCTCGCGTGCCATCCGCCATCTTTTGGACGCGTGGTTTTGTGGTACATCAGCTGTCAAATGAACAACAACATTGGATTTGGATTGTGATTTTTAGGAATAAAAACGCTCCTTACTAAATTTTTTTGTGCTGTGAGTGTCTAGTGGTGCAAATTGAATATGCCTACTTGTTCAATAATTCTGTGTGGTGCAAGGAAAAACCACAATCAACCTCATTTGACCATGCACAGGTTAGTAGCCGTATTTTAAGAAAAACTTTATCATGCTGTTATTTTTTTGTATAAGTATGCTTGTTTTATTTATAGAATAAAAGCTCCCAAATGTACATACCAATTATATCTGATATTTAACTCTATTTGCTAAATTTATATCATGTTTTGTTTACAATACAAATGACAATTCAAAATAGTGATGTCTTTTATTTAATAAGCTATCGATAAAAACTAACATTTTATTTAGTTTGTACATTGTAGAGATCAGTAGAGTAGGGTTTCAAAATGAAGAGCTTGACGAGATGGTTTTGAAAATAAAACTAACAAAAATAGCGATAGTACTAAAACACAACAATGTCACTTCGTCATGCAGTAGTTGGTGGTTATTTAGTTCAGTCTCTGATATGTTCCATGAACTGCATCAAACTGAAATCATTTTGTATGTTTTTTATTTGCACAGGTTCCCTAAAAATGAAGTGCTGCGCCAGAAGTGGCTTGAAGTCATTGGGATGGAAAATATCAAACCTGGACTTAAAGTACCACGTGTCTGTTCATTACACTGCAGAATCAATCTTCAATAAAACCCTTGATGTAATAAGGCTGCGTGACAGCGTGATGATGCAGTACCGTCAATCCACCCTGTAGTAAGTTAAAACAAATAATTAACTTCATATTGTTTAAATTTCCCTACGAACCTGTCGGTTCATCCAATACTTTAGTATTAATGTTTCTCAATTTTAATATTATTAAATACCTGTTCATACTGTTATGTTTAGCGCTAGTGATAAAAAAGATGAGATTATTCAAGATATAAAAAATACTTTCAGTGTTAAAAAAAAACACACGGGATGGTTCTGCGTGAAATCATAAATGTCGAACAGGCGTTCTCCATGATGACTCAACCACCCTTACCAGTGAAACACCTAGATCAGATATGTAAAAAGTAAATAAAATAAACTTTAATTTGTCGTTCGAAAAGTGTTGTTACATACAACTAACATTTGCATATATCTTTAACTTTAACTTCTCTTTTAATTTGCTTTTTCAGATTTAACCCGAATCGTTTACTTCTGAGAATGCGTTACCGAGCACATCTGGGTCATAAATAAATTTCAAGGCCACTTTTAGTTTCTATAAAAGTAAGCTCAATTTGAATGGGCAGTTTACAATGATTAGTAACGGTTTTGACTTTCAAAAGTGCCTAATAATTATCTAAATAAAATTCAGCATTTTACTTTGACCTGGTGATTTATTATGGTGAATAAAGGTACATTTTTCAAAATACTTTGTTGTTTTATTTCTTGTAATAACCTCAAATTTAGTATATTTCTACAATATTTATTATTGTTGTAAACAAATATCTCTATGGGCCGAAACTACGTAAAGCGATCGCCCACGCGGTCCCATACAAAAGTGCTCCGTTGCGGGAACCCGCACGTCGCGGCGAATCAGACCCCGCGCCCCCTTTTTGCTACGTAATAAATATTAAGTTTTCGTTCGACTCGACGACATGTACACCGTTAAAGTTGAACTAGTGACACTTTGCAGGTAATAATCCGGTTTCCGAAACTCACGACACACGCTCTTTACGCAGTTTCGGCCCTATAATATCATTATTTGCCTAACCTTTTTCAAACTATATATTAGGGTAAGATTCCAGTCTATCAACTGATGCAGCTGAATACCAATATTTTAAATGCCTGAGACTGCCTATCTGACCTCCATAGTACTGGGTAATACCCTTCGTAAGGCAACCAGTTACCAAGGGTATCGTATTAATCAGACTCGGGCCACTGACTAAAAACGACTGTCAAAGATTTACAAATGACAGTTAGTTCGATACTAAGCCAAAAGCGGGTCAGAGTGATCTTTATGAACAACTTTAAATGTGAAACAAACCCTGAAATCGCAAAAAAACCTCAGTAGTCTTCATTGATTTATATAATAGTACGCAGTAATATATATGTCAATGGTTGTCCTTCAAGAAAGTCACTCACAAGAAAAAAACAAAGTCAGTCAGTCACTCATAAAATGTAGCCCAACCAACAGTGCTTCTAACCCCTTGTATGTTAATATGAATGTAATGCACTATAATTTTAAAAATTCAGGAAAAGAACTAAAGGACTTGTTACAGTTATTTCAAAAGTATAATCTAATTATCCAAAGTTTAAAAGTATTGTTACATAAGTAACCAATGAACCCGAAGAAATGTTAGAAACTCTGGTATCGATATCGATACTTTTTGGTTTTGATTACTTATGTGCTTCCCTAGCAATGGCAGCCATCTTTTGGCCGCAGTTGACAGTAGGTATGCACGCGTATTTTGTAGGTATTTCTCGTCCATATTATAGAAGGTCATTGGTTGTTAGTTTGTTACTATTTATTTGTCAAAATTCCCGACTTCCCGTATAGAGATGAGATATACTTGCAAATATCAATACCTGTGCTTGCAAGTACGAGTCTGTAAAAATACCTGGGTCGGAAACCAGGTATTAAAATACTAGAAAGTATTGTGAGCCACTTCGGATTTCAGTCTACTAGTCCAGGTCGTACCATGCCACAATCTAGTACGGCTTTTGTAGATGAAATCTTTCCTTCCTACTTAATTTACAGAAATTAATAATTCACTTAATTAAATTCACGGAAATATGTTTTCTTTGCACATGCAAGCATAAGGCATAAGGTTTGACACTCCCGATTTGTATGATATTAATGCTTTGCACATTTTACATTCAGCTTTATTTTAGCCAAACTTTTCTTAGGAGCCATGGTTTGTAACTGTATTTTTATTTACAACTAGTAAGTCTTATCAATTTTAAAGGAAAACACTTAACTACAGTTCAAAAATCGTCTTTTACCTATTTAAATATTTACATTCCTAACTAATAAACAAAGTCACGTACACATAAAAAAGCAGTTTTGTTTATTTACACACTAACTGTTAATAGTTTAAATTCAATAAACTCGCGAAATAAGAAAGTCACGGTCAGTTGGTAAATTGCATAACAAGCTCGCACTCACTTCTCAGTATTTATATGTATCATCTATGCACTCACTCAAACGACAACTGACGAAAGAAAAATAAAAAACGTAAACATAACAAAATATTTTCTAAAATACTTTCGTTCACGCAATAATGTGTCTTTTATTAATAGTCATTAGGGTGAATGGCGCCGCAAACTACTCAAAAGAAAAGAAAAAGTTCCCTGATGCACACACCTACACAGATTTCGGTTTATGTACTCAGACAACTTTGGAATATTTAGAGAACTACTACACAATCGCATTTGCAAATGAAAAATACTTTGAACCTTGCAAGTATTTTTTTTTCTGATACGATTATGCTCCTTTTTGCTGAAGCAAAACGAATCAATTTCCTATGCAAGTATTTTCACATCAATCCAAGCCCTGTTGGAAGAAAAAATACTTGCATAGGAAATTGACCCGTGATGTCTTATAAATAAGAAGCACAATCGCGTTTACATATAAATACTTGCAAAGACAAACCGTATACTAGAATAGACTTGCATACGAAATTGAAAGTATTTTCTATCTGTATAGGAAATTGAACCGTGGTTTCCTAAGAATAAGGAGCACAATCGCGTTTACAAATAAATACCTGCATAGAGACGAAAGTTTCTACTTTTATTCAATCCAAGCCCTGTTGAAAGAAAAAATACTTGCATAGGAAATTGACCCGTGAGTTCTTATAAATAAGAAGCACAATCGCGTTTACATATAAATACTTGCAAAGACAATCCATATACTAGAATAGACTTGCATACGAAATTGTTACGTAGTCTCTTACAGATAAGGAGCATAATCGCATAGTCGGGCGATCGTCAAGCCCCGACCGGAGCGAGTCCGACTCTGAGTAGCCGTATAAAATACTTTGAAGTCTTGCAAGTATTTCGGATCGGTACCTGGTGTACGTACTTGGAAGTAAATACCTGGTGTAAAAACCTGGTCGCGTAAATACGTACCATCCCTATTCCCGTATTTACTTTGTACTTTATTTTTCTTATAATATTTTTTCTATGAACATTACAATTAATTCAAAATGCTTGAGTCTGTAAAACGTGTAATATTAGTTCTTTCCGGGAAAGGAGGTGTTGGAAAATCTACAGTTAGCACCCAATTGGCGCTAACTTTGAAAGAAAGAGGTTATAAGGTATTTATCGAGCTGAATTTTTCATTCTTAACTGTCTTTAAACGTAATTATATGAAATTCGTACCTCTGTTTAACGTTAAATTTAATTGATTGCAGGTTGGATTGTTAGATATAGATTTATGTGGACCCAGTGTTCCTTATTTACTCAACTTGGAGAATCAAAGTGTGCACCAAGGCCCAGATGGATGGATTCCAGTTTACATGGACAACGAGCAGAGGTTGGGCGTTATGTCAATAGGCTTCCTATTAGGCTCTCGTAATGATGCAGTAGTGTGGAGAGGGCCAAAGAAAACATCAATGATTAAGCAGTTTCTAGAAGACGTCTGCTGGCAGGAACTTGATTTTCTTGTTATTGATACTCCACCAGGTGCGTTATCATAATATCTAACCATTAAGTCACAATTATTTGCTCATCTAAGGATAAGCATTGAACTAACAAAAAATTGGGTTTGGATCTAGAAACCAGCTGCAGGATTCGGGGGGTAAAACTGGTTAAAAGTGGTAGGGCTTGGGTCCCCGATTACAATGCTACCACTCTTATTAAAAAAGTAATGCATATTTATTTCTATTTCTAATAAGTTTCTAACCTCAAATCAGCTAAATGGAACATTAAAATGGGTGATTGACAACCAAATCTGTCAAATATATGGTCTGTGGTGTAAAATATCATGCAAAATCTATGGCAAAATCCATAAAACGAAACGTAAAAAATGACGTCGTTTGTGCTTCAACCAACAATTGTACAATTGTTGATCGAAGCGTTTGTGTCAAACGTCTCATTCAATTTCGATTGGGATGGCGAGCCATCTGCCATCCCCTTCGTGGTTATTTTTTTTTCCCACTACGCTTTTCAGGCTACTGAGTGTTTTGAGGTTAGGTTACAAAGTCATTTTTCTCGGAAACGGTGAGTTACCTTTTCATGGGAGTGGTGCCAGGGAGGAGGGGGCACAGAAGAGCCCCCTCACCTTCCTCCTCCCCCACCCCTCCTCCTGCAGCCGATTACTAAACTTTTATCAAAAATTATTTAAAAAATAATTTTGAAACCAAATTAGAAGATATAAAGAATGTAACAAACTCATATTTCTTATATTACAGGGACTTCAGATGAGCACATCACAGTGATGGAGAATCTGCGTCAAGTGCCACAATGTGGTGCAATAATTGTGACTACACCGCAAGAAGTAGCAATAGAAGATGTACGCAAAGAGATCACCTTCTGTAGAAAGACTGGAATTCCTATACTGGGCATTATTGAAAATATGAGTGGGTATGTATGAATAACAAATGATAAATGAATGATAAATGATCTTTATATTGCAAATTGGTTATTAAATAACACTTTTACACATCATTTTTTTCGTAAATTTAAACTAGATGAGGTTGGTGTTTCCTAATTGACTACCCTGAGTCCTGGTCTTCAAGTATGTATATGTAATATGTATTTTGATGACTTTTGAATATATTAATATGTATTATGATGACCTTTGTACCCCTTTTTACCAAAATTATGAGAAAGGAGGAGTATGAAATTATGTGACTCAGGCTGGCTGTACCAATCTTCAAAATATCTTGCATTTAACTTGGTCAATAGGGCACTTTATGTGACAGCTAAACACCCTTATTTCAGAATTTGTGACAATACAGAATCTAAGATAACATGGCTTCTTAAAGTCACAGCTAATATATATTTCCCATTTTATAAAGGAGAACAGGTATCTAGTTGTGGATCCATCCTATTTTCCCTACACTTGAAATTATGAGTGGTTGATTATGGCACATTTTTATCAATGTTTTGTGGCTTTGATTACATTGTTTGTATGTGTGGGCGAATTTTATCTAATAACAATGATACTGTCATTTCGCTATATCCTGTTATCAACATGAATATGAGGGCCACAACTTGAGGTCAAGTGGTTGGTCAGAATTTATGTACTATTTGAGCTACTTATCTGTATTATATTTATTATATCATTTCGCTTTGTTAGTAGGCAAAAACTACAGAAAGTTACATAATATGATTCTTAAGTACGCCTTTAGATTTTACTTTCGTCCATCTGGTTGAGCATGCTTCGAATATCTCGGTAACGTTACACTTTGGGGTACCATGTTCCATGACATTTTTTGTTTGTCCTAAAAAAACTAAAAATGGCGGTGGGTCGATATGCCAGATCGGTTCTATCCCCTTTCCAAAAGAAAAACCCGATGTCGTGTTTTGCCCTGGGAATCAAATTGAGACAACTAGACCAAGGAGGCAGTTCAAACAATACAAAGATTATCCATAATTTCTGAAGTATACCTGTATTGGGGTTTCGGGAATGTTTTAATGAAATACCCCACCCTTTTGCTCCATCAATTTAGTCATTAGATGATGAAAATAAAAGGTACACTACCATTAAAATCTGCAATATCCTGCTGCGTATATAGAAAGTAAATTATTTACGCCCCAGGACCGCGAGACCCGAACATGCGACATCCACTAACCCACATTGGGCAGACATGATGAACTCCGGCCCATTCCCTCACATAGAAAGGAAACCTGTATCCCAGCAGTGGACTTGTAATAGACTGATTATGTTATTATGTGATGTTTTAATTGCAGATATGAATGTCCAAATTGCAGTGAGTGCACCAACATCTTCTCAAGTGGTGGAGGGAAGTCACTGGCAGAAATTTCCAAAATACCTTTCATGGGGAGTTTGCCAATCGACCCTAGAGTTGGCAAGCTCGCAGGTCAAGGATTAGCCGCTATCAAAGAGTTGCCAGACTCAACAACAAGTAAAATCTTCAGTGAATTGGTAGATCAGCTGGCTGATGCACCAAATAGGCTGTGAGGTGCGAGGTTTAATATGAAAGTATGTGTATGTAATGATAATAAAATTGGAATTTTATTTCGCAGTCTTAGAAGTCAATCCAAATAATAATAATTTTCAATGGATGTGTCTCCGTAAAATTGCAAAAACGCATTATTTTTAGATAGATTATAATGTATCGAACTGAAACCGTGCAATTGTGAAAAGGCATACAACGCAACTCGAGTGCTGACTGGTTGAACAATTCGTTACTTTATGATCACAGGACATCCGATAGCAAACCCGATCAATCAGGGACAGCCTTTCGGCAGTTGGCAATGTTACAGATTGAAATCAAACTGTTGCAGTTCGAGAACTTTATAATAGTCTACCTAATAATAATAATGCGTTAAATTGCAAGCAGTTCACAATTTATCGACAGATTACAATCTTGAGAGATTATAATCTAATAATTTTACATTGATATACACATGTTATGAGAATGAAAGTGACCAAACTCTCAAATCCTGGAAGTACTGGAACTGCTGATTCTGCATACACCACCGATCAAATGGTATATATTATACATATACTACTCTTTTGTAAAGAGATTCTTGGTCAACCCGAAAAATTGCATTTTTTGAGGTTCGGACGCTTTAATTCTGAATAATAATATTGTATATTTTTATGCACTGTTTTGATTTCATGTTTTGTTAAAATTATTAAAAACTAAATTATTTTGTTACACTATATGTATAATAGTGTATGAGTGTGATTTTGCCAGATTTTATTTGTATCATTGATATTAAAGAAAGTCTGATCATTTACTATAAAATGTAACTTTAATATGGTAGGTTTGTAAGTAGTCAGGTTATTAGTGGTACTGGATAGGAGTCAAGCCAAAAGCGGTTAAATTCTTTTCACACCAACATATTTCTGACTACCTGCATGGTCACTGAGTGTAATTTAGTTTTAAGCAAAAAGGTATAATATCATTCCGTTGGATAATGGTGTAAATAAAAATGCATAATGTTACTAGCAGTCTATTTATTTTATATCTATAGTAAAAGACATAAAACACGTTCTAAAAATGCATTGATTTCTGGATTTTATATATTCTTATGATATAAAAACTAGTTTTTTTATATATACGTATCATCATTATATTTTGAAAACAAATGAGTACCTAAACACAAAAAGACTGCTATATTGTACTTACAAAATGCATTCAAACTTAAATTGAGATATAAGTCTATAGAATGGCCAATAATACCCTACTAACATAGATAGGAACGGTACACAGCGTGGATAAAACATCACTTGCACACAAAATTAAGCATAGGAAAATGTGAGCTTTATATTGGCAACAATAAGGTGACTTTTACAAAGTCAAACGACAGTAACAGACCATTGCCAATGCCCCAAGAATTATAAGCTCATATTTCAATGCATTACTAAGATTCGAGCTTAACTACATCGTCAATAAAATATATCATAAAACTTAACACAAAATAAATTAAATGCAAAATAATACATTTTAACCGACTTCAAAAAAGGAGGTTCACAATTCGTCTTGAACTTTTTTCTATGTATGTTACCTCATAACTCGGAGACAGCTGGACCGATTTGAAAAATATTTTTTGCGTTTGAATGGGTATACTTTCTAGTTGGTCCCATTGTTACGAAATCAGGATCTGATGATGGGGTCCTGGAGAAATCGAGGGAACTCTTCAAATATTATAGGCACACCTATAGCGTTTTAGGTATTTCGTATAGTACCTTGAGCAGTTGCTTCTGAAAAGTACCATTTGGGGAAGTTGAACTGATGATGAAGACCACAGATGGCCACTGAAACTCCTAAATAATAAGTATTTCGTGGATTGCGATTAAATTACTTAAATATAGATGTTAAGCACTTTATGCTCGTCACAATGCATATGGTGAAGTAGAGCTGATGGTCAAGTACCAGAAGAACTCAAAAATTAACGGCTATGCATTAGGAAAAGCAATATTTTGTAAAAGGTGATAAGTTGTTGACATTATGGCTTTTGTAACTAGATAAATTACAAACCGACCCAATAAAAAGCGTGAAAAAAATTTTTTTTGCAAATAATACAACCGACTTCCATATCAAAACACTACAAAGGCAAAAATAACTTTAATTTCGGAAGGCGGTGTCTTTAGTTTTGTATATATTTTCGTTTTTGACACCGCCTTCCGAAATTAAAGTTATTTTTGCCTTTGTAGTGTTTTGATATGGAAGTCGGTTCTATTTTTTGCTAAAAAAAATTCTGGAGACTAAAGACTTCAAGAATTTCTTATATCTTGCAACATGTCTTGTAGCACCAATCAAATCAAATTGGTAAACAATGACGAAACAATTAAAAGTAGCCAATAAAATCATTTCTGTAAAAATAAAGCCTTGTATATATTTTCGTTTTTGACACCGCCTTCCGAAATTAAAGTTATTTTTGCCTTTGTAGTGTTTTGATATGGAAGTCGGTTCTATTTTTTGCTAAAAAAAATTCTGGAGTCTAAAGACTTCAAGAATTTCTTATATCTTGCAACATGTCTTGTAGCACCAATCAAATCAAATTGGTAAACAATGACGAAACAATTAAAAGTAGCCAATAAAATCATTTCTGTAAAAATAAAGCCTAATACACATACATGAGAATGACACATAATTCCAATAATTTTTAAATATTTTACCATAATCAAAATAATATCATCACATATCGTTCTATCACTTTACCAGTTTCTAATAACATTCATAAAATCTAACATTTAAATGCTAACAAGTACAATAATACGGACATTTTACTTATGTAAGATAACATTTATGTTTTGCTTACTAAAATGCTTTGGTATAACTATGACACTGGATTGAATCGACACTACCTGTCTAGAACATGAAACAGATCTATCAAAATAGTACAAGGAAAAATTAACTAGCGAGAAACAGCAAACCTGAGAGATTCCCTTATGATTGTGAAGCAAAAACTGGGCACTGACCCGTCTGCTCAAATTGCATAAACTTGAATGGTTTAAATCCTTAGGATTCTGCACCCAACGGTAACTACCAAAGCCCTTTTAGTTAACCTCAAATTTTCCGATATTTATGCCTTAGGTATAGTACGTCTGAAATACTTATAAGTATGTTTTATATAAATAAATTTTAAAATACGGACTATGACCCGAACCCTATTAGCCGGTACTGCTACCTGCATTTGGTCAATTCACTCAATGGTAATTTTTTATGAAAAAAGAAACACAAAAATTTTCGCTATTTATTGAACGGAATCATTCGTGCACGATCTGACTCACGTCTGCGGAGTTTCGCTAGTTAATATAAATTACCCTGTATTTAGAGTGCAACTTATTCTAAACACAATATGAAAGCATTTTTAGGTAAATAAGCAGCAAGAAATACCAATAAAAAGTCAAAATGCAATGAAACGGCAGTTGAATTTTGGTTTGAAAACAACTTCTTTCTTATTACCTTGAAACAACATCCGTATAAACTTAAGCTTTACTTCTATACAAATAGAGTCAAATTTTTCCCGTCACTGTTTACTCGTTGAGCCACATGAATTGGCGGATTTCGTCTTCTGAGGAAGGGCAGCAGTGGGGTGGCGCTTTTTGTAAAATATGACGCAGTTCCTGAAAAAAGAAACCCATTTGTTAATGTCCATTACTATGACTTACTGATATATGTATACAGACAATGTTTCGAAACATAATAAATCAACCATTAAATAGAGAATATTATTGTGATTATGGGTCACTTAGGCCCTTAATCACAATAAATCTAGAAGAAAAATATCATTGTTCATAGAAGAAGAATTAACGAATTTATTATTTCTTCTTTGTTTTTATTACATGAACTACTACAAACAAGATAAAAGTTACATGTTGGTTACATGTCTATATCACTCCGCGTCAATTTTTTTTTTCTAAAAATCACGGTCTTCATTTGGAACGATGACATATTAGAATACCAATTCTTAGAAGTGTATTGCCACAAAACAAAAATAAAAGCGAATGTACATAAATAAATCATACAAGTAGATATTATTATTCTAGGGAATAAATATCGACTATATACCATAGACTAATATATAAATGGACTAAATGAGATCATGTAGATACAGTAAGATTCGAACTTTACGGCGGCTGCTCGTTACGGAGTACCCCAACCCTTCTTGCCCGTTGTCAGGTTGCTACTGGACAGCAACTGGTTTCGTGTTCCACCGTTCAGTTTGAATCGTACTATAATAAATAAGGATTGCAGTAAAGCGCATGATGGTGTATCGTCGGTGGGTTAGATGTAGGTAATTGTCTACGAACCCCGAGTATTTCGAACCATTTTTCTGTGTCGAGTCGGCCGGCAACTGAACGGCCCAACCACTGTGGAAGACAAGGGTACTTGGATTTGAAGCTGGCATTGCCTTGCACAAACTTTCACTGTATATTGTTCTTGTGACCAATTGAAGGATTCCTGATTGGAATCTTAACATAATATATTTATTTATTACGTACTTTATTGTACACCTTAAAGTATTTTCAAGGATCCAAAGACTAAAACTAGTGTACAATGGGCGGTCTTATCGCAAAGGGCGATCTCTTATAGACAACCCTTGAATGGGCAGAACTTAAAGCGAGATAGATTTAGGGTTGTCAATGTACAAATATCATGGATCCCGCCAAAGTTATTCGAGGTTGAATTTAAGTATGCAGACCGCTTTCCTGTCTGCAAAGGTGCAGTTATTCAGTATACAACCCAAACCTATACTCGTACTTCGTCGAAACACGTGTCTTGTGTGTAGTTAAGAGAAAGCGATGAATTTTTTAATAGATCAGGATAGTAAATTACGGAGGAAGCATTAATAAAGGCATCTGAAGTGGTAATATTTGTAGACAAACACATTATTCCAGTATAATACTTACTGTGTAGTAAAAACAATGTGTTACCCACAAAAATATTCAGAAAGATAATTATATAAGAAGCTAAATAAATATAATATTTCACACTAGAACGACAAAAGAAAGCTGTAGAAATAAGAAACTTCAGAAAGTCTACACCCGAAGATAGATATAAGATTTATTTATTTTTAATTTTAATGTTAGACTTCAAGAGCAACAGCTCTACAAGACTTAATGAAGTCTGTCCGATTTCAGATATAAATAATAATAAAATGAATACAATTTGTCAAAATAACAATATACATCAGGTGTAAATAAGCCAACTGTTATAAAGCGCCGATCAACTTATTTATGCCAAGTTTGTACAAAGCAGGGGATTAAATACATAATATATTTTATAGGAGAATATTAATAATATACTATTAAAACCAAGAGCACATAACGTATAATGTATGATGGATGACATATACAAAGAACATAATGGTTACATATTATACAAAAATCCGTTATCACAAGGTTACCTGTATATACAGTTTACAACATTAAATAGAAAAAAAAAACTGATAAAAATATTCTCAACTAGCTTTTGCTCGCGACTTCGTCCGCGTGGAATAGTTACTTTGGGCTACCGTTAAATTTAACCCCGATTTTGAAGCATTCTTCATTGGCGCTCCGCTCCTATTGGCCTTAGCGTAATGATATATATATAGCCTATTGCCTTTCTCTATAAATTGACTATTTAATTAAAAAATATTTTTTCAATTCGAACCAGTAATTCCTGAGATTATCGCGTTCAAACAAACAAACAAACTCTTCAGCCTTATATTATTAGTATAAATAGCTGTTGCCCGCGACTTCGTCCGCGTTTCCGTAGTTTTTCGTAAAAAAAAGTAGCCTTTGTCCTTCCTCACGATTCAGTGATTTTGATGTAACAGATAGATTAAATTTCGTAATTTAGTAGGGAAATATAATATGTCAATCTATAATACTGTTGAAAAATATCGCAATACGGAACCGCACAATATTATTGTTAATAGCTGTGCCCGCGACTCCGTCAGCGTAAGTTAATGTATTGGTAATATTGTTTAGATCACGTTCACATGAGGCTTAAGTACCTATAGAACGAAATTTTATACCTTCGGCCGCGAGACGCGTCGAGCGCGGCGACCGATTCTCAAAAGTAATCCTTATAGCATGATTCAGTATTCACGCGCGATGGCTTATTATTAGCGTATTTCATGTATAACTTTGGTGTTTCTATACCGATTTATATGATTCTTTTTTACGGAATAGTTAATAATGTTAACTTTTTCAATTAGGGGTGACTGAGAGTGTTATAAACGTAAGAGTAGACAAATATTATAATCACAAAGCTTCGAACTGCTAAGCTATCGGGAGTTACACGTGTTATTGTGAGTCAACCATAAAAGATAGACATATGCTGTCGTGGGATATTTTTTATATAATTTTAAGGAGAACATTTCCGTCATGAAATGATTTCTGTGTAGCTTTAACCATTAAGGTTGCACACGCGACGGAAGCTTAAAAAATCGAGCAACTTCTCCCGTTTTCCCAACATTTCCCTTCACTGCTCTGCTCCTATTGATTGTAGCGTGATGAAAAGTATACTATAACCAGCTCAGGAGTATGAAAAATAATTGTACCAAGTTTCGTTAAAATCCGTCGAGTAGTTTTTGTTTCTATAACGGTTATACAGACAGACAGACAAAAATTTTACTGCTTGCATTTTTTGCATCAGTATCGATCCCTAGTCACCCCCTGATAGTTATTTTGGAAATATATTTCATGTACAGAATTGACCTCTCTACAGATTTATTATAAGTATAGATAATCAATGTTGTTGTTGTAAATTGTTGTACAAAATTAATGCAATTAAAATAAATAATTAACAACATTAATTTTTGTTTAATAATAGTACCTATTAAAATTATCAGTGTTGATAACAACTTGTTTACCGGAACCTTGAACACAAGGCTTTTGGCCGCGACTTAATTATAAACCCAGATTTTTCTGAATGAATATTGTTACGCTAGTCGCTTAGTGAAGTACGTCGAGAAACTTCGACAGAAATCTAGAATGTTCGAGACACTAACGCCATCTAGCGTCGAGTAGAAGTACTGTGTATCTCAAGTAGCTTCTGGAATATTCTTGGCAGTATAAACAGTGAGCCGATTTTACAAGAATGTTCTAGAACTCATAGACCAGTGTATAAATAGATCGCAGAGACGCAGAGAGTCAGTCTTATTAGAAGATCCGAGGCGATATAATCGAAGCTATACAAGTGAATTTCAGTGCGATTTAAGTGTTAAGTGACAAGTATTGTGGTGTGAATAACAGTGTTAATTTTTATTTTGTGTTTATTTCATTAAAGTGTTAATTGTGGTTTAATTGGCGTTAATTATTTCTATCCCGAACGCCAGCTCGTAACAATATCTTTCATCAATACTCTCTCAAAACGGTGAAAGAAAACATCGTGAGGCAACCGGCATGTCTTTGGACCGCAAAATCCGAAGACATGGTACATCCACCAACCCACATGGGATGCTGGATTACGGCCTATTCCCTCTCAGGAGGCCTGTGTCTCAACAGTGGGAACGATAAAGGCTGATTAAGTATCATGTTATGTATGTGTGTATGAATATTTTTCACACTGTCACTATATACCTTCATAGCATTCTTATTCCTTTGGGCAGCGACGAGATGGTTCACTACCGGTCCTGGGTAATCCTTGCCTATGATGCAGGATGCCCGCTCCTGTACGTCGATTGGCGCCTTCCAAGGTTCATAACTAGAAAGAAAAATAATCGATTTTGTTAAAAGAAAAAAGAAGTGGTTGATGCAAAGGGGTACAGTGAGCAAAACAAGAATTTATTAAAATATTTATTTTAAATATTGAGCAGAAAAACAGCCCCTTTTTTATTTTGGTGGTCAAGCGGTAGCCTACCATCAATAAAAAATATTATATTGTTAGATGTGTTAGATGAATATAGCGCAAGTAGTGGTGGTAACTGTCATGCTTATAAAGTGACGCTTGATCGAGTTATGTCAATCATTAGTTGGCCAGTCATTGGACGGTGAGGTTGACAGTGTCCACGCTATATTGCTGTGAGTTTGTTCCATTTTCCCTGTATTTTTATGGTGATTCTTGCTATGAATATTGACGGTTGTTTGTTTAAAGTCGAGCCCTGTTATTTGGTAAAATTACAGTTGTAATTCAGACTATGTTGTTGTTAATTAAAGTTGAGGGTATTTCCCGGTTCCTTGTATTTTTTATTTCTTCTCAATACTGATTCCTAATAATATAATAAAAATAAATCATTAATAATTTTGCCATGGCTTCTATGACGCCATGCATCCGGCGAATTGGTGCCAACAATCAAAATAAGAGAGAAAAGTATAGTAAAAAAAACTATCACATTAAATACTATATTTAAAGACGTGATACTCGGTAAAACAAAGTAAAATAAACCGTTATTAATTTTCGTAGATATTTATTAACGCAAAATAATAACGGTTTATTTTGCGAACCGTACTTTTCAAGTGACATTTGACAGATAGAGGTATTGTTATGTGAATGGGTTCTCCCACTGTAGATTCTTAGATTCGTTTTTCATTTTTTTATTTACATAATTACATTGTGCTGTGTTTATTGGTCAATACTGTTCTCTTTTAAAACCTGTATTCTCGATCCATTGTGAAAATGAATGATGTTTTGAAAAGAATAACCGTGGAGTTTCTTGCCGATTCTTCTCCATAGGAAACGATACATTTTGAACCGTGCACTAGTTTCAGACGTTTTATAAGTGCCCATATATGCCTAAATACTTCGTTGATATACCGTCCAGTCGCTCTTTTCTTCCACATTTACACATTTACAGCCAAATTGTGGATCCCTCTGCCGGCTTTTGTGTTTCCTGCCACTTGTGACCTTACAGCCTTTAAAGCAAGAGTGAACAGGCATCTTCTGGGCTCGCTCGTCACATCGTAGACCTTATCTATCGCTTAACATCAGGCGAGATCGAGGTCAAGAGTGGGCTCATTCAGAATAATAAAAAAAACGGTTGCACTCCGGGAGTGCCGGCAGAAGTGAAAACTTGAATATTAACGTTGTGCATTTTTGATATTTTGGAATGGTTAGGGAATAATTTTGCACAAATTGCTTTAATTATCAGTATAAAAGTACTATCATTTATGTGGTAGAATACAATATTTATTTATGGCGCTATCGTACACAAACATGATAATTTATATTACATTAAAAAGTTTGCGCAGGCATACATTTTCGCCGCGCCGTAGAAAGAGAGGGGGATACTTCCTCTCCTACGCCGCGCCGGCTGTCTACTCTCCATCCGTCTTACGAATTTTCGATCAGGTCACGTGTCCTGACGCGAGTTTAACATTTTTTACCCATTACAAAAAAAGTGCACAACACCGCTAAAGAAGTTTTCACTTCAAAAAAAAGATATGAAAAAAATATTATGAGTGAGTTTTTTTTTTATTCGTGATATGCTCGCGTTTTACCACTGTCTCACCTGATGGTAAGCGATAATGTCGTCGAAGATGACGCACGCTTGCCTTGAAGTAACCTATTCACTCTTGACTTAAAGACCCCCAGGCTATAGCTATCAGGAAATACAGACTCTAGCAGGGAACTCCAGTCCTTAGCTGTAGGCACATAGTTATAACCTGGGGGTTTTATTTCATATTTTTTTTTATTATTCTGAATAAGCCCGTTCTTGACCTCGATCTCACCTGATGGTAAGTGATAGATGAGGTCTACGATTGAACGAGCGAGCCAAGATACCTGTTCACTCTTGCTTTAAAGACCTGAAAGGTCATAGGTGTTATTTGAGTCACAGGTGTTATTTGAGTTACAGGTGTTATTTGAGTTACAGGTGTTATTTGAGTTACAGGTGTTATTTGAGTCACAGGTGTTATTTGAGTCACAGGTGTTATTTGAATCGAATAGTACTCACATGTATTCGACGGGCATGCGCGCTAGCTCGGGCACGTATCGCCTCACGTACTCGCCGCTAGGGTCCAGCCGCTGTCCCAACCGAATTGGGCAGGCACACTCTCCCGAATCCAAGAGCGCTTCGAACGCAGATGAGGATACCCACATCCAGTTACCGGCGCAGACAGACCTGAGGAAGCGAAGAAAATTAAAAGATGTGAAGAAAATGGACTGTATGCGCCATTCGCATTGTTTTATCTGTACATATTGATATAAGGATTTTATCATGAACGCATACTGGCAACACTATAAATTACACCTCACTCAATCATTCACTCAAACCCGCTTTTTCCTACTTCCTGTTCGTTCATTGCGAACACCGCCAGTCCTTATCAGTCTCTCTCTCGCAAACCACGCTCGCTCCCTGGCGCTACGTCTACGTGCGCCCGCGCTTGCCGCTAAAACTCTAAAAAGTGACAGTGTAGTGAACCCACAAACTCTCTATCTCCTCTCGTGAACTTGGAGGATATAACGGCCGAACCAGCGCTGGGTACACCAATCGAAGAGACTCACAACCTCACCATTCCCGTAAGTACCCTATCTACCATGGGCCATAAATTGTACTGCGGGTGAAGGATCTATATAGTGTTTAGTGTTACAGAATTTATTCGATTTACGAAGTTTTAATATGAATGACGAATCCAACTAAAAAAACCGTAAGGTTCCTTAGCCGAATGGCAAGACGGAACCCTTATAGATTCGTCATGTACTCATTTCTGTCTGTCTGTCCGTCCGTATTTCACAGCCAGTTTATTCCGAAACTATTAGGACTTAAGTAGACTGTGAACAACTTCACGATTTTCATAAAAAATTAAGAACTAGTGTTGGCACCACATACATGGAACAGAAAGTAAAAAAATGATTTTCACCAAACCTATAAGTGTGAGCGTGTCAATAGATATTTAAAAGTGACATTAAGGTTCCGAAAATAAATCGTTGGAAAGATATACACTTTCAAATATTACACATTGAGGTAATATGGACTACGTACTAGAGGAGCTATCCTTATCAAAAGATATGTTCCATTTTGACAAGACTTTTAACTAAAATTCGCTGCAACGCTGAAACAATAATTAAAAAACAGAACAGAAAAATAAAAAAAAAACAGTAAAAACACGCATTGCTTGAACGCTTCTAAGGTGTAGTTTTCTCAAGACCAAAAGGTCGGAAACGCCGTGATTTTCATGGCGCTTACGCGTTTCCAACGTCATTTTCAACGTTCTGCTACAAAATGTCGCTCATATAGACTAAACTGCTTTCTGACTATAGAAGTGACATAGCTTTATACCTAACAAGCTTCATTCGTACTTCTTTTTCATAATTTATTAATTGAAGTTGACTTTAGTACTTTAAGTAAAACAAATTTTTGTTTATATATACAATAAATTAGCGACCCGACCCAGCTTCGCTCGGGTAATAAAGGTTATAATTTGCTTATATATTATGATTTGCTTAATCAATTTCTCGTTCGGTAATTTGCCACACTCATATATCTGCGATAACTCATAGGATATTCATTTTATTGATATAGTGTAAAAAGCAATTTTGATCTACATTAAATCCTCAGCATAGGTATCTGACGTATTTAATTGGATAAGGAGTGAAAAAAAGATTCGTATATGACCCATCATTTTAATGTAATTTGTAAAAGACAAAAATTGTTATTGTGGGTTATTCTTGTGAGATAGACATATGCCATCGCGTATTTTTGTAGAGATATAAAAGAGTAGGTAACAATCCCGCCATATATTGTATTTTTATAACTCAAAAGGTTTTGGCAGCGTTTTCGATTAAAGTTCCCGATAGGCTTAATTCTTTCCAACACGTTGAAGTATAATCGTCCTATTTCATTCAATCTACACAAAACCTTAACTTATTATACACTAAAACCTTCCTCAAGAATCACTCTATCTATTAAAAAACCCGCATCAAAATCCGTTGCGGAGTTTTTAAGATCTAAGCATAAATAGGGACAGACAGACAGGGAAGCGACTTTGTTTTATACTATGTAGTGATTATGGCTACAATTAGTAAAAAAACATTAAATTGGAATTGGTACAGAAATTTACAACTCGCTTGGAACACGAAGTTTTTAGCTTATACAAAGTACAGCAGGCTTCAGAAAACGCATTCCTGTTTTGGTGGTATATTAATTTATTCTCTTCGCAAAATGTAACAAATTATGTCTTACAGTAGGTATGCAATAATTATTTTTCAACTTTCATTTTCTATGTTTTTTCATTGAATAACCACCGTTAGTTCCTTTTTAAATGTAATTATCGAATAATCATGTATAATATTATATCTTAGATTATTGCCTACGTTTGTTACACAAATTGTCACATCTTAATTTTTAGTCTATGATAATAATAGATAATAATAGATAAATGGCGACCACGAAATATATTGTTCAAAATTATATTTAAAAATGAATAGCTAGTTATTCTCCGATGAGAAGTTATTCCTTTGCACTTCGTATTAGTTGAATTATTAGTGCAATATCGTAAAAGACACGTCGGCATATTAAGTGCATTTGAACGTTTTTTTCATATAAAACAAACAGCGCTCAAGATCTAACAAGCATCTGAGTGAAGTGCGGCCAATTGACCGCACTTGAACGGAACGCAGTAGTGATAGATAGATAGATATACTCTTTATCTATCTATCTATCACCTGTGTGGCGACTTCTCTCATATGTAGTACATATTACCTCAACGCTTTCAAAGGGGGTAAAATGTGTGACCCCGCTCCCTGTAACTTTTGAAATAAGATACTGAAAAATCTTAACAAATCCTTTCAACGAAATTTGCCTTGAAAGACATACAGTCAGCAGTTTTTGAGATGTAGCAGTTATTCTAAAACCAAACACTGAAAAACAAAGTTATGCTTGCTACTAGGAAACTTTCACGAGCAACTCCGACTCGCTGTTTCTGTTTTTCTTTTTTTTCTATTTGTCGAGGCTAATCTCTGAAACGGCTGCACTAAATTTAATAGGACGATTAGTGGAAGATAGAGCAGGTTATAGGGCAAGGTCTGTATTGCTTATATTGGTATGGTTATTTCTGTTCGCGCTGTACACAAACTCACCAGTCAGCATCCAGCAGATACTTGAGGAAGTGGTTCAGGCCATGCTCCCAGGACAGCCAGAGAGTGCCACGCGTGAGGAAGGACGCCACAGTGTTACGGGCGGCGTGGTGAAGCCAGCCCTCGGTCCGAAGCTGACGCATTGCTGCGTCCACGAATGGGAAGCCGGTGCGCCCTTCTACCCATCTGGAATGTCGGTAGAAGAGAATAGAGAAACATTTTTACGAATATAGGCACGCAACAAATTCTACACACACTAACTGGGGAGAATAAGTGTGTGGCATCTCGCAGGTCAACCTCTGAGGTGGCTGCTTAACCGGACCTGCCTGTGACTATCTTAATTAATCATAATTAAAGCCTCCGGCCAGGAGGCCCAGGACTTACAAACTAGGCGACCACACGTTGAAGGCACCCTCTGTGGAGTACGAACCTCGGCTTAGGGCAACGTAGGGAGAGGGCAGCTAGGGACAGGCTGGATCTGATTATTATTATTTAATGCTACTGGCTCAGCATGGCATACACTTACACGCCTTCATCCAAACTGAGAAGAGGCAACACCTTTCTTTTTTTATTTATTACTAGCAGTTGTTCGCGACTTCGTTCGCGTGGGAAGTTTTGCCCGTGTAAATCCCGATCCCGTGGAAATTTCGCAAAATTTCCCAACCCCCATGCAAAATTTGAGAGCTCTACTACTTGTAGTTTGAG
The DNA here is from genome assembly GCA_943138885.2 of Tholera decimalis. Classification (NCBI taxonomy): domain Eukaryota; kingdom Metazoa; phylum Arthropoda; class Insecta; order Lepidoptera; family Noctuidae; genus Tholera; species Tholera decimalis. The sequence continues at coordinate 8,396,356 of OW964555.2, forward strand.
ATATCGTGATTAATCAGAGAGTGAGTGATATTTCGCTTTTATATATATAGATTACTAGTACTCACGCGGGGCTTCGCTCGCGTGGATTCTATCACGGTAAAAAATTAACTCTCCTTTTTTGCAGTCACGTAAAAAGTAGCCTATAACCTTCCTCAAGCTTCAAGCTACTTCCATACCAAATTACATCCAAATCCACCCAGTACTTTCGAAGATTAGCGCGTTCAAGCAAACAAACAAACTTTTCCGCTTTATAATATTAGTATAGATTATTTACTTTGTTTATTTAATTAATTGAATATTCCTTTATTACCTTACTACGGACCAACTTGCATTTATTGGAGCACTCGAATAAAAAGAGCCTAGGCACCCATAACACAAGCTTGATGTTAGCTTGAGTGCCAACTTAGTGAGTACCACTTTCTCGCATAATTGTAAAATTAGAAGTATTTTATTTATTAATATAAAGTTACTAACATTATAATAGCGCTAAGCATGTCGACACCGAAAGAGTTACTAACACAGCATTTGCTGGGCGAAACGCACCCAACGCTGGTTTTGAGTTGGCTGCAGTGATACATGGACGAGGATAAATAAGATAATGTAAAAGAATGTGTGTTGTTCTAAATAAGGGAGTTGGTAAAGACATGTTACAAAATATCATCTGGTCGGTCGTGTCAGAGGATGGATGACCATCTTAACATATTGTTACGCCAGTCGCTTAGTGAAGTATGTCGAGAAACTTCGACAGAAGTCTAGAATGTTCGAGACACTAACGCCATCTAGCGGCGAGTAGCAGTACTGAGTATATCGTGTCGAGACACTAACGCCATCTAGCGGCGAGTAGCAGTACTGTGTATCTCAAGTAGCTTCTGGAGTATTCTTGGCAGTATAAACAGTGATCGATTTTACAAGAATGTTCTAGAACTCGTAGACCGGGCTATAAATAGATCGCAAAGGGACGCAGAGTCAGTCTTATTTCAAGATACGACGCGATATAATCGAAGCTATACAAGTGAATTTCAGTGTTAAGTGACAAGTGTTGTGGTGCGAATAATTGTGTTAAATTTTTAATTTTGTGTTTAATTAATTAAAGTGTTAATTTTGGTTTAGTTGGCGTTAATTATTTCTATCCCGAACCCCAGCTTGTAACAATATCGAGATTCCTCTGTGCCACGGAAAGCATATTAACGCGGCATTTGTCGTCATTTGTACATCTTGGTTAGTCGTTACAAGTAGCCAGAAGGTCTGACACCAGTCCTGCCAAGGAGGATTCGTATTACCCAGCTACTGAGTTATGGAGGTCAGATATCGCATCTGCTTATACTAGAAGCCAATCCCGACATAATTCGGAAAATTTTAAACAAATAACATGCATTATTTTAAAGACATTCCGTATAAAAACTGGGACATACCTTTGCAACTCATCACCCTCGGGCTCCTTCCACGGGATATCCAAACAGATAGGGTTGCCAGCCATCTGGCCATATTTAGGGTTATTCACGCTCATCGTGTAAAAGTATTCTCGCCAAATTAACTGACCTGAAAACATTGCAGTGGATACGTAATGAATGCATATTGGCGCCATAATAGCTTTGTAGTAAACCGAGACCATGGGCAAAGAGTAAGATTACATGCTAAATGTCAATCCTTACTGACATTTAGCATGTAAGTAGCAGGTGTCTCACAAAAAAACCTTTAATTACTAAGGCTCCAATCATTCATCAAGGGGCATTTGTGAACTAATAAAATATTATGATTTTTATTTTATTGGTGTGGGCTACAAAACTGGATTATAGTGATAGGCAAATAACTTGGCAAGAGTCGTTCGATGCGCAGAAGTCGATTTTTAGGTGTCAGCGGGATGCGGGGTATGACGTAGCGCCGCTCCAAGCGCGCGACTGGTGCGTCAGTAGTTCTCGTTCCATTTGCTCCCGAATACACTTGCGTACACGAAAGTTGTACTTATCCTTTGTCTTTGTTACGAGTGGTTGTTTTAAATTTAGTTTTTATTACGTTGATTACAATGCCAGAACCAAATACCGTTTTACGCAGACTATTAAAACGTCAGAAAGAACAGTTAGACACTATTGTTAAGGAAGGTTGAAATTCCGAATTCGTCACTATCTTTAGGACACCGAGAAAAAACAATAATAAAAGGGGTAGCAGTTTTATTAACTAATTGTGACGACGAGAACATATTATTATTAATGTTTTTTTTTTAAATACGTTTTTTTTCCCTCTAAAAGTATTTATGTATTATATCTATTTTATAATACCGAATTAACGAATGAATTCCTCTTCTGTCTTTAACATTCTTCTGAACAGATATGATTAAAAATAAATGATGGCTATAACCATAGAATAATGGCAAGCAGTAAAAGTGACCACTTTTTTGTTCCACTAAGTGCACGATGCGCGAACTTACCCCCACTACGCCAAAACCTTGCCAACTTACGTGCCGAGGACTATAACTGTTATCTTGACTATGTTTGTTGATATTACGAGTATTTAACTCTAGATTTGCCATAATTATACAAGTTTCTTTTGTTAAACAAAAATAGTTAAGTGTGTTTCAATTTTTTTCTATCTATCTATCTATCTATAGTTAAAAGATTTTTGCATAAGTACAAAATATGTTACCAGTAATAAAATGAGAAGCGGATTGGCTAGTCAGACGTCCCTGATGCACCCTACGGAAAAGATCTTGTACCGACCAGTAGAAACTGAAACCAAGATTTCCTTTTCAAATTATACAAACGTGATACAAATCTTCTTATACAACTGAACATGGCAATTACAGGTTTAGATATACAACGTGTAATTTAAAGGGTATATACATACCAAGTGCACAGCTTCTTTGGATGGTAACAAACGATATGGCAAGGGTTTTGTAATCCTATGTCTACATGTGTGGAACTTATTAGAAATTTCAATACATTGATACCAGAGAGAATTTTTCAAATTAAGAGGAACGAAAATAATTATCGATCACGGCAAGTGACGTGGAAAGTTATTGATTCTCGTAGTGCTGTTATGATTTTTATTCAAGAAACATAATATGAAACCGATAATTTGGTATCAAATCTTTGAGTCACATATTTTGAGTTGAAAGTGTGCATAGAGACTCCCAACCAGATATTGTCTCCAGCCCTTTTGGATAGATATGAGATTTCCGTTACACGTTGTATTTATTTATTTTATTAATAAAATAAAATATAAGTATAATACACTAATAGGATAGTGTGAAGCCCTTGTACAAAATATGGCCCACCCCTTATCATGTCCATCGTGCACGGCCATCTGCACTTTGCAGGATCTTAAAGAGGCCAATACAAGAGCTGTTCATGTAACTGCATACCAGTCTAAAGACGTTTGACGGTTTGAGCATCGACTCGAAAAGAAAAAGAAGACTAATAGGTAAACGTGTCTTTTCTTACCTGCGGACGGAGAGACATCCAAACCGTAGCGCCGGACTTAATGATATAGGCGGCCCCAATAAATCCGGATTGCCATGGGTCGGCAGATACGAGCCCCTGAAGACATACATATTTTCACATACATTAATAAAGATTTCAGACCTGGAGATAGTATATTTAAGCATACAGGTCCGGCTCAATACTATAGGGTGACAATGTTATATATAACGGGTTAAAAAATAACTTTAAAAATTTTACGAGTATGCTCGGTATCGAAAAATAAACATATTAAAAAAAAATTACTAAATTTTATTTTCCACAAAAATAAAACAAAAGTAAAACTATTTTTATGCACACTGTACGTGGGGCTGCGCTCGCGCCGCGCTACCGTATCCCGACCGTCAGTCGTTTGATATCGGTGGCGTGGGAAGGGTTTGTCGCCCAGTGTCGTCTCGAGACTTTCGCGCGCTACCATTTTCAATGATGCCATTTACGTACACTAACCGCGAGTATTTGCACATGATAGTAATAATAATAATAATAAATAATAAATTCTTTATTTCATTAACTTAGAACTACTACAGTTTGTCTTACGTTAGTGTCTCCTTTTAAGTTTGTGAAAAACCTGTGCTAGGAGGCCCTACTCTTCTTAAACTAGAATTTACAATATTATGTAGGAGTGTGCTTGCATTTAGTATATGAAAACTTAATAACTAAAGGAATATAATAATAAACAATAAGAAATTCTAAAATAATGGTGACATGGGTCTGTCTGTGTATGTGTGTGTGTGTGTGCGCGCGTGTATGTATGTGTGCGTATGTTTATGTATATTTGTGTGTGGGTGTATGTGAAATGCATTGTTGAATGTTTATGTCTATGTAATTGGTTGTCACATAAAAATTATCACACAATTTTTAGAAGGGTTTCAATACAGTCATAGCTTTTACACTTTAGCCATTCTATTAAAACTTTTTTACATTCTCCATACGTCATAGGAAAAATGTTTAAAATTTTGTTCAACTTATTATAAATAGATGCAGATTGCCTAATATATTGTCTTTTTGCGTATGACGATTTGACTGATATTTCTGGAGCAACGAGATATTTCCTTCTTTTTTTATCAATGCTACAATTATAGGGAAGGGTTTTATGACGTTTCAAGACAGCATGAAGGACATATAATTTTCTAACTGAAAGAAGACCACTGAGTGAGTATAGGTGTTCTGTAGGGAATCTATATGATTTAAAATACATAACTTTCAAGAGAGACCGTTGAGCTCGCTCCAATTCTAGATAGTATGTTACATCAGGAGTGATGAAAATTTGACAGACCTTACGCCCCTAGATTTTTATCTCTGGGGTCGTGTTAAGGACATAGTGGAAGTAATATTAGAAACGTGGACGAATTAAAAACCCGTATCATAAGTGCATTCGACGTTATTAAGGTGAGGCGGTACTTCACGCCTGGACAGCTTCTGAATCTATATAAAGCATAGGTCCGTTCCTGCGTGGAGTTTTGCAGCCACTTGTGGGATGGCTCTGCAAAATACCAACTTACTGCATTGGACTCGATCGAGCGCAGAGCTAAAAGGCTTATAGGCAACAAGATGCTAGTGGACTAGCTACATAGTCTGGCTCATCGGCGAACCGTTGCTTGCCTGTCGATTTTCTATAGATTGTGCTTCGGGGTGTGTGCGCAGGAGCTCCATGACCTGATTCCTCCATCTCCCTTTCACTACCGGTCTACCAGACGCACGGCTGGGTACCACCTTCACTTGGTTGATACCGTCTTGTCGTACTAAGCGCTTCCCCTCCAAATTTATTGTGCGCACAGCCAAATTGTGGAATTATCTGCCGGCTTCTGTGTTCCCTATTATTATTTATTTATTTTTATTTTTTACATGGTACAAGGTATCGGGCACGTCGCAATTGTGGCGGTAAGACCCCTCTTTGAGGAGTGGCTAGATCGGCGTCACGGCGTCCTGACCTACCGCATGACGCAGGTCCTCCCGGACACGGAAGTTTCGGGAGGTACCTGTGTCTGATGGGGAAGGAAGAAAAAAAAAAGGAAGAAACCGACGTATCCTCAGGGCGGCGATAGGCGGAGACCTCTCGCGCCCGACACTGGCCGAGACGGAATGGGAAGCGGTCGCCTCCTTCTGCGAAGCAGTCATACTATCGAAGGAGGAGGCGGGCCGCGTGAGGGAGAGGATGGCGTCCTCCCTCCAGCCCAGCCGCAGTGGTAGACGCCCACGGCGTCGGACGTCAGCCGACGATCTCCGGCCACCGTAGGCGCGGGCATGCGGACAGCGAGTAAAGGGCAACTCGCTGTCCGACCATGGACCATGCCCGGGTCGACGGCGCGTCGTGTTCCACGCGCGCCTCAAAGAGCGTCAGCAATATGACGAGGCCCACCCTGTAGAGGGCCGAAGCCTGCCGGGGTCGTGGGACTTATCCCATTACCGTGACCCCGGAACGTAAAGGGCTATTGAAGGAACACCGTGGATTTTAGTCAGTACAAGTCTGACAGTCCCTCCGGCCCTGCCCGGGGTGGGAGGACTTATTTGATGATTTTACAACGTTAAAAAAAAAGAAAAATAAGGTACAAGGTATTTTTACAATTTACAACAATGTCACCACAAAACTGAACAGACAGTTTGACTGTGGGATCAATTTATGATCTATTTTTAACTTATGCGTCTTGCGGCAAGCGGAACTTCCCACGGCCGAGTACTGTGCGCATATTAAATTATTTACGCGTAATGCAAAAAATTGAATATCTTTTAAGCGGTAGTTTTTTTTATATTTCTTCGTGATTATTTATTGAATATAATTTTAAACAACTCCTTTAAAGTAAATTTTTTAACACCTTATATACGTTAAATAAGATTAACAACCGTAAGATGACGTAGTGTGTACATTTGTTTTTTTTTTGTTTTTTATTGAGAACTTTTTATTTAATTAGATTTATCTAATTCAATATATCACCTAGTCATATTATTGCATGCTGTGGTCACCTATAACTGAAGGAGCACATGATAAGGTATTAATAGTTATATAGATATAAAGTATTATCTGTCTGACCTTAATGATGAAATGGACCTTTTTGGCGCAGGCGTGAGGCACGAAAGGTCTTTTTTGCTTTTCCCTTTTATTTACTTGTATTTTTGCGTGTGTATGTGTGTGTGTGTGTACCTGACAACCTAATTTTGTATGTGTGTGTGATGATGCGTAATAAATGTATTCCTTTCTTTCTAATAAATAAAGAAGTACCTCAGGAAAGTCTCATATTCGACAGCTAAGCGTTGCTGCATCTGCTTGAGCGCAGTGGTCTCGCCGCCCACCCAGCGAATCATTCGGATGTCCTCGTTCTCAAGGAACACGCCCAGGTCTTCAGGTTTCGGAGTCTGGAAAGACCAAGTTACTTTTTATAACATTGTAAAAGGAAAAGTCTATACAAGCTCGATAACCTTTTTTGATCTACACTAATATTATAAACCAGGAAAGGAGGTGTTTCATTTTTATATGGGGCTCCGGCCATAACATGTACATTTCAGCAAAGCTGGGAAACTTACCCCTAAATAGAATAAAGTAACATTTTTTTCATAATATCAAATGGTTTTTATGTACAAAATAAAAATTAAAAATGTTTGACGTTTGTCCTAAGAGTTATGACAGCCATGACAGGTTGTAGAAATGACGTTTACTTAACCTTGTTTTGTTTTTGTTCATCAGAACTAACCCACAGAATACTATTACTCTAGCGGGGACCTGACTGACTAGTGACTGATAGAGTTTCAAGACAATAATAGTGGTTATTTTGAATTCGTTCAGAAACACATTTCAAAAATGGACACCAAATATTTATGTAACAATGAAATCATCACACTTAATTATGTTTACTCAAAAATATGTACAAGAGAATAATAGTAATATATTTTTAACACTACAAGAATACACACATTTTTTAATTATCTTCTACGTAACATTGATTTGATGAGACATGATTTCAGAACGAATGAAGTATGCAAGCACACGAGACGCCATGTTGAATAAAATATGGCAATAATTGAAAAGCTATTATTTTTTGTACACAACAAATCAGGCTCAAATTCACTAGAGAATATTTTTCCCCAATTTGTAGTATTTTTTCCTCTTTTTCGATAAATGTACATCTGATGGCCGAAAATGAAACATCTCCTTTCGATCTTTTGTTTACTGTACTGGATAAACTCAAAAACTATTAGACCGTTTAATACATTACCGTTTAATCATAGCTCCGCTGTGATCGTTGAAGGTGGACGTGTGCTTCTCTAAATAAAATTTGTGTCAGAAGTTATCATTACAAATTGGACGTTATTTGATGTGCATACGCTTCAGTTTTGACTGCGGGTCAAGTACATAATAATCAAGTGAAATAATTCGTCTCTTTTCCGCGGCATCTGCTGTCCCGTTCGCGTCGCTTGTAGTGTCCACGAACTGTTAAACTTAATTGACTGTGTTGTGTTGGCTAATTATCTGTGTGTGTGTTATCGTAGCACCTGGGACTATTCGCCTACAAGTCGTTCATAGCTATCTATATCTATGGCTAACCAACCGGTATCGACTGCATCGGAACCCGAGTTAAACAAACTACACTTAAAAGACTCTGAGTTTGTGAATATTATTCGACGCAAACGCAAAACAATGGACAACAATTTGGATGAGCTGTTTGAAAGGTTTTCGTCGGATCTGACGGACAAGCTTACCTCCATGATGACTGTTCTCCAAAACAAGGTTTCCGACATTCAGTTAAACATTCATACTGTGATAAAATGCGACCTAGACAATATAAAGTCTAAGCTTACAGATATTGATGCCAATCAATCTCAGCTGTTTAAGGATATGGAATCGGTCAAGACTGCGATTGAACATCAGGATAGTCTTCAAATGTGTTTGTCTAAACGAGTTGATGACGTCTCCAAATCTTCTTCCACCCACAGCTCAGATATAACTCGTATGCAGGAACATATAACTAAATTAGAACTTGAACTCAATAACCAGCAGCAGCGTGATCGAGCCTTCAATCTTGAAATAAATGGTATTCCTGAAAAACCCAACGAGAAACTGATTGAGTATTATTGCGACATGGTGAGAATTTTGGAAATAAAATCGTCGGCAACCGATGTTGTACATGCTACTAGAGTACGCCCAGTAAATCCAGTACCAGGTCGCCCGAAATCGATTGTGGTCAAACTCAACTCACGCCTCCTACGAGATGCCATACTATCTGCAATCAGAAACAGGAAGGGCCTTAGCACGAGTGATATCGGCATGACAGGTGACCGGAGGAAGATATTTGTCAACGAGCACCTCACGCCTGCCAACAAGCTGTTACACAAGAATACACGTCAAAAAGCAGCTGCTGCGCAATACCGGTTTGTTTGGATAAGAGATGGGAAGATATTCGTGAGGAAGAACGACACTTCAGCCACTATTCGTATCATAACATCTGCGGACCTCCGTAAAATCGTGTGACTAGTTATTATTTTTGTTTACTTGTTTAAGGATTGCGCGATATTGTATCTTAATCGGGTTACTAGAGTTATTACACGTAAGCTTACCCTTACCCTCAAATTCGTACGGTTAACTAGTCGTTTTATACCTTATAACCCAGTTGTGATGATTGGTAAACAACTATGTAATAATCATATAAAATATTGTATCTTATTATTATTTAATATACCCACATATTATTTATTATATTTTGTACTATATAAAACCTATACATTTTTTTATAAAATTTATTTATTTTATTATTGTTTAGTATATATCATTTGTATACTTATTATTCCTGCCATTTATGTTATCCCTGCTATAAATAGCTATGTAGATAAAATTACGATACTTGTTAAAAATGGCCACTTTAATAAATAGCAATAGACTTAATATTTTTTACCAAAACGTTCGTGGTTTGCGCACTAAATGCCTTGAGTTGTATAATAACATTCTTTTACACGAATACGACATTATCTTAATTACCGAGTCTTGGCTACAGAGTGATATATTGGATGGTGAGATCTGTGATGGTAGGTATGAGGTGTTTCGTTGCGACCGAAATCTCGATGTAACAGGTAAGCGAGCGGGCGGCGGCGTGGTATGCTGTGTCCGCCGAGAGCTTTGCGCGGTCTTGCTCAGCGACTGGCTGGGTAATTCACTATACGAATGTATTTGTCTGAAAATCTCGGCACGGACTCTTGGTACATTAGCAGATTTAATTGTTGTTTTATCATACATGCCACCTGACACTATGAACCTACCGACTAACTTAAATAATTACTTAATTAACTTTAACACTATTTTTGATAAATACAAGGACGTGAATTACTTTCTTATAGGTGATTTTAATCTGCCTTGTTTACGTTGGAATAGGGACGGTTGGTCGCTTACACATGTTGGTAGCAGCCAGGTACAGGATAAAGCTAGTCAATTCGTGGAAGATTTAAGCTTGTTAGGGTTGCTCCAATATAATTATATACCTAATCACTGTGACAACACTTTAGATCTTTGTTTTTCAAACTTATCTTTAGACATTTCTGCGACTGCTGGATTAACTAAAATTGATACATTTCACCCACCACTTTCTATTGATATTGTAGACCTGTATATTAATTCTTTTGTCGCAAACAAAATATGTAGATTTAACTTCCGTAAATGCGATTATGTAGAGGTTAATAGATATTTGAGTAATATAAATTGGGACCAATTGTTGTCTAGCACTGTTTGTGTTGACAACGCAGTCGATTTATTTTATGTAAAAATAAGAGAATGTATCACTCTTTTTGTACCCTTTATTACTCACGAAAGTAATTCTTATCCCATATGGTATAGTCGTTCTTTAATAAAAATTATTCGCGAAAAAAACAAGTTACATAAAAAATGGAAATTGTTTAAAAATCCTCGCGATTTTGATGAATTTAAGCTACTGAGGGATAGGCAACATCGAGTGCAGGGTCAGTGTTTTGACAACTTCACGCGCAACGCTGAACAGAACATAAGGAAAGCGCCTAAGTACTTTTGGAACTACGTTAAATCAAAAAAAGCTGGTTCCGCTTATCCGCGTAATTTTACTTTGGGTAACACACAATATAATAATGGCCAGGAAATATGCACCGCTTTCAATAACTTTTTTTACAGCGTCTTTAACATAAATCAGTCCTCATCACATACTGATCCTCCATGTTCTCTGCAAAATGACTACGCCGGCGATACTATTTCTAACATTACAGTGTCGCAGGAGACGGTGTTCAAGCACCTCTCAAGTTTGGATAAAAACAAAGGTGCTGGTTGTGACGGAATTCCTGCTATATTTTGGTCATCTTGCGCAAAGAGTTTATCGCACCCCATTACCCTACTGTTTCAGCATTCACTAAAGTGTTGCGTGTTTCCCTCTCTGTGGAAAAAGGCGTACGTCATACCTATTCATAAGAAGGGTTCGAAATCTAAAATTGATAATTACCGCCCTATCTCTATGTTAAATTGTATTGCCAAAGTTTTTGAACAAGTTATCGTTACTAATATTTACCCAATTGTTAGTCTCAGCATTCCTGAATCTCAGCACGGATTCATGCAAAGACGTTCCACGGTTTCAAATTTGGCTTGTTTCACAGACTATGTGGTGGGCGAAATGGAAAACGGTGGGCAGGTTGACGTGGTCTACACTGATTTTGAAAAAGCTTTTGACCGTGTGGATCACGTCATCCTGTTACGTAAGCTGTACGCGTTAGGAATTCATGGAGATTTGCTCAGGTGGATTGAATCGTACCTAACTAATCGCTCTCAAGCTGTTGTATTAGGCGGGTTTAAATCTGACTTCGTATCCATCCCCTCTGGTGTGCCCCAGGGATCGCACCTTGGCCCTCTCTTCTACAACGCCTATATTTTTGACATCATTCATCACATTAAGCACTCACATCATATTCTCTACGCTGATGATAAAAAGATTTATACATCTATCAACTCCATATCTGACTGTATTTTGCTTCAAGAGGATCTCAACTCTTTATTTAACTACTATACTAAAAACAATATCACGGTTAGCATAAAAAAATGTCAATGTATATCCTTTACTCGTAAAAAAAATCCTATCAACTATCAATACACATTCAACGGCGTTGCAATCGAGAGGGTCAAGGTGGTGCGGGACCTGGGTATACTATTAGATGCGGAGATGTCCATGCGACAGCACATCGATGTGATATGCAGCAGATCATTTCGCAATCTTGGTTTTGTTTTAAGATCTTGCCTACCTTTTAAGAGTTTGTTAAGCTTAAAAGTAGTTTATTTTGCTTTCGTTCGAAGTCTACTGGAATACGGTTGTCAAATATGGTCTCCCTTTTACGCAATACATAATAATAGTGTTGAACGCATTCAGAAAAAGTTTATAGATCACCTTAATTTCAAATTTCATAACTATTCACGTGATTACAAAGAGAACTGTCGGTTATACAATCTTTTAACTCTGCAGGAGAGGCGTATCCTAATGGATATGGGGTTGCTATACGATATTTTACGGGGACGGACCGATTGCCCTATGCTTTTAAATAAGATTAAGTTTAATGTTCCAAGGAAACGCACTAGACACACTACATTATTTTGTACTCCATTTCACTCGAGTAACTACGGTAAAAATAGTGTAATACCACGTTTACTCGACTCTTACAATAAACACTTTAACAGTGTGGACTTATTCATTGGATCTAAGAACGATTTCAAAAAACAAGTTTTGTTTGAATTGTTATCATAATAGGCTAGCTAAAATTTCAAACAATATACTTAATGGCTGGGTATCTAGTTAGTATATATTTTCATTTCTATATGTATGTATATATTTTTTTTTTTTCTTCATATTTATAAATTAGTATATGTTATTTGTAATTATTTGTATCTATTATATGATATATATTATATCCTTCATTAATATTATATACTGATCTCTTCAAAGTGCCCAATCATCTTTAATATTAATATTAAGACTGATCCACCTTGAATATCTTTTGTGGATAACTGTTATTGGCTACTCATGTAATGATAGATAAGTACCCATGTAAGAAATGTATGCTGTTGTTATCCCTAATAATAAATAAATAAATAAATAAATACAGTAATCTCAGTGATAAGTGCATTTTTGAGCCGTTTGATGTCACAGCCTTTTTAAAGAAACAGGTATTGAAAACGCTGGTTTACGCTTCCAGTGAATCCCTCCATCGGCTAAGGTTTCCCATACAACGTGGCATTGCCACCATTCTCTTGTACGTTTCTTGTCGACAGCTTTGTTGTCAATTTTTTTCAATTTTAGTTTGTAGTTTATGTACATTAGTTTAAATAGATCTATAATTGAATTTAATATTACTTCTAAACAGATTTCAAAAATCCTTAACCAATATAAAACTACATTATAAGCAAGTAACATAGAATACTTTAATATCACTGGTATAATAACCATTTTTCGCGAGCGAAGCCGCGGGCAAAAGCTAAAGTAAGAAGTAATTGATGTCTTATTAATTATCTTACCTTATCGAAGACCGTAAATTCTTTGTAGAAGCATTCTGGCAGACTACCGAACTTGACTCCAGTAAAGTCCATATCGTTCACTGGACGCGGAGGATCGCCGATAGTCGCGACGGTATGCTAAACAAAAACATAAGAATTATCATTTTAGCTCTTGTTTATGTATTTATTAAAGTTGAGCGGAAGCGCACTTAATGTATGTGATGTCCTTAACACAACATTATTTTAGAAACTTTAAAACTGATGATGATTTACACCTCCGTTCAGTAGAAAACCAGCATCAGGCACTAGTAATCTGAAACCCATCCGTGTTCCATCATATGCCCTTCAGCGGCCTCGGAACACGAAGGGCACATGATGGAACACGGATGGGCTTTAGTCAGTAAAAGTCTGACACACCCTCCCGCTTCGCCCAGACCGGGAGGCAGTCATTGAATGACTTCCCATCCTTAAAAAAACACTAGTTATCTGAATATAGATAGAGAGATAGATAAAACATTTATTTGGTATAACAGAAGATACAAAATACAATTTACATAAAACACGTACAAAACAGACAATAAAACGTACGTAGTACGTTAGTAGGAACAAACATAATGAAAGAAAGTGAAATTTCATACATTAAAAAAAAAATTAAATGAGACGAGTGCATTGTGTGTCTCGAGTTTGCACCAAATGGGTGCCCAGCTCAGCATGTGCCAGGTAGGTCACTCTGTACACGCGTACGCATTCATTAATAAATTGCGATGTTGCCGTTCTCCAAGTACGCGTGTACAGAGTGTTTCTTTTACGTATCAATTTCACATTTTTAGTGAATATTTTAATATTAAAAAAAAAACATTTTGTTTTCGAATAGTAATTTGTTTTTAGTATGTATGGATGATATACTATTGCGGGTTAACGGGAACGCCCTCTGTTAGTTAACATATTGTGTAATTGTATGTGTATATTGTGTCATTAATGTGTAATTGTATAATGTAGTACCTACTGTGTGTTTAATTATATGAGTGGAGTATAAAATAACTGTAAAAAATACAAATTAAAATATGTACATAATGGGGATGTGTGTGTTACATATTATTCTATATTTGGGTCTATATAGGCGCAGCCTTAAGGCAGAATTTTATAGAAGTTACAAAAAGTGAAATGAATGTCTCGTGTGCCATTAAGTTTTGCCTGTTTGTGCCTTCAAATGTTTTTTGCCTTCTTTACTATATAAGTATTTAATCATTCAACCTATTAAGTTCCCACAGCTGGGGCTCAGGCCTCCTCGCTGTGAGAGGGTATTTCTCTTTACCATTAAATCTACTTACCAAAAACATCTGGTACGTAAGAGGCGGGATGCCACCGTTAGCTTTGATCACAGTATCCGGCTCCCATAGAGTATGGGACACATGCTCCTTGCAGACCACTCCGATCTCCTTGCACGCTGCCTTCACGCTGTCATCACGCGCGCGCCAAACAGGCTCGCAGTCTTGCTCGAAGCAGAGCTTACGAATTCCTGTAATATATTGTGAATGGGTTTCTTTAGTAAATTATTTGTGCCATCTTTGACAGCTTAGTCGATTCCAGTCTAAGAACAGTTTCCAGTATGCCCTGGAAATGCCTGAATGTTAGTATTAAATGAGAGCCTATTAACTTGATTAGTGATATCAGTATTTTTCGAAAATTTTAGGCTCAGTAGTTTCCAAGATAATGACAAAATTATATTTACAACCCTTGAAATGAATCCCTTCATCAGTATGATATTTTAACAAAAAAAAAAACAATTTGGCCCCACAAGCGCCCCCACGTACGTAACGTTACGCGTTTGATGGATTATTCAAATAATTTCAGTTGGTTTATTACATTAACTCAAGTTTGTTTCTTTAATTGAACACAAATTAAAATATCACTATAATAATGATACCTTTTTAACATGTGATACACAAAATTTAACTATTTATTATCAAAACATTGTAAACACTATTACGAAACCTATTTATAAGATAGTTTAAACTGTTCTTTCATTGTTGTCTTGTATAACAACATACTTGAACGTTATTTAAAAAATAACGTTGTTTGTTTACTAATTCTGTCATCGTAAGACTAATATGTAATTGAACTAATTAATTTCAACATATTTACTGTATTTTTATATCATTTAATCATAGTTTAATGTTAAAATACAAAGGTTAACAAATCTGTTTTAAAATCGTACGATATGACGTCACTTGTTTACCACTGTGTATAAAAGCCGCCGCTCAGTCGTTCTAGACACAGTCAGTCACTCAGTCGCTCTGGAGCAGTCACACCGAACGGACCTAAGTTAAGTGAACTTGTGTTGTTTCTAACTTTTATTAATATTTTTATGTGTAGAATTGGTATAAAAATCCTATCGTATTGCTATTGTATTTGAATATAAATTAATTACTTTGTATTTGTTACTTTAATGTAACAGTGTTATTAATTGATAATTGTGTGATAATTTAATGAACATTTGGTATTAATTCTATAAATAACTTTACTTATATAATACTAGCTTCCGCCCACGACTTCGTCCGCGTGGAATAAAAATCCCCCGATTTTGAAACATTCTTCATTAGTGCTCCGCTCCTATTGGTCTTAGCGTGATGATATATAGCCTATAGCCTTCCTCGATAAATGGGCTATCTAACACCGAAAGAATTTTTCAAATCACAACCGTAGTTCCTGAGATTAGCGCGTTCAAGCAAACAAAAAACAAACTCTTCAGCTTTATAATATTAAATAAAGCTATAAGTTATAACGATACTAATCACATTGTGGTAATATTGTAAAGTACATATAGTGAATTGATCTTTATGTGAAAATGAATTATGTTTTGAAAAGAGTAACTGTGGAGTTTCTTGCCGGTTCTTCTCCACAGAAAACAACCCTTTCCGAACCGGTGGTAAATGAATAAATTGATATTGCTATACAAATGGCTAAATTATTTCTATAATATACCTGACAATCATGGTAATATCGATTAATTGATAATTAATCGGTAAATACATATAAATTGATATTGATAATTAATTACTTTTAAAAAATAACAACATTCTTTATATACTTAATCTCACATCAGAAGTGGGATTGTTCACAGCCCACTTATTTTGTTTCGGTTTATTGAGTCTTGATTCATAGTCCATGTGATTTTATTTTAAGAATAAGATATTCAAGTACCCTCGTACTTGAATATAGGTCACGATTGTCTTGTTTTAGGCATTGATGTTATTTCAAGTAGAGGGTACATGTATGTCACTATTGCCCTAATTCTAATGCATTGTGTGAAAAGTTTCAGAATGGATCCCGCAATATTGGAAGGCCTCTTCATCCGTGATGCTGTCTCGGGCTATTGCCGCCGTTCAGATGATGATGTGGTGCTTCCGGACCTTGATCCAGTAGCCAGTGACAACAATTCAGCCTGATGGTGCCATAACATCGAGGAACCTTGCGAATAACCTTGATGGATCAGCATTAAAACAGTTGCAAAAGCCGATGATAACGGGAGTCAAGTAAGAAAAAACAAAAACAATTAAATAAGTTTGAACCAATTTTAGCAGTAGTCAAATTAGGTCATTTTTAAGCGTATCACAAGTAGAACGATATGTATTCACTGTAACTAAATGCCTTAGTATGTTTTGTAGTATGTTTGCTGAATAGTCAGATTGGCCGAACGGTCTATGGATAATTCAAGGATTGGTTATCACAATGATACAAACATTTACCGTTTTCTCTCCTTTGCGTATACCAAATCATGTTAAATAATAAGTAACCTTTATTTTGCTACTACCAAGTTTCAGTTCTAAAACATGTTAAAAAAAAAAACTTAATAGCGTCACTTTCTTTTCTCTCTCGAGAATTTGATTTGGATGAGGCAGTTGTGTATTAAAGCAAATACCTGCTGTCCAGATCCGTTAATAAAA
The DNA here is from genome assembly GCA_943138885.2 of Tholera decimalis. Classification (NCBI taxonomy): domain Eukaryota; kingdom Metazoa; phylum Arthropoda; class Insecta; order Lepidoptera; family Noctuidae; genus Tholera; species Tholera decimalis. The sequence goes on from OW964555.2 coordinate 8,413,251, forward strand.
ATGAAATTCATTTCATTATGACAAACTGAATTGAATTGAATTGAACTACGATCGAATTGAATTGGATTGAATTGAATTGAATTTAAAATTGAACTGAATTAACATGAATTAAATTAAATCTAAATAAATTAAATTAAAATAAATACAATAAATAAATTAAACAAGATAAATTTAAATAAATAAATTGAAATAAATAAATTGAAATAAATAAATTGAAATAAATAAATTTAAATAAATAAGTTAAAATAAATAAATAAATTTAAGTAAATAAATAAATAAATAAATACTGTCGGTCATAAAATTCATTAATACTTTTCAATTAAAGAGTCTAATGGAGTATATCTTTTCAATCTTTTCAACTGGAAATGAAAGTGAATTTACGCTTAAAATAGCTGACATTTCCCTCATTCTTCTTCTTCTTGACCCTTTGGCAATATAATAATAAATAAATTTAAGTAAATAAATAAATACTGTCGGTCATAAAATTCATTAATACTTTTAATTTAAAGAGTCTAATGGAGTAGTATATCTTTTCAATCTTTTCAACTGGAAATGAAAGTGAATTTACGCTTAAAATAGCTGACATTTCCCTCATTCTTCTTCTTCTTGACCCTTTGGCAATGTAATATATAGTTTTGGAGCCATTACGAAGATACTGTTCCTATATATTGAAGTTTTGGATACAACTATTTGTAACTGGTCACAACGACGTTTCCTATTTACTCTAGAAAATTTATGTAAATTATTTTTGACGAACATGGATATTTCGTATATATATATATATATAAATATATAAATAATGAGGGAACTGATCTGTTGCATTACCCCAAAATATAATTCTGTATCTCAATGTTGAGGTAATCAGGCCGTGATATGCTGTTAAGACTGTTGTTTGATTTGTTATTTTACTTCTCGTCTAGATTTATAACCAAAATTATTATTCTGTAGCCAATTCACATCAGATTTTATGCTAGAATCAATATCCGTCTCTAGTGCACTTAATTCATCACTATTAAAAAGTAAAGTACTATCGTCTCCAAACTAGTTATTGGATAAATAGAAGCTGTTGGAAAGTCATTAATGTAAATAATAAATAGGGGTGACCCGAGTACACTTCCTTGTGGCACTCCAAACGTTACAGTTCTCTGGTCAGATTTGAAAAATATATGTTTTTTTTTTAGTTTTTTCACTAATCCTGACTACTACAGTTATTTGCTGCCTATTACCAAAATAAGATTCGATTAAATTTAATACGTTTCCTTTTGTTCCAAGTTTATTTACTAGTATTTTATTATCTACGCGATCAAAAGCTTTTGACATATCCATGTAAAGCGCTAGAGTTGGTAGTTATTTTATCGACTCTGCTGCTGTTTGCAAGAAATCGTATATGGCTACATCAATAGATTTTTTTTTTTCTGAAGCCTTTCTGGATTATCAACTAGTAAATATATTCCTCAAAGTATGGAGTAAGTTGGTTAGATATTGCTAAATTAGAATGAATTTAAATAAATTTAATTTAATTTATTTATTAGGGAATAACAAACAGTAACACATTTTTATAAACTATAAAATCATAACAAATAAATGTAAGTTAATGTGCTCAGTTAGCAAAAGTAAATAAATTCAATAATAACAAAATCAATAAAATTCAATAATAACAATAAAATCAATAAAATTAGTGTTAATATTAATTAAATTATTTCTTATAATTCTATCATAATATTAAAAAAAAAAACAAAATAGTAATATAAAATATAATAACATAAAATTGGATTGTAGTTAAATAATTAAATATAAATGGTTACTATGGTTTCCTGGGAAATAAAAATATCTATATAAACAAAAAGAGAAGTCCTTACTGACTCATCAACGCCTAGCCCAAACCCTTGGACCTAACAGCTGAGATTTTGCTCAGAGGTTCCCTTTTTATTGTAAATAAGGAATAGGGAAGGATTTTTTTTTTGAAATTCATAATTTCCCCAGAGGTTACGTGAAAATTAATTTAAATAGAGGATCAAAGTTTGTATTGTTATAATCATAAGTCATTATAGTTTGTTTGTAATGTTGAATGTGATTGTTAATATATTTCTAATAACCATAATTGGAACACAATGAGTTAAATGATAGTTAGATATGTTTCCGCTGGTCGCTCTTTTGTTCGGTGCTTGCCTATCCCACTAGCAGCGGGTGGAGGGGGCATGACACATCTATGCAATTGACAAAACATAAACAAACTCATAATTAAAACATAGAAAATAAGAATGAAATGAAAAGACGTTGAGGTAAGAAAATATTATAAATCACATTTGACAATTCTTTGTACTTCAAGACCAAAATCGTTAATGACGTATAATGAAATAAGTGTTGAAACTATATACCTCGTTTCTAATTTGTGTTCAATTAACGATGATTGTTTGAAATTATTGGATATAATCTTATAAAAAATATAGGGGTTATTATAGACTGCTTAGGCCCTGCCCTGATACCTTTCTGAAATTCATGCACAGCAGGTGATAGGACTGGTATGTCAAGGCCAGAGGCTGTTGTAGTCTTATAAAAATATAGGGGTTATTATAGACTGCTTAGGCCCTGCCCTGATACCTTTCTGAAATTCATGCACAGCAGGTGATAGGACTGGTATGTCAAGGCCAGAGGCTGTTGTAGACTGCTGAGGCCCTGCCCTGATACCTTTCTGAAATCCATGCGCAGCAGGTGGTAGGACTGGTATGTCAAGGCCGGCGGCCATATGTAGACTGCTGAGGCCCTGCCCTGATGCCTTACTGAAATCCATGCGCAGCAGGTGGTAGGACTGGTATGTCAAGGCCAGCGGCCATATGTAGACTGCTTGGCAGCCCTGCCCTGATACCTTTCTGAAACTCATGCGCCGCAGGTGATAGGACTGGTATGTCAAGGCCAGAGGCTATTGTATTGATTATAATTAGTTGGTACTTCGAGAGCGAAGTACAGGTCAGTTTGGCCGTGATGGATTATTCAAATAATTTCAGTTGGTTTATTACATTAACTCAAGTTTGTTTCTTTAATTGAACACAAATTAAAATATCACTATAATAATGATACCTTTTTAACATGTGATACACAAAATTTAACTATTTATTATCAAAACATTGTAAACACTATTACGAAACCTATTTATAAGATAGTTTAAACTGTTCTCAGTGTTATTAATTGATAATTGTGTGATAATTTAATGAACATTTGGTATTAATTCTATAAATAACTTTACTTATATAATATGTAATAGAATAATGAAATAGTAGATACACAAGTAAATAAAGCTATAAGTTATAACGATACTAATCACATTGTGGTAATATTGTGATGTTTATGTGAAAATGAATTATGTTTTGAAAAGAGTAACTATGGAGTTTCTTGCCGGTTCTTCTCCACAGAAAACAACCCTTTCCGAACCGGTGGTAAATGAATAAATTGATATTGCTATACAAATGGCTAAATTATTTCTATAATATACCTGACAATCATGGTAATATCGATTAATTGCTAATTAATCGGTAAATACATATAAATTGATATTGATAATTAATTACTTTTAAAAAATAACAACATTCTTTATACATATACTATATATATACATCACATTTTATATACTTAATCTCACACGTTCATATAACTCACAGAAGTTTTTTTAAGAGAACTAGGAGTTTGGGTAGCACTCACTCTCCTTGCAAACTTGTTAACCGCTCCAACTAAGCTAACTATGCTTGTGTGTGGAGTGGGTTCACAGCAATAGTGTAATGGTTGAGGTTCAAACCCGCGACCTCTCGGTCACAGGTCCGACACCTTGGCCATTAAGCTATTGACCCTTAAGTTCATGTGTATCAAAATCCAACTGATATGGATCCCACATATTCTAAATAATTTTTTATCTGTGGCAGACGGAGGCAGACAAACTATCATATAAGATTTCGGTTATCCACATACGTTCACAATAATAAAATAACAAAGATTATTCAAGAGAGAGAATAACTCACCGAACTCCTCCCAAAGTCTTCGGAACACGACGTTAGGCTTCCCCTTCACCATGATAAGTCTCCCGCCATGCTTCTTGAACTGGCTGTCCAGGTCTTCCAGAGCTTCCAGAAGATACCGCATGCGGTTGTAACCAACCAGTTTTGTACCTGTTTAACAATAGAAAGCCTTTTGAAGCTTCTCTTCCCTGCAGACAAAACGCATGCTTTGTTTTCGTGCATTCTGACGGCAGAAATCGCGCTGCGTTTGTATAAAAATGGCTGTGACTATTAGCATTTGCCGTTTTCAGACAAAGCTAGTCAATTAACGATTTTAATTACCTAGTGATAGAGGGTCGAGAAAATAAGTTTCTCAATTGTGGTCAGTTTTAACTATTAGAATAGTGATTATACATATGAAGTGAAGAACCAGACAGCTAGATCAAGGGTTTGATCCAGAAAGCAGTACTTTCGGACATGGTGCGAACCGTGTGGAGGTTCCTCTCTCAAGAGCTCTGACCACCAGTAGCTTGGACCCTGTTCCCGTTACGGGTGGGCTACATAAATCCATAGCTTTACATTTTACATCAAGCCCACCCATCGTTTTTTTGGCTTTTCAGATTGTGGGTAGTGAACCCACAATCTGTGTCTCTAAAAGTCTAAACTGTCGCAAAACTTTCTTCTCAAAAATGTGTTCTTTCCTTACGTGCCCATACGTTGTACACAAGACTGATAAATATTAATTAAAACAGACGATGTATTTTTAGAAAGACCGCTTACCTATGCATAATCTGATCAACTTTGCCCATTATGCAGAGAGCGACGTAGCAAAGCTATTTTGAGATATTTGTGTAGGGGCTTGGTGCCCACTGGTTACATAACTTTTAAATGATAAATGATCTTTATTTTGCAAATTGGTTGTTAAATAACACTTTCACACGTCTTTTTTTTGTAAATTTAAACTAGATGAGGCCGGTGAGGCCGGTGTTTCCTAACTGACTACCCTGAGAAGAAACACCGAAACAAATTCAGGGGTCCGTTTCTTTTAAAGTTCATACAATCTATACTGGTAAAAATATATGGGAACCCTGTAGATTACCGTATGAGGCGATCTTTTGAGGAAAGATGCTGACAGTATTGAGTGGGCCTGTCCCACGGAATAGATGAATAAGGTTGGAATGGTAATGTGGGCGTGGCGAGCGCGCCACATTTATTTATTTATTTATTTATTTACACTTTATGCACATAGGTACAAAGGCGGACTTAATGCCGTAGGCATTCTCTACCAGTCAACCATTTATGATACGAAAATCATAACGCGACCGATTAATTCATTCACCGCGTTTAGTGTGCTTCGGATTACTTCAGAACACAGAGCTCTGCTTTAAAATGCCGTGTTGTGCAATTATAACCTGTAAAACAAAAAGTCAGACCGCAAGTATAGAGCAAGGAGGTATATCTTTTCATCGGTAAGTCGAAAATAACATTTAATTACAATTTTATTTGTAAAAAACAAAAATATTCTGATCACTACGAAATTCCGAACATTAACAACATTATTGCAACAAGTTACAAAAAGTATACATTGCCCGTTGTGTACTCGCTTAATCAACGCAATGACCAAGTCCGCTTACAATGTACTGCATGCGCCACACTTCAACCATTAACGTTTTGTCCTTTGCCCTGATTGGCCGTGATGCACGGCGCATGTCTATTGACAATGAGTTACAATCAGTAGCAAGCTCTCGATTTAAGTGTGTAATTCGCATACGTAACGGGCCTCTTGCTTGTAGTGGAGCTAAAGAGTGGGGAGACAAGCGGCGACACGCGTTCTCATACAAATCAGGAACTATTTCCTTTCTAACCTCTTTTATCTGTTCTGTGGCAGTGCAATCATTAATTAAATGATTTTAAATTGTCTGGAAATGATAAGTCAAAAGCGACCAATTTGCGACTCTGAAAGACGTTCCGTCGAGTGCAGCCAGTGCAGATCAAACTGTCACCTATATGTAAAAAAAACTCCTTGTCTTACTATATCCATATGTATGAATAACTTAAAACATTAGTAAGTGCAATCCATAATAATTTTACATTACATGTTTACATGTCTTTCCAAAACTAAAAATCACATCGAAAGCTAACTCATTCCCAATATACGAGGCACTCTCAATCTTTTTTTTACTTGAAAACTATTTAACTATATATTTTTTGCGAACAAAATCCAAACATAAAATAAAAAAGGTGTTTGAGTTGAAAATTTTGGTTATTAAAGTTTCACGACATGATTGGCGCAGTCGTTGAGAGATTGGCTGCTGCATTGTGTGGCGCAGGCTCGATTTGTAGATTCGTCATTTGTAGATTGATGGGTGCGTGGACTTTAACACGATACAAACATTACCCTCCATCTTTTGCAGCCGGGTAAAGAGTACATAATCTTCCTTACGCTACAAACCACTTCCAGACGGAATTCATCCAGTACTTTCGAAGATTAGCGATAACAAACAAAAAACTATTCCTTTTTATAATATTTGTATAGATTTCATAACGCACCTACGATACACGAGTAATTCGTAGTAAATATAATCGTAACTTGCGCGGATCATTATTTAAGTTCTTGCACGCAAGCATACATATTTTGAACCAGTGTAATAAACAAACTAGTATTTGCGTGTTGCGCGAGGTGCAAGCACCTCGCGTGCTTGTGAAAAAAAAAGGGGGGGGGGTGATGGGGGAGATGGGGGGGTTTAGTATTTGCGTGTTGCGCGAGGTGCAAGCACCTCGCGTGCTTGTGAAAAAAAAAAAGGGGGGGGTGATGGGGGGAGATGGGGGGTTTAGTATTTGCGTGTTGCGCGAGGTGCAAGCACCTCGCGTGCTTGTGAAAACAAAAAAAAAAAAAAAAAAGGGGGGGGTGATGGGGGGGGGGGGGTTGCAGAAGTATTTCGACTAAAGCATTGCCCCTCTAAATGAATCTGAAAAAAAAATGTTCCAAGTATCTTAGATTCCGAGATCCGCCTAAAGGGGGGGAGAAGGGGGGCGGGGGGGGGACTTTGAAAAATGGTTTTTGCTTTACCGAGCCTCCTCTATACGAATCCGTAAAAAAAAAATACGGGTCTCGTAGTTTCCGAGATACGATAGGGGGGGGGGGGAGAAGGGGGGTGAAAAGGGGAGGTTTGGCACTTTTCCCGTAGGTTTGAGAGTTACTTGTTTACGAATCTGTCAAAATATACCCACCTCCCCATCCACCATCTGGGAGAACAATTCTGTCAATGAGTCAGTGAGTGGTAATTTAGCTTTATATAGTATAACTAGTATTTGCCTGTTGCGCGAGGTGCAAGCACCTCGCGTGCTTGTGAAAAAAAAAAAATTGGGGCGGGGTGATGGGGGGGTTTAGTATTTGCGTGTTGCGCGAGGTGCAAGCACCTCGCGTGCTTGTGAAAAAAAAAAGTACTTGCGTGTTGCGCGAGGTGCAAGCACCTCGGTGCTTGTGACAAAAAAAAAGAAAAAAAAAGGGGGGGGGGGGTGACGGGGGGGTTTAGTATTTGCGTGTTCCGCGAGGTGCAAGCACCTCGCGAGCTTGTGAAAAAAAAAAAAAAAAAAAAGAGGGGGGGGTGATGGGGGGGGGGTTTAACAAGTATTTCGACTAAAGCATTGCCCCTCTAAATGAATCTGAAAAAAAAAATGTTCCAAGTCTCTTAGATTCCGAGATCCGCCTAAAGGGGGGAAGAAGGGGGGCGGGGGGGGGGGGGAACTTTGAAAAATGGTTTTTACTTTACCGAGCCTCCTCTATACGAATCCGTAAAAAACAAAAAATACGGGTCTCGTAGTTTCCGAGATACGATAGGGAGGGGGGAGAAGGGGGGTGAAAAGGGGAGGTTTGGCACTTTTCCCGTAGGTTTGAGAGTTACTTGTTTACGAATCTGTCAAAATATACCCACCTCCCCATCCACCATCTGGGAGAACAATTATGTCAATGAGTGAGTCAGTCAGTCAGTGAGTGGTAATTTAGCTTTATATAATATAATACCATCACCTTTATCGGCTTAAAAAGACAGGACAACGATGACTTAGGTAGAAAGGTATAATGGCTACGTAGATATAAGTCCAGGACGATATATGAAATAGATTCATCGACTGAACTAGATAGTGTCCTATGCCAATGCACTGTTTTTAACCGACTTCTGAAAAAGGAGGAGGTTCTCAATTCGGATGTTTGTTTGTTTTTTTTTTTTATGTTTGTTCGGGCATAGCTCCGTCGCTCGCCAACCGATTTAAAAAATTCTTTTTTTGTTGGAAAGGGTATACTTTCCAAATGGTCCCACGAAAATTTTATCGACATCGAACAAGCCGTTTCTGAAAAATCAACAAAAGTCTAAAAAAAATATTTACATTGATGATCTTTTCGGTTACTCTATATTGTGTTTTTTGTTCGCGCGTTTTTTGTTTTTTGTAGTTGACATTTTGGCTTTTATAACTAGATTAATTACAAATTGACCCACTAAAAAGCGCGAAAATAAAAACTTTTTTGCAAAAACATAAAACCGACTTCCATATCAAAACACTACAGAGCCAAAAATAATTTTAATTTCGGAAGGCGGTGTGAAAGAAAAGAAAATACAAAACCAATAACACCGACTACCGAAATTAAAATTATTTTTGGCTTTGTAGTGTTTTGTTATGGAAGTCGGTTTTATTTTTTTGCAAAAAAGTTTTTTTTGTTAGCAAATAGAGGTGACACATTTCTCGAAAATTTTGAATTTGTTTCATAGCAGGGCTTGGGAAGTTGCCGTATTTTTGCGACGCCCTGGCCTTCTTGCCATACATTTTTCCTACTAGTTGTAGTTCTAGCCTAATAACAATTTGTCAGAAAAACAGAAACAAGCATACTCTCAGCCGCCAACACTATATTACAAACAAAACATTGAGGAAGTTCTTCATTTCCTTTAGTAATGTAGGTAAATCTGAAATTAAATTCTATACTTCTTAAATCAGACTATCTGACAAATCGCTCGCAATGTGTTAAAATCTACTCATTGTATAGTGACTATGGGAGCATCAATTTCGGTGTGCCACAGGGCAGTATTTTGGGACCTACCCTCTTTTTACTCTACATAAATGATTTGTGCCGCCTGTCAATACCTAACTGCGATATATTCACTTATGCGGATGACACGGCACTGATCATTTATGATGATAACTGGGATGACTGCAGATTGAGGGCGGAGCGGTCGGTTCAACGAGTGATGACATGGCTCTCTGCGAATTTGTTAACCCTTAACGTCGAGAAAACCAAGATTGTTCGCTTCACTCTCCCTCACACGATCAAACCTCCTGTGGGTACTGATATTGTCAAAGCCCACACTTGCCAGAACTCTTTGGATCACAGCCCGAATGCTTGCACTTGCCTAACCCTATCACTGGTTCCAAGTACCAAATACCTTGGAGTTCTTATTGATAAGCACCTTAGCTGGCGTCCCCATACTGAAGCACTCTGCTCGCGAATTAGGAAATTTTTATATATTTTCAAGGAACTCAGACACTCAGCTGATCGAGAAACTCTTTTCCTTGTGTACCAGAGTCTGTGTGTCTCTGTTCTTACTTACTGCATTTCCGCATGGGGAGGAACCTGCAAAACCCACCTAATTCAGGTTGAACGAGCCCAAAGGGCAGTCCTGAAAGTTATGCAGTTCAAACGCAGAGATTATCCTACCGCTCTGCTCTACTCTGAGTCAAAGGTCCTTACGGTGCGCCAACTGTTCATTCTGCGTGCTGTTCTACGCCGTCACTCTTTGCTTCCTCTTGACGACAAAATTTTAAGGAAACGCAAAGGTCATCCAGTCTGCAATCCTACCCAATGTCGTACTTCATTCGCGGGCCACCACATCGGAGTACTCAGTGCTAGAATCTATAATAAAATCCATCGTATTCTCCATATATATCCTCTCACCAGAAGTACATTGATGACCAAACTTACCAATTGGCTCCAGGACTTATCTTACGATAGTACTGAACGGGTCCTTATAGTTAACTCATAGTCCTTAATCTATACTTATAATAAATCTGTAGAGAGGTCAATTCTGTACATGAAATATATTTCCAAAATAACTATCAGGGGGTGATTAAGGATCGATACTCATGCCAAAAATGCAATCAGTTAAATTTTTGTCTGTCTGTCTGTCTGTCTGTCTGTCTGTATAACCGTTATAGAAACAAAAACTACTCGACGGATTTTAACGAAACTTGGCACAATTATTTTTCATACTCCTGAGCGGGTTATAGTATACTTTTCATCACGCTACAATCAATAGGAGCAGAGCAGTGAAGGGAAATGTTGGGAAAACGGGAGAAGTTACTCCATTTTTAAGCTTCCGTCGCGTGTGCAACCTTAATGGTTAAAGCTACACAAATCATTTCATGACGGAAATGTTCTCCTTAAAATTATATAAAAAATATCCCACGACAGCATATGTCTAACTTTTATGGTTGACTCACAATAACACGTGTAACTCCCGATAGCTTAGCAGTTCGAAGCTTTCTGATTATAATATTTGTCTACTCTTACGTTTATAACACTCTCAGACACCCCTAATTGAAAAAGTTAACATTATTAACTATTCCATAAAAAAATTGGCCAAGTGCGAGTCAGACTCGCCCATGAAGGGTTCCGTAGTAACTATAATATAATATGCAAATTTATTTGACGAAAAAAAAAACCTTAAAATTTCTTAAAACTGGCTTATTTACATTTTTTACAACTGCGCCAAATAAATTTGTTTTGAAAAAGAAAACCTTACAAATTTCTTAAAACTGGCTTTTTTACATTTTTTACAACTGCGCCGAATAAATTAGTTTTTCATAGTGTTTGTATGAATTACAAAGTTATATTTGCGGTTTTAGAAAATATGCTGTATCTCAAAAACTACTGAACTGATTTCGTTCAAACTGATTTTGGTTGAAAGTTTATATTAAGATCTACAGACATATATTTGTTTTAGATTCTTCACTCCATTATTTGAGTGAAGAGGTTGTGTCCGCCACACACACATTTTACCACTTTGGAAGCTTATATCTTTTAAACGATTGACTTTATGGAAAAGTGGTTTTAGAAACCCCGATGTCGTTTTTAAAGAACTGCCTATAGATACCACACATGCATCGATTTCATGAAAAAAAATATTTCCAGGTTTAGTTCCATGTATGGGGAGCCCCCCTTTATTTTAAATATTTTTTAATTTTTTTCTCAAATTCGGAAAGCGGTTCACAGAATACATCTACCTATCAAGTTTCACATGTATAGTCCTAATAGTTTCGGAATAAAATTGCTGTGACAGACGGACGGACGGACAGACAGACAGACAGACGGACAGACATGTCGAAACTATAAAGATTCCGTTTTTTGCCATTCGGCTACGAAACCGTAAAAAGAATCATATATATCGGTATAGAAACACCAAAGTTATACATGAAATACGCTTATAATAATAAGCCATCGCGCGTGAATACTGAATCATGCTATAAGGATTATTTTTGAGAATCGGTCGCCGCGCTCGACGCGTCTCGCGGTCGAAGCGTTCTCTAGGTACTTAAGCCTCATGTGAACGTGATCTAAACAATATTACCAATACATTAACTTACGCTGACGGAGTCGCGGGCACAGCTATATTGTATCATTACGCTAAGGCCAATAGGAGTGGAGCGCCAATGAAGAATGCTTCAAAATCGGGGTTAAATTTAACGTTAGCCCAAAGTAACTATTCCACGCGGACGAAGTCGCGGGCAAAAGCTAGTGTTATAATATACCTTTTACAACTATTCTCTATAACATCATTATCTAGGCGTACAGCAATCTAACACCACACAAACACACACACATATACACACACACATACTCACATCCATACACACATACTTCACTTACACCTAACACACCCCTCATATTACTTACCTCCCAGAACACTGAACTTGCCGCAACTAAAGGTGTATTGCTCTAGCACGACCTGACATTGTTAATCGGGGTGGGGACCTGGTGTCCTATAAAACAGGCTATTAGCCTAGCTTAGGCACCAGTCTCCCACAATATTGCAGTTTAATATAATTTGCTAAACAATATTACCATGTAATCTCTTTAAATATTGTGGTGAGAAAATAAATGAATTTATTTATTTATTTATTTATTATTATTTATATATCTGGTGAATAAGGCGGTTGCTCGATGGTATTTGTTAAGGTTTTGGTAAAAAATTCATACACTATGATGGCCTTGTGCGAAGGCGCATTGTAGGCGTGCACCGCGCAAAATCCAATAATTTTCTTTCCATAAACCTAGCCTTTTTCGTCAAATTTGCACTCTCAAAGGTTTTATAACGCCCAAATAATATTCTTACACGACACTAAAACACAAACAAACTTTTTAATTTTGTGTATGTGTCTGTCTTCCTGTTTAATCTCTGAATCTCTGGCTGAACTGACTTAAAAAAGACTTACTCTTTTCCCAGAATTCCCTTGCAAACGAAGTCGCGGGTACTGATAGCATAAAATAAAATACTTAATAAATCTTAATGAACTTACCGGCAGTTTCTCCATCGAAGATGAACATTGGGAAAAAAGGAAAGCCCTTGTCTTCCAGCGCAGAATGTAAGGATGGGTTATCATGCAGGCGTAACCCATGCCGGAACCAAAGAACGCTTCCACCGAGCATTGTGGCGATTGAGGATTATTCCTGTAAATAAAGAAAACTAATTAAAAGACTAAGACTACGTTCATGCTGAAAACACATGCATTTGGACACCGCATGGCACCTCGCAAGTATGACAGAAGAAAAAGTGTATCCGATGATATCACAACAAGTGTGATTGCAGCCAGAATAAGAAGCCTAAGCCTTGATTTTTTTTTAAATAATTAATATCTGTAGTTACTGTGTTGTATGTGTTATTTATATCTGCTATCTATTTAGGTAGTCATTTTGAATATTGTATTTATGATATGGTTATATGAAGATTATACGCCTTCTAAGTGTTCAATTTAAGATTTTCTTGCCTCTAAACGTGAGGACATTTAATTGGCTCACTGTCTACTATACTATATATTTTCTGTATTTAATAGCTGTTAGTCCTCCATACTTCTTAAATAAATATCGATGTTAATCATCGGAGAAGTGATGGTCCAGTGGTATATATATGGTCCAGGTGTGACAGAGGAACTAAAGGTCATGGTTTCAAATCCAGACAGGCACATTTTTTTTAATAGCTTTAAAGAAAAGCATCTCGAGGAAACCGGCATGTCCTAGGAAGAACTCAAAAATCCGAAGATATACGACAACCACCAACCCGATCTGGGCCAGCGTGGTAGATAACGGCCCGTTCCCCCAAATTAGTGTTGCCCAAATGCAATACCAAGACGAGACTTAGCCAGTCTTGGTCTTGGTCTTGCGTCAATACACCTGGTCTTGGTCTTGGTCTTGCGTCAATACACCTGGTCTTGGTCTTGGTATTGCGCTCCTAGTCTTGGTCTTGCACAAGAGTCTTGCAATTAACGATTATCCTATTGCTGTTTATTAAACGGTAGGCTTAGAACAATGTAACAGAGTAGGTCTATTTTGAGCTTGAATTGACATAGGCATAGTAAAGGCCAACCAAATTAATAAATTTAATAAGAAATTCGAAATATCAACTGACACATCATCTCTGTGTGTTCAGACCTCATGGTCTTATGGTCGTGGGTTCAGACCTCATGGTATGAACCCACGACCTCGGCGATCCGTGCCGATGCTCTAACCAACTTAGCTACCTACCGTATGCCACGGAAGTCAGTTGGTTTCTTAATGAAGTTTACATTTAATAAGCTTACATGTGCTAAAGCTAACACATGTTTAAAACATATAAAAAACAAATTAATGGCATTAGCAACATATTCAAATACAGTCAGTATTTGAATATTCGTTACTCATGTCAAATTGTAAACTTATCAGTCCGAGAACAACAAGGATTAGAGTAAAAAACAATTATTACATTAAATTCAAAGCGAAGCTCAATTTGGAATTACTAAAATTGAAATAAATACTCCTATTTATAAGCACACGCCAAATTACCGATAAAGGACGGCATTCTTTGATAAAAATAATGATTGTTTGGAAAATTAATAAAACCTATACCTATTATAGTGCCTACGTAGCAAAAGTAAATATTGTGTAAATAATATTATGTATATTATGTTCCTCTTTTGATGGAATTAATCTGCATTAATTAAATAAAATTTGTCTAGGTACACTACCCACTGTATTTATGTAGATACTTAATAATTAACATAGTATAAAGCAAAGTCGCTTCCCTGTGTCTGTCCCTATGTATGCTTAAATCTTTAAACCTACGCAACGGATTTTGATGCAGTTTCTTTCAATAGAAAGAGTGATTCAATAGGAAGGTTTTTAAGTATATAACATGCATAATATAGTAGAGGAACACTGATAATTTTTGAGGTTTCTAATGTGATGTCGCAAATAAACACATTTTTTTGCGCTTGCTTTGCAAACGCTGGCTGAACCCTACGAGATAGATCAAAATAATGGACTACAGTATTGTACACCTTAAAAAGGTCAACAAAAATGTCCTCAATGGCATCTGTCTATCTCTTATAGATAACCCACAACAACCATTATTACCCTTTACTTTTTACGAGAAATACGAGCATATTTTACGAAGCGATTTTAAGCAATACAGCATTAATCCTTATCCAATTAAGTACCATAAATACATTGTGCATTTAATATAAATCAATATTGCCCTTTACAGAATATAATTTAAATAAATAGCTTCGAAGATATTACAGATTTAAAATGCAAAGACAGCGGTTACGCGCGTGCCTATGTTGCTTAGATTTGAGCGTTGAATGCTTTTCCCATGGTAAATTATGTGTCGCACTTTCAAGAGTAATTACTAAAGAGAACATGTATGTCGAATGACAAAAAGGCTGTCAACGATGTATATAAAGACATTCTATAGTATATTTAATATAAAAATTGCACCCGTGCGAAGCCGGGGCGGGTCGCTAGTACTTAATAACTACTAGAGTACGATAGAAGTTGACAAACCGACAATCTCAATTTTTGGATACATATGTGTGATTTTAAAACACAAAATGCGCAACGTGACGTTGACTCATTTCGTCGCTCGCATGACTAAAAGTCCTATCTCATTTTTTAGCTGATTTGAGTTAGGATAATTACATTTTTCCATTATTGACTCTTTACATTTCTCACTAACCGTTGTATCTCTGTTATTTGTATCCCAAAATATTAGCGTTTTGAAAGTCAACGTATCTCATATTAACTAAAAAAAAAAATATTACTAAAAAGCGTAACTCATTTAGGACTTTTAGTGAAATTTAGAATCGTGAATTCTTTTTATAAGAATTATATTTACACTGAGTTAGGTACGCTTTGACAGTTGAAACTTAACTTTATGGCACTTGACATTTGGACATAATTTAGGCCGGTAACTTCATAAAGTGAGACAAGGATGCGGGGAACAATCACGTCACATCGTTCCTCGCGGCGTGGATGTATCTTTCTCCAACAATCCAAAAATGCATGAAATGCTTGTTGAAGAGTTGCAGGAAGAACCGAAACCCAGCCTTTCTTTTTACAGAAAACTATTAAAATATAAACATTTATCTTTTCATCGTCCTAAGAAAGACGAGTGCAGTTTATTCTCAACATATCGTGAGGGAACTGACGACATCAAAGCGAATTTGCACGAAAAATATACCACCCATATACTACAAAAGCAATCATTCTGTGCAAAACGATCAAAACAAAAAAAGAAGCTCAAAAAGATGTATTAACAATAGCTTGTGCTACTTTTGAACAAGTTATTAATTTACCTATAAGTAATGAAAGCGCTGTGTTTTACAAGAGAAGGTTATCGGTGTATAATTTCACCATTTATGAGATGATATAACATGATTGTTTCTGCTACACGTGGCATGAAGGACAAAGTAAGAGAGGGGCTTCAGAAATTTCTACTGCTTTATACCTTTTCCTTGAAAGTTTGGACGAAAAAGGTATTCAGAAAGTCTATTTATTTGCCGTAGGCTGCAGCGGCCAAAACAAAAATTCAATTGTAGCAGCTACCCTTCTCTACGTGATAAACAATTCCCTTTCTATTCAAGTAATTGTTTTAAGCATCTCTGTCCCGTGTCATGGGCAAAATGAGGGCAACTCTGCTCATAGTGCCATTGACTATGCAATTAAAAAAAGTGGTGACATTTTCCTCCCTTCTCAGTTAATTCCCATCATAAAGTTGGCACGAAGACGACAACCGTATATAGTACCAGCTCTAAGCTACTCGGACTTTTTATATTTTAAGGCACTCTCACAAAATTTGCGGCTACTTTCTGTTCGAAAAGATGACACCGGTGAAATGGTAGATTGGAGAGAAATGATGGAATTATCTTTTATGAAGACTGATCCCAACAAATTATTTTTCAAAACTGATCACACTGTTGAAACTTCTCGTTCATTGACATTAAGGAGGCAAGTTTGTGGAGTATTGCACTCACAAATTTTACCACTCAGTGTAACACAACCAAAGATTTCTCTAGAAAAGTACAACGATCTAATGGCTTTGACTGCGGGTGACTCACCAGTCATAAGGTTACCCGAATTCGTTTCATTTTATCGTTCACTGCATCATTAAGATACCTTTAATACAAAACTGCAAATCACTTGTTTTCTAAAAGAAAAATACAATTTAGTATTAAGATTCGATAAAAAGACTGATTTTATGGTAGTACTACTACTCACGCGGGGCTTCGCTCCCGTGGATTCTATCACGGTAAAAACATAACTCTCCTTTTTTGCAATCGCGTAAAAGTAGCATATAACCTTCCTCAAGCTTCAAGCTACTTCCATACCAAATTTCATCCAAATCCACCCTGTACTTTCGAAGATTAGCGCGTTCAAGCAAACAAACAAACAAACTTTTCCGCTTTATAATATTAGTATAGATTTATCATAAAATCAGTCTTTTTATCAAATCTCAATTACTTGCTTTATGTGATCTCAAAATATGACTGAATTTGTAGGTTATTAAATTGTTTTTTATTCTTTTTGCTAATTATATTTTAAAGTTTTTTTTTTTATATTGTTCTGTCTTTTTAAATTGTGATTCTAAAAACGTTTTATCTTCATTTTATGTTAAACTCTTTTCTTAAATAGAAATTAAAAAGCTAAATGTTTTGCATGTTTAATTTCCAAACTTAATCCAAACTAAGTAAAGTCGTAAGTAAAAAACAAACTGCTCAGTTTGATAAGTAAAGTTTTCACAAGGTGTCCTATCTGTTTTAATAATTAAAAATAAATACTAATATTGTAAATAAATAAGTAGCTATAGTCTAAAATTAAAGTACTATAAATACTCTTTATGAATAAATATAATTAAATATTCAGAATTGCCAATAGATTATAATTTTATCTTAGTTTGAAATGTCGTAACCGTAAAACGCTTTTCCTGAACTATTGACAATACTGAGATAGGACTGTTAGTCATGCGAGCGACGATTTGATTAGTATTATCACAATTTTTACACACAAGAATTCAAAATATTTCTCATATGGAAGCGTGGCGCGGTGGCGACGATTGTATGCGATATCAATAGAAGCCACCTGCGCATGTACTCGTATCTTGAACTTGTACTTCCGAATAGATACAAACTTTCTTTGACAGGTTATAGTATCCGACCCGACTTTGTTGTCGGCAACATTTTAACAAAGCCACGCACTATCAAAGTGCCGCGATGGTCAAAACTAGGGATGCACTCTTTTTCTTTTAACTGATATTTTGTACAATGTATATTTATGTTATTGTTCGTAATGCGCATAAGTCGATATCGTACAAATAATACACACAAGGGTTAACTAATCACGATAATACAACACGACAAAAATTAAAATTATTTTGTTATAAAATCCAATGAAAAATGTGAAACAAAAATACTGACTTATTTAATGCAGAGGAAATAAAAGTATCAATATTATATTTAGTTTAATTATTGAGAAAATCAATTGTCATTAATTACTTAAGTACTTATATTAACGAAAAAAAATACTAAATAGTTTTATGTGTATGATTACATTTTAACATTTTGATGCACTGATACCTACGCTTTAAAACTTTTTACCAAAAAATTAAACCGACTCCCAAAACACTGCAAAGTGAAAAATAACTTTAATTTCGGTAGTCAGTGTCTTTAGTTTTGTATTTTAGTTTTTGGCACCGACTTCCGAAATTAAAGTTTTTTTCACTTTGCAGTGTTTTTGGGAGTCAGTTTAATTTTATGGTAAAAAGTTTTTATTTCACTTTTTTTAGTTGCTCGATTTTTAATTTACCTAGTTAAAAGAGCCTAAATGTCAACTACTTATAACCTTTTACAAAATATTGCTTTTCCCAATGCTGAGCCGTTAATTTTTGAGGAGTTCTCCTGGTACTTCACCATCAGCTCTACAACACCATATGCATTGTGACGAACATAAAGTGCTTAACATCCATATTCAAGTATTCGAATCGCAATCCACGAAATACCTATTATTGAGTAGGTTCGGCGGCCATCTGTAATCTTCATCATCAGTTCCACTTCCCCAAATGGTATTTTTTGAGAGCAACTGCACAAGTTACTATAAGAAATACTCAAAACGCCATAGGTGTGCCTATAATATTTGAAGAGTTCCCTCGATTTCTCCAGGATCCCATCATCAGATCCTGGTGGCAATGGGACCAATTTCGAAGTATACCCTTTCAAACAAAAAAAGAATTTTCCAAATCAGTTCAGCCGTCTTCGAGTAATCGGTGATCATACATAAACAAAAAAAAAAAGAATATACGCGTCGAATTGATAGCCTCCTCTTTTGGTCGTCGGTTGAAAACTGCATAAATGAATCGATACAAAAAATCCTATCCCTAGGCAAAGGCATCGCCCGGTGGCTATCCTGGCCTTCATTGAATATATGGTACTAGAAATCACTTTAAAATTTTAAGTCAAGTTGAAAAATATTAAGTTAACTTAACTACAACAACTTAATATTTTCCACTGATTTCTTATTTTAAAAAACCATGGATCGAATATTGTATGTGTGCTAATCTTGTGCGATGTTGCCGGATCTGTATCACTGTTGGTGGTAGTAACTTTAAGCAGCACCTCCGTCAGAGCCAGCGCAGTAACGTTTTCATCGAATAATCCGGCTCTGGACAACAATCTAAACTCAGAGAACACGTAAATAGTTATTTTAAGAGCTGCCTAAATTTCAATGTTTCCCCCGCATCGCCCGCCCTTCCCCTGTGTTTTTACAATGTAAGTTTTCTCATTTTAATAATAATAATCAAAGAAAACGATAGTCTGAACTAACTGCAGGACGCAAGAGTCTCGCAGGCTTAGTATCGTTCTTGCCTAAATCTTGCAGTGTAAGTCTTGGTCTTGGTCTTGATAAAATTAGGCGGTCTTGGTCTTGCAAAAATGCAAGAATAAGACCAAGACAGCAAGACCAAGATTGATTTTGGGCAACACTACCCCAAATAGAGAAGGGGCCCCTGTCCCACCAGTGGGAATGTTATAGGCTAATTGTGTATGTTGATGCTGATCATGATTTCATCAACAAATATTATAGACTAGCTTCCGCCCACGACTTCGTCCGCGTGGAAAAAAATCCCCCGATTTTGAAACATTCTTCATTAGTGCTCCGCTCCTATTGGTCTTAGCGTGATGATATATAGCCTATAGCCTTCCTCGATAAATGGGCTATCCAACACTGACAGAATTTTTCAAATCAGAACCGTAGTTATATTAGCGCGTTCAAGCAAACAAACAAACAAACAAACAAACTCTTCAGCTTTATAATATTAGTATAGATTGAAGTGAAATCTAAATCTATACATGTAATAAAATTGTAGAAAAGTGGTGTCTGTAAAATGGAAATATATTTTAAAAAAGTAGCAGGCGTTGTTATAATTAAATATGCTTCCACAAAGTGTAACAGAATAAACGCAATTCCTGAAAGTAGTTGGTTCAGGATCGGCTTCTGAATCGATTTCCGTCATAAAAATTAGGTGTTACATTTTGACGGAAAATCTTTCATTTAATTTAAAATGGAAACAAATTATCATGACAAATTAATACTATCCTTAATTCAAGGAAATGCGCTCGTGTGCGTGTCGGCCGCTAGCATTGCTTGAGTGTATGCGTCTGCGTAAGGATATTGTATGACGCACTTACGTTTTGCGTTTAGTAAGGATAACTATTTTATAAAAAAAATGTCTAGGTTTGGTTTCAATTTATTTAGTTACGGATGTTATTTTAAACTTATAATTTAATATTCTAATTGGTGTGTCTGAGGTATTGGGCTTAATCTCTTACACCTTGTATATGGAATTGAATTACCATCATAATGCATAACACTTTTATAATATACATTGAGAAGCCCGCAAAATGCCAAAACTACAGAAATATTACGTAACTACTCCCAAAAAAACCTAACAGAACGCCCTCTGTAAGTTCTTCAAGAAGTCAGACGGTTGCGCAGCGCAATAAGAAAATTAATACGCTGTTTGTGTTCTGTTTTACCTTTACATATTGAAGCCAAAACAGAGCAACGAGAAACGGAGGTGCTCGTGGCTAAACAGCCACACGGGTCGATAATCTTAACATCCTGGCTCCGAAAGCATGATAAGGCGTTGGTCATGGCTATTATTTGTACACTAGTACTCACGCGGGGCTTCGCTCCCGTGGATTCTATCACGGTAAAAACATAACTCTCCTATTTTGCAGTCGCGTAAAAAGTAGCCTATAACCTTCCTCAAGCTTCAAGCTACTTCCATACCAAATTGCATCCAAATCCACCCAGTACTTTCGAAGATTAGCGCGTTCAAGCAAACAAACAAACTTTTCCGCATTATAATATTATAAGTATAGATGTTTGGCTGTCGTTACCGGTAATCTGACATCAGTCTTAGCCCAGCCGCAGACGTTCGGTTTTCGTATTAGGTTTCCTGATCAGGAATTCAGATTCGGAAACCAAAATGTTCGACAAGGCGAACAATTCCGAACGGAAAAAAAACGAATGATGTGCGCCTTGTTGAACATTTTGTATGTAAGCAGAGCATTCAGGTTTTTTCCTGATCAGGAAACCTAATGCGGAAACCGAACGTCTGCGGCCGGCCTTACCAATAGGTATCGTGGTTCCAACTACTGGATCGTTGAGGTCAGATAGTCAGACGCTTCATCTAAAAGACACTCACTCATCTGCATTCGATTAGACTGAAAGCTAACCCCGACATTCTTGGGAAAAGGCTAAGCAAATTATGGTGACAAAGGTATTGAAGCCAAAACAGTATACTGAGAGGAAAGTACTAACTTACTGGAAAATAAAGTCGTAATCCCATAAAAAACAATACTTGTCAAAAAACCAAGTCTCGCAACTTAGGTCTTCTACCGTAAAAAGTTGTGAGATCCATGTAATACTAAGTCGGTTATTAATCTATGTATAAGTTATTAATATATAAATCTTTAACGTTTTAAATAAATAGATGGACTCGGCCATCGCATGAAAACCCAATTTATCTCACAAGTAATACATACATATACAAAGTGGAGCAGGACGATTGACATTCCTTTGAACCACGTAAAGAGTGGCATGCTCTTTACCCGTATACAAAAAATCAATCAAATCCAATGAATACTTTAGCCACAGGAAATTATTTTTCATTTTCTTATTTTTCAACATGATGTAGATCTGAGTCCGTAATAATAGGTAAACATTGTAAGGTCAGGAGCCTGTGCAAGGCACCGCCGCTGCCCGCTGCACCCCGCACCACGCCGCGCAATAGGTCAGTGACTTTTCGTAGATAAAGCGTGTTTACTTTTTATGCAGTTGATTCTGCTATTTATTTTGTTTGAAAATTGCAATTTTTTAATTTTACCGTAACTACTAATCTTCGTGTTTTATAATGTTTTGATGGACTAGTACTGTGCTCGTTTTAATTTAATGTCATAATTCCAGATCCACATTGTATAAATTAGATTGTTTAGTGCGATTGCCAATTCAATCTATTTATTTAAAACGTTAAAGATTTTTAATATTGATATGGTCACTATAAGATGTTGTTAGGTTAGATAATTACGTATCAACTTAAGACAGAAGGTCCTTTAAGTAGAGAGAGTAGAGCAAATTAATTTATATATGTATTACTTGTGAGATATATTGTGTTTTCATGTGATGGCCGAGTCAATATATTTATTTAAAACGGTAAAGATTTTTAATATTGATATGGTCACTATAAGATGTCGTTAGGTTAGATAATTACGTAACAACTTAAGACAGAAGGTCCCTTAAGTAGGGACTGAATAAATTAATAACCGACTTGGTATTACATGGATCTCACAACTTTTTACGGTAGAAAAACTGAGTTGCGAAACATAGTTTTTTGACAAGTATTGTTTTCTATGGGATCTAATTTCTTTTTGAAGATAGTCCTACTTTTTTCCTTTCCGGTACCTTCTACTTCTTGTATGCCAACAACGAATGTTCTTAAAGCCCTCTCTCTAGGTTTTTTAAAAGAATGGTGAAGCAGTGCCGTGCCCCCAGATAGCCGTGTACAAAAAGCAAGCCGTAATGAGTAGAAACAAAATGACCTTGGAAACAAATGCAGTGTATTTGCATGACATAATACTGATGGGCGATTGCGTTATGTACATAACCGATATACCTATATATAAACTATAAACGTAAGCGGTGGAAAATGAGGAATCCCATAAAAAACAATACTTGTCAAAAACCCAAGTCTCGCAACTTAGTTGTTCTACCGTAAAAAGTTGTGAGATCCATGTAATACCAAGTCGGTTATTAATTTATTCAGTCCCTACTTAAGGGACCTTCTGTCTTAAGTTGTTACGTAATTATCTAACCTAACGACATCTTATAGTGACCATATCAATATTAAAAATCTTTACCGTTTTAAATAAATATATTGACTCGGCCATCACATGAAAACACAATATATCTCACAAGTAATACATATATAAATTAAATTGTTTATTGCGATTGCCAAGTCAATCTATTTATTTAAAACGGTAAAGATTTTTTTTTTTTATATCTAGGTACCTATCTATACTGGAAGACACGGTGGAGCATATGGTCGAGGTGCACCCTGCATGGGCAGAGCACCGTCGTATCCTCGTAGAGGCGATCGGCGGCGGCGACTTCTCGCGCCCTGCTCTGGTTTAGACCATGGTGCGAAGCGAGAGGGAATGGGATGCAGTCACCTCCTGCTGCGAAGCAGTCATGCTAGCGAAGGAGAAGGCCTAACGTGCGAGGGAGAGGCAACTCTCTTCCTCGCGCCCCAGCCGCCGGGGGAGACGCCCCGGGCGTCGTGGATCGCGAGTCGATTTCGGGCCACCGTAGGCGCGGGCCTGCGGATGGCGAGCAGGGTTCGCTCACCGTCCGGTAAGGACCAGGCCCGGGTCGGCGGCGCGTTGTGTTTCACGCGCGCCTCAAAAAGCTGTTAATACCAGTGACGGGGCCTCATAGGGCCATTGCCTGTCGGGGTTTGCGGGAAAGTTCCATCGAGATACCGCGGCCCCAGAACTTTAGGGCTTACGAAGGAACAGGGTGGGTTTTTAGTCAGTAGAATTCTGATACACCCGAGCGGAAGAAGTCATTCGATGATATTTTTCACCAAAAAAAAAGTACCCATCTACATCTATTATTTCATTATATTATACAGGTACACTGATTAATTAACTGCAAATGTAACTTTGTAATCCTATATATTTATATGGAATTACAAAGTTATTTATGCAGTTGATGTATCTAGAAATCTGGAACGAAATTGAAAAATATTATAGTTTTTCCTTGATTCATATACTAAACACTAATTGTATTCTAAATTTGAAGCTTCTATGTCTGCTAGAAGTGCTTTAGACTTTTGATGATCGGTCAGTCAGTGAGTGACAAAATTTACAAAATTAAGGAACTTTGACTCGTTATAATTCTTAAACTACTGGTTCAAATTGAATGAAATTTGAAATGTATAAACACGGTATGTTTATACAATGCCTGTTTGGTTACTGAAAATTCAGGCTTCTAGTTTTATCCACAAAGAAGTTATAGGGGGTCGAAAATGGCCTGAATTGCTTCGAGAAAAGAATGGTACGGCCCACGGTGGGCTGAAAATCGGCTTTCATAGACTTAGGCATTTTATTTTGCAAGTGCGAGTTTTTTTGCCGGATATCACTTCTATTAGTTATAACAATATACAAAAATGACACCAGAATTGATTCTGCACAGAAACGAAGGAATTATAATTTTTTTACGAAAATTTTGTATGGAGCTAGTATGAAAAATCGAAATATCTCTAAAACGGCAGCGATAACCGTAATATCCTTATAGGGGGTTATAGTACTAATTATTTATGATTTTTTGACATACGTTACATAATGGTTGTAGATGCCTTTTTTTTTTAAAAATCGTCAAAATATTTTTATTTATTTTTACATATTTAAACGTTCCTTTTAGTGTTTAAGTTGAAGAATTCAGAGCTTTAACAACTCTTATCATAAAATAGCATCACCCCTATAGACCTGAAGGACTAGACAGAGGTGTGTAGTGTCTTGTTGATCTTGTAAGATTTCCAACAATACCAAATAGTTGAATATCAGTGTCAAAGTGCCCATGCTGTCGCTTCTTTTTGAAAGATAGGGGAATGAAATTGTTAATTGATCATACCCTAAAAGTATGATTACAACATAACCGGACACATAATAATAATAATATCCTTATAGGGGATTATAGTACTAACATTATTTATTTTAACATATGAAACTGTTCAAAACGATCCATGAACTGTGTCAAAGTTAAGAACATCGTTAGGAAGCATGCTTTTCCCCAAATATTAAGAATATGTGAAAAAAAAAGACTGTATATAAACTTTTTATTGATAGGTAATTTAAATAAAACAGAAGTAACAAAAATAATATCTAATAAATTCAATTATACAAAATACATATTTGAAACTATAATTTATGAAATTATTAACTAAACATATTGGTACAATAAACTAACATAAATAACAAAAGAACATAAAGAAAAATAATTAAATTTTACAAATTTTCTTTACAACTTTCGTTGTCGGACTCCAATTCCGAGTCAGAATCCAGATCGGATATACCTACAAACTCGAACTCAGTTTCCGGAAACTGTATTAGGTCGAGAGTTTCAGCAAAAAAGGTTGTCTTCCTTTTGGCATCTAACTTCGGCCTTTGTGCACTTAGAAAAGGATCCGAAGAAACAACAAGCATATTTAGGATATCTTGATTAGAATCTTGCCTGCTTCTTTTCCGCAAATGATGTTCCCGGAACCTCCTAAAATCTTTGTTTCGAGACTCTGAGGCTTCTTCCGAGAGAGTCCCAATCGGGACAATATCATTTTTTTCGATTATGTCAGCTCCGTGTATTAATAGTTTATGTACGGTTGATGACATGTAGTACCAGTCGTATAATTCCACGTACTTTTCTGCTGTTTTGCGAGCAAAATCTTTAAATTTGATGACATCGATCTTCTCACCAGATGTTATTGCTTGCAAAATAACAGCAAATCTTTTTATCAGGTTTTGATCCAACCCAGTAATAGCTGCAGTTTTATTGGGAAACTCGAAAAACTTCCTTGCGGTATTCCCGTCATTGGTAGTTCCCGAGCCTTGTTTTACTATATCAATTAACAGATTGAGCTCCTCTTTAAATTTATTTTGAATGTTTTTTTTTTCTGTTTTGTAACATATCTTTATGCTCATTACTTCTTGCTGCCCACTGTTTGAAGTCAAGTCTGTACGCAATGTGTAACAGACATTCCATGCAATTTATACGGGCATGTAGGGATGATAGGCCAAATTCATATATGTCAGAACACACAGTTTTTGATGTTACAGCATCTAAGTGGTTCATTTCTGTTGGTTTTGCTAAGCACAGGTAGCATGATGCATTTGATCTAGCTTCAGAAAGGTACGTGCAGACTTTTGCGTCGATCATTGTCATCATTAGTTTATGAGTCACCCTGTTACTATTAATGCACTCTGTGGGGTTAAGGGCCTCAATTTCCTCATCCATTTTTTTTTTGTTATCAATGACAACTGCATGGCTTTCTTTTACAAAAGTGAACTGAACCGGACGACAATAAAAAGTTGAGCATGGTTTCGGGTTTGTCCATATAGTATTATCTCCATCTGTCAGTTTCAGTGGCACCAAGGAGGTCATGAAAATGCTTGAATCATCATGCTCGCCGTCCATTTTCTGCTTGTATCGGCTTTGATTGGAAGCACCATCAAATCCCCACTTCGATATCAGCTTTAACTGCTTATTTTCCACATTATCAGAAAGACTTTGAAGAATCCGCTTCACCGTGATGTCAAGTAAAGCTTGAAGTGTAATTCTAGCTGATGAATCCGTAACTGATACTGATTGATTAGGAGGGTAGCATGCAAGCTTAGTTTGTTGCAGTTTATAGTAGGATGGGTAAATATCCTTAGCACCTTCCCGAGTGGCAGTCTCTCGCAACGTAATATATTGCCACTTTGAAAGCTTAAGTGAAAGAAGCAATCCAAGTGCTTTCTCTGGTGTAAATATTACTGTTTTCTTAATGCTTTCCTTGATTTTAACGGCAGCTTCTGGATTTTTGATCATATAATTGATTACAGATGCGATATCTTCATAACCTTCTTCTTTTAAACGTGCTGCAGCTGCATATGCCAATTCACAGGAATCCTCGCCTATGTGCTCACTAGATCTTCTCTTTTTCTGTTTGCTTCCCAGATCTTTGAATGGTTTTCGGGACCTTTTTGTCATTGTTCCAACAGTCGATGATGTCGAAGGTTCTGGAGAGACTGAGCGTGCTCTTGGTATCTCATCAACAGTTGGTTCTTGATTTATTAAAGTTTGCACGCAACTCGGCCAATCAATATTTGCTTGCAACCACTCTCCGTACGTATTTCTAAACTTATCAAAGAATCGTTTAGATTTCTGCCACCTGTTTAAAGCAGCTCGCGTGAATCTCCGGCAAAATTCTTTGAGAGTTACTTGATCTTCGGCAGAAAGGCAATCGCCTATGCGGGACACAATTGCACTAAACAATACTTCATGATTAAATGAAGGACACTCACTTTTTAGAAGAACAAACAAATCTAAGTTGGTGATTAAACTTTCCATTCTAAGATTTTGTAGTCGCAAAGCAAATAGTTTTAGTGTTAGCAGTTACACGGTTGTGAACAATCTAAATTATGGAACAAAATTATAGCCCTTTTATTGTATAAAGTCAATAATTAGTTAACTACCCTCATTAAAGTTATAAAAGATATGATAATAAAAATTTATAATCGTCAAAAACATTTCGTAGAACTCATAGTAGAACTAATCAACATTAGCAAATCACATTAGCTCACTAATTATAAAAAGGTGAATGCAGTTCTTAGTTGGTATTGTTGCGAGATATTTCAAATCATTTAATCACTTAATAGGCTCATTAGAATCAGAAGACCACAACCATCATTCTAATTACTTAATTACTTGTCATCAGACTCATTAGATGACTACACAATATGTTATTTTGTATTTTGAACGTATGCAAGGTTTTAAAATTCCTTTGTGTCGATATTATTATGTGTCCGGTTATGTTGTAATCATACTTTTAGGGTATGATCAATTAACAATTTCATTCCCCTATCTTTCTAAAAGAAGTGACAGCATGGGCACTTTGACACTGATATTCAACTATTTGGTATTGTTGGAAATCTTACAAGATCAACAAGATACTACACACCTCTGTCTAGTCCTTCAGGTCTATAGGGGTGATGCTATTTTATGTTAAGAGTTGTTAAAGCTCTGAATTCTTCAACTTAAACACTAAAAGGAACGTTTAATATGTAAAAATAAATAAAAATATTTTGACGATTTAAAAAAAAAAAGGCATCTACAACCATTATGTAACGTATGTCAAAAAATCATAAATAATTAGTACTAAAACCTCCTATAAGGATATTACGGTTATCGCTGCCGTTTCAGAGATATTTCGATTTTTCATACTAGCTCCATACAAAATTTTCGTAAAAAAATTATAATTCCTTCGTTTTTGTGCAGAATCAATTCTGGTGTCATTTTTGTATATTGTTATAACAAATAGAAGTGATATCCGGCACAAAAACTGGCACTTGCAAAATAAAATGCCTAAGTCTATGAAAGCCGTTTTTCAGCCCACCGTGCGGCCGTGCCGCTTTTTTGTTCGACTTGGCGGGGGCACTGCCGTGCCCCCAGAACTAGATATTAGTAATGTGATGTGTTTTGTTTCCTTACTCCTTAATAAGCTATTCTATAGCCTTGAGACAAATAAATGATTTTGTATCTGGTTTTGATCTAACAATACGATGTAAGATTGGTGAAATTTGAAGAAAAGGAAGAATTCGAAGATGGACCTGTTGTAGCGCACAAGCAGGACTTATTTATTGAGGTCGTCAAAATATTGGGCAATATGTAGTTACCGTACTAATTGATGGAAACAATAGAAAAGGCACTTAGGGTAAAAACAAAATGGATTATAGAAGATAGTCTATTATTTAAAAATATAAACAAAATTGCCCCGCGCCAAAATTTTTCCTGTATTATCAGTGCATTCTACAAACATCCAAAGCCAGAACAACTATTTGTAGGCCATACAAACATTAGATCCGGTGCGGGAATAGAACCCGCGACATGCAGCGTAGCAGCCATTCGTTCAATCACTGCGCCGTGTCGTCAATATTAATCAATCGTTCGTCACAATAAGTGCAGTAAGAAATCTCTAGCATCTACCCAACTCTACTACTTTACCTTAATGGTCATAATCGAAAACATAGGTATACAAAATAAACTTAGATAATCATCAACACCGAACTATGATAATCAGACACTTTACGTATTCTAACACGGAGTCATAGCCCGCTATGTAAATAAAATCCAGACAGAAAGTAATAGATTCAAATAGTCTAAAAAACTAGACCGATATTCGCGAAAAGTAGAAAAACAAATACAACTTTGGAAGAGCTGCGATGACCTTACTGGGATCACGGGAATCGGATTGATACGAGAAATATACTACCGAGTGTGGACGCTTGGAGACCTTTTTCCTTTAGATGAAAATCATGGATCATGGATGTCTCTCTCTCTAACAAACTCTTTCAAACAGGTGTGTTTCCTAATGCACTTACTTAAAAGAGCGATAATTCACCCCATTCATAAGGGAGGGAGCAGAAGCTGTGTTAATACCTACCACAGTATTCTTGGGCATAACTTTGGATGCGAAGCTTCAGTGGGGCCCCCATATAGATAAATTGTCAAAAAAGCTGAGCTCGGCAGCATATGCCGTCAGAAAAATTCGTGGATTAACTGATATCGAAACAGCATGTCTAGTTTACTTTAGTTGCTTTACAGTGTGATGTCATACGGCATTTTACTTTGAGGAAATGCCGCCGACATTCACACAAAAAATTATATTACAAAAATGGGCTATTCGTGCAATTTACAAATTAAATCCTAAGGGACAAATTTAGAGAGATTAATATTATGACTGTGCCATCTCAGTATATTTATGAGAATCTCTTGTATCGACACAAAAATGTTAATCTGTTTAAAAAATACAGTGATATTCATAATGTAAATACGAGGAACAAAGACACATATGTCATTCCTAAAACAAAGTTAAAAACTTTTTACCAAAAAATTAAACCGACTCCCAAAAACACTGCATAGTGAAAAATAACTTTAATTTCGGTAGTCGGTGTCTTTAGTTTTGTATTTTCGTTTTTGGCACCGACTTCCGAAATTAAAGTTATTTTTCACTTTGCAGTGTTTTTGGGAGTCGGTTTAATTTTTTGGTAAAAAGTTTTTATTTCACTCTTTTTAGTTGGTCGATTTTTAATTTACCTAGTTACAAGAGCCTAATTATCAACTACTTATAACCTTTTACAAAATATTGCTTTTCCCAATGCTGGGCCGTTAATTGTTGAGGAGTTCTCCTGGTACTTCACCATCAGCTCTACATCACCATATGCATTGTGACGAGCATAAAGTGTGTAACATCCATATTCAAGTAATCGAATCGCAATCCACTCAATACTTATTATTGAGTAGTTTCGGCGGCCATCTGTGGTCTTCATCATCAGTTCCACTTCCTCAAATGGTACTTTTTGAGAGCAACTGCACAAGTTACTATAATAAATACCCAAAACGACATAGGTGTGCCTATAATATTTGAAGAGTTCCCTCGATTTCTCCAGGATCCCATCATCAGATCCTGACGTTTATGAAAATGGGACCAATATCGAAGTATACCCTTTCAATCAAAAAAAGAATTTTCCAAATCGGTTCAGCCGTCTTCGAGTAATCGATGATCATACATTAAAAAAAAAAAATATATATATATATACGCGTCGAATTGATAACCTCCTCTTTTTGTCGTCGGTTGAAAAGTAGGTGTTATGTTTAGATGCCAATGTATACGTTTTTATAATAAAATTCCTAGCCACATTCAAGATCTAAGCATTAATAAATTTAAATTATTTATAAAACATAGGCTATGTCAGAAAGCATTTTACCACTGATTTGAAAACCACTACTCTCTGCATTTTACACAGTTAAAGATTATATTGAGGACAAAAAGGCTTGGGAATGAGCTGCTCCAGTGATATACGTAGGCCTTTTTTTATTTTTTTTATTTTGGTTGCTGATATTTTATTTTAGTTTACTGATTTAAATATTTGCTTTCTCAAGTATTGTATATATCAATTTATTTTGTGTAGTCAGATAGTTGAGCTCCTTAAGTTCTAAGTTGAGCTACACGATAACTGACAAATGCTTGCACTGTCTGGACAGGTCCGCTCAAATCTGTGTGGTTATTTCCTCAAAGAGCATCACAGACATGAACCTACATGTTTTTCATATGATTGAACCAACAAAAATTGTATGGACTTTAAAAGAGACGTTGACCTCAGTGGCGGTACCGTCATATAAGCCCAAAAGCCCGGCCATGCCTTACTAAAAAATGCTCGATAGAGAATCAATGTCAAACCCGAACTATTTAAAAGTTCGCGCGCTTAATTCTTATCAAAATAACACAATGTATCTACTGCCTGCTACACTACTACACATCGCGATTGTTTGCGCGCAGAGTTTCGCATTTGTAGCATCTAATGATCTACATATTGCTATCTCGCTTACACGCACCGGCTTTTACCGGGCTTTCAAATACTATATCTGTCACTTTCGCACTTATAGCGAAGTGCCGTATAACGAGTTAGGCCTTGTGCATAGAACAAATCGATCACTATGGCAGATTTAAGCCGTGCTTTTGGTATGAAGTTGCATGCGTATGCGTGACCTTGTCAGCTTGCCAACTCTGCAGTGTTGCCGTTTTAGCCACACGTTGAAAGATCTTGGAGATTTTTAACGAGTTTGGAAACTTTTTTAACATTTAGCAACAATAAAAACTAGCGACTTTTAAAATAACGAAATTAAATACAGTCAAAACCGTTTACAACAACATCATTTAGAACAACATACCGGTTATATAGACCAAAATCATAGGTACAAAATACTTTGTACCTTGAAAACATCACCGGTTATTACGACTATCGGTTTTTACAACCAAATATGAGTGGTCCCTTGGATGTTGTTATAACAGATTTTGACTGTATTCAAGCAATATCTTAAAAATAAAAAAAAATTTAGCTAGATTTTTCATATACCTGGCGACCTTTTTTGCCTAAATGACAACACTGAGTAGTTCCCGACATCCGAGAGTGCAACTAACTTCAGTTTCATTTGCTTGAGTGGGAAAAGGTTTTGTTGTTAAAGTTTTTTGTTTGTTTTCTAAGATTTCCTCAGTGATACAATTGTTTTGGTGATTTACCTACAACAATGGAGGTAATTGTACCTTGTGAGGATTTAAAATGCGTTCAAGTTTTGATTGGCGAAGATAAGGTAAAATCTTTAAACTTTGCTCAGAAAAAACAGTTAATTTCTTCATTAAAACCGACGCCTAATCTGTGTATTTCTCAGACTAGTAAATCGCATAAACGAAAATTTAATAGATCAGTGTATAAAACTAGTTGTAACACGTTGCAAAATAACTCGGCTCCTCGTTTGAGACGCAACGTACGCTGTGCAAAAACGGAATACAGACGACTTTTTGTAGAAGTAATTGATAACATTAATACCGAAATTACTGACCGATATTCTGAAATTTATAAATTAAAGTTTTTCCAACTGCTCAACAACAAAAAATTTGACAATTATCACTCACATTTTCCTACAGAGGAATTAGATTCATTATTTGACATTTATGCAAACTATTTCGACAAACAAACATTAAAAAGCCAATTGATTTGCTTGTATTCTAGTCCTGATCTGAAAGATCGTAATGTTTTCGAATTAATTGATTTCATTCATGAGAATAACCTCGAAGATGCCTTTCCCGAGCTGTTAAAGTTAGCGTATCTTGTTGTAACTATTCCGGCTACAAGTTCTTCCGCGGAACGTGCTTTTTCGTCTCTTAAACGTATCCATACCTATCTGAGAAATACACAAGGTCAAGAGCGTCTTTCCGAATTATCAATGATAGCTATTGAAAAACAGTTGTTGGTAGAATTAAAACGATCACCAACATTTTACTCTGATGTAATTAAATCATTTCTTAAGAAAGATAGACGATTCCAATTAGAATATAAATAATTTATTTAAATTCCTTATTACATTCTATCTAGCTATTTTTTAACTTTCGTTTTGTAACTTTTTGTTTTGTTTTTTTTTTTTTGTCTGTAACCTGGGTCCTGTTACGAAGGAAGCAACTACTTACCATAACTTTGTTCCCTCAAGCAATGAAGCAAACCAAACGGCTTTTTTCAAAGCCACCGGAGGTATGCAATTGCTGATATGTTTATTATATTCAATCTAGCACTAGCATGCCTTCAGTGTGCTTTGGTTACCTCATTCACCGCACGACAAGCAAGAGTGAAATTGAAGAAAGAAGAGGAAAGAAGAAGATGGATGAATTCACTTTTAATTTATTGTACCTAACCAGTAGTTTATGATTATGAGAAAATTGCGATGATACATACGTAGGTACCTACATACTCAGTCGAAAACTGAACTTTCTTTTTTTGAAATCGGTTAAAATTTTATTGGGCTTGCGTTATTTTGAAACCCTAGGCACGCCACTGGTTGACCTCTGACTTTGTCTCGGTGTTTCTTCTCAGAGTAGTCAGTTAGGAAACACCGGCCTCATCTAGCTAAACTTAACACGCAAAAGAACATGACGTGTAAAAGTGTTATTTATAAGCAATTTACAAAATAAGTTTTCATTTCATTTCATTTCATTACTTACATTACATTTTTTCATATTGTGAGCGGCTGTTAAGAAGTTAAAATTAAAATCATGTGAAGTTGTGTATCTACCTCCTCATAAAACCCTTAAAAAACATAAAACACATCGCATTTGAGTCGGCATTCAATAATGTTATTTCTTATTGTCACTTTAATTGATTAATGATTATGAGGTAAGTAATTACGGCCTCAGCGAACCAATTATCATGGCTGCACTAGCATTAGTGTCAAACCTATATAAACCCTGAATACACACAGAAAAGTTGTATGCCGTCATTCACAACTAGCGCCTAGGTATTATTCAAGATTGCTACTACATTAATAACCCTCGACAATTACGTAAACAATATAAGAAACCACCTAGCATAGCTACAAGTAATACAGTCGACGCGTTGAGTGCAAGGCGAACACACATCTCTATGCAACGAAATGCATTGGCGATTACAACCAAAACAAAAGATAAACTAATCATCGACCACTCGATAAACTCCGACCAAGTAATCCTCAAGATAAATCTTCGTCAAAATTAATACTAAAACATAATAATAAAGAAACCATTTTCACTTATACTCACAACAAACTCGTTCAATTTCAAATCTAGATTCCCATGAAACGTTTCACGTGCCGCTGCTCCCGCAGACGAATGCGTACTGAAGGCGACACTCCGCTAAACTCGACAGCAAATAAAATCATACCTTCTAGAACATTCTACGATTCCGATATCGCACAATAAGCAACCTTTGAAATGCAACCGACCAGTAGTGGTTGAGCCTCGGAAAACTTAAGTTTACATTTGGAATCGCGTTAAAAAAAGGGCTGGTTGGATTAAGGGAGGCTGGTTAGGGAAAAGTTTATACAGGCAGCGAAAGCACTGGAATAAATACCTTAAGTTTATACCTACAATTGTGCTACTTCAGTACAGTTACATGAAACATTCATGTAACTTTCATGCACTTACCGTGAATTATTATGCTTTCAGCCAATCCCAATATTTTCCAATTAAAAAGTGCAAATGTACCTACTGTTTCGATAATCAAGTCGACTCGATCATAATTAATTGCAGGCACTTCGATTCTTTACATTTTGTGGCACTCGTGGCTAAATAAAAACAGCCGCACGGGTCTATTTTCAAGGTAAAGCAACACTTACTGAGGTCATTTCGGGGATGGGCGACCTACTTAACAAATCGATGTTACCGTAAAATTGCAAAAACAGAGTCACTTAACGCAAGTATTAGTGTAGGAACTTATTTTACAGTTATATCATGAAATAAAGAAACTGCGGACTGGCTGTCTCTTAGTACAGAATGACCTGAACGGGCGACGAGATCCTGTATCACAAGAGCCAAACCCCTGATTATGCATAGTAAGTGAAGTAAACATGACAACAGGAGTGATTCATAAACATTTCCTATAAGCCTACGGCAGAGTTGGGCATAATTCGAATAAATTGTTATCTGAATCTATACTAATATTATAAAGCGGAAAAGTTTGTTTGTTTGTTTGCTTGAACGCGCTAATCTTCGAAAGTACTGGGTGGATTTGGATGCAATTTGGTGTGAAAGTAGCTTTAAGCTTGAGGAAGGTTATAGGCTACTTTTTACGCGACTGCAAAAAAGGAGAGTTATGTTTTTACAGTAATAGAATCCACGGGAGCGAAGCCCCGCGTGAGTACTAGTAATCTATCACAAATATATAACTCAAAGGTGACTGACTGACATAGTGATCTATCAACGCACAGCCCAAACCACTGGACGGATCGGGCTGAAATTGGGCATGCAAGTAGATGTTATGACGTAGGCATCCACTAAGAAAGGATTTTGCGAAATTCCCACGGAATCGGAATTTACACGGGAAAAACTTCCCACGCGGGCGAAGCCGCTGGCACAAGCTAGTTATTCGAATAAAATTTTATTCACATTATAATTATCCACGAATAATTCATTCATAAATAATTAATTCGTAACTAAATTGCCTACGAATAATTTATTCGTTAATTTAAATAATTTTTACAGCTTATTTATATCATATTACCAATATTTGGTGACACGTGTTTTATTGGTCTCTTTTTGACCCATTTAAAAATAAAACATAGGGATGAAGCCGGTGCAGAATACCGCTAGTACCTATGCCAAGTGGGTAAAACAAAAGAGACGTGAAGGTGTGGGTAATGAAAGAAGCAACGCTTCTTCCACTTCAGGATCTCTGCCGGCTTCGGTATTCCCTGCCACATATGACCCGTCAG
The DNA here is from genome assembly GCA_943138885.2 of Tholera decimalis. NCBI lineage: Eukaryota > Metazoa > Arthropoda > Insecta > Lepidoptera > Noctuidae > Tholera > Tholera decimalis. The sequence goes on from OW964555.2 coordinate 8,448,918, forward strand.
CTTTGAAAGCAAGAGTGAACAGGCATCTTCTGGGCTCGCTTGTTCGATCGTAGACCTCATCTTACACTTAACATGTATGATCGAGGTCAAGAGCGGGCTCATTCGTAATACAAAAATATTACAACATATTTGAAGAAAGAGTAAGGATGAAAACAAATATTAAGAAATAATCACAACTATAAACACTTTACAATTATAAACGAAAAATAAATAAATATAAAATATTTGATTTGAAAACCATTCTTTGTTTTATTTTTATTCACTAATCGACTAACGAATAAAAAAAGGTATATGTCATTATTCGAATAATTTTCCTTTGAATAAATTAAATTATTTATTATTCGCGAATAACTATAGAATCAATTTATTCATTCGGTATTCGTCATTCGAATAAATTTTTCCCAACTCTGGCCTACGGCCTATTTAAGACGACTTGTATAAAATCAAAATAGTAATATTTTCATGTTACAACTTTCCCTGCCTAGTGCGTTTATGTATAAAGATGCAGATTTTTTATGAAATTTTATTCAATAGCAAGCGATTTCAATTTGATTCCTTTTTTATTGCTTTTCTATAAACAATCCTATCAGAAACAGACTCCGAAAAAAATCTGTGTACAAAAACTCGGACTCGAACTTAGAAGACCATATAGAGTTATAGGCCAAACTCTAGATGGAAAGCTAAGTTCACATTTGACACGCATTGCAAGTGTACCTACTCGTCACTGCTCGTCAGTCTAGTTCAACACGAAATATCATAAAATCTCACCGCGAAAATGGAATGTAATAATATGCAATATTTTGCCTGCCCACAAAACTATCAAAATAAATAACAAATTATCCATGTAACAACAAATTCTATTAAAAAAAATGTTAAACAAGCACTTATAATAATCAAAACAACAAAAACGCCGATAATTTGTTTTTGATTTATAGCTACAGAAATAATGTTATTAGTTACATAAGTAGGTGTTGTTGTTTAATTACAGTATTATGCAAGTTCACTTAAAGTACCTACGTAAGAGTCGGTGTACATAGCAGCCTACGTAGTTAATATTGTATCAATTACTATTATTTTAAAGAAGCTTATCGCTCCCATGGCATAAGCTGCGGAATCATTGATTTAGGATACAAATTAGTCAATCGTACAACTCTGCTGCAGGGTAAGAAATTCTTTTTGTAACAGTATGTTCCGAAATTCCGAAAACTAGTCATATATTTTAACTAGCCGACCTGTGCCTACTTCGTTGGGCGTTAATTATATTTTTGTGATGCAATTATGTTGTGGAGTTCTTAGTAGGTACTAAGTTTTATCAGGTTCATTGTTTAGAATTAGCTGGTATTGGATGTGGTACTTATATTAATTGTTGAAGACTTCAACTACCTATCTCCTAAATTACACAACCAAATTACATACTATAAACGACAAATTTTTTCTTCATAAAATTATCTTGATGACAAAATCATTTATTTTGATATAGATTCATGTTTTCTTCATGAAAAAGGATTCTCAACTTCACATAAAATTTCTTTCTTTCATTTAATAAAAACTTTTTATCAAAAAATTAAACTGACTTCCAAAAAACACTGCAAAGTGAAAAATAACTTTAATTTCGGAAGTCGGTGTCTTTAGTTTTGTATTTTCGTTTTTGGCACCGACTTCCGAAATTAAAGTTATTTTTCACTTTGCAGTGTTTTTGGAAGTCGGTTTAATTTTTTGGTAAAAAGTTAATATTTCACTCTTTTTAGTTGGTCGATTTTTAATTTACCTAGTTACAAAAGCCTAAATGTCAACATAACCTTTCACAAAATATTGCTTTTTCCAATGCTGGGCCGTTAATTGTTGAGGAGTTCTCCTGGTACTTTACCATCAGCTTCACTTTACTATATGCATTGACGAGCATATTGTGCTTAATAACCATATTCAAGTGAAGCGGAACCCATGAAATACCTATTATTCCTACCTACTTATATATTAAGTAGTTCCAGTGGCCATCTGTGGTCTTCATCATCAGGTCCAGTTCACAAATGGTGCTTTACGAATGCAACTACACAAGTTACTATAAAAATACTCAAATCACTATAGGTGTGCCTATAATATTTGAAGATTTTCCTCGATTTCTCCAGGATGTCATCATCAGATCTTGACTTGGTGATAATGGGACCAATTTCGAAGTATACCCTTTCAAACAAAAAAAAAGAATTTTCCAAATCAGTTCAGCCGTCTTCGAGTAATCGGTGATCATAAATATAACACATTACGTCGACTTGATAACCTCCTCCGTTTTTTTCGACGATTAATAAAAAAGCATTTGTGGTGAGATTCAAATATAAATATAAAAGCTAGCTATACAGTACCGCGGACTTTTTTGTAGAACTAATAGAGATCAACATTTTTGATGAACATTATGTACGTCTCTACCGAACCGTTTTGTCAGCGCACACAAAGCATCACATCTTGCCCAACCGCTGACTTGATATACATATGCCATTACTTTTCTCTGAACTTTTTGTTGAATCATAATAAAATATAGCCTATAGCACTCTTGAATAGTTTAGCTTTCTGATTGTGAAAGAATTTTCATGATCGCTTCAGTATTTCCGAAGATTAACCCTTACAAACAAACAATCAAAGTTACAAACTTTACCTCTTTATAATATTAGTATAGAAGTATAGATATGTCTGGATATTCTAGATCAAATCACTTTTCAATAAAGTTGCATTTAATAATGTCTGGAGCAAGGTTCAGACCAGACTAGCTTGATTGCTTTAATTAAATCATACTAGATATGAACAGACGGATAAAATTTCTCGATTACAGAAAATAATTGAACAATTTGTGATTGAAGGGACCGTGTTCAGCATCAGTCGATAGAGTATTGATTTACTCGTATGAAGTATTTTGGAGCCGTTGGGTCAAGTGGAAGAAGAAAATAAGAAAACTCTAGTCAGGCTTGTACATAATGTTGGCTATAACAGATTAAGTATAGACTAAAGTAACGAAGGATAGTCAAATGAATCAATATAATCAATATTTTTATATTTCACATAGGCTTACATGCGCGCTTAAAAACCTCAAGCTGGTGCACGGTTTGAATTGAGAAGATTCCTATGGAGAAGAACCGGCAAGAACTCATTTCAAAACTTGATTGATTTTCAATATTTCCATAAGAATGTTAATAGGTATGAGAGGACAGTACAGACCATAGTTCCAAAATATAGGCTGTGTAAATGACGATATAGTTAGAAAAGGGGTGACTAATGATATTGAAGAAGCCGTACATTTTTGCTCCATCGCCAAATTAATTAATATAAGGGTAAAGGACGAAAACGTACGTCATTCCTGGCATACCACGAAATCGATAGTAGCTATTAGTAGGGTCTATAGACTAAGTTCAGTACCTACTCAATATTAATAGTAAAGTTACGAATTAGGAGCCGCCTGGCCTGGTCTGACTAGAAAATCAATGGACTGTCAATGTCACATGCAGAACGCCTCCCTAGGTGATCGAAACAAGGTTCTATGTTGGTTATTCTCATACTAGATTAATTCTATGAAAGTTCTATTGAATATGGGATGGTACAGACAGATTGACATTTTAGATTGTGTTGTGTTTTGTAAGCTGATGCGTTGTGTTAAATATCTGTAAATCTCTTTGTTGATACAAAATTACTGATACATAACGCATGATTCTCTCTCGCGAGGTTTCTCGATTTGACCAATACGTATTGTACGGACTTTAAAAGATACGTTGACCTCTGAGCTTGTTTCGGTGTTTTTTCTCAGAATAGTCAGAAAAAATATTTCATTTAATTGCATTTCATACATATCCAAACAATTTTTGTCAAAATGCTACAAATCCGCCAGATTACAAAAATAACAGGTCAACGAAGCTTGAAAAAACCCGGAAACCGATTTTTGGTTCGCCTTAGGCCGTGCGCGCACTGCCTTGCGGTGGCCGCAATTGCGGTAGTTCTACCGCACCGGTAGAATAACCGCAATCTCAGGTGCGCGCACTGCGGCGAGAAAAACACACCATTGTATGATTCTATTCTTTATAGTTATTTTTAATTTTATATGAACATCATTAATTTGCTGTGCTCAGGAAATCCGTCAAAGATTGTTGTGTGCTATCCAAGGCTCTCGAATTCGTAGTGTCGCACATACGTAAAATACGTAAATAATTAATATCATAGGTACAAACTTTTAGCAATTTAATATTAATCTAAAAACCACAAACAAAGTTTTTTACGTTTTTAGTTTACATTTACGAAAAATACCTGTGTATGTACTAGCGGCCTGGCCTGGCTTTGCACGGGGTCCTTGACAATTGTTTTCTTCGACAAACGACGTCATTACAAAAAGTACGTTTAGCTATCATTTAATTTAAAATATATGTATATAAAAGCTTCATCTTGAATCAGACCTGTGTCAGCCGTTTCGCTGCAATGAATTTCTTGGCTACGTAATTTTAAATCGGTGATAACTTCTAAACATTTAAATGAAAAAAGTAAAGGGCAATTTTTGATCTACATTAAATGACCAAGGTAAATAATATACTTATTTGGATAAAGATTAGTATTTATTAGGAGAAATTATCTTTTGCAAATAGAGTAATATTTTAAATTAATTATTTAGAGATATAAATGGTTACTGTGACTCAACCATATGAGATAGATATATGCTATCGCGGACATTTTTGTAGGCCTTTTAATGATTTATACATTTCCATAGTACATTATTTTAACGTAGGTATCTATTGACGTAGTACTTGCAATGTAAGCGCTTGAAAATCGTTTTACTATTATCAATAAAAAAAAAAACTTAATTAGAATGTTTAAATTAACGTTGTACCTATATGATAAAATAAAAAAAATAACCATAAAGAATAGAACCATACAATGGTGTGTGTAACGTAATAAATGCGATATCTAGGTAATTTATTTTGCTAAGTTCTGTTTTAGTTTTAACAGTCACTTTGATCAATACAGTGTGAAATTTGTATAAAATTCTGTATCGAGTGCTAATCTGTATCACACATCAAAAATATGTATAAATATGTACAAAGAAATCTGTATGTATGGCAACATTATCCGACAAAACGTGCGTTTTTTTCACCGCAGTGCGCGGTACTACATACATTCCTATGCGATACAAAATATTTGCGGTAGACTCACCGCAACTTTGCAGCGAGGGGCCACCGGTGACTACCGCACGCGTTTATTCCACCGCAGTGCGCGCACTTCTATGACACTCCATACTCCACAGATTTTGCGTTTCCAAAACGCAACGCAGTGCGCGCACGGCCTTACGAAATTAATCAGGAAATAACAGCGGAGGAGAAAAAAGCACAGTCCTAATGATGATATTGAGTATACCGTAGGATAGGCCTATTAGGTTATATAACCGTCGGGCTCTTCGCGATACGTTTAAAAACAGTTAGTTTCACTACATCTTGGAAAGGTTTACCGGGAAAAGTGGAAAAAGTTATCCCAACGAAATAAAGAGTAAAGAAAAATAAGAAAATTTTCAGGAATATATTTACGCAATATAATTAACAAAAGCATGAAAAAATATGGTTTCAGCAAGTTTTTGATGGTTCATTGTCCGAATTAATTTCAAATTCGAAGGAACTCTTGTAAAACATAAAAACAAAGTTACTTACGTAAATGTCAAATATTACAGTCTAGATAAGGATTTATTTATACAACCAATTCAAAAGGGTTTTCTTGGAAAATTATATCTCGTACATAAAATCAGCCAGAAGCAGTCAAAGGCCTTTGATAAATCTGCTTTGTTGGCTTAGTCTGACATACCCACATAACTTATGAAGGAAGTATACACATTCATAACTATTTCTCACACAAGAAACTTTCCTTATCAAGTAAGTGCATGCATGACTGGAAATACTGGAACCTATATTTACTAATATGAAACGAGAAATGTGTCATACAGCCGGTGCAATGAGTTTCAGATTGTTTTATTAATTACTTCCATATATGTTATGGCTTTATAACCCCACAACCCGAGTTAGACTTGAAGGAGCAACTACAATATGCTCACTTTTAAACGAGAGAAAAAACGTAAGTACCAGATGAAAATGAGTATAGGGTTAAATATTCATCAAAAATATAACTATAAATACTCGAAACGTTTTCTGCATTTTATTTTTCCAGTCCCGAACTGAAAAAGCGACCTAAGCTAAAATGTCTTTTGTCCGTTTGTTGCAGAAGTTTTTCTTAATGCCATACTCACAAATTAACAATTTAATTGTTGTTGAAGTGTTGTAGCATCATGTATGTGGCATACTACGTATATTTCAACAATTTGAAGTCTAAAAAACAACATCACAGCAACCGGGACAGCAATACAGACCGCGAAGAAGATGGCACACGGTGGGCTGAAAAACGGCTTTCATAGACTTAGGCATTTTATTTTGCAAGTGCCAGTTTTTGTGCCGGATATCACTTCTATTTGTTATAACTATATACAAAAATGACACCAGAATTGATTCTGCACAAAAACGAAGGAATTATAATTTTTTTACGAAAATTTTGTATGGAGCTAGTATGAAAAATCGAAATATCTCTGAAACGGCAGCGATAACCGTAATATCCTTATAGGAGGTTTTAGTACTAATTATTTATGATTTTTTGACATACGTTACATAATGGTTGTAGATGCCTTTTTTTTTTTTTAAATCGTCAAAATATTTTTATTTATTTTTACATATTAAACGTTCCTTTTAGTGTTTAAATTGAAGAATTCAGAGCTTTAACAACTCTTAACATAAAATAGCATCACCCCTATAGACCTGAAGGACTAGACAGAGGTGTGTAGTATCTTGTTGATCTTGTAAGATTTCCAACAATACCAAATAGTTGAATATCAGTGTCAAAGTGCCCATGCTGTCGCTTCTTTTAGAAAGATAGGGGAATGAAATTGTTAATTGATCATACCCTAAAAGTATGATTACAACATAACCGGACACATAATAATATCGACACAAAAGGAATTTTAAAACCTTGCATACGTTCAAAATACAAAATAACATATTGTGTAGTCATCTAATGAGTCTGATGACAAGTAATTAAGTAATTAGAATGATGGTTGTAGTCTTCTGATTCTAATGAGCCTATTAAGTGATTAAATGATTTGAAATATCTCGCAACAATACCAACTAAGAACTGCATTCACCTTTTTATAATTAGTGAGCTAATGTGATTTGCTAATGTTGATTAGTTCTACTATGAGTTCTACGAAATGTTTTTGACGATTATAAATTTTTATTATCATATCTTTTATAACTTTAATGAGGGTAGTTAACTAATTATTGACTTTATACAATAAAAGGGCTATAATTTTGTTCCATAATTTAGATTGTTCACAACCGTGTAACTGCTAACACTAAAACTATTTGCTTTGCGACTACAAAATCTTAGAATGGAAAGTTTAATCACCAACTTAGATTTGTTTGTTCTTCTAAAAAGTGAGTGTCCTTCATTTAATCATGAAGTATTGTTTAGTGCAATTGTGTCCCGCATAGGCGATTGCCTTTCTGCCGAAGATCAAGTAACTCTCAAAGAATTTTGCCGGAGATTCACGCGAGCTGCTTTAAACAGGTGGCAGAAATCTAAACGATTCTTTGATAAGTTTAGAAATACGTACGGAGAGTGGTTGCAAGCAAATATTGATTGGCCGAGTTGCGTGCAAACTTTAATAAATCAAGAACCAACTATTGATGAGATACCAAGAGCACGCTCAGTCTCTCCAGAACCTTCGACATCATCGACTGTTGGAACAATGACAAAAAGGTCCCGAAAACCATTCAAAGATCTGGGAAGCAAACAGAAAAAGAGAAGATCTAGTGAGCACATAGGCGAGGATTCCTGTGAATTGGCATATGCAGCTGCAGCACGTTTAAAAGAAGAAGGTTATGAAGATATCGCATCTGTAATCAATTATATGATCAAAAATCCAGAAGCTGCCGTTAAAATCAAGGAAAGCATTAAGAAAACAGTAATATTTACACCAGAGAAAGCACTTGGATTGCTTCTTTCACTTAAGCTTTCAAAGTGGCAATATATTACGTTGCGAGAGACTGCCATTCGGGAAGGTGCTAAGGATATTTACCTATCCTACTATAAACTGCAACAAACTAAGCTTGCATGCTACCCTCCTAATCAATCAGTATCAGTTACGGATTCATCAGCTAGAATTACACTTCAAGCTTTACTTGACATCACGGTGAAGCGGATTCTTCAAAGTCTTTCTGATAATGTGGAAAATAAGCAGTTAAAGCTGATATCGAAGTGGGGATTTGATGGTGCTTCCAATCAAAGCCGATACAAGCAGAAAATGGACGGCGAGCATGATGATTCAAGCATTTTCATGACCTCCTTGGTGCCACTGAAACTGACAGATGGAGATAATACTATATGGACAAACCCGAAACCATGCTCAACTTTTTATTGTCGTCCGGTTCAGTTCACTTTTGTAAAAGAAAGCCATGCAGTTGTCATTGATAACAAAAGAAAAATGGATGAGGAAATTGAGGCCCTTAACCCCACAGAGTGCATTAATAGTAACAGGGTGACTCATAAACTAATGATGACAATGATCGACGCAAAAGTCTGCACGTACCTTTCTGAAGCTAGATCAAATGCATCATGCTACCTGTGCTTAGCAAAACCAACAGAAATGTACCACTTAGATGCTGTAACATCAAAAACTGTGTGTTCTGACATATATGAATTTGGCCTATCATCCCTACATGCCCGTATAAATTGCATGGAATGTCTGTTACACATTGCGTACAGACTTGACTTCAAACAGTGGGCAGCAAGAAGTAATGAGCATAAAGATATGTTACAAAACAGAAAAAAAAACATTCAAAATAAATTTAAAGAGGAGCTCAATCTGTTAATTGATATAGTAAAACAAGGCTCGGGAACTACCAATGACGGGAATACCGCAAGGAAGTTTTTCGAGTTTCCCAATAAAACTGCAGCTATTACTGGGTTGGATCAAAACCTGATAAAAAGATTTGCTGTTATTTTGCAAGCAATAACATCTGGTGAGAAGATCGATGTCATCAAATTTAAAGATTTTGCTCGCAAAACAGCAGAAAAGTACGTGGAATTATACGACTGGTACTACATGTCATCAACCGTACATAAACTATTAATACACGGAGCTGACATAATCGAAAAAAATGATATTGTCCCGATTGGGACTCTCTCGGAAGAAGCCTCAGAGTCTCGAAACAAAGATTTTAGGAGGTTCCGGGAACATCATTCGCGGAAAAGAAGCAGGCAAGATTCTAATCAAGATATCCTAAATATGCTTGTTGTTTCTTCGGATCCTTTTCTAAGTGCACAAAGGCCGAAGTTAGATGCCAAAAGGAAGACAACCTTTTTTGCTGAAACTCTAGACCTAATACAGTTTCCGGAAACTGAGTTCGAGTTTGTAGGTATATCCGATCTGGATTCTGACTCGGAATTGGAGTCCGACAACGAAAGTTGTAAAGAAAATTTGTAAAATTTAATTATTTTTCTTTATGTTCTTTTGTTATTTATGTTAGTTTATTGTACCAATATGATTAGTTAATAATTTCATAAATTATAGTTTCAAATATGTATTTTGTATAATTGAATTTATTAGATATTATTTTTGTTACTTCTGTTTTATTTAAATTACCTATCAATAAAAAGTTTATATACAGTCTTTTTTTTTTCACATATTCTTAATATTTGGGGAAAAAGCATGCTTCCTAACGATGTTCTTAACTTTGACACAGTTCATGGATCGTTTTGAACAGTTTCATATGTTAAAATAAATAATGTTAGTACTATAATCCCCTATAAGGATATTATTATTATTATGTGTCCGGTTATGTTGTAATCATACTTTTAGGGTATGATCAATTAACAATTTCATTCCCCTATCTTTCAAAAAGAAGCGACAGCATGGGCACTTTGACACTGATATTCAACTATTTGGTATTGTTGGAAATCTTACAAGATCAACAAGACACTACACACCTCTGTCTAGTCCTTCAGGTCTATAGGGGTGATGCTATTTTATGATAAGAGTTGTTAAAGCTCTGAATTCTTCAACTTAAACACTAAAAGGAACGTTTAAATATGTAAAAATAAATAAAAATATTTTGACGATTTTAAAAAAAAAAGGCATCTACAACCATTATGTAACGTATGTCAAAAAATCATAAATAATTAGTACTATAACCCCCTATAAGGATATTACGGTTATCGCTGCCGTTTTAGAGATATTTCGATTTTTCATACTAGCTCCATACAAAATTTTCGTAAAAAAATTATAATTCCTTCGTTTCTGTGCAGAATCAATTCTGGTGTCATTTTTGTATATTGTTATAACTAATAGAAGTGATATCCGGCAAAAAAACTCGCACTTGCAAAATAAAATGCCTAAGTCTATGAAAGCCGATTTTCAGCCCACCGTGTGGCAGGACGAACTAGATGGCTTCCTTTAAAATTTCGTATTTGTGAGTTGGAAAGAATGGAGGGAGGCCTTTACCTAGTAGTTGGACAGTACGAGCTATTAATAAGAAAAACAATAAATTGAAAACAATAAACTGTTGTGTTGACTGCTGTGTTGCTCTTTACTAATTGAATCGCCAACGTGATTGCTTACGGGAGACCTTGCATTATATGCGGAGTTATATCACGCACAACACGACCTCTTATAATGCACTAGACTAGTAGATATATGTGAACCTACACCGATAGTCCACAGAAGTATGAGTGAACATTGGTTCAGTGGATTAAAAATACAAATGCTGGGTAATGCTGTCACTTTTGCTTCAAAATTATGGCTTAGAAGTCACCCAAAACTATGTTTTCGTACGCAAATTATGACAAAATGCAAGTAATTTTTCATGTGATGTGTTTTCAAACTATGGCATTAATAACTGTTGTAACAAAGACGTTGTATGATATTTAACCCAAAACGAATTGGTAAACGAATGTTGACTCAAAAAATTAGTCTCCCTGAAATTGGCTTAAAATGGAAAATAAAATAGAAAAAAAATTGGCCAAGGGCTTGTCAGACTCGCCCATGAAGCGTTTCGTAGTGACTACTTAACTTTGTTTTTCATAGCATTTGTATGAATTACAAAGTTATATTTGCGGTTTTAGAAAATATTCTATATCTCAAAAACTGCTGACCCGATCTCGTTCAAACCGTTAACGTTAAGATCTACAGCATACTTTTTTTTCTTTTGCCTCCATTATTATAGAAGTTAGAGGGGACACACACACATTTTACCACTTTGGAAGCGTATATCTTTTAAACGATTGACTTTATGAAAAAGTGGTTTTAGAAACCTCAATGTCAGTTTTAAAGACCTTTCTATAGATACCACACACGCAAAGGTTTCAAGAAAAAAAAATTCAGTTTCATTTAAATGTTTTGTTCTTTATTTTCTAATAAAAAAATTAGATGCTATTTGGAGTATTTCTGACAAATATTAAGCTAGAACTACAACTAAAGTTCGGCCGTTCAGAGAATGCGTTCCTGACACTTATCAGTTAGTCACGACTAGTGATGGGCACAACATAACACTGAGTTCGTTACCGTTCCTCCAAAATGAACCGCCGCATCATTTTAAGATTATTTTCGTTTTAAATTGGCGGAATCATTTAAAATTTATATTTTAGTTATTTAGGTGGAAACCAAAAAAAGGTAATATTCATATAATAAAATTGTTTTATTTATTCTTTGTTACAAAGTTACAATCTGTATTTCTATGCAATAAAGTAAGTACATTGAATTGAATGTGCGTACAGAATATTAATCAGACTCCGATTCGCTTGAGGAGGTGGTGTCTTCATCATCTTCGCCTACATGTATAATTATATTATTATCAATAACAGAATCAATCCTCATATCTCGGTCAAAATGTTCCAAAATCAGGTTTTTAGTCTTCTCAACAACCTTTGTCCAGTCATCTCTTGTGACTTCCCCGCAGGCTTCTTTTAATAGGGTCATCATCTTTTTCGTGCTGAATGGCGGGGAAGTATTGTGGCGGGCGGCGTAACCTTTTATTTGAGCCCAGATTAGCTCGATCGCGTTATATTGGCAATGATACGGTGGAATTCTTAGAACGCGATGACCGTACTCCAGAGCCAGTTCATCGATTTCGTATCGCACATTTGCCGCTTTATTTTCTTTAACTAATTTAATTAGCTCTGCTTTTAGCATCTGCATATTTGCGTCAATGCCTTTTGCTTGTAACCAAGCCACCATTTCTTCTTTTTTATTAGCTTGGGTAGGTGGTTTCTGTATTTGAACCGAGTGATAGGAGGCATTATCCGTGAATATTACAGAAGGCTCTGGTAGGCTGGGCAAAAGCACGTTCTGGAACCACTCTTTAAATGTAGTGGCATTCATTTCCTCGTGGTAGTCATTTGTGGTTTTTGATTGAAATGCCAGTAACGCGTTCTCCACAAAGCCGTATTTTGCAGAACCTGCGTGGCATATTATCAGACGGGCCCCCTTACCCATTGGTACTTTTGACGTCGACGCTTGTGTATCATCCGTCCAAGAACGGGAAACCGTGTGATTGGCGTTTAGCCATGTCTCGTCAATGAACACGACATTATCCCAGTTATCAATTTTTTTTGCTTCTCTCAAAAAACTTATCCGTTTTAAAATTATGTCGTATCGTTCTAATAAAATTTTTCTTTTGTCTGTTTTTTATACGAAAAACCAATATCTTTTAAGATTTTGGTTAAAGCAGTTTTACCCCCGCTAAACAGTCCAGCTTCTCTTAACGATGCCAAAAGCTTCTTCCTGTTGAGATATTCATTTCTGGAATAGTAACCATATATATGATTTCTGATTGCATCGGCGTAAAAGGTGTCAATATCTAGCACAGCTCTCCAAATATAAAGCGCTGACATAACCTTGTAATAGCGCAGTATAGATTTAGAAAAATATTGTTTACCAAGTTATTTGACACTCAGTTTGGCACAAAATTATAACATTCATTGATTATTGATATAATAATGTTGTTTTAATGCTCATCAATTGTTAAAACGGTAAACAACCAGCAAAAATATTTTTATCGTAACTGCAACGCCATTACAAAGTTACGTCGTCAGTTCAATCGCGACGTGTCAGGAACGCATTCTCTGAACGGCCGTAGGTAGGTAAATGCATGGCAAGAAGGCTAGGGCGTCGCAAAAATATGGGAACTTCCCAAGGGCGCGGGCGCCACATTTAAAATAAGTTTGGGAAGCCCTGTTCTAAGGTTTTTTCTTGCTACGTTGGAGGCAGATTGCAATCTAACTGGGTTCAGCCACGGTAAATTTGCGCACACATATTTAACAACTAGCTTTTCTCTGCGACTTTGCTCGCGTGGTAGGTTTTTCCCGCGTAATTCCAGATCCCGTGGGTATTCCGGGATTAAAACTATCCCTAGTCCTTTCCAGGGTCCTAAACTATTCCCATGCCAAATTTCATCTAAATTGATTCAGCGGTTTAGGCGTGAAAAGGTAACAGACAGACAGAGAGATACTCGCATTTATAATATTAGTATGGATATATCGGGCACGCCGCAATTGCGGCGGTAAGACCCCTCTTTGAGGAGTGGCTAGATCGGCGTCACGGCGTCCTGACCTACCGCATGACGCAGGTCCTCACCGGACACGGAAGTTTCGGGAGGTACCTGTGTCTGATGGGAAAGGAGGAAACGCCTGGGTGTCACCACTGCGAGGGTCGCCCTGAGGACACCGTAGAGCACACGGTGCAAGACTGCCCCGCCTGGGCAGAGCACCGACGTGTCCTCACGGCGGCGATAGGCGGAGACCTCTCGCGCCCGGCATTGGTCGAGGCCATGCTGCGGGGCGAGAGGGAGTGGGAAGCGGTCGCCTCCTTCTGCGAAGCAGTCATGCTTCCGAAGGAGGAGGCGTGCCGCGTGAGGGAGAGGATGGCGTCCTCCCTCCAGCCCAGCCGCAGTGGTAGACGCCCACGGCGTCGGACGTCGGCCGACGATCTCCGGCCACCGTAGGCGCGGGCATGCGGACAGCGAGTAAAGGGCAACTCGCTGTCCGACCATGGACCATGCCCGGGTCGACGGCGCGTCGTGTTCCACGCGCGCCTCAAAGAGCGTCAGCAATAGAGCAATAGAGGGCCGAAGCCTGCCGGGGTCGTGGGACTCATCCCGTTACCGTGACCCCGGTACGTAAAGGGTTATTGAAGGAACACCGTGGATTTTAGTCAGTAAAAGTCTGACAGTCCCTCCCACCCTGCCCGGAGTGGGAGGACTTATTTGATAATTTTACCACGATAAAAAAAAAAAAAAAAGTATGGATATATGGAAGTATAGATATGGATATTGCTTATTCACTGGTTACAATAACGGCCTAAGTCTGGGTCTTCGGTAGGTGCCCTATTTTTAGATTATGTTGTTTTAGGGTTCCGTACCCAAAGGGCAAAACAGGACCCTATTACTAAGACTCCGCTGTCCATCCGTCTGTCCGTCTGTCTGTCACCAGGCTGTATCTCATGAACCGTAATAGTTAGACAGTCGAAATTTTCACATATGATGTATTTCTGTTGCCGCTATAACAACAGATACTAAAAAATAGAATACAATAAATATTTAAAGGGGCTCCCATAAAACAAACGTGATTTTTTGCTCGTTTTTGCTGGATTTTGATAACGGCAACAGGTAGACCCTTAAAATATTCACAGAATATTTAGTTATATCCTCACTTTGAAAATAAATAATTAAATTAAAATAAAACAAATATTTAAGGTGAGCTCCCATACAACAAACGTGGTTTTTTGCTCGCTTTTATAGATAATGGTACGGAACCCTTCGTGCGCGAGTCCGACTCGCACTTGGCCGGTTTTTTTAATTGCTTAATTAATCGAATGGTTGCAAGGGTGACTGCTGAGCATGAGGTTTCGGATTCAATGCCCGGTTCGGTCAAAAAGTGCTATTGGGTTTTCCCAAAAAGAAACTGCTCAGTAGTAGCCCTGAGTTTTTGAAGTAACTGTAGTAATACCCCCGCGCCTCGGAAAGCACGCTAAGCCGTTTGTCCCACCAGGCGGCGGCCGAACTGGCGATGCGAGGGGTTGCGACAGTCGTAGAAAGGATCCGGCAACTGGGACTCGAGGTGGCTTTGCACAAGTCCGAGGCCATGTGTTTTCATGGCCGTCGGAACGCGCCACCTTCGGGTTCCCAAGTAACGGTGGGAGGGGTTCACATCGGCGTCGAGACGACGATGAAGTACCTGGGACTTGTCCTCGACAGCCGGTGGAACTACGTCGAACATTTCCGACGTTTGGCTCCAAGACTGGACCGGGCGGGGGCTGCACTCAAGCGGCTCCTACCAAATCTAGGGGGGCCAAACGCCTCCTGCCGGAGGCTATACGCGGAGACTGTGCGGTCCATGGCCCTCTATGGGGCCCCTGTGTGGGCGCTGAATCTGCAGCGGCGACCAGCTCGCCAGCTGGTCGCGTCTCAGAGGGTCATGGCTATCCGGATGATCCGGGGATACCGCACGATCTCTGGGGAGGCGGCGAACCTCCTTGCCGGATTGCTGCCGTGGGATCTGGAGGCGGTAGCCCTCGCGCGCGTGCATAATTGGCGCGCGGAGGTGCTAAGCCTGGGTGAAACTCCGCTACCGCGGCAAGTCGCGGCTCAGCGGATAGAACTCCGGCGCGATCTCACGGCAGCATGGAAAGAGCGGCTGTCGCAACCGAAGGCTGGGCACGCCGCAATCGCGGCGATAAGTCCCCTCTTTGAGGAGTGGCTGGAGAGGCCACGGCGTCCTCACCTTCCGCCTGACGCAGGTGCTGACCGGACATGGTTGTTTCGGTAGTACCTATTTCGGATTCAGCGGGAGGACACGCCCGGGTGTCGTCATTGTGAGGACCACCTGGAGGACACGGTGGAGCATACGGTCGAGGTATGCCCCGCTTGGGCGGAGCACCGCCGTGTCCTCGTAGAGGCGGTCGGCGGCGGCGACCTCTCGCGCCCTGCTCTGGTTCAGACCATGGTGCGGAGCGAGAGGGATAGGGATGCGGTCGCCTCCTTCTGCGAAGCAGTCATGCTAGCGAAGGAGGAGGCCGAACGCGCGAGGGAGAGGCAACTCTCTTCCTCGCGCCCCAGCCCTCGTGGTAGACGCCCCGGGCGTCGGGGATCGCGAGCCGATTTCCGGCCACCGTAGGCGCGGGCTTGCGGACAGCGAGCAGGGGTAGCTCACCGTCCGGCAAAGACCAGGCCCGGGCCGGCGGCGCGTCGTGTTCCACGCGCGCCTCAAGGAGCCGTCAGCATTAGTGACGGGGCCTCATAAAGCCATAGCCTGCCGGGGTCGCGGAAATGTAGTAAAAAGATACCGCGGCTCCGGAACTTACGGGCAGCTGAAGGGACAGGGTGGGTTTTTAGTCAGTAGAAGTCTGACACTCCCTTCCGCTTAATCCAGAGCGGGAGAAGTTATTCGATGATTTTCCCACACAGAAAAAAAAAGAAAAAAATCCGTTTGTCCCGGCTGACATTTGGGCATCTTTGACTAACGTGACTATTTTTTGTCCGTGTCAAAGTACATATTACCTCAATGTGTCAAAGCGGGACTCCTACAGAATTGTGTATATAAATAAAAATATAATATTAGGTAAGTCGGTGTATGATGTCATATTGAAGAGAAAAATACAAATTCTGATTTAAAATGTGACTGTAAATAGGCAATTGTGATATCTTAACCCTGCATATATTATATCTAAACCTGCGTCTACGCGATATTTTAATGTAGACAAGTACCTAAGCGGTTAAGTAGTAATCAGCCTTAGTGTGCTGAACTACGAGTGGCCCTACCAAAAAACAAAATAGACAAGCAAGTAGGTATGTATAGGTTTGTTTGTATAAAAACTTTTTACCAAAAAATTAAACCGACTCCCAAAAAACACTGCAAAGTGAAAAATAACTTTAATTTCGGTAGTCGGTGTCTTTAGTTTTGTATTTTCGTTTTTGGCACCGACTTCCGAAATTAAAGTTATTTTTCACTTTGCAGTGTTTTTTGGGAGTCGGTTTAATTTTTTGGTAAAAAGTTTTTATTTCACTCTTTTTAGTTGGTCTAATTTTAATTTACCTAGTTACAAGAGCCTAATTATCAACTACTTATAACCTTTTACAAAATATTGCTTTTCCCAATGCTGGGCCGTTAATTGTTGAGGAGTTCTCCTGGTACTTCACCATCAGCTCTACATCACCATATGCATTGTGATGAGCATAAAGTGCGTAACATCCATATTCAAGTAATCGAATCGCAATCCACTCAATACTTATTATTGAGTAGTTTCGGCGGCCATCTGTGGTCTTCATCATCCACTTCCTCAAATGGTACTTTTTGAGAGCAACTGCACAAGTTACTATAATAAATACCCAAAACGACATAGGTGTGCCTATAATATTTGAAGAGTTCCCTCGATTTCTCCAGGATCCCATCATCAGATCCTGACGTTTATGAAAATGGGACCAGTATCGAAGTATACCCTTTCAATCAAAAAAAGAATTTTCCAAATCGGTTCAGCCGTCTTCGAGTAATCGATGATCATACATTAAAAAAAAAAAAAAAAAAATACGCGTCGAATTGACAACCTCCTCTTTTTGTCGTCGGTTGAAAAGCGGGACATTTTTGATCTCGTTGGGGACAGCGGGACAGATAGCCTGAAAGCGGGACATCAGGGCCCCAAGTCTGCTATTTTTATAAATTTGTCACTCCATCACGATCCCATTGTCAGTTTGCTAATAGTTCGTAATCTACTAAATTCATAATGGTTGGTCAGTAGTATCGTATTAGAATGACATTGCCGTATTGCCATTATTATAAAACCCGTTAGTAGTAATGATTTTCGAAAAACTACCCCTAAATTTGAACATTTATTCATGCCAGATTTTATTTCTAAATTTTACATATTATTTCGTTCAATGAAGTGTCAGTGGTTGACCATTGGAAAGCCATTATATTAGTAGATTACCAAACTTGTCAAAATCAACAATTTTGAAATCAATGATAGACTATTTTGACACTATTGTAATAGCAGACTTGAGGCCCAGGTGAGATGGTGGTCAAACGCGAACCTATTTTTAATAAAAATAAAAATAGAAAAACCCGCCCAAAGCGGAACGTATGGTCACGTTATCTTTGACAGTCGTTACATTACAGGCAGTCAGAAGCCAGAAATTCTGACACGGGTCTGGCCACGGGGTATTGTGTTACCTAGTTACTGTGGAGGTCAGAATATAGGCATGTAATACACTAATACTGCTGCATCAGAAAAGGCTAAGCAGATAAAGATAAAACTATATGTTTTATGATTTAATAACAAACGTACAGTTTTCAGTTTTTTTCTTAAACTTGTAGGTACTATGAAATGATGTTACTTCCAAATTTGATAGTTCTAAATCAATGGGAAGTACCCTATAAATTTTTATTCCCTTGAAAGTGTCGAAATATGCGTTTTTTGCGGCATAAACGACCGTATAGTTTTTTACGTTAATTTTGACGTTTTATTTTTACAGAACCGCATACGAGGTCGAGGTCGAGGTCAAGAGTGAGCTCAATCGTAATAAAAAATAAAAAAAGCTTCAAGTGACTGTAGACTCGAGTACATAGTTTTAATTTCTACCCGATATCTCCACGCGTTCCCGAAATGAAGGGTATTGACAAACAGACATACAGACGGACAAGATAATGTTCTTATAAGGGTTCCGTCTCTTTCCATAACCCCAAAAAATATTGAAGAAGAGAATATTGATAGCAATGTATTTTGACTCATGAACTAAATCCATGATTATTGGCTATCAGAAGGCTTACCAAAGCAACACATGCATGACCTAGATCTGTCCTGTTACGTAATTCTAGTGCGTATGTTCGAAACAATGCTGTTTCGTAGTATATTTGCTTTTATTACAACTGCATAAAATTCAGTTTCGTGTGATAAACAGTTTAATAGAAGGTTTAACTTCGTTTAGGTGATCCCGTTGTTCGATTGAATTCTAGGCTAGCATTACATATAGACATATAAATATTATAGTGGTTACAGGACCTATCTACCCTCTGCTGTTACATAACTGGATTTCTATGACGGGTCTATTTAGAGAGCGATTTTAAACACATGACACTGGCAGAATAGTCGACACCGGCTCAGTTGCCAAAGAGAGAAAAAAAAAAATAAAAAAATAATAATTTTATTTGTTCAAATGACAAAAAATACGATAACATACAATGATTCTTCTTCTTCTTTGTCCCGCTACACGGGGTGGGCTTTCTTAGCCATGTCACACCATTTGTTGCGGTCATACACGTCGATGTATTCTATGAAAAAATGTTTCATGACCCTTTGGACAGTCTTTGCCATGTGACTAGCGGTCTACCCCTTCCTCTTTTGCCTGTTACGATCGAAAGGCACTTCTTCATGACATAATCGTCTGGTCTACGCATTACATGGCCATACCACCGGAGTCTCGTCTCAACGAGCTTATCAGCAATCGGGGCCACTTTTAGAATACCTCTTATATATTCGTTACGGACTTTGTTACCATCTCGGCATTAACATACCAATTCATTTATGTTTAAATTTGTAGATATTTACTAAGCGGTCTACAAGACGAACGGGCGGCGATGTGCCAATATTACCTGGTGGATATCCCATCCATACGCACAAAACGTTTTGGGAATACTTTCATTGTGCTTACAGCTAAGGAGTGGAATTCCTTGCCAGAGTCTATGTTTCCTGATAGCTGTAACCTTCTTTGCTTCGGTCTTTAAGTAAACAGTGAATAGGGTAGTTCTAGGTAAGCATGCTCAGACCACATCATCATCAGGTGAAACTAACTACATCTACGTAGGTTCTACCGCGTAGGTAGCAAGCGGTACTATTGAACATGAGGTATTAGGAACGATTCCAGGATGGGGCAAAATGTTAATGAGTTTACAATCTGAGATTGAATTATTTCCATTTTCTGCGTCACACTTCAAAGGGGCAGAAAAATATGACCAGCTGTGACAAAAGCGGAGGAGGAGGAGGTCAATAATTGAAGAAACTCTGTTCAGGACGGGATTTGGTCATTGTCCACCTGCTTAGTTCACCTGGGTGGACCACGGGCACTTTTCTTGCCAGTGGTCCACCTAAAACTAATTCCAAACAAATAAAATCCTCATCCTGATCCTGATATTTTACTACAATTGAAAAACAAATGACGAAAGAACAAATGAAAATCGAAATAACAAATTAAAGCGGAAAAAAGCTTTAATAAAATACCTAATGATTTATCATTGAGTTCTAAAGATTTTTTTTGTGATTAAAAATTCTAATTGAATATTTATTATACAACGTGTAACGGAAACCCCATATCTATCCAAAAGGGCTGAAGACAACATCTGGTATGGAGTCTCTATGCACAGTTTCAGCACAAAATAACTGACTCAAAGAATGGATACGAAATTATCGGTTTCATATGTTTCTTGAATATCAATCATAACAAACGTGTCACAGCACTACGAGGGTCAATAACTTTCCATGTCACTTGCCTATAATACGATATTTCTCTTCAATCTTCATTAAGTGGCTGAACCAATCTACTGAGATCTGTTTAAAACCATGTCAGAAATTAGCCTTAATGGTCTTTCAACATTCTCACCATTACATTAATTATATAGACTTTAATGGAGAATTTGCCCTTTAACTTTGTATTATGGTTCTTAGCGTTCCATACCCAAAGGGTAAAACGGGACCCTATCTATTACTAAGACTCCGCTGTCCATCCGTCTGTCACCAGGTTTCATCACATGAACCGTGATAGTCAAATAATTGAAATTTTCACAGATGATATATTTCTGTTGCCACAATAACAACAAATACTAAAAAACAGAATAAAATAAATATTTAAGGGGTTTCATAAAACAAATGTGATTTTTTTACTCGTTTTTGATAACGGCAACAGGTAGACGGTTCAAATATTCACAGAATAACTATTTAGTTATATGTATAGTCACTTTAAAACTAAATAATTAAATTGAAATATTTAAGGGCTCCTATACAACAGACATGATATTTTTGCTGTTTTTATAGATAATGGTACGGAACACTTCGTGCGCAAGTCCGACTCGCACTTGGCCGGTTTTTTTCTCAAAGTGGATGTAACTTACATCAACTTTGAGAAAAAACAATAATACAAAATTACAAAATTAAAATTGTATATACAAAATTGACAAGAAATTAAATATACATAATAGAATTTCACATAAGCACACACGCCAAATGCCTTGGAATAGTTTTACTTAACTTAAATACAGTGATGTAGCTAAGGAGAAGGGAATACGGAATCAGTGTTTACTGATAGCAACAACCTGGAGAGTCTTTCAGTAAATAAAGGGATTTTACTCTTCACATTATGCATGACAAAGCGTGACCTGTATGTTGATAAATATTAACTCTGATTTAATAAGCTCTGATCTATAAACATCTGATGAAATATTTGTATATTCCTGAAAATTATACATTTTCATGCATTAAATTGTGTGCACTTGATTAATTGTGTACAGACACATCATATCGTTTGAAAAAATATGAATAATAAGAAACTTACCTTAAAAATCAGAAAACAGCTGATAAAAGTTTTGATTGAATTTCATTTAATTTTGTATTTATTCAGTATTTAACATTAGCCGTAAATCTTATTACTGATACCTACTGCAATACATTGTATTATTATAATTTTATGAATCTGTTCACACGTCAAATCATACAAATGAATAAATAAACTCTAAGAAAACAAGAATACGCATTTCAAAGGCCATAATAAATAATATTTTTTTTTTTTTTTCCCTTCGTCCGTTAGGACAGGCAAAGAGTCAAGCCCATACAGCCAGGTCTGTAATATTTGTTTCTGTTCCAAGTGTGTAATAAGGCCGGAGCCAAGTCTTCAATGTTACATCCGATGCATATTCCATATTCAATTGTTAGTTATTTACCCAGATATTATCTCATAGAATTTATTTCTAAGTCGAGTCCGATATTTGTTAAAATCCTTGTTTCATATGTCCTTGATCGTGTTTTTAATAAAATCGTAAATAAATACATAGGTGTCTTTATTTTTCAAAATGTCTTCAATGCAGCGCGGTATATTCTCTGGTTTTTCATATAAATTCAATAAATTGGCTACTAAAGACAGTCTTTGATAATAAATAATAAATTCAAATAGACATAATGACATTGTTGACACTTGACCAGTGTTGCCAGGGCCTTTGAGTCGTAAGTTACGTTTCGTTTCCTGAAATGTTACATTTTTGTTGCAAAAGTTACATTATTGTTTTTTTTTTATTTACGTGTTTTTGGGGTCGGAGGTCAGAGGCAAATAATTGATGTCAGCTAAATGTTGGTATATAAAGCAATCTATGATGTCTAATGGTGTATTTAATCCATAGAGTAAAGTAATAACGGGTAATTTAATCTTAGGGTAAAACAGACTCGTTTCATTTGTTCGCAGTGCTATCTTCACTGTTATTGCTATCTAGTCTAGCACCTTTATTTAATTAGTTTGAACCAAAACTACAAGGTAGATAGTTCGTGATCTGTTATTTTTACTCCGAACCACAGGTCTACTCCGAAACCACAAAAACGAAGTATCGGCCGAATGTTCGGGCGTTTCATACTACGAACTTCATTCTATTTCGTTCGGTCGGTTCGGTGCCGACCGAATTTAATTTGGCCTTTTTTTTGTATCGTAAACCTTACTCTGAACGAGAAAAGCCCGACCGATAATTTGAGTTTGACAAGAGTTATATCGTGAAATTAATGTCAAAATTCACGACAGCAAAATAGGTCTCTTTCGAGTATCGTAAGTATCGATTTTAATGAATTATTACAATTATCTTGAGTTTTATGTTTGTTTAAAGTGTTAAAGTGAATGTGTCATACCTAAAATTGTAGCGAAATGGCAAATACATATACGATTATTAGAAAATGAACGAAATCTTTAATATCTTTAAATTTAAACTATTATTATTATAGACTAGTATTCACGCGGGGCTTCGCTCCCGTGGATTCTATCACGGTAAAAACATAACTCTCCTTTTTTGCAGTCAAGTATAAAGTAGCCTATAACCTTCTTCAAGCTTCAAGCTACTTCCATACCAAATTGCATCCAAATCCACCCAGTACTTTCGAAGATTAGCGCGTTCAAGCAAACAAACAAACTTTTCCGCTTTATAATATTAGTATAGATTTCGTTATTTTCTAATAATTTTATGAGTCTTTCTTTCTGTCTTTGTCTAAGTTACTCGAAATGGATAGGTAAACTATATTAAAAACAGTTTCTTATTTCTAGTATGTATTAACATTCTTTTTTAGCTTTGTTAGTTGTACATTCAATATAATATTTAAGTAACCATTAGAATTATTATAATTTCTTCTTTGCTATTGTAGATTAAGTAGAGATAATATTAGAAACTGTACAAACTACAAGAAATAAAAAGCTTCATTTTATTTATAATAAACAAAATATATTTTTATTAATCACTAGGAACACTTAACTCTTTCCTTACTCAAATTAAACTAACTGAATTAAATACTATGCCAAAAATTGCAACTAGAACTAACTACTTTAATTTTCTATAAGTAAATAAAATTAAAAATTATAGTTTGAAAAAAAAAACGCCATTTGAAATAAAATAAGCTTTCAAAGCTCTTAATTTTTAAACTATGTTTTTATACTCTTGATTGCAACTGCGCTTTGATCTGCTGCACATGCCTGCACAACTCTACAACAGCCATCCTTATGCCAGCTAGTTCCACGTTCCTTTGTTCTTCAAGGATCAAACAATGTTCATCTGATTGAAAAAGTCTGTCACACACAGAGCTTTCAGCTTGAAGAGACTCGGGATGCCACCGAGATTCTCTGCGCTATCGTGTGGCTGTAAAATGACAGAACATATGACCAAAAGGAGTATGTAAGAATTCTAGCAGAGAGCGTTCTGTTGTTTCTGTCTACCCCCATGGGAAAAAGGCTTGAGTTTATGTATGTATGTATTAAAACTTAACTTAACAGTAGGTAGATACCTACTATATTAAGTTTTGAATGCGTGTCACATCCTTTATATACATCAACTATATTATAAGCATAACTGCTTGACAACAAAAATTTGAATGGTTCTGTAATGATAAATCCTAATTTATTCAATTAAAATCGAAAACTATTTTAAACAATAAAGAAACTCGTTTGAATTTTAATACTTAGTCACAATAAAGCACAGATATTCGTAAAAAAAATACTGGACTGTTCATAAAAACATGTAGGTATGGTTGTTCTTGCAATTCACATCAAATACACGCATGCGCATAAACTCATGGATGTACAAAATTAAGCTCAACAAACATGTAATGCAATATTTAAGTAAAATGAGTTGGATAATAAATTGCATCAACCACAATATTATAGTGACAAAACCATGGACTTAACAATAATTTATTGAAGTTTAGAATGTAAGATATTCGTTTAAATTTTAGTACCTACTTACCTACCTAAGTGGATACGTACTCAATTAATCAATCAATGAAAACTTACTTTTTGCCACTGTTTTGTGGTTTTGGTACAGCCGCCCATAGCATTTAGCGTGGTCCGGTTTTCATCCCACAGTCGATGATTCAAAGTACGACCATCGATACTCCTCAAGTTGCCTTTAGCCAGTTCTCGATGCTCCTCAAGGAAATTGAGGAGAGCATCAATTTGTGCCGATGTCGGTCCGGACATGGTAACTTGTTCTTGAAGAATGTTTGTTCATAAATTCATTTTCAAACATCCAAAACACGAACATGAGAAAACGATAAATCCAAGTAGCATTATTTTTTGTTGATATGATGTCGTAACTTAACTTGAACACTTAACACTTCAGTCAGTCACTTGATGCTAAACGACCGAAATACGGTTATCGCTATAATATAACGATAGCAACAGACGAGATTTGGTTTGAGTTTAAATATATTTATTCCTGCACCGCTTGTTTTTGTCCTACTTGTCATTCTTTGACTTTTTATTTTGACAATCGGCATAGGCAATCTCTATGTCTGCTGTAAATATCAAAGAGTATATAACTAGTATAATGGTAAATATATTGTTTTTTGAGAAATATTACAATTTTCGTAGTTATAAATACTGGATTAAAAGTAAAGTCCAATTTCCTTATTATAAAAAATAGTTTTATTCTGTAATTCAACAGTTAAATTATATCGAAATGAACATTAATGACTAATAAAACCACAACGATAAAACGTTCAACTCTAGCAGTACATTTCATTCGGTCATACAATCACCGAACATTGGACTATGGTGCCGACCGAACTTTACCAGTCCGAACTTTGTTCGTAGTAGGACAACAATTTAATGTTCGGTCGTCTTTCGGTTGGTCCCGAACATTCGGATGTGTCATTTCGGAGTAGATCCCCAGCTACTAATATTCGATCATTGAGGTAAATTACTACTACGCTAGAGTTATAAAGTTCAATGTATTCGATACGAATAGAATCCTCTTAACGTACATGTTCATGTTGACTTGTTGAGGGCTCTGTTAAAAAAGGGCAAGAACCATGCAAGAACGCCTCAATGCAAAAAAAAAAACAATAAATACCTTACATTATCCACGATGATTAGTCATCTCTCTGTATTGTGTATTAAATTGAGTACTGCTACTGGTGAATATCTTTCTTACAGGCCTTCACTATTTTTTATTCTTTTCTTTTATTCTTTCGAATTGGAGACAAAAAACATTAAATTCGCCAACCTGGCATCAGATTTTTTTGTTTAAATATTGTAATGAAATACCTATTCGTAGAGGTTGAAATCACAGTAATCAAAGTCGTTGATTTGTTTCCGCACTTTATGTAGATATTTATCTGCAATAAATTATGGTTAAGATATTTTTATTAGTTTAAGTGGCAATTTTTGACATACAGTTTGCCAAAAAAATAAAAGTTAGTAGCAAAGCAATACAGCGTTTCACAAACCTTTAGGTTAACAGAAATAATGTTGACTGTTAAGTTGTTAATATAACTTAATATTACGTGTAAGAAGTGATTTAGGAGGTTCGTAATCAATAGCACTTTTGATATTTGGCTTGACTGTCATTAGAGCCAGCTGTTGTGTCTGTATTTAAAACCTGTTGCGATGGTCAGTTTTAATAAGTTTCAGCTGGCTGAAAACTCTTTCCACACAAGCGTTAGAGAAGGGAAGAACAAGAAGAAGGGCGAATGCTTTCCTCAGAGTTGGAAACATAGGCTCCTGCCCGACATTCTTTAAATTGAATACAGCTTTCCAATAATCTTATGCATTTAAATTAACGGCGGAAACTTGCGAAATAGGAAACGTGCGCGCACAAGCTCAAGCAAAATCAAGTTTTAAATTTACCTAAATACGTTTCATTTAGCCATGGCGCTTTCCATTCAGAGCCATCTCTGAGTGTGATATGGAGTGAAAATAGTTCAGACTAAGGAAGAGGAAAATAGTGAAATATGTACTTTTTAGACGCGCCAGTTTTAGGAGCGTTAAATTTGGATACGTTGAATTGAAATACGTTCGTCAACTGTTTGCAATAAAAATCTAGTATTACAAACCTCGTTGTCCTCAAAAGTTACGAAAATTGCCTTTAATATAAAAATTACTTACATGTTATGCGAGGGGGTTAAAAGTTATGAAAAATGTAAGAAATGTAACCTTCTGGCAACGCTGCACTTGACAGCCTGAATGTGATGAGAGAGGTGTTGCCAAGCAAGGATTTATAGTTAATAAATCTGAAAATTGAGAATATAACACACCTTCCAACAAATACTACAAAAGCATTCCGTAAAGGTCATATAAAGTTTCCAACAACAATACACATTCAACACATTTATAACAACAATAAAAATCGAACCTTTATTCTCTAGGGTTTAATATCGATTCACTGAGTTAATTGATTAATTCAATGCTGTATATCTATTTTCAAAGATTTTAAGTCATAGATTTATTGGACTACAGGAGTTCGTGTAATCATGGCTAAATAGTAAGTGCTACATGGGTCCATCTACAAGGTTAAGTAACGTTTGCCGAGGTCAGTCTGTGGATGGGCGATCATGATTACATATTAAAATACCTCCGTATCTCAGAAAGCACGTTACGCCATTGGCCTGTTATTTGTACATCTTTGTCAGTCGTTAGGGCTAGTAAGCAGCCAGAAAATCTGACTCTGGTGTGGCCAAGGGGTATCGTGTTACCCAGCTACCGGGTTGTGAAGGTCAGACAGGCAGTCGGTCCATATAAAACACTAGTACCTACTCCGCTGCATCTTGTTAGACTGGAAGCTGAAATGATTTAATTATTTTTTTTTTTTTTTTTTAATTTAATTAATTTAATTTAATTTTTTTTGCACCATATTGTGCTTATAACATTTTACATTTGTATAGCATAATAGTCATTAAAAATAAACATTAATTAAAGCACAGAATTTATATAATAATAAAAATAAAGTGAGCAACTGCGCCTGAGCTAGGCCGAGCCTGTATTTCAGGACGCAGTTTACAATAGGAATGAACAATCAGTTACAATATAATATTATGTACATCATTATAATGTGTTTTAGTGTAGTGTGACTTACAAGTACACAGAAAGTATGGTATAGTGTATAGTAAGTTGTAATGTAGTGTTGGTTTGTGTAATGTAGGAGTGTTTTTTGTATTTTGTATTGAATGCTTTTGTGTAGTGTGACTGTGGATGGATTTCATCTTAAAACTTTAAGTAGATCTTCTGTAGTAGTGTAATCACATTTAAGAAGATAGTCCAAAAGTTTTGTTTTGCATTTTTGTTTGGTTAGCGTGTATATATTAAGTTGTGAATTCAATTTATTATATAGAAAGGGACCGGTGAAGCAGAAGAACCTATGTGTAAATGAGTGTTTGAATTGGTGTGAACGTGGGACGACTGCATTGCGACGACGTTTAAATAAATTATTTTTGTCGAGGGGGGTCAGGGAATGCTGTTTAAGTACTGTAGACAAGATGTAAAGTTGGCGGACAGTAGGTAGGTTCCATGATCGATACAGGAGATGTGTAGGGTAGTCAATAGGTCGAAAAGAGCTGACTTTTAAAATTGCCCGTTGTGCTATTTCAAGAGGAAGTAAAGAAGTTTTAGAGGCTCCACCCCAAGAAGAAATGCAATAAGTTAGAAGCGATTGACAAAGTGCCCTATAGACTTTTTTTAGAATGCAAGTATTAGCTACATAACGTAGATTTTTAAAAACATATATCAATTTTCTAAGTCTAGATTGCAGTAAAGAAATATGTGCATTGAAATTTAATGATGAGTCCAATATAACTCCCAAATATTTTACTTCACATTTCCTTATCAGATTTGTGCAGTTACAAGTAGAACCATAAGCTTGGTGGACATGACAGGTATGTGATTTTATTGCAAGACCAATGGGGGGCTTATTAGGATTTCGAGAGTGAAAGGGCATGTACATTGTTTTCTCTGTATTTAGCGTCAGACAATTTTGTTTCAGCCAGTCTGATACCTTGTTGAAACCCTCCTGCGCGAGCATGTAGGTATCATTCCAAGTTTTAGCAGAGAAAAGCAGTGCAGTATCGTCCGCATAAGAAATTATAACACCCTGCTCCAGTTTCAGGTCACAGAGGTCATTAATATACACTAAGAAGAGTGTAGGTCCGAGTACTGAGCCCTGAGGTACACCAAAAGTCACAGATAAATCAGTACTAATGTAGGAACCTAGTTTCAGGCATTGTTTACGACCGCTTAGATAGTCTTGGAATAATTTCAGCTGCAGGCCTCTTATACCCAAACGCTCTAATTTGAGTAAAAGTCGCGGGAGAGACACCGTGTCAAATGCCTTGGCAAGGTCGAGGAAGATGGCCAGTGGTTTGTTTCCATTGTCAAGATTTCTAACAACATAATCAGTAAGCTTATGTACTGCGTCCTCTGTTGACTTCCCCGAACGGAAACCAAATTGACCGGATGAAATCATATTATTGCTTTCGAGGTACTTAACAAGTCTACCATTAATTATTTTTTCCAGGATCTTAGATATAGCTGGTAGTAAAGCAATAGGCCTATAGTTACAGACACGGTGTTTATCTCCCGACTTGAAGATAGGGACAATGATAGCTTTTTTTAGAACGTTTGGGAAGACACCCCGACTAAGACAAACATTAAATAGATGAGTGAGCGGTGGGGTAATGATATCCTTTGTAGCTTTAAGCAGGCTGTTAGATATATTATCATGTCCGACAGATTGAGAATGCTTTAAGCTATTTATAAGTGATAGAATCTCGCTTTCATCAGTGTCCAGTAGTACAAACGAGTTATTTGTAGTGTGGTTTGGTAACAGAGGATCAATAATATTCTGGGAGACTGTTGGGTAGTTGAGTATTTTAGTAGCTAGGGAACTTCCAACGTTAACAAAGTAATCGTTAGCTTGGTTCACAGAAGTTTGAGGGGATTACGAAAAAGCTAAGCAGATGATAATGAGTTATGGGATAATGAAATCGATCTTTCCATTAATTGATTTTAGATTGACATCCCTCTCTCGAGTCAGAGGTGTGAAAGTTTGAAACATCAGTCCTGTGACTGTGCATGTGTGATTTTTGTGTTTTAACTTAAGGCTTAGCTCACACTGCCCAGCGGTGGAACGCGGTGCGATTATTCTACTGTACGGTATTCAGGGGGCCGCGCACTGCGAGCTGCGGCGAGAAAAACGCACGTCGTAAGATATACTCTACGTTAGAATCCAAGAAAAATCGGGTATTACAGAGTGAGCATTACATCTATACAAATTGATACAAATTGGAGAAAGACAATAATATTATGAGTAGATGTCCTTACTTTGGTATTATTCCTCAAATCGTTCGAGCTCCTTAAAGTTATAAGTTGAGCTTCGCGATAGATGACAAATGCTTGCACTATTTGGACGAGCCTGCTCAAATCTTTGTGATTCTATCCTCTAAAAATGAGAACCATGTAGGTTTACCTCTGTGGTTCAGAGATAAACCTACATGGTTCTCATATGCATTGATCACTACGGATTGTATGGACTTCAACAAAGAGACGTTGACTTCGTAGCGACATCTATCTCGCAACATACAAACTAACGTTAGAAATACTGTATCGCGCAAGCAAGTTTACCGCACAACTAGCCTGCATACATACACATCACCCGATAACAAACATTGGGCAGTTGCCACAGAGTACATTCATATGCAGTTGCCCACCAGACAAAAACACCTGTTAGATCGGAGGATGTTCCCGGACTTTACACCCTATGCAGCATATATTCCCAAAACCTCTTAGTTTGTGTCAGTGTTTCTTCTCGGGGAAACAGTTTACATCTACGAAAAAAATTACGTGTAAAATTGTTATAGCAACTAAGTGACAATTGAGAAAGTTTAAAAGAACAATTAAATGAACTAAAATTGTCAATAATATTAACAATTAAAAATAATATTAACAATTATTTTCAGGTTTATGAGGCTAAATAGGATCGACTTCTGTTTACTGAATGTATCTGAGTGCAAGTCCAATTTATCGCTGCTGCTATTTATAATTTTACAGTCTCGAGCAAGGAGAGTTGGCGCCTGAAGTCGTCCTCCTGGGTGGTGGCCAGAGTGTGGTGTGATTGGAGCACATGGTACTCTATAGGGAACTCGATGTTTAAAGAGGGCTAGCAGTTTAGGTGATTCGACCTTGTGAGCAAAAATATTGCAAGCGAAAACAGCATTATTAATTTGCCTTCTGTTGGCTAGGAATTTCATTCCACTAAAGCCGGCTCTTCACGTTGGCCAACACAGTGGCGAATGTAGTGGCCAATGCCTATTGGCCAACGTGTAGACGGGGTGTTTGAACATGTTGGGTGCACAAACACCCTCTCTACACGTTGGCGAATAGTCATTGGCCACTACATTCGCCACTATGTTGGCCAACGTGAAGAGCCGGCATTACGCACTCCACGCTACGTTGTTTATGTTTGACTGTCAAAGTCAATGAAGCGACGTCAACTCTATACTCTATTCCTAACCTAAAACTCCAGAAAGGCTAGGATAGGAGGAGAAAGATTTTCTATTAGAAAAGCAGATAGATAATAACAAAAATGAATGGTGTAAGAATTATTAGAAGCCTTCCGCTCCAGTGGCGTTCTTTTTCAAGATGGTAAGGTGTCTAACATTATCATCTATTCCTCAAAGAAGATAATAGGTTATCATCCATCTTACCCTAACCAACACAATTCGTTTCATAATAATTGTGTATAGTTAGTTGGCCATTTCCTAATAAAGATATAATAATCTAATCTAGCGTTTGAGACGTTTCACTGACCTTTGGTAATAAAACCTTAATATGATGATTCCTTCAAATTTTTTTTGCTATTTATTGCAGTGCAATCCTACGCCAAGAAATAGCTCAAGCAGCCGCTCCTATGTCCATACCTGTGCCTGAGGGCGTAGACAAGCCCATCTCTCCTAAAATTGAGAAGATTGTCTCTGAAATCACGAACTTAAACCTTCTTGAAGTATCTGAACTTAGCCAAGTTCTAAAAAAGAGACTGAATCTTCCTGATGCACCTGTTATGCCAATGGGTGGCTTTGCCATGGCTGCACCTGCTCCACAGGATGAAGAAGAAGCCGCCCCCAAAGCTGTGAAGACTAGCTTTACAGTAAGTATTTTAGAAGATCCCTTACTTTTTAAGTATAACAGGGAACCCAATCTTAATTGACATAGATAATTGTTGGAGCGCCTTAGAGTTCTAGAGTTCTAAGTTGAACTATGGGATAACTGAAAAATGCTTGCTTCTTAAATCTGTGTGCACATTATCTCAAAATAGCATGGCAGACTTAAACCTACAAAATTCTCGAATTATAGGACCAGTATGGATTCTCTGGCCTTCAAAAGAGATCTCTGAGTTTCTTTTTGTGTTAGGGGGAGTTAGGAAACAACGGCCTCATCTAGTTTAAAATTAAAAACTAAAAAAATAATGATGTGTTCAACTGTGTAAATTTTCTTACTGCAGCACTAAAGCCCTTTAATCTCAACTTTGCAGGTGAAACTAACAAAGTTCGATGACAAACAAAAAGTGGCACTCATCAAAGAAGTGAAGAGTCTTCTAGAAGGATTCAATCTTGTCCAAGCAAAGAAGTTTGTTGAAAGTGTTCCCACCGTTGTGAAGGCTGATGTGTCCAAAGACGAGGCAGAGAAATTAAAGGAAGCCCTCAGCAAAGTCGGCGGAGTCATAGAAATAGAATAGATACAATACTGTTTAGGTTAAGGCATTTAGTGTAAATTATATAGAAATTACTGAAAATAAAAATATAAAACTGTAATTGAAGAAATATTTTTTCCATTCCCTATTTTCTTCTATACTTATATCATAAAGATGTCAATTTTGTTTTTCTATGTTTGATGTAGGGTTAATCTCTGGATATAATTATCCAATTCTAAAAATTTTTCATTGGTAGTAAGGTGCATTATTTGTGAGTACTATACATACATTATTTCGAAATCGACCAGGACGAAATCACGATTGAAGGGGTAGTCTTCTTACTAATCTTACTTCTTACTAATATCTTATATTCTTACTAATATTATAAATGCGAAAGTTTGTGAGGATGGATGGATGTTTGTTACTCTTTCACGCCAAAACTACTGAACGGATCTGAATGAAATTTGGTAAGTAGATAGTTGTCATTCTGGAATAACACATAGGCTACTTTTTATCCCGAAACGGGCATAAGCTAGTAATTAATAATGACAATTTTCTACCTAATATAAAGATACTTAACTTTCATATACCCATCGATAGTTTCCGTGTAGTTACCTACTTATATCAACCCCATGAACAATGAACACAAGTATGTGCCAGTAGTCAACCCAAGGGCGGATCCAGCTTTGGTGCCAGGAAGGGGGGGTCACATAATCGTGGTCAAGTCACAAGAAGTTATAATTTGTATTTCCTGACTCCGCTGCCGCTGCCACTTGGCCATCCACTGCCGATATTCGTTTACGACAGAAACTGGAGTATTATCTAGTAACAATGTTTAAATTTTTTAATTAGTGGTCCACCTAGGTCCTGGACCCAGCCCAGGGGGGGTCATGACCCCATGACCCCCCCTGGATCCGCCCTTGAGTCTACCAGGAAAATAGAGTGTCAGAGTTCTACTGACTAAAACTCCACCCTGTTCCAAGGCTGCGGTATCTCGTTAGAACATTCCCGCTATCTCGTCAACGCTGCGGCTCGTTCGTAGTAGAAGGCGACTGCATCCCTTTTCTCTCTCGCCCCGCTCCATGGTCTGGACAAGGCTCGGGCCCGGCAGGTCACCGCCGCCGATCGTTTCTTGTGTTCTGTCTTTTTTTTTATTACTGATGGGCGCACTCTTGACCTCGATCTCGCCTGATGGTAAGCGATAGATGAGGTCTAAGATGGGACGAGCGAGCCCGGAAAATGGCTATTTACTCGTGCTTTAAAGGCTGAAAGGTCATAAGTGGCAGGGAACACAGAAGCCGGCAGAGAATTCCACAGCTTGGCTGTGCGCACAATAAATGTGGAGGAGCGCTTGGTACGACAAGACGGTATATCAACCAAGTGTGGGTGGTAGGTACCCAGCCGTGCGTCTGGTAGACCGGTAGTGAAAGGGAGATGGAGGAATCAGGTCATGGAGCTTCTGCGCACACTCCCCGAAGTACAATCTGTAGAAAACCGACAGGCAAGCAACGGTTCGCCGATGAGCCAGGCTATGAAGCCTGTCCACCAGCACCTCGTCGCCTATAAGCCTTTTAGCTCTGCGCTCGATCGAGTCCAATGCAGCAAGTTGGTACCTACTTTGTAGAGCCTTCCCACAAGTGGCTGCAATACTCTGCTGTCATCCGCGTACCCAACTGCTCCCAGCTGAAGTAGGTCATTGATAATATAATAACAGACAAAAAATCGAAAAATTTTAATACTATGTTTTTTACTTTAATATTAAGTTACTCCAAAATAATGCACAGCATTTACGAGTCTATCGCTACCAGTCAACCTTTGGATTAAAAAAACCACATTGTGGTAGGCATCATACTTAATACCAGTTTGAACATAAAAACGCTCGCAGACGGACGGGAAAAAATATAATTACTATATACCTACCCAATTATATAATGCACTAAGTATACGCTTTTGATTGTAGGTATCGGCCTTGCCCTTACTCAGCTAGAGAAACAAGTTGTAACTATCTGTAGGTATATATCGTATTTCCTAGTTTGCCCTTGACTTGCAAGTGGTACCTAAGTACTCACGACTACGAGTCTACGACGACGTACGAAAGTGATAAATAGATATTGTTATATAAACAGAAAACATATCTACTTACTTATATTAATTTTTATCGAACTTGTTGCAATAATTTTTTTTTTGCAAAAAGTTTATATTTTTTGCAAAAAAAAAGACTTCCATATCAAAACACTACAAAGACAAAAATAACTAATTTCTGTAGTCGGTGTTATTGGTTTTGTATTTCCTTTTTTTTTCACACCGCCTTCCGAAATTAAAGTTATTTTTGGCTTTGTAGTATTTTGATATGGAAGTCGGTTCTATTTTTTGCAAAAAAAATTTTTTCACCCTTTTTAGTGGAACGGTTTATAATTTACCTAGTTACAAAAGCCAGAATGTCAACAACTTATCACCTTTTACAAAATATTGCTTTTCCCAATGCATAGCCGTAAATTTTTGAGGAGTTCTGCTGGTACTTGACCATCAGCTCTACATCACCATATGCATTGTGATTGTGACGAGCATAAAGTGCTTAACATCCGTACTCAAGTAATCGAATCGCAATCTACGAAATACTTATTATTGAGTAGTTTCAGTGGCCATCTGTGGTCTTCATCATCAGTTTAACTTCCCCAAATGGTACTTTTCGAAAGCAACTGCTCAAGGTACTATAAGAAATACCCAAAACGCTATAGGTGTGCCTATAATATTTGAAGAGTTCCCTCGATTTCTCCTGGATCCCATCATCAGGTCCTGATTTCGTAACAATGGGACCAACTAGAAAGTATACCCTTTCAAACGCAAAAAGAATTTTCCAAATCGGTCCAGCCGTCTCCGAGTTATGAGGTAACTACATAAAAAAAAAGTTCAAGACGAACTGAGAACTTCCTCCTTTTTTTTGAAGTCGGTTAAAAATTGCATATTAGGTTACAAACATCGACATTGCTAGAATACCGTTCTTTCAAACAATTCAACCATCGGTTTTAACTCTCTCTCTTCCAATCTTCCTCAGGGGCAATCCAAAATCCGTACAATAGGGGTTTTTAAAGAAGCTATGTCCTTGAAGAAAGATATTTATTTACCTAAAATATAAAATTTACTGATTTTCAACACTATAATATTCAAGTCATAGATAAATTTCCGTGACCGAGGTGATTTATTTTCTAATCGGCGAAGATATCAAAAGATAAATCGGTTTGCCCCTGCATTTTCCCTCTTACACGGACATACCGAACATACCGAAGCCATCGAATTGCTTAGTCATGTGGTAATTAATACCTACACCGTAAAATGATGAATATGATAATAGGACGTGATTGTGACACTAGTATGTAGCTACCTATAATAGAGTGAAACAAGATTTTTGGAAGTTGCTAGATGGAAAATTCGACTTTTAATTCAGTCCATAAAACTAATGTATCGTTTTCTCTGTTCCAGATCCTGGTAAATGTCTTCTGGAGAATCCGTGCTTTTCCGATGTCATATTCGATTCGGTTGCAAACCTAAAATATGCTACGACGTCAGTCAAAATTTTCTCTTTCGAAATTATCACGATACTTACTCTTCAAGAATTTGCTTCAATTCAAAAAAATGCAAATGGCTTACAAGGTCCGGCATTCAAATATTGCGTTCTTAATAACTTGAGCACGAAGATTGAGAGCCGTGAACTTCACTTAGCTTGTATAGAATTGGCAAAGGTGCATATAACACACCTTTCTGGTTTAATGCTGGAGCATAAAGTATGGGAATATATACTTCATCCAGATACTCACCGAGCATCCATTCCAATTGCAAAAGCAACCTTTGAATTTATCGTTAAACTAGTAAGACAGTTAAATGAATATGAAATAGAAGCAGAATTGACGCAAGTGGTGGAATACGTCGTGAAGCCTATCCTGACGAGTGAATATAAAACAGTGGAACTTATTGATCATGAAATGGATAAAGCTTTTGCGTTAAAAATTGGCTATCACATGTTTGCGTTATTAAATATTTTAAGCGAGATGGAAAATGTACCTGTAAACCATGTAGTGTCCATTTTGGGATCATATTTTTTAGTAGAGCGCTCGTTAATATTTATTGTGAAAGCAACTCGGTATTCTTGTTTGCTTGGCAGTGTAAATGACTTACCTACCTTAGATTTTATTACTCGTCTCATAGGCACTTGTTGTTCAGTGGTAGAGTGGACGAGTTTGAATGAATGAATGAAAAAAAAATTGAATTTGGTGTTTTCTACCACAATAGTATATTGCCTTGCATTAGGAAACGAAAAATCCAAGGAGTCACAGATTTATGTATAAAGAACTTCGAGAAGACCAAAGATCAACTACTCTTACCGCTTTCGTTTGAGAGGAATGGACAGAAGTTACAACATTCAAATCAGTTCATTTAGTCGAGCCACTGTTGATATATCTTCTTTCTTTTTTTTAATAAATGCTTTTGAGAACAAGCCAGAACGAACTCCGGAAGAAAAACAAGATTTTACTGATAAGTTTCTGACAAAGATTGGTAAAACATTTACAGAGCACATTTTTACTGCTTGTTATATATTCAGGATACTTATGCCAATGATTACAGAAGTCGCTATTACAACGATAAGAGAATTATATAGATTGAAGAGCCACCTCACGGCGGTTCACACAGGCCTATATTTTCAGGCTCTTTTCTACGTTTTGGTCATTTACATATTGTCGGACGGAGCAGGAAGATTGATTCTAACCGAGAGTCCTATAAAATGTCGGAACGACGTCAGATTACTCTCCTTTGTACTGGACGCGATTCGAATATTACTGAAGGAAAACAAAATATTCTGGTACAAGAACGTTGAAATCGCTAGCCTTCAAGAGGGACTCATCAATTTACTTAAACAAGATATTCTAAATGCGAAGGTAAATGGAACATCTATTACCAAAACAGTCATGGCCACATTAAAATTCATGTAAGAAACTAATGCTTCACAAAAATATCTGCTGCATAGGTACCTACTGCATGCAAGATTGAACATCAAGTCTTAGTGGAATTGACACTAGATATTTTTCTGAAGTATTTGTTTGGTATAGATTTCCGCAATGTAAAGCCTGATTCCATTCTACAACGTGTAATTTAAAGGGTATATATATACCAAGAGCACGGCTTCTTTGGATGATAACAAACTATATGACAAGGGTTTGGTAATCCTATGTCTTCATGTGTGGAACTAATTAGAAATTTCAATACATTGATACCAGAGACTGAATTTTTCAAATTAAGAAGATTGAAGAGAAATATCGTATTATAGGCAAGTGACGTGGAAAGTTATTGACCCTCGTTATGTTATGATTGATATTCAAGAAACATATATGAAACCGATAATTTCGTATCAATTCTTTGAGTCGCTTATTTTGTGCTGAAACTGGGCATAGAGACTCCATACTAGATGTTGTCTTCAGCCCTTTTGGATTGATATGGGGTTTCCGTTACATGTTGTATATTTCAATGTAAGAACTACCGCGACTTTGACATCTCTTAATAGACGTACCCAGTTGGGCAAATATAAACACAAAAATTTATCATAAGTATTAGAAAGATAATGTAATCACTTTGCATTGCATGTGTGACGGGTCTGATAATAACAATACAAACCTGTTATGAATAATGTTTCGGAATTGATTGCTCAATCAAGAGTCGATACCAGAAGAACAATTACAGATCTAAATGATACCTATAAAAGAAGAAGAAAAATAGCCTCATATTTTTCTTCCAGCAAGTTGTTCAAGTATTAGATCTGATAGACCTTTGCATGAAGAAGTTCCTGTCTCCGAATATGGCGCTGCTGGTGGAAAGCCGGCAGGAGAGCATCCTGACCGTGATAGGGGTCGTCATGAAGATGTATATGCAACACGAGGAGTGGGAAGTGAGGCTCCGCCCTGAACCTGCTTCTGAGTTGTTGTTGAGTTGTGGGTGAGTTGTTGTTGTTATCTTTCATTAGTGTCATCCAGCCTTCTAGCAGACTATAAATGCATTGTCATGCGCATTTGGCTGACAATAAATATTAGTCCTGAAACTACAAGTATGACATGGCTAAATCAATATTTGGTAAATTGTATTTTTAGGCGTGTATCACATAATTATCACGTTCACAGAGATGAAATTACGTTTTTTAAAAATACATAATACGATGTTTCAATGATCACCGAAATGGAGAAGATTTATGATTCATCTTATACAGTGCCAGGTTTCGAGTCCGACTTCAAACAATACAAATTTAGACAACTTATACTATACTGTTATGGTGTACTATAAAGAATATATCTATCTATCATCATTGCTGCTCTTAAAACCGTAAAATAAATATCGTGAGGAAAACAGCATGTCCTGGGATCAAAAAGTTCGAAGACATACGACATCCACAAACTCACATTAGTTACAGGGGGCCCACCCCTTGGTGTTCGGATTATAATATTAACTAGCAATAATTCAGATTGCTAGTTAATATTATAGTGGAGTGGAAAGGACCATCCTGTTTCCTTCATTTGCCCTTGCATTCCGGGACTGCGGTATCTTGTTAAAATATTCCTGTACCTAACCCTTTATCTTCGGGTGGGAAAATCATCGAATGACTTCTCCCGTCCTGGGTGGAGCGGGAAGGAGAGTGATGCGCCATCGTTACATGGTGGACATCCCACCTATACGCACTAAACGTTTTGAGAATACCTTCATTATGCGTACGGCTAAGGAGTGGAATTCCCTGCCGGAGTGTGTTTCCCGATAGCTATAACCTAGGGGTCTTTAAGTCAAGAGTGAATAGGTTACTTTTAGGTAAACGTGCTCCATCTTCGACCACATCATCACTTACCATCCTGCTCTGGAACGTCGGCTACGATTGGCTCCTGCGGGGAACTCTCCCCCGGGGCGTCAGGGTCGTCTGCTACGCGGACGACACTCTCCTCACCGCCCGGGGGGAGAGTTTCGGAGAGGTGGCCAACTTGGCCTCGGCGGGCGGCTCCCACGTCGCGGGGAGGATCCGCCGCCTCGGCCTGACGGTGGCGCTGCACAAAACCGAGGCCGTGTACTTCCACGGTCCTCGGCAGCGGCAGCGCCCCCCGCCCGACGCCCACATCCACGTGGAGGGCGTCCGCATCGCGGTTGGGGCCCAGATAATAATAATAATAATATTCCACAACTTTTCACACAACGCCATCTAGTCCCAAACTAAGCAGAGCTTGTGGTATGGATACTAGACAACTGATAAACATACATATATATTTCTAAATACATACATATTATAGATAAATTACACCCCGACAAAGAACAAATGACCGTGCTCATCACACAAACATTTGTCCTAGGTGGGAATCGAACCCACGACCTTGCGCATAGCAGTCAGGGCCACTGACCACTATGCCAACGGGCCTGTATGCAATGAAATACCTGGGCCTCGTGCTCGACAGCAGGTGGCGCTTCGGCCCGCACTTCCGCGGGCTGTCGCCTGCTGAAGACCGCGGGCGCCCTCTCGTGGCTGCTCCCCAACGTGGGGGGGCCCAGCGTCCGATGCCGGCGACTCTACGCCGGCATCCTGAGGAGTATGGCCACCTACGGGGCCCCCA
The DNA here is from genome assembly GCA_943138885.2 of Tholera decimalis. Lineage (NCBI taxonomy): Eukaryota > Metazoa > Arthropoda > Insecta > Lepidoptera > Noctuidae > Tholera > Tholera decimalis. Next base: position 8,488,832 of record OW964555.2, read on the forward strand.
TCTGGGAGGACTCCCTCCGGAGGAGGGAGAATGCCGCGGCCTTGCGGGCCCCGCAGAGGGTCATAGCCCAGCGGGTGGCGCGGACCTACCGCACGGTGGGCTTCGCGGCGGCTTGCGCTCTGGCGGGCCCCCCGCCTTGGGAGCTCGAGGGGTGGGTGCTCGCCAGAGTGTACGAGTGGATGGCGGGGCGGCGGGCGAGCGGAGAGCGCCCAGCCCCGCAAGAGAGGGAGGCCGTCCGGCGGGAGGCGAAGGAAGCCGTCGTCTGGCATTGGGCGACGGACCTCGCCGCCGCGGCATTCGGTCGCCGCACACTCGACGCGATCGGGCCGCTCCTGCAAGAGTGGCTCGATCGGTCGCACGGGGTGGTCTCCTTTCGACTGGCGCAGGTGCTGACCGGCCACTGATGTTTCGGGGCCTACCTGCACCGCATCGGTCGGGAGGAGACACCGTCGTGCCACGATTGCGGCGCGGCGGTGGACACGGCGCAGCACACCCTGGAGGGGTGGCCGTCGTGGTCGGAGCCGCGCCGCGACCTCGTTGCGGCGATCGGGCCGGACCTCTCGCTCCCCGGCGTGATCAACGCCATGCTTGGGGGACGAGGGGTCCTGGGCGGCGGTAGCCTCCTTCTGTGAACAGGTCATGGCGCAGAAGGAGGCGGCGGAGCGCGCGCGCGAGGACGACCCTCTCGCGCCGGCGCTCTGCAGGCGGAGGAGGGGTCGGAGAAGACGTCAGTATGACGAGCACCTCCGACTCCTACCTGGTGGAGGCCAGCAGGCAACGGGTGCGGGGGCACTCCTGCCTGCATCGCACGCGCCTTCACCAGCGCCGGACGGGAGTGGCCAGGTGTTCCCGGCCATTCCCGTCGCCCCCCAGCCCGGGGGGTACGTAGGGCCCGCCATCTAGGCGGGCACGCGCCAGAGGGCCGTGGACGCAGAACGTCTCCCATAGCCCTCCCAACAAGGCGCCGGAGGGAACACCGCTGAGTTTTAGTGGGTATACTGTCGCCGTCATGCGACAGGGAGTCCCACACTCCCCGTCTCACCCCCCCACCGAGCGGAAGTGCGTAATTGTCATTTCTCAGCGAGAAAAAAAAAAAAAGGTGAGATGGTGGTCAAACGTGAACCTATTATCAATAAAAAAGACTTCTACTGACTAAAATCTCACCCTGTTCATTAATTCCGGGGCCGCGGTATCGTTAGAACGTTCCTGCCAACCCGGCAGGATTTCTGTAACCCTGGCAGATAACTGGCCTAACATTCTAATCGATATAGATCTACAAAAGGGAGTATATTGTACGAAGCATATAACAATAGCAGATTAACAATCCATACAATTTGTTTGTTAAGTCTTCACGATTTGACGATATATGTCACTTTGCACACAGACCTTATCCTGGAATATGACATAGAATACTGCATCAAAAATTTAGAATGGGATGATTACTTCCAAAGCAATACACTCTATGTATACAAAATTGCAACCAAATCTTAACTTTTTTATAATATTAATGTAGATTTAAGTACTGACAATTACACATTTTTTATTAAATTACCAAGAGCTTGCTTATTGCTTGTGGTGTTTGCCTGTAATTGGTTTTGCAGTTAAATTTAAGACACTAATACATGTATGTTCCTATCTGTGTTATATCTGTAACAACACTTGGTGAACCTTAATTAAATAAAATAAATAAAAATGCTTTTCAACAACCACAAATTAATTCCATTCTTATATTTTTCCAGAATACATACCTCTGCAAAAGGTGATTAGCGAGAACAACCTGATGAACTTCGCTGCAAAAATGGCGCTATCTGACCCCGAGTATTACGCTCAGAGCACCGCTCTTAGATGCCTGGCTGCCGCCACAAAAATTGAGACCATATGGAAGGAGGTGCTTAACAATTACCCTCACATTTATGTAAGTTTTGAGAGTAAACACAGCATCTCTTCTCGCATTATGATTGATATGAACTCTTTCATCAACTCTCGATCCCTACCGGTAAGATTTTGGTCTGATCGAAAATGATCATGTTCATGGAGGTATTAGTCTGGTACGGACAAATGATCTATGATCCACACATAACATTCAAATCCTAAATATTATGTACAATGCGGCCGTTCTAACTTGGCGAGTGTGAAGTTAGGCTCTGCGAACTTTAACGCTTGTGCACTCGTACAAAAATAAAGGTTTAAAAAAAATAAATGCAATTAGCAGTTGTTATTCCTGTTAACAACTGTTATTGACATTTATTTTTTCACTCACACTTCTTCACACTCGCCAAGTTAGAACGGCCGTACTGTACGACGTTATAATCATTTATTTAGTTACCTATATTTGTTTTACTTCGTTATGAAATATTGGCAGTATTTTTACCACCTAACTAAATAAATAAAATTTGAGCATTTTCTTTGAGAATCTACGAAAAATTGAGGATGAGCTTTTTATTAAAAAACAACACATGGACTCGACAGATACAGTTACTTATACCGAGTATAGTAAATACCTACAGATCAGAGCGAGCTAATAATGAATCTACATGATAGTAATGTTCAAACAAAACTCGATGTAATGGAAGAAGAGTATAGATTGAACATTCCGCGAAAAGAAATGATACATCCAAACAAGTTTCTAGAAACGTTTAAAGGAATTTTCGGATTTTCGCTCAACCATAAAAGAAAGAGAGAAATGGAATTCTGAAGTTTATAATAGTTTAGACATATTGCTAGATGACATACTAGATCTTTAAGCACGGAGATTACTTTTTAAGTATCAATTGATCTTAGTAATATGATATTTATTATTTATATTGTTGTTATGAAATAACAAAACAAAACATTCGATTATAAAGAAAATATAATCTCAAGCTTACTAATAGTATCATTTTTTAGAAGTAAAAATGTTCAACTTACAACTAGTAACAATCTAAAGAGTTAGCTTCATGGTTAACTTCATATAAACCAAGAACATCATCGAGGAGCGACGAGAAGCTTCTAATACCATCGTTCCATTTTCTTTTATCTTCAATAATCTGCTTAAAATCTGTATTTTTTAAGTAAGTAACGAATAAGTATGGCGATGCGAATCTCATTAGTTTTATCTTTGGTTTAAGTGGGGCTACCGGCTTGGTCCCTTGTATTGTCATGTGCCTTTCGTATATGTTTGCCAGCAAGTTCACATCATCTGCGTTTAGTATATCTTCGATGACATTATCTGAGTTTTGCACATCCAACATCTCTACATTATCATCAACATCTTCTTTTTCCTCTTTCATATGTCCAAGAAGTTCCTCTACACTAGCTATATCTCCTTCTTTAGGAGTCAATAGATCCGGCACGTTATATCTTTTGAGAATATCGTATAATTCCATTGCTATATTGAGGGTGGCATCCATTATGCAAACATCAGTTTGGTCGTGGAGTAACGTAACAAAGACGGTGAGACATCCAATGGCCGCTAGTTCGTCTAGTATTTTGATGAGTCTCTTCTGTATTTCTGCTTCATTTAATGTTACGATTTTTCTAGTTTCCCTAGAGAATGTTACTGGGGGGAAGTTGCCATCGAGCATACCTTGTCCATTTAGGAGGGAGTAGTATACTCGCTTCCAAAAGTTGAGGGCGCTGATCTGGACCTCCCAGTGGAAGTCTGTGAGGGCAGAGGACACCATGTGTTCGTAGAGGGTCTGGCTGAAGCCGGGACACAACTTCATGTTCTGGTACAGGTTGGAGAGGACGGAACACGCTTCTTTCCGTACAATGCCCTCTTCACTGTGGCGTAGAATGTGGAGTAACTGATTCTGATGAAACAAAAATTAAAGAATTTATGTTCTTAGTTCATACATATAATTTCAAGGACATATTGTGTGTTAAGACTTGTTATTTTAACTATCAACCTCACACTATTAAGATAAGATTTGTCTTTGAAAGGCGGTGCAAAAGGTATAATATAACCGGGCGCAGGCGCCGTAGGGGGTAAGGGTTATCTATTTAAAAACATTGGTAGGTATCTACCACTAAAACCAGACCCTTCAAGCTAATCAAACCATACCAGGCGCTGAATAATAGCTTAACATTGCCATAGAGCAGGGTAGACGAACCTTTATGTATCAATGTGCCATTTTTTGTAACGAAATTTTTCATGAGATCGCAAACGTGCCGTCAAATAATTTTGACTTTGTTATTGGAAAATAATAATAATAGTATCAACTCAAAACCCTTTATTTACAACAAAAAGGTAAATTTTACAATATTTCTCATAGAAACCTCTGTAGTGTAGGGTCACTCGCAGTCGCTCGTCATAAAATACTTACTTCAGACTTTTTTCTTAGTGCATAATGAATTTCGTGATCGGTGACGTGGCCAAAATACTATATCGCGTGCCATAGAGTCACAAACAAATAGAGGTCACCACCGCCTCTACACAACTGTATTTCTAGAACTATCATATGTCGATTGACTATCCCTTTCAAATGACATGAATGAGAGAGAGAATGAGAACATAGACCTATTCTTATTTTCGGGTAGAAAATCATCAAATGACTCCTCCTGCTCTAGGTGGAACGGAAATGAGTGTAAGACTTCTTCTGAATTTGAAATTTGGAAACCAAAGACCTCATTACAAATTTTGCAGGTATGTGGTAAAAACAATAGTCAGAAACGAAATGTTTGGGATGGCCACGTACCTACCAACAAATTTTAAGTGATTTGTATAGTACCTACCTTAATATTAGGGTACTCCGCAATCAGCTGTTCCCACACAGAGTTGATCCGGCTGGCGGCGCCGATGCACTTGAGAGCGGACACCTGCACGTAAGGCTCGTAATCGTTGAAAGCGATCGTCGCTGCCACGTTGATAAGGTTATTCTCCAATATCTGCTTCTGGAATGGTGGGAACTCTGGAAAGTAAATATATTTCGTATATATCAGTGACCAGTTAACGTCGCACAAAATGATAAAACTGAAACATACAGCCTTTAGCCAAAAGTATTAGGCACCATATAAAAATTCACAATACAAGTTTATTAAGTGAACAATGAATTATTGCTTATCTTTAATGTGATGTCGGGATCATAAAATATTACCTAGAATAATAGACGGCATATTTTCAATGTCATAAAATATCTGGCGACCGAAAACAATTTTTTTTTTGTAATGTTCTAACTGTCGATGTTTGGTTATTTGTTGTCGGGACACCAAAGAGTAAACTCATTTGTTTGTCTATTTATCGGGCAATAAGATAGCTAATTTACTTTAAAATGCTGATAGCTAATTTTGAAAATAGAGTGAAAATCCAACTTATTCATGAACAAGGTAGGACGCAAAAGGAAATTGCCAAATTAGTAAAATGTTCGCGTTGTGCTGTGCAATCTGCCATCAAACGGTTTGCTCAGACTGGTACGCACGCTAATAAACCAAGAACTGGCAGAAAACGTGTGACTACAGAACGCGAAGATAGAATGTTAATTGGCAAGTCGCTGAGAGATCGGAAAAAAACTTCGTCTGAGCTTGCCGCTGCCTTATCCGAAGAGATGGGAAGGCCGATAAGTGCTCGGACAGCAAGAAGACTCGGGGAAGCGGGCCTAAAAGGATGCAAAGCCAGGAAAAAGCCATGGCTTTCAGAAGTAACAAAAAGTTATATTATGTTATTATTTTAAAGCGTAAAATCAAATAACATAGCATTACTTCCAAAAAATTAGCATAGCATAGCAAGCATTAGTTCAAGAATGGAACGCCATCACGAGGTCGGAGTGTACTAAACTTGTACGAAGCATGCCTGAAAGAATTCGTGCTGTTATAAAACTTATAAAATCAAAAGGTGGACCAACTAGATTTTATGGTTTTTCTATTCTATGAAATGTAGTTTTATGTTAATAAATCAATTTAAAAGGAAAAAGTTGTTTTATTTTTTCTTTAAGAAAATTGTGGGGTGCCTAATACTTTTGGCCAAGGCTGTATATGTCATACTTTCAAAATCTATACTAATATTATAAAGCTGAAGAGTTTGTTTGTTTGTTTGTTTGCTTGAACGCGCTAATCTCAGGAACTACCGCTCTGATTTGAAAAATTCTTTCAGTGTTAGATAGCCCATTTATCGAGGAAGGCTATAGGCTATATATCATCACGCTAAGACCAATAGGAGCGGAGCACTAATGAAAAATGTTTCAAAATCGGGGGATTTTTTTCCACGCGGACGAAGTCGCGGGCGGAGGCTAGTATTAGATAAACGTTCCCACTGTTGGGACACACGCCTCCTCTTGGAGAAGAAATGAAACGTAATCCTTACCCACCACGTGGGCCCAGTCACAGATTAATAAATAGTTACCTGCCCAGTGCAGCTTGGTGACTGTCGCATGTTTTCGAATCTTTGATCCATGGACATTTCCTCACGATGTGGTTCGAGAGCAGTGGCGTTATGAAAATTACACAAAGTAACGTGGCTGCCTGAGTCGTGTCGTATCTAATGGACCACTACCACCCCGGGATTAATGCAAAATGTGCACTTTTTAAAATGAGTAATTCTTAAAATTTCTAAAGCTCAATTTGCTTACAATTTTTATTCAAATTTATTCAGTGCATGTATATATAACATTAACCGTATAGCTAACGTGTAGGGAAAATGCATAATCCAACATTTCCTGAAAATGAAAAATGTTTTGTTACCTACCAAACATTTTTCATTTTGACCCATTGTGATAAAGTTCGCACTCATTTTGAGAAGTGCACATTTTGCGTCAAACCCGGAAAATATATTTCGGAAGTCGTCACCATTACAGTTATGTCACTATTTGAGATCACACAATACAACGTCATCTATTGCGTCAAGTCAACCGTCTCATAACACTGGCTTCTTTGTCCCGTATATTATGCTGTTATTCTTTCAGAAGTAAAATTATAGTACCAAGTTTGTATTAAACTACATACTTATATACGCGATATCGGTGCAAATGTGCAACAGCTCCATCGCAGTGTCTCTGATCTCCCAGTGCCGGTCCTGCATCTTCCTGTAGATCATCTTCCCCAGGTCGTGGATGGAGCCACCCGGCTGAGCATCTACCAATAAACTCAAATTGGGCTGCAGAAACTTCTTCATCGTCAACCCTATTACTTTTAGGGATACTACCACAAACTGAAAAAGAAATGGAGAAAAATAAAGAAGAGCTCAGGAGTAGAAGTCAATTGATTAAATTCTTGAAGAAATACTCTAGCTATATTTCTCAACGCACCTTGCAACTCAAATTAGACCTCTCCAGATTATTAATAACTACATTGTAAAGACACATGATTTCCACACTCTCGTGCCAGTTGATGTTCCGATGTGTCACCAAAGACAGGACGCTGTCCATAACATACGTCATCACGAGGTTCTTCTCCTCGCTATCTTCGAAATGTTCCAGTTTCGGATCCCCGTTCATATCCAGCGGATTGTATTCTTGCAGTACATAAAATAAAGCTTGAAAAACTAAATTTGCTTGCTCATCATTTAAATGATCCTTCAAATGGATCAGTTTCTTAACACACTGAAGAATTACTGCCAACGTATCCAATTGCTCAGTCAAATCTCTTAAAGCATAAGCGGCTTTCGCCGTATACTCGCAGGAGAGATTCAAAAGCCTCTCCACGTAATCATGGATCCTTTGATCAGTCAGAGCTGACTGAGGCTTTCCGTAAGTAACAAAAACCAAAACAGGCACTAAAAATACAAACAACATTTGATTTTTCATTTTGATTTGTTTCTGATCATCTTCCTGGTACATACTAGGTTCCTTGTCTTGGCACAACTTATTCCATATGATGTTACAAGCTGCACAAAAGTCTAGAACCAATGTTGCACTGCGACGCTGGACAAACGATTGGATGACATTAAAATTGAAAGCTGCTAGTTCAAGGAAATCCTCTGCACTGTAAAGTGTTCCGGGCAGCATCGGTTTGGCGAGGAAAACTTTCGCTAGTGACAACCAAAACATTAACTTCAGAAATACCAACGATAAGTCGTCTGTGCGTATCCGGTCGTAGGCTACGTATAAATAGTTTGTGATTGTAAATTCTTTGATAAGTATTCTCATTAGTAAAGTCGCATTCTCTATGCGGCATTCTTTGCTCGTACTGCATTCTTTGCTCACCGTAGACAGCAGTATCTGAACCGTGGGTTCAACTGCAATACATATTTCTTCTTCTTCTTCACTTGTTAATGATTGAACATTGATGAAGTCGTATTTGCTGATGGGTTGCATTAAGTCTTTCACTATTAATCTGATGTTTTCAGCATCGCCCAGGTCGTTCAGTTTCCAAAGAAATTCTGACATGAACTTGTATATTTGGCGCACGACAAAAACAGTCGGTTTCTCTTTACATAAACTGAGTATTTCTTTCCATACACCAGTTTCTAGAAGCCAAGCTATGCCTGAGTTGTGTGTTACAATGTTCAGTGCCACTTCCATGTAGGCCACTCTTATGCTTGGGTTAGTGTTTGGTGCACAGATCGCTTTAAATCCTACGAGTATTCTGTCTCCCTGTTTAGCGAACATTTTGGCGAAATGTAACTCTTTTAGAGACGCTATGGCAAGGACCCTCGTAAGAAACACTTTGACTGTATTGTGCGCATTGTCAGTTTTGTCTAACGCGTCGATTAGCAGATCTGATAATAAAGGCGCACAGTTCATGAATGAGACCTCTGAAAATAAAGAGAATGATATCGATAAAACAAATTATGAATATGTTATAGAATATAACATAGCGAGAAGTGTGACAGAGGTATGTGAAACTTTTTTCACATTTAAGAAGTTGAAAATAAAATAAGAAATCTATTTTGACGACAAAACATTTATCGAAAGAAATTTGAACCCAAGAAGCAAGTTTAAACTTCTCAGTTATTTTGTCAAGTTACTAAAACATTGATGTTATACCTAATCGCTATACAGTGAAAAATTATTATATTCCACATAATATATAAATCTCAGTCTAAACAATGCTTAATTTAACAAAGTGCATTTTTTAGCACTCTCCTACGTTATACAAGGAGCCTTACTGCATTTTTTATACTCAAAACAATAATGCTCGAAATTAAGGATTCATGTAGTTGTAGATGATTCACAGTAGCCAAAAGCAATATGAATTAATGTATGGCATAGATGTTTTATCAATGCTTTAAAACTGGTTTAAACAAGGACTCGATATGTTAAAGGTTTTTAGGCATGGTTAGTATTTTCAAGAGTCCATCATAGACAGCTTTATGCGTAATAATGTAACTGAGCGTGTTACAAATTATTATACAAATTTTTGTTATGAAATCGTGGTCAAGATTTTCAAGAATTTTGCCAATATTGGATAAGTCGGAGAAAGGAAGGTTTGTATGTTCAATGATGAATATAAAGATTACGCGGATGAAACTTGGTAGGTAGATATATTCTGTAAACCGCTTTATGATTTTTAATACAAAAAAAAAATTAGGGGGCCTGGAACTAAAAAAATCATGAAATCTGTACGTGTGGGGTGTCTATAGATATGTCTTTAACATAAAAAATTTTTTACAAAAAAAAAATAGAACCGACTTCTATATAAAAACACTACAAAGTCAAAAATAACTTTAATTCCGGTAGTCGGTGTCATTGGTTTTGGATTTTCTTTTTTTTGACACCGCCTTATTTTTGCCTTTGTAGTGTTTTTATATAGAAGTCGGTTCTATTTTTCTGCAAACAATTTTTTTTTCCACGCTTTTTAGTGAGTCGGTTTGTAATTTATCTAGTTACAAAAGCCATAATGTCAACAACTTATCACCTTTTACAAAATATTGCTTTTCCCGATGCATAGCCGTTAATTTTTTGAGGAGTTCTCCTGGTACTTGACCATCAGCTCTACATCACCATACTCGTATATAAGGTGTATCTATTCATACACGAAATATTTTAAGAGATATACCTATAGGTGGTAAGGAAACCATAGCAATAAAAAATAAAAAAAAATATCTAGGTACATTATTAATAAAATTAAATAGTTTAATAATACTTGACACCTCGGGGCGTCTGAGCTGTCCCAACGCGAAGGTATGCGTACCCTTGCGGTGGGACGGCATGGACTGCTGTGCAGTTCTTCTCATGCAACCGAGCGGATGGGCGGGTTGCGGATAGCCCAGCTTCGGCTGGGGGACCGCCACCTGGTTACCTGGGGGGTAGTCCCCCTGCCGGAGTGTCTCTGTAGACGAGACTCCGGACAAGAGAAGTTGCCCTTACGCCAGATCCCAGGCCTAGGGATAACCTAATACCCTGTTCCTATGTTCCCTGTTCCTCGGCTGCGCGGGTCTGCATGGTTCTGCTACTGTCTCTCGCTGGTGCGGGTTTGCTGCATATATTGGCTGGTTCAAGTGGACTAGCCGGTAATGCGGTGAGCTCGCGCCTGCAGGACGGTGGCGGATGCATGTGACCCTGTGCAGTCGAAAACATCCCCTCACACCTTTCCTTCCCCCTCCCATCCCTTTCCTTCCTTTCCCTTCTTTCCTCCATCCATCCAGAGGAGGGGCAACCTCGCTTTCCCAAAAAAAGCCCAATCCATCAACCATGAAGCAGAGAACAAAGAAAACTACCCAGGTGGGTCCCGGCCAAGCCGGGGACTCCCACACCGACATGTCGGTCAGCCCCCATCGTATTCTGGGAGGGGGCAATTCACTGCCTACTGGTGCTGCTCCTGCAGCAACATCAACTATTTTGGCTGCTACTACAGCGCCCCACGACAACCCTGCTGCTATCGTAGCCATACCCACAACCACGGCTGCTACTACAGCGCCTATAAACACAACACCGGCTGCGACCCACGCGCCTTTTTTCCACACCACGGCTGCTATCCAAGCGCCAGGTAAACCGACACAGACTGTGCTGTCCGCGAGCGCCTGGCAACAGAGCATCGTTAGGAACAGTTACAAAAACAACCCAGACGACGACACTGTCAAAGGTAAGGCGGCCAGCTCCGGTGGGTTCAGTGACCGGAGGCGCTCAATCTGCGAAGGCACTAGCCAGCGCATTGCGCCGACGGCCGCTGAAGAGCAAGTACGTGACCAGCTGCGAATCCGCGAAGGGCCCTCCCAGCGCGTAAAGCGGCCGGACGCGGAAACACGTGACCAAAACCGAATCCGCGAAGGGGAAACTCAGCGCGTAAGGTGTCCGGAAGCGTCAGAATCCGCCGGGACCGAAAGCCGAACCCGAGACCCTGACATTGACACTGACTTACCCCGAAGGAAGAAGGCGAAAGGCAGGGGGAAACGGTCTGGAACCCTCATCAACGTGAGGTCGGTCGTCCGGGCCTCTGAACCACAACCTGGGCCAAGCGGCTCGGGAGCGGCAAAGAGGGACCGCCCGGACGACACGGCTTCGCCGAGCGCACTTCAGTGTAACCCGAAGCGCGTGAGAGTCCAGCCTGCTCAAGGGGAGCAGAGGACCTACGCGCGGGCCACAAAGGATATTCCTGCGCGACTCGCCGTAGCAATCTGCTTCCCTCCCCCCTCCAGGGACCTGACTCCGGAGGAGGCATATGACATAAAGAAGAAACTCGAAGAGCTCGTCATGGACAGCGATCCGTCCAAACCACTCCCGGCCTTCCGCGGATACCCTCGGGTAGCGGACGGCACTGTGCAGATGTGGTGTGAAGACGACCACTCCCTGACATGGCTGACTCAGAATGTTCCACTGATAAGACTTTCAAATACTGACCAGACACTAACAGTTATGCGACAGACTGACATACCTACCCGTGTCCGAGCGGCGCTATTTGTACCCCGATATAATGGGGACATAGCGCGGCTCCAGAGCGTTCTGATCCGTCAGAACACTTGGTACGACATTGGTAGGTGGTCACTGTACAGGGCGACTTCTGTCGGTGGGGATAACCATGGGACGTACCTGACCCTGGGGATCCCGACCGATGAAGCCGAAAAGGTCTTGGGGCGGGAACGACGTGTATCGTACCTACTTGGGTCCATATACGTTCGCTTCTACCCCAAGAAACTACCCTCCGACAAGACTGTGACCACTGAACCGACACAGACAGACATTGAAGTGACCATACTGGAGGAGGAAATGGCGAAAGCTGCGATGGCCGACGCTGAGTCAGACTCAGCGCCACCCCCGTCACCGGGATGGACAACGCAGCTGCTCGCATCCTCACCTAGCGACACCTGGCGAGAAACGGAGGAGGGAGATATAGTATCCGATGGATCCGACGCCTCCTAACTCCGCTTCAACGTCAGCACCACCCACACCAAACACCCAGATCATCCAGGCCAACCTCCAGCATAGCCAGACCGCCACGGCTAGCCTTCGCAGAGCGCTGGAGATGAATCCACGGACAATCGCACTCATACAAGAGCCGTGGATTAGAAATAACAAAATATGTGGCCTTGGAAACACCGGAGGTAAAGTCACTCTAAACACATTTAACTCAGAGAAGCCACGCACCTGCATATACACACCAAAAGACATACCTATCACCCCACTAAATCAATTCTGTTCCAGAGACCTGACTGCGATCAGGCTCCGGATCGACATCAATGTTCCAGATCTAGTACTAGCCTCGGTATACATGCCAGGCGACAACGAAAACTGCCCACCAATAGAGATGATTGATCTGGTGCGTCACTGCGAGGACGCGAATCTGGACCTGATCATCTGCACCGACTCAAATGCTCATCACCCGCTTTGGGGAAGTGAAGTATCCAACGCCAGAGGTGAGACTCTATCCACATATCTATTCTCCACTAACCTAAACATTGTTAACCGACGCTCAGAGCCCACTTGGGTCACAGCCAGAGGTCAAACAATCATAGACCTAACTTTAGCTACCGAAAACGCGACTAACCTTATTTCTAATTGGCACGTATCTGACGAACCCTCCTGTTCTGATCATAGGAGAATCTGCTTTACCTTATCAACCAACATAGTAAAACCCATACCAAGGCGCAACCCGCGCCGCACAAATGTTACAGAATACAAACACCACCTAGCCTCCTTGTTGGCTAGACGACAATCACACCCGACACCTTTGACTGATCCCACACAACTTGAGGAAATTGTGACAAAAGTAACAAACAGCATAACGGAGGCATACCACGTGAGCTGCAAACCAAGAACACCTAACACCAGGAGTAAGGGAAACTCTTGGTGGAATGCTGAACTTGGTAGGCTCAGGAACACACTACGGAAACAATTCAACAGAGCAAAGAACACTAGACTCCTGGAAGACTGGGAGCAATACAAAGAAACCCAATACCAATTCAAAAAACAAGTCAGAATAGCCAAGAGAACTGCTTGGCAGAACTTCTGCGCATCCATAGAATCAAACAGTGAAGCCGCACGAGTAAAGAAAATCCTATCAACTGATCAGGACCGTACTCTCGGCGCACTCAAGAAATCTGACAACTCCTACACACAGACAGACCAAGAAACCAGTAAGGTCCTTCTGGAGACGCACTTCCCGGACTGCCGCATCTCCGAGGACATCACGTGGGAAAGCGAACCCAGACAGACCCCAAGTATAACAGACTGGTCTAGAGCCCGCGATATAATCACTGAGGACCGCATAGCATGGGCCATTAAAACGTTCCAGCCATACAAATCTGCAGGACTAGATGGCATTTTTCCAGCCCTTCTGCAATGGGGTGAGTATATTCTGACACCCTGGCTGGCGGAAATATACCAAGCCTGCATAGCACTCAGATACGTTCCACTAGCATGGCGTGAGGTGAAGGTCATCTTCATACCTAAACCAGGCAAAACTGACTACACACAGCCCAAAGCATACAGGCCGATAAGTCTCACATCCTTCTTACTGAAAACCCTAGAGAGGCTTTGCGACAGACACATTCGGGACGGACCTCTCTGGAAGAATCCACTCCACGGACAACAGCACGCCTACTCAACGGGGAAGTCAACAGAATCTGCCCTACACAGCGTAATATCAAAAATTGAATGCGCAATACACCACAAATGCTCTTCGATAGCTGTCTTCATAGATATCGAAGGTGCTTTTGACAAGACTACGTTCCAGAGTATGAATACAGCACTCAGCAGGCACGGTGTAGACCAAACCCTGAGTGGCTGGATCACCAACATGCTCAAGCAAAGAGCAGTACAAGTCACAATAAATAGCACAACGAGGGCCATTGTGGCGAAAGGCTGCCCCCAAGGGGGTGTCCTCTCGCCACTGCTATGGAACCTGGTCGCAGACAGCCTCATCAGGAGACTAAATAATAAAGGATACTTTACCGTTGGCTATGCTGATGACATAACCATAATAATAAATGGAAGCCATGAGAACACCATATGCAACCTCATGCGCCAGGCCCTAAGGATAGTAGAGGACTGGTGCCGAGAGCATCAACTCTCAGTGAACCCCACAAAAACCGAACTAATACTCTTTACCAAAAAGAGGAAGCTAGCGGAGCTGGAGCTGCCAAGTTTCTTTGGCACCACCTTAAGCCTCTCAGCTGACACCAAATATTTGGGCATCTTCTTGGATAAGCAACTGAATTGGGCAAAACACATTGAACACACCACCAAGAAAGCTAGCATCTGCATGTGGCAGTGCAAACGTATGCTGAACAGGAACTGGGGCATCAGCCCCAGAACAACCCACTGGCTATACACAACAGTTATAAGACCAATCATCACGTACGGCTCCCTTGTCTGGTGGCCCAGAACAGACTTAGGTACAGCACAAAAAGACCTCGAGAAGCTGCAACGACTCGCATGCGTGGCGATCACCAGCAGCATGAGAACTGCACCCACTGCCGCTCTACAGGCCATGCTGGGACTACCACCATTGCATCTCATAGTACGAGAAGAGGCTGCCCTGGCAGCCTTCAGACTCGCCATATCCGGAGCACTCTTGAGGGACTCCAGGATCAAGCACACACGCATCATGGAGGACTCTGTCAAACGACAACCTCTGATGACTGCACCCTATGATAAGATTACAAAGACACACCACTTCCAAAAAAATTACCAAATACAGCTCATGCCGGAGCCAGAGGACAACTCAGGACCCAAGGAGCTTAGAATCTACACTGACGGCTCAAAGACAGACACTGGAACTGGAGTTGGAGTCTTCTCCAACGATCTCAACATAAAGATATCCAGACCGCTAGGCAAGCTCAACACCGTATACCAGGCGGAATGTGTGGGTATTATCCAAGCGATCCATGCCTTGGAAGCCAGGAGAGTTACGGAAAGCCACATCCGTATACTTTCCGACAGTGCCTCAGTACTACAATCCCTAGGGAAAAACTATATCACATCTAAACTCATACTAGAATGTCACAACGCGCTGCAACGCTCGGCGGTCGAGAACCGCAACACTGTGACAATACAATGGATAAAGGGGCACAGCGGATCACTCGGCAATGATGCGGCGGATGAACTGGCCAGGAGGGGGTCCAACACGACGGTTTTCGGACCAGAGCCCATCGTGCCGCTCCCCCCCACCCAGCTGCGCACATGGTTAAAAGAACACACACACGTTCAAGCCCAGAAATGTTGGTCCTCGGCACCAGGCTGCAGGCAGTCCAAGGAGGCGATGCCAAACCTAAACAAAAAACTAAGCAGGCGCCTCCTACACATGGACAGGAAAAGCCTGCGAATGGTGGCGGGGACCATCACCGGGCATTGCTCACTGAACAAACACTACCACACAATAGGTGTAACGGACAGTCCCTTATGCAGGGCCTGCATGGGGACGGAGGAAACGGTGGCACACGTGCTCCTAGAGTGCACGGAAATCACTGACATACGAAAGCAAACCCTCGGGTCTTTGAATTCCCTTACAGACATCCTGAACAGACCGAGAGACCTGATCTGCTTCTGGAAGGAGGTTGGCTGGATGGAGTGACGGCCGACACGGCTCACGCACAATGGTCTCGTGCAGAGACTAAGTGCGGAAACCAAACCGAGAAGAAGAAGAAGAATACTTGACACACATAATAAATACTGGTTCTTTCTTATTTTTAAACATCCACTACGCTAGTTTACGCGGGCGGCGGTATTTGAAACGGCGCGCAGCTTTTGTGAATATGATCAAAGAAAAAAACATGTGCGCGCAGCGGGCGGCGGGGGCGCCTGCTACCCTTCCCGGCACCCGCGTCTCAGTCGCGGCGTCTTGCTAGGCCAGTCCCACTCGTCCCACTCAATCCGCGTGTCGTGTCGCTCGCGCGCGCCTTAGCAGACAGCTGACACGCGACGGGCTCGCTCGGGCAACATATTAAACAATGCCTAACTACAGGAGTACCAGAACATGGTGGTGTGCTACAATGAGGGTGGAAATATTTTGCTCACAGCACAAGCCCTCTTCTTGAAGCGATTTGGGAGAAGACCATCACTGCAGACCTTGGAGCTGTACAACGGCATATGGACTATAGGATCTACATGCCACCAGCTGCAGACGGAGGAAGGCAACGAGTGCCAGTAAGAATCGAGGACGACATCGTCGACTTCTTTTTGCAGCACCCAATGGCCAGCACATCAGACGCCGCTCGTGTTTTTAACGTGAGCAAAATGACCGTTTGGCGCCATCTGCGGGATGAGGGGAAGCACCCGTTCCACTTCACTAGGGTGGAAAAATTAAAGCCGACAGACTTGGACACGTGGTTACTTGAAGATCCGACGCGGCGCATTCTCTGGACGGACGAGTCCACCTTTACGCGCGTTGGGATGTTTATATCCACAACGCACACTGGTGGGCATCAGAAAATCCACATATTGTTAGGCCGACGCGGTTCAGTGTAAATGTGTGGGGTAGGGCTAAAGACCTGGTTTATGGTAATGACGGCCATACCATATCAAGTGTGGAACAATTAAAAACGCGAATTGTGAACGCTTTCGCAGTGATGGTTAGTGATAGAGACACATAATTAAAAGTGCAAGGACACATATTAAAACGTGCAGTCGTCTGCGTCCAACAACAGGGCGAATATGTACAACAATTGGTGTAAATAAAAACTACGTAGGTACTAGGTATGTACATTTTAAATTATTGTAAATAAGTTGATTCTAATTTTTAGATACGCCAAATTATTGTTACTGTAATTCGTAAAAAGCGTCACAATTACGAATTTCGTGTAAAATAGACAGGTTTCCGACTAACTACACTGCGACATAAAGCCAAAACAATAATAATGTAGAATAATAAGTACCTATTATTTCATTATTGACGGCATTCTTAAAGTTCACATGTGTATGAGTAGATAGGTAGGCAACTAACAATCAGCTGACGGATACGACTCCCTCGACACATCTTAATAACCTCACAGAGGTCATTAACATGCGAATTCGAGTTGAACCTATCAGCTGTTTATTGGTATTTACCTAGCTTACAGATGAAATGAAATATTTATTTTGTAAATTGGTTCTAAATAGTACACTTTTAAACGTCATTTTTTTGTGTTTTGAGTAAAGCTTGATGAGGCCGGTGTTTCCTGACTACTCTGAAAAGAAACACCGAAGCAACGAACTCAGAGGTCAACGTCTCTTAAAGTCCATTCAATTCGTATCATCGTATGTGATGTAGGTAGGATAGATGTAAATGTAGATGGGTAGGTACGAGGGGTGATCCAAAAGTAATGATAATCGGATATTTCCAGTTCTCAGAAAAATCCAAAAAAAAATTTATTTGGTTACTTGTTTACCCACTAAGTCACCATGAAAAAATCATATAAATAGACCACGATTCCAGGGAGTTGCATTAATTTGAATACAAACCGTCGAAGTGGAAACATCAAAATTGAAAAAATAAACTAAATTAAAGCTGTGATCAAGTATCTGTGTATGAAAAAAATGTCTACTAAAGACATACACAGCGACTTGGTAGAAACATTGGGGGACTCTGTTCCTCCATATTCTACAGTTGCACGATAGGCCAAGGAGTTTAGCCTGGGCAAAATATCCACTGAAGATGAACATCGCGAGGGACGCCCATCCACGTCTCTCACTGAAGAGAACGTTAAAAAAGTCGAAGATATTGTAATGGCAGATCGAAGACTGACCATCAGGCATATAGCTGGGGTCACAGGGATATCATATGGTAGCATTCAAAGAATGCTTACGAACGGATTGCAAATGAAAAAGGTATCTCCGCGTTGGGTACCGAGAATGTTAACCGAAGAGCAAAAGAAGAAACGAGTCTACATTTCGAGGAAGTATCTCGAAAAGTTCCAAGCAGACAAGGAAAATTTTCTGTCACGTTTTGTGACCATGGATGAAACCTGGATTCACCATTTTGATCCTGAAAGCAAGCAACAATCGATGACGTGAAACGAGCCTCCTCACTGACGCCGAAGAAATTCAAGGTGTCAAGTTCGACGGGGAAGGTTATTGCATCCGTTTTTTGGGACGCTGAAGGAATCATTATGGTGGAATACTTGGAAAAGGGAGCCACTATAACAGGCTCTTACTACGCAGACCAAATAAGAAGATTGCGAGAGGCTATCAAGGAAAAAAGACACGGCAAATTGCGAGCTGGAGTGTTGTTTCAGCAAGACAACGCACTCTCTCACAAAGCCGCAGTTGCGATGGCTGCCATCCAAGAAACGGGTTTCGAATTGCTCTAACACCCCCCCTATTCGCCAGATCTAGCCCCCAGTGACTTCTATCTCTTTCCTCGGCTCAAGGAATACCTCCGAGGTCGAAAATTTGAAGAACATAGTGAAGTGATGGCTGCTGTTGAGGCGTTTTGGGAGAGTCAAGATAAAGATTTTTTTTCTAAGGGAATTCTAGGTTTAGAAAAAAGATGGACTAAGTGTATTGATTTGTTAGGAGACTACGTAGAAAAATAAATTATTTTTTAAATCATAATCACCGTGTTTTATTATGATTATCATTACTTTTGGATCACCCCTCGTATTATAGGTTAGGATTATAATTGAAAAAATATTTTAATCGCATCTAGGTTCCTTTTCGTAAAACTTGAATGCTCAGCAGACGCCTTTTATGCTCAGCAGACGCCTTTTCCTACCATGACCTAATTTTCACATCCTATAAAATTCGCCCCCCTAAGCATAAGTCCGAAACTATTCTGCTTCGCAATTTTGATGGGATGAACATTGATTGTCTTCGAGAGGATGCCAACAACATTGACTGGACGCCTCTGGTTGATTCGTCATCAGTCGACGAACAGGTTGATTTTTTGACTAGTGCACTAATTCAGCTTTATGACAGACATGCACCTATTCGAGTTGTGAGGGTTAAGCATCTTCCGGCGCCTTGGCTGACGGATGAAATAAAACTTTTAATCCATAAAAAAGCAGCGGCGAAATTTAAGTTTAAAGTTAGACCTAGTGACGCCAACAGGGAGAAATTTATCTCAATTAGAAATCACTGCAGCAAGGTGTGTAGAAATGCAAAACGCCAACATATCCAAAATTCGGTTCAGAGTAGTGATCCAGCTAAGGTCTGGAAATTTCTCAAAACATTAGGTATCGGGAAAAAGTCTCATGAAACGATTCCTAAAGACATTGAATTAAACTCACTTAATAGTCATTTTTCTACTTCGCCATCAATAGATAGGGCTACTAAAACTGCTACTTTAAGTTATCTTTCTAAACTTCCGATACCTGATTATTCTCCTTTTGTCATACGTCAATTTACTGCTTGTGATGTTAAAAGGAGTGTTATGTCGATTACGTCCAACGCTGTGGGTAGTGACTGTGTCAGCCGTAAGATGATCATTACCATCCTTGATAACGTTCTTCCGTTCATTCTATACATCCTAAATTTCTCAATTTCTAGTAGTGTCTTTCCACAAGCCTGGAAAGACGCCCAAATTATCCCTTTACCCAAAAAAACTCGTCCTGCATCTTTTTCTGACTACCGACCTATTTCTATTCTCCCATTCCTATCCAAAGTCCTTGAAAAGCTTGTCCACCAACAACTTAGCTCGTTCCTTTCTAAGTACAATCTTCTGAATCCCTTCCAATCTGGTTTTCGTCCTGGTCACAGCACTACTTCTGCACTCGTACATATTTCGGACGATATAAGGTCTGGCATGGAGATGGGGAAGTTAACTGTACTTGCACTACTAGACTTTAGTAATGCGTTTAATACAGTTGACTTCGACATTTTGCTTGGCATTCTCCGCTCGTTTAACATATCTCCATCGGTAATTGACTGGTTTCGTAGTTACCTGTTTGGTCGTCGGCAGCGTATTTCCACTGAGGACTCCCTTTCTTCTTGGTGTGATACCTCTGCCGGTGTGCCACAGGGTGGCGTTTTATCTCCTTTACTTTTCGTACTTTTTATAAATGCTATCACTCAACGACTATCTTCTTTCTACCACTTGTATGCTGATGATCTCCAAATTTACACCCAAGCTCCACTCGTAGAGTTAGCTGATGCCATTAAAGCTATTAATATGGACCTTGCTCGAATTGGTGACTGGAGCGCTGAGTTTGGGCTGAAAATCAACCCTGCTAAGACTCAGGTTATTGTTGTTGGTAGTTCTCGTACTATCTCCAGGATTGATTGGACGGCACTTCCCCAGGTTTCTTTCAATAACACCGTCATACCTTTCAGTCACACTGTGAAGAACCTGGGAATACACATTGACGACACCCTTTCTTGGACTAAACAATTACAGGAAGTTAGTCGTAAAGTTTTTGCGTCTGCAGGCTCCTTGAGACGCCTTCGTAATTTTCTTCCCATCTCCACTAAAATTGCAATTGCACAAACTCTCCTTCTCCCTATTCTGGACTATGCTGATGCCAGCTATCTCGACTTGACCCAAAACCAATTGGAAAAGCTAGAGCGTCTTCAAAATCTCTGTATCAGGTTTATATTTGGCTTGCGCAAATATGACCACGTTTCTGATTTCCGTGCTCAGCTCAAATGGCTTCCTATTAGGTTTCGCCGGAATCTTCACTTACTTTCTCTACTTTATAATGTGCTATTTAATCCTTTCACTCCTTTCTATCTTAAGGAACGTTTTCAGTTCCTCTGTGACACACATTCTAGATCCTTGAGATCATCGGAAAATCTAGAGTTGAGTATTCGTATGCATTCCACTTCTTTCTTTGACAAATCTTTTACCATACAAGCAGCTCGTTTGTGGAATGCATTACCCATAGAAGTGAGGCGTGCTCAAACGCTACCAGCGTTCAAAAGAATGGTGAAGGAGCATTACCTCTCCCTATAACTTTTCCCCTTCTTTCTCAATTATACATGTAATATTTATTAGTATATAATTTTGGTATTGTATGTATTTTATATTATTATGTTCAATTATATGTTTGTACACTGACAGCCCTTAATCTGTCTCCTTTAAGTTTGTCCATCCAAAGGTTGTCTGTAAGAGATCGCCCTGTGCGATAAGACCGCCCATTGTACACTAGTTTAATTTTTTTGTATCTATAGAAATATTGTAAGGTGTACAATAAAGTATATAATAAATAAATTGAATGGAGTGAATTTAATAATTTGCCTACTTAGCTTTAAATGGTATTGTAATTTAAATTCACATTTATTATCATTGTAAGCGATACATTATTAAAATGACACTAGAATGAGAAACGAAGTCTAGCTACGTTGGTTTATTTTTAACATCATCACGCCTGATTTCTCGGTAGAGATAGGCAGAGGTGTATTTTCGTAAGTCCACTACAGTTCACCAGTGATATTGTTAGGTCTCATGTAAAATGAGGTGGGGGCAGGTGTTTGAGTCCGGCAGAACACAGACTGGAGTGCGGTAACCATCAGGACGCGAAATAACTACCATGTAGCGCCGTCACGTGGAGACATGCATGCGAAGCGAATACTCGCACAATCTCACCAACACGCGGCTGCTCGACACAGGCGCGCGGGGGCACGTCACTTCACCGCGGCGCGGGCGGGCGGGTCATTCATAGAATATGGAGTAAAGATTTTATGCAAAATGTCTCAAGCAGTTTTAAAATTATAATAATTACGTAAGATAAAAAAAACATTGATAAACATTTTTTTGTCGTGTTTATTGTTTCTTTACAAGTTATAGGTATATCTCTTAAAATATTTCGTGTATGAATAGATACACCTTATATATTGCGACGAGCATAAAGTGTTTAACAGCCGTACTCAAGTAATCGAATCGCAATCCACGAAATACTTATTATTGAGTAGTTTCAGTGGCCGTCTGTGGTCTTCATCATCAGTTCAACTTCCCCAAATGGTACTTTTCGAAAGCAACTGCTCAAGGTACTATAAGAAATACCCAAAACGCTATAGGTGTGCCTATAATATTTGAAGAGTTCCCTCGATTTCTCCAGGATCCCATCATCAGATCCTGATTTCGTAACAATGGGACCAACTAGAAAGTATACCCTTTAAAACGCAAAAAGAATTTTTCAAATCGGTCCAGCCGTCTCCGAGTTATGAGGTAACATACATAAAAAAAAAAGTTCAAGACGAATTGAGAACCTCCTTTTTTTGAAGTCGGTTAAAAATGATATTGAGTTTTCTCTAAGATAGACATTTCAAAGTGGTAAAACGTGGGATATTTTACCACTTTCAAATGTCCCCTTACTTCTAAAATAAGAGAATAAAAAAATATGCTATAGATTTTAATCACCGATAATTGACTCGCACTTGGCCGGTTGTTTTAGATTATACATGAATAATGTAAAGTGAATTGAATGTTGTGTTTCCTCGGACGTTTGTACCATTCTGACCATTTTGGTCACAAATCGCACAAACAGAGATCTGAAAGAGAAAGGGAGATGGGAGCTAAGTGAGAAAATGACAAGCCATGCTGAAGTTCTATATGCTATACTCACTGTATATTCAAATAATCAAAACGTATAATTATTTAAATAAAGCCAAACGTGATGTCTATTTCTGTAATTCTTACTTTGATAAACAAAAAAAAATAAACTTAACTTATTTAACCTAGATACTGGTTTCAAGAGTCACCATGGTTCAAAAATTATGAGGTGAGAAGATGACAATGCAATAATTTTAAGTAACATCTGCTGTTGCAGCTGGTTTGCCATTTTTCGTGTGAAGGGTTTTATCTATGCAATCTATACTAATATTATAAAGCGGAAAAGTTTGTTTGTTTGCTTGAACGCGCTAATCTTCGAAAGTACTGGGTGATAGTATATGATAGACAACGGGAAACTCTAGCATGTCAGTCTAATCGAATCAGTTTATTTTAGACTTTAGAAGCTGAAAGAATGTGACTATCGCGTCTATACCTTAAAAATTGGCTAAGTGCGAGTGAGACTCGCCCATGAAGGGTTCCGCAGTAACTGTGATGATATAATATACTATGTAAATTTATTTGACAAAAAAAAAAACCTTACACTTAAGTCTGTCTGTCTGTCCGTCCGGACAGACAGACAGACAGACAGACGAACAGATATGACGAAACTATAAGGGTTCCGTTTTTTGCCATTCGGCAACGGAACCCTAAAAAGGGCACCGCTAACACCGCCGGTGTTAGCGGTGCCTAGGACACAAGTCGCAGAACTTGGAGGGGTGGAGAAATAACCAGATCCAGTCGGAAAAAAATGAGTTCTGCCTTGTCTAAGGCGTCACCGACGCACGACGTCGAGAAATTAAGTGTAGAATGGTCTATGCCGGTTGGTCAGGCCAGCTAGGATTGAGCATTTTTTTAAAGGCGAATATATCCAGATTCCTCCATACTTCGGAAAGCACGTAAAGCAGTTGGTTCCCATCCCGTTCCGTCCTGCCTGACAATCTGACATCAGTCTTTCCAAGGGGTATGCTATTACCGAGGTACTGGGACTTGTGGAGCCCAACATAATTCGGAAAATGCTTCGCAGAATGATGATGATTTTAGCCTTATAGGAAGTCTCACGAGGCGCACGCAAGG
Organism: Tholera decimalis; assembly: GCA_943138885.2. NCBI lineage: Eukaryota > Metazoa > Arthropoda > Insecta > Lepidoptera > Noctuidae > Tholera > Tholera decimalis. The sequence goes on from OW964555.2 coordinate 8,512,658, forward strand.
CTATTTACGGCACTGATTGACGGTCATTTCAATTACCTAGTTTAGTGCCGGGAAACGCTTGAGTGAATAAACGATGGTTTTAAAGTTCAAACGATGAGTTAAGTTTGTTATTTACGTGAATATCATTATATAGTGTTGTTATTTAGTGCGAAGGAAGTGTGAAGGTTATGATATTTGATTGTTTGACAGAACGGCTGAAAGGATATGGATAAAATTTGACATAAAGATTGTTTATGCCCATAAAGAAAGCACATAGCCTATGTCTTATATCCTAGAAGGTTTATACTTCTGCTGGGATAACAAAAAACGAAAAAAGCTACACACGGGCGTAGCGGTGTGTAAGTAAAAGCGTAGCAGACAGAGAGGTTACTTTCGCATTTATAATGTTAGTAGGGATTTTTCGATACGTTGACCTTTAAAAAGGACAAGGCTACTTTTATCCTCGAAAAGTCATATTCCCACGGGATAACGTCGTGTAGTCCACGCAGGCGAAGCTGCGGGCGGAAAGCTAGATATTTATATGTCTAGATACGTTAACGATAACATTATATACAATCACACAAATCATAACTATCATAAAAGAATACAGATGATTATTAGTCGCTTTACAGCTTTTTGTACTGTCTGGCCGAGGTCAGTGCTCCTGCCAAAAAATTACTATAAAATGCATGCGTAGCTAAACCATTTGATGCAATGTTTGTTTAGGTACGTGTGATATCTTATCACAACCTCTAACAGAATTTAGCTGTACACCTCTGTCGTCTAAGTGACACAGCACCTTTTGGCCCAAAAAATGCTGCATAAGCACTATTCATTAGTATACATACACAACTTTGATAATATAATTAGAGACAAAATATTGATTTGAAACTCTTCAACGAAATACCTGTTATAGCACACTAGACTTCTGGGGTTGTGAGAATATTCTAACGAGATACCGCAGCCCCGGAACACAAAGGCAAGGTCAGGTAAGGTCAACAGAAGTCTAACGAGAAAAGTCATTTCATGATATTCACCACTAAAACACGCTTTTTTTTTAGCGTGGTAAAATTATCAAATAAGTCCTCCCACCCCGGGCAGGGTGGGAGGGACTGTCAAACTTTTACTGAAAAAAAAAATCCACGGTGTTCCTTCAATAACCCTTTACGTACCGGGGTCACGGTAATGGGATAAGTCCCACGACCCCGGCAGGCTTCGGCATGTTGCTGACGCTCTTTGAGGCGCGCGTGGAACACAACGCGCTGTCGACCCGAGCATGGTCCATGGTCGGACAGCGAGTTGCCCTTTACTCGCTGTCCGCATGCCCGCGCCTACGGTGGCCGGAGATCGTCGGCCGACGTCCGACGCCGTGGGCGTCTACCACTGCGGCTGGCCTGGAGGGAGGACGCCATCCTCTCCCTCACGCGGCCCGCCTCCTCCTTCGGAAGCATGACTGCTTCGCAGAAGGAGGCGACCGCTTCCCACTCCCTCTCGCCCCGCAACATGGCCTCGACCAATGCCGAGCGCGAGAGGTCTCCGCCTATCGCCGCCGTGAGGACACGTCGGTGCTTTGCCCAGGCGGGGCAGTCTTGCACCGTGTGCTCTACGGTGTCCTCAGGGCGACCCTCGCAGTGGTGACACCCAGGCGTTTCTTCCTTTCCCATCAGACACAGGTACCTCCCGAAATTTCCGTGTCCGGTGAGGACCTGCGTCATGCGGTAAGTCAGGAGGCCGTGACGCCGATCTAGCCACTCCTCAAAGAGGGGTCTTACCGCCGCAATAGCGGCGTGACCGGCTAAAAAGAAAAAAAAAAGAATATGTAATGTATGTCAGCGGCAATTACCTAATGTGTCATCGAGCGAGAGGTACCGCGGGTTCGATCTCCACCAATTACCCTATTGCAACAGTCACATTGCTAGTCTTATTTAAAAAAAACAAAAATGTATGTATGTGGGTCGGGCAGGTGTCCGCAACTCCACGACCACGCGCCACAGCTGTACAGGGTACAATATTATAGGTCTCAATGCAAACAGCTACACTGAACAGACATTGATCGGTGGATGAAAAATTTTTTCAGCCTATTTTGTTTTTCATATTACTAGTAATTTGGGTAGAATCACGCTGAATATGCTTGTCTGGAGTGGGTTCACATCAATAGTGTAATGGGTGAGGTTCGAACGTGCGACCTCCCGATCACAAGTCCTTATGCTATTGATGTTACAGAATTAACATGGGATTAGGGCAGAAAGTTTTTTTATACTACACCTGCTTGGAAAGTACCTTGATACTTTATCAAATTTACGGTAGAAAGTACGTCATTGCATATCGAACAAATATGCGGGGAGAAAACGCATCTGAGCGGGAGAGAAAAGTGTATGAAAATCCATTTCTTACGTGGTTTTTCTTTTTTAATTTTGGGTAAGACTATGCGCCGGTAACCTAAATATCAAAAGCCAAAAAGTTTTTACGGTGAGTTTTTATCTCCAAGTTCGCAAAATGACACTGGCCCCTAGCTGTGTGTTGGATGGTGTCGGGCTGGCAGTGCGACCCTGCGGCGGCAGGATAAACAATTTGAAAAAAGAACATGTGAAAATTGCAGACGCCATTGGCGCCATTTAACACGCACATTAAGCTTCACTAACTGCAACAATTTCAATATAAATTTCAATTAGTAAAGGTTTAGTTTTTTATTTTCCTCGTAGGTGTAGTATAAAGCACTATGTATCACTCGAGAGAAAGTGTGATTCCCGATCTCGGGTGTTTTAAAGCGACACCCTCGACGGTAATCGGTCACTTTCTCCTCTCGGTGAACAATGTACTATTAAAGTATTTTCTATTCTTTTTATAATGCTTTTGTTTCCGCTCTTCATAAGTGAAATCTGATGCTATTGTTTATCGTAGTGTATCTATATTTAAAAAAAATCACTCACTCATTATGAAATATACAGATAGATTATACTGATACAATTGTACGATTGCCGTAAGTTCAGGCGGCTATTTCTCTCAAATTAAAGGCACTCATCTAAATTTTCACGGGAACGTCATGGGCAACAGCTTTTTGTAAAATTGAAATTGAAAACCATTTATTCGGTAATAAAAACACACAACAACAAACAATAGAAAATTATAAACATAAAAAAAATAACACTAAGAATTTCGCTGAATTTCCTTTTTATGAGAATAATATTATTTTTGTGTAATATTAATTACCTTCTCTGCAATGTTTTAATTTCCATCCTTCATTAGTAAAATAATGTTGTTGTCTGTAAAGTTTTTTTTTAATATATTTTATAAAGCTCCATTTTATGTGAATGGGAGAACACCATAGGCTCTTAGATTCGTTTACCTTTTTTTATCTTCTATACTTATAATAAATCTGTAGAGAGGTCAATTCTGTACATGAAATATATTTACAAAATAACTATCAGGGGGTGATTAGGGATCGATACTGATGCCAAAAATGCTATCAGTAAAATTTTTGTCTATCTGTCTGTCTGTCTGTCTGTCTGTATAACCGTTATAGAAACAAAAACTACTTAACGAAACTTGGTACAATTATTTTTCATACTCCTGAGCTGGTTATAGTATACTTTTCATCACGCTACAATCAATAGGAGCAGAGCAGTGAAGGGAAATGTTGGGAAAACGGGAGAAGTTACTCCATTTTTTAAGCTTCCGTCGCGAGTGCAACCTTAATGGTTAAAGCTACACAGAAATCATTTATGACGGAAATGTTCACCTTAAAATTATATAAAAAATATCCCACGACAGCATATATCTATCTTTTATGGTTGACTCACAATAACACGTGTAACTCCCGATAGCTTAGCAGTTCGAAGCTTTCTGATTATTATTCTGCTCCGAAATTTAAAACCACCACAACTTTGGAATGGAACTCGGCTAAAAGTAACCCAGTTGCAACAAAATATAATCGAGGCTCATATTTTAACAGGTTGCGGTGCAGGAGAAACCGTCTTTATTCCCAGAATTCCCATAATACCAAATAATTTTCCATTACAATTTAAAAGAACGCAATTCCCAGTATCGGTGTGTTATGCAATGACAATTAATAAGGCTCAAGGGCAGACTTTTCGTGTTGCTGGAGTAGATCTCGGTGTCAGTTGTTTCTCGCATGGTCAGTTGTACGTCGCTCTTTCCCGGGTTAGCAGTTCTAGAAATCTTTATGTTCACGTGCCGGACGGGTCAACTTTCAACATAGTTTACCCGGAAGCTTTGCGCTGAAGTATTTTCGTTCTATAGGTACTTAAGCCTCATGTGAACGTGATCTAAACAATATCGATGCTTTCCGCTACAAAGGGCGTAAAGACCATTTTGGCCAAATTGACTTTTTGATGCAGTCTTACTTAGTTTTTCACGCTCTTTCTATCTGTATATTTAAAATTGCGCTACGTTGAAAAAAATGGTTTTTACTACCCAACATTTTCTTAACGCTAAACATCTCTTTTTCGAAAAACCAAGTCGTAAAACACATTTCTTTTACATCACGACAGAAAACTTGCTGTATCTACAAATAAACATATTTTCTTGAATACAAAACGGGGTAAAACACAGCAACAAAACAAAATGTGAGTTACGCCCTACATATATAGGATATTCGCATACATCAGAAGGACGTCCGTAGAGTGCTGCGTAATCTCGATGTGAACAAAACTAGTGGCCCCGACGGGATACCAGCAATTATTCTTAAGACTTTTGTGCCTGAACTGTCTCCGAAAGCATGGAAGCTGGCTAACGTGCAGCGTGTGCCCAAAAATGGCAGTCGTGCTGACCCGGCCAACTACAGGCCTATCTCAGTTACGTACTTAATAGCAAGCTCCTGGCATACCTAGAAGACAACGATGCACGATGAACTGAGGATGTCCTCAGTGACCGACAATACGGCTTTCGCAAAAGCCGGTCAACTGGGGATCTTCTAGCGTATGCCATTCACATCTGGAGTGAGGCCATTGAGAAGCAGGGGGAAGCACTTGTTGTTTCTCTTGACATCTCCAAGGCCTTTGATAGGGTCTGGCATGATAGCCTTATTGCTAAACTTCCTTCTTTCGGTTTACCCATTCAACTTTGCGTTTGGATTGAAGACTTCCTGAGTGATCGGTCTATTCGAGCGGTTATTGATGGCTGCTCGTCTGGCCAATTGGCAATTAATGCAGGGGTCCCTCAGGGGTCGGATCTCTCAGTTACTTCATTTTTGCTGCCCATTAACGATCTGCTTATGCCCGGTACCTTTGGGTATGCAGACGACAGCACAGTTGAGTGCAGCGCGCGTGCTGGTGAGTCACAGATCCAGTCTCTCCGTGAGGATGGTTAGCCGCTTGAACTTGTCCTTGAAGGCTGTTTCCTAATGGGGTGATGCCTACTTGGTCAAGTTTAATGCAGGTAAGACCCAGGCGTTTCTTTTCCGCAAAAAGGAGCCAATTCCAACCGGCTCCTACTTTCCGCGATGTAACCGTGCCGATAACCGATCGTATTGAGCTTGGGGTAACACTAACTTTTACCCTCAATTTTGGTTTGTTTATTGAGGCTAAGGCTCAACTAGCAGCAAAAAAATTGGGAATCCTAGCAAATGTGAGACGGTACTTCACACCGGAACAGATGCTTACCCATACCCACCCTTACTTACAAAACGTTTTGGGAATACTTTCATTATGCGTACGGGTGAGGAGTGGAATTCCCTGCCGGAGTCTGTGTTTCCTGATCGCTATAACCTGGGGGTATTTAAGTCAAGAGTGAATAGGTTACTTCTAGGCAAGCGTGCTCCATCTTCGACCACATCATTGCTTACCATCAGGTGAAATGTTGGTCAAACGCGAGCCGAATCTGAATTAATATATATATATATATTAGTAAATAAAATAATTGTATTATCCAGAACCCAACTTGCTCACGGCACCTGTAACTTCAAATTTGATTGCAATTGATATTACCAATTGATATGTTTAGATATTTAGAACCGTTTATTTAATTTTTACTCAACTTATTACTATTTATATTAAAATTACCTACAACCCATCCTTATTAATTCAGTTATATTCATACTTACTAATAAAATTGCCTATATATTCATTGCATTAGTATTAATTTCGGGGTGTATCTACATATTTTGCGAAAAAACATGGTCTTTATAACTACGTAAATTACCCTTGTATGTGCATAACTGGTTTTTACCGCAGACGTTTGTTATCAAGCCATTTAATTAAGGGGTGTATTTACATTTTTTTTTCGTTTCCAGGGGTGTAACTCCATGCTAACTTCGTTAATAACTATCGTACATAACTGTAATTAAATGAGGCAAAAGACAGCCAAAATTTAAGAACTTTCATCCTAGGACTCAATTTTATATGTATAAAAATGAAAGAGATATTTGAGAAAGATTTTTTTTTGTTTACTCTTTTGCTCATAGCCAAAACTATGAGTTTTGGAGTTACGCCCTTTGTAGCGGAAAGCGTCGATATTACCAATACATTAACTTAATAACACACAAGGAGTTACACGCTGACGGAGTCGCGGGCACAGCTATTAACAATAATATTGAGCGGTTCGGTATTGCGATATTTTTCAACACTATTATAGATTGACATATTATATTTCCCTACTAAATTACGAAAGTTAATCTGTCAGTTACATCAAAATCACTGAACCGTGAGGAAGGACATAGGCTACTTCTTTTTTTTACGAAAAACGACGGAAACGTGGACGAAGTCGCGGGCAACAGCTATCTATACTAATAATATAAGGCTGAAGAGTTTGTTTGTTTGTTTGTTTGTTTGAACGCGATAATCTCAGGAACTACTGGTTCGAATTGAAAAAATATTTTTTAATTAAATAGTCAATTTATAGAGAAAGGCTATCATTACGCTAAGGCCAATAGGAGCGGAGCGCCAATGAAGAATGCTTCAAAATCGGGGTTAAATTTAACGTTAGCCCAAAGTAACTATTCCACGCGGACGAAGTCGCGGGCAAAAGCTAGTTTGTAATATTATTACATAGCAGTGGCGAAGGCCCCATACAACTTGATTCTTACCGGCTTCCCTTTTGAAATATGGCAAATATTAGTCTAATATTTTATGTATGAATATATAAATAGTAATCTATTATTTTTAATTAAACAAATAATTATTTACGAAGTTACAAGATTTCGAAGTCAGCCACATGGCCACAGTTACTGGAATTCACGCATCACACTTGAGCAAGGTAAGCATTTTTGGTCCGGATCCCTTTTATGAAAATTCACCCTTCGCCACTGTTACATAGTCAATGTTAATTGGTCTATACCGTCCTCTCTTACCTATGAAACCTATATTATGAATACATCGTGAAAATAAATTATGTTTTGAAAAGAGTAACTACGGAGTTTAATTTTACTTTAAAGCGGCAATATCCTAATGGCTAAGGTATCGGCCTGTTGATCAACAGGTCACGGGTTTGAAGCCTGTCCATTACACTATAGCCGTGAACCTATTCCAGACAGACACAACTATATTTAGCTTATTTGGAGGGATTAAAAAGATTGCTAGTAATATGAATTCTACCCACATAGTTAGTTCTCTTTTTTTTAAAGTGGCAATACAGAATTGTATTGTAAGGGTGAACATTTTGTATTTGGGCTTTGAAATGGCATGTCATACACATTATAAAGCCTGCAATACATGTTGGCCGAGCGTAGGCCAACGCGAGCGTTGGCAAATAGGTACAAGGCAAAAGATAATGTCCACACGTTCGACAAGTTCGTCGAACGCCAGTGCAGACGACCAATGTAGAAGAGGGTCTGTAGAGCTGCCCACACGTTGGCCGAGCGCAGGCGAGCGCCTTTGATTTGTGACCAAAAACCGACACCGATCCGAAGTGAGGCAAGTGATCACGAGCAACGGCGAGCGAAGACAAGTTGCACCAAATGAGCTCTGTACACGTTGGCGCTGGCCTTCACTCGGCCAACTAGGCAAGTGACACCGAGCGATAGCAAGACAAGGCAAATATACCGTGTACATTAGGGCTTTCATCCCGGGAATCTCGGTCTCGAAAATTTCGAGAGTCTCGACGATTTTTTAGTATTTTCGAGACTCGAGACTAACACTTTCGGTCACGGGAATAACGAGACTTTCGAGACTTCAGTAACATAAAAACTGTATTAAATAATTTATTAAACCAACAGTCAATTTTTATTATTTTTAGTATGGATATGGCAATGGCAGCACGGTCGAGCATAGAGTAAAGCTTAGTATTATCTGTGGATGTTGAATAACCTTATTGAGAAGTAACACAGATTTTGTCTACATACTCGTATTATAAAAGTAAATTGCTGTGCCCGAAAGGGTCCATGTGAGCTACTACTTATATTAAGATCTTGTCAACACAATTATGATTGCAATAGAAATTGAATCATGGAACTATTCTCATTGATTTGAAAGGGGTTCGAACTTTTTTGTATGAATACTGGCATGTCGTGGCACATGCTGAAAGTGGCATGTATGTAACAAAAAATGTCAGTAACATGTTACGCCAAAATTCACATTACCGAGATATTTGAAGGTAAACATCGACATATGACTACAACGACAATCATTAAAAGTAGACTTATTATGTGTTTATAAGCATCAGATTGTATCCAAATAATCGTTTCCAGGTTGATTATGATTACTAATGTTTATTGAAAGAGAGTAGGTACAATACACGCTACTAGGAGCACGAGAATACTACTACAAATAATTATTTATCCACTAAATCGCATCGCAATGAAACGCAGTCGACATGTCACTATCGCGTGGCGGATCATGTGACATGTTACTCAGCTTGAAAACGTTTTTCAGCAGTTGTTAAACAAAAGACAAAATTTATTTCATTGACGTTAACATTTATTTATAACTGTATGACAATATCAAACACAAGTGAATATTAATACTAAGATATGATATTTTAAAATATTTAAAATATATCTAACACGTATCATAAATACTACTATACTACATAATCCATAAATTCAGCAGGAGGTTGGATAGGGGTTTTTGATGCCGAACCTAATCCATGTACCAAAGAAAGACATGTACCAAAACACTCATTGTTCATTTTATAATACAGTGAGATGAAAGACAGCCAACACGCGCGTGTGTTATTCTTTGATATGCGTTTTATTGCGATGCGATGCGATATAGTAGGCAAATAATTAATTATAGTAGCGGTTTTGTCATACTGCTAGACTAATAAGCTAAATACTAATAAGCGTATGGACGCGTAATGAGTCTATTTGTTACATTTTTTGTTCCTCTAGCCATGCATAACACTTTTATCATGCACCGCGATTAAAAAAAAAACAAAATGATGACGTCGATACGAAAGATAGGTTCTATCCCCTTTCATTGTGAAAGCGCGAAGTGGTACTAAGTAGTATCCCTCTAGCGTACAAGCAGAAAGAGCTTTTTCTAATGCGGGTTACTGTTGTAACAAAATTAGGGTTAAATGCCCTTTGTTTATTACGTGCCCGCTACAAAAATGAAACAAAAACTGTAACAAATGTTTTTTTTTTTTTTAATTTGCGTTTGTTTATGAAAGTAACTACTTGATTAAAATATCTTGATTTGACTCTCTAATTGACTCTCTAAATAAGAAACCTAGTTTTGAGATAGTCTCGAAAGTCTCGTTTTGCTCGGGAATTTCGAGACCACATCTAGTCTCGCTTTTTTTTCCCGGGACTCGGTAATGCATCGAGACTGAAAGCCCTAGTGTACATGTTGGTATTGGCCTTCATTCGACAACGCTCGGCCAACATGTATTGCAGGCTTAAAGTTGCTAATTGTTGGCTACCTTGAAAAATTTGTATGATTATAACAATCAAAATTGATTTAATTCCAAGGCAAAAGATTAAAAAATGCTTAAGATTACAAAATATTTTTTTCTCCGTATCGATGCCTTACGGCCAAAAAGAGATAAGCGACATTATTTTGCGAAATCGACTTATATAATTATATGGATAGAATCGGCTTTTTTCTGCGTCTTTTGGTCTAAGTTTCGTGACTCTAAGTCGAACTTTTTGTCGCTTAAGCGGTAAAGAAATTAGGGTCCCAACACTTAATTTTTCGTCATAAACGACAGTTATTTAGGTGTAATTTTTTACTATGGTGGTTGGATGAAAATAATATTTCAAAACTGTGAGTTATGCAATTTTGGCTTTGTACAAAATTTTCATGCTTGAACGTTAACTGGTTTGGACTATAAATATTTATTTTCAAAAAATACATTAATCAAATTTTACTGGAATATTTGCTTACTAAATTTCCGGTTAGGATATTATGGCTTTTTCATTGGTCATAATCATAATAGTTGTCGTTTATTACATTTAGGCCACATTTCCGAGACATAGTTTGGCGCTTATTGCTATTTTCCCTAGTCATTATATAAATTATCGAAGGCACTTAGGATAAAAATCATCCAAACAATAACGCCTAATATTGTCGCTTATCCTTTTTCCACCCCTGATAAATTTATCGAGTAATAAATAATAAATCAAAGGCTTGGCGATTAGCTTGCACTCTAGTAGTAGAATTACTAATTTTAAGACTCACATTAGACATAATAACCAAAAAAATTTATAATGGTTATACGATGATGGTTGATTAATTAAAGTGCCTTTACTAGTTTTTATAATATTAATAATAAAAAATATTTTTCAAGAGTTTAAAATTTTAAGTTTATTATTCTTTTGTCATACCTAAGAGTATTCCTTAGGCACGACATTTTAACTTTAATATTCTTTTGTCATACCTAAGAATAGTCCTTAGGTACGAATTTCAGCATGGCAGTATAGTGCAAGACTTACAATTTGTAACTATTGTTAGGTGTAATTTTGTAAAATAAAGACGGATTTAGCAAAAATTCCTTTATTAATATCCTGTCTATTGTTAGGGTTCGCTAATTTACATTTTTTATTTCATTAAATTGATTGCAAAAAGACTAGTTTCCAGACAAGTAACTATTTGATTTAAATATTTTGTACTGGCAACACTTTACTTTGCCAGTTCGTCGCTGGATGTCATTACCATTTGTGATTGGTTGACGACATTAAATCGTCAACCAATCACAGAACTCGATTTTACCGCGTAAATTTTAGTAAAGATCGGAGATAGGAAAAGGTCGGTTGAGCATTCTGACTCGAGCTGTTGGACGAGAAGGTCGTGAGAAAGAATAAAGTTGTGTTTCCTGTTATTTGGATTTCCTTCAATACTTCACCTGGATATCCTGAAAGTCTTTTACTCCATAGTAGCAGTTATTTTTATATATCAGAAGTGGGATACTAACCAAACTTAAAACGTAAGTACACGCCCATGGCTTTTATTATTTAAAATTCTGAATTATATTTCTTTCTATTATGTTTATCTTTGCATTATAATTTAAATATTCAAATTTGCTTAATACTAGTGATGGTACTGAAATCAGAAGTAGTTTAAAGCATAACGGTTGTATTACGGAAATAATGAACATGCGTTGAGATAAACAGTGTTTAAACCGATCTAAATGGCAGCTCTAAACGTAGTCTAAGACTCAAAGAGTGGTTCTATTATTTTGTACTGCGACGTACAGTATTTTATAATAGTTTATTTTATTTTGTGCAATTCTTTTTGTGCTTGTATCCACACACTTCTCGTACTAAAATGTCTGAAATACTTCAATGTACAGTATTTTATAATGGTTTATTTTATTTTGTGCAAAAATTTTTTTTTTATGTCTACCCACATACTTCTTTTTTCTAACTAAAGTGTCTGGAATAATATCCTGACGGGGTTTCTTAAAGGGGGGTACGAAATTTTGCTTATTTTTGGTGTAGGACGCACCGTTTCCGAGATATGACACATTTTTCATCCTTCGATTGAATTGAATAATGTGGTGTTATTCACCATATTTTTAGTCATTGTTATTAACATTTCTTCTTTTTCTGCGAGTTTTAAGATCATGGATGAGCAAGACTTCCTGCTGGGACGGCAGAGAGTAATCAGAAGTGGTGTGTGCTGGAGCAAGAATTACACCGAGAGCGTAAAAGACTTCGTGCGACGGAGGACCGTTGTCAATCATCGTCACGAGGTGCCAGACAGCGTGGCGAGCCTTCCGGACGTTGGGAAGCCGAGTGTCGGGCAGAGTTACGTGCCAGCGAGCGTCGTGAGCCCTTCGGTCGTCGGGAAGCTGAGCGTCAGGCAGAGCCACGTGCCGAGCAACGTGGCAATACCGGAGGATATATCTGTAGGTGAAAGGTGAAGGGCCTTAAGTCACATTTTATAAAGTATTCAATATAGCTCATTAAAGATGTCCATACTCGAAATTTGACATTAAAATCGACAGAGTATAAAAAGTAATTATCGTATCATTGTCGAATAAAAAGTATGATTATGATGGGTACTTAAGCTATTATATTGAGATATTTTTTTAACAAATATAGTTCCTTAAGGCTGTATTATCGGACTTAAGGTTCTTTAACTTTGAAGCTTTACTAGATATCTTATAGTATGACGGTACTTACGTCTCTCCTGTATCAATAATGTATGGTCAATTTTATTATTTTATAAGTTAGGTACGATACAATATCATAGAAAATTTAATTAAAAAGTTTTAATAACAAATAACATTATACATAATATGTTTTATTTAATAAAAATTAAAATCTTTGTATTTTAAAATCTTTAATAAAATAAATGAAATTAAACAAAACACTTAATGTTATTTTGGTCACATGCTGTACCCTCATGGGCTAATGTATTATAAAAATTATGAAAAATGGGCGGAATCCATTGCAGAGCTTTCTGTGAATCCTGAAATTTTTTAGTGCTTATAGGTTTGTGGCCTAATCGAATAGGCTGCATATAGGCACGGCAAAGTCTTTTAGGGATCTCCTTCTATTTCTTATTAAGGATACCTTTTCGAATTCTTGTTGATTAAAAGATGTTTTGTAACTCATTGTGCCATACTCTTCTTTTTCAAATTTAATTTATTGTTTTTATTTTTTATTTATAATAGGCTCGCGTTTGACCACCATCTCACCTGATGGTAAGTGATGATGTGGTCGAAGATGAAGCATGCTTACTTAAAAGTAACCTATTCACTCTTGACTTAAAGACCCCTAGGTTATAGCTATCGAGAAACACAGACTCCGGCAGGGAATTCCACTCCTTAGCCGTACGCACAATGAAGGTATTCCCAAAACGTTTAGTGCGTATAGGTGGGATGTCCACCAAGTAACGATGGCGCATCACCGTTTGTCGCGTAGTCCGATGATGGAACGGGCTTGACGGAATTAATTTGTGTAATTCCATCACACACTCCTCGAAATGTAACCGATAGAAAACCGATAGACTAGCAACTCATCGCCGATGTTCAAGGCTCTGGAGCTTTGATTCGACCAGTGTATCGTTGCCAATTAGTCTTTTGGCACGTTTCTCAATAGATTCAAGCCCATCTAGTTGGTACTTGGCAGATCCATCCCAAATATGAGAGCAGTACTCCATACACGACCGAACCTGGGCTTGATAGAGATTTAGCAGCTATTCGGGTGTGAAGTACCGTCTCACCTTTGCTAGGATTCCCAACTTTTTTGATGCTAGTTGAGCCGTAGCCTCGATAAACGGGCCAAAATTGAGGGCAGAAGTTAGTGTTACCCCTAGAAGCTCGATATGATCGGTTATCGGCACGGTTACACCTCGGAAAGTAGGAGCCAGTTTGAATTGACTCCTTTTTGCGGAGAAGAGACACGCCTGGGTCTTAGCTGCATTAAACTTGACCAAGTTGGCATCGCCCCATTCGGAGACAGCCTTCAAGGACAAGTTCAAGCGCCCAACCATGTCCTCACGGAGAGACTGGATCTGTGGCCCACCAGCACGCGCGTTGGACACATATCTCTCAGCAACTGTGCTGTCGTCTGCATACCCAAAGGTACCGGGCATAAGCAGATCATTAATGTGCAGCAAGAACAAAGTTGCTGAGAGAACCGACCCCTAAGGGACCCCGGCATTAATTGTCAATTGGCCAGATGAGCAGCCATCAATGACCACTCGAATGGACCTATCTCTCAGGAAGTCTTCAATCCAAACGGAAAGTTGGGTGGGTAAACCGAAAGAAGGTAGCTTAGCAATAAGGCTATCGTGTCAGACCCTGTCAAAGGCCTTAGAGATGTCAAGGGAGACAGCAAGTGCTTCCCCGTGCTTCTCGATGGCCTCACTCCAGATATGAATAGCATAAGCTAGAAGTTCCCCTGTAGACCGGTTTTTTCGGAAGCCGTATTGTCGGTCACTGAGGATGTCGTTGGCTTCTAGGTATGCCAGGAGCTTACTATTGAGTACACGCTCAACTGACTGAAATAGGTCTGTAGTTGGCCGGGTCAGCACGACTGCCCTTTTTAGGCACAGGCTGCACGTTAGCCAGCTTGCATGCTTTCGGCACCTTTCCAGTCTCAAGCGAAAGGCGAAACAGGCGCGTGAAAATTAGAGACAGTTCAGGCGCACAAGTTCTAAGAACAATTGCTGGTATCCCGTCGGGGCCACTAGCTTTGTTCACGTCAAGATTACGCAACACTCTACGGACGTCCTTCTGATGGATGCGAATGTCCGACATACACGACCCGCATCCAATAAGAGCATCAGCAGGGTGAGCGCCACTACTATCCAGACGTGAAGACTCTGCAAAAAGAGCGGCAAACAAGTTTGATTTTTCCTCAGTGGAGTGGGCCAGAGACCCATCAGGTTTAAGCAGTGGTGGTAGTGAGGGGCGACAGAAGTTCGATTCGACCGACTTTGCTAGGGACCAAAAAGCTTTACTGCCAGCAGGGTATGAAGCAAGTTTGTTCCCGATTCGGCTAACGTGGTCAAACCGAGCCCTCCGCAAAACTTTTTTACAGGACTTGGCAGCCCTGTTGAAAGCTCTTTTCTTCTGAATCACGTCATTTGCTTTGCAGTTTCGAGCATCGACCCATGCTAGGTACGCCGCGTGTTTAAGCGCTTCAGTGCGATCACATTCGGCGCCAAACCAAGCTTTCGATCGAGCTTTGCCGGACATTGTTAGGTCAGAGAACGGAATGTAGTACTTCATCCCCTGTCGCAAAACATCCGCCACGGCGTCTGCGCACGACGATGAATCATTTGAAGAGAAGCAAGTAGGCTGCTAAGGATAACATGCAAAGAAATATCGCATGCCATCCCAATCCACTGACTTATATCGCCATACCCGCCGTGTGCCATTAAGGCTGGGATCGGGCGGGAGGTAGACGGATACAGACTTCACCAGACAGTGGTCGGAACCCTGGGTATGAAAGATACGACACGTCTGACGGACTTCTGATCTGCGTCTCCGAAAGAAACAAAAGAGCAGGTTTTTCAGTCTCGAGATTGAATTCAGATCGGACTGCAACGAGATTTGCAGACCCTGGATATTGCTGAAGTGCACTTTGAGAGAGAGGGATTGCAGCCGCGAGTACGTCTTCGAGTCCGTCTAGTATTGCACGAAACACAAATCAAACTAAACTGAGGGAGAGCATGCGCGGGGGCGCGGCGGGAATCGTACGTACGATCCACCCGCGCAAATCTAACCCGCGAGCGTAATGGTAAAGAACAGTAAGTCCGACATACAATCATTTAACATTTATCTATATTTATTGTTTAAATAGTGAACAATCTTAAGTAACCATACGATCATTTACCTTTTCTCGTCTAGGGACTTAATGTTATTTATAATTTTACATCTGCGAAATTAGCAGCTGTGAGACTTTATGGCTTTTACCATTTGATCAATTGGGGTATTCTGAATAAGTATCATTTAAAATATAAAAATGTCAAAAAATGGACTTAAGGTCATTTAGCTTTCACCTACAGATATATAAGGTCACGTAGTCTATCTTTTTATGAGAACGATCTTGTTAGTGTTTTAAAACTATTGGAAGAGGATCTGTCGTCACAGTCACATAACCAAAATGCACAGTCGTCTCAAAAGATAGACCAATAAATTACCTAATTTTGATCCTTCAACTAAAAATCAACGTATTGATATGTGGCTGAAAAAGGTCAACGAATAAGCGACGGTATATGGTTGGGACGACAGAACTACTACTCATTTTGCCATGCAAAAACTCCCTAGGCCTGGCTAAAATCTGGTACGAAAGTCTGAATTCCATTCTTTTCAGCTGGAAAGAATGGCCAGATAAATTGATAAATGCATTTCCTTATGAACAAAATTACGGCCAGACCTTGGATGATATGCTGAAAAGGAAGAGCAAGTTCAATGAGCCCATCGAAGTTTATTATGAAAAATTTGCTCTCGTAAATAAATGCGATATAGTAGGAAAGCATGCCGTGGACTGCATTATTCACGGCTTGAACGACAGGACGCTTGGATTGAGTGCTTTAGCATTACGTTGCAATCACCCTGACCAACTTTTACAGTTCTTGTTAAGCAATAAAGATACTTATCAGCCTCCAGGGGACCGTGGCCATTTTTTTACCCCAGGCCAAAATCTATAGCTAAATCGGGTCACCCTAATAATAATAACAAATAAAATCATTTATTTCGGGCTTTGCACCCATAAAAACCATATACATTAATACCTTAAAAATAGACACTACATAATTGAAATAAAATTAAAAGATATAAAATACGTCACAATAGCGTCACAATATAATGGTTGCTATAATTATAAGGAAAAGGGGCATAGTTTCCTACATTGTTCTAAGCCTCTCTTGAAGTGTCAACGATGCAATAAACTCGGTTAACTCGGTAGGTTGACTGGTAGAGAATGCCTTGCTGCATTAAGTCCGCCCATGTAACACAATTATACATAAAGTTTAAATAGATACCTGTTTTAGAAAGCCAGCGAATTCTAGCGCTACCGTTTCAAAGACAATGCGCATAGATTTAGTCAAAAAGGGTACTGAAACCCCAAACTTCAAATTTATAAAAGAGGTAATTGTTGATGGGGTGCCTCTACAGGGGTTCATAGATTTTGAGAGCGAGGTTACTTTGATTAAGCAGTCGATAATCAAGGAGGCTAGGCTTGATGCATGATAACACGCCCTCTCAAATGAAAGGTTTCGGTAATAGTCTTGTGCAGTCTCTTGGAGAGTTGTCGCTTGATTTGAGTATAGACGATGTCAACGCCAGGGTTATTTGTAAGGTTGTGAGTGACGATTTTTCGGAGAAGCCTTTGCTAGTTGGTCAGACTCACACGGAACTTCCCCATTATAGTTACTTATAAGAATATTTTTGAATTGAAATTCTTCGACAACGGCAATAAATTGCCCTTTTTCTGATGTCAATATTGAGAGGGGAAAATCTTTAAAGGTTCGCACTTTAGGAACTGTAAAATTTTGCGGACCTGTTTCTATCAGAACCAGGGTTGATCCTACCATTAGTGGCAGTATTTTACTGACAAATAGTATTGCAGGAAAACCCAATCAGCAATTTTTAGTTTGTGGTGGACTTTATAATTTGACAAATGGCTATGTGAATATAGCTGTTATTCCCCATGCTAGTTTCTGTCTGATTCCAAAGGACAAGGTCTTTTGTCGAGCCGAAAACGGTCTATTTCGTCAACAGGGTTGTCGTTGAGTCGCCTGAACTGACGAGTGATGCTGCCGGCAATAAATTAGATGAAAGCCATATTCATATTTGTCAGAAGGTACCTGATGATACTAGGAAACGGTTACTAGATTTGCTCAGAAAGTATGAACATTGTTTTGCATCATCCTTGAAGGATCTAGGTTGTACTAACGCTGCCCAAATGAGAATAGAGCTTAACAGTCCACGTCCCGTTGTATACCGCCTGTATCGACTGTCGCATTATTAGCGCTCGCAAGTGCGTACACTGGTAGATGAAATGTTAGACGCAGGTATAGTGCGCGAATCATCTTCCGACTATGCTAGTCCTATTCTGCTTGTACGCAAGAAAGATGGATCTCTTAGAATGTGTATAGATTACCGCATGTTGAATTTTGTAACTCTTAAGGAGATATATCCAATGCCAATCATTGAGGATGAAATAGCTCGCCTTTCTAGTCAGGCCTGTTTTATTTCTCTATACCTCGCATCAGGTTACTACCAGGTACCAATTGTAGAAGAAAAAAAAAAAGATAAAGCGATTCACCTCATTTGTCACTCCGGACGGCCAATACGAGTTTAATCGCATGCCGTTCAGCCTGGCAAATGCGCCTGCTGTTTTTCAGCGCGTGATTAATACAATTCTAGGAGGAAAGACGTACCATGGAAATGGGACGATAGTCAGGAAACTGCTTTTCAGGATTTTTCTCGCAATATTCGATCCATCAGCAGAGCTCTATAGCAGGCAAACATCGCTGGAGGAGAAAATTTTCCACTCCTATGAACTGAAAACTTTAGCAGTCGTTTGTTTCCTACAAAAGTTTAGAGTTTACTTGTTAGGAAAAGACTTTAAAATCATTACAGATTGCAGCGCTCTTCGGTCTATTTTTACTAAATGGAATGTCATTTCTAGATTAGCGCGCTGGTGGCTGCAATTGCAAGAATTTAATTGCACAATTGAATATAGGGCCGGCATAAAAATGGGACATGTTGATGCGCTATCCCGTAATCCTGTAGTCGAGATCGAGGAGAATCAATCTAATAATCTTCCAACTGTGATGGCCATTTCAAGCGAAGACTGGTTACATACCCTCCTATTTGGAGATTCAGAACTTAGGCGAATTAGAGATATTTTGGATAGTAGTCTAGATCAGAAAGGCTTGCAATATATTAAGGAAAACTACATCGTTAAGGACAAGTTATTTCATTCTTTAGATGAAGACAAGGGGGATGTGCGCTGGGTAGTGTAGAAAGGCGCAAGATAGTAATTATGTTGCATGAATCATGACGATATCGGTCATTTTGGGTTTGAAAAGACTTTGGAACGATTAAAGAAAAGCTTTTCGCGATTTTAAGCGATTTCAAAAAAATATACGTAAGCGCCTGTATAAAAAAAAAAAAAACAGAAATAAAAAAATAATTAAAAATAATCAAAGTAGTACAGAAGGTCTTCTTCACCCTATAACCAAAGTGGAAGTACCTTTTCATACACTACATATTGACCATCTCGGACCCTTCGTGAAGTCCAAGCGGGGTTTTCTTGTCTAGATGCCTTTACAAAATTTTGTTTTGTCAGACCGGATTGGAACACGCACACTCGGAACGTGATAAGGGTGCTAGAAGACATATTCAGGATGTTTAGAACTCCTGATTGTCTCGTGAGTGACCGCGGCAGTTGCTTTACGACGCCTATGTTCAAAAAATTTTGTCTAGACGAGGGCATTAAACATATCCTGAATGCTGTCTCTAGTCCTCGATCAAACGGTCAAGTCGAGTGGTATAACCGCAAAATTCTCGGCTCTATGAAGGCTTTAAGCGTGAAATATGGCGAAAAAGAACGGGATTCCCATATAGGTAGGATTCAGTGGGAACTAAACAACACTATCAAAAAAAAAACGACCGGCAGGACACCAGCCCAGGTGATGTTTGGTACCTCCATGAATGTTTCAGCAAATCCCATTCTTAATAAGATTTCTGATGAAACTAGTGAATCCACTGATTTACCCACTATACGCCAAGAAGTTAAAAGTAAGATAGAAAATGAGCAGATCAAGCAAAAACGGTATTATGATAAGAGTAGGAAAACTGCACGCGCATACCCGGAAGACAATCTTGTTAAAATCACTAAAACTTGCTTTAATAATGAAGGACAGATGAAGGATAGAGTAAGAAGCTCCTACCGTCGCATATCGGTCCCTATCGGGTTACAAAGGTCTTGGGTACTGACCGGTATGTAATAGCTCCAGTACCTGGTTTATGTAATACACAAGGCAAGCGTCCAACGACTGTTGCTGCGGATCGCATGATGCCTTGGATCCACGTGGCCGCATTAGATGTTAACGGGAGCTCGGAATCTGCTTCCGACACAAATGATGATTAGATATATACTTTATACGTTATAAATAAATAAATAAATACTTAATTTAAGTTTTGATTGTTGTGAGGCATGAAACTACAGAATCGTGTGTTGTTACAGATGCTAGAGTTACTCATTCTTCTTGTTCCTGCTGCACAAGCTTAATCGATCGGCTTGAGCAAATGGCTAGCAAGGACTCCCTCGATTAATCGATCGTCGAGGTTGGATGCGAGAATCGATTGGTTTGCATCTGATCAACTATGCTAGAGCTACTCATTCTTCTTGCTCCTGTTGCACAAGCTTAATCGATCGGCTTGAGCGAATGGCTAGCAAGGACTCCCTCGATTAATCGATCGTCGAGGTTGGATGCGATAATCGATTGGTTCGCGTCTAATCAACTCCTCGTTCTTCTTACTCCTGTTGCACAAGCTTAATCGATCGGCTTGAGCGAATGGTTAGCAAAGACTCCCTCGATTAATCGATCGTCGAGGGGTAATCTTTGAAGTATATCGACTAATCGATCGTCGATCACTAGGTATCCCAATTAATCGATCGTTGGGACCGGTTTCTTTAATAGATTAAACACAACTAATCGATCGTTGTGATATCACTTTGCCTATGATTAATTTGTAGTTGCTCTTCCGTAAAAGACTGTAAATACTTAAAAGCTAAACAATTTTGTAAATAATTAATATATACCTAGATAATTCATATTATTTTAGTTGTATTAGTTTATATATTTTTAAATAGTCGCTGGGTTATAGCAAATTTGTATTTAATATTATAATAATTTGTAAAACTTCTAAATGTCAATAAATGAGTAAAATAAATTATAAGTAGAGTTAAGTCAAGTCAAAAAGTTTAAACATTACGTAATTATTATGTATGATATTAGCAAATAATATGAATCGTTTTTTTTTTAAATTGTGTATGTAGATTGTAAAGTTTGGTTAACCGACCTTGTTCCGATTGTTAGGGTTCCACCGGGTACCGAGTGCAGGGACGCACACGGTATCAGGATGGTCGATTGTTAGGGTTCGCTAATTTACATTTTTTATTTCATTAAATTGATTGCAAAAAGACTAGTTTCCAGACAAGTAACTATTTGATTTAAATATTTTGTACTGGCAACACTTTACTTTGCCAGTTAGTCGCTGGATGTCATTACCATTCGTGATTGGTTGACGACATTAAATCGTCAACCAATCACAGAACTCGATTTTACCGCGTAAATTTTAGTAAAGATCGGAGGTAGGAAAAGGTCGGTTGAGCATTCTGACTCGAGCTGTTGGACGAGAAGGTCGTGAGAAAGAATAAAGTTGTGTTTCCTGTTATTTGGATTTCCTTCAATACTTCACCTGGATATCCTGAAAGTCTTTTACTCAATAGTAGCAGTTATTTTTATACTATATGGGTAAAGGTCTTATGTATGTATGTAAGTTTGTATGTATAATTTTTTTATTTTATTTTTATTTTATTTCATAGGAATAACAAACAGTAGTATATTAAAGATTATAAATGGTACAGGATCGAATCATAGTTACAAATATACTACTCACTACGTTATTCACAAATTATAATAGAGTTTAGCTAGCTGTTGATTAATAAAATTACATTGTTAACTTAGAGCTTACGACTACAATTACTTATTTAATGACTATAAATTTAATTATAAACTGCTATCTTTTAAAGCAGATGTAATATCTTTTTTAAATACATTTTTACCAAGAAACAAAATATCTATGGAACTGAAGTTTTTATTATGTATCAACTAGACGGTGTAATGGGGAGCGTGCCCCAGAGTTGGTACGACGGAGGTTGGTTGCGAACAAATGTCTCGTACGTGTTTCTCGACCGTGTACAGTGCGAGGGACCAGAAAGCACAAATTGTCCACAAGTTCGATGCAGTCAAACTTGTTGCGACATATACTAAAAAGAGTCATCATTTCCAGTAGAGTATGTCTAGATTTTAGTGTGAGAAGATTATACTTTTGCAGTAAAGAATCACTAGATACTTTTTTCCGAAAGCATCTATAATGCATGGTGCGAAGATATTTACGTTGAACTAACTCTATAATATTACTATATTTATTGTAGAATGGGTTCCAAATGGTAACGGCATATTCCAATTGGGGCCGGATAATGGATTTGTAAAGATATAAGTAAGTAGAAGGGCGGCGGAATTCTCTAGTCGCTCTCATTACGAATCCAAACAATTGGAAAGACTTATTAATAATATTTTCTACGTGAGCATTCAGATGTAACTTTGAGTCCAATAAAATACCCAGATCATGGAGGCATGTAACATTGTCGAGGTAATTATTGCCAAAGCAGTATTTATATTTGGTGACAATTTTTTTTTTTTGGTAAATGTAATGCTATGACATTTCGAAAGATTAAGGTAAAGTTTGTTAACTGAGCAATAATCAAAGAAGCGATCAAGGTCATTCTGGAAATCAATGCAGTCAGAAATACTTGTAATATTTATGTAAATTTTTAAATCGTCTGCATAAAGAAGAAATTTAGAATTCTTAAAACAGTTTTTAATGTCATTAATAAATAAAATGAACAATAATGGACCCAAAATTTGTAATTTTGAAAAAATTTGTAAGAATTAAACACAATTTGTGCTTTCGTGTTATATAAAAGAGCTGATTATTACTTTTTATAGATAATTAACTAATTACAATTACCTTGTTCGTTTCTCATTAACTAATAGCCGGTTATACCATATTGGCTCCACTTGATGAACAGAAAACTCACAGGTATGCTCTTTTTCTTCAACATAAAAGAATGATGCAGTTAAATCATTTAGGTTGGAAGTGAATCAGTGAGTTGATGTCACTTACGACGTTTCTTCCTGTTAGTAAAATCAGGACCATTTGAGGGTAAGCGACAGTAAATGATGTTAGGAGTGTGATTTATTTTAATTAACAATGACATTTCATGGAGACCTAATTAAAAGTTATATGGGTAAATTTTGAACTTTAGGAACCTACACAAAACTTGATATGATTTTTTTTTTCACTTATTTTGAACTTTAAACTACTCTCCTGTGAAGTTTGTAAAGTGGCAGTTATCCCTTTTTGGCCATGAGGCATCAATATTGATAGAACTTAGATTTTTTTTGTATTGAGCTAAACTAACAATACCTATTTCACTATATTTTAAACAACAACAACAAAAAATAACTCAATGTGTCCATTCGGCAAGAAGTACACAAGTCTTCTGACTTCATTTTTCATTCGCTGCAATTAAGATTTTTGCAGAAGTAGATATGAATGAATTTGCATGTCAATTCTTCAAAATTATTACGACCTATGAATTTGCTTTCTCTGCAAAAGTCCGAAGCACCACACACACTACCCTACCACTTGTCTCTCGTCAGTCTCACAGTCAGGCACCTAAGACGACCCACTGACCAGTCAGTGAGAAGAAAAACAGTATTGGCAGATAACTACATGTTAACATAGATGGAATTTCCATAGTGAATAACTACAATTTAAGTTTAATAGTAAGTGAGATAGGCACTATTGATTCTTAACCGTCGATATCATAATATAAATGTTTGCTGAAACATAATGAGGAAAATATGTATAATAATTCGCAACATCACATAAACCTGCATTTGTAATTTACTAACTATTGCTTTGTTTGTTTTAAAAATTATAACCAAATAGACTATAAACAATACGTGTCTGGAACGATAGATAATTAATTTAATTCTCAGTTTCCCGGCAACTTTAGTCTAGAACCTTATCTCATTGTAGAAAAGTAAACAGCAGTAGGTTCTACATACAAACATATAAGCATGGTAATACTTACCAGGATCCGAGCAGTTTGATAGTTTCGTGATAAGCCCATCCGCGTAGTAGTTATCGAGCACATAGTTCGGCTCCGTAAGTTTTTCAAACAATAACTTTATCTTATTTTGTATCTTAACACATTCCATCTTTGAGTTGGTTTCGCTACATTTAACATAAAGCTAAACAATTGACTGTGAAAGCTGTTGAGCCAGACCCCAGAATTCTTCTTTAAATCAGCTATATAACCAAAAATGCGTACTCAAAAACAACAAAACACATTTTCAAGATTTCAAGAAGTGCCGTAGTCCTATCCGTGTTCTCGAGTGACCAAATGACATTGACATTGACACTAGAGGTGGGTGTTGAATCAATAAACAGTTTTTTTTTTAATGACTTTTCATTCGTCAACAAGTTAACTGTTATCCATCAATGAAAAAACAGTTTGAAAATATTAGCTGTTAATTTTCGTCAACACACTCAACGTCTTTACACACTATTCATTTCCGAAAACCAGGTTGAAAATATTAGCCTGTTAATTTTCGTCAACGCACTCAACGTCTTTACACATTATTAATTTCCGAAAAAACAGGTTGAAAATATTAGCTGTTAATTTTCGACAATGCACTCAACGACTTTACACATTATTCAATTCCGAAAAACAAGTTAAAAATATTAGCTGTTAATTTTCGTCAACGCATTACAAAACTACTAATTTAAATGCAAACCCAGACGAAGGCCGATTTTCAAAATATCATAATATAAATAACAAAAAAATAAAACAAACATCAAAATAAAATAAAATACTACATTTCTGATTATTGCATATAAATTCAGATTATCTTTTTAACCGACTTCAAAAAAAGGAGGTTTACAATTCGTCTTGAACTTATGTATGTTACCTCATAACTCGGAGACGGCTGGACCGATTTGCAAAATTCTTTTTGCGTTTGAATGGGTATAGTTTCTAGTTGGTCCCATTGTTACGAAATCAGGATCTGATGATGGGATCCTGGAGAAATCGAGGGAACTTTTCAAATATTATAGGCACACCTATAGCGTTTTGGTTATTTCTTATAGTACCTTGTACAGTTGCTCTAGAAAAGTACCATTTGAGGAAGTGGAACTGATGATGAAGACCCCACCAGATGGCCACCGAAACTACTCACTAATAAGTATTTCGTTGATTGCGATTAGATTACATGAATATGGATGTTAAGCACTTTATGCTCGTCACAATGCATATTATTATGGTGAAGTAGAGCTGATGGTGATGTACCAGGAGAACTCCTCAAAAATTAACGGCTCTGCACCGGGAAAAGCAATATTTTGTTAAAAGTGATAAGTAGTTGACATTTTGGCTTTTGTAACTAGATAAATTACAAACCAACCCACTAAAAAGAGTGAAAAAAAACTTTTTAGCAAAAAATAGAACCGACTTCCATATAAAAACACTACAAAGGCAAAAATAACTTTAATTTCGGAAGGCGGTGTCTTTAGTTTTGTATATATTTTCGTTTTTGACACCGCCTGCCGAAATTAAAGTTATTTTTGCCTTTGTAGTGTTTTTATATGGAAGTCGGTTCTATTTTTTGCTAAAAAGTTTTTTAAGTACGCCTGGATACTATTTCATAGTCATTAGTTCATTATAGTTCAAAATAGAAATTAAGTTATCTTAATACTTAACAATACGATAATTTTCAATTAATTAGTTGCAACAAAAATCTTATTACAAAAGTTGAAACCATTGATATACATTGACGCTAAACGCTAACGATTAACATTTAAAAAACCTGTTAATAATTTAACAGTTTTTTCAACCTGTTGACCATCGTAGATAAACAGTTAAATTACATTAACCAAAAACCCGTCAAAGACACATGCTTGACACTCGTGACAATCACAATGACATTGATGAATGATGAGACCATTGACAACTGTATAGTTTTTTTACAGATTAGAGAAATCTTGACAAAATCGACTAAATCAAATTTTTAAAGCTCGCCTTAGTTTGTATAGATATCTTCATTTGATTAAATTAATATACGTATAGGTACAAGCAAAAAAAATTACCATCACGCATCATGTCCGTCTTATAGAAAAAAAAAAACACATTTTACAAGATATCAAGGCAACGCGACGGTGCCACACACAATCAAACAAGTCACACTGCTACAGAAATAATTTACTTCCAACCGTTCGTCCCGATCGCATATTTTCACGAAATTAAGATCAAAAAGTGATTAAAAACTTTGGTGAAAGAATCGACATCTGTAATCGTAGTCGTGTGGGACATTAATCAGATATCATCCTTACTTTTTTAGTACAATTAAAAATTTGAATAATTGTTGTCTAAATTGTTTTATTTTTTCGATTTACAAAACAAAGTTCTTTTTGAAAAATCATTTATCCCTATTTAATGTTTACTGTGTAAAGTGATCAAATTGAAACAGTAATATTAATATAGTGCTCTAAAACTATCATAATAAATAAATTTATTTATTTATTTAGTTGACATACATTTAATTTACATGCCACAGGTTTATACAGCGGGTCCCAAACCTAGGCACAGCCTGTATTTTGGTGAAAATGTATGAAGTGTTTCCTTTGTTGTGATCTGTTTTTTCCACAAAACATACTCAGCCTATAAGTTCCAAGTTCCAACAGTTGGGACTGGGACACAAGCCTCCTCTGGCATATGGAATGGGCAGTAATCCACCACTCGGGCTCCGTCGGGTTGGTGGAAGTCACATGTCTTCAAATATTCGCGGTCCTTGCGGACCTAGCCTAGGACATGTAGGTTTTATTTAATTTCGCCACCGTTTTGATAAATGATGATAAATTACATAAATTAATATACCTGCTTGGGTTTGAACCTACGACTTACATCTCGTACGTAAGTCGTGCCACAGTAACCACTGGACCACTACTGCTTGACCACACTTCTTGTCTCCAACCACCGAACTTTATAAATCCTGGAATGTTTTAAATGTACGACAACAGTACATTTTACAAATTGTATTACTCCAACATTCCAGGACACCATACAGACATATTTCTAAGCGTCGGAAAGACAGAATCTGTATTATTCCACCTCCACGTACCTCATACGTAAAAAGATTCTCTTTTTATCTTGCTCCATCTCTGTATAACAAAATTAATGCAATATGCCCAATATATAAACTCTCACTCCACAATTGTAAAAAATCTGTACGGACATTCCTTTTGGACCTCAATTATGATGACACTGAATTATTTCTCACAAAGTAATCACGCACGCACGCCCACACAACACTCACACTCACACACACACACACACACACACACACTCGCAAAAACACCCAGACGCACTTACACACTTATTGATATGCTATGAATCAGGGGCGTGCACAGGATTATGACAGGGTATGCGGCGGAGTAATCGGTCACAAAAACTTTGCCTTTTATAGATTTTTAGCATAGCCACAGTCACGCATCGTTGCATGGTGGCGATGCGTGGCTGTGGCTATGCTAAAAATCTATAAAAGAAAAAGTTTTTGTGACCGATTACTCCGCCGCATACCCTGTCATAATCCTGTGCACGCGCATGCTATGAATAATAATATTAAACAATTAAAATATAAAAATATGTATATGAATAAATAGTAATAAAATTATTGTATTAAACTATTGCATTATATTAGTACATATAAATCGACTAATCAGGGGATCGGCACTGTCTCTCCTTAACACAGGCCGACTTTCGGCCTAGCTAGGAGAACAGTATCTCACCTGTTTTGTATTGCATTGTATAATATAATAGAATCTAAAATTACAGAATTCCAACAGTTGTGAACATTGCAATCCCATTATGAAATAAATACTATTACTATTACTTTACAAATCTAAGAGCTATTTTTATAGTAATGGACATTCTCGTATATTGTTTTTTTTTTTTAATTTTAGTTATATCGTATTATCTTAGTCTATGGTCGTTGAGTGATGATTGTTCTAGAATTTGTTAGCGCTTCTGTCAAAATTTTATCTGCAATCTGCGCGTCAACTCGCTGTCTGCTGTTGAATTGAAAAATTGTGTGAAATCTGAAAACTGTGTATGTGAAACTAGTGTTCTACTCAATTCAATTCGAAGTGACAATATTGTGTGATTTTTGTAGTAGTGCGTGAGATGCCTTTGAGAGGAAGAAGTTTTGTAAGTAATCATGTTATACGATATCTTATTTCCTTCCGATCTGTGTTGCGATGTCGTGCGCAGCGTTGCTATCTCATGCATGTATCTAACACTGCTCCCGCCCGGTATTCAGATTCCTACAGTCGTCCTTGGCCGTAGTCAACGTTGATGTGCATTATTGACATACTAACCCAATAATCAGAAATATTCATGTGTAAAGTGCTGTGACGATTGCATCGATGAGTTTCAGTTTTGCTTGCTTACAGCTGCAGCACATTTTTGGCACACTCCCAAGTGTAGTATCCTTGACTGTGTAATAACTAATATAATAATTAACATTGGGATGAAACTGAAGGTGTTGCTAGAGGTCTGATATGGTGGTCTTCCACAGGATGGTTGATTCGTGCCTGCTATAACACAAGTGTTCCCGAGTGCCTCCTAACAGCCTGCTTTTGAGGTTAGTCACACATTCTGTTGTCTCTGCTGTAGATAAACCAATATTTGAACAAGAATTGGTTATTCATTTGTGAAGTTTGCATTTGATTTGTTTGTGAAATTTATGTGGTGTCCTAACTATAAATTATGCTTAATAATGCATTTGCATTTTGTGCCAAAGTTGTGAAATGTGAATAAGTCCTTTTTACTGTACTGTGAAGCCAAATTATTGGACCATGAAACGTTAAATATTGATGTGTCTACAGATATAAACTTTTTGCACTGCTCTGTGTGGTGGCAGATGCTACTGGTCTGGTATAATGTTTTAAATTATATTTTATAAAAAATAAAACCCATTTTTATAGCACAATGGTTTTATTTTTTATGAAAGTGATACAGGCATTAGGTAATTTTTTTATAAATATTGTGTATTAAGAGATTTTTTCAGGCAAGTTCATTAACTAAAGAATATTTTAATTTGTTCCAAAGTAATACTAACCAAACATATGTACAATGAACAAAATTCACACCATTTAAATGAACACTTAACTTGGTTCTTCCAATAAGGATGTAAGTGCATATGCAACTAGAAAGTCATCTGTAGAAATCTTAAAGCATCCTTAAAAGTGAAAGTATGTGACAATTTACAACAGAAGAGAGAATTTTACTATTAACAACACTAAAAGTTTTTGGCTAAATTCTTTTGGTGTCTGGCCAAATCATTAACCTCTTAAACATTATTAATTTTTATTGAAAGCTTGAATATTAGATAAGACAGTCTTGTTTCTCGTAAATATTATTTTTATTTTACAGAAAATTTAAGAAATCAAGTTCTTTTTAATAGCAGTTAACTGCTGACAGTTATTCTGTTTTTATAGTCTCATAAAACAAATATTTTTTTATTCTGTCTGTACTGTTTCAGTAAAGGTTTTTCCTAAATCCTTGGCATTCTTTGCTAAAGCCTCATGGGACTATTTGTAGTGCGATGTAGGCGTCTTCAGTAAATAAATTGGTCAGATAGACTCTTTTGTTCAGTAGCAAGCACTATACTGCCAACTTTTAGGTTTCAATTGATGGATTTGGTGATATCTGAAATTCTATGCTATATTGTACTGTGATTACCTGAAGTCTGGGTTTTTGGTTGAACAATAGCAATAGCCCACATTATTTACACACCACTATCTCATTGTTAGTAAAATAGAAAAGTCAATAAATAACTAACCTTAGTTTATGTCTGTTTACTCTAAGATTGTGTTCACAGCTGTCCAAGAATAGACAAAGGACAACACCATTCCAATAGCTAAACATAGTTTCTTTAAAAGGAGTTAGTAATAAAAAATTAATGATATAACATGAACTGAGTACATGTAATGTTTACTCTAACACTAAGGACATACTTATCTAGTGATCCTGACAATGAGTTATCATCATACTTTTGCTCAATTCTATGATATAAACTATGTATGTAAATTTAAGAGTTGCTAACATTAAATAATGATAACATAAAAAACAATAATTACCACAATCCCAAACCTTGAGCGTGTAAATTACATAGTTGTTGCTTGCGCCGTTTTATACAGCTGTGATGATGATGGATCATGTGTCTGTAGTTTAAGACCATCATTGCTCTTATTTTGGGTAAGACTAACATTTGTTTTCTCCTTTTTTATCAATTGTCAGTTCATACCAGTTTTCTGAACGAATCTTTCTTTTCATTAATCTTTTCCTACTATTCAAAATTCATGCCCGAAATCGTCTTCAAGAATGTTACTTTTCAGAATCATATTTTTTTTATTGCTACTGATTGCTCACTGACTGATGAAAAGAGACTGATAGCAATGACACAAATATGTATACTAGATATTATACTTTACTATAAATTGTGATACAACCGCAAAACAAATGTTGAGCCTTTATAACTTTTGGACTAGAGGCTTTTTCCCTGAATTCGTTTCCATAGTGCATCCAGACTTCGTGAGTTTTCCGGGATGTTAACATCATAGTCAACTATTTAGTAGGATATAAGAAGAACAATAGGTCTATTTTTCTCATCATAATACAAGGTTTATTATTTCAGAAAAGTTTATTTTAACACCTGCATTGCAAGCTAGGGGCATATAATTATGCACTAAGGATTCTATAAATCGACTACCTTGTGTGGCCGACTTGTTAAAAAAAAATCCGCACGCCTGATCGTTTATAAGCAATAGATGAGATCTACAATGGAACGAGCAAGCCCAGAAGCTGCCTGTTCACTCCTGCTTTAAAGTCTGAAAGGTCATAAGTCATAGAGAACACAGAAGCCGGCACTTTTTTCGAACTTTTGTCTTCCAGTCAGCATATTTATGGTACATCCTTAAATCTCTGCACGCCGCGCTCAGCGGCCCAACTTTATTTATACTCTGACTAAACTGATTGACATTTATTGCTGCCTACACAAGTATTCTCTACTAATAATAAATTTCGTTACCACAGCCATGTACGCGCGTTCAATGCGCGCTGTTGATCGGTTCCTTGCTCCCTTTTGTATCGACGTAATCAACGTTAGTGTGAATGACTAGTATTTGGGCAAGCCTCCACTTGCTCGTGTTAGTAGTTATTATTATCATATAGGTACTTAATTGTATATTACCAATACCACCACACACCACACACATACCACACCACCACACACCATACCAATAATAAAACTAGTGTACAATGGGCGGTCATATTTCACAGGGCAATCTTTTACAGACAACCTTTGGATGGACAGAAATATTGTGTTCATACTAATTTATAATTGATTTATTACTAACTAGCTTTTGCCCACGACTTTGTTCGCGTGGGATGTTTTTCCCGCGTAAATCCCGATCCCGTGGGAATTTCGGGATAAAATCTAGTATCCTATGTCCGTCTCCTGATTCTAAGCTACCTCCATATCAATTTTCAGCCAAATCGGTTCAGCCGTTCTTGAGTTATAAATAGTGTAACTAACACGACTTTCTTCTCTACATAGAAGAAAGTCGTGTTAGTTACACTATTTAGATACTTTAGGTACTTCAGAATAATATCTAGTTTTGTTGGCGAAATTAACACGAGATTTTTTCTGAAGTTATCATTTTGAAATGGATTTTCGCAAAATAACGCCCGAATCCATTCTGTAGTGTTTACAATGTTCGGGTTAATGTCTTAAATTATCCCAAGGGAACGTAAATACCAAGAGAAAAAGTTGACAAGAACTTATTACATAATCCGAGAGATAGTCTATCCCTGTGCGAGGTTTCGTTTAGTTCAGCTCAACAGTAAGGCGTGAGTTAATTTTGAGGTACCTATTCCAATTTAAACCATTTACAAGCACTTTTCAATTGTATACTAGTCGTAGTTTTATATAATACTAGCAGTTGCTCGCGACTTCGTTCGCGTGGGAAGTTTTTCCCGTGTAAAATCCCGATCCCGTGGGAATTTCGCAAAATCCCGTCTTAGCGAGCATCTACGTACTAAAAGGAACCCCCATGCAAAATTTGAGCCCGATCCGTCCAGTGGTTTGGGCTGTGCGTTGATAGATCACTATGTCAGTCAGTCAGTCACCTTTGAGTTATATATATTTAGATATTATAGCCTTTTTTACCGGGTGGGAAAATCATCGAATGGCTTCACCCGGTCTTAACCCAAAGCAGAAGAGAGTGTCAGACTTCTACTGACTAAAAACCCACCCTGTTCCATCAGCTGCCCTTAACTTCCGGGGCCGCAGTATCTCGTTAGAACATTCCCGCAACCCCGGCAGTCAATATATTATAGACTAACTTTACCTTTCGTACCTACGTTCTACGTACTACTTTTCTATATAAGAACAGTTGAGTCGTATGGTAGTTGAAATCCCAGATTACACAAAATAATAAGCCTACAAATTCCCTGACGTATGAACAATATATACTCCGACTTTCCTCGAATTGGGTTGGGCTAACATTTTTGTGCCGGGCACTCCCGATTAACTGTTATTAGGATATTTACATACGCAACTACGTCCGCAGTCGACATGAATATTGTTTTAAACGCGACATAGCATGTGTGTCTACAGTGTAACGAAATCGTACATGCCTATCGGATAATGGTCGCTATGTTGATAATCACGCTTTCACGGGCTCATTAAGTCACTACAAAGTTAAAGTTATCGAATATCAACGGATCCTTTTGGTTCCCTACCCAAGGCATTGTGAATGGTTTCTATATTTAAAAAACCGGCCAATGGCGAGTCGGACTCGCGCACGACGGGTTCCGTACCATTATCTATAAAAACGCCAAAAACATGTCTGTTGTATGGGAGGCCCTTAAATATTTGTTTTATTATAATTTAATTATTTATTTTTAAAGTGAATATATAACTAGATATTCTGTGAATATTTCAAGCGTCTACCTGTTGCCGTTATCAATATCGAGCAAAAAAAATCACGTTTGTTGTGTGGGAGTCCCCTTAAGGTTAGGGTTAAGGTTTTAATAGCGGCAACAGAAATACATCATCTATGAAAATTCCAACGGTCTAACAATCACGGTTCATGAGATACAGCCTGGTGACAGACAGACAGACAGACAGACGGACGGACAACTGAGTCGTAGTAATAGGGTCTCGTTTTACCTTTTGGGTACGGAACCCTAAAAAAGAACTCCTGATCCGCGATACGCCTATCGACCGCCCTTTCTCAGTATTTCAGTAATAAATAATATTGACTGCTTAAGAACCCAGTCCAAGACCACGCAACACTGCGACTATTATTAATACTTTAAGTGTTAAAAGAGGAAAAATAAAGCGACTCATTTTTGTTACGGTCATACTGATTTAGTGGGTCAGTTCAAAACTATGCGTATACGCAACTGCAAATGCAAATCAATGAAATTGATAATGAAATAATGATGTTTATTTTGCAAATGGGTTAAAAATAACACTTTTACACGTCATTTTTTTTCGTAAACGTAAACTAAATGAGGCCAGTGATTCCTAACTGACTACTCTGAGAAGAAACACTGAAACAAACTCAGAGGTCAACGTCTTTTTTAAAGTCCAGACAATCTGTAGTGATCAAATCATATGAGAGCCATGTAGGTTAATGTCTGTGGCGCCCTTTAGAGGACAGAATCAAACAGATTTGAGCAGGCCCGTCCGAGCAGTGCAAGCATTTGTCAAATATCGCGTAGCTCAACTTATATATTAAGGAGATCTAACGTAGCACATGACAAATGTACGTCACATTATTATAGGTGTTGCAGAATTCATCATGCTTCTCATTGAAATGTAACTTCCGCTTTGATCCAAATGCCAAAAGCTAACATAGCGATCTTAATTTGAATATTTTTCTAACTTTTCATAATAAAGTTGGATGCATTCTTTACTTCAGGAACCAGACGGGGATATTCTCTTCATGTTACCTAAAAAGCGTTCCATCGAAAACACCTCTAATTTATCAAAATTTTGATACGTAACATAATTATGTAGTTCATAACTGCGATGATATGACGAGCTTGTGACTAAATAATAATAGTGACACGTGTCGCTCTTTAAGGTTAAGCAACGCTTGTCGAACTCCGTCTGTGGATGGGTGACCGTCTTAAGAGGAGGCTCCCTAAATCTATACTAATATTATAAAGCGGAAAAGTTTGTTAGTTTGTTTGTTTGCTTGAACGCGCTAATCTTCGAAAGTACTGGGTGGATTTGGATGAAATTTGGTATGGAAGTAGCTTGAAGCTTGAGGAAGGTTATAGGCTACTTTTTACCCGACTGCGAAAAAGGAGAGTTATGTTTTTACCGTGATAGAATCCACGGGAGCGAAGCCCCGCGAGAGTACTAGTTGTATGTAATTTTGTATTAATATTCTGAAACAATCACGCATACAATCAAAATGGAACTTTAGTATATGATTTACTAGCTTCTGCCCGCGACTTCGTACGCGTAGGAAGGTTTTCCCGCGCAAATTCCGATCCCGTGGGAATTTCGGGATAAAAAGTAGCCTATGTGTTATTCCAGAATGTCAACTATCGACTTACCAAATTTCATTCAGTTCCGATCAGTAGTTTTTGCTTGAAAGAGTAACAAACATCCATCCATCCTCACAAACTTTCGCATTTATAATATTAGTTTTATAATATTAGTACGAAGTACGATTAGTACGATTGGATCTTTTTCTTTCCATGTCTAGCTAGACCACTTTCGTAATTGGAACATTTTCGCTCGGTTAATTTTTTAACTGAATCATGTCTTTTTAACCGACTTGAAAAAAAGGAGGTTTACAATTCGTTTTGAACTTTTTTTTTTTTTTTTATGTATGTTACCTCATAACTCGGAGATGGCTGAACCGATTTGGAAATTTTTTTTTTGTTCGAAAGGTTATACTTTCTAGTTGGTCCCATTGTTACGAAATCAGGATCTGATGATGGGATCCTGGAGAAATCGAGGGAACTCTTCAAATATTATAGGCACACCTATAGCGTTTTGGGTATTTCTTATAGTACCTTGAGCAGTTGCTTTCGAAAAGTACCATTTGGGGAAGTTGAACTGATGATGAAGACCGCAGATGGCCACTGAAACTCCTCAATAATAAGTTTTTCTTGGATTGCGTTTCGATTACTTGAGTACGGATGTTAAACACTTTATGCTCGTCACAATACATATGGTGATGTAGAGCTGATGGTCAAGTACCAGGAGAACTCCTCAAAAATTAACGGCTATGCATCGGGAAAAGCAACATTTTGTAAAAGGTGATAAGTTGTTGACATTATGGTTTTTGTAACTAGATAAATTACAAACCGACCCACTAAAAAGAGTGAAAAAAAAATTAACAAAAAATAGAACCGACTTCCATATCAAAACACTACAAAGCTAAAAATAACTTTAATTTCGGAAGGCGGTGTGAAAAAAACAGAAAATCCAAAACCAATAACACCGACTACCGAAATTAAAGTTATTTTTAGCTTTGTAGTGTTTTGATATGGAAGTCGGTTCTATTTTTTGTTAAAAATTTTTTTTTTAAAGATTATTCAAAATTTAATCAAGATTACTCGGCTTTTATGTCTAAAATTAGTATTGACAGTAAGAAAATATAGTTTGTTATCCAAATATTTATATGACGGAGAGGGCACATTAACGTTATCCTTAGGCAAGCCTTCCTCCTCGTACATCTTCAGCAAACAGGAAATAATACCACGAACAGATAGTGTTGATCTTCTTTAATGATTTCACAAACTTTTATAACCGAAATAATCACGAATTCTTGCGATGGAAACGGATGAAGGTTGTGAGGTTATCTGCTCACGCACACGTTCTATGGCAGACTAACTGACACCACGCTACCCTGCTCTCACTTGTCAACCAATGACACTTTGTTATCAAAATGACACTACCCCCGACACTGACAGTGACAGCTGATAGACAAAGGCAGATGGAATGACGTCACTACCGCCATTTGACATCAGTGTCACATCAGCGTCAGTGTCAGCGTCAGTTGTCAATGTCAGCAGTGACAACCGACAGACATTGGCAGATAGAATAACCTCACTACCGCCACCTTGTAACCATTGTTAGAAGTCTCTTAATATCTACGCCTTGCTGCGACACGGCCGTCCTGCGCTTCACACGTCCTCGTGTGGCTCATCTGAAATAGAAAGTTCTGTGTACATTACATTGTTTCGGCCATGCCTGACCAAGATAGGTCAGCTTAACCAGTATATCGCTTAACCAGCGGCATCGCTTAACCAGCGGCATCACTTAACCAGCGGCATCACTTAACCAGTGGCATCACTTAACCAGCGGCATCGCTTAACCAGCGGCATCGCTTAACCAGCGGCATCACTTAACCAGCGGCATCACTTAACCAGCGGCATCGCTTAACCAGCAGCATCACTTAACCAGCGGCATCGCTTAACCAGCGGCATCACCTAACTGGTGGCAAATCCATAGCGAATAACATGGCAAATTATGTACTTACACACTTTTTTTCAAATTACTTTAATGACGTCAAATCAAATTAAATCACTGTTAGCCGTCAAGTTCACAATTATCCTCGAATAAATCCTCAGGAATTTCACTACTGGGCATTTTACGCATGGGCCATGCATGGTGCATGGGCCATGGGCGTATTTGTACGTCCGGTTACCATTAAATGCTTTGAGTACATATCCGTCACTATGTAAGACCTCAATAACGCGGAAGGGTCCCTTAAATTTAGGGTCCAGCTTGCTCTGATTGTGTTATTCATTTTACAGAAGAACGAAGTCGCCTACAGTATAGTTTTGGACTTTTGCCTTTGTACTGTTAAATCTGCCTTAATAGCATTGCCTACTTACGCTCTGTATCAAAGTCCACTTCGAGCTCGTAATCTTTAGCACTAGAGAACATTTTGTTAGCACATGAGTTATAGAGGCCTAGCTACCTTCCCAAGGAACAGTTCAAGAGGAATCGATCTAGTGACCCTATTAATGGTGCAGTTGAGAGCTAGTTGAACTTTCGGGAGAGCATCTTGCCACGACTTTTTCACTAGCCTCAACTGCAGTGAGCATATTTTGGAGCGTACTCAACCCGCTCAACTGGACCGTTAGCACAGGAACTTTCTGTAGAAGTCAGATGCAAGTCGATACAATAGGTTTGCTTGAAATCTGCACTAGCAAAGCAGCGGCCCTGATGAACGATGAGTCGCTTAGGGGTGCCGAACAAGGAAATACTGCTCTTTAAAGCTTTTATGCTACTCACAGAATCAATACGCCGAGTATGACGTAACAAAACGATCTACGTTCTCGCTCCACCTTTTTAACAGGTGTAGCCGGAAGGAGATACCTGGATAAAATATCCGCATGACACATACGCTTCCCATCCTTGTATACAATCTGAAAGTCGTAAACTTGTAGAAATGCCCACCTTTTAGGTACGCACGGGGTCAGATCAACCTTATTGCGGGATGACTTTAAAGAGTCCGTTACGACTGTGAACTTATTGTCGTGAAGGTAATGCCCGAAATGCTTAATGGCTTTCACAACAGCCAGTCTCTAACTCATACAAGTGATATTTGGACTTTGCGGCTGTGGTACGCTTACTTAAGTAAGCCACTATGAATTGTTTGCAACAAATTGGCACCATAACCGATTGCACTGGCGTCTGTATGAAGCTCAATTGGACAGTCAGGATCAAAAATCATTAAGACCAGCTCGGATCCCTATGATCATTTGCCTGATGCCTTCATGTTTGGGCTTGCATTCAACGTTGCCCTTACTGGAGCTGGTGAGAGCGTGAAGAGGAGCCATTATTTATGCAAAACTGGGGATAAATTTTCTTAAATAGGACGCTAGTTCTATGAGCTGACGTAATTGCATGACCGATTTAGGAGGAGGCAGGGCAATTCGATCAGAGATAAGTGGAAAACGGTTTGGTACGGTATTATCGTTTAACTCTCGATAATCTACGCACATGCGGTCAGTGTCGTCCTTCTTTTAACTAAATGAATAGGACTTGCAAACGGAGACAAACTTGGACGTATGATTTTACATGCGAGTAACTCATTCGCCTTATCACGAGCAAGACTACGTTCCTGGGGGCTAAGACGACAAGGTCGTCGATAAACGGTTTTAGAAGGGTCAATAAGGCGAATTTTTACAGGGTCAGTATTAGCTTGGCCTGATGAAGTGCTGCAAACGAAGTAGTCCTTAAACTCAATTAAAATATTTAGCGAACTGGGCTTGCACTCTAAGGGAATGCTACTGTCGATATTTTCACAACTAACATCACTATTATTATCATGGACAGTACATGCAATTATTGAGGATTTAATTTTGGTAAAAATCACTCGGTCAAAAGTAACATGAATTTCTAATTCTTGAGTAAACACTTCCTGCCCAATCACAACGTCATGTAACAAAAATTCATCAGGCAAGGCGTGAAATAGAATATTGAAAACAATGTCGTTGATAATATCTGATGCCCTAATCTGCGTGGTACTGTAAAAACTACTGTACCCAATACCGGTCACCTTTACTAAATTATTTTGGCGTTTACCATGAAATTTTATTGACACTATTTCCTTAATAAGTGAACACTCTGCTCCCGAATCGAAACGAAATGAAAAGAACTCACCGAAGTGTTCTACAACTCCCATTGGTACACTGACTGCGCAGACTTCAACACGCCGCTCCACCGGCTTGCTGGTTGTATTGACAGCGGTCGTCTTCGCTTCTATACTGGCAGCTCGAGGGCATTTTGACGCATAGTGTCCAACGCCCCAACAATTGTAACACGTGATGTCCGTAGTTGTAAACTTCGAAGTGGCTGCAAGTTTGTTTGCTTCTGCGTGCGGCGCTCCAGTGCTACGATTATTTCTATCTTTTCTGAGACGACACGCAGAAATATGGTGGCCCAATCTTCCACAATGTGCACATTTAACCGGAGTCGACATCAGCTTGCGTTGTTTTAGATCAGAGTTATCATTGTTGTAGTCACTAGTTGGTGCCTTTCTTTTAATGTATGATAGTGCCTTTAACTCCTGCTGCATTTTTATCCTAGTTTAGTAAAGCAACACGGTTGACGCGGGGTTCTATTTGAGCTATGTGTGCCATTACAGTAGAGATAGCGATTTGTTCTGTACTCAGGTTCTTCCAGCGTGACATCAAATTATTCAGCTGAGTAGCAGCGTAATTTGCAAGGCACTCACCTTCGTTAGGCTTGCTGTTATAAAGATTGATGAGTGATGAAGCAGCAGTCTCCGAAACATCATAACGAGTGGTGAAGGCTTCTTGAGAATCCTTCCATGTCATGCCGGGAAAAGATACTTGGGACAGCCAAGCCGACGCCTGACCTTTTAGCGCTTCACTCAGAGCTATCATCAATGGAGCTCCAGATAACGATTGGTCCACCATGCACATGTCTGCCGTCGATATCCAAGCACGTGCGTCCACTGATGTCTTCTCGGGGTCGAATGTAGGTAGACAAACCCTGCCACTCGTTGTCGGTCCTTTCATAGCTCTGATTATGGCTAAAAAATTCTGATTTTGTTGCTCTAATAACAATTTCCATCTTTCCTCACTATTGTTCATCGTGGGCTGCGGTGCAGAACGTGGATCACATCCCACTTCTGATGACGGAGAGGGCACATTAACGTTATCCTTAGGCAAGCCTTCCTCCTCGTACATCTTCAGCAAACAGGAAATAATACCACGAACAGATAGTGTTGATCTTCTTTAATGATTTCACAAACTTTTATAACCGAAATAATCACGAATTCTTGCGATGGAAACGGATGAAGGTTGTGAGGTTATCTGCTCACGCACACGTTCTATGGCAGACTAACTGACACCACGCTACCCTGCTCTCACTTGTCAACCAATGACACTTTGTTATCAAAATGACACTACCCCCGACACTGACAGTGACAGCTGATAGACAAAGGCAGATGGAATGACGTCACTACCGCCATTTGACATCAGTGTCACATCAGCGTCAGTGTCAGCGTCAGTTGTCAATGTCAGCAGTGACAACCGACAGACATTGGCAGATAGAATAACCTCACTACCGCCACCTTGTAACCATTGTTAGAAGTCTCTTAATATCTACGCCTTGCTGCGACATATACATTATTTCTCTAGATCAATTATCACTTTAGTTATAAACGAAATAAGTATTGAGACTTACGACATTTAGTTTCGAACCAGAATATGGTAAAAGAGCGCACGCGATATTCAACTTTATTACTGCTGCGTTAGCGTTTAGCACACAACGGCAGTGTCGAAACCGAACATGGTGAAAGAGCGCACGCGATATTCAACTTAATTACTGCTTCGTTAACGTTTAGTATGCAACGGCCTAACCGGGGTGGATGGGGGCGGAGCTTGCGTGAAAACTATTTTGCACTGCCTGGTCTTAACGTACGTTGATGATGCACAAATGGCAGCCGTTGGTCCCGGCTGTCATTTGTACATCTTTGTCAGTTGTTACGGAGAGTCAGAAGCCAGAAATTCTGACACTGGTCTAGCCAAGGGGTATCGTCTTACCCAGCTACTGGGTTGTGGAGGTCCGATAGGCAGTCGCTCCATGTAAAACACTAATATTAGCACCAATTATTACACTAATTATTACTAATTATTTAGATAAGATAAGACCGCCCATTGTAACATGGTTTTTAAGTCCTTATTTAATTCTGTTATGGTGTACAGACGCCAGCACATCAAGCTACTACAATATGTCAAATTTCTTTAATAGATTTTCAACTTTATTGTTAAAGAACTTTATTGTTTAAGGTTGATTGGGAAAATTTGACAGTTTCGGGTAGCTTCATGTTCTGTACAATAAAGAGTATATCTATTTAACTTATATTCAACTGCATCCAGTAAGACCGGAAGCCGACCAAAATAGTTAGAAAAAGCTAAGCTAATGATATTAGGATGTAACCGATATTGAAATTTGAATATGAACGATTTGTAATTTCGAGGATTGACCCAAAGTGTAAGGTTGTCTCTATTCACTATTGACTTGTTCTGGTATTTGTTTAATTAGGCTTTAGTTTTTCCCTGCTCTTTACTTCAATCCATCCTTAGGCTCCGATGCATGCCGTGGCTGCGGAATTGTTCGATAGAGTTACCGTGGTCTCGGAACACGAAGGGCAAATGACGGAATACGGACGGGTTCTAGTCAGTAAAAGTCTGACACACCCTTCCGCTTCGCTCAGATAGGGAGGCAGTCACTGGATGTTTTTTTTTTTTTTTTTTTTTTCACTGGATGATTTCCCATCCTTAAAGGCCCTGATGCAAACAAATGATGCATCATTCCTACTTGTGTGTCTATGTGTGTGACCTGTTACATGTTGTCAATCAATCATGCCTTAACAGAAAACGGATACGAAGGAATGTATGCACATGGATAGACTGCGTTAGTAGTCATGACTTTTCTTTTAATACTTTCCTGTAGGACCATGCATGCTCAGGAAAAGTAGTAGCTTCTAAATTTATACCAACGTTTAAATTGGTAAAATAAAGTTGAGTTACTTGGTTTGCAATATTATTTATTGCTTGCTACAAATAAAGTATGGTAATAATGGAAGCTTGTACAGAATGTTTAGTTACAAACCTCATGTGGGGACACATAATTACATCTCGAATTTCATGAGTTTTACCCCTCTTATCTTGTTATAGCTGGTAAGCAATTTTATAAGACTGTGTGACGAAGATGTGTGAAGAGTGACGTTTCATATTTTGCACGTAACAGTGCCTAGAATATATAATACCTAGAATTTATAAAGTAATGAAAACAGCAGTCCTGAAACTAGTAAGGTTTCTTTATGTTCCGTTACCATAATTATGTGCAAAGAGATAGTCACATTTGGCCCTTGTTTATTATTTTCTTAAATGAATTACTTAAAATAAATCGATCAGAATATGCTATGACTACTAATAAGTATTGAGAAAATGTAGACTGAACAGATGCCAAAATTTGGTATAACGGATATAGCGACTCGGTATTATTATTGAATTCTGTAAACTTACCCTTGGTCCATAGTTCGTGATCAATTTTCCCAGCAAATCATGATCAGATGAAAACTAATTTGCAGTAATTGTCACACATCTTATTATCTTCAATGATTTATTATACCGCATAAATCATCATATACCTACCTACCTTTGCCTGCAAATATATTATGTACTAATTCTTATGCATATCTTACTCGTGCAATGCGCATAATAATCTCGTCGACTCAATAAACGTTGCAGTAAATTGTTTAATATCGGTTGGAGGATTGTTATAGAGCAATTGGTTTAATTAACTCTGCGCAGCTTTAATCAAATTCATTAAGTTCATTCAATATTTATTAATGGCGGAATAAGTGAAACGTTACTGGCTTCAAACAAATAAAAATTCTGGCTTTTACAGAGTGATTTATTGTACGCACTACCAAGATGTGGAACTCTGCCGGCTTCTGAGGTCCCTGCCATTTATAACCCTTCAGTCTTTAAAGCAAGAGTGAACAGGCATCTTCTAGGATCGTGCGTTCTATCGTAGATCTCGTCTATTGCTTACTCAGGCGTTATCGGGGTCAAGTTTGCGCTCGTCCGGAAAATAATCAATTTGCTATATAAATATCGTTTATCAATCTGCAGATTGTTTATCAACACTGTTGCTAGAAATAAAACAACGCTGCAAGAGTCTTTTTGACTCAGAAAATGAATTGGCTATCCAATTATATCGAACTTTTATGTCAGTCTTTCTACGACCACTTTGGAGCCATATCTTTGCCGAATGATGTAGCCACATTGGAGTAGAGATACATTACAGTTTAAAGACCTATGGCCCAAATAGCTATGCATCTTATACACCCTTCTGCTTATGAGCTTGCATCACCACACGAACCAAACAATACAAACGAATTACTTAGCAAGAAAATTGCGAAAACATAAATATGTGCATATCACAGTATAAACCCCACATTGTGTTGTTGCTAAACGTCAAGTATGCGAGCTAAACAAACAAAACGCGAGGAATTTGTATGACAGAAGCATCTCGCGATTTCTAAGAAAAACACGGCGTTCAGGGCGAGATAAGTAAGAACGCACAGCGGTAAGGAATCGGTTTCTGTCGTGCTAAAGAGTTGACGTAATGAGAATATTGTTTGTGAC
Organism: Tholera decimalis; assembly: GCA_943138885.2. Classification (NCBI taxonomy): domain Eukaryota; kingdom Metazoa; phylum Arthropoda; class Insecta; order Lepidoptera; family Noctuidae; genus Tholera; species Tholera decimalis. The sequence goes on from OW964555.2 coordinate 8,555,589, forward strand.
CAGCTATGCCCGCAACTTCTATTCTTTGTGGTAGGTTTTTCTCGAGTAAATCTCAATCCTATAAAAAACAATACTTGTCAAAAAACCAAGTCTCGCAACTCAGTTCTTCTACCGTAAAAAGTTGTGACATCCATGTAATACCAAGTCGGTTATTCGATTATTCAGTCCCTACTTAAGGGACCTTCTGTCTTAAGTTTTTACGTTATTATCTAACCTAACAAAATCTTATAGTGACCATATCAATATTAAAAATCTTTAACGTTTTAAATAAAATTACGAACAGACACTTAAATTTTATTTACATGTGATGTATAGATTGATGGCTTGCCTATACTTGTTACTGTAAGCGTGTAAAACCCAACGAATTAGGAATAGTAAAACCAATTACTACTATGTAAGAGAATAAAAATATCCGGAAACAAATGAATATCTTAGATTTTAACTTCATATTATATTGAAAAAAAAAAACCTTGGTTAAACTATTGAAAGGTCGGCAAACGACGGACACTTGTTTTGAGATTTATCTCGCTCAGCTCAGTAAAGCAAACGAAATAGTCATCTTCAATACACAGTGAACTTGATCTTCAAGTTCGTGTAGTATAAGTCCTTACATTAAAAAAAAAATATTCAGAATAGGCTCGCGTTTGACCACCATCTCACCTGATGATAAGTGATGACATGGTCGAAGATGGAGCACGCTTACCTAGAAGAAACCTATTCACTCTTGACTTAAAGACCCCCCAGGTTATAGCTATGGGAAACAGACTCCGGCAGGGAATTCCATTCCTTAGCATAATGAAAGCATTCCCAAAACGTTTTGTGCGTGTGGGTGGGATGTCCACATGTAAGCTCAAAAACTACTTAACAGATTGTAATGCCGTATTCACCAATGGATAGAGTAATTAATTAGGAAGGTTTTAGTTTACAACTTACTAAGATTTTGTGTGAATTAGCATAATGAAACCGTTGCGAATCCGGGTCGTGTCGCTAGTTAATGATAAATCATAGGCATGATAAATGATAAATCATGTATGATGATTGATGACTTATTAACCTAACAAATTCAGAGGTCAATCTCTTTTAAAGTCCATACAATCCGTACTGGTCAAATCATATAAGAACCATCCAGGCTAATTTCTGAGGAAATCTTTTAATGAAAAAGTTTAAAAAAGATGTCTGCAAGATTTTGAAACTTTCATTGATTATAAGAAATTGTAATTTGCTGGTATGAATGGTACCTCTTGAGGTGTCCCTCTTTATTCATCGTGCTGTACAATTTTTTTTATTCAAGTGCTTATATTTTAGTAGCCAGACACCAGGTGCCAGTTACCGACGTTTAAAAACGCGTCAAATACACCTACACGCATGTTCCGAATACAACGAAGGTCGGAATTGGGACTGTTTGTTACTTCCGCACCAAACGATGCAAAAAATCATGGGCAATGGAACCATTCATTACTACTGGGGAGGCGTGTGTGTCTGGTGCGCAAACGATGCAGCTTTGACACTCAACCGATACTCCTCATTACGTCATGAGTAATCGTAGTCCACGCCTCCCCAGTAGTAATGAATGGTTCCATTGCCCATGATTTTTTGGCTGCAACAAAGTACAGTGGGTGTTCTTGTAGGCGTATCATTGCTTCAGACATAAATCAATGTGCCAATATTTTTATTACTTGCTTCGTTTGAACAATGCTGAAATCTTAGCTGCTGTATTTGGCCTACTGACTAGTTGGAACTCGCCGTAAATTTGTTTAGACACTAATAAGTCGTAAACCCGACCTATTTTACCATTCAGTTCATGATTTAAATTTATTGATTTCCAAATATTGTGTCTGATGCGCAATGTGTGCTTTGTGTCTTAGAATTTAAAGAAACAGACGTAATATTTACTTTTAGAAAGAGCATCTATAAAAATTCAAGGCCAAAATGCTGCACATCAGTATTTTGTCCCCTTCTAATTCTTTTTTGAATAGACGGTCGTGAGTTACTGTCCACTTACTATAAGGTTAAGTGCTATACCTATAGATGGAAGAGGTCCATGAGGACTTCTTTTGAGTATTAACTTTGTATTTTTGATTGTAGTAGACGGATGAGGACAACGTATTTATAATTATATAACAGTAAGTGATAGGAATAAATCTTATAGCATTGGAGTAGTGGTAGCCCATTGGTTATAGGCACGACTAACGAGTTACATTACTTTGAGTAATTGACTTCATCACCCTTGATTAAACCATCATGAGGGAACCGGTATGTCCTAGGACCAAAAAATCGGAAGATATGCGACACTAACCAACCTGCATTAAACGGTAAACCAGCGTGGTGAATTACAACCCCATAGCTTGTCATTAAGAGGATGCTTGTGTCACAGCAGTGGTGGCGTTATCTACTAACATCTTGCACTGACCTTTGTCATGTCAAGATGATCGTGTAGAATTTTCAAATCACCGACTCAAAGACGGCTGAACCGATTTGGAAAATTCTTTTATTGTTTGAAAGAGTATACTTCGAAATTGGTCCCATTGTCACCAAGTCAGGATCTGATGATGGGATCCTGGAGAAATCGAGGGAACTCTTCAAATATTATAGGGACACGTATAGTAATTTGCGTATTTTTTATAGTAACTTGTGTAGTTGCATTCGAAAAGCACCATTTGGGAAGTGGACCTGATGATGAAGACCACAGATGGCCACTGGAACTACTCAATATAAGTACGAATGATAAGTATTTCATGTGTTCCGCTTCGATTACTTGAATGTGGTTATTAAGCACAATATGTTCGTCACAATGCATATGGTGAAGTGAAGCTGATGGTGAAGTACCAGGAGAACTCCTCAACAATTAACGGCCCAACATTGGGAAAAGCAATATTTTGTAAAAGAATATAAGCAGTTGACATTTAGGCTCTTGTAACTAGGTAAATTAAAAATCGACCAACTAAAAAGAGTGAAATAAAAACTTTTTACCAAAAAATTAAAGCGACTCCCAAAAAACACTGCAAAGTGAAAAATTACTTTAATTTCGGAAGTCGGTTTCATAAACAAAATACAAAACTAAAGACACCGACTACCGGAATTAAAGTTATTTTTCACTTTGCAGTGTTTTTGGGAGTCGGTTTAATTTTTTGGTAAAAAGTTTTTATATCATCTACCCTCCCATTCCGCGAACTTAAAAATGCACCCTCGTATGTCAAAGTATCTCATACCCGTCGATTAACGTCTAGCCAACAGCTTAACTCTCTTCATTCCGTTTAGCTAGTTATCAGTGAGTCGTGGAAGCTCCTGATGCGGCTTAACGATCGACGATAGCTATTTCATTACGTCATTTGTCTATATTTCGTAACTTTGATGGCTTCAATGAAAAAACGTAACCAGATGATAGATAGTTAACCAATTTTATGTAGGCGGATAAAACTTTTATGTCCGTTTTGTTTCATATGTTTAGCGCTGTCTTTTTATAATGCGTAGAGCTCCTAAGTTACAAAAAATTGCTTGTTTGAAGTCAAAGAACGAGTTACACCACGATATAATAGCTTCTGTCAGTCCATAACTTACTTTTCATAGGAATCGTAACCTACATTCGACCTGATTTAGGTTCAATGGACTACAAAACTAATTAGCAGGTAGTTTGGAAACAATTTGCAGGCATTTAACAAAAGTGCTCAATTTGCTAAGTGTGGCCAGGATATGTATTTTACGAGCTATTTTATGGGCATTTACGTTGTGAATTTTTATTGATTTAAAACGGCAAAAATTAATTATTTGATATTCAAAAAATCTAACTGGCCTATTTCTGTACTTAACTAAACTATCCTTCTATCCAGAAAAAATACCCTACTCCATATGCATCAGCACCGACTGCTCATTATGTCAGTGGCACACACTACGGTCTACGACTTATCGTTTGTAGTAATAGACCGTGGATTACCACGGTACAAGGCACAGTATAAACGCAAAGTGCCTTTTGCCTTTCCACTGGCACAAATAAAGTGCATTCTCGCGGGCTGCATGCAAACTGCACATAAGCCGTAAATTGGATTTGCAGTCTAAATACTGATCGCTTTCTACAGTCGATGCACGGCTTTTATTGCTTTTGCGAACAAACAAATAAATAGCAGATGGTCCATCGCATCCATGATGGTAGTCTTTCAGCCTTTATAGTGTTTCGCAGACTTATTTCAAAGGGCGGTTATTCCACTGGATTTTCCAAAATTTATTTATCTTTATGAAGATATTCGTTGTTTATTTTGCAGCAAATTTGGATTTGTTTAAGATTGATGTTAAAATAAAATGTTTTATTGCTGAAACATACGTTTGTGATATAACACAGACACTGATATAATCGTAATCAATTAAATGAATAATCGCGTGTGATTCACGAATGTTACTTTGACAGATGTATTGTTTTAATTTCAGTATAATTGGTGTGCTGTGTAGTGCTGTTAGTAGCGTTAAATATTTTAATTATGAGTTGTCAGAAATTGGTTGTTCTCTGATATATGATTGCCCGTTTTGATTGTGGTTGTTCAAGGGATATTGAGCATAGCCTTTTTGATAACAGGGGATAAGTACATACAGGCGGCTTTATCCTTGTCTCGTTCGTTCGCTTAATTGAATGCTTGGATGCGTCGACAGTAATTATTGTTTGGATAAATAAAACTGAAACCATGCCAATTTCACCTCAACAGTCATAATTCTCATTAAGTGTCGCGTAAAATATTGTGTACCCGAGTTTATGTGTACTGGAAGTCGTCCCACAACTGCGTAAAATTGGACTTGGCACACTTTGAAATTAGTCATAGTTACCTGTAATCTATAGTGACTGTTCATTCAGATTGTGTAAAGAAACAAATGTTTTCAATGGAGATACTGACGAATTGTATTATAATAGATCTCGTTGTGCTTTTGTCTTGTATTGGGTTGAAGTCCCTGGAGCATTGATCAGGGCCGAAAGGGCCATTGTCTGCCGGGATAACGTAACGCAGGGCAACTGAAGGAGCAGGGAGGTTTTTTAGTCAGTAGAAGTCTGACACTCTTTTCCGATCCACCCAGAGCGGGAGAAGTAATTTGATGATTTTTTTTTAAAAAGTGGTTGAAATTTTAGGAAATTTCAGACAACCAGCTTTATATAATAATCAAATTAACAGTGGTGTAAAACAGGTTATTAAATGAAAATCTTGCCTTAAAGGCTGTTAGATTTAGATCTAACAGCCTTTAAGGCAAGATTTTAAATTAATGTTGAATAGACTTGAAATTAATGTTGACAAAATTCAGGAGGATTTAGATCCTCCTGAATTTTGTTAACATTCATTTCAAGTCCGTCTACATACTATGTAAGTAAATAGGCAATAAATAGATAGTAAACCTCGTGCAAAACCTACGTTTATACAATCAAGTTGAACCATTTATGTTGTCTGCAGTTGTTTGGCGCCGCTCAGTATTGAATACTTTATCTGGCGCCAATTACGATTACTAATTATTTTGTTTTTAACAAATGTTAGAGCGTCAAGCGGTTTTGTTCAATTACATTATACGTCCCATTACTTCACTTTATTGTTCCAAATACCGAAAACGATTTTAAGAAAATGTTCTTTTGAACGCGAATTTAATGTCTTGTATCAAAACTTTATTTTTATTTCTCGGGTATAATATAGGTCTTGAAGTATTCCTTTGTTAATGCTAGTATTATAAATGTTAAAATGTATCTGTCTGTTAACGCTTTCACGGCTAAAAAGATAATTCGATTATGGTGTGGAGATAGTTGTAAACTCGTCTAAAGTAGGAGATGGAATTTAAAGCTATACTAAGACTTGCCGAATTTGGTCCATGGATTGCTGACCATATTAACATATCGGAATTGTTCTGTGCCTCAGAAAGCAGCTTCGGGTATATTGTTTCCCAGCTGCTGGGTTGTCAAGGTTAGATCGGCAGTCGTTTCATGCAAACACTAGTATTTAGCTGTATAGATGGTGTACAATAAAGAGTATAGGTATCTACCTATACTCTTTATTTTACACCATAACAGAATTAAATGAGGACTTAAAAACTATAAAGGGTGTTACAAAGGGCGGTCTTATCGCTAAAAGCGATCTTTTACAGACAACCTTTGGATGGGTTTGACACAGCAGGAGAAAAATACGCGGGTGGGTAGTCAGGCCATGGTGTACTATTCACTTATATACAATAAATAAGTAATAACCTACATACTCAATATACATATATTTATACATAAAAAAAAACAAAGCTGAGATATATAAAAAATAGTAACAAATTAAAGAGAGAGATAGAGATCAGCTTAGACTGGAACCCGACCTCAACGTTGATGGGAAATGCCTAAGCAGATGAATTTGCCATGACACGTAACCATTGCCTACGTAGGTACGAGGCATGCCTTTTAAGTTTTGTCGTTTGAAGAAAAGCAACTAGAACCTTATAGTACTTTTTATTGTTTTTCAAAGTATTCACCACGTAGCTTAGGGCCAATTTCACCGATCAAATAAATCGCGATCAACTGAACATAAACGGCGTTTTAGTTTTAATCTAAGTTTAAAGTTTGGTTTGGCATTTCACCACCAATATTTAAACTAGTTTAGTGCTAAACTCAGTTTTTGTACTAAACGCCCAATTTTGACCGTTTAACGATCTAAACGCGATTATGTGCGCCACCATCTGGTATTTTATAACGTAGCGCGCCCTTTTTTACTGAAGATAGGTACGCGTTCGCTTCGGCTATATTGTGTTGAAGAAGTGATACTGTTGTGATATTACCTGCTTTGTTGAATCACATAATTACGAATATTTTGAGATATATAATGAGAAGAGTTTACTCATTGGCCTTTGAAGAAGATGAGGATAAATTTGTACTTCGAGTACTCGAGTACTCTGTGATCCACGCTAAACGAACACTGTTTTATAACCTCACTCACTGTAGCAAGTTGTCAATTGACTTGACAACCGAAGGAATACGTTTTGTTTCATGTATTTTAACACAACTATTGCAATAGTTTTGACAAGTTTCAGAGCAAGGACCAAACGCAACGCGAGGTTGCCATTCTAACCTGCCGTAAACTCTGTTTTCGTAAACGCGATCAACGATCGTGGCGTTTTGCTCTGTGAAATGCAATCGATGTTAAACGAGATAAAATCTTGATAGTAAACGCAATTAGTGTAAACGCAGTTTTACTGATCGCCGTTTTAGAGACGTTCGGAGAAATTGGCCCTTAATACACTTTTCCATTCGCTCAAACCAGTTATTATAACATTTATGCCACTTTAAAGTGGGGGTGTTCAAAATGGCTGACTTGAAAGCGTCGACTGCTTCTTCACCGGACTGGAACCTTTGACCACGAAGACTTTTTTTAATTTTAGGAAATGTAAAGAAATCGTTAGGGCTTAGGTCAGGACTGTATGGAGGATGGTCCTGCTTCAAATACTCAATCGTTTGACGAGCGCTGTGTGAGCTTGCGTTGTCGTCGTGCAGGATGATGCGTCGCTTTGAGTTAGATTTTCGAAATTCGGCGATGACTTGTGGTATACCATTCTGCGTTAACCGTTCTACGATCTTCAAGTGCAATAGTCGCAACATGGCCGGTTTTTCCGGTTTTTAGATACGTTATCCAACGGCAAACTAGCTTTCTCACACCAAGCGCTTCATGCAAGATCTTCTGAATGGTTGTCCCTGAGATGCCTAATAGAGCCTCTATCTCTCGATACGTCACATGACGATCTTTGAGAATTAGTTGTCTCACAGCAATGATGTTATCTTCAGTGAAGGCGGATTTTGGGCGTCCTTCGCGAGATTTGTCACTAACACTAGCGTAATACCAGCGTTCGACAGTCCGCAGACATGGGGCTTCATCACTGAACCCAGATGTTAGCTCTTCAAAACACTGAAAGCCGTGTCAGGCCTCTTCTAAAGTTGTAGAAAATTATTGCACGAACATTTTCCTTAGAAAGATTCATTTTCGTACGTAACCTGACAGATTCCAATCGACGCTGTGACTAAACAATAGCATTAATCCTAATACTTTCAACCGTTTTGAGATTCAAAATTTAAACACATTCGAATATAGAACAGTTCCAAATTCAAAATTGCCGAGAAATATGGAAACGACATAACTTAAAACTTTAAAAGGCATGCCTCGTATCTAGTCTCAAAGACCTTGGAAACAGGACGAGCAATGCTATGACTTTGAAACAAATGAGTCGAATTAAATGTTCTTAGGAATATTATCTTTTTTCCTTGTTAATATCAATTGTAATTCTTGAATATAATCTTTTTTCCTTGTTAATATCAATTGTAATTCTTGACACGTAATTGAGAACAGGTGGTGTACATACATAAGAACAGAATGTACATAGAACAGGACGGTGATGTTTATTATTCAGTTTGGAAAACATACTTTCGGTACGTTTAATGTCAATGTGGGATTTGTTTGTTGATTTTTTCGTTACGCTAAATGTCTGCTTAATTCTATTTGATATAACATACATAAAAAAAAGTTCAAGACGAATTGAGAACCTCCTTTCTTTGAAGTCGGTTAAATAGACACTTAAATTATGAACTAAAAAGAAAAGTTATTATAAGTGCGATTGTTTTGTTTAACGCTATTATAAAAATATTAGCTCTGTGTATTCTTTCTCTCTTTCCATAGAAACTTTGGAGTGCCAAATTTCGCACTCCTCTATCTGTGTACTTTTATAAAAAGTAGTACAAAGTTTTCAAATAGAATGTACATAAAACTGAATGATTTCATACTTGGCAAATAAAACAATACAACATTCACAAATGAATTGTTCATTGAAGCAGTTATTGTCAATCGATGAATCAAGAATTCTAGGAAATTCGCACATTTTATTATAATAACAATATAAATGGTATTGTACATGTGTACAGTATGTAGAACAATGCAAAGAGTCGTCGAAGCATGAAGCGAGTCGTCTCACGGGTATGTTGTGTCATACAATAAAAACAACGTTATGCTGCTCACACATTGTAACATAATATATTTTTTGTAATCAGGTTTTATATGTTAAATATTTATCTATATAAAATTGAAGAGTCTGTGTGTCTCTATGTTTGTCCGAGCTAATCTCTAGAACAGCTGAACCTATATTAATGGGTTTTTTAATACCAACAAGCCCGTTCTATCATCGGACTACAAAACAAATGGCGACGCGCCATCGTTACATGGCGGACATCCCACACATACGCTCATAACGTTTTGGGAATACTTTCATTGTGCGCACAGCTAATGAGTGGAATACCCTGCCGGATTCTGTGTTTCCTGATAGCTATAACTTGGGCTCTTTTAGTTTAAAGTGAACAGATTACTTCTAGGTAAACGTGCTTCATCTTCGACCACATAATCGCTTACCATCAGGTGAGATGGTGGTCAAACGCGATTCTGTCATCAATACAATGGGTGACATTCACTAGAAGATAGAGAAGGTTTAAGGGAATAATATTAGGGTTATGAATGAAGCTGCGGGCACAGATAGTTCACAATATTGATATTCACTTGACGAGCCATCAATGGTCAGCTCGGGGCATTTGCTCGTCTGTGATGTTTGTCCTACGCCTGCTAGCCTAGCGATTGGCGTCTGTATTGCCTGATACCTACGCTATTTCATGTTAAATTATTCGCATACTACTAATTATTATTGTTTTGTTCGTTAATACAATCCACTGCACCTGTCAATTGCTCATTTGTTTTTTCTTTTACTTCTGTGGTTACTATTTAGTCATTTTCACTGTTGCATTTTAGTGCAGTCCGGGTAAATGCATTACGAATGATGATGTAGGGGAAGTGGGGTCATGGTGAGAGTCTTGTTAGTACCGACATACGTAAGAATACGCTTTAATTTTTAAAAAGGTGAGCGCGAAGAAAATTATCCAATGAAGGAGTCGTTTGATTATCGTGTTCTTGAAAATAGATGGGAGTGTCAGACTTTTAAGGGTTCTAGGGCCGCGGTATTTCGTTAGAACATTCCCGCAACATTTTATAAATAACGACCCCATAGGGTAAGGGATGACTCCTTTTTTTCTGGGTGGGAAAATCATCAAATGACTCCTCCTGCTGTGTGTGGAGCGGAAGGGAGTGTCAGAACTACTACTGACTAAAAACCCACCACGCTCCTTCAGTTGCCGTAACCCCGTAAGGGATGACTCCTAAGGTTAAATGACTATTCAGTTTCAATAAATCAATTCTTTAATCAAACAGTGAGCAGGCTAAAGCGAGACAAGATTCATTAGTATCCGGCAACACGGTGATTGCATAAGTCATCATGCTAATATAATACGTAATAACACGTTTCCTATATGGCGTGAACACAACAAACTGCGCAAATGTGAACTGAATACTGATCATACTTCTGATGAGTTCTTTGGGTATTTTTTATTTATTATTATTCAGAATAGGCTCGCGTTTGACCACTATCTCACCTGATGGTAAGTGATGATGTGGTCGAAGATGGAGCACGCTTACTTAGAAGAAACCTATTCACTCTTGACTTATAGACCCCCAGGTTATAGTTATCGGGAAACAGACTAGAGGTATTGCGAGATTAATGTCGTTGAATTCAAGCAATAGAAATAGGAACTCTTTAAAACAATATAGGTATTATTTCTTACTAACTTCTGCCTTCGTTCGCGTGCGAGGGTTATTAATCCCGATCCCATGGGAATTCCGTGATAAAAGATACATAATGACAGTGTTTTCTCAAGTGCTATAATAGTTATTTTTACAACACTAAAAAAGGTTAAAAATAATTGTTTGTCTTTCTAGTCCAAAATATACGCAAACAGAACTGAATTCATACCGTACTTTAAAATACACGAAAGTTACAATATCTACTTATTACCTTTCGTTAAGTTATCATTGTCGAGTATTATAATGAATGGATCCTGACCTCTGAAGCTTTTATCTCAGTTGAGTAATAATAGTCTATTATAAATTGAATTAATCAAACAACAAAGTTATTTTAAGGTTTCATACATTGTTTCATAGAACCAAGTTTGCGGTCAATTATCTGACTTTGCCTTCTCTATTACTTTTGAGTTATAAGCTAGTAATGCATGCGGCTTTGCTCGAATGAATAGTTTTATAGCTAGAAATAGTAGCCTATTTCACTATTTAGCCCTTCAAATATCTTCATAACGAAAAGCACATCGATCTGATGCTTCATTTAGACATGGAAGAAGGACAAATAAACAACGCTACTGACTTACTGTTACGCATTTACTATAACTTTACAGGTCGCCAGTGGTCGAATTTCGTTATAATATGATTAAAAATATTATTATGTTGATTGGCGATCTAGGATTATTTGTAGTCCAGGAAAGTCAGTATTTTCTTTTTCTTGTATTTTCAAATAAATTACGGGCCCAGGTTGGCCGTTGTAAATATAATGTGGCCAAATGGGATAAACTTGACCCATCATAGAGGCAAAGCCCTGTACAAAATATGGCCCATCTCTTGTCATGTCCATCGTGAACGGCCACCTGCGCCTTGCAGGATCTTAACGAAACAAATACCAGAGGTGTTCAGGTAGCTGCATACTGGTTCAAAGACGTTTAGACGAAAAGAAGTAGAAGAATAGAGCGTACAAATAATTGGGCCGTTCTATTCGGAAGTTCAAGGACAATAAATGACAATTACACCAGTCGTAAACATGATCAGCGGTGACTGATTGATTCGGCACGTCTGATGATGCCATGAACCAATTTCATGGTTCTTTAATGAGGATATCATTCAATGATTAGACGCGTAGAACATTCTAACGTCATTCTTTTGTTTAATTAAGTACGACCATTTCGTGTCCTTCTTTTCTATTGTCATTAGGATTTTTTGTGCTAGAAATTCAATTTATAAAATAATATAATAAGCCTTATCACTGCTTTGACACAGAACGTCTCTCTATGAGCGGAATCAACCACGAGAGCCCAGTGCGCGTTGGGTAGATAAGAAAATAATTTATTGTTATAAAAAATTTTACAACATTAACATTATACTAAGTATTTTTACCAATAGCTAAGGAAATACAATCAATAATGCAACATGGTACTTATATATCTTCGAATATTTTAGTTCTAGGAAATGACGGTTTGCTCACTATGTTTTCCTTCATGTTTTTCAAAGCACCAGTAATAAATGGGCCATCATTGAACTCAAAATAACAACTTTATCGCTAGAAATGGACTACGTTATATTTTAAACTTAGGTATAGGCACGAGACTATGACTAATCAACCGACGACCAAAAGAGGAGGTTATCAATTCGACGCGTATATTTTTTTTTTTTTTTTTTTTTTTATGTATGATCATCGAGTACTCGAAGACGGCTGAACCGATTTGGAAAATTCTTTTTTTGTTCGAATGGGTATACTTCGAAATTGGTACCATTATCACCAAAGTCAGGATCTGATGATGGGATCCTGGAGAAATCGAGGGAACTCTTCAAATATTATAGGCACACCTATGGCGTTTTGGGTATTTCTTATAGTAACTTGTGCAGTTGCTCTCAAAAAGTACCATTTGGGGAAGTGGAACTGATGATGAAGACCACAGATGGCCGCCGAAACTACTCAATAATAGGTATTGAGTGGATTGCGATTCGATTACTTGAATATGGATGTTAAGCACTTTATGCTCGTCACAATGCATATGGTGATGTAGAGCTGATGGTGAAGTACCAGGAGAACTCCTCAACAATTAACAGCCCAGCATTGGGAAAAGCAATATTTTGTAAAAGGTTATAAGTAGTTGACATTTAGGCTCTTGTAACTAGGTAAATTAAAAATCATCCAACTAAAAAGAGTGAAATAAAAACTTTTTAACAAAGAATTAAACCGACTCCCAAAACACTGCAAAGTGAAAAATAACTTTGATTTCGGAAGTCGGTGCCAAAAACGAAAATACAAAACTAAAGACACCGACTACCGAAATCAAAGTTATTTTTCACTTTGCAGTGTTTTGGGAGTCGGTTTAATTTTTTGTTAAAAAGTTTTTATTTTAAAGAAATATTTGCAGACAGGAAGACGCACGACTTTTACTGAGGCGTAAACTTCGAACCGCAAGATGGTTTCCGTTTTACATAACATAATGTTTTAAATAATACTGTGTGTCGACGACCGCATTTCCAAACGATTTCGAATGAAACGTCTACATTGTATACAACACGAGATCGACGCACGCGCACGTAACACTTGCGAGAGATTTGACAGATCTAGAGTACATAAAAATGATTATTCTTGTTCGTGTATAGCTCTGACGTTACAAGTATTTAGGTCGACCAAATTTTTACAATATCGATAAGTTTTGTTTTCTTATATGATTGACCCGTTAACGAGTGACAAGATGGGTGGAAAAACTTAACTATCAATCAATAAATAAAATTATTTCATCAATCCATGAATTTTACAATGTTAGGAAAAACCTTTTGGCTACCAAAACTTCCAAACAAAAACCTTTTGTGAAGCAAATTGCCCTATATGATGAAGATTTTTTTTTGATACACATAATCAGCCCCACAACCCAGAATCCCACTGCTGGGCTCAGGCCTTCTCCTCTCTTTAAGATGGAATAGGCTGTAAACCACCACGGGGACCAGTGCGCGTTGGTAGACGACGCGTGTATTCGGATTATGCCGGCTCTTCACGTTGACCAACATAGTGGCGAATGTAGTGGCCCAATGCCTATTGGCCAACGTGTAGAGGGGGTGTTTGTGCATCTTGGGTGCACAAACACCAGCTTATTGTAAACCAATATAATATTTTAAAAGACAAAAACTACGTAGTGGTCTTATTGCACAGGGCAAATATTATCTTACAGACAACCTTTGGATTTTGTAAAATCAGTTCAGAAGATGACACGAGTTTTTTCAGCGCGTTTTATTCACAAATGTCGCGTGATATCATTAGCACGAATTAGCAAATAAAATAAAAATATTCCGTGACACAAGTACCTTAATAATAGCGCACGAGGTCACCTAGGTAAGTTATGTTAAGACCTAAAATATCCTATGATTTGTCGTACCGTACTGGAGCTTCAAATAAATCACCGCACCCATTTAAGCGTTTACCATTATTTCATAGAATCTAGGATATATATTTTTTGTTTGTTTATTTTATTATACTAGATATTTAGTCATGTTTTTATAAAATTAATCTACTAAGCCAAATGACTACGAAACTGTATAGGTACAGGTAGACAAGACAGTCCATTGCGAAGAGAAACTAAAATCGTAACATTTTACACACTATATATGTACCTAATGGTGTGTAGATACCTAAAAAAAATGTAAAAACTACAGTTTTTGTGTATTGTGGCGCTCTAGAGAATAGAGATAATTATTATGATTATAAGGGAAAAAATAAGGTTCCGCACTCTTAAAAGCACCGAAAACTTATAGGATAATTTTTAATAACTTTCTCGAGAACGGGTAGAGAGAGATATCGAACTGAAGTGGTGTATGAGGTCCCTTTCAGTTGTGAAAAATCAAATCAAGAGTTATGACCATTTGTGTAGCATTTTTTGCGATTTCACAGGCCAAAACCTATAGGGTACCTACTTGCCGTTGATATAGAATTAAAAAATTTGCCGAGCAGCAGTGTCTTACATACAGTCATGTAGTAGAAAGGAGAATTTATGCGGAACTCTCGGTGCACGAGTCCCACTCGCACTTGCGCAGTTTTTTTTTATTACCTACGCGAAGTCTTATGATGACAGGAAACGTAATCTAGACGATGAAACAGAATCCCGCCACGATGAAATAAGCGACCGGAATAAAAAGACAGTACCGCATCGGATCTATTTATCATCATTAACACCAGTTCTTGATACTTGATATTCGTTAGGGTTGTAACATACTGTTTTTTTGTTACCCATATTTGAAACGAGTTTTTCGTAATAGTATTTAGGACTGCCTCGTTGGTCTAGTGGTCGCAAATGCGACTGTTGAGAAGAAGAAACCCGAGACGTCCTAAAAGTGATATTGGGTTTTTCTTTAAGAAATTTCTAAGTAGAAGCCCGAAAGAGTTTAGAAGATGGCGGTGTGAAACCCCCGTATATGAGAAAGTACGTTAAGCCGTTAGTCCCGGCTCTCATTTGGACACCTTTGACAGTAGTTACGGGTAGTCAGAAGCCAGAAAATTGACACTGGTCTAGCCAAGGGGTATCATGTTACCCAGTTACTGGGTTGTGGAGGTCAGATTGGCAGTTGCTCCACGTAAAACGCTAAAACTTAGCTGCATCCGGTTAGACTGTAATCCCACCCCAACATAGTCAACATTCTTGGGAAAAGGCTAAGCTAAGATGATCATAATCTATACTTTATAATAATCTATACTAATATTATAAAGCGGAAAGGTTTGTTTGTTTGCTTGAACGCGCTAATCTTCGAAAGTACTGGGTGGATTTGGATGCAATTTGGTATGGAAGTAGCTTGGAGCTTGAGGAAGGTTATAGGCTACTTTTTACGCGACTGCAAAAAAGGAGAGGCATGTTTTTACCGTGATAGAATCCACGGGAGCGAAGCCCCGCGTGAGTACTAATAATATTATAAGCTGAAGAGTTTGTTTGTTTGTTTGCTTGAACGCGCTAATCTCAGGAACTACGGTTCTGATTTGAAAAATTCTTTCAGTGTTAGATAGCCCATTTATCGAGGAAGGCTATAGGCTATATATCATCACGCTAAGACCAACAGGAGCGGAGCACTAATGAAGAATGTTTCAAAATCGGGGGATGATTTTTCCACGCGGATGAATTCGCGGGCGGAAGCTAGTTTTATATAATATTTTGCGTGAAATGGAAATTTCATTGCTTTATTCCTATCTGTAGTAATCAAATCAATTTCATTTGATTACTACAGGTTGGAATAACACAATGAATTTTTCCATTATGTTATTCCGATCCTTTTCGAGCTCAATCTACGTCTTAAGTAGCCTATCACCGATAATAATCTATGCTAATATTATAGAGGTAATGTTTATGAGTGAATTTGTATGCTGAGATTATTTTGGAAACAACTGATTCGAGCTTAAAAAATATTCTTACCAATATAAGCCTAGGTTATCAGTCACTGAGTGGCAGAGACACATAATATATTTAAAAAAGCATTCTCACTTTAGCGAAGCCGCGGTCTGAAGCTAGTAACTAGTACAATATTTTGAATCTATTGTTGAACTAAATAACAATGTTGAGGCGTAAACGTGGATCTTACGTTGTCTAAAGTTTAGGCTGTTAGGTCACAAGCTTTTACATATTTAAGTTGGTTTTTGGTTAAGTTACTAAAGGTTTGTTAAATACTAGCGTCTGCCCGTGGCTTCGCTCGCGTAAAAAGTATTTATTTTACAATCTTGATACCAAAAATCGCATCAAACCGTTGCTCCTTGTTTTCGAAGGATAAAAACACGCACAAAAACACCACATCAGCGTGTAAAGATATATTTATAGATTTATAGATCTGCATATATGGACAGCGTATTGTATGGATTATTAGTTCATTAAAAGGCTTATAATAATCTGACTTTGCCTTCTCTATTACTTTTGAGTTATAAGCTAGTAATGCATGCGGCTTTGCTCGAATGAATAGTTTTATAGCTAGAAATAGTAGCCTATTTCACTATTTAGCCCTTCAAATATCTTCATAACGAAAAGCACATCGATCTGATGCTTCATTTAGACATGGAAGAAGGACAAATAAACAACGCTACTGACTTACTGTTACGCATTTACTATAACTTTACAGGTCGCCAGTGGTCGAATTTCGTTATAATATGATTAAAAATATTATTATGTTGATTGGCGATCTAGGATTATTTGTAGTCCAGGAAAGTCAGTATTTTCTTTTTCTTGTATTTTCAAATAAATTACGGGCCCAGGTTGGCCGTTGTAAATATAATGTGGCCAAATGGGATAAACTTGACCCATCATAGAGGCAAAGCCCTGTACAAAATATGGCCCATCTCTTGTCATGTCCATCGTGAACGGCCACCTGCGCCTTGCAGGATCTTAACGAAACAAATACCAGAGGTGTTCAGGTAGCTGCATACTGGTTCAAAGACGTTTAGACGAAAAGAAGTAGAAGAATAGAGCGTACAAATAATTGGGCCGTTCAATTCGGAAGTTCAAGGACAATAAATGACAATTACACCAGTCGTAAACATGATCAGCGGTGACTGATTGATTCGGCACGTCTGATGATGCCATGAACCAATTTCATGGTTCTTTAATGAGGATATCATTCAATGATTAGACGCGTAGAACATTCTAACGTCATTCTTTTGTTTAATTAAGTACGACCATTTCGTGTCCTTCTTTTCTATTGTCATTAGGATTTTTTGTGCTAGAAATTCAATTTATAAAATAATATAATAAGCCTTATCACTGCTTTGACACAGAACGTCTCTCTATGAGCGGAATCAACCACGAGAGCCCAGTGCGCGTTGGGTAGATAAGAAAATAATTTATTGTTATAAAAAATTTTACAACATTAACATTATACTAAGTATTTTTACCAATAGCTAAGGAAATACAATCAATAATGCAACATGGTACTTATATATCTTCGAATATTTTAGTTCTAGGAAATGACGGTTTGCTCACTATGTTTTCCTTCATGTTTTTCAAAGCACCAGTAATAAATGGGCCATCATTGAACTCAAAATAACAACTTTATCGCTAGAAATGGACTACGTTATATTTTAAACTTAGGTATAGGCACGAGACTATGACTAATCAACCGACGACCAAAAGAGGAGGTTATCAATTCGACGCGTATATTTTTTTTTTTTTTTTTTTTTTTTTATGTATGATCATCGAGTACTCGAAGACGGCTGAACCGATTTGGAAAATTCTTTTTTTGTTCGAATGGGTATACTTCGAAATTGGTACCATTATCACCAAAGTCAGGATCTGATGATGGGATCCTGGAGAAATCGAGGGAACTCTTCAAATATTATAGGCACACCTATGGCGTTTTGGGTATTTCTTATAGTAACTTGTGCAGTTGCTCTCAAAAAGTACCATTTGGGGAAGTGGAACTGATGATGAAGACCACAGATGGCCGCCGAAACTACTCAATAATAGGTATTGAGTGGATTGCGATTCGATTACTTGAATATGGATGTTAAGCACTTTATGCTCGTCACAATGCATATGGTGATGTAGAGCTGATGGTGAAGTACCAGGAGAACTCCTCAACAATTAACAGCCCAGCATTGGGAAAAGCAATATTTTGTAAAAGGTTATAAGTAGTTGACATTTAGGCTCTTGTAACTAGGTAAATTAAAAATCATCCAACTAAAAAGAGTGAAATAAAAACTTTTTAACAAAGAATTAAACCGACTCCCAAAACACTGCAAAGTGAAAAATAACTTTGATTTCGGAAGTCGGTGCCAAAAACGAAAATACAAAACTAAAGACACCGACTACCGAAATCAAAGTTATTTTTCACTTTGCAGTGTTTTGGGAGTCGGTTTAATTTTTTGTTAAAAAGTTTTTATTTTAAAGAAATATTTGCAGACAGGAAGACGCACGACTTTTACTGAGGCGTAAACTTCGAACCGCAAGATGGTTTCCGTTTTACATAACATAATGTTTTAAATAATACTGTGTGTCGACGACCGCATTTCCAAACGATTTCGAATGAAACGTCTACATTGTATACAACACGAGATCGACGCACGCGCACGTAACACTTGCGAGAGATTTGACAGATCTAGAGTACATAAAAATGATTATTCTTGTTCGTGTATAGCTCTGACGTTACAAGTATTTAGGTCGACCAAATTTTTACAATATCGATAAGTTTTGTTTTCTTATATGATTGACCCGTTAACGAGTGACAAGATGGGTGGAAAAACTTAACTATCAATCAATAAATAAAATTATTTCATCAATCCATGAATTTTACAATGTTAGGAAAAACCTTTTGGCTACCAAAACTTCCAAACAAAAACCTTTTGTGAAGCAAATTGCCCTATATGATGAAGATTTTTTTTTTGATACACATAATCAGCCCCACAACCCAGAATCCCACTGCTGGGCTCAGGCCTTCTCCTCTCTTTAAGATGGAATAGGCTGTAAACCACCACGGGGACCAGTGCGCGTTGGTAGACGACGCGTGTATTCGGATTATGCCGGCTCTTCACGTTGACCAACATAGTGGCGAATGTAGTGGCCCAATGCCTATTGGCCAACGTGTAGAGGGGGTGTTTGTGCATCTTGGGTGCACAAACACCAGCTTATTGTAAACCAATATAATATTTTAAAAGACAAAAACTACGTAGTGGTCTTATTGCACAGGGCAAATATTATCTTACAGACAACCTTTGGATTTTGTAAAATCAGTTCAGAAGATGACACGAGTTTTTTCAGCGCGTTTTATTCACAAATGTCGCGTGATATCATTAGCACGAATTAGCAAATAAAATAAAAATATTCCGTGACACAAGTACCTTAATAATAGCGCACGAGGTCACCTAGGTAAGTTATGTTAAGACCTAAAATATCCTATGATTTGTCGTACCGTACTGGAGCTTCAAATAAATCACCGCACCCATTTAAGCGTTTACCATTATTTCATAGAATCTAGGATATATATTTTTTGTTTGTTTATTTTATTATACTAGATATTTAGTCATGTTTTTATAAAATTAATCTACTAAGCCAAATGACTACGAAACTGTATAGGTACAGGTAGACAAGACAGTCCATTGCGAAGAGAAACTAAAATCGTAACATTTTACACACTATATATGTACCTAATGGTGTGTAGATACCTAAAAAAAATGTAAAAACTACAGTTTTTGTGTATTGTGGCGCTCTAGAGAATAGAGATAATTATTATGATTATAAGGGAAAAAATAAGGTTCCGCACTCTTAAAAGCACCGAAAACTTATAGGATAATTTTTAATAACTTTCTCGAGAACGGGTAGAGAGAGATATCGAACTGAAGTGGTGTATGAGGTCCCTTTCAGTTGTGAAAAATCAAATCAAGAGTTATGACCATTTGTGTAGCATTTTTTGCGATTTCACAGGCCAAAACCTATAGGGTACCTACTTGCCGTTGATATAGAATTAAAAAATTTGCCGAGCAGCAGTGTCTTACATACAGTCATGTAGTAGAAAGGAGAATTTATGCGGAACTCTCGGTGCACGAGTCCCACTCGCACTTGCGCAGTTTTTTTTTATTACCTACGCGAAGTCTTATGATGACAGGAAACGTAATCTAGACGATGAAACAGAATCCCGCCACGATGAAATAAGCGACCGGAATAAAAAGACAGTACCGCATCGGATCTATTTATCATCATTAACACCAGTTCTTGATACTTGATATTCGTTAGGGTTGTAACATACTGTTTTTTTGTTACCCATATTTGAAACGAGTTTTTCGTAATAGTATTTAGGACTGCCTCGTTGGTCTAGTGGTCGCAAATGCGACTGTTGAGAAGAAGAAACCCGAGACGTCCTAAAAGTGATATTGGGTTTTTCTTTAAGAAATTTCTAAGTAGAAGCCCGAAAGAGTTTAGAAGATGGCGGTGTGAAACCCCCGTATATGAGAAAGTACGTTAAGCCGTTAGTCCCGGCTCTCATTTGGACACCTTTGACAGTAGTTACGGGTAGTCAGAAGCCAGAAAATTGACACTGGTCTAGCCAAGGGGTATCATGTTACCCAGTTACTGGGTTGTGGAGGTCAGATTGGCAGTTGCTCCACGTAAAACGCTAAAACTTAGCTGCATCCGGTTAGACTGTAATCCCACCCCAACATAGTCAACATTCTTGGGAAAAGGCTAAGCTAAGATGATCATAATCTATACTTTATAATAATCTATACTAATATTATAAAGCGGAAAGGTTTGTTTGTTTGCTTGAACGCGCTAATCTTCGAAAGTACTGGGTGGATTTGGATGCAATTTGGTATGGAAGTAGCTTGGAGCTTGAGGAAGGTTATAGGCTACTTTTTACGCGACTGCAAAAAAGGAGAGGCATGTTTTTACCGTGATAGAATCCACGGGAGCGAAGCCCCGCGTGAGTACTAATAATATTATAAGCTGAAGAGTTTGTTTGTTTGTTTGCTTGAACGCGCTAATCTCAGGAACTACGGTTCTGATTTGAAAAATTCTTTCAGTGTTAGATAGCCCATTTATCGAGGAAGGCTATAGGCTATATATCATCACGCTAAGACCAACAGGAGCGGAGCACTAATGAAGAATGTTTCAAAATCGGGGGATGATTTTTCCACGCGGATGAATTCGCGGGCGGAAGCTAGTTTTATATAATATTTTGCGTGAAATGGAAATTTCATTGCTTTATTCCTATCTGTAGTAATCAAATCAATTTCATTTGATTACTACAGGTTGGAATAACACAATGAATTTTTCCATTATGTTATTCCGATCCTTTTCGAGCTCAATCTACGTCTTAAGTAGCCTATCACCGATAATAATCTATGCTAATATTATAGAGGTAATGTTTATGAGTGAATTTGTATGCTGAGATTATTTTGGAAACAACTGATTCGAGCTTAAAAAATATTCTTACCAATATAAGCCTAGGTTATCAGTCACTGAGTGGCAGAGACACATAATATATTTAAAAAAGCATTCTCACTTTAGCGAAGCCGCGGTCTGAAGCTAGTAACTAGTACAATATTTTGAATCTATTGTTGAACTAAATAACAATGTTGAGGCGTAAACGTGGATCTTACGTTGTCTAAAGTTTAGGCTGTTAGGTCACAAGCTTTTACATATTTAAGTTGGTTTTTGGTTAAGTTACTAAAGGTTTGTTAAATACTAGCGTCTGCCCGTGGCTTCGCTCGCGTAAAAAGTATTTATTTTACAATCTTGATACCAAAAATCGCATCAAACCGTTGCTCCTTGTTTTCGAAGGATAAAAACACGCACAAAAACACCACATCAGCGTGTAAAGATATATTTATAGATTTATAGATCTGCATATATGGACAGCGTATTGTATGGATTATTAGTTCATTAAAAGGCTTATAATAAAATGTTTATAATTTACATATTTGAATGTTGTGAAATCCGTTAATTAGTGTAATGATGAGTATTCCACAGTTATTTCACAGTTGCTTTGGCACCTGTTCAGTTTTTCTGGGTGTAATGATGGTTCATTAGACCCGGGAATGATAAATTATATTTATATGTTTTGTAAATATGTTTGAAATAACACTTATACACATCAACCTTTTTGGTCAGTTTAAACTACATAATTATGTAGATAAGGCCGGACTACCCTTTTTTTCCGGGTGGGAAAATCATCGAATGACTTCTCCTTCTCTGGGTTAAGCGCAAGGGAGTATCAGACTTCTACTGACTAAAAACCCACCCTGTTCCTTCAGCTGCCCTAAGTTCCGAGGCAGCGGTATCTTTTTAGAACATTCCCGCAACCCAGGCCAGACTACCCTCAGGAGAAAAACCGAAACAAACTCGAGACTCTTTTTAAGTCCATAATAATCGTACTGGTATCATAATGGGAACTATGAAAGATAATGTTTGATGTAGGGTTTTGAGGAAACTACCATACAGATTTGAGGCGGCCTTCCCAAATATCGTGTAGTATCCTAGAACTAAAGATCAATTTTACTTTTTATGGTCGTTATTAGCCGACACCCATATAGTTAGGAGGAAAAAGCTGATGATGGCGACTCTTCGGCTTCATATACCCTAAATCTCATTCGGAAAACGTAAATTTTTCGGCTGTTCAAATTCCGAATTATAACAAAGCTGTTTGCCTAGATAAGATGTATCCATGGTTATCTTCCGGCTTAATCATCGGATTCTTAACAATTTTTGTAAATATTGGTTTTGTCAAATAAAATCAAGCAGTACGAGCTCACACAGCACAATGCTATATTGTTTGGGGGTTTGCTAGGACCAACTTTCAGTTGTATTGATCAGACCCGTTTTTTTTTTCGTGGTAAAATCATCAAATAAATCCTCCCACCCCGGGCAGGGCCGGAGGGACTGTCAGACTTGTACTGACTAAAATCCACGGTGTTCCTTCAATAGCCCTTTACGTTCCGGGGTCACGATAATGAGATAAATCCCGCGACCCAGGCAGGCTTCGGCCCTCTACAGGGGGGGACCCGTGATCTTGCTGACGCTCTTTGAGGCGCGCGTGGAACACAACGCGCAGTCAACCCGGGCATGGTCCATGGTCGGACAGCGAGTTGCCCTTTACTCGCTGTCCGCATGCCCGCGCCTACGGTGGCCGGAGATCGTCGGCCGACGTCCGACGCCGTGGGCGTCTACCACCGCGGCTGGGCTGGATGGAGGACGCCATCGTCTCCCTCACGCGGCCCGCCTCCTCCTTCGATAGCATGACCGCTTCCCACTCCGTCTCGCCTCGCAGCATGACCTCGACCAGTGCCGGGCGCGAGAGGTCTCCGCCTATCGCTGCCGTGAGGACACGTCGGTGCTCTGCCCAAGCGGGGCAGTCTTGCACCGTATGCTCTACTGTGTCCTCAGGGCGATCCTCGCAGTGGTGACACCCAGGCGTTTCTTCCTTCCTCATCAGACACAGGTACCTACCGAAACATCCGTGTCCGGTGAGGACCTGCGTCATGCGGTAGGTCAGGACGCCGTGACGCCGATCTAGCCACTCCTCAAAGAGGGGTCTTACCGCCGCAATTGCGGCGTGCCCGTTGATCAAACCCTGAGTATCTTTTCGGACGCAACGCAACACGACACCGTCTATTCGTATTAAGTAGTTTTTGTTTTTAAGTGTTTCTAATTATCTGTTGTGTATTAGTTTATTTGTATGATTTTGTATTCAGTATTTGTTTAGTGTTTTGTATTGGATTAGTTATCTGAAATAAAGGATTTATTATAATAAACAAAACCAAAACAAACATGTAAACATTGTAAACGACCAGATAAAGGTAAATCAATTATTTCTGATACTTCATTCTCTGGTAACCCTAACCGCAAATCGTTTGCAACACTGCAGTGTTCTATCGAGAAATAACATGTAATTTGCGCGCGTGGGTGATAATGAATCAGTACAGTAGTGGGCTGTTCAAGGACTTCCCTTTTACTGCACCTATGGAGGAAGAAATGAGAACAGCACATGCGCCGCCTCGATCACAACAACATTCGAGATGTCCTGTAACAAAGTTATTATAAATGAATATGCAGCCGAAGTTTTCAAGGAAACTTTGTGAAAATCAATTGTTTTGAAAAGATAATGTTTCTTGCCGGTTGTTGTCCATAGGAAACGACAAATTTCGAACCGTGCGCTTTTAGTGCCCATTTTTTACTTTCCTTTTTTTTTTCATTTGATTAATAGACAGTACGGGTCGATCCGATTCAAGGTTAAGCAATACTTGAGCAGGTTGGTCTGTGGATAGGTGACCATAACCATCTTAACATATGGAGATTTCTCCATGCCTCGGAAATCACGTTAAGCCATTGGTCCCAGCTGCCATTTGAAGATCTTTGACAGTCGTTAAGGGTAGTCAGAAGCCACACAATCTGACACTAGTCTTGCCAAGGGGTACCGTATAATGGAGGTCAAATAGGCAGTCGCTCCATATAATACTCAGCTGCATCCGGTAAGACGAAGCCGACTCCAAGATAGCTGGGAAAAGGCTCAGCAGACTATGATGATTTTGACTTTGATTTCGAAGGCTACGCAAGGAGGCAGGCTAAGACTACAATGTAATTTTGAATGCCAATTCGTCTTTATCGGCTTTCATTTATCCTAGTGGTCGCGCATTATTCGAAATTCGAAAAGTTTTCTGCAGTCCTCCATTTATAAATTTTAACTTGGCCAAATTTCATACTCCTTCCTCCGAACGCATATTTTTTGTAAAAAGTGGCTCAAAGGTTTTTTTTTCTCGTATTAACATATAGACCGGTAAGAAACTCCTTTTCAATTAGTCTACTGTTCCGTTTAGTAGACTAATTGAGGTGGAGTTTCTTGCCGGTTCTTCTCCATAGGAAACAACCAATTTCGAACCGAGCACTAGCGTCTGACGTTTTGTAAGTGCCCGTATAGGCCTATTTGAAATAAAATATTTTGAGTTTGAATGCTGACTTTAGACAATGTCGACAAGTTGAGGGTTATAAAGAGATAATAAGGCAGGCATCGATTTTGCATGAAAAGCAAAATAACAAATAGCAGATTACTGGATTGATGATAGTAGGATAGATGCACTCCCGTATAACCGATATTCACACACAAGCCAATCATCGTACAGTTATTTGGGATCTACAGCGACCCAGTTGTTTGATTCGTTTACGTTAAACAGATACAGTGCGCCGGACTGATTCCAGAATACTGGATGTAAAATATTTAATGTCTTAGTTCATCTGTAGTTTTTGGTATTACAATAATAATGCCCACACTCATAGATGTAATAACGACATTAAATTGAATGTTTTGTCTAGCTTTCTGATGATAAATACCTAGATGATTTGCAACAATTTACGTGTTCTATCCAAGTGTCTGCGTAGACGCTCTTGATCTTCATCTCGTCAAACGTTCCAGTGACGCAAGGAATATAATTTGTGTAGTGTTATTCCAAAAGTTCTATTTCGGTTATTCGCGGCAGCCACCCACAGCAAATGCAAAGCGACGCACAGACGTGTACGAGTGAGTGGTGCTGAGACGGATATATAAAATTCAGTGTCGATCCCAACAGCTAAATGTTAACACGGCAGTTAAAAAATATAATAACGTGAGATAATTTTGTGACGGTACACAATATGAAGCGAAACGTGAGTACACCACAGTCGATTGGTATTGGTGCGAACATGCGGTGGCACACTAATATAAATAGCTTCAAATATTGTATTTGTTGGTAACACCGATCACACGATGCTGCCAACGATACAATGTTTTGTTTACATGCTTAATTAAATGATTAAGACTTTAAATCTTTATAAAGCTCTACAAAGAGATTATCGTTTAAGAAATATATGCATGTCACATTCAGTTGATCTGCAAACTATTTAAATGTTCTTTCTCATTTTGTCCCTAATGTCGTATCCAGAGGTCGAATTGCGTTCATATTGCACATTATTATAAGAAGAATAGTTGAGTATTTGGAGCGAGTTCCCTTCCTACGTCTCCGTTCGTCCCACTTTGCTTATTTATAGTATTTTGATTAACCCTGAAGTATTTCTAGTTAGACGTTTACCGCAAACACGTTCACTTATTCGCGAATGCTGTGAAACATGTAAGTTTCGACTGCCTTTGCAGTGGGATTATCGCATTAATATTAAAATGAAGGTGCAGTTCTTGATAGCCGAACCCGTTGCACAGTGTGAACTATAGGCGTTCATTTCCTGAAGGAATCCTGACATTAAAGCTGTTAAAAATAGATACTTCTGCTCATACCTGTTGAAACTCGCGTCCATTAAAAAGGTACAGCGCAGGCGCAATATGTTTCGGGACATGACGTGTAAATATTTTCTTTAACACTTCCTTTTCTTTGTTCAATAAACCTTGATTAAAATTCGGTTTTAATTCGTTAAATTCGACTGATTAGCTCTACTTTTTAACACAGGAAATTAACCGGCTTTGTACGAATATATCAGGACGAGCTAGTTACTTAGTATTCGGCTTGCGTTTTCAACACCATGTGTGATACTCGGTCATCGACCATGCATTGATTGCCAAATAGCAATCAGCTGATAGGTAGTCCGTTAAATAACAAGTAGGAACTAATGTTTCGGTTTACATTGAATCGCAAATTTTAGGTCGAATGATTCAGGAGGCGGCCGAAGTATTTACTTAATTTATTTTAACCTATATTGCATTCTATTTGGATCTCAAACTGAATAAGTAGTAGTTAACCAATCTATCTGTTTAACTAAAAATAAGTTATAAAATTTATATGTTTGTTCTGTATGCGTTCTTAAACCGCCGATCGGAGTATAACGAAACTTTGGCATAATGTCCTAAGAAGATGCGATAAAAATTCAGGGCCGTATGAACGAAATTTCCACTCGAACGAAGTTGCGGTCTACAACTTGTTTATAATACCGAGTAAAGGAAAACCACGAATATTAACTTTCTATGCCACGTTTTTCTCCAAAGCCATCCACATTACGTTAACGTTCGAAACATATTGTACTTATTTATACCTTGGGCATCGAACAGAACGCCACTGCCGTGTGAACCGCGTTGAAAGCATATTTATCTTGTCGTAAAGTAAAACAGATATTATTATGTCTCGTAAGTCTCGCGCGAAATTGTACGATTTTTTTAATGCACGTGTTCTGGTTGATCCCATTAATTTGTACGTAAAGAAATTATTTTAATACACTGTGTTAAGTATATGGGCATTTTAACATTTAGACTCTTTATTCATTGCTGTTTTATTATAATACGATGTTTTTCCTTACAAGTCATCCCCGTAGAATGTAAATTAAACCTATACTTCCTCGACTGAATATTAAATTTTTATTTATTAAAATTTCACACAGCGAAGTACAGCGAAGGCTCTTTTGAGAAAGGACTTCGAACTTTCGATATTAACGTTCTTGAAAAAAATATAATTATATTCAGAATAAATGCCAACATGTTCTTAGCCTTTTCTCAACTACATATGTTGGGGTCGGCATCCAGTGTAACCAGATTAAAGTACTTAACAACCCAGTTAGACCCAGTAGTTGGGTAATACAATATCCTTTGGAAAGATTTATATATCGCTGCCCCGCAAAAAAAGTGTCATAACATCAAAATGACTGATTCGAGATAACGAGACTTTTAAGATAGTATGTTTATATACACAAACATACTAAAATAAATTTTCAGTTATTTAACTCCTATAATTTTTACATTATCAATCAAATTATTATCATTAAGAATCTTAAAAGTCTCGTTGTCTCGAATTAGTAATTTTAACCGACTTCTAAAAAAGGAGGAGGTTCTCAATTCGGATGTTTGTATTTTTTTTTTTTATGTTTGTCCGCGCATAACTCCGTCGCTTGCCAACCGATTTCAAAAATTCTTTTTTTTTTTTGGAAAGGGTATACTTCCAAAATGGTCCCATGAAAATTTTATCGAAATCGGACAAGCCGTTTCTGAAAAATCAACAAAAGTCTAAAAAAATATTTATGTTGATGATCTTTTCGTTTACTCTGCATTGCGTTTTTTGTTCGCGCATAACTCCGTCATTTACGAACCGATTTGGAAAATTCACTGACCCACTAAAAAGCACGAAAATAAAAACTTTTTTGCAAAAAATAAAACCGACTTCCATATCAAAACACTACAAAGCCAAAAATAATTTTAATTTCGGAAGGCGGTGTGAAAAAAAAAGAAAATACAAAACCAATAACACCGACTACCGAAATTAAAATTATTTTTGGCTTTGTAGTGTTTTGATATGGAAGTCGGTTTTATTTTTTGCAAAAAAGTTTTTTTATGTTATGACACTTTTTTGCCGGGCAGCGATATATTAAGACCCTTGGGGCTGTTATTATTTTCAACCATGCGATTGAATAATGAATAGATAATTAAGTTGTTTAGTGAAACTTTGATTTATGTTTATGGGGTTAAAAAGCCATTCGTAGCCTTAGTGATTAACTATATTATATAGCCACTAGTTTCCCCATTTCCAGAAAATGGAACTGTCTTAATAATGCATGTAAGTAAGTCTATATAAATGAGTATTATCAATGACTAATAACAGCCTTCATGTACTTGTCGGGCTGTCCATAAAAATGATTGTGTAATCTAATACGATTATAATAGCAATGATTAATAATTCTGCATTATTAGCCTTGCGATAATTTTGGCAGCAACCTATTTATAAAGATATGTCACCTACATTTAAATATCGAAATCCCTAGAATGATATTTAATTGTACGGTTCTTGAAACTTAGTTCATAGTTGTTTTCTTTTTAAATAGGTTCTGTTAAGGTAATAAACGAGTATTATTATTTGTTTTTTTTTTATACCAGACTGCCGACCGGCGTCAGGGCCATACTATTTTGTATTCTTTCGAAGGGTACGTTCTGCAATAGCCCTTCCTCGCTTCGAGTAGGTTAGGGTGCGTTTCCACCAGAGATGTGCGATGGAAATATGTCGTGCGAGGATGTCTAGCTGTGCTGTGAAAATGTGTGGGGGTTTCCACCAAAACTGTGCGATGAAAATGTGCCTACGAGGATGTGTAGCGGAGCTGTGAAAATGCGCATTAATGTGTGGTGCGAGGATGCGCAAACCTCGCAACACATCCTTCTCAACACACATTCCTCGCAACACATCCATCGCTTGTTTTGTATGCGCAAAAATCTAGCTCCGCTGAGCCGTTTCCACCAGAGCTGTGCTGACCGAGGCGAGGTAAATGAAGCGATTCTATTGGTTCTTTACAAACACATCCCTCGCTACGCATCCTCGCACATCTCTGGCGGAAACGCAGCCTTATTCTTTGCACAGAACAGATAAAAGAAGTTAGAAAGGAAATAGTTCCTGATTTTTATGAGAACGCGTGTCTCCGCTTATCTCCCACTCTTTAGCTCCACTACAAGCAAGAGGCCCGTTACGTATGCGAATTACGCACACAAATAAATTACACACACTTAAATCGAGAGCTTGCTACTGATTGTGACTCACTGTTTTTAAAAATGCGCCGTGCATCACGGCCAATCAGGGCTAAGGACGAAACGTCAATGGTTGAAGTGTGAAGGACGCAACGCATGTAGTACATTGTAAGCGGACTTGGTCATTGCGTTGATTAAGCGAGTACACATCGGGCAATGTGTATTTTTTGTAACTTGTTGCAATAATGTTGTTAATGTTCGGAATTTCATAGTGATCAGAATATTTTTATGTTTTTTACAAATAAAATTGTAATTAAATGTTATTTTCGACTTACCGATGGAAAGATATGTCCTCCTCGCTCTATAATTGCGGTCTAACTTTTTGTTTTACATATTATAATTGCACAACATGGCATTTTAAAGCAGAGCTCTGTGTTCCGAAGTAATCCGAAGCGCACTAAACGCGGTGAATGAATTAATCGGTCGCGTTATGATTTTCGTATCATAAATGTGGCGCGCTCGCCACGCTCACATTACCATTCCAACCTTATTCATCTATTCCGTGATTCTTTGGGATAAATCTTTGTATGCCAATTTGTACCTGGTATTGCAAAAAGAGATACCCAAATAGTATATTTACGCTGTAAGGCATTAGTCACGATGATTGATGATTTTTGGCAAACGATTAAGGTGATCTGTAGGTATAAACAGGTGCATAAATTGAAAAATTTTGTATTATAGGTGTATTATTTTTTTTTTCTTAAAATTGACTATAGTATGTGAGCTTGCCTTATTTATAAAAAAAACTGGTAGTTTATTTGGATTAAGCACGCCACAGAGAAATGTAATTTAAAGACCCATGTTTACGAGGTAGCTTCTTTGATTTGTATGCCATAACGAAAACCAATAAAATATTATACACTCAATAAATACATTGAGTCGTTCAAATAAAACATCTACTACGAAAGTTCAATAACATTTTTGTAATGCTCTGAATGGTTTATGATTTTAAACTATAATTATAGAAACGAACCAGCTTGGTTACTGATTTTACTAGTTGAAGACGTGAATTCTCAATTTTAATGAAAAATCTAAAGATAAATACACTCAAAAAACATATTACAAAAGCATGTTCATTAGAAATAATGACCGGTGTATACAAAATAATATCAATAATTTTAGAGTCATTTTAATTTCACATCTGACGAGCAAGGACAATTTGCCCTCATCGTCCATTTTTATTAAAGAACAATTGAAACGCAAATTAATGTAGAGAGGTTGTATGAATGCAACATCCCAACATTAATCAGATGGTTTATAAGGTACGGTGAAGGAAAATTAAATAAATTCATACAAGCTGTTATTGCCATTGTGATGTCCATTATAGTACAAATTTATTGTTTGTTTTATTTTTTTTCATATTATTAACCTCATTAATATTCCTAAACGACAATTGCCCACAACTCTTTAGGTGAGCGTAGGTGCTGCTTACTTACTTAAACGTAACTTCTAGTGCGAAAGATCTCTAGACTTTTCGATAAGCTTCTAAAGGGGTTGCAGCTGTTTTGCACCGGGCTCTTAACACCCTACTATGTGTTCAACCACCCCAGGAAGCTTCCAGACAAAACTTACGCAGGCGCGATGGGTAGTGGTACTGGAAACTCGACCCTCTTGCTCATGTAACGCGTACATTGCCGCTTTCATACAACGAGCTCAATGTAAGAAGCGTTTCGGTACGAGCGAATATGCAATGTATACCGTCCAAAAGCAAAGTACTACCAAGTGTTTTTGTTGTCTGCGATACAGCGACGCTGTTCTCGAACCGTCCCGACGGTGCGCGAACTCGTGGCGCCGCGCTCCTACACGCTGTATAAATACGATTGTACGGCGTCGATCGCCACAGTATAAATCGAGACAAAGTGACGATCGTTTCTCCAAGAACAGACAATACTTTCGCGTTATTTATTGTGAAGTGGTTTTATAAGTGAAACATTCCAGTGTTTTGTAATAAGGAAATGGAATCCCCTGTTGTATTGGATAAACCACCGGAGTACCATGGCGTCGAAGTAAGTTTTTTGAAACTGATAAACTTACAGTAGTTTTTAAATTCACAAGTTCATGTTTACAATGTTTTTTATGAATAAAACGTGATTGTGGTCGTTAGATGTTATAGCGATGATGTTATCTTTCGATATTGCTTTCTCGTTGCACCTGTACTGCCACCTTTAAAGATCAAAATAACTAGTATTCCAATATGGAAAGGTTGCTTTTTTTCACTCATTATTATTCATTGACGATTATTTTTATATTTACGGATTACTACTACATCGAAGACATTTATTACTTAATAACTTTAAAGATTTTCATGAAAGTGAATTTCGAATACACGTTGTATTCTTGAAAACAGGGATGATCTAACCCAAGGATTGTATGAGAAAGCAGAATGACCTGCAGAATGTTTCCTTGTACGCATTAGTAATTGGAAACTGGCCAGGTGGTGGCATGGTCAAAGACATTGCTTGTCTGGAGCACAGGTGTTACCTTCGCTGAAAACATTACTTTTGTGACTAATTCTTGTGGAACTCATTTGTAGAGTTCAAGACGGAGTTGCTGATTGGCGAAAATATTATTATTAGGTATAATTATGGCTTCAATTTCCTAACGATTCTGTCATTATATTCGCGTTAATCTTGGAACAAAATCGGATGTTTAAAGCCTTTGAGAAAACACGATAGTTGAAAGTAAAAGAATGTCCAATATTTGTTCTTTTTATTTAAGGTGAAATGCCTTCATGTATTCTCAAAGTGAAATTCTTTTAAAACTTTGTGTATTTATACAGCACTAGCGGCTGCCTTCGCATATTTGCCCACAAAACGTCCATACCTAACACGAGATCATTGTAAACATTTCGACGTCACGAGCTGAGTCTCGTGAGTCACTGGCGACGCCGACGAGGCGCTTTGGCTTTATCGAAATACCATGTATAGCGAATGCCTACCGAAAATAATGTCTTCAGTCAACTGAAAAACAAAGAATATACAAAACGACGAAAAATAACAAAGAATATTCCACAACTCCACACCTTTCCACAACTTTTTTTTCACACAACGCCATCTAGTCCCAAACTAAGCAGAGCTTGTGATATGGATACTAGACAACTGATAAACATACATATATATTTCTAAATACATACATATTATAGATAAATTACACCCAGACAAAGAACAAATGACCGTGCTCATCATACAAACATTTGTCCTAGGTGGGAATCGAACCCACGACCTTGCGCATAGCAGTCAGGACCACTGACCACTATACCAACGGGCCTGTCTATATATATATATATTGCGTTTTGTTTATTCCAAAGACTGCGGTTTTAAAGACCAACTTAATTTATTTTTAGCAAAAAGAACTACGCATATTTATTTGTTTCTAAATTAATTTTGACGGCAAATTAATGCTAACATTATGAATTTAATATATTGTGAACTAAAATACATATTCGGTCATCCTCTTCAGTCAGCGTTATTCTTGGGCGATTCCTCAAAGTTCACTTACCTACGGCGTTTCTGTTAATGCTAAACCTCTTCTGTTTTGTTTATCTCTAAGTGCACGCTCGCTCTAAATACCCTCCCAATAATAGTGCTTCACTTTGCTATATTATTCATCTGAAAATGTTGCCGTAATTTGAAGTGAAATCTTCTTATTACGACATCACTTTGATGATCGTATCCACGTGATATTTGACTTTACAAATGTAAACAAAATATTTCCAGCTGTGACTGTTACCATTCGTAAACGTGATATTATTATTATCATTGTTTCATGGATTTCAACATTGGTTCGTCCTTCAGAAAATTGTAAACACCATGTTTTTTTTGGCCTCTTTTATGGCTGGCTCTTATTATTTAAGTCATCTGCTAAGTATCTTTTCCCACCAATGATGGGTTGGGTTTGCAGTTTAACCGGAAGCGTCTGAATGCTAATGTTCTACATAGAGCCACTTCCTATATGACCGCTTGAACCCATACTCCTTGGCAAGACTAGCGTCTGATCTTCTGACTTCCCGTAACGACTGTCAAAGATATAGAAATGATAGCCGAGACCAACGGCTTGACGAGCTCCTTAATATCTCTTATTATTCAAATAACCAATCGAAAGTATTCGCACCTTCAAGAGTTAACACACACACCACGCATGTAACGATCTACTCAGGTTTATTGATAACCGGTCTACCGACAATGAAATTATCTTTATAAATATTCAGCTAAGTTAAGACGGTGATGTCACTAATGTCAGTGTGATCTTAGGAGGTAAAATCATGCACGTACATAAGCGGTCTTAACGTTGTGCCTCCAATCGTGCGTCACGCGAGCGCCCACGAGATTTAGTGTCCTATGCAGATTTGGCGAACGAAAGAAAACCTACTTCAGATTGGCTTTATTAAGAAGGCAATAATCACCGGATATTTTATTATAATACCTTAAAGAGTATATGAGTAGATATAACAGTTTCATCCTACGCTTTGAATCATGTTTCTGCTTATGGAGATTATGTGGGTCATCGTATGGTTATCGGGGGATTGATCTGAAAGCTGATAAAACCTTAATTACTGTCTTATTAATACGGTATTGATTATAATGAACGTGATAAAATGAAAAGAAACCGAAAATAAAATAAATTGGCTTAACAAATTAAAGACTGTAAAAACTCAGTTTCTCGGATATATGGCAAAAACTTCACTAATTTTTTGTACGTCTCATCTATCTCTACCTAAATTATGTAAACTGTTTTCATATTTGCTTGCCTCTGAGTTCAGATCAGAATGTTGGATGATCGCCGGTCAACGACTTCACTTGCGTCACCCACCTCCATAATGATGCCTCAAAATATTAGACACTTTTTAATCCTACCACAGTCCAAAGATTATGCGAATAAGACGTGGCATTCTGAATAGATTGCAATAATTCGAAGTATTTTAATTTAAACATTTGATTTTAGATTTTGAAGGCAGAACTCATTAATTCTTGTTTGTAAGATGCTTCGGACAAGCGTCATTTGAACAGATAATTGAGATCGTGTTCAATACATATTAATACGAGTTGTAATGAATATAAGTGACAACATTAACTCATCGCCTATAAATCGGTCTTATCTTAGCTTCTGTTTAAGTGCAGTTTCGGATGTATAAGCACTTCAGAATCCTCAATTACCGTTATCTGAATTACATCATCTTGTACGTTTATAATTAATAATGATATTGGTTCGAGTGCCACGTGTATCGTGAGAGAAGTATTTTTCAAATGACCACAATTGCAGTGTGATTACTTACTTGTAAGCGCACGAGACCATCCACGTGCTCCCCATCCTGCCAGCGAACGTTTGTTACGTTTTCCAACAATCGTCCACATCGCATGACGCAACGATCTCCATCGGGTTTTGTTCACTTTAACCCACACGCTGATGTCACCGTTTACAATCATCGGTATCGCTTTGCTTTTGTACATTTTGTGCCTGGATGCCTTTTCATAGAACAGTTTATATTCTTGGCTTTTTCCGACAATATTGCCGGTGTTGTTGGACTAACATTCGGTTCGCTATCTATTATACTGATTGTTTTCTTTGTTTCTCTGACATAGTTCTGACGTGACTGTTTTTTTTTCGATGGAAGTAGTTAATCTTGTTTGCAAGAAGCGTTTGTCAAAACGCTTTGAATTTTTTCGCAAATTGTTAAACATTGTGAAACGATTTTAAGTCATGTATTAATCGTCCCACACAAGCAGAATTTTAAATTGAATCCAATAAGTGCTAGCAGACACTCAATTGTCAATTATCGTTTAGCTATTATTAGAATGTATTCCAAAAACCATCAACCGTTTTTGGTGATACATTCCAAAACACTGTTGTCAATTAACAGGATAAAAATAAATAAATGGCGGAATCAGAAACGTTAAGCCTTGAAACTAATTACATACGAAGGTTATTCCTGATAACAATCTATTTTATTATAATCATAAGGCTGCAAGTAAAGACTAAGGCGAGATAATTTCAGGAACTTTTTATTTTTGGTTACTGAAGCCATCATAAACCAACGACGGAGCCATTATAACTACCCCTTTTTGTGTAGATCATGTCAAAAATATAAAAAATATTAATATTTATTCGCAATGCGTAAATCATTGGGACATTCGTCTGCGTAATGATATCGTAGTATCAAAATACGAAAGTCTCGACTGTAAGGTCACATCCTCGGCCGTCCTTGCCTTATATGGTTGTATCTGGCGACGCCAATGTGCCTACTATGTACCTTTTCTGTTTTGACGTATATTCCGTCTCCTTCGCACCATACTACTGGACGCGTAAGGTGGCTCAAAGTACGGAATGCATTATAGGTACATGCACTTGTCGCTTTACATATTTATAGGCGTACCATCCGGATACTTGCAAAATCGATGTATATGAGCTTCCTGTATTGACGTTCCTTTAAGACTATTTCAATGATGGCAGTTTTCGCTTTGAGGATGTTTTTCAACAGAGGACAAATTGAGTAGCCGCTTTATACAATATAAGTTGTTTGAACATACAACACCGGATATATTTATGTAATAGTCTTGGAATTACGACGCTCACGTTGTGAAGTGGCACATTACTGGCAGGCCATGTGACTCGTATATAAATAATCTCAATTATAGAAGTCGATTTAGCCGATACAAATACCTTACACAGTGGTGGTTAGTCGGTATATTAGGGATAAAACTTGAATAATTAAGCTATTATCGCCACACGTAAAGCTGCCTGGTTGGTATTTAAATCTTATAATGACGATACCGGTGTCATTCTGATCTTGATGGCAGGAAATCTCTGAAAGCCTTCGAACAAGTCCAATGCCGGTCAGATTTTGGTTGAGAAATCATAAGTAATAAGTTCCGCTCTATTTGAGGTATACATTTATCTAACCAACGTTTTATTTTTGTCAACAGCGCGGTTTCCCGTTTGACGAGGAGGAGGGGTCGGGCGCGTGGAGTGAGCTAGCGTCGCGGCACCCTGACATAGCGGCGCGTCTGCGACAGCGCCCCGCCACCTGGGCCAGGAAGAGGCGACCTTCGAGCCAGGACGCAACAGACGGTATGTACTTATTCCATAAATAGATATTTCCCGAAAAATCTTCCTTTAAAGATGCTTTTCATAATAAAGGTAAAAGAAGCCTCAACTACCCCCAATTGAACTTTCTAATCACATCGATTAAGTTATAAAAGTCATATTTCAGTTGGCTACAGACAACATACATATTAAGTTTATTTAATACTTATATGTATCTGTAGAGATGTTTCAAAACATCTACTGAAACAAGACCTTTTTCTTTACAGGTGTGCTTACAAAACTTTTTGTTATTCCAGATTTCGGCGACAGTTTTGGTGGGTTCGATAGATTCCCTTTCGACGACATCCCGCCTGAGTTCAGAGAACACTTCCCTTCACATTGGAACCGCAGATTTGGACCCCGTGACGAGCAACCACAGCCGCAACCAACACAGCAACAACACGCGACGCAACAGCCGCAGTCCCCGCCGGCGCCGCAGCAAACCACAGCCACACAGACTGAACAGGAACCTCAGCCAGGCCCTTCGGAGCCCGAAGCACAAACACACTTGCCACAATACGGACTAAGAAACACAGTCGATCTAGGCCAGAAAAGCCCCGCCGACCCTAGCCTGGTCGATGCGGACGACAGAAATCAGAGGTCTATGTCAGCGCCTCCAGACAGTAGCGCACCTAACCAAAGCTTCAAAATGAGCGGACAGAACCATCAGGAACACCCGCCACAGCACGGCGAACAGCACTCCAATGTGCGACACATACCTATCTTCGTAGAGGGCAGAGACGAGCCCGTCATCAATAAATCAGTCGACCATGGCACGCACTTCAGTGAAACTAAGCCCGCGTACGTGCCGCCGCCCCCGCAGCCACACATCGACAGAGAACAGTATTTCGCTGACGACGGCCCTGTTAGCTACCACCATCCACCTAACTTCGCAAGAGCCTTCGGCACGCCCTTCAACAAAGGATTTAGACAGGGACCGCAACCATTCACCCAACAAAAAGCGTACCCACAGGCGGCGTTCGCTCGCGGTGCCTCTCCACAGCGCGGTCAATCGCCTAAACCACAGCCGCCTCCGCATACGGAAGAACATTTTGTGAAAGTGCCAGTGCACCATGAACAGAACGCACCTAAGACTGAAACTTCGTCCAGAGCTCAGCAGCAGCGGCCGCCGCAGCAGCAGCAGCAACCGCCGCAGCAGCAGCAACAACCTCCGCCGCCACAACAAAAGCAAGCCCCGCCACAGCCACAACCGCAAGCTCCGCAGCGAGAACAAACCCCTCCACAACCCAAACAAGCCCCTGTCAACGATCCCATCACACAAATTCTTCGTATTCAAACAGATGTACTAAATCTTATGACTGAGGTAGAAAACTTTGGGGGTGCCAAAAATGATAAGAAATACTTGTTCCTAGATGAAATGCTTACTAGGAATCTCATTAAATTAGATACTATTGAAACTGATGGCAAAGAAAACATTCGGCTGGCTAGGAAGGAGGCCATCAAGTGCATCCAAAAATGTATAGCTGTATTAGAAGCCAAAGCAGAAAGTAACGCTGGCAAGAGCCAACCTCAACCAACAGATGTAGAAATGAATGAAAATACAGATGAACAACCGCCGGCAGCTGAACAGGCAACGGAAAATGGCGAGGTTGAAATGAAAGAAGCAACCAAAGAGGAGGGTCAGGGCGAGCCGCAAGAGCAAGCCGAACAGCCGGCAGAAAAGGTCCCAGCAGTGGAAACGAAGACTGAGAAACCAGAGGAGGTAACGACAGCGGAGAAGGTCGAAGAAGTTCAACCGGTAGCAGAGCTAGCCGACGCTAAAGACGGAACACAAACACAAGCTGCCGACACACGACCAGAGGACACACCTGCTGAAACACCAGCCGAAACCGAACAAAAACTAGAAGGCGAAAACAAAAGCCCCAAGAAGGGCAACAAAGTTGTAAAGAAACGCAATAAAAGCAAAGAAAATAAGAAAGATATTACTAATGATAGCACTAAGCAAGAAGATAGCAATAAGGAAGAAAAAGAGCAAGACAAGAAAGAAAACTTAGATATAATGCAAGTGGATGACAAAGGTGATAAGTCAGAGCCACAGGTGATGGAAGTAGACGGTGCTGCTAGTCAATAAAGTTAGTTCGCAATAGTGAATTGTCTCATTAGTTACACACTCGTAATCCGCGCACGGGGCCTCAGTGTATGCCTTCCTTAATCTTCAGTGTTAATTATATTGTGCATAAATAACACAGGTGTTGACATTGTATTATTTATGTTTGTACATTTTACGTTTTTAATATTAAACAAATGTGTAAAGATATTTTTGTTGTCCTCTAGGATTTGAAAAGGTCTCCTGTCCTAATATTTTAATTAATTTATTGTTTATCATCACTTGACAACACAATTTTCTGAATAAATAATGAATCCGTTTTTATAAGTGTTTTTATTATTGACTAACACATTTTTTTATTAACATATATTATTAACACATATCTACATAATATAAAATATAAAGCTAAAAGATACATTTATAATACACAATATATTACTTACTTTATTTTAGATAGGAATTCGTCTTCATGTTGGTATGATCATTTTATCACAGAATGCAAAGCACATGGAGATCTTTTCCAATTATAGATACTTTTTAGTTTTACATTTCAGTCATGAATTGTTTGCGCCATGTGTCAGTCTAAAAAACGGATAAATTTAGTCAAATAAAGTATTTACAGGCGAACATTAAAATAAATTGTAGGGCATCGAAAAATTCGTCAACATTGCTATCAATGGGAAAAGTGCCCAGAACACTGGCCGCATTGCCACGTTGAATGGCAATGCTGATTCTCTGTCCCAAAAAAAAGCCAGCCCTCTGGTCACCTGTGGAGTCGACTAATCGTTTGCTGATGTCACGAAAGAGTCGATGCACACTCGGACCCCATGGTCCTAACGTTTCAACCCCAAACGGCTCAAACATATAGCACCCAATTAGGTTGTTGTATTTGCGCCGTTTGAGATTTTCTGCAGCTGCAGCTGCCGCCCCAGCACAGCCCGCCGTACTGAGAAGATGGGATGGCGCAAGGGTGTCAACACAAGTAGCATCCCACACCAAAGGCGTACCCAACTTCGAAGTCATTATAGTCATCCCGTCTGGTCTCTTCCCATCATCCCGTGCCAAGCCGTTGGGTTCTAAAACAGATGGTACTCCAGCGGTGACAAGAGCCCGACGGATGATGTCATTTATGCTGGCATGCCGTGCTATCAGACCAGAGCTTCTGCTGCAGGAAAGGCCATGATGTCCGAGGCGGTCGACTGCCGCACCGTATTGACAGCGATGTGGAGCACCGCTAAAAAACTCAATATATGACACTCGGTATTGTTTATTATTTTTCAACACACTTGCTCGTAAAGTGAGCCTTATTATATCGTTCTTAGGGCCATAAACCGAACTATAACATACACGTGCATAATAATATTACACACTAGTGCATAATAGAATGATCCCTACAAAGTTAAGTTAGTACCTAACTGCAAATTATATGCGAGTAAACAGAGCATTTTCAATTTAACCGGGTAATACAGTTTTTTTTTTTTTTTGTAACAACAAAGAGGTTTTATGCCACCGAAAATCTATTTACATTTTTGAAATAAATAAATGTGTCCCTAATTAAGACGAAAAAACATTAATTATTATCAAATTATTTATAATTCACAATAATTTCTTATAAAATATTTGCATTTTATCACAAAAATTATCATTTTGAAGTAGGCTGTATGGCTGTAATCAATCAACTTACATTTGGCGCGTGCAAAAAAAAAAAATTGCGCGCCATTTCCCAATTTTCCCCTAATTTTCATATTTTGTTTGTATCGCATTTGTTGCTGTGTGGTAAATAATTATAAAAATGTCAGGTTTTAGTACAGAAGATGAACAATTGATTGATTTAACCCCGCCAGAAATACTAAATGCAGCACAAAATGCAAACGAAAGCCTAATACCTGCAAAATCTAGAGAAAAGTATTTAGCTGCTTACGATAGTTTCCTGCAATGGAAGAGCAACAAAAAAACCCAGTCATTTTCTGAAAATGTGTTTTTGGCGTATTTCTCTGAACTCGCCAATACATACAAACCTAGCTCCCTGTGGTGCATCTATTACATGTTAAGAAGCATGGTTAAGCTCAAACATGGTGTTGATATCAAAACGTACTGTAACCTGATAGCATTTTTGAAGAGACGCTCGGATGGATATATTGGTCGGAAATCTAAAGTTTTGTCACCAGCCGACGTTGAAAAGTTTTTGAATGAGGCTCCGGATAGTCAGTATCTAGCAACAAAGGTACGTTTCATATTTTTAATCGAAACGAATCTACAATATACAAGTGTGTAACTTTAGCATAATTTCTTAGAACTAATTAATTGATTTCTTTGCAGGTTGCCTTAATATTCGGTGTTACTGGTGCTTGTAGACGACAAGAGCTGTACAATATTACAACAAAAGATGTAGAAATCCACGGAGATATGCTTCTTGTCAAAATTACCCAGACTAAAACCAAGATTCCACGATCTTTTACAATCCAAGGAACGTTTCGTGAAATAGTGAAAAAATACCAAGATTTCCGTTCAACAAAAAC
Source organism: Tholera decimalis (assembly GCA_943138885.2). Taxonomy (NCBI): domain Eukaryota; kingdom Metazoa; phylum Arthropoda; class Insecta; order Lepidoptera; family Noctuidae; genus Tholera; species Tholera decimalis. The sequence continues at coordinate 8,596,844 of OW964555.2, forward strand.
AAAGAATGACCGCTTTTTCCAAAACTTTCAGAAAGGAAAATGTACTGCACAAACAATCGGTATTAACAAATTTGGTAATATGCCAAGAGAAATAGCGAAGTATTTAGGTTTGCCTGAGGCCGATTTTTACACTGGACACAGTTTTAGAAGAACGTCGGCTACAATGTTGGCTGATTCGGGGGCTGATATACTAACTTTGAAGCGACATGGTGGATGGCGTTCTGACGCAATCGCTGAATCGTACATAGAAGACTCAATTCATAACAAAGCAAAAATCAATGACAAAATAACGCAAGCCATTAATTTGGAGCCAATGGCAAAAAAGTTTTGCTCCGAACCACAACCATGTACATCTACTAGCGTGAGTTATTTGGTGCCCTCTCCTTCCAGTAATTTGTATGATTTACCTTTGTCGCCGACATTTACACAAGAAGTAAATGAAGGTACTAAAGAAGTGGCAAGTACCAATGTAACACAAACTGTGAAATTGCCATCAAAAACAATCCAATATCGTTTTGAAAATTGTACATTCACCAATTGTTTTAATAATTAAACGATTTATGCAATACATATTTGTTTTTTCCTCGCAAGTGTGTTGAAAAACGTCGTATGATACACGTGTGTATTGATGATTACCGTCCTCGGGTCTCAATGGCGCCTCAGCGGTAATCACCAACATTACACACTTGTACCATAATGTACTATAATAACTTAGGCTACATATACAGGTTGTAAAAAAACCATCACATAGCTGAAAACTGCACTCTGTACACATCAAAGCTAACAACCATAAAAAATTAAGTAACATTTGATGGTTTTGCCCTTCAATACTCGAACCAAGTATGTTATGGCTATATTACATGGTTCAATTCTGCCTTTCAATGTCACTGAAGCAAATAAATTAAACCATGTAAACGTAAAATTGAATCATTAAAGGCAATGTTCAATCGCATTGAAAGAATTGAGCTTGCTCAATATTTTCAATTCTGCCGTTCAATGTTCAATGCGGTAGAACGTGTAAACACAAGAATTGAATGACTCAATACATTTTCATTCTAAATATCGCAGTGTCAAGAAAAGACATGAAGTAACCCTTTTAAGGTCTTCAAATTTAGCTTCATACAAAGATTCTGCCAATTCTCTCAATAGACAATTTGAAGCGCCCAAGGCCTAGGGCTGCTATCCGTCTGGGTTCCCCCAGATTATTTTGGATGGAGGTGCACTTACCTACCCAATAGATTTTTCTCATTGTTTTCGTTAGTAAAAAAAGAGACTATTATAGTAAAAAAATATAAAGCTGATGTTATCAGTAAATAAAAAATGTTCTAGGGTGTCCGGGGAAATAAATGGTTTTACCCAGAAGTCTGAAGTTTTTCAAGTCTTTGTCCGGCAATTTATGTGATGGCAACTCTACCGAGCCTGTCTTTATATTATCCACCCAATAAAGCGAAAAAAACAGACGGCGTTGGTGGATGCGTCTGTTTTTTTACTTTTTTCTTGTCAATTCTTCAATTAATTAATCTCAAATTAGATTGATTCCCACGCGTACTACCTGATTCGTAGACATTTTCATGAGCAATGTGCATTGAATAGTTTAATGTTCAATTTTGATAGTTGTACGTGTAAACAGGAAGTATCTTTCAATTCTGAGCCTTTCAATTACATTGAAGCAATGTGATTGAAACGTGTAATATTGCCATTATAGAAGAATTTAATAATTATTCCAATGTGTGGTTTTTAATGCGTTAGGATCTTTTTACACCCTATATCACATCAAAGCAAGGATAGGAAATATCTTCTGTACAGGTCCAAATTAAAAATGTTCCAAGAATCTAGATGAGAAAATAACTGGTTTGATGAACAGTCAAATATCACGACATAGTATAAAACAAAGTCGCTTCCCTGTCTGTCTGTCCCTATGTATGCTTAGATCTTAAAAACTCCGCAACGGATTTTGATGCGGGTTTTTTTAATAGATAGAGTGATTCTTGAGGAAGGTTGTAGTGTATAATAAGTTAAGGTTTTGTGTAGATTGAATGAAATACGACGATATTACTTCAACATGTCGGAAAGAATTAAGCCTATCGGGAGCTTTAATCGAAAACGCTGCCAAAACCTTTTGAGTTCAAATAATACAATGTATGGCGGGATTGTTTCTCTTTTATAGATCTACAAAAATACGTGATGGCATATGTCTATCTACAAGAATAACCCACAATAACATGTTTTTTCTTTTACAAATTACATTAAAATGCTGGGTCATATACGAATCTTTAACAGTACAGTATTACTCCTTATCCAATTAAATACGTCAAATATGTTGAGGATTTAATGTAGATCCAAGATCAAAATTGATTTTTACACTATATCAATAAAATGAATATCTTATTAGTTATCGCCGATATATGAGTGTGGCAAATTACCGGACGAGAAATTGATTAAGCAAAATCATATATAAGCAAATATAACCTTTATTACCCGCTTTACCGCGCTTTATTACCTTTATTATTAGCGAAGCCGGGCCGGGTACAACATAATTAAAACGTATAGAGAATATTATGAAATATAACTCACTCTATTGCAGACTACTATTATCATTGCATTATATAAAACATATAAATAAACACATAAAGAAAGCACAAGATATTAAGAAAACTGATTGGTTTGCCAATAACATTGCACAATATCTTGTGCAATGTTATTTATTGCACATTTATATACTAAAAACTAATACAGTTCTCCAAAAAATTGTAGCGGTTTGACTATGGGCAATGAGTTGCACGCAGTTATCTTGCTTGGCCTCTTTTTTATCGGGTGCAGTTCAAACCCGCGGTCTCTCGATCACAAGGCCAAAACTTTAGCCATTAGACTATTGCTGCTTCAAATTAAAGTCACATGACGCATACTCATAAATTGCATTATCCGTCATACAAAATAACCAAAGTTATAATATAAAACAATTTTACTTTACTCCCATTCCTTCATGACCCTGTCCCAATCTTCATCGGTAATGAAAGGCTTGTCAATACAGTTGATCATATATTCTCCACAGAAGATACACTCACTGGCCACGAGGTCATCTATTTCGTTCCTCAGGTTCTCTCGGAGAGGCAGACCGTTGCTGGTAACTGTTGATAGCTCGATGTTGGATAAAACGGAGAGTTGGCGTTGTAGGTCTGATAGTTTGTTGCGGCGGGCTGGGGCTGGAGGGAAAAAGAGAATAGTCAGGATACAGATGGACGTAGATTCTTCTAACCACGACTCCCAATTAGGGCTTCCAATCCCGCAGCCTGAATTCAATCTCGGTATTTGCGAGACTACGAATTTACAATCCCGCAGGATCGCGGTATTTGCGGAATCCCGCATATTGAAAATATTCACATTTATATAAGGCAAATAAAACAATGAATTAATCAACCAACTCCACATTTATTTACGTATTACTATTAATATGAGATCAATCAAATTACACCGTTTTTTTTCTTCACAAAAAACAGTAAGAAATACTGAATAAAAACCTTACTGATATTTTAGGCTACATATTTAGGCTACCACTGACTGAAATTCGGCTATATTAGGCTACTTAAGCTGTGAAAAACGGGCGACATCGGCCCTCACGTTGTTTGTAACACTGCCTGCCGCCAGTCACCGAGCAATCGCGCTCGCGAGAGATCGTATGCGTGCTTTTTTAGTCCCGCTAATCCCGCGGATCCCACGCCCGTAATCCCGCATTACGCGGGATTGGAAGCCCTCCTCCCAATCTCAATTGAAATGAAATCCTGAGTCAACGGAGCATCGTGTTCCACAGGCGCCTCAAACAGCAGTCAGTACCAATGACGGGGTCTAATAAGACCAATGCATGGCCTCTTGACCACGGGGTTGCGGGTAATGAGATACCCCGATTCCGGAACGCAATGGCAACTGAAGGAACAGGGTGGTAGAAATCTGACACTCTCTTCCAATCTACTCAGTTTTTTTTTATATTAGTTAGCAGTTATTTGATGATATTCTCTCTAAAAAAAATTTTAACAAAAACTAGAACCGACTTCCATATCAAAACACTACAAAGCTAAAAATAACTTTAATTTCGGTGTTATTTTTAGCTTTGTAGTGTTTTGATATGGAAGTCGGTTCTATTTTTTGTTAAAAATTTTTTTTCACTCTTTTTAGTGGGTCGGTTTGTAATTTATCTAGTTACAAAAGCCATAATGTCAACAACTTATCACCTTTTACAAAATGTTTCTTTTCCCGATGCATAGCTGTTAATTTTTGAGGAGTTCTCCTGGTACTTGACCATCAGCTCTACATCACCATACTCGTATGTATTCCGACGAGCATAAAGTGTTTAACATCCGTACTCAAGTAATCGAATCGCAATCCACGAAATACTTATTATTGAGTAGTTTCAGTGGCCATCTGTGGTCTTCATCATCAGTTCAACTTCCCCAAATGGTACTTTTCGAAAGCAACTGTTCAAGGTACTATGAGAAATACCCAAAACGCTATAGGTGTGCCTATAATATTTGAAGAGGTCCCTCGATTTCTCCAGGATTCCATCATCAGATCCTGATTTCGTAACAATGGGACCAACTAGAAAGTATACCCTTTCGAATAAAAAAAAAAATTTCGAAATCGGTCCAGCCATCTCCGAGTTATGAGGTAACATAACATAAAAAAAAAAGTTCAAGACGAATTATAAACCTCCTTTTTTTCAAGTCGGTTAAAAAGAACTGAAATGACACTAGTCAAGAAAAATTGGCTAAGTGCGAGTCAGACTCGCCCATGAAGGTTTCCGTAGTAAATATGCAAAAACCTTTGTTTTTCATAGTGTTTGTATGAAATACAAAGTTATATTTTCGGTTTTAGAAAATGTGATATATCTCAGAAACTGCTGACCTGATCTCGTTCAAACCATTCTCGTTCAAGTTTTTATTATGATCTACAGTATATATTTTTTTTTTAGATTTTTGTTTCCATTATTACGGGGAACACACATTTTACCACTTTGGAAGCGTATATCTTTTAAACGATTGACTTTAAGAAAAAGTGGATTAACAAACCTGAAAAATTACATTTTTAAAGACCTGTCAATAGATATCACACACGTATAGGTATCATGAAAGAAAAAATCAGTTTCAGTTCCATGTATGGGGGGCCCCCTTAATTTTATATATTTTTGTCTAATTATCAGAAAGCGGTTCACAGATTACATCTACCTACCAAGTTTCACATAAGTAGTCCTAATAGTTTCGGAATAAAATGACTGTGACATACGGACGGACGGACAGACAGATGCGACGAAAATATAAGGGTTCCGTTTTTTGCCATTCGGCTACGGAACCCTAAAAACCGCGGTAAAAATAGTAAGACAGTCTTCTTTGTATCGATGGTGATTGGTGAATAGAGTCTTTATATGCGTTGGGACTATATGGTATAGGTAGCCACGCTGGTCGCGTTTTCAGTGACGTTTATTAGGTCTTCTAATGTAAAGGGCATTTTGGACACTCAATAGGTGGGGCATTGTTTTATCAGACAAACAGTAATGTCTTTCACACTAGTTGTGTAAGCACTGAGCACTGGCGGTTATAGTAAATTAAGCGGATGCGCAAACTCAGCTGCTCTCTTTTCCGCAGTTTCATAGACCGACGAGACGACATGCTTTCTGAAGTCCGGAGGTATTACACCAACAAGTAAAGTAAATTCTGAACTGCTTCTAAGAAATTCGTAAATATGTGACTAGACAGAATAATGAAACATGACATATTGTATTTATTTTGTATATAACTACGAATAATAGTTTTACGAGACACTTTTTTTTGGTAATTGCCATTTGTCAGTTGTTTTGTAGCTTTTTATTTATTTTATCCAAGCGAAAAGGCATCAAATGCCTCCTGTGACTGGACCGGAAGGGAGTGTCACACTCCTAACTGACCAAAAACCGTCCCATTTCCCTCAGTTGGCCTGGCGTTCCGCCGTTAACCGCGTTATCTCGTTAGAACATTCCCGGAACCCCGACTTGTCTAGCTTAGCATAGTATTTTATGGAGATAAAGTGATATAGACATAATAAGTAACGTACTGAGTATAGGCAGCGTCTCGTGCGTGAGGCAGTCGCTGTGGAATTTGTGCCCGCACGGGAACAGGTAGAAGGGACGCAGCAACAATGCTATGTCGCACAGACAGCAAACATCTGAGACTAGTACGGTTACACTGCGGTTACGGAAAGACTGGATTTCGGCACGGACCTGTAGAAAAATAAAACAAATAGGTATAGTAAATGAGGTATAGTAAAGTCTAATAAAAACTTTTTACCAAAAAATTAAACCGACTCCCAAAAAACACTGCAAAGTGAAAAATAACTTTAATTTCGGTAGTCGGTGTCTTTAGTTTTGGTTTTTCGTTTTTGGCACCGACTTCCGAAATTAAAGTTATTTTTCACTTTGCAGTGTTTTTTGGGAGTCGGTTTAATTTTTTGGTAAAAAGTTTTTATTTCACTCTTTTTAGTTGGATGATTTTTAATTTACCTAGTTACAAGAGCCTAAATGTCAACTACTTATAACCTTTTATAAAATATTGCTTTTCCCAATGCTGGGCCGTTAATTGTTGAGGAGTTCTCCTGGTACTTCACCATCAGCTCTACATCACCATATGCATTGTGACGTGCATAAAGTGCTTAACATCCATATTCAAGTAATCGAATCGCAATCCACTCAATACTTATTATTGAGTAGTTTCGGCGGCCATCTGTGGTCTTCATCATCAGTTCCACTTCCCCAAATGGTACTTTTTGAGAGCAACTGCACAAGTTACTATAAGAAATACCCAAAACGCCATAGGTGTGCCTATAATATTTGAAGAGTTCCCTCGATTTCTCCAAGATCCCATCATCAGATCCTGACTTTGGTGATAATGGTACCAATTTCGAAGTATACCCATTCGAACAAAAAAAGAATTTTCCAAATCGGTTCAGCCGTCTTCGAGTACTCGATGATCATACATAAAAAAAAAAAAAAAAAAAAAAAAATATACGCGTCGAATTGATAACCTCCTCTTTTGGTCGTCGGTTGAAAAACCCGACTGCTCAACTGAAATGCAAGAAAAAAGCACATTCTAGCTTTAAAAAGTGACAAGCAGGCGGACCCATCCCATTAAAAAAAAATTATATTCAATTGGGTCCCGCCTGCTTGTCACTTTTTCAACCGACGACAAAAAGAGGAGGTTATCAATTCGACGCGTATATATATATTTTTTTTTTTTCATGTATGATCATCGAGTACTCGAAGACGGCTGAACCGATTTGGAAAATTCTTTTTTTGTTCGAATGGGTATACTTCGAAATTGGTACCATTATCACCAAAGTCAGGATCTGATGATGGGATCCTGGAGAAATCGAGGGAACTCTTCAAATATTATAGGCACACCTATAGCGTTTTGGGTATTTCTTATAGTAACTTGTGCAGTTGCTCTCAAAAAGTACCATTTGGGGAAGTGGAACTGATGATGAAGACCGCAGATGGCCGCCGAAACTACTCAATAATAAGTATTAAGTGGATTGCGATTCGATTACTTGAATATGGATGTTAAGCACTTTATGCTCGTCACAATGCATATGGTGATGTAGAGCTGATGGTGAAGTACCAGGAGAACTCCTCAACAATTAACGGCCCAGCATTGGGAAAAGCAATATTTTGTAAAAGGTTATAAGTAGTTGACATTTAGGCTCTTGTAACTAGGTAAATTAAAAATCATCCAACTAAAAAGAGTGAAAAAAAAAACTTTTTAACAAAAAATTAAACCGACTCCCAAAAAACACTGCAAAGTGAAAAATAACTTTAATTTCGGAAGTCGGTGCCAAAAACGAAAAAACAAAACTAAAGACACCGACTACCGAAATTAAAGTTATTTTTCACTTTGCAGTGTTTTTTGGGAGTCGGTTTAATTTTTTATTAAAAAGTTTTTTTTTAAACAAGAATGTGCTTGTTTCTTGCATTTCAGTTGAGCAGTCAGGTTTTTTTGACTTATTAAATATTTTTTTGCAGCTTTTTTGTTTAAATATTAATTAAAAAATATTTAGTTTTCCCGGTCGTGTCACATTGGTATCCCCCCAGTGAAAGAGCTAAAGTCCATATTTTTAAACTTTTTCATGGTATTATTTTTGCTAGTATTACACTAATGATAAACATAAAAGAACTTCTTTAAATCCTTGTGTTGAGCCCTTTAATTTGATACCAATATTGAAGCATACGAAAAAAAAAAAATTATTCACTTTGTATAATGGCTTCGCACAGCCGCCATGTTTGATTTTTTCAAATGTCACCTCTCTCTCTCTATCTAAGAATACTCGGGCTGCTAAGACGAATCAAACGATACTTTCCTTTGCAATCGGGTAAAAACAAAAATAAAATTAAATGATACCATCATCTGCTCAGCCCTTTCACAACTATGTCGGTGTCAGCTTCCAGTCTAACCAGATGCAGCCGACAGAGCCGGATTAAAGCTTTGGTTTCCTAGGATAGCGGTGCCGTCATATAGCGGCCGTAATACAGCGGTGAATGACGTCACTATAACGTTGTCTATGTAAACAAAATGGCGCGGTTTCCTAGAGAGCGGTAACTGACACCGTAACGTCAAAAAGCGGTGCCGCCAATTGCATGACGGCCGTCTTGTCGGTGTCAGATGGTTTTGTGAACGTTTCATTGATAGCGATGAAGGCTGAAGCAGACAGTGTGTTAAAACGGCCGTGGAACTTTTAATATGTCTTCACCGTAAAGACGGCCGCCTTTTTGCGTCCGTAATATTACGGCCGCTATATGACGGCACCGCTTTCCTAGGAAACCAAAGCTTTACCCTGTCAGAGGCCCTAAGGCAATGGCATTCTCGGGGCCCCTTTTCTTACTTTGACTGACCAACTCGTGTGTGAACTGAGGAAACGCACATTAAGGGCTGTGGTTTTTAACCGTGGTGTGTTTACTTATTCCCAGATTTTATCTAAAATTGTTTTAATTCTACTACTAAATCTAACGATTTGTATTTTGTGAGATAACAGTGAGGTCCCTAAATTCAAACACACATCAAATTCTCGTTCGAAGAAACATGTTTTCTTGGTGCGTGCACTGGGCCTGGGCCCCTAGTTGATGCGGGCCCCTAGGCAGTTGCCTGCTCCGCCTAATGGTTAATCCGGCCCTGGCAGACGAGTATAAGTGTAGGTAAACCAGTAGCTGGGTAACACGATAGCTTTTGGTAAGACTGGTGTCAGATTTTCTGGCTTTTTAATACTGTAATTACTATCGTAAGGTGTACTAATGAATCTCGATATGATACATAGCCACCAATCCACTTGCTTAACCTTGAGAAAAACCCGCGCGGCTGTTATTATTTAGCCACGAACTCCAGGTTACTTAAATAAATCAATAAATAATTAAGGTCAAGGAAACTCAATTACAGAAGCAGTATTTCAGAGTGAACACAGTATACCATAAACTGTCATTGACTTTATTCTAATTCTGATCCAAATTGCATGCTTTTGTTTTTAATGCATAAATGCAGTATGCAGCACCCACCAGAAATACGAAGGGGGGTTTTTAAGTTCGCGGAATGGAGGGCAAGGAGTGAAAATAAAAATACTAAATTATTTTTCTTTTTCAATATATTTACCTGCTACCCTAATACAATCAATCAATTATAAATTAAATTAAAGAATTAATTATTAGATATTATTGAATTGTATTTAATCAAATTAATATTTTATACTTTTATATGGGCCTGCGTGCCTGCAAGAAATGAAGAAAATTTATTTATTTATTTAATACATTTTTCAGATATTTCAATTAGCTTATGTATACCGTCATAAAAAAAGTTTTGTCTTTGTCCGAAAAATAAGCTGAAACCGCGTCCTTCACTTCTTCATCAGTTGAAACTTTCTTTCCACGAAGTTCGTTTTTCAGTTTTGGAAAGAAGTAATCACTGGGAGCCAGGTCTGGGCTGTAGGGTGGATGGTCTAAAATATCGAAGCCCACCTTATGCAGGGCAGTAAATGAGCCAACGCAACGCGGCTCTTGTCGCGTGCGCGTTGTCGTGAAGAAGAAGGACACCTTTGGTCAATTTTCCCTTCCTTTTTTCTTTAATGCTTTCTTTCAACCTCTTGAGGATAGAAGCATAGTATTCTCCGGTTATAGAAACGCCTTTATCTTTATAATCGGTCAACAAGATCCCTTCCGAATCCCAAAACACTGTTGCCATGATTTTTCCAGACGATTGTGACACATTAAACTTTTTGGGTGGTGGTGTACCTTTTTTGTGCCACTGCGTAGAGTCCTGTTTTGACTCAGGCTCATAATGATGAACCCAAGTTTCATCTCCAGTAACAATTTGACTCAATAGTCCATCCTTATCTTCGTTACAGAGGTCCAAAAACGTGCGAGAACACTCCACGCGGCGTTGTTTTTGAGGCGGCGCGCGTGAGCATTCTTGGCACCCATCTTGCTGAATGATCCGATACTCCAACCATTTCTGCAAGCTGTTTCTTCTTTAGTCTGGCATCTTCCAATATTATTTTTTCTACTTTTTTAATGATTTCCGGAGTAGTGACCTCGATAGCCCGGACCGCGGGTCCTCTTCAAGTGAGGTCCTGCCTTGTTTAAAGTGACTGTGTCACTTGTAGACCATGGTTTTACCCGGGCTAGAGTCCCCGTAAACGGATTTCATCTCTTTCAGTTTGTTTTGAACTGACTTTCCTTGGTTGGTAAGGTTTATTATGGCACGATACTCGATTTTTTCCATAATGCACACTTTCTTCCCGATTGAGTTGTTTGCTTTACGATAGTTCAAAGACTGACCCAATTAAGACAAAACCTGGTATGTATGTATACTAATATTGCGTGGCTGAAGTCGTGGCCACCCCGATAATTACCTATTTTTATCATCTACCCTCCCATTCCGCGAACTTAAAAACGCAACCTCGTTTATGCACATGCCAACAATAACGCATTTCGCAATGTAGATGGGTTTTTGCCTCCTGAGTAGTGTGAAAGTAAACATTTCCTACAGATGCTCCGTGAACGTGCGAAAGATCTGTCGAGTATAGTTTGGTTTTCTCGCATGTGCATATACGAATATGTTCTGCATACTGCATTCGTGAATTGTGATTATTTATTTTTCAAAGCCCTTGAATCCTTTTACTTTTTGACATAATTTAACGAGATTTTCCGTTAGTGAAAGCTGTTTTGTTTGACTACCCGAGTAACACAGGACACTTTACTTACATATTCAGCAGATGCTATCGCTTCCTCCATTTCAGCCTTCATGTACTCTATTTGGTTGTTATTTTCCTGTAAATAGACAAATAAACATTTAAAATTTTTTTGTAAGCCGTTACTATCGTTATGTAGTGCCTGATGATGGACGACGCCACCGAGGCCGGTCCAGGAAAAGATGGCGAGATGACCCTGGACGCACACTGCGTTGGCAGGTCCGAAGTGGCATTCGAAAAGAGAACATGGAAGGATTTGGGGGATAATAAATAATAAAAATATCAGTATCAAAACTTATACCATGTTAGCTTGAAAAATAAAAATATCATTTTGTGAGTAGACTTCTTACAATTTCATCTGTTAATTACCAAAATATCAAAACTGTATTGGAAAACTAGGTTTAGATAGATTGATAGAATATACTTTATTGTACACCAAAATTTAAACACACCTATTTAACATTATTTCTTAATTCTATGGTTACAATGGAGGTCTTATCGCTAAAAGCGATATCTTCCAGATAACCTTTGGAAGGACTTTCAAAACTTTAATTAAAGTGGGGAGGGCTAAATTAGTGTACTCATAAAACCGAAAATAATATATATACAAATATATAAATACAATACAATACAGAAGTAATTATATATAAATATAATGTAATGTAAGTATAAGTTTTTTCATGTTATCCGAAATATGTACATACGTATGTGTAAGTATGGTGTTTGATCTTATTTTACAGATCAAATGAATAATTATGATAAAAATCCTTTAAAAAAGACAATAAATAATACTTTATGTTCTATACCTGTAAAGACTCGCAAATAGGCTGTCTAAAGTGATCAATGGTGACAACATCGCTGAAGAAAGGCAGTATGTCTTCTATTTTGATGAGCGGGCACTCTTCGAGGAAGCTCATCGCTTCTTGCATGTCTTGTGTCTTTGTGATTACGCTTTCAGCTATAAAAAGAAGAACATGTTAATCTAAGGGGTAATGTCTTTCGGCTCACTCTTAAATATGACTGTATTAAGGCGAGTTTTAATGTGCTACAAGAGGATATACAGGCCCGTTGGTATAGTGGTCAGTGGCCCTGACTGCTATGCGCAAGGTCGTGGGTTCGATTCCCACCTAGGACAAATGTTTGTGTGATGAGCACGGTCATTTGTTCTTTGTCTGGGTGTAATTTATCTATAATATGTATGTATTTAGAAATATATATGTATGTTTATCAGTTGTCTAGTACCCATACCACAAGCTCTGCTTAGTTTGGGACTAGATGGCGTTGTGTGAAAAGTTGTGGAATATTATTATTATTATTATTATATTATTACACTTTCTCTTTTATCATGGACTAGTAGTCGCGCGCGACTTCGCTAAAAACTACTATAAAAACTTCTTCTTTTGCAATCGGTAAAGTCTTACTCAAGATTCAAGCTACTTCATCCAAATCCACCCAGTACTTTCAGCGGGTTCGAACCCCAGCTATTAGACGATTGCCGTGAACTCACCCCAGACACAAGCATATAGCTAAATATCAATAAATCCAAGGCAAGCAATGCAAACAAAACCCCTCCAACTAAGCTTAGTTGGAGAGGTTAACAATATTGCTAGTAATGTGAATTTTTAAATTGATAGTTCATTTAAAAAAAAATTGTGTAATTTTGAGTTTCTAATCGTTATTTCACAGTACGTTACGTTACGTTCAGTTTCTCAGCACCATCATTAGACCTAGGAATGATAAATATTATATTTATTTTGTAAATAGCTTTGAAATAACTTTTACATATACTAACATTTTCAATAAGAGGGAATTTTAGCTGAATTAACATTACAAAATAGGCCTTATTGAAAATATTAGTTACGCGGTATTGCACTATCCCCGTCGATATCAACTTTGCCGGTCCTAGTCCTAGCCGGACTACCCTGATGTGAACAATCAAAACAAACTCAGACTCTTTTTAAAAAAAACTCAGCATGTGCCAATATTTGGCAAATATACCTGACGCTGGTAATGCGTACTTCCGTTCATAAACTCACCGATATTAAGCCACAGCTGCCGCCTCAGCTCTGTTTCCTCCGGCATGTCTGCGATGCTCTTGGCGAGAGACAGGCTCACTTCCAGCGCCAGTTCCACCGCAGAGTCCCACAGGCCCAGCAGAGCTGATAACTTTACACACGCTTCTGATAAGTTCTTTTCTCGACATAACCTGGAATAGAGATTTATTTATGTGACTCTACGTCGTTACAATAGGGTTTGAATTGGTATGTCTAACACGCTTTAGTGCAATGAAGTAGATGTACTTTCAACTTAAGCTAGGTTTTTCAAGAAACGCGCTTCCTGGTTTTGTTCTCAAATATTGTACGTAACATAATGGAAATAAAGTTCAAAATAGAAAATTACCACACTTGTTTTCTTTTCTTTTAATGTAATTCACGTAATGGCAAACGTACTTTGCAGTATTTGATATTCAAGAATTGGAAACGAGAAAAACAAAAGTGTGTCAATGTTCTATGCAGACAAATAAGTTGATAAGTATAAAACAATATCGTCAACTTGACTCACCTCAAGGCATAATGTACATCGTAATTAACCATCGTAACATCCTGCCCCTGACGAGACAGATACATCGTTAGCGCTTCGTGATCATGTTCCACGTAAAGCGTCAACAAATAGTTATGTATCGCCTTATCTTTGACATTGTAATGCTGCAGAATAAACTCTAAATACCTGATCACTTCAGACAAATGATCAGTATCGTTCTTACAGGACAAAAACGCAGGCAATAATTTCGAAGGACTCAATCTAGCTCCCTGAGATATCAAAGCGTTCACGAAATGTTTCGGTGATTCTTCCATAAGCACAGAAGCGAAGTGGTAAAACAACTCCGGCCTTTTCAACGTTTTGAGCGTCTCAATAGCTTCTAAGTAAGATTTTTTGTAAATATACTGAGCTACAACGTTCTCGTAGTCTTCGTTTATTATCGTTAACTTGATTAGGTTTTGTTTGTCGCCATGGGAAGCCATCAAGTCGTATACAACAGATTTTACGTGCTGCATACATTTCGCAACTTTCGGATGGAGTAAAAACACTTCAAAGTTGCTTTGGATTTGGTGGTATTTCTCGGAGTCTTGCTTCCCTGTACGACGGAGTAGACCTAACTGAGATAGATACAACTCAGTCATCCAAATGACTAGCATAGAAATCAACGTTTTCTCGTCTTCTTTCAAAGTGTCTAATCTCTTCCCTAAATAAACTTTCAAAGCATTAATTTGATCCAGTTCCAGAAACTTAAGGCATATAGTCTCAAAGCTTTTTTGCGTGTCGGCGAATATTTCCGCGCTCCTCTCGTAGTCACCTTGATTGAACAGCAATTCAGCCTGTTTTACATTTATAACGTCTATATACGCGGGATTATTATAACAATACTCCTTAGCAAGATCGAACTGTCCTTTATCTGAGTAGATGATCCATAGATTTCGTTCCTCTCGTACAACTTTGTATCTGAAGACACACTTGTCTGTGATGGCCCATATGGTCCTTTTCTTCGTGTCCCTTACAATATTTTTTAACTTCCCATGGGCCTCTGAATATCTATCTTCGAAGACTAGTTCTTGACTTATGAGTGAGATAACTTTGACTCTGTCGGAGTACATAAGGAGTACGTGGAACTCTGTCAGGACGAAAGATAAAGGAGCATTTTCTGGTTCGTCGCCGTCAGTCGGGTAGCTGATCAGGGCGCCTTGTGTGAACAACGAGTTTGAGTTCTGTTGGGAACTTGGGTCCAACTGTGAAGCATTTAAAATGGGATTATAGATTGTTTGAGGCATGAGCCCCAGCAGAGAAACATTGTAAGCTGCGCGTGACTGTGTGAGAAATGAAAAGGCTAAACATAACTAACATAACATAAGGCATAACCATATTTTGCAGTATTGTAAATGAAGTGTTTGTTTAAATTATTGGTGTACAATAAAAAGTATTCTATCTATCTATATATAAACAGCCCATAACGTTCCCACTGCTGGGGGACACATGCCTCTTCTCTATGACAGGGAATGTTCTGTAATCCATCACGCCGGCTGTGTGCGGGCTGGTGAATGAGTTAGTACTTGGATTTTTGAAATGAAATGAAATAAAATATTTATTTTGTAAATTGGTTATAAATAACACTTTTACACGTCATGTTTTTGTTGCGTGTTTAGTTTAGCTACATGAGGCCGGTATTTCCTAACTGACTACTCTGAGAAGAAAAACCGAAACAAACTCAGAGGTCATAGTCTCTCGCTAGGAATTATACTATATAAAGCTAAATTACCACTCACTGACTGACTGACTGACTCATTGACATAATTTTTCTCCCAGATGGTGGATGGGGAGGTGGGTATATTTTGACAGATTCGTAAACAAGTAACTCTCAAACCTACGGGAAAAGTGCCAAACCTCCCCTTTTCACCCCTCTCTATCGTATCTCGGAAACTACGAGACCCGTATTTTTTTGTTTTTAACGGATTCGTATAGAGGAGGCTCGGTGAAGTAAAAACCATTTTTCAAAGTCGCCCCCCTTGTCCCCCTTCTCACCCCCTTTAGGCGGATCTCGGAAATTAAGAGACTTGGAATTTTTTTTTTCAGTTTCATTAAGAGGGGCAATGCTTTAGTCGAAATAATTGTGCAACTCAACTCCATCACCCCCCCCATTTTTTTTTTTTCACAAGCACGCTATGTGCTTGCACCTCGCGCAACACGCAAATACTAAACCCCCCCATCTCCCCCCCAATCTTTTTTTTTTTTTTTTCACAAGCACGCGAGGTGCTTGCACCTCGCGCAACACGCAAAATACTAAACCCCCCCATCACCACCACCCCATTTTTTGTTTTTTTTTTTTTTCACAAGCACGCGAGGTGCTTGCACCTCGCGCAACACGCAAATACTAGTTGTATTATATAAAGCTAAATTACCACTCACTGACTGACTGACTGACTCACTCATAGACATAATTGTTCTCCCAGATGGTGGATGGGGAGGTGGGTATATTTTGACAGATTCGTAAACAAGTAACTCTTAAACCTACGGGAAAAGTGCCAAACCTCCCCTTTTCCCCCCTCCCTATCGTATCTCGGAAACTACGAGACCCGTATTTTTTTACGGATTCGTATAGAGGAGGCTCGGTAAAGTAAAAACCATTTTTCAAAGTCACCCCCCTTGCCCCCCTTCTTACCCCCTTTAGGCGGATCTCGGAAATTAAGAGACTTGGAACATTTTTTTTTCAGATTCATTTAGAGGGGCAATGCTTTAGTCAAAATAATTGTGCAACCCCCATCACCCACCCCCATTTTTTTTTCACAAGCACGTGAGGTGCTTGCACCTAGCGCAACACGCAAATACTAGTTTTAATATATAAAAACGTATACATTGGCATCTAAACGAACCACCTATTTTTTTAACCTTGTTTTAGGAATAACGTAATTATGTGTCTTTGTTCCTCGTATTCACACTATGAATATGACTGTATTTTTAAAACATATCAATATTTTGTGTGCATACAGGAGATTCTCATAAATATACCAAGATGGCACAGTCATAACATTAATCTCTTTAAATTTGTCTCTTAAGGAGTGCTTAAGACTTAATTTATAATTTGGTCTTAGGACATTCCGATTTCCTCACGATGTTTTTCTACACCGCTTAAAAAGCAGTGAACCCACGATATACAACTCGTAAGTCATCTAACCACTCGTCAATCACTGCTCGATAAGGCTAAAACACTATTCAAATCAATTGGACATAATTTAGGTTGGAACTATTTATTAACAAAATTCGTATACCTACATTCATTTGTTACGATAATAATATCAAAGAGATAAGGAAAAAAATACTAATAAATAACAAGGTAATGCATTGTTACACTGAAAGCAAAATATATGAACGTGTGATGGTACATACATATATACAATACACAGATTAGGTCATATTTTAATGATGTTTGTGGATGAAATTTTGAAAGGGAGTATAGTGATCTCTATGAGTTGAAATACCCTTACATATTATAAAAGTCTCCCGCCGCTTCTGTCTATGTTTGCAATAAACTCAAAAACTACTGACCCGATTTTTATACGGGTTTTCCCAATAGATAGATACATTTATAACGAAGATTGTAATATATAATTTATGCAGGTTTTCTGTGAATTAGCTGAATACTACCATATGAAGCAGGGTCAGGTCGCTAGTTATAAATAAAAACTTATACAAACCTGTCCATAAAATATCCCAGGTTCCGTCAACCAAGCAAAAGTTTTAGGCACTCCATTCTTGTCGAAAAACTGAAGTTTGGAGTACTTCAGTGTCGACGGGATTTCTTGGAAACCAGTTTCAGGAATAGTCAAATATGAGTAGAAGATTGACTGCAAGGAGTGTTTGTCTCCTTGTGTTGTGGCATGGCCCATGAACTGATAGAGCCTAGTCGGCGTGGTGATGAAAATAAAGTATTTACTGGTGTTGTTCACTCTATGGAATTGTATGCCCGTAATGGGCATGTCAGTCGCGCCCTTACCGATGTCGAAAATCTGAAAACAATTTTGTCTATGTGAGTACCTGTTGACATTGATAATAAAATGAAAGCTTACAGGCAAGTATACAGAAAATTCAAAGTTAAGCTAACTTTAATTGCAATTATTCAGAGCATGGGGACGCTTTGGCGGCAGTTGCTTAATGCGGCATTGTCAGCACTTTTGTGCACAAAGGAAGCGTATCAGTAGGCGTCGCCGTTTAAGCACACTATAACAAATAGCACTTCGATATTATAAAAAGATTTTGGAACTCAAATGTGCTGGATTCACGATAAGGCGCAGTGATGGTGGGTGACTTAAGGCAATGAGTGTGTGCAGTTCAAAGACTGGTAGAAGGAACGTTGTTCATTCGGCAGCAAGACGGGCTGATGAAATTGTAAGGGTATAATTCGGGGGCGGCACAAGTTTATTGGGAATGGCACAAGAAAAGAAAGGGCTGTGCTCAGCAGTAGCAGGAGTAAGGCTGTAATTGATCAGCAACTAACTATTTAGTCTTCCCAGGGATTCTCTCAATCAAGAATTGTACAGGGGACTCCAAAGTGGTATCCTAAGTAGACCCAGAGCTCCCCTCCTTTTGGCGATGGTGACTACTAGGTTAGTTTCAGTGGAGTAAAAGTCCGACACTCCGCAGTCTTAACCCTAAGACGGAGCGACTTTTGAAGGTTACCCCCTATAAAAATAAAAGGGCTGTACTTGATGTTGATGAATGGTTATGCAGACGGAGGAATATGAATATTGGCAGAATGTGGAGGAGTGTAGAAAGATATTATACTGCTGGGTGAGCATTGAATTTATTACATTCATCATCTGTTAGATACTGGTGCCAAAATTCCAGGCTCTGTGTAATTACTCAATACCCTAGAACTGAAATTCCCTAGTAGGTACATACATACTTTTACAGTATGAATATTGGGACTTTAGTTGCCAAGTGCCATTCAAGCCATTTAGCAAATTAATTAATTAAATACTTTTGATTGTTTGATATTCAAAATGGCAACATATTAAAATCAAACCAATTTCGAGCAAACCTTTGGTAAATTAGTCAATGACCTAATTTGGAATTAGAACATTGATTATCAAGCAACATTATTTTAAAAATATTGCTGAGTAATAATATCTAAGCAGATCAGAATTAACAACAAAGCACAATCAAAACCTACTGAAAGTCCATTGAGCTAATTGAAGGAGCTCATATTGGCATTTCCAACAGGAATACTGACAGACAGACAATGGGCTTTACTTGTGCATATAATAATCAAGATTTCACAATAGGTACTGTAAAAGCTGTCCTCTCTAGTTGGATTTCTTTAGATTTATTTAAACTCTAAACAAAAGCAAACTAGCATAAACAATAAAAAGATGATTCTCTATGCCATAGGCAGGTTAAAGATTGATTTAAAAACAATAAATATTCTTTTTCAACACAACTATTTTATTTAACAGCCTTTTTTTCTATCTGCCATATTGATGGTCCAAACATCAGAATTCTAACTCTGTTTGAGTGAATATTACGGGGGCAAGAATATTTCAATGAGTTGATGAATTAAATATTTCTTATATTTAAACAATCTAAGAAAAATTTAATTCAAACCATAAATATGATTCAAATTGTTTTATTTATTTTTTATTTATAATAGGCCATTAACTATTTAAAATTCAAAAGAGAACCAGTTAAAGAGGTCAACTCTCACAGTTCAAATAGTAAAAGAAAGTCAAAATTAAAAGTATGATTTATAGCAAAATGTTTGTTTACCAAACCATCAATATCCTTGCTTCCATACAGAGGAAGGTAACTAGGCAGCTTGTGTAAGAAATAAACAAAATTAAAACATAATTAAACTAATATAGATTAGAAAATGATTTTTAGAGTATAGAAGCTGTTCAAGTTAATATTAATCTATATCAATTGTTATTTTTAACTTGAACACACACACTCACACTTTTAACAAATAAACATCTAGTCTTATGCTTATTTTAAATGTGTAACGGGGTAAGCACCTTCTAAATAAATAAAAATCGAATATTTAATAATCTGCTTATTAGTGTTTAAATTAAGCCTTATGTTATATGCCATATTTTTGATAATGCTTATTGAATGTTTGGTTTGCCCCATCTTTCAATTTGTTTAAATAATAAAAACTTTTTACCAAAAAATTAAACCGACTCCCAAAAACACTGCAAAGTGAAAAATAACTTTAATTTCGGTAGTCGGTGTCTTTAGTTTTGTATTTTCGTTTTTGGCACCGACTTCCGAAATTAAAGTTATTTTTCACTTTGTAGTGTTTTTGGGAGTTGGTTTAATTTTTTGGTAAAAAGTTTTTATTTCACTCTTTTTAGTTGGTCGATTTTTAATTTACCTAGTTAAAAGAGCCTAAATGTCAACTACTTATAACCTTTTACAAAATATTGCTTTTCCCAACCCTGGGCCGTTAATTTTTGAGGAGTTCTCCTGGTACTTCACCATCAGCTCTACATCACCATATGCATTGTGACGAACATAAAGTGCTTAACATCCATATTCAAGTATTCGAATCGCAATCCACGAAATACTTATTATTGAGTAGGTTCGGCGGCCATCTGTGGTCTTCATCATCAGTTCCACTTCCCCAAATGGTATTTTTTGAGAGCAACTGCACAAGTTACTATAAGAAATACCCAAAACGCTATAGGTGTGCCTATAATATTTGAAGAGTTCCCTCGATTTCTCCTGGATCCCATCATCAGATCCTGACTTGGTGATAAATGGTACCAATTTCGAAGTATACCCTTTCAAACAAAAAAAGAATTTTCCAAATCGGTTCAGCCGTCTTCGAGTAATCGGTGATCATACATAAAAAAAAAAAAAAAAAAAAAGAGAAAAAAAAATATACGCGTCGAATTGATAACCTCCTCTTTTGGTCATCGGTTGAAAATAATTTTAATGTTATAGGTGAGCCATTCAACTGTATCTGGGCAGATCAGCATTGCTTAGCAATTGCACAAATCCAGAATACTACAGAGAAACCTCCAATAAAAAATAGTTTTTACTAGATTCAACACCAATTTAAAAAAACCTTTAATACACTTATAAGGTTTTTTTATACTCTTACCTCTCTCCAATACTGGTTACTGGCTGTAAACATTCGGTCATTGTCTAATTCCAACTCAGTCTCAATTATATGTCCCTGAGAAGTACCCAGCAGTATTGGACCAGTGTTAGATTCCGAAGTGTTCTCCCAATTCCAACCCACTTCAGTTACTTCATACTTCTTTGATTTTGTCACCTGTTTAGACTTCGAACTGCTTTGATGCAAGTAAATGAGCTCCGGGGAGCCGTCCTTTTTGTTTCTGGGAGTGAATGCCATGAGAAGATGCTGGCCAAGAGGATCGAGAAATAAGCCTGTTAGTTTCGAGTTTGGTTGCACGAATTTTGAGTATTGAATTTCTGAAATTGTTAAGTATATTTTATAAAAGTAAAATGTGATTGTCAAAAGCAAAAATATCAAGCATTGCCATACATGTGGCAATGACATTCTATGATCTTGTGTACATTACCATCCAACAGTGTTGAGGACGAATTTAGTTAAATAAGTTTATAATATAACTAGCTGTTGCCCGCAACTTCATTCGTGTGGGAGGGTTTCCCACGTAAATACCAATCCCCTGGGAATTCCGGGATAAATATCTACTTACCAAATTTCATTAAAATCCATCCAGTAAGTCTGGAGATTAGCATGTACAAACAGACAGACTTTTCAATTATTATTTTTGTATAAAATTTAAATGTACAGACACACTTTTTTAATGTTTTATTATATGTATAGATATGGAAAAACAAGTGTGGTAAAAATACTACCAAATATGAATGAATTAATTAATTAATGATTACCTTGACCACAATCAGGCTTCTTTAGATTGAGTCGAAATAGATTCCCATTAGCCATGGCCAGCACGAGGTAGTCGTTAGACACCGCAGCGTGAGTTATCAGATCTGACAGATTCTTCAGAATCATTTTATTCTTGGAAAACATTGGTGTATTGTCTTCCAGTTGCATGTTGATATAGCCCGAAGACACCATGGGTTCAGACACAGGTTTAGGTCTTTGTGAACCCTGCGACGCTTGCTCGTACTGGTCGAAAATCGAAGTCATGTTGACTGAAAATGGGTGTTGCTGAAAACCACTTAATCTTTAAAGTTTTTTATTCACTATTTAGAGTTAATTCGAAACGATGAAATCACAACGACGATAAGATTACATTATCCTTCCGTAAACTTTATATTGAATAGTTATTGGCTCCCGTAAATTAGTAGATTTCCGTAAAAACACGAATCCCAAATTCCCAAACAATAGCATCAAACCAGCTATAAAATAGTACTCTGAACTACTCTGTGCAGTGTGCATCAAACTATAGCATCGTAATTCGTATTATGAACTGTCAGTGTCAAAATCAGAATTGCTGTGACACTAGCAATTCTGATTTTGACACTGTCATTAAAAATTGTGACTGTGTCATGGTTTCAATAATTCTGAGGCCAGACTTTATTTTATTTTATATTAAAATTTCAATTACATTCCAATTATGACACAAGATGAAATTAGTAAATAAAAAAATAAGTAAACATATCAAACCAGTTCAAATAATAATTTTAATTGTCTAGCTTATAAGTTGAGTGAAACCATGAAACAGCCTGAATCGTATTAACTGAATTTATTGCAAAACAGAAATGTCAACTAATTGAACTTATGTCAAGTGTCAATGGCTTGTCATTAAAAATTAAAACTGCTGTTACACTGCTGTCAACATTGACATTTTAAAATGGTTCTTATGTTCTTTTGTTTACGGCCTATAATAAAATATGAATGATCCCAAAATATTTTACCCACATTACAAAAACATAAATAAAAAACTGAATTAATGTAATACTGTTTCTGTTTCGGTGTTTGGAGATGTTGTGAGCTACATTATTGTAATGGGCTGCATTACTGTGTTATTTACTTATCGGTAGACTTGAAAATCGTGACACAATTTCATGAACCGGTTTTGGAGGTACTTTTGTAGAATGTTTGTGTGACCTTGTTGATTTATCATTATCATTCGTATCGCAATTCATGTGTCAACTGTGAGTTAGTTCGTTTCTGCTGTTTCGGTGATATAACATCAGTTCTTATCTGCATTTTAAAATGGCTTCAAGTTCATTATTGAAAACCTCGAAACTAGGCAGTAAGTACCACAATCTTTTAAAATAAACCTTTAGTTGATTGTTGAAAATGTATCGCGTTGCGCTTGCGCATGTGATTTACAAATAATCGTGCAACCCAATTTAAATTAATTAAACTCGTGTGTGGGTGGCAAGAGGTTAATTACCTAAGTACTTTTCTGAAATCTGAAATTATTTATAGAGTATAAATTCAAACAAAGCCTTATTTTGCATTTGACGTAGCTCAAATGTATTTTTTAATTGATTTTTTTAATATTTCCAAAAGTAAACCATACCCAGATATAAAAAAAATTAACCATTCCAGTTTACTCTCAACAATGCCTGAAGACACTGTCCCAATGCCGCTCCTTCACCACTCAGCTGACAGAGCAGCAACAAAGTGTCCAGGAGATGGCAAGGAACTTTGCCAGGCTGCACTTGAAGCCCGTTGCAGCCAAACATGACACTGAGGCACGATTCCCATTTGAACCAGTGAGTATTATAATATAAGTGATAGTAGAAGTGTAATGAGTGATAATTTTTAGCATACCTGTGCTAAATGTTTCGAACTAGGTCTAGATTGATGGCAAAAATGTATTAAAATCTTATCTATGGTAAAAAAGAATTATTTTTCTTTATTTAACACCAGCTGAGCACTGGAAATGTTATTACCTAGACAGTTTTTCGAGCCTAATTCTCTATGCACCTGTGGAAATTCCAGGATAAAAATATTCAGAAAGAAAATTTAAAAAAGTATTTTTTATGTTTTAGTATTGTATTAATAGTTATAAGCACTTGAGAAAACAGTTATTTTGAAATCACAGACTGACACATCAATTTTATTTATATGTATGGATTATTCTAAACTTTGCCTTTGTTGTTTGGGAAACCAGAAACTGCCGAATGCAACATGCTATAAAATTGATAAATGTAATACTTTTTCTGAACATTTATTAATTCAATATTAAAATTCATGAGTTCACACTAGCCTGAAAATCAGTACATTTTCAATGTCTAAAATTTACTTGACCTCTCTCACCTAGAATGCGCCACCTGTCACTGGTTCCTATTGTGTTACCTTCACAGTTTTTATTGCATATCAGATATTTAAATATATATTATGTCACCATAATTTTTATTGCAAAAACCCATTAGCGTTTTTAGATAGATTATAATTTATTGAACTGAAACCATGAAATTGTGAAAAGGCATACAACAGAAAGCAAATTGAGCACTTATTGGTTGAAAGATTCGTAGCTCTGTGGTGACAGGATATCCTACAGCAAAACCAGCCAATCAGAAACAGCCTTTTAACAGGTGGCAATTTGACGAGTCACAGATTATAATCCAACAGTTCCAGTTCGATAGATTACAATATATCTAAATATAATGCGTAAAATTGCAAGCAGTATGGTATGGATCACAATTAATGGATACAGTACAGTCTCGCGACATACTACACACATCAAGTGTCTAGGGATCAACATATATTTTTGCAATAACTTTTCTCCTGATTGATATTAATTAAAATTTTCTTTAAGGATTCATCAAATAAAGTGTTTTCGTTTGTCACAGTAACGATAAACCAAGTCACCTTTGCATTAATAAAGAAATTTGCCATTTTCCTAATAAAGGGATTTTTGACATTTGAACCACTAACATTAAAGTTCGAAAAAAAGACTGAAATAACAGTTTTCTTTAAAATTTTATTGGGTAACTTAAACAATTAATAATCCGTGTTTCTACCGCGAACACTAACAACACAAGAACATTGGTTTGGCATACTCAAAATGAGTTCATCCAAATCACGCTGTGGAATGGCCGCCCATGTTCGTTGCAACAACAAAAAAAGGTCTTCTTGCGACTGGATACCCTCCATATTCGGCAGAGCTCTTCTCTGTAGCATATCCCATGCATGCTCAATCGGGTTCAAGTCTGGCGACTGAGCAGGCCAGAGCAGGACATTGATGTTAGCTGCGGCGAGAGTCTGTCTTACAACTCTTGCGGTGTGCGGTCGTGCATTATCATGCATTAACTGAAATAAGGGACCGATTTGCACTTGTAGAGGAACGATGACGTCAGATACAATCGTCTCAGCATAAATTTGAGCGTTGAGGTTGCCTCTGATCCAAATCAACTCAGTTCTTCCGCCGATCCAAATACCCGCCCATACCATGATGGTTCCACCGCTATAAGGATGGACTTCCTGGCAGGATTTTAATCGCTGTTGGCGTCCAGGGGTTCTCCAGTGTCGTAAACGTCTTGTATCCGGTCTCATACCAAAACGAGACTCATCAGAAAAGCACACGAAACGCCATTGTTCTTCTGCCCAATTTCTGTGTTCAAGAGCCCATTGATATCGAATCCTACGATTGTGCATTGCTATAGGTGGTACCCGTAGCGGTCTTCGGGAATGAAGGTTCACTTCATGCAAGCGGTTTCTGACTGTTTGGTCGCTAATTAAGTTCCCTGAAGAGTGATGAAGCCTCACGGCTAACATCATGGCGGTTATTGTTGGAGCTCTTCGAGTTAAGATTTGAATGTATCGGTCTTGTCTCCGTGTGGTGCAGCGATACCGTCCTCCATGGCGCTCAGCCACGGTACCAGTGCTTCGGTAACGTGTCCAAAGTCGACTGATAACACTCTGACTTGTATTCAGAGCTAAAGCCACAGTACGTTGCCGGGAACCAGCTTCTATCATTCCCACGGCTCTGAGCATTTCTTCCCTGCTTAAATGACGTCGCCGCTCCATAATAACGTTGGTTTTAATCAGTAGTAGGGAAACAGTAGCACTAATAATGTCTTCAATGCGTTGTATGTTTTTATAGGGAAAATATTGACAGCTGATTTTCATCTTTTACTCGAATTTGATTAACAGTTCCTGTTTCAAATTATGAAATGCACCAAAAAGGATCCATATAAATTTATAAAATCATAAATTTATTACAAAGCCACATCTCAATCTCAAGAAATCCGCATAAAAATGCTTGATCCCTAGACACTTTTGATGTGTGTATATTTATTTTATGGTTTTTGCAAATTTTGGATGACTTTTTATAGCTCTTTTGTATTCAGTACTGATTGTTTTGTTACCTTGTCTTATTGGCCTATGTTTTAAATAGAACTGGCAGTATATTTTTTAAAGTGTTTTAATAAAAGCACAGTCATCTTATTTCTTAGTAATATTATAAATGGGAAAGTTTGGATGTTCGTTACTGATACCGCCGAAACGGCTGAACAGATCTGAATGAAATTGGGTATGAAGATAACTGAAATCTTGGAAAACACATAGGTTACTTTATACCGGGAAAATGTGTGAAATTACCACGCGAACGAAGTCGTACGCAACAGCTAGTTATTTTCATAAAATTTCAAGATAACATACTCCTGTCATAACATTTGATTGTTATCATATCAATATTATATCATTTGCGATTATATCTTTGACAATGTTTTTCTCTTTTTCTTATTATCGCTTATCAAACAAAACCGCTCAAGTCATTTTGAATAAAGTTACAGTGAACTGAAATAACTGCTTAAATTATTAATTAAAGAGTTTTAGAGCCAGTTTCAGTTAATTATTTTTTATTATAATAGCGACACGCCCCAGCTTCGCACGCGTGCAATTTACTAATAATATGCATGTATTAAACCTACTTCTTGAATCACTCTATATTGCTGAACGCCTGAAATAGAAACCGTCGCGTAGTTTAAAAGATCTAAGCGTACAGACAGCGGTAGCGACTTTGTTGTATAAGTACTATGTAAGGATACTTTATTGTACAGACGCCAGCTACAACAATCTCAATTTTTTTAATAGATTTTCAACTTTATTGTTAAAGAAATTAGGTTCAAGGTTGATTGGGAAAATTTGACAGTTTCGGGTAGCTTCATATGCTCTGCCCTACACTAACTAAGAAGCTGCTAACCCCAAAAAGTATTTTTCGAGTAAACGTAAAAATAAGTGAGATATGATTTTTCTACAAAACTACGCTAGCTAGGACGATGGTAAAGCTTCTGTGCACAATTATATGTGAGGTTTTTTAAAGTAAATAAAAGTATCTTTTAGTATTGTATTATATTTTAGTATTGTATATACAAGTATTGTGGTTTAGTCACTTTTTAACAAAGGAAGTGAAAAAAAATATTTTGTTTAACTGCTCAGCAAAATTGCTATATCGTAGGAAAATGATTCTTAGACCAAAAGATAGAGAATCGAAAGTAGTTTAAGTATACATTAAAAAGTGAAAAATTACCTTTTGTGGCTTAACGGCCTTTTAGATAGTGCAGGGCAGTGCTGGCGTCTGTACCCTACACCTTACAATATTTCTATCCAAAATTTCAGTTATGTTCGTTATAAGAAGGTCGTAGCTAAATAATAACAGCGGTACAGGGTGATCTTCGAGGTTAAACAAGGCTTAAGCTGTAAGTCCGTAGATGGGCGATTATCTTAATATAGGTATCGAGATTTCTTCATGCATCGGATAGCACGATATTTAAGCCGTTGGTCACGGCTGTTGTTTGTACTTACATTCATTTGTACAGACGCCAGCACATCAAGCTACAACAATCTGTTAAATTTCTTTAATAGATTTTCAACTTTATTGTTAAAGAAATAAGGTTCAAGATTGATTGGGAAAATTTGACAGTTTCGGGTAGCTTCATATGTTGGCGTCTGTACTTCCTTTCCATTGACAGTCCTTACAGTCAGGGCCGCGCTGATCTAAGACAGCGCCTGTGTGCAAAATCTATGAAGCGCCTAAGATTTTTTCCACAGGCGTGAGTATTTTCTTGGGGTCTCCAAAGACAATACTCACGCCTGTGGTTTAACTTTACACTGTTTTTACCTACTCAATTATCAAGAATAATATGTTGAAGTTTTACAAAAATAATTTCAATAATTAATAATTAATAGGCCGTTGTTCCGTGTAAAACAATAATTCTCAGCTGCATACTTTAGACTTCCGTAAGACTGGAGCCGACCCCGAAAACGCTGATGATGATGAAGTAATGTTCGTCTTTAACTAAATCTTAATTCAAAATTAATAATTACAGCAGATTTGTCACTGCCCTTTTGAGTGAGCCAAAGAGACTTGGGCGGTTGTTTTGCGATAAGTTAGGATATTGACACCCAGTTTTTATTTTCTTAATTAAGAGTGAGTGAACCCTATATTGGAGTTTACCGTAAGCACTGCTTCAGCAACTGAGGGCAATCTATCTATCTTCTTTTTCTCTTATCCTACTAATATTATAAATGTGAAAGTTTCTGAGGATGGATGGATGTTTATTACTTTTTGTCGCAAAAACCACTGAACGAATTGAGATGGAACGAAGGAACAAGGTGGGATTTTAGTCAGTAGAAATCAGACACTGGAGCGGAAGGGGCCCAAAGCAGGATGAGTCATTTGATATTTTTCCTAGTAATATATAATAACAATAGCTTTCATTTATCCATATCGGTTTCCTCCTAAACGTATAATCTCTTTTTAGTTGCCGTCGGTTTCACCTACGTGGTACTTCCCCTCTTAAAATACATAATATTCCATGTTTTATTTTGTTATCTATGCTGCGTTATTGCCTAGTTTTACCAAAATCCGATCAGTATTTTTTACGGTACCTAAATACCTAGTAACCGATCCATCAATCTTCACAAAGTTTCTCGTTTATAATAATAAACTAGTATTTGTGTGTTGCGCGAGGTGCAAGCACCTCGCGTGCTTGTGAAAAAAAAAATGGGTGGGGGGTGATGGGGGGGGGGGTTGCAGAAGTATTTTGACTAAAGCATTGCCCCTCTAAACGAATCTGAAAAAAAAAATGTTCCAAGTCTCTTAATTTCCGAGATCCGCCTAAAGGGGGTGAGAAGGGGGGTGGGGGGCGACTTTGATAAATGGTTTTTACTTTACCGAGCCTCCTCTATACGAATCCGTAAAAAAAAAATACGGTTCTCGTAGTTTCCGAGATATTGTTATAGTGGGGGGGTGATGGGGGAGATGGGGGGGGTTTAGTATTTGCGTGTTGCGCGAGGTGCAAGCACCTCGCGTGCTTGTGAAAACAAAAAAAAAAAATAATAAAGGGGATGGTGATGGGGGGGTTTAGTATTTGCGTGATGCGCGAGGTG
This sequence comes from Tholera decimalis, assembly GCA_943138885.2. NCBI lineage: Eukaryota > Metazoa > Arthropoda > Insecta > Lepidoptera > Noctuidae > Tholera > Tholera decimalis. The sequence goes on from OW964555.2 coordinate 8,625,948, forward strand.
CAAGCATCTCGCGTGCTTGTGAAAAAAAAAATGGGGGGGGAGATGGGGGGGTTTAGTATTTGCGTGTTGCGCGAGGTGCAAGCACATCGCGTGCTTGTGAAAAAAAAATGGGGGGAGATGTCGGGGTTTAGTATTTGTGTTGTGGCGTTGTGGTTGAGGTGGTGGTAGAATAAAAGATAGACCATAGGTTTACAGCATTTATTTCGTAGCGGGGTGGATTCAGTTCACAAGGGTTTCCTCCACTGGTCGAAGGTATGTGGATGGTACTGCCCTGGGCTCAAGCCGCGACGCACGCAGACCTGCGGGACGACCCCGAAGCCGGCAGCGACCACGTGTCAGACGCAGAGGTTGTGCAGGGCAGGCCACGGGAGAGGATGTCTCTCCTCCTCACCCAACTCGCACGTGGCAGGCGCAGAGGTTATTGCAGGTAGACCACGCGACAGCGCGTCTCTCCAGCAGTAGTACGCGGAGGCAGCGGTGACACCCGTCGCGTGGCAGACGCTGAGGTAGTTGATATTCGAGACGAAGACAGTAGAAGTAAAAAAACCCTGGAATCAACACGAAGGGTGCTTCCGTAAGCGTGGTGCCAGGATTCGTGAGCGCCAGCGATGCCTGCGTCTCTCAGCCGTAAGCCCAAGGCACAGTTCCAGGGAAACGAAAGGGAAACTCACCATCGCGGCGGTTCACAAAGGTTATAGATAAGCGTGCGCATGCCGCGTGCAACGATATAGAAGGTAACCGCGTGACAAAGCGTTTAAGCTCGTAGCTGCTATGACACAGCAGGAAAGGAATGCTGCGGCCTGCGTACGCTTCACAAATTTAGAATCACTAGTGGAAAACAGATGACAATGAAATAGCACAGTCATGTTTTAGACGGAAGCCATCTTGACAACCGGGCAATTATATAAATTTACAAACGCTGCAGATTATGGCGAAATAAGAGGATTGCGATTTGCAAGATGGAGAAAAATGGCAGATACGTTTGAGCACTTACCCTTGGGCACAGAAGGGTTTCAATATTAGTTACTTGTAACAGTAGGCGGTGAAAGAAGAACTCCGCGGACCGGGGATTAGAATTTATAGCCGGTCACCGCATAAGTGTTGTCACTCAGTGAAACCATAGACATTTGGGATTAGTGTGGTAATCGATTCTAGTTTAATCGACTACCACGCTACAGTGTGTTGCGCGAGGTGGAAGCACCTCGCGTGCTTGTGAAAAAAACAAAAAAAAAAGTAGGGGGGGAGATGGGGGGGTTTAGTATTTGCGTGTTACGCGAGGTGCTTGCACCTCGCGTGCTTGTGAAAAAAAAAAAAAGGGTTGGGTGATGGGGGGAGATGGGGGGGTTTAGTATTTGCGTGTTGCGCGAGGTGCAAGCACCTCGCGTGATTGTGAAAAAAAAAAAAAAAAAAGAGGGGGGGATGATGGGGGGGTTTAGTATTTGCGTGTTGCGCGAGGTGCAAGTACCTCGCGTGCTTGTGAAAAAAAAAAAAAAAGGGCGTGGGGGGAGATGGGGGGGGTTGCACAAGTATTTCGACTAAAGCATTGCCCCTCTAAATGAATCTGAAAAAAAAAATGTTCCAAGTCTCTTAATTTCCTAGATCCGCCTAAAGGGGGTGAGAAGGGGGGTGGGGGGGGGCGACTTTGATAAATGGTTTTTACTTTACCGAGCCTCCTCTATACGAATCCGTAAAAAAAAAATACGGTTCTCGTAGTTTCCGAGATACGATAGGGAGGGGGAAAAGGGGAGGTTTGGAACTTTTCCCGTAGGTTTGAGAGTTACTTGTTTACGAATCTGTCAAAATATACCCACCTCCACATGCACCATCTGGGAGAACAATAGGGAAGATGCAAATATAATATTTATGAAAATTTTATGATTAAAATGTTAAAAAAATATAAAAGAAGGGCCACTGCAACATTTTTTTTTTACATATTGTTGATTTTTTAACAATAATTACGAATTAAAAATGACTTGAAACGAAGCATATTTCAAAACACCAATCAGCGTTTAGTGACGTCACTCCTGTTATAACAACTTATTTGAGGTTATGGTTGTAAAAGTGAATATTATTTTACGGGAATACTAATTGCGTTTTTTTAATAAAAATGGAAGTTGGGTTTATCAAAGCAGACTCCAGGAATCCAAGAATTTACCAAGAGTTAGTGTTGACATGGTTGTAACTTTTTGTCGAAAGTGCCGAGTTTTCAAGAGTAGAAATGAAAGGGACTAAATTACTACGGTATGTATAAAATCATAGTTGTTTAACTCCAGGAATCCAGGAATTTACCAAGAGTTAGTGTTGACATGGTTGTAACTTTTTTGTCAAAAGTGCAGTTTTCAAGTGTAAAAATGAAAGGGACTAAATTACTACGGTATGTATAAAATCATAGTTGTTTAACTTTGTATTTTATTCAGCGGCTTCTACATATATCAGTTATTTCGTTATTTATAAGGATATATAGACACTACACCTTACACACACCTTTTTCATTGGATATTTTAATATTTTGAGAACCATGTGTTTCTGTGATTAATGAACACTCTGAAGATGGATAGATAGATAGATAGATATACTCTTTATTGTACACCATAACAGAATTAAATAAGGACTTATAAACTACAAAGGGTGTTACAATGGGCGGTCTTATCGCTAAAAGCGATCTTTTACAGACAACCTTTAGATGGATTTGACACAGCAGGAGAAAATAAATGGATCAATGGATCTGAAACATGAAAGACATAATAATATAGTTCTTCATTAGAAAGCATTATCCATATATTATTATAAATTTGAAAGTTTTAATGTTTATTTGACTCTAGTATGAGAATAAATCTGAAAGAATAAATGAAAATTATACCCGATGTACTTTCAATGCTTTCAAGAATTTCACATTTTTTCATTTTCATTATTACTGATCTAGGTTTCAGTGGCATCATTCTATTTTGGCATTCAAAAATATGAGGTACCACACCTTTTTTCAGGAAAAGTTTTCCTCCACACATTTTGAACTTTATCCAATTTTCGACGTCGTTCTCCAACTGTAAAATTAAAATGATGTTATAGACAAGTTTTGTAAGTATTAGGTAGGTAACTAACGTGTTTTTGCGTACAAGCAGATTAACTACAAAATATAACAAATATATTCGCCGACTTACATCAAAGTGATCTTCACAGCATCGAATAATGGTCTTTGGAGAATAATTGTCATTTCTGGGTCAGAAGGTCCAGTCACAACCAATTTATTTGGAAACTTTGTTGAAGTAGTTGGACACATTGGTACAAAACATGAGTAACCACGGCTTTTTTCGGAATATTAGTGGTATTGTTATAATCACCTGATGTTGATGGATAGTCCATTTTAAATTTTCGCAAAAAATCTCGAAAGTCGGAAATATATGCATAAGTATGAGCCAGCGACGAACAATTACGACCAGTGACAGACAGGAATGACGTCATCGGAACTATAGGTCCGTTTTCGCGCGAAAATTTAAACTGTCAATTTAAAACCGCATTTTTTCCGATAAATTACAAAGATTTAATTTTTTAATATATTTGTGGTCTATTCTACATGGAATTCTTTAAAATGAAAACAAAAATAAAAATATTGCATCTTCCCTATTATGTCAATGAGTGAGTGAGTCAGTGAGTCAGTGGTAATCTAGCTTTATATATTTAGATTTATAATAATAAATTGTAGGATTTACATGCAGCTACGCAATATTTAAGAGGATACAGACACAGATAAATGTCTATTATTAAATTGTTTTCGCTGTAAAAGCAATTAATTAAACAAATATATTTTTACACGCATTAGTTGATAGAAATGACGTTTAATAGAAATTAGAAAATAAAAAAATATGTTATGGTCTTCAGACGATTACGCAATTACTAGCAAGTGTTCCTTCTGTATATAATACAGTTTAATACTATAAATGTAACTACATATAGTAAAGCACACAGATAAGCAGCTAACTGAGTAGATAGAGATTATCTTACTTTTCAATAAAACTGTATGTTTTTTAGAACTTTTTATAACTAGATTAAATTATAGTGATGCATGAGGTTATTGTACCTCCTTAATATTTGAACATGCCAAGGTTTTACTTTATAACGTCCTTTGATTAATCCTGACTTAAAGTAGGTACCATAATATGTAGTTCTCCTGTGAGACCGTGCTGATCTAGAAAAAGGCAGCCGAGTGAGATCGTGAGAAGGCCGATCTCGCTCGGAAAAAAAGTATCGCGGAAGCAATCGACTCGACGTCTAGAACACCGAAATCCCGGCCTGCATATTTTAAGGCAGGTGGGTCTCTGAGGCCTTGGTCGCCGGAACTGGGAAAAATCTCAGGAAAGACGGTGACATTGTGATCCCGAGTCACCGTGCACAGAGAGGTTTAGGGGAGACACCTTCACAGTATCCCCAGGGATGTGCTCTAATAGGTGTTGGAAGTTATCCGGAATGGTGGCGATCACTGGGTTGACTTTGTGATTTATTCTTAAATAGTCCAGGCGCCTTTTGAAGGTTTCCCCCTGATAACAAAAAAAGTTAATTCTTTTATGTAGGGTTATAGAGCAGGTATTTTATTATTTCGTGCTTGCTTGTTTCACATGGCTTTCTCTTACACATAGCCAGGATTAAGAAGTCGCTTATCGACAGCTACTTTAATTCGTTGCCGGGGGAACGGTTTTCGAAGTTGAAGTTTTAGATATAACTGACCGGCGGCGTGCGGCGGTTGAAAGTAATCCTATGGCTTTGTTCTGCTATAGTACTGACTTTAGCGTGCCGAAGATATGGGATTACTCTTATCATTTTGTGCGGCGAAGTACGATAATAATAAGTCACCGGTATAAGATACATTGTGCATTGATATCAACTTTATGTATTTATGATTTAACAAACGAAAATTTGCCCTTCAGCGGGTCACATTCCGCGAAATATTGAGGACAGCGGATCGGAGTGCTTTGTAACAAATATTTATTATCTAACCAGTTTATGAAAATATATAGCCTCAGACATTAAGACGCATTATAATCCCGTTGACCTTGCTCAATCGGGCGCACTCACAGACACATCACAGAGAATGCCCCGCGCACCCCCTCATTTGAGGGGGTGAAGCAGATGAAGTGGGACACGAGTAGTCCCGCCTACTGCGGGGTGCACCGCGCGAATTTCGTCGATGCGTGTTTTTCATTACATTTAACATCGTAATTTCGCGACTGGTTTACAGAGCTCGAGCGGTCCAGTGTGTCACCGTTCTGGTTTCGCAGCGCGTTTCCGCGGCGATCACCAAGATCGAATCTCATTCGCGGTATAGCTTTTTGTTGTCTTATTTATTAAATATTATGTATTTATAGATATTTACATATTTTCGTGTTGTTATTATTTTAAAATATGTGCATAGTTTTGTTCTCTTATTTTTTATTTAATTCATTAGGTTATCAAAAAAATTTTTAGCAAAAAAATAGAACCGACTTCCATATAAAACACTACAAAGGCAAAAATAACTTTAATTTCGGTAGTCGGTGTCATTTGTTTTGTAGTTTCTTTTATATTTTTGACACCGCCTTCCGAAATTAAAGTTATTTTTGCCTTTGTAGTGTTTTTACATGGAAGTCGGTTCTATTTTTTTGCTAAAATTTTTTTTTCTCGCTTTTTAGTGGGACTGTTTGTAATTTATGTAGTTACAAAAGCCAAAATGTCAACTACTTATCACCTTTTACAAAATATTGCTTTTCCTGGTGCAGAGCTGTTAATTTTTGAGGAGTTCACCTGGTACATCATCATCAGCTCTACATCACCATATTCATTGTGATGAGTATAAAGTGCTTAACATACGTATTCAAGTAATCGAATCGCAATCCACGAAATACTTATTATTGAGTAGTTTCAGTGGCCATCTGTGGTCTTCATCATCAGTTCAACTTCCCCAAATGGTAATTTTCAAAAGCAACTGCTCAAGGTACTATAAGAAATACCCAAAACGCTATAGGTGTGCCTATAATATTTGAAGAGTTCCCTCGATTTCTCCAGGATCCCAACATCAGATCATGATTTCGTAACAATGGGACCAAGTAGAACGTATACCCTTTCAAACGCAAAAAGAATTTTTCAAACCGGTCCAGCCGTCTCCGAGTTATGAGGTAACATACATAAAAAAAAAAGTTCAAGACGAATTGAGAACCTCCTCCTTTTTTTTTTTTGAAGTCGGTTAAAATCAATAATTTTTATTCCTATAGATATTTTATTTCAGAATCAAGAATAATATAATGAAAAAAAAAACATCCAAAAAGTTTGATGGTGGATTCTGAAGAAAAATAATATACAGGGTGTTACAAAAGAGTTTAAGTAATACCAAAGGAGGTTATTGTACTCATAATTATGAACAAGTTTTACTATGGCACCAGCTCTGAAATCGCAATAAAAACAGCTGTTTCAATTATTTTTTTCCAAGTGAATAAACTTTTTGTATAAAATAGCAGTTTATTTTCGTCATTTTTATTTTCGCAATATACGGTTTATAAGAATACAGCGTGTGAAGTGAACATACCTACGGATGCGAGGAGAGACGAATAAAAGGGTGGGATACGGACTGGGTGGATGGATGGACAGGTGAACGAACAGGAAGGATACATAAAAATTAAACAAGCTAATTATTATAATTTTATTTTGTGATTTTTGACGTATTTACGCATACGGAGCGCAATGTTAATACAAAAATTTTGTAAAAAAATTACTCAAGTCACAAATCTTCAAAATTTAGTTTTCTACTACAACAAGTTTTGTTTTTAGGCATCCAAAACAAATACTGCCTTGTATGTGCTCGTGCAGAGAAAAAACAAACTGCTGCACCGGAACAGTTTGCTTTCATTCCATTTCGCTTTTGTCTTTTTTGTCACTTTTATCTCTATCTGTATTTTCATCTCTATTTTTTACGTATGGTTCACGAATTTTCATATTTCTTGAAATTCGGGGATCAAGTATCTCAGGTAAAATACAGTCTAAATAGAACTTTTTCAATTTTTCTTTCATTTCTCTTTCCCAAAATGTATCATCTCTTTGAATGATTTCCGTCTTCAGCTTTTCTTTTTCATTCTCCCATACGGCAAACAAACAATTTTTTTTTTGGGTTACGTGTAGCTGTCCTTGAACTTGGTAATACCAAGCATGTTTTTTGTTGATGGCTAGTTCACTAGTTTTTGTTTTTTGCTAGAAGTTTACTTTTTTATTTTCAATTGCTGCTGCTAGGCCCATTTTGTGGGCTGTCAAAGGACACTTTACTTCTACAACAGTATTTACTCCAATTAATCCATCAGGCGTTGCACCCAAGAAACATAGTTCTTGGTCTATAAATAAACCACAGGGTCTAATCGTTTTGCGCTCTTGTACAGCCAATTGTGCAAGTGCGATTTTTTCATTCAATTGGCCATGTCTAATAGATTCCACGTGGTCAATTTTGTTCCGATAAAGAATATCTTTGACTAAATTAGCACATGGTGTATTAATACGCCTTTTTATAACTCTGCCGAAATTGGATGCAGTCAATAACGATCTTCACATCTCTAGCCATTCTCCACTATCACTTTGTAAAACAGTTTTTCTTTCAATTGTTGCTCGTTCCAAATCAGACTTTTTAATTTTTTTCATAAACTCGTTTTTCAGTTTATCCAGTATTTCTACCGGCATATCGGGCTTTTCACAGGACTGGCCATAATCCTTATCGTCTTGTTTTTTACTGAAAACAAGCCTTCTTTTTCTTTTTATATATCTTTTACTAAGGAGTTTTTGTTTCTTCTTTCTTTCTTCCCACAGTTTCAGTTTGCCTCTTGGGCTCTTATTGGTAATTTTTTTATAAAGCTTCGAAAGTGCATTTTCTTCATTGAACGACACTGCTGACGCAATGCATCGCGTCTGATATGAGTTTTTGAGGGAAAAATTAACTCTTTTTCCTCCTACATATTTTGCTATGATGCTATGATAGCGTTCTACAACGTTACTGTCCACGTCATGAAGTAAACTTCGAGCATGGCCAGAAATAATTTGTATCATTATACTAATTCTCTGCCACAGAGAACTTAGCTGAAAGTCACTTGGAACATCATTTTGCTCCAAATCTCCCGTTTTTTTGCAGAAATGTGTTTTGCATTCAAGGTGGTTTCCAAAAGCGTGTTGATGTGCTTGTAAAATGTCCTCAAATAATTTTTGCTCTTTTGGGCAGGGATCATTTTTATTTTTTTGTATTGCTTTGGTTATGCAGGATCTCATGCTCAAAACTCGCGATATGGTCAATAATTTTCTGTGACTTTTTAAATATTTGGTTTCAGTTTGCAATGTCATCATTTTGTTACAAAAATTCCTCAGTAAATGATTTCTGCATTCTACTTTTTCGACGGTAATATCAAGGTAAGGTCTTGCCTGCAAAATTTTGAAATAAGTACTTGAGTCACCATCAGATATTAGTCGTCCGTAAATCAAACCGTGGGTAGCTAATGACTGCTTAAAACCTTCCACCATAATTTCGCTCTCCATTCCTGTGGACGGACCGGAATAGTTTTTCAAACATAAATGTTCAGGCACTGTTGTTTTTTTTCTTTTCGGCACGATCACAATGGTAGCAATATTTATTTCGGACTCCCAAATATAAAAGTTTGCCTGTTTTTCTACCTATGATTGCAGCAGCGCCGGATAAAGCTGAATAATTTTTTTTTGTACGACCTTTTACCGTACACACCATCTGCTATCAGATCTATGATAGGCGTACCATTCTTTGTGACCCTGCCTTCTGCTATAGCCATAATTTTCTCTTCCTCAGCTGCTTGATCCATGGACTGTTGTGCCAGTTGCTGCCAGTTTTCCGACAGTAATTTGTGGTTCTTTTGGTATGTTTTTTGGGAAATCATTGGCAAATTCATGGCTGATGAAAATTCTTGTAGCTGAGAATGACCACAACCAATAGAAATTGCACCAGCTACAGCACATGTATTTATTGATAAACAATTATCATTGTCGTTAATGATAACAAATTGTTGTTTACACATTTTACATAAAAAAGTAAATTTGGAAGATAAGCCGTGAAGCTTTTCACCAACTAACTCAAGAGAAGATAGCCCGCAGTCTAATGGTCCGTGATTTGAGATCTCACACAGCTTTAAAAAAAATAGGAAACATTAATAATCCTGCGTCCAATTTGTATGTTCTTTTTAGGAGTATAGTTTTCCGTCTGTAAAAATATGAATATTTTTTTTTTATACCATAAACCATTGTTTTAACTTAAAATAATTTTAAATAAGTATGTTTTCACGGAATAACTTACTTCTGCACTATAATTTAACCCATGAGTTTCTTGGTTTTCAGGTTGGACATCACAATGACTTTCTTCAGTAGCACTAGCCACCTAAAATTGAATTATACCATTTTTATTTATAAAACTAATTCTACACAACTCGCAAAATTATGTTACTGTAACGTGCGGTTGAAGTTTTGAATATTACCTGTGTATTAAAGGTTTCTTCTAATACTTGCTCAGATGAATATGTACTTTTATCAATAACTTCACGACCGTGATCATTCTGTGATGCCACAGTTTCCAATCTAAAAATACAAAAAGTTTGTGGTAATGAAATTCATTACAAATTAAAGCGGGACATTATTTACCATGTTTGTTATTTGTTTCGAGTTTCGATTGTGAAACAACTGAAAAAAATTGGCCAAGTGCAAGTCAGACTCACCCATGAAGGGTTCCGTAGTAACTATAATAATATAATATAACATGTATATTAATTTGACAAAAAAAGACCTTACAAATTTCTTAAAACTAGCTTATTTACACTTTTACAACTACGCCAAATAACTTTGTTTTTCATAGTGTTTGTATGAATCACAAAGTTATGTTTGCGGTTTTAGAAAATATGCTGTAATACAAAAACTGCTAACCCGATCTCGTTCAAACCGATTTTGGTTGAAAGTGTATATCTACAGACATATATTTTTTTAGATTTTTCACTCCATTATTATAGAAGTTAGAGGGGGGAGGGAGAGACACATTTTACCACTTTGGAAACGATTTACTTTATGAAAAAGTGGTTTTAGAAACTTCAATCTCATTTTTTAAAGACCTGTCTATAGATATCACACACGCATAGGTTTCATGTAAAGAAATATTTTCAGTTTTTAGTTCCATATATGGGGAACCTTCCATGTATGGGGAGGTTCCATGTATTTTAATTATTTTTTTCTCAAAGTCGGAAAGCGGTTTATCGGAAGACTGACGGACGGACGGACGGACAGACAGAAACAGACAGACAGACAGACAGACATGACGAAACTATAAACAACAAATACAGGGTGGCAGGGACATCTACGCGCAACCGCTTACCATGGATTCAGTACATGATTTTGGACCCCCCTGCGTTGATAGTTTTCGTCGGCTTTTTCTTAATTTCATAAAATTACGAAAAATCCGACGCAATAACAAAACAGTAAATTCACTTATTTCAAACAGTAATGTAAACCAAACTCGAAAAGGCTACCTGATTAGTTATGTTGATCTCGCAAATTAACCCTAGCAAAACAGCTGATCAGGTAGCTCTTTCGAATTTTATTTACATTGCTGTTTCAAGTGAAACAAGTGAATTTTATATTTTAATTAACAATGATTTTATACAGTTTTCAGTAAAAAAATACTGAAAAATCCTGAAAAATTAAAAAAAAAACGACGAAAAATTCCAACGCAGGGGGTCCAGAATCATGTACCGAATCCCTGGTAAGCGTTTGTGCGTCGATGTCCCTGCCACCCTGTATATTACTTGTGCCAAAATATAGTAGCAAATATCCCGTTTTAAGACAGATTTAGTGACCATGTCAATTTTAAAACTGCGTGAAAATGTCAATTCTAAATTTTCTAGTTCTGTGGTTCAGAAGTTGGTACATTTTAGATTTCATTTTTTAGGGTTCCGTAGCTGAATGGCAAAAAACGGAACCCTTATAGTTTCGATATGTCTGTCCGTCCGTCTGTCTGTCTGTCTGCCTGTCCGTCTGTCCGTCCGTCCGTATGTCACAGCCATTTTATTCCAAAACTATTAAGACTATACATGTGAAACTTAGTAGGTAGATGTATTCTGTAAACCGCTTTCCGATTTTAAGTAAAAAAAATAAAAAAAAAATTAAAATAAAGGGGGGTCCCCCATACATGGAACTAGAAATGAAAATATTTTTTTTCATGAAACCTATGTGTGTGTGGTATCTATGGACAGGTCTTTAAAAATGATATGAGGGTTTCTAAGACCGCTTTTTCATAAAAACAATCGTTTAAAAGATATAAGCTTCCAAAGTGGTAAAATGTGTGTCCCCCCCTCTAACTTCTATAATAATGGAGTGAAAAATTAAAAAAAAAAAATACGTCTGTAGATCTTAATGTAAACTTTCAACCAAAATTGGTTTGAACGAAATCGATTCAGCAGTTTTTGAGATACAGCATATTTTCTAAAACCGCAAATATAACTTTGTAATTCATACAAACACTATGAAAAACAAAGTTATTTAGCGTAGTTGTAAAAATGTAAATAAGCTAGTTTTAAGAAATTTTTAAGTTTTTTTTATTCGTCAAATAAATATACATATTATATTATTATAGTTACTACGGAACCCTTCATGGGCGAGTCTGACTCGCACTTGGCCAATTTTTTGTATTCATTTCGTAAAATTGTTGAGCTACAAATAAATGATTAGGCAACTAACATTCATAGTTAGGTACATACCTATTCTCTTACTTAGTTATGTATGACAATAAGCAACATCTGAATTTTCAGATCAATCAGATATTTTGTCATGCACATTACTGCCCATATCAATAAACCGCGGTCTTGAAACAAAATGTTTCTTACTTTGTTTTATTCTTTATAATAGCCTAGATAATGTGTCGATACTTACTCATTGAAAATAACTTCGGCGTTGACATTTTCGACTTTCTTTCTCCTATAAAAAAATGAAAATGTTTCTTTTTTTATTCAACAAAATATTTACAAAAATATCTAAATATAATATAAAAGTACTTTCAATAAAATAGAAGTGACAAAAAGACAAAATAAGACCCTAGAGGTTTGATCCAGGACACTGGCGGCTGCCAATCCGATTCACTACTATACACGCTAATAGAACTTAAGAATTGTAATGAAATAACTGACCGTATTCGAGTAAAATAAAGTGCTCAATACTGAGACGGTTCCAATAATGTGTCATAATATTTTAGAAATAATTTAGTAATCTAAAATATTCTTACCTTTTAACATCGTTCATATGTACGGCGTTTGATTTATATGAACGTTTTTTAGTCCTTTTAACTGGCTTCACTTTATTTCCCATATTTATAAAATAAAATTGAAATCAAGTTACGCTATTTTAACCTAAAGTATTTTATATTTACAAGAAAGAAGATTATTTATAGAAAATTGATATAAAAAATGAATTTATAAATATAATAATTAATTTACAGACGAAACTTTACAATAACTACAAACAATTCCGAGTCGAAATAAATCGGCGAGAAAAGCGACACGTCCATATAGCAACAGGCGTTGGCCGGCACTGTCGAGTGTCGGTACACAGGCGTTTACGCACACATGCGTACGTATTATATTGCGAAATAATAATACGCGATTTACAGAAAATGTATTGATTGGATTAAAAACATAAAACACTATTTCGTTAGTATGTTTCTTGTTGAATAATTTGGCAAAAAATCAGAATGATCGTATGTATTTTAATATGGTTTTTATTCGTTAAAAGATTTTTTTAGAGGTATCTTTGTGATTTTTTTCTATGAATTAAAATTTGTTGTATTATGTTTTCAACACACTACTTAACTAGATTATATCCTGAAGAATATCATATATTTTTTTGATTGTGTTAACTGCAGTGAATCATATACTTTAACGCATTATAAAACTCGCGTTTAGCTCTTGTAGTCCCCTTAACCTACATGGTTCTCATATGATTTGTGCATAAACGATTGTAGATATGGGCTTCAAAAGAGACGTTAACCTCTGAGTTTGTTTCGGTGTTTCTTCTCAGTAGGTATAGTTAGTTGGAAAACACCGACCTCAACTAATTCAAATTTACAAAAAAAATACGTCTAAGATTGTATTTTAAAACCAATTTGTAAATTATAACCAATTTGCAAAATAAATATCCTTCATCATAGGGCAACGCCTTTTTAACCCCCGACGAAAAGAGGGTCATAAGTTTAACGTGTGTATCTGTCTGTGGCACCCACTGATTAAATACTCTCTGGTGGCACCGTAGCTTCTAAGCGGGTGAACCGATTTCGATGCGGTTTTTTTTTTGTTAGAAAGCAAGTTTTCCTGCGGTGATTTTTAAATATGTTTTGTCAAAATCGGTTAAGCCATTTAGTAGATATGAAGGATGAAAGTGGGGATGAATAATCGAATGTTGTCAAATATACCCAAGTGGGGTATCAAATGAAAGAACACGGCGGGTATATTATAATCAGACATGTTTTATCAAAATCGGTTCAGCCATTTACTAGATATGGGGAGTGAAAGTGGGGATGAATAATTGAATATTGTCAAATATACCCCGCCGCGACTATTATTTTTTTACTTTTTAAGGGATGTTTCTTAAACTAATTCTAAGTATTTTATGCGTAGGGGGTTTTTTAAATTTTTAATTGACCTTTTTATGTTACATCTGCTTCGCCTTGTCCCATTATTTTGGGGTCGGCTTCGATTCTAACCAGTTACAGTTGAGTACTAGTGTATTACATGGAGTGCCTATCTGACTTCCACGATCCAGTAGCTGAATAACACGATATTCCTTGGCAAGATTTGTGTAATTTTTCCAACTTCTGACTACCCGTAACGACAATATACAACGTGTAACGGAAACCCCACATCTATCCAAAAGGACTGAAGACAACATCTGGTATGGAGTCTCTATGCAAAGTTTCAGCTCAAAATAAGTGACTCACAGAATTGACCTCAAATTATTGGTTTCATATGTTTCTTGAATACCAGTAATAACAAACGTGTCACAGCACTATGAGGGTCATCACTTTCCACGTGACTTGCCAATAAAACGATAATTCTCTTCGTTCTTCTTAATTTGAAAAATTCGGTCTCTGATGTCAATGTATTGAAATTTCTAATATGCTCCACACATGCACATATAGGATTAGAAAACCCTTGCCATATCGTTTATTATCATCCAAAGAAGCCGTGCACTTGGTATGTATTTAATACCCTTAAATTACACGTTGTAGATAAACAAATGACGACCGGGCGGGACTATTTGCTTAACGCGGCACGGAGGAATCTAGATATGTTAAGATGATCACCCATCCACGAACCTACCTCGGCAAGCATTGCTTAATCTGTAAGATCGACCCGTGCGGCTGTTACTATTTAGCGATGAGCTCCTACAATAAACCTATTCTAACATCTACAATAAACCTATTCTAACATGTACAATAAACCTATTCTAGCATGTATAATAAACCTATTCTAGCATGTACAATAAACCTATTCTAGCATGTACAATAAACCTATTCTAGCATGTACAATAAACTTATTCTAGCATGTACAATAAACCTATTCTAGCATGTACAATAAACCTATTCTAGCATGTACAATAAACCTATTCTAGCATGTACAATAAACCTATTCTAGCATGTACAATAAACCTATTCTAGCATCTACAATACACCTTTTCTATAACTGCTTCAATAAAGTTATCTCCTTTTATCTTCCAGATTAAAAAACTGGCTAGCATGGGTCTGATGGGTGCCTGTGTCAGCCCACAGAATGGAGGCCTAGGGCTGGACTACCTGTCCCTAGCTCTAGCCGTTGAGGAGTTGTCCCGGGGCTGCGCCAGTACCGGCATGATCCTGACCATACACAACTTTCTCTACCTTAACCTGGTGAATGAGAAAGGAACTGAGAAGCAGAAAGAGATTTTCCTGGATGATTTCACCAGAGGCGCTCTTGGGAGCTTCGCTTTAAGTGAACCAGGTATTGCATTTATACAATTGTATCCATTTTTTTTCTTTATGTTATAACGGCTTAGGAAAACCTATAGCAATAACATATCTTTATAAAAACATAAGTTATATAGAGTATTAGAAATTATACTTACTATAAAGTATACTTTAGCAAAAATTAAACGTTTAAAAATTAAACAAAATTAAAAAAATACAATGAAAGGGACACATTAAACAATTTTCTTTTCGTATACTTTAGGCCACGGAAGACAGTCATTACAATTTCAAGTTCAATTCGGGTCGGCTTAGGCAGGTAAGAGCAGTCAGAACGCGGGGTGAACAGAATATGAGGCGCGCTCGCAGTCGACGAGGTACGACTCGTAGGCACAGCTAGTAACCGGTGTTTTCGGCTACGGAGATAGATAGCTGTTTGGATGATAAGATGTTATTATATCTGTTACTGTTTTACTCGTTCGTAGATAATTATAATAATATGTCCGTGGGTTAAGATGTTATTATCTGTTACTGTTTTACTCGTTCGTAGATAATTATAATAATATGTCCGTGGGTTATAGCAGGTCTATGAGAATACCAGCACTGCAGTAGATTTTCTTCGCTAAATATTGTAGCATTATGCTAATAGCCTTTTTAGTCTCGCAGAGGTCTTTGGTATAATGTTTTAATTTTTAGTATTGTTTTATGTCCTTTGCGCGTCACAACTTTTTCTTCTTCTTTGTGTTTCTCATACTTCTCATTTTGTAAATTCTTCCTTTTATATTCAGTCTATTCTTCTATGGAATTCACTTCCTCTCGATGCCAGTCACCAGTATGTATGCACTTAAGTCAAAGTTTCGGAATTATTTTCTTAAGGATTGTTGTAGGGTAAATCTAAACCTTTCCATATTTTTTATATTTACTTCATTTGTATTTGCTTATATGTTATCTCTTTATAATCATCATCATGTAAATAAAATTGTTCTGTCTGTCTGAGATAACTAAATAACTGTGTTTTCTGAAGTGAACTAACACTTTGTACGAACCTAAAACATATTTTATTTTTTACCGTCTGTCTTTCTGTTTTGTCCGGGCTAATCTCTGGGACGGCTTAACCGATTTTAATAAGTTTTCCCTTTAAGATTCAGAAGGTTATAGGGCAAAATATAGATATTTTACTTCCATCCCAGAATTCCCGCGTGTAATTCATTCGTCGAACTGCGAATTCCGTTAAATGTCAGAGATTTCCCGCCAAATCTCTGACATTTGACGGGAGATTTGGCTTCCCAAGCAACTGGCAGCTTCTTATCAAATATGGTATGGTACGATGGCTGGTGGATCACCAAAATACATCAAAACGGATCATTTGAATCCTGCCGGGGCTGCAGGAATGTTCTAACGAGATACCGGGGCCCCGAAGGCAGCTGAAAGAGCAGGGTGGGTTTTAAGTCAGTAGAAGTCTGACACTCCCTTCCGCTCTACCCAGAGCGGGAGATGTCATTCGATGATTTTCACACCTTAAGAAAAAAAAACATTTGAATACAAAATTAGCTATTTCAGTAATAATTTGCTAAACAATAAATTATTCAATAATTTGATCTCTTTGACTTTTTATCTCGGAATAAACGGAACAGGAGTTAAATAATTACATAAAGGCAGTTTGCACTATCAAAACCAAGTAAAGTTATCTAATGGATATGCTGATTTTTATACCGTACAGTATGTAAATCATACTGCACGGTATAAGACCTCAGAACAATGAACCGACCGCCCGAACTTGTAACTACACTAATCAATTACAATGTCAAATAATGAATGTTTACTAATTACTATTAGATAACAATGCGGGTTAATTACTTTAACTCTCGTTATCGCGGTCACCTGACGGAGTAAAAGATTTGTGTTATAACCAGTGATCGGAGTAGGTAGATTGAAATGGGGTCATTGATCCGAAACGTATATATTAATATGGACATTCCTCCGGAATTGGTGGATTATTAAAAAAAAACCGGAACTTATGTAGGAATTTTATTCTGCCAGAGTGGAAGGAGTCATTTGATGATTTGCCATCCTCAAAAAAAAAGGTAGGAATTGTAATAAAATGAGCAATATTATTACAGATAAAAATAAAATTACATATAAACAATAAACATTACAGATAAATAATGAATTAATTTAGTTTTTATACCTTCCTTTAAATTTTGAATTGAGTAGGAATAATATCACTACCAACATTAACAATGTTTAATTGAATCCGGAAATACCGGAATTACTTTCCGGGAAAATGGCTTATCCATGTTATTCTTTCTGTGTGCATTTATGATACAAGTACCAAAAATCAATCTACCTACACCGATCACTGGTTATAACACAGTGACATCAAACCACAAACAAAATTGGAAAACTTTTTGTAAAACTAATGGTTTACCAAAAAGTTTTAGACTAAACTTCAGTTAGATTTTATCAATTAATACTTTTACCAAGAGACGCGTATTTTCTGCTTTAAGAAATCGATAAACCTTTGATCTTATCGATATAATTTAAGGTACAGGTTTCTGGTCTTGAGAAGGGGAAACTAGTGGCCATAGAAAACTATTTCAGGGATTAGTCTCCCACAAAGTCAATCCCCAAGTTAACTTCACTTTCATATTTAGCGTTAAGTTACTTTGTGTGGAGAAAATTAAACGTATTATATATATATTTTTTTTTATTGAAAATAGGTTCGCGTTTGACCACTATCTCACCTGATGGTAAGCGATGATGTGGTCGAAGATGGAGCACGCTTACCTAAAAGTAACCTATTCACTCTTGACTTAAAGACCCCTAGGTTGTAACTGTCGGGAAACACAGACTCCGGCAGGGAATTCCACTCCTTAGCCGTACGCACAATGAAGGTATTCCCAAAACGTTTTGTGCGTATGGGTGGGATGTCTAAAATATAGTCAGATAAAGTACACTGAAATTCAAGAGTGAAGACAAGATAAATAAAATTTAAATAAACAATTTTACTCAAAATAAATATACATTTATTCATTTGAGATATATTATTAGTATCCCATTGTGGCATTATCTATTGTAAATTTAAATAGACACAAAATTATTTCCAAACCAAAAGTATTTTCTCTCTTTTTTTCCCTTTTCCATAAATACGGTTGGTATTTCCAGGAGCGGGAACTGACGTCGCTGGAATACAGACCAGAGCCACGCTGGATGGTGATTACTGGGTGCTAAACGGCAAGAAGACCTGGGTCACCAACGCTATTGAGGGCAAAGGCCTCGTCACTTTCGCCACCATCGACCCTGAACTCAGACATAAAGGGCTTGCTTGTAAGTTGTCTTTAAGCTATTCAAGATTTGTATAAAGCAAGAATTTGCACGATTGTTGCATTAAACCGATATATTCTGGTCTCCTATTCTTTGAACCTCACATACTGAGGTTATGGATCATCATTACATTATAATTAAATATATATTATACTAGTACTCTCGCGGGGCTTCGCTCCCGTGGATTCTATCACGGTAAAAACATAACTCTCCTTTTTTGCAGTCGCGTAAAAAGTAGCCTATAACCTTCCTCAAGCTTCAAGCTACTTCCATACCAAATTACATCCAAATCCACCCTGTACTTTCGAAGATTAGCGCGTTCAAGCAAACAAACAAACAAACAAACTTTTCCGCTTTATAATATTAGTATAGATTCAATGTTGACTTATAAGTTTCATTCTCATAAATAATTATTGCATCATTTATTAGATTTATTTATAACTTCAATACATACCATATTTGTACGCCGGGGATGGTAGAATATTATGATTTTAATCATTAATGCACTTAACTTTGTAGTGTCAAATAAATGCATTTATTCTTGCATATCTTAATCTATTACACTATTTCCATGAACCTACTCCAGACACAAGCATATTTAGCTTAGTTGTTACACAAGCATATTTAGCTTAGTTGTTGCACCAGCATATTTAGCTTAGTTGTTGCACCAGCATATTTAGCTTAGTTGTTGCACCAGCATATTTAGCTTAGTTGTTACACAAGCATATTTAGCTTAGTTGTTGCACCAGCATATTTAGCTTAGTTGTTGCACCAGCATATTTAGCTTAGTTGTTGCACAAGCATATTTCATGTTCTTAGTTAACAAGATTGCTAGTAATGTAAATTCTAAACACATTGCTAGTTTTCTTAAAACAATATATTTTAATAAATTCCCATTTCCTCAGGTTTCCTAATACCGATGGAAACGGAAGGTGTCTTCAGAGGAAAGAAAGAGCGCATCATGAGCGTGAGGTATATTGTATTACAAACTGTTACTAGCACACATAATTAACTCTGCATGCAACACAGATTGGAGTGGCCATTAATCATTATTTGCTTAACTTACACTCTAAGGGAGTTGAACAATATGTATATTGGTTTTTCATGATAAATGTATATATCAAACATAGTCAAACAGGACGATTTACTAAACGGAATATAGTAGTTTAGCACTTATAGTCTAAACCATATGTATTTAGGTACCTATATGGTTTTAAAGACCCAAGGGTTATTGGAGAATTTGTGTGTGTGAGTTTGTCTATGTGACTGTGTAATGCTGACAGAAATTGTGTTAGAGTATAAATTACTAGCTTCCGCCCGCGACTTCGTCCGCGTGGAAAAAAAAAATCCCCCGATTTTGAAACATTCTTCATTAGTGCTCCGCTCCTATTGGTCTTAGCGTGATGATACATAGCCTATAGCCTT
Source organism: Tholera decimalis (assembly GCA_943138885.2). Classification (NCBI taxonomy): domain Eukaryota; kingdom Metazoa; phylum Arthropoda; class Insecta; order Lepidoptera; family Noctuidae; genus Tholera; species Tholera decimalis. The sequence continues at coordinate 8,645,683 of OW964555.2, forward strand.
CCTCGATAAATGGGCTACCTAACACTGAAAGAATTTTTCAAATCAGAACCGTAGTTCCTGAGTTTAGCGCGTTCAAGCAAACAAACAAACTCTTCAGCTTTATAATCCTTTTTTGCAGTCGGGTAAAAAGTAGCCTATAACCTTCCTCAAGCTTCAAGCTACTTCCATACCAAATTGCATCCAAATCCACCCAGTACTTTCGAAGATTAGCGCGTTCAAGCAAACAAACAAACAAACTTTTCCGCTTTATAATATTAGTATAGATGAATGTCGATTATATACAACGTATCCCATAATTCAACGATAGGCTGCACTAGACGGTGGACCTACATTTTACTACTCGAGAAAACAAAAACAACGAAAATATATCACATTTTTTTTTAATTACAACAAAATATTTAAGTCCTTAAAAGACACTCCTTATCAGTGGCGAAGGCTCCATACAACTCGATTCCCACCGGCTTCCCTTTTGAAATATGGCAAATATTAGTCTATTATTTTATATATGAATATATAATTAGTAATCTATTATTTTCAATTAAACAAATAATTATTTACGAAGTTACAAGATTTCGAAGTCAGCCACAGGGCCACAGTTACTGGAATTCACGCATCACACTTGAGCAAGGTAAGCATTTTTTGGTCCGGCTTCCCTTTTATGAAAATTCACCCTTCGCCACTGCTCCTTATGACACTTTTAACGTAAATAACACCAGAAATATTTGAAAAATTGTAGTCATGGTTTTAAATGTGTCAATTAAACGCGTCAAATAGCCTAATGGGTAAGGTGTAGAATTGTTCGCACCAATTACCTACACTATTGCCGTGAACTCACTCCAAATACAAGCATATTCAAGTTGGGGGGTCAAAAAGATTGCTAGTAATGTGGATTGTACCCACATGACAAGCAAGTCATTCCTTGTAAACAGCATACGCTTTTATAACATGTTGCCAAAGTATGTGACAACTCAGTGAGGGAAAGTTTAAAACCCATATTAAACGTGTCCTCATGAAAAAAGCATATTATAAGATTAAGGACGGACTACGTTGGAGATAAGACTGCTTGGCAATGTTTCCTTCTGCACCAGAGGGTCGGTCGACCTTCAGAGCCAGCGTATTCTTGAACTTTGGGACACGTTGTATAACAAGTTTCTTATTATTTAACGTCTTTATCTAAGGTCTTTGGCCTTCGACCGTGTTATGTTGAGGTAAATAAATACGTCGTGCACTCCGTATCTTTAACAGTATAGCAGAAGACATATTTTGTTGTACTCTGGGTGGGTTCATAGTGAGAGCTCTCTTTGAGATATGCTATGGTCCTGTTGTGACGTAGACATGGAGATTATAGTAGTAAAAGTACTAGGATCGAGCGCTATTAGTTTTTAATTGTTTAGTTGTATTTTTTATAAGTAATAATAGTGAACTACATTATCGCATTAGGTGATATAAAGTAAAGATACTTTGCATGATAAATCTCTTCTCTTTTCTCCAATGACCCTAAGAATCTGCATATAGCTCACATAAATGCTCAGAGTGTTCCTAGTCACTATTCTGACCTTCTGGCATCCTTTAGCAGTGCTCACTTGGATGCACTCTTGATATCGGAATCATTTTTGAAACCATCTCTCCTCTCTACTCAGTACTCACTCCCCGGCTTTGTCTTGATCCGCAATGATAGGACTGACAAAGGTGGAGGAGGTGTTGCTATATACCTGCGTGCTGATTTACCCTACAGGGTGATCAGTTCATCTCCATCTCGGTATTCTGAGTCGGCTGAATACTTGTTTCTTGAAATTATTGTTCATCACACAAAGGTTTTACTTGCAGTGCTCTACAGTCCTAATCTTCACATAGACTACTTCAATTCTCTCGACTCCACTCTCAGTGATCTTTGTCCCATGTATGAGCATGTCATTTTAATGGGTGATTTTAATACTTGCTTAATTAAAAATGATTCTCGCTCCCTTAAACTCCGTTCACTCTTGTCTTCTTTCAATCTGCAAGTTTTGCCTCTTTCTGCAACTCACTATTTTCCTAATTGTACACCCTCTTTTCTAGATCTCATGATTGTCTCCTCACCTAGTAATGTTTCTTACCATGGCCAACTTACTGCTACTTTTTCTTACCACGATCTCATTTATCTTTCGTATCGTATTCGTGTTCCCAAGCGTAAGCCCCAGCTTTTATATCTCCGCAACTACAAGGGCATAGATCTGGATGCTTTGCGGCGTGATGCCGGCGATCTTGACTGGACCCCTCTGGTTGAGAACGATGACATCAACGATAAGGTGAATTGTTTTAACGCAACCATTCTCGACTTATACGATCAGCATGCCCCTATCAGACGTGTCAAAGTTAGACATAACCCTGCACCATGGTTAACGCAACAAATTAAAGAGATTATGGCTCGCAGGGATAAAGCTAAGAGCAGATATAAGCGCAGACCTTCAGAACTGAATCTCTCTTATTACAAATCGTTACGTAATCGCTGCAGTCATCTGTGTCAAGATGCTAAGAGACGCTATTTTCACGACCAACTCAATAATCGCAGTTCTTCCGATGTATGGAAATTTCTCAAATCTGTAGGCATAGGTAAGTCACCTACCAACCAGTGTAAGGATGTCAACCTCAATGATCTAAATAAGCATTTCTCTTTCCTTCCCTTTTCTCTTGATCCGTCTGTTAAAGCTGCAACACTAGAGAGTCTTTCTAGGTTGCCGTTACCACTTTGTCCTCTCTTTAAGCTTAGCGATGTTACTGAGGATGACGTTAAGAAGTCTATTCTTGCGATTACTTCTTCAGCAGTCGGTAATGATAAGTTGTGTTCAAGAATGATTACTCTTATCCTTTCCTCTTTACTTCCTGTTCTCACTCACATCTTCAACCACTCATTTTCCTCTTGTTCCTTTCCGTATGTTTGGAAACAGGCTCACATAATACCTTTACCTAAAACTAACAATCCTACTTTATTAACCCACTTTAGACCCATTTCTATCCTCCCTTTTCTCTCTAAAGTTTTTGAGCACATAGTTCATAGACAATTATCATTTTTCTTGGCGTCAAACTCGATAATATCCCCTTTTCAATCCGGTTTTCGCTCGGGTCACAGTACTGTAACCGCGCTTTTAAAAGTGACTGATGACATCCGCTGGGCAATGGAGAATAAGTCCCTTACAGTTCTTGTATTGCTAGACTTCAGTAGCGCATTCAACTCAGTGGATTTCGACATATTACTAGGTATCCTCAAATCTATCAATTTCTCTCCTTCCACTTTAGCCTGGTTCGGATCTTATCTTCGGGGACGTTCTCAGTGTGTTCGCCTGGAGGAGTCCTTCTCTGATTGGTGTAGCCTCACTGAGGGTGTTCCTCAGGGTAGCGTTCTCTCTCCTCTTCTTTTTTCAATTTTCATAAACTTTGTTACCAGAGTAATCTCCTCTAGTTTTCATCTCTACGCAGATGACTTGCAGCTTTACCGTCATTTTACTGTAGTTGACGCGGGTTCTGCAATTGCTGCAATGAATCATGACCTGGCTTGCATCAGCGTTTGGGCTAAGTCATTTGGTTTGCAAATTAACCCAACTAAATCCCAGGCCATGATCATTGGCAGCAGATTCGTTCGCAGTGCGGCTGTTGTTGCATCTCTGATGCCTTTATATCTCGACGGTGTTCGCATTGACTATACCGAAACCGCTAAAGATCTGGGTGTAGTTATTGACTCCAATCTCTCGTGGCGTGCTCAGGTCAGCTATTAAACAAGCTTGAGCGCTTGCAAAATCTGTGCATTCGCTTTGTTTTCGGTCTTCGAAAGTATGACCATGTTTCTCACCTTCGCAAGGAACTCAAGTGGCTCCCAATCCGTCTTCGCAGGAACACTAGGATTTTGTGTCTCCTCTTCAACATCTTACACAACCCGTCTTACCCTTCCTACCTGCGTGAGCGCTTTTCTTACGCTCGTTCTAGCGACGTACCGTGTAGATCACACCTTAGATCCCTCCTTAAATCTCATCCTCATAAAACTAGCTACTACTCTTATTCCTTTTCTGTCCATGCTGTAAGATTGTGGAACTCACTTCCGCCTAGCATTCGTGATTTAAAAACTATATCTTTATTCAAATGTCGATTAAAAGAGCATTACCTTTCCTCTTAACTGTGTTAATTATTTATTTATATATTTATATTATATGTTTATATATTCTTACATTATGTATTTATTTAAGTATATGTTATTTTTATTGCATTATAAGTATATGTAGGTATACCTAATATTTTAGTTTTAGTTTTAGACTTCACATATTAATTTTTATTTCTCTTCTTGTTCTCACACACTATTGTCTACATTTCTTTTTCACTTCTCCTTTCGCAGGTCTGCTGGAAGAAATTTCTTAAGAAATAAGCAGTACCTTTGTACTCAAATATTATAATTATGTTGTCCTATTATATTTTACTGTGTGTACATAAATAATAAAATAAATAAATAAATAAATAAAAAATCAAAGTAAAACTTAACAATTCATTATCAAAAGCTTGTTACTAACAATATTGGGTTAATTAAATCGCATATCTGGGTTCGAAACTTGTGTTCATGGAGCATGTTTTTTCCATATGCGCACGAATCGGTTTTCAAAGTTAAGCAACGCTTGGTGGGGTCTATACATCGATGGGACATTCATTATCAACCATTAGTACTCGTTCACGTTGACTCGCGGGCGCGGTCACGAAATATCAAACATGGCGTATCCAAGTGTTCACGTACGAAACGCACGTGCGGTCTAAGTAGCGGGCAAGCTAGCGACTGGCGCGCGCGCGCCGCGCCGCTCGCGGCAATATCAAACGCGTGAGTTGTTTGTGTGTGTTCACGTCGAACTAGCGGCGGAGCGCGCGCTTCACCCGCGACGTCAGGTAAGTTCAATGAGTATGAACTTGTCGCTAGAAACGGTAGCAAGTTTTCATCATGTCTTTCAATACAGAAGAGTTTATTAGTGCCGTTCAGGCTAGAACTCCGATTTGGCAAAGTAAACACAGGCATCTTATGAACAGAAATATTCTCAATAAGTTATGGAAGGAAATTTCGGAATGATAAATAGGATGTTCTCTCAAATTACCATATAAAGTATGAAATTCACCATACCGTTCTCTTTCTTTATTAATTTCGTTCACACCAATTCTAATTTTTATCATGTCCCACTTTAGGTATGAGGTTTCGGTTAAAAATAAAAGATCGTCGTCCATGTTTACAACCTCTGACAACACATCACAATAGCGCAAACGCCTGGCGGCCAATATGAACACGAACTCGCCACGTCTCCGCGCCCGCACCCGCCGCCGCGCCCGCGCGTTCCTACGTGAACAAGTACTTCGTTAGTCATTAATGCTAGATCTTTGTTTGTCGTTACGGTTTTTCAGAAGCTAGAAAATCTGGTACTATGGCTTAATTGCTCGGTTGTGGGGGTCAGATAGGGTCCATGTCAAATACCGATATAGAGGTATAAAAGGTTTGACTGGATGCCAAAATCAATATATTTGGGAAATGCCTAGGCAGATTGGTAGATATATGTTAAAAGATTTAGCATTGAGTATTTACTATTCGATAATAACTTCATATTTGAACATGGTTTTTAATAATTTTGGGTGCCCCTACCTAATTAAGTTAATTGATTTTAAATTAATGGTTGTAAAAAAATATATCATTATTGTTAAATGTTATGGATTTTACATTTTTTTTTTCTGATATGAAAATTCTTTATAAAATGAAAATTGTTCAACACAATATTAATTGATTATTAATAAATATTTTTATTGAATGATAAAATTAATATTTTGTTTAAATGATTAAATTGATCAAATTATTAAATTAATTTACATTATTTTAATTAAATACATTCTGAATACAATAGGCAGGTACACTGCACTGAGCACTACCATACAATCAAACCAGGAAACAAAAGGAGCTTATAAAATAGATTTGAAGCGAAACTCTCAGGGCGGCGACTGCGTGCCCCGTGACTCTGGAGGAGGTGCGGATCCCTAGGGACTACATCGTGGGCGAGCCGGGCGAGGGGTTCCGCATCGCCATGGAGCAGCTCGACCAGGCCCGCATCGGCATCGCCGCGCATGCCGTTGGTGAGTGATAGAGATGTTAGGGAGCTCCGTAACCGTAACCGAAACTTTCGGATATCCAATATAATAAATTATCCGTAACCGTAACCGAATCTGAAATAAATGTTTCGGATAATATCGGATAGGGGCGGAGCCTAATTGAGACACGTTATGACAAGTTGTTTTGATCGGCCGGGCGGCGGCGAAACACACAAGTAGATGCGCAAAACAGTGCGTTAGAAAGTGATGTTATATGACATTACATTTAGTACCGGGGAATGTTGCATTACACCATGACTCCAAACATGTCGCGTAATGAAGCGCCACACGATGGTTATTGTAAAGAAATTCTCGCGTTATAAAATGTAATACATCATTACATGAGATGAGATAGCGCGTTATGGTATGATGTATCTATTTGTATTTTAGTTTTCAAATTCCTTAAAAATCTTATATTCGTAACCGAAATTATCCGAAACTAACGGATAATCCGAAATAATTTCATATCCGTGTCCTTATCCGTATTCGGCATAATAATCATTCCTATATCCGTATCCGAAATTTCATATCCATAACATCCCTGGTGAGTGATGTCACCTATCACGTTCTGCAGTGATTTTTGAAGTGAAAACTTCTTTAGCATCGTTGTGATTTGAAAATTTATGAAACGAAAAAGCGACAGTAAAATGAGACAGACACATAAATTCATAGGAAAAAAAGCCAAAATTTTTGAAGGTTTCACTTCTACCACGTGTGAATTGCACACATGTTTTTTTTACTCGGCTTGACTGTGGCGGCCATTTTAGCCATGAACCTCCCATTGGACGGCAAAAGCCTCCTCTAAATCCTTCCATGTTCTCTTTTGGATCGCCACTTTGGATCAACCGTAGTGTGCAGCTAGGTCATCTCGGCATCTTTTGCTCGGTCAACCTCGGCGGAGTCGTCTATCCTCACACCCTGTTGCGGCCATAATTATAATAATTAGAGCCTCCAGCCAGGGCTTATAGTATCTTACAAACTAAGGGATTACACCTTACCGGCACCGGCGTCCCCTGTGAGGTAAGGATCGGCTTAGGGCGTCGCTGGGTAAGGGCAGCTAGGGACAGGCTGGATCGGATAATAGGTTCTAAAGTGCGTCCGAAATGTTTATCAAGGCTCGTATGGACGGATTCGATGCTTTTTGTGCAAAAAATCACCTCCTTGAGCAGATTCTGTACTAGCTGCAATTGCATTTTCGGCAATTATTGCTGACCAGTTTGACTGCCCCCTCTTCTAAGGCGTTATGTTAAGATTCTAACTTAAACAAATAAATGAAGTAATTAATTTCAAATAAGCAAACTGAAACTCGGATTTTATTGCCAATAACATAGTTTGAAACACAGAAAAAAAAATTAAGTAGAAGTGCCCCTACACTCTCTCAAAACGAGAACCAGTGTCGCCAAACTCACACATTTGCAAAACCAAAATGTCAATTACACACATAAAAAACAGTGATATAATTGGCTACAAAGTTGAAACGCAACTTTAACAAATCACCTTCTTAATAATAATAATAATAATAATTCTTTATTTTCAGACAACAATGCTGTCAAAAATATTGAGTCTTATTACAACGACCGAAAGTTGTTATTATTTGACATGACATAATCAATAAAGGCGTTTATCGTTTAAAAAACATAAATCGAACAATTTACATCGAGTTCAGCTACTCAACGCTAGATGGCACTGTAACCAATTTATTCTATTCGGAACGCTAAGTACTTTGAAATAGATGTCATATTTGCATGCACATGTAATGTCTTTTGCTACTCAGATAGAGATGTAGACAAATATCGATATTTTAATATCGATGTTACGTATTTTATTCGTGTGAGCAATGTAATAATTTATCGACATCATAAAAATGGTCAGTAATGGAAAAAGGTTGATCATCTTCAAAAAAATTTAATCTATTTTAATATTAAAGAGGTAAAATTTGTAAGTTTGTATGTAGGTGTAATCTCTGAAACTACTGAACCGATTCTGAAAATTCTTTCCCTAATATGTAGCTGCATTATTCTTGAATGCTATAGATAGGCTATAAATCATATAACAAAATATTAATTTCATGCGGGCGAAGCCGCTGGCACAAGCTAGTGTTCAATGAAATGTTAATAGATAGTATTAAAAATATTTATTGACCTTGAAATTATACATATTTGTTTAATAATTGCCATTTTGATAGTTTTATGTTTAATTTTAATAGGTGATGAAAGCGTATATTAATATATTTTGCCGTGATGGCTTTCATTAAGTCGGTAATATGATTAGACGTAAGAAATTCCCCTAACTGATGATAGATTATGTTTTGGAATATTGACGACCCAATAAACATCCATTTTCCTTAATCCAAGATCCTTTTAATCTTGGAGAAAACTGAAATATTTAAATTACTTTTTTACTTTTATGAGGTCAATATCCAGAAATTGATATGTTACGGTTTTACATTATGTGATGTTATATTTATTAACTACTAGCTGCTACCAGCGGCTTCACCCGCGTGAAAGTAGAAAATTATCCCAAGGGAACATAGTCTCAGGAAAAAATCATATGTTCTATTCCAGGACATGGTACCAAGTTTCATTGAAATCCGTTCAGCTTTTCGAGCGTGAAGAAGTAACAAACACAAACTTTTGACTTATAATATTAGTTTAATTATTATTATATACTTTATTGTACACCTCAATTTAACACAGGACAATTATTTATAAAAATTAGTGTACAATAGGCGGTGTGATTAGCGACCCGTATCTACTACAGACGGATGCAGGTTACGTGTGATTAAACATTCATAAATTATACACATAAACCGTCCGAAATAAATTTTCTGAATGATGGTGCCAGCTATGAAATGAATAAATAAAAATTATCGATACAGACCTACTTTACGAATATGTCGCATCCCTAATTGAGTAGCGTCGAAGTTACTAGAATTTTTAGTATGTTCCTCCGGATAACGACCAAGTAGATTTAAACGTTGTGTTAATGAAAATAAGGTTGTTTATAGTTTGCATTGAAGTCATGAAATGTGGTATTGACATAAAAATCAAATATATTTAAAATTAACAAACTTTAATACTTATCGATGATACGATACGCCTCCACAAGATACATTTTATTTACTGCTTTCGTTTTTGCAGGTCCAAACCGCACAACAAGGCATAATTTCTAATATTTCGTGTATTTTAGAGACAACCAATCGCGACATAAATTTGACAGCGAATAAGCCAATGTCGCGCATCTGTGCTTAATGTTGACACGCGTGCGATATCTGAGGGGCACTTCCACTGTATTTTCTATTTCGTGGTTTGAAAGTCCTACCTAAGTGCCTACTGACTCGTATGGACCAATAATAAAGTTTGTTTTTCCATTTCAACTGACTTAAAAAATGAAGGAGGTTCTCAATTTACAAGCTTTTATTTAACTTGCAATGTATATATTTATTTTTGGGGCAAATTTTCCAACTAAATTTAAAGCAATTATCCTCAACCGATTCAGATGAAATTTTGCATGCACCTCTAGTTTCGATGATACTGACGGAGAATCAAGTTACGCGGCTCGCAAAATATCTCATCAACTTCTCTAGAGTGATGTGATAAATTAGATAGACGATTATAAAATGAGTCGCACATATCTAATTGATTCGTTTCAACACAGGAATCGCCCAGTCGGCACTCGACACAGCAATTTCGTACGCGAAAAAACGTGAAGCATTTGGGAAACCACTTTCGAGATTAGCATCTGTAAAGGTATGTCAATACTTATTTTTACTATTTCAATATACGAGTAGAATTTGTAGAGCAAGCATGTATTTCAATATACAAGTAGAATTTGTAGAGCAGGTATGTGTTTCTTCCGGGTCAGCACTATTGACGGGGCTGGGTAGGGGTGCCTGTCGGGGTTATGGGATGTTCTGACGTGATACTGAGACCCTGGAATGTAAGGGCAAGTTAAGGAACACAGTGTGTCTTCAGTTATTAGGAGTCAGTCAGGCAGTACTCCCTTCCGCAACACCCAGTGTGGGATAAGTCGTATGATGATACGCCAGATAAAAAATGCATGGGTATCCATCTGCCTTCAAGACTCGTCTTTAGTCTCCATGCTTAGTTGTAAAACCCGGCCATGTAATATCCGTTTAGTATGTATTTATAATTGTCCAAACCGGTACGTAATGTCATGTGCTGCGTGAAACTGCATGAAACCGATTTTTACCTACATAGTTTTATTATTTTTTACATTACTTAAAATTGTATTTTTCTAACGATTTATTTTAACTCCAGGACCGCCTAACAGAAATGTGTATGTTAGTGGAGACCGCTCGTCTCGCAACGTACAGGGCAGCGGTCGACGTCAGCACTAAGAACAGTGCGATGGCCAAGTACTTGGCTGGACGGAACGCCACCGCCGTCGCAGACCACTGCGTTCAGATCCTCGGAGGACGCGGTCTGTCTGTTAACTATGATGCTGAGAGACATTATAGGTAAACGTTGTTTTTTTTTTCTTAAAAATTAAGCATTGCTTAAGCCATTATTCCTGTATTTACATCATCTCATCGTCTGGTTACACTTTCCCAACTATGTTGGGCTAGGTTTCCAGTCTAACCGGTTGCAGCCGAGTATTAGTGTTTTCTTGGAGTGACTGCCTATCTGACCTTCACAACCCAGTAACTGGGTAACACGATACGCCTTGGCAAGCCCAGTGTCAGATTTACGACGTAATGACTGTCGGATTGACGCACGAAGGAATGTCGATATGTTAGATAGTCACCTATCCACAGAGTTCCTCCTATTTTGATCTGCATTTATAATAGAGTAAATAAAAAATAATTTTATTATAGGGGAAATAGGCTTAACTGGCATGTTGCGGGAAAGTTCTAACGAAATACCGCAGGCTGGGAACGCGAGGGTTACTGAAGGAACTGGAACGCTCCACCCAGAGCGGCTCCATTCCGCTCCACCCAGAGCGGCTCCATTCCGCTCCACCCAGAGCGGCTCCATTCCGCTCCACCCAGAGCGGCTCCATTCCGCTCCACCCAGAGCGGCTCCATTCCGCTCCACCCAGAGCGGCTCCATTCCGCTCCACCCAGAGCGGCTCCATTCCGCTCCACCCAGAGCGGCTCCATTCCGCTCCACCCAGAGCGGCTCCATTCCGCTCCACCCAGAGCGGCTCCATTCCGCTCCACCCAGAGCGGCTCCATTCCGCTCCACCCAGAGCGGCTCCATTCCGCTCCACCCAGAGCGGCTCCATTCCGCTCCACCCAGAGCGGCTCCATTCCGCTCCACCCAGAGCGGCTCCATTCCGCTCCACCCAGAGCGGCTCCATTCCGCTCCACCTAGAGCGGGAGGAGTCATTAGATGATTTTACTCCCGAAAAATCATCATAACTGGCCTGTTATTGATTGATCTTCTGTGTGCATCTAATATGTAGTTTGATCCACAACGAGCTATTTATGTTGAAAGAAATGAATATCCAATGCCATTCAGACTTAAAAACAGCCAATTTTATTTGCTAATCGATGAGGTGCAATCAAAGAAGTGTATGGTATAGATTCGTCGGACATCATCAAGTCAAATTCATCAAGACCCAAGACTCAAGTTGAGACTGACGCGTGCGAACGTGTTTTGTTTTTTTTTTTCAAGAGATCGTGCGATTCTATGGGTCAAGCCTTTGCGCCCTCATTCCGGGGAGCCCTCGTCCGGGATGCCCTCATATTAACAAAAATGTTATTTAGGCACGCTCTCGGTCGGCTTTTATTATTTTTTGATAGGACACTTGATAAAGTACTTGTGAAAACAAAATGACTTAATGTTTATTTATGCATTTTATCCATTACTAGCAGTTGCTCGCGACTTCGTTCGCGTGGGAAGTTTTTCCCGTGTAAATCCCGATCCCGTGGGAATTTCGCAAAATCCTTTCTTAGCGGATGCCTACGTCTTAACATCTACCTGCATGCCAAATTTCAGCCCGATCCGTCCAGTGGTTATGTCTGTGCGTTGTTAGATCACTATGTCAGTCAGTCAGTCACCTTTGAGTTATATGTATTTAGATTTATTTGAGATATTTATTTTACGTTATGTAAGTAGGTATATTATATTTATTTCAACATTTAAGACTCAAAGAAAGATCTATAAACAAAAGGAGCATGAAAAATAAAAAGAATGATAAAGTTAATTGTCGGACTGATGGAAGAATAAAAAAATTCAATGTATAATATTTAGAAAATATGCTGTGCTATTTGCTGTGTTCATGCAAGCAAAAACTGTAATTTATTTTCAGTAAGTCTTAATTATTAGATGATTATGTATGACTGATATGTTTTTACTTTGTTATACCCTGTTTTTTAATCTCAGAGACAAAGTTGACATTAGGATGATTGCCAGTTTTTTGCAAATCTTAAATAGTGATGTGCCACTATCGAAACTTAACGTTGATAAAATCAAGTATCGGTTTTTTATAATACGTTATCCTGAAATAATGCGTAGATGTTAATTTAAAACTAGAACTACAAAATTAGTAATGTAAGATAGATATCTTACATCTGTAATTATATCTGTAATTAATTATGTTATTAAAATCATAATTAATTACAGGTATTCGTTAATCAGATTCTAATAATGACTCCATATCTTAGGAATATTCTGAATCATCAGAATCACCACCTATTTCTATGGTAAACCTATCAGTAATGTCGTCAACTATATGGCCCAGATGACACATAAAAACATACAATACCTAATTACCGATTTACACAATAAATACCGATTTATTACAAGCATGCGGGAGCCAATAGAACATATATATTTATAAAAATGGGATGGGTCACGCCTGCTTGTCACTTTTTTAAATAAAAATGTGCTCGTTTCTTTCCTTTCAGTTGAGCAGTCACGTTATTTTTTTTTAAATTACCTTTTAATTAAATATGTTAAAGATTTCGCAGATAATTTAATTCTTGCTAGGAATTGTGGTCTTGAAGTGTATTTAGAAGTTTATTTGGATCAACTGCACAAATTAAGCCTTCTAGTGTCCTTACTCTGCTCAATACAATGTAGACCTTTTGTAAATAAATAAGAAGTTAAATACATCCCAGCTAAGGTCGTCCCTTGCAGTTAATATTGGTGTCGGGCTGGGTCTATGAGACACTATTCCATACAATTTTATAGAATTAAGCGTCCACCGATGTCATTGTCGGTATCGGTGACAGGCCGGGCCGGCCTATGAAGAAACGCCCAATGTATTGATACTGCCCAGCACAATATAAGCGGCAGCATCATCACAGGGTCAGGGACAAGCCAATAAAATCATCACCACCTTCACCAAGTGAAGGTACACCAACTTTAGCTGGCCTATAAAGTTATCAAATACCAATATTATAAGTCAAGGAAAATGGAATAATTATTCCAACTTTATCCTTTCTTTAGTGTTACGAATAGGTCTTTTTTTGTAAAGAAAACTCGCAATGTGGGTATAATTCACATTACTAGCAATCTTGTTGACTCCGCTAACTAAGCTATAAAAACATACATTATAAATATGTGATTTACTTGTATAAAACTAAATAGAAATTAAATATCTTATAAAAAAGACTGAAAAATCGTAACAACCGTTGCTTGCCTGTCGGTTTTCTACAGATTGTACTTCGGGGAGTGTGCGCAGGAGCTCCATGACCTGATTCCTCCATCTCCCTTTCACTACCGGTCTACCAGACGCACGGCTGGGTACCACCCACACTTGGTTAATATACCGTCTTGTCGTACCAAGCGCTTCTCTTCCACATTTATTGTGCGCACAGCCGAACTGTGGAATTCTCTGCCGGCTTCTGTGTTCCCTGCCACTTATGGCCTTTCAGCCTTTAAAGCACGAATAAATAGTAGAGATGGGCCGAATGTGGTTTGAACCGAATCCGAACTTCGGCCGAACATTCGGTTAAAATTAAAAGTTCGGCTGAAGTTCGGCCGAATTTCGGTTCAATTTCGCGCGCTTTCTCGAGATCGACACGTCGTGACTTGTTTACGCATTTACTTCAATCTCGAATATATTTATCGTCTCCTGGAAGCTGTGTATGTTCTGAGCAACTTTTATCGGAGGCAGGAAACGTTTACGAAAAAAAAAACGTATCAAACTTTTGCCAGATAAGGCAGAGTTTTTGGTGTTTTTGCACCATATCCTGCCTCTAGTAAATTTTAAATATGAGTGAGTAGATAGATGAGAAAAGTTTGTTAATTTGAAAAATAAGTACCCTTTAGTTAATGAATGTTTAGTTTGTGAATCAAAAACGTGATTTTTTAATTCAATTTACGAATTGTAATCCAGATGTTTGTTAGAAGAATAATAAGTTTATTTAATTTTTATAATAGTATGTCTAATTATTATGTCCGAGAATTAAGAACCGATTTAATTTAAGATTTACATTTACAATGTTCGTAACTAAAATAAATGACCATGAGTGAGTAAAAGACATAATTTTATAACAGTAATGATATTCTAATTCTATAAAATTTTAGTAAAAAATAGTGCAAGTAAGTATTATTTTTCCTGTGCCGAATGTTCGGCATCTGAACCGAATTTCGGCTGAATGCCGAAGTTCGGTTCAAGCTGCCGAAATTCGGTTGAACCGAATGTGAACCGAATTTCGGCCCATCCCTAGTAAATAGGCATCTTCTGGTCTCGCTCGTCTCATCTTAGACCTCATCTATCGCTTTCCATCAGGCGAGATCGAGGTCAAGAGTGGGCCCATCGGTAATAAAAAAAACAAAAACACTAAAGAAAGGATAAAAATCGGCAAACTATATCAAGTGGGATATCTCCGACTTGATATAGTTTGCCGATTTTTGATAATTAACTGTCATTTCTCTAGTGACACTCGCATAGTTAAGACGAATTGATTAACGTGAGAATTATTCAAATAGGCCCACGCATTTGGCCTGTACATCACCACATAGGTACAAACATACATACTTATATACATACACAGACTGTGAAACACATTAACCTCCTTTGCGTCGCGCAGTCGGGTAAAAAGTTACGATTCAACAAACCGGTATCGTAGGTACAACACTGCGCAAAAGAGCGGGCAACATAATTTCTAAACTTGACATTTGCATGTGTCAATTCTGTCTCTGAGATTAAAAAACAGGGTATAGTACTACTCTTACCTATTATTACCTACATGCTCACATCCGTTAATTTTGTTGTTGCAATTTAGCTAAACAAAAATGTTTATTAAAAAAAAGGGCGCGTACCAGCCGAGGGCGTGCCGAAATAACGAAATATTCTATGTGAGGGCGACTCGGACGAGGGCTCCCCGGAATGAGGGCGCAACGGCCTGACCCGATTCGATACACTGTATTATGGACAGCAGTCGCCCTTGAGTTCATTAAATCATTAATGAAAAGAAAGAAGGAAGAAACCTAGAATCGAAAAAATAGACTTGAACTAGCCCTAATGAGCTTCAGAGGTTGCAGCTCGGAAGCGTTCAGTTCGGGCACCTGTCAAATGCCTTAAATTTTTTGACAGCTGTCAAATTGACGCCAATGTCGTATTTACGTTGTTAAATATTCGTGTGAAACTGGTCCGTTATTGAACCCGCATGGCGTATAATGGCCAATTCATTCTTACTTGGCCTGAGTCATAACAGAGTTTTATGCTAATCAATTTTCATTTTTAACAGGGATGCAAGAGGCACGCAGATCTATGGCGGTGTTACAGACATACAGAAGAGACTAGTCGGCCACTATCTACTGAAGGAACACGACGCCCTTTGATGAGATAGCGGTAAACTTATTCTTAATCTAGTCTAGCTTACATACATACAGTAGTAGTCTATATATATTTATAGTCTATCCAAATGGTCGCGTGCTGTAAGAAGACTGGCGTGTTTTCATGTAATTTACGGAGTGATAAACCACGAAGTAGGTAAACGACAAAAAACATAAAAGGAATTTTGGTGGCGACAATGTGTGAAAAAAATATCAAAACAGCCAGTTTTATAATTTTCCTAACGCCGCTATTCATTCATACAGCACGGAACTTGCCTTTTTAACATTTTCAATTTCTATGATATTATTGCGTATTGCTATAAAAAATGGCATACTTTATTGCTCTGAACTTAGGAACGAGTCTTTACAGAACATATCCTGATTGTCTTTGGTTCTTTCAGACCGACTTCACCTTCTCCCTCGTTTCCCTATTCTTCCTATTGTGCTTTTCCTTATTTTATTATTTTAAAGTTGATTCCTAAAATGAGAATAATGTCTATTAGGTTCGGTGCATACGCTAATTTCGATAGACCGTAGAATTTTGACAGTTGACAACGATGAAATCGTTGATTTATGTGGAATATTTTTAACAGTCGAATGTATTAAAATGAAATGAATAAGAATACTTTATTTTGTCAATATTAAACTTGTTACCGATACATTTAATGTTGTGATTGTCGGAGTCTAATACTAATATAACTTTACACAGTCAACAGTGTAAAGTTTTGTCGAAAAATAAAAACAAAACATTAACACAACTAACGGGTTTGAATATTATCTCGATAGATTCTGTAATCGTACTGAAGAAATAATTTTATTGTTCATCTATTTAAATAACGCACAATAAACGTCAATCGTTATCAAATTGATATTTCTTTGTGTACTATATCTAAGGGCTAACTATAAAAATAGGCCATTTCACAGTGACACACGACCCAATACAACATCAACATCATCATCTCTGTCACAACCAAATCAATGGTAGCGACAGAAATACTTTTGAGATCGTCTTAAAATTATGTGGCGTTTTAGAATTCGGGAGATAGTGTTTGTTTTCCTTGATCGCGTCATAATTTAATCAAATATCTTAAAAGATCCGACTAGCTAAAGTGGATTCCTGTAAAAACTAATAAATAACAAAGCAAAAGCTCCATAAGATTACGTAAGAATACTACGAAATTTTTTATAAAACTCATTTTAAAAATACGCCATGAAAACATTTAGCTGACCAAAATAATTGGCTGTTCAAGTAAAGCTTAATGGTTTAATAACTCTTTCGATTGTTATCTCTACATAACAATAGTTTTAAGAGTATCGCATTTATATCGTTAATAAAAAAAAATTTGAACTTACTTTCAAATGGAACATTCCAGTTAGGAACGCATTTTTTTTTCCAAATTCAAATTCTAACTTATATCCATTTGTTTTTAAAGTTTAAGTTGGTTATGTATTTTGATTCGTTTATACTTTTGTGTAAGGCTACAAAATTGCTAGGTTTGTACTTATTTATCGATATTGAAATGTTGTTTGTATATACCTAGGTCAATCCTGGTTAAGGATATAGATAGCAATATCAAGTGACTGATTTAGCATAAAGGTTAACAAATAATAAACATACGCTAATTGTTCATCGCATATAACATAAATCTGTATTGTTGTTAATAGGTTTTAAGTGCTAAGCTATAGGGGCCACTTTGATAATTATTTATTATGTATTCTATTTCGTACGAGACTAAGTTTTAAATGTCATAACACAGAATTATAAGTATAATAAATATGTTTATTGGTTCAATATTATTAAAACGTATTTTAACTGTTATATTTTAATAAAAATATTTTTTGTATTTTTGTTTTTTATTTATGCAGATTTTTATCAGGTTATCGAATACCCTATAACTAATATTTATTAGTTATAGGGTAATTATATATAATATTAATAAAAAAGTAATAAAAATTTAAAGTAATTAATAAAAATAAATACCTAGTGGATTATGTAAATCTTTCCATACATTAAAATGCATTTACAAACATATAAACAGTACATTCAAAGACCCTGAACAAACACCTGTAGGCCAAACATTTGTTCCTTGCGGAAATCGAACCTGCTACACACAGTTCGGCAGCTAATCTCTCATCCCTCAACTGCTATGCTAATCAAGTCGTATTGTCGAGTAATGATCAGCACACAAACACCCCCTTTTCTCAAATAAAAAACGTGCCTAATATGATTAGGGTACCTACTGGGTCAGTCCTATCCTTTTGTAGCCATCATAAAATCGGTGAGGCGAATTTGCACATAAAAATGCATCATTTAATCGCCGTTACCCCATGTACTACGTCTAAATATCAGTTGGGCAGCATTTCCCCATTTGACCTAGTTTTTCTAAGTGTTTTTGAATCTCACGGGGCTTGTGGGTGACCTCATTTATTTTTGTACTGTTTTCTTTGGATTGATAGATAAAGCCCAGTAATTTTAAATAATCGTTTGTTGGTGGACATCCCACCAATACGTACAAATACTTTCATTGTGCGTACAGCTAAGGAGTAGAAATCCCTGCCGGAGTCTATGTTTCCTGATAGCTACAACCTTTAAGTCTCTTTAAGTCAAGAGTGAATAGGTTACTTCTAGGCAAGCGTGTCTCACCATACGACCACATCATCGCTTACAAACTTAACTTACATAACTATATACAGGCTATAAAAGTAGGTATTTGTTCCGTGCACAAATACAACCCGCGACACGCAGGTTAGCTTCCAATCGCTCAGCCACTGTGCCAACCGTGAGACATTTATACAAATAGGTATGTAATGTCGTGTAAAAGTGTTACTTATAACCAATTTGTATAAGAAACATTATACAGTAAAAATGCTTCATCCAAATATCTCAGCTGGATTAAAAAGTTTCAGTATACTACAAATAATTTTGGAGGCGACTTCTGAAAACCGCAACTTAGAAAGCTGGCGAAAACTTAAGTTTCGATTCGGTTAAAGAGAAGTTCTTTATTGGAGTTTGTATAATAGAACATTTTAAAAAATCACAAAAAAAATACGGCGGTTCGAAGTTCGCCGGTTCACCAGATTGTGTAGGTATGGTTTTTAACCTTTAAAGTTTCCCGCCGAGTTAATGTGTACATTAATTTTATAAGCAGATCACTTTGCCGCGACGTCCTTCGAAATGATATACCAGATCCACTGTTCGTACCTATGTTTAAATAATCGTCTGCGAGACAAAACGTGCAATTAATTCGGTTGCAACTTCAGAATGTCACTTATCATCTGCGTACCCTTTCCCAACAATGTTGCTGTATACTTTACATGGAGCGACCCAGTAGCTGGGTTTTTAGGGTTCCGTAGCCGAATGCCAAAAAACGGAACCCTTATAGTTTCTGTGTATTATTCCTGTCTGTCTGTCCGTATGTCACAGCCATTTTATTCCGAAACTATTAGGACTATACATGTGAAACTTGATAGGTAGATGTATTCTGTGAACCGCTTTCCGATTTTGAGAAAAAATTAAGAAATATTTAGAATAAATGTGGGCTCCCCATACATGGAACTGAAACTGAAAATATATTTTTTCATGAAACCTATGTGTGTGTGGTATCTGTAGACAGGTATTTAAATGACATTGAGGTTACTAAAACCACTTTTTCATAAAGTTAATCGTTTAAAAGATATACGCTTCCAAAGTGGTAAAATGTGTGTGTGTGTCCCTCTAACTTTTATAATAATGGAGTGAAAATATATATATATATATATATATATATATATGCTGTAGATCATAATTTAAACTTTCAATGAAAATTGATTTGAACGTGATCCGGTCAGCAGTTTTGGAGATACAGCATATTTTCTAAAACCGCAAATATAACTTTGTAATTCGTACAAACACTATGAAAAACAAAGTTATTTGGCGTAGTTACTACGGAACCCTTCACAGGCGTGTCTGAAGGCCCAAATTTTTGTTATTTTTGTGTGTTTAAATTTATGGTGTACAATAATAGTACATTATGGTACAAGTGTGTAATGTTGGTGATTACCGCTGAGGCGCCATTGTGACCCGAGCCGTTAGGTGAAGGTCTTAAGAGAGCCGAAGCCGAAGAGGACGGTAGTCATCAATACACACGTGTATCATACGACGTTTTTCAACACACTTGTGAAGAAAATAATACTAAATAACTGTAATTTCAACAGTGAAAACGAGTTGTGAAAATTTTTTCGCAATGGCGGGAAAAATTAATCAGTTTTCCTATGCGCGCGCATCTAACAGATCGGCCATAGACTAAAAGAATGAGGTTTCTTTTTTTTGGCTTTTCTCGGATAGCGTTTTAGCCACGTACAAAATGGGTGATTCAAAGTTTTCTTTATCACTGAAAAAACAAAAGTTATATTTGAGTGAAAGTTGTATTTATTAAAAACGTACAAGTTGATATTTATCTATTTAAATATGAAGTTGCATGAAACTAGCAAGCAATAGGTAGGTACATTAATTTATTTGTACTATTGAACACGATCTCTTTTTTGTTTCGAAACTTTTTTAAAAACAAAGCAACTCAACCAATTTAAAAAAAAAAACCTATAACTCACTTGTGAATAATATAGTAAAGAAAAAGTCACAGTTTGATTACAGGTGTCATTATGTGCCTAACTGCGGTGAAATTAGAGCCATTTTATGAGCAAGTGTGTTGAAAAGTATATTCTATCTATCTGTCTATCATATATTGTGGCTTTTGACTACCCGTAACGAATAACAGATGTCCAAATGGCCGCTGGAGCCAGAGGCACGAGCCACAGAGGAATCTTGATATGTTAAGATAAGTCACCCATCAACAGGTCGACCTAGGCAAGCGTTCATTAACCTTGAAGACTGTAGACTGTACAGACGAGCTCCTCAACCTCAAAATGTAATTATGCGGTCGTAATTCAGATGTCTGTTTTGGAATATGCACCCACATGCACATTGCCCGACTTGGTTCCCGAAAGGTACACTCTTATATCTACAAATTATATACTTTTATTGTAAAAAAAAGAAACCAGCCAAGTGCGAATTGGATTCGCGTATCGAGAGTTCCGTACAAACCTATTTAGTGTATTTGGTTATATTTAATTGAAATGAAATATTTATTTTGTAAATTGGTTATAAATAACACTTTTACACGTCATATTTTTTGCGTGTTAAGTTTAGTTTAGCTAGATGAGGCCGGTATTTCCTAACTGACTACTCTGAGAAGAAACACCGAAACAAACTCAGAGGTCATAGTCTCTTTTAAAGTCCAGACAATTTGTATTTTTTTTGAGGAAATAACCACGCAAATTTGAGCGGACCTGTCCAGACAGTGCAAGCATTTGTCAGTTATCATGTACCTCAACAATTGATACCAATTACATAATTCACATAGAATTTGGTATATATTACAATACTTATACTGTTAGCTTTGGAAGAGAGGCCTTTCCCATGATTTCCTGATGACAGCCAAAGCAAACCAATGGTCGTTAATTTGATCCAGCTCGTTCCGCCATCTTTTACGGGGTCTTCTGCGACGCCTTCTGGCTGTGTCAGGGCTCAATAAATTAGCGATAGGATGACAATAATTATAAGTATACAAGATAAAAATAAAAAATAACATGAAACAGTAGACTCTCATACTTTCTCTCAAAGAATTGCCACTAGACATACTCGCATAATTTCATGCCAGTCGTCCGCAAACACATCACATTCAGGACATCTTTAGAGTGCGACATACTGGCGATTCAGCTTTGGCGGCAGTTTTAGAAGATGGAGCAAACAATTTGTGCATGCGGCTCTGACGGTGTCCGATGTATTGGTCGAACACAAATAGTCGGCGGGAAAAGGCCATGGAGATCAGGGCAGTTGGTGCGTCGTCGATAGTCATTTATTATGTGCACTGCCAAGATATGGTATGGAACTCTACCACATATGACCCGTCTGCTTTTAAACCCAGAGTGAACAGGCATTTTCTGGGCTCGCTCTTCCATCGTAGACCTCGTCTATCGCTTACCATCAGGCGTGGCAAAAGTCAATATCACTATTGACCAGTAGTTAGCTAAACAAAGCCTCTCAACAACAACAAGGAGTACTAACTCCTATGTATAGTATTTAATATTTACTACATATGTACGGGTTTCAGATTGTTACATTTCTACTATATTATTACCCGACTGCAAAGGAAGGGTTATGTTTTTCGCACGTATCTTGTATGTATGTATGTGGCCCTACACTGTTTCTTATTTATATTAATGATCTCTGTAACCTGCACCTGAGGCAAGGCCAAGTAATAACATTTGCTGATGATACGGTTCTTCTGTTCAACTCTAACACTTGGAAAGGTGTCAATGAAGTTGCAAATGAAGGGTTTTGCTCTGTAACATCTTGGTTGAATCATCACCTCTTGACACTTAACCGGGACAAAACCAAATTTATAACATTTTCAATCAATGCTAAATCTCAACCATCACCAAATTTAATTTCTATTCAAACTCATAATTGTAACAACTCAAATATCTGTCAGTGTAATCCAATCACTAAAGTCAACTCCATAAAATATCTAGGTGTGACAGTGGATCAAAACCTAAACTGGAAGGAACACATTGCTAACCTCAGTAATCGTGCAAGAAAACTAATTTATATTTTTAAGACCATTAGGAATTCATGTGACATTAAATTATTATTAAGTATATATTTTGCACTATGTCAGTCCTTACTAGCGTATGGTTTATTTGTCTGGGGAGGAACCTCCAAAACTACTATGATAACTGTAGAAAGAGCTCAACGTATGGTGCTTAAAGTTATGTGTCGTAAAAAATACACCCATCCTACAACACAGCTATACTCTGAACTGGGAGTTCTGACGGTGCGCAAAATGTTTATTAAAGTTATAATTGTTTCACAGCATAGAATTGAACCACACTTTACAATAAGACGTAGACAAGATATAGTGTATAACGTTCCTAACTGTAAGACAAACTTTGCACGGAAATTTTACTATTATCTCGGTCCTAGCCTATACAACAAAGTTAGTAAACATGTAAAACTAAAAAATTTGAATTCTAAACTAAGTAAAAAAACTACAGATATCTTCCTCAAATCGCTAGACTACAATGAAACTGAAATTCTTTTGAACTAATGGAGATAAAAAAGTGGGTACATAAATTTTAAACACTGAAACAGCATAAAACATACACACACACCTCATACACATGCATAAGCAAATATCTTAAATATACAATATATATAAAAGAAGCAAGAAAAAAAAAAAAAAAACAACACATATTACATAATTCTAATACAGAAGTACTACTGTTCCATATCAATACGTCATGCTTAGACACAGCCACGATGAGATTGAATGTCTGGGGAAGAGGTATACTATGCGCCCGTGAGACAGTTTTTAACTAGTACGGGGGTATAGGGTGCATCGTTCTAAAGACAACAAACCTATAAAAGCACTCAATATATTACAAACAAATAATTATGTATAGTGTTATTACATGCAATGGATTACTGTTAATGTTTTAATGGTTAAAATAATTTATAATGTAAGTACCTGCATAAACATTTATTTGGAGAAAAATGTTTTAATTTTTTTTTTTGCTGTATGTAATCCTAGTTTGTAATAAGATAGTAGTAGTAAATAGTTGTTTAGTCTAGTTTAGCTTATTAAAAAGTTGTCTCAATGTTTTCGCAATAAAGATTATGTTTATGTTATGTTTATGTTTATGTATGTATGTTTGTAATATTCTTTATTACCTCATATCTCCAAAACCGCTGAACGGTTTCACACAATTGAGGTATCGTTAGATTTGTCTTATCAGCCCGAGTGTTCTTAGATAGATGACATTTAAAAAAATTAAACATGGCGGCTGTGCGAAGCACATGGTGAAAAAAAAAATTTTTTTTTTCAAATACAAAATCAAATTAAAGGGCTTAACATAAGGATTTCAAAAAGGTATATCATGTTTATCATTAGTGTAATACTAGCAAAATAACACAATGAGAAAGTTTAAAAATATGGACTCACTTTCTGAATCCGGTGGAGTGCCAATGTGACACGACCGGGAAAACTAAAAAATTGTTAATTAATATTTTAACTAAAAAGTTGGAAAAAAAACTTATTCAAAAAATCTAAAAAACCCGACTGCTCAACTGAAGTGTAAGAAACAAGCACATTTTTATTTTTAAAAGTGACAAGCAGGCGGACCCATCACATTTAAAAAAAAAATGTTTTATTGGGTCCCGCCTGCTTGTCACTTTTAAAAATAAAAATGTGCTTGTTTCTTACACTTCAGTTGAGCAGTCGGGTTTTTTAGATTTTTTGAATAAGTTTTTTTTTTTATACTTCCTATTTATCTATATTCTTGATAAACAGGAAGTACCTATCCTTAGATAAAATATGCGTAAATAACGACACAAACAGTTATAACTAGTTTTTTCAACTGAAAAAAACCTTACAGACTCATTTTCACATCTGTACACGTTCCTGAAAAAAAGTATCTTGACAGACAGACGGACAACTAATCTTCGTACAGGGGTTCCGATTTTGCCTTTAGAAATAGGTACGGAACCCAAAAAAACACCTTTTATCGGTGTATTTTTATTTTACTCATAACAATACAACTTCAAAAACAGATCAAAGCAACCGGCTCACTAATGGTGTCACATTATATCAGAATAGATCAGAATATTTCCTTGGATAGTCGTTGTGGTCAGTGTGTCTCGCATTACGGCTACCTACGACCGCTCGTGTTCTATCATAATATCCACACGCCTACAGATGGTAGCTGGCTATCAAATAGTTACCGCGCTTCACCAGATTGCTACGTGCCTCTTTATAACGTTCGTTTTAGTTTAGTAAGTGTAACTATTCGATTTTCTTTGATATAAGTGAAGCGTGCGTAATCTTGGTCTCCTTAAACAGTAATGTTTATTCAGGAACACTAAAAATTAAAATCGCGGCAATCGTAAAGACGATAAATAAGCAAACTAAAACTCTGTCAATACGATATCCTTTGTCAACTAATATTATTCATTAATAAAAAGAAAAACATACGTAAGTGATCTACCAACCAGATCATCTGTTACGCTAGTTATCTCGGAAACACTACGCGGTATCGACCACGCACTGAGACCAACACAGCATTGTTTTAAGTTTTAATATGTTACGAAATTACGAATACCTTCCCTCGAAGGACCGGTAGCTTTCATACTATAGGACCATGAATCACATAGAGTTCGTATTAATCTCCTATTATCTTAGTGTGCGTCATTTTCAGCAATGTACACACACAGCCGCGATGCCGATAAGACAACGATAGGGAAACTTATCATTCCACCGCGATTACGAGTCGAACGCAGATGGTCTTGTGTCATCATTTTTAAAAAGTAAAAATGCGCGCTCTTATTTATTTGACGTTTCTTTTTTTAATTTTCAAAAATGGCAGTGCTCAAGACGTTTACGAAGGAGGTTTTGACGAAGAGGTGTTAAAACTAATTAAGTTATGTGATGTTTGTACGTGCAGTGAAATTCCCGATATCGATGGGACTCACATAGTGTTGTACGTTCAGTGTTCTGAGTTTGATAGGATAGAAAATGTTGCTGATTTGGACAAGATCGCCTGGCCTTTGAACACAAACGGATTGAAGATATCGGCCACTTTCGACGGATTGGGACTGTCTACATTGGGCAAGTAAGTAACAGTTATTTATATCTCAAATAAATGGCCCAGCAAACTTCATTAGGACCGTTAATCTTCTCCCAAATTCAGTTAATCCGGAATGCTTCTAGCAGCAATGAATGTGGGCGTAATCGTTCTCCGACGTTAGGTCAATGTCCCAAATAGCTGAGCGACAATTTCTTAGACCAAGTCGTAAGTTCGAATCAGGAATGCTGATAGAAATCTATTATGTCTTTTGATCCTTAGAGTGATGTCATGCTGGAATACCGGAAAGTCACCTGAGAGGGGCACTACCTAACTACTTCATACTTTTTTTTTCTCTTTATTGGGGGCTTTATCGCTTTGCGCTAATGTCGCCCTGTTTGCTAAACTAAGTACAATCAACAAAAAAAAAAAAGAAACTTATTACCTAATTATAATATAGCATGATACACTTGGTACAGCATCCTGGCTTGTTCCGATACTGGACAAGCAAGATACTGTTGCAAAACCCGACATCCAACAATTTTGATGCGCCTAAAGTGTCCACTCTCACGTCTTCATTCCGTACACATTCCATTAACCTGTGTTGAACATCGTCTACAACATTACAATCTGTGCAATTAGGGGAAGCAGTTGTCTTCATCAGAAAGCCAAATTTATTAGATGGAATGTGTTCAGAACGAAGTCTTAAAGCAGTGGTTAGGCTACTTCGTTTTAACAAAATTTGGTCTATCCATATGTTTTTGGGAAGCTGTGGTTGGATAGTTTTGTACCAGATTCCTTTATCAACTTATCTTTTGTCAAAGTATTCACTCCAAATTTGAAAACATTCTATTTTGAGACAATTAACATCAAAGTTTCAAGAATATGCAACCGCAAACTCGATAAGTGTCAGATTGTAATGCCATAATCATAGAGAATCAAGGCATTTTATGTACGTAGATCTTAAGCCGGCTCTACACGTTGGCCAACACAGTGGCGAATATAGTGGCCAATGCTTATTGGCCAACGTGTAGACGGGGTGTTTGTGCATGTTGGGTGCACAAACACCCCCTCTACACGTTGGCGAATAGGCACTGGCCACTACATTCGCCACTGTGTTGGCCAACGTGTAGAGCCGGCTTTACAAAACGCCATGCGATCTAAAGGAGTACGTAGGTATGGTAGGTAATTTCAAAGTAGGTACGTAGGTATGTTCTTTACGGATTTAAAATAATACCTACTGCAGAAGTCGTATTTCAATATCATTTTGTATTTGATGCAGTTCGTGTCTTAGTCGAAGAGATATTTTTATTCCAAAATTGGTGGATTGAACCACTGACCAGCAGTATTCCCTAGGCTCTAACGCGAGAGACGCCCCGGGCGTCTAAAATCGCGAACCGATCTTAGGCCATCGTAGGCGCGAGCTTGCGGACGGCAAGCAGGGGTAGCTCAACGACCGGTAAGAACCAGGCCCGAGTTGATATCGTGTCGTGTTCCACGCGTGCCTCAAAGAACAGTCAAACCCAATCAGTTCCCGATAGGGCAATTGCCTGGCCAGAGTTTCGCGAACGTTGTAATGAGATACCGTGGCCCCAGACCGCAAGGGAACAGGATGGGTTTCCAGTAGAAATTTGAGAAAACCCTACGCTCCACCTAAAGCGTGAGGAGTCATTTTATGATTTTTCCACCGAAACAAAAAAAGGTACGCCCTAGATTCTTCAGTTAGTTTTTTAATATTTTTATTGTTTATAGGCTTGCGTTTGCCACCATCTCATCTGATGTTAAGCGATGATGTGGTCGAAGATGAAGCACGCTTGCCTAGATGTAACCTATCCACTCTTGACGTAAAGACTCCCAGGTTATAGCTATCAGGAAACAGACTCCGGCAGAGAATTGCACTCCTAAGACTAACTCCTAAGACTGCTGACCCTGAGATATCATTCTGTTTTCACCTTGACTGCTTATCACTACGTTCACTAAAACTATAATAAAACCACGTACTGACGTACCTACAACTTATTAAAGGGCATTGAAATATTGTTTACACTCTGAGTATCTTTATAATCTCTGTTTGCTTGAGCTCTTTTAGGGAAAACCGTTATCAAGTCGCTGATTACTTGTCGCTAGATGAAAATAAAACTAGTGTTTAAAATGACGACATTAAAAATTAACTTGGGTAAGTAGGTAATTACAATTCTCCTGTGAATTGTAAAAACATAATATAATGTAGTCTATATTAAGATGAATATTTGGTTTAATTATATTTTTTTTTGCGTTCACGAAATATTATATGTATACTAACAGTCAGGCGGGGCTTTGCTCCTGTAGACTTTATGACGATAAAAACATAACTCTCCTCTTTTGCAGTCGGTTAAAAAGTAGCATATAACCTTCGTCAAGCTACTTTCATACCATTTCATCTAAATCCACCCAGTACTATCGAAGATTAGCGTGTTTAAACAAACAAACAAACAATCCTTTAATTTTTCCCTGTCTCTAAACATGACGACTTTAAATCGGCTCACTGTTTTAAAATAACGATATTATTTACTTAAAATATCTGGAGGACTATCTACAATAAAATAGGATAATGATAGAGTAGTCAATGACCAAAAAGTGTAATAACGTTTCCTCTACTAGAACACAGACGCCTCCTCTTTATGGGAGGAAATGGTCCATAATCCGATGGACGTCTTCGGAATTTTCAGTCCTGGAACATGCTGCTGTTTACTTACAATGTTTTCTTTAACCGAGCAGTGGTGATTAAGAACACAAAGTAATGTGTCTGCCTTTGTTCGAACGCATGACAACTTACAAGTCGTACTTGTAAGCACTGTGCCAACACTGTTCCTAAATTGTGCAGACTTCAGATAATACACAGCAAGAAAGTAACTGATATCGACTTACTTTCTATCACTATAATATTCAAAATATCCTTTCTAAAATCCTCCTCCTCGCGCCGAGTTCCTCAATGCTGAGGATCGTGAAGCCTCCACGGTAATAGCTTCTCTCTGATAGTGTTCCGCCATCTTTGCTTGTTCTTGGCATCGTATAGAGCGACGTGCAAATCAATCAAGGAGGGTCGATCAGTTCCGTTGGACTACGGCCTCTCGTAGACTATAAAACCACATACCGTCGTTGCGCTTGCAAAAGGCGCTATGTGGTGAATAGTCAATTTTCGTTCTTTTAAGAAGTTTCAATCGTTATTTTAGTACACACATGCTGTAAAAACAGCTATCTGATAAACGCAATATTGAAAGGTAACTCTTTAAATATTTCGTTTATTAGATAGCTGTTTTACAGCATGTGTGTATCAAAATAACGATTGAAACTACATAAAAGAACGAAAACGAATATTTACCACATAGCGCCTTTTGCAAGCGCAACGACGATACTCTCTGTGTTAAACCGACCAATATTATCTGAGTGAATTTTAGCTCCAATACTTGTAGGAAAATAAGACTTTGATTCGTTATCATTATGTGTTTAGCTTTTTCCAAACTAAGTTGGAATCGGCTTCCGGACTAACCAGATATAGCTGAGTATTAGTGTTCTAAATGGACTGCCCATTCTACCTCCACAACCCAGAAGCTTTTTTTATTGATAATAGGTTCGCGTTTGGTCAAACACATCATCACTTACCATCAGGTGGTCACCTGATGGTAAGTGATGATGTGGTCGAAGATGGAGCACGCTTACCTAGAAGTAATCTATTCACTGTTAACTTGAAGACCCCTAGGTTATAGCTGGCAAGATCAGTGTCAGATTTCCTGACTTCTATCCGTAACAACTGTCAAAGACATGTACAAATTACAGCCTAGACCAACAGTTTAGCGTACTGTACTGCTGTCCGTGGCGCGGAGAAATATCAATATGTTAATATGGGCACCCATTCACGGACTGACCTCAGAGAGCGTTGCTTACCCTTGAATATTGACTCGTGCGGCGGTTTTTATTTAGTCACGACCTCCACAGTGAGAAATGAAACTTTGATTAAACTATCTTATACAATAATCACTTTCTCGGTAAGCTCTCACAAACAATAAATACAGGTATAATCCATACTAATATTATAAATGCCAAAGTAACTCTGTCTGTCTGTATGTTACCTTTTCACGCCTAAACCGGTGAACCGATTTAGATGACATTGGGCATGGGAATAGTTTAGGACCCTGGGAAGGATAAATAGGATAGTTTTTATCTCGGAATTCCAACGGGATCGGGAATTACGCGGGAAAAACTTCCCATGCGAACGAAGTCGCGGGCAAAAGCTAGTAAATTATACCTAGTAAAATTATGCTATGATTTTAATGCATGTAGTTATGTTACTTTTAAGGACTTGCATATTTCAATGACTGGAGGAACTTTGGCTCCTAAAACCTAGTCTAGTTTAGGAGACAGTAGTTCGCCTTTGGATCTGACATTAATATACAATAGTTTAATTAAATTTAGTACTTAGGTTATGCATGTAATGTACAATAAATAAATAATAATAAAAAAACAGGTAATAAATTGATATCGTCCATTTAAGATTAGATTACAAAGAAAAGGGAGACGCTATAACGAAAATGCACGTCTCAACAGTAAGCGTAATCAAATACTTAGAATACTTACCTACTCCATTGCGTTTCCATTCAAATGATCTTATAAATCAACTAATTAAACAGAATATTATAATAATTACGTTGTCAATTTCATATAAACCACAGTCTTATCGATACTCAATGACGAGCAACGATTGTCACTGATTTTGAAGTAGCTTCTTATCATTTGTTGTGACATAGTATGTCGTTCACATTAAAAGGTACAGACGCCAGCACATCAAGCTACAACAATCTGTCAAATTTCTTTAATAGATTTTCAACTTTATTGTTAAAGAAATTAGGTTCAAGGTTGATTGGGAAAATTTGACAGTTTCGTGTAGCTACATCACATTCCCTAGCCTGTTCCCAACTATTTTGGTGTCGGCTTTCTATCTGGATGCAGTTCTACAGACCTTGTAAATCTAAGCGTCAATAGCCTAATGGATAAGGTGTCGGACTTGTGATCGAGAGGTCACGAGTTCGAACCCCACCCATTACACTATTGCCGTGAACCCACTCCAGACACAAGCATATTTAGCTCAGTTGGAGGGGTTCACAAGATTGTTAGTAATGTGAATTCTACCCACATAGCTAGTAATATTTAAAAAAAAATTAGTACTAGTGTGTACATGGAATGACTGTCTATGGGGCCCCCACAACCCAGTCGCTGGGTAACACGATGCCTTGGCTAGACCAGCGTCAGATTTTCCTAGCTTCTGACTTCATACAGAAATGACCAGGGCCGAGCCGTCCCTGTGTGCGAAGTGTGCGGCGCACACAGGCGCCAAAGCAGAAGGGGCGCCGGATGTAATGCCAGCGTTAATTATTGAATATGTTTTTGTAAAACTACAACATATGCAAACAGTGTAAAGTTAAAGCACAGGCGTGAGTATTGTCTTTGGAGACCCCAAGACAATACTCACGCCTGTGGAAAAATCTTAGACGCTTCATAGATTTTGCACACAGGCGCTGTCTTAGGTCAGCGCGGCCCTGGAAATGACTACCTGGGCTCAACGTGTTAACGTGCCTTACGAGGCATGGAGGAATCTCCATATTTTAAGATGGTCACCCGTCTACAGACTGGCCTCGGCAAGCGTTGCTTAACTTTGAAGATCGACTCGTGCGGCTGTTATACGTAACGCCAAATAACTTGGCAAGAGTCGTTCAATGCGCAGAAGTCGATTTTTAGGTGCCAGCGGTTGTCAGCGGGACGCGGGGTATGACGTAGCGCCGCTCCGAGCGCGCGATTGGTGCGTCAGTAGTTCTTGTTGAATTTGCTCCCGAATACACTTGCGTACACGAAAGTTGTACCCTTTGTTTTTGTACCCTTTGTTTGTTTTAAATTTATTTTTTGTTGCGTTGATTACAATGCCAGGACCAAATATCGTTTTACGCAGACTATTAAAACGTCAGAAAGAACAGTTAGACACTATAGTTAAGGAATCTTGAAATTCCGAATTAACTGTCTTTAGGACACCGGGAAAAAAGAAGAATAAAAGGGGTAGCAGTTTTATTAAGTAATTGTGACGACGAGAACCTATTATTTTTAAAGTTTTTATAAATACATTTTTTATCACTTTTAAATGTATTTATGTATTATACCTATTTTATTTATAATACCGAATTAACGAATTAATTCCTCTTCTTTCTTTAACATTCTTCTGAACAGATATGATTAAAAATAAATGATGGCAATATCCATAGAATAATGGCAAGCAGTAAAAGTGACCACTTTTTTCTTCCACTAAGTGCACGATGTGCGAACTTACCCCCACTACGCCAAAACCTTGCCAAGTTATTTGGCGTCATCTATATTGTTTATCCACGAGCTCCTCGACAGAATAGAGGAACATGAAGTATTTAACAGTTTATTATATTGAGACAGATCTTGTAATTCTACAGATCTTGTAAATCTAAGCGGTAATAGCATAATGGCTAAGGTGTCGGCCTCGTAATCGAGAGGTCGCGGGTTCGAACCTAACCCTTTACACTATTGTCGTGAACCCACTCCAGTCACAAGCATATTTAGCTTAGTTGGACGGGTTAGGAAGATATGCGCTTGTTAACTAAAGTCATTCCACTCCACTAGATATTCACAGGCGTACAAATTTTTACTTATGTTTGCAGATGAAAATATGATTATTATTCTCCTTCCTTCATTTCCTCCTTTTAGCTATCAGCTCTAAAATTTGAGTAATCTGTTGCCAAAATCTTTATTCATAATTTATTCCTAAGTGGTTGCGAACCCGACTTGCGAATTGCAGTTCGGGAGTTTGAACCCAGTTCGGCTAACTACTTTGTGTAATTTATATCATCACCACTACTCTAAGATCGATGAAGGAAAACATCTTGAGGAAACCAGCATGTTATAGGACCAAAAACTCGAAAACAACGCAACAACCACCAACCCGTAATCGTAATCCACCACGACGCCGCCGGCCACGGCTTACGGCCCATTCCAGCAGCGAGAATTAAGACCAGGCACTCTAAAATAATTTTCACGCAAGCTCCGTCCCCATGCACCCCGGTTACGCCGTTGTGTGCTAAACGCTAACGCAGCAGTAATAAAGTTGAATATCGCGTGCGCTCTTTCACCATGTTCGGGTTCGAAACTAAATGTCGTAAGTCTCAATTTAAATTTCGTTTTTAACTAAAGTAATAATTGATGTAGAGAAAAAATATCTTATATTTGGATAATAAACTATATTTTCTTACCGTCAATACTAATTCTTGACGTAATAAGTTGAATTATTAATTATTACTTCTAAGTTACGCATTATATTAAAAAAAAAACCGGTCAAGTGCGTGTCGGGCCACGCGCAGTGTAGGGTTCCGTAGTTTTTATAACAGCCAAGTGCGTGTCGTATTCGCTGACTGATCATTTCGTACCATGCTCTAACTAAAAGCCAAACATGACTACCTAACTAATTTGACTTCCTCACCTGATCCGACAATTTTGCACGGAAAGTTTCAATTTTTTTTTAGAGATTTGTATAAAACTTGTCATAGCCGGTGTTTCGAATTTAAATACGGACACAGAGCTACACTACTCAATCGTCACAAGAAGCTAGCACGATACAACTGGCGCTTAGCGCCATCTATCGACATTTCTATAGAGTTGTTCGAAATTTTCGAGTCAATTACAATTGGTCGACTATTACACGTAATCTTGTAAAGCCCACTTATGTGTGATAGTTTTCCTTTAAATTTCGTTATATAAAGGTACTACTGCCGTGACATTTGAGTTTCTAACTATAACCGTTTAGTTGATAGAGGGGGGGACACTTGACTCTAACGAAAATTGGTACTTTAAAGCTTGATAAGTCACGAACGGTTTACTTAATCAAAAAACGGTCTTAGCAAACTCCTAATATTTTTGAAACACCTATCCAACGATATCCCACACTATGGGAAGAATGAAAAAGAAAAAATTATCATCCCACTTTACATGTATGGGAGGTAGCCTAAATAATTGTTTTTTTTCAATATTTTATTTTACCACTTTTTCGGCGTCATAAACGTGTATACTCATGCCAAAGTACAACTTTCTAGTACCAATAGTTTTTGAGCTAAACCGCGGACAGACGGACAGACAGACGGACATGGCGAAACTATAAGGGTTCCTTGTTGACTACGGAACCCTAAAAAACGATATTTATATGTTGTAAAGTATAATAAAAGTCCCAGTATCCTGCATCGCACTATGAATCAACTCTACGATTTCCATCACTTTTCGCTACAGGAAGTTCAGGAACATCTTAATTCTAGTCCGGATAATTCCTAAAGATTTTCTGTGCCCTGGAAGGTCATTGTATCCTAGTTTTAAGCATTTACTGTGACATTTATAACGATTTTATGGTATGCAAATAAAGATATAAATAAAGACGAGGATTCTGGCTATTCGTAAGTTAATTTTTTAATTGTCATTTATTTAACCTGTCACATAGATACTCTTAAGAGGCCAAAGACCGAAGCCTATCAATAAAGGACAAGGCAAAAAACTGATCAGCTGACATAAGAGGTCAAGTCAGATTTACTTTTAGGGTCAGACAGACTTAAAATGGCATTCTGGTCACTTAATTAGAGTGAAATAGATACTATTTTAGGTAGACTAGAGACTGTCTGCCGGTACACTGCCTTGTGGTCGAATCTAATCTACATACAATAATTCATTTTAACTTTCAACGTTATTATATAAATATGATAAGTGTTATAAAAATATTGTTAGGTGTATAATAACGTAAACGATAACTATTACTATTTTTGCACTGTTTCTCCATATAAACTTTAAGTGTGACAAATTTCGTTCTCCATGCGCATCATTTTTTAAAAAGGTGTTCAATGTTTTTGCTTACGTATTAATAAAACTACAGATAACTGGAACAGCTTGCTATATTATTATTATAACAGACGTACGGGTGAATCTTCGAAGTTAAGCAACACTCGTGGAAGTCCATAGGATGACCATTTTAACATGCCGAGATTCCGCCCTGGCTCGGAAAACACGTACAGCAGATGGTCCCGGTTATCTTGTACATCTCTGAGAGTCGCTAGTTCGCTACGGTTAATCAGAAGCCAGAAAATCTGACACTAGTCTTGCCAAGGGGTATCGTGTTATCTAGATACTGGCTTGTGGAAGTCAGATAGGCAGTCACTCCTAGAACACTAGTACTCAGCTGCAGCCGGTTAAGCTTTGGTTTCCTAGGAAAGCGGTGCCGTCATATAGCGGCCGTAATATTACGGACGCAAAAAGGCGGCCGTCTTTACGGTGATGACATGTGGAAAGTTCCACGGCCGTTTTAACACTGTCTGCTTCATCGCTATCAATGAAACATTCACGAAACCATCTGACACCGACAAGACGGCCGTCATGCAAATGGCAGCACCGCTTTTTGACGTTACGGTGTCAGTTACCGCTCTCTAGGAAACCGCGCCATTTTGTTTACATAGACAACGTCCTAGTGACGTCATTCACCGCTGTATTACGGCCGCTATATGACGGCACCGCTATCCTAGGAAATCAAAGCTTAAGACTGGAAGCCAACCCTTATATATTTGGGAAAAGGCTGAACAAACGATAATGATAGATAACCTATGAACCATGTAGGTATAGGTAATTGTCAATCTTTGGCAACTTTCGACACGGAGGAAGTGAGGCGACAGTTTGGTAATGAGGGTTTTTGGGACCACCAGTTGGCGCTGAGGCGAGAGGTCTTCTTCTATAGAAACGAAACTTTGACGTATACATGACATTGACGTTAATTTGACAGATGTCAAAAACTTGCGTTTGACAGGTGCCCGGACCTGGTGTCTCAGTGCTGCCTCCTGGTGGACGTTATTACAGAAAACCCTCATTGAAACAACATGCGTTCGTCCAAACTAGCGTGAACTATGTACTTCCCGATATCCTCTGAATGCAACCTAGAGCACGTCTTGAAATTAGTTCGTTATTGAAATGAACAATGTAAGCCACGGCGCGACATGGCGTTGTTAATTTGTTATCAGATAATAATATCAGCAAAAGTTTAAAATAGAACTTCCTACAGTACACACCTTCTGTGAATTTTGAATAGGCCTCATAAGGCTTGTACCTGTATTGTCTAAATATAGACAAAATAGCTTCTGCCCTTGGCTTCATTCACGTGCAATGTTTTTTCAGATAAAAAAGTAGCCCCTTTCCTTCTCCACGGTTTAATCTTTACCAAATTTCATCAAAATCAGTTGAGTGATTTAGACGTGAAAGTTTTACAGACGGACAGAGTTACTTTCGCATATATAATAAACCCAGTTTGGCAAATTAATGACGATTAACGATCTACAGATCCGCAGATAATTATGTACTCGGAAGTTTTGGTATGGTTTTGGCAGAGTATACATTATATGTAGGTATACAGTATACATACATATAAATAAAATTGAAGTGTCTGTCTGTAATTTCAAAATAACTGTGCGTTATCTAAACGATACAAAAATAAAAACTTTGTGCACTCCTCTATATTTATTGTGCGCACAGCCAAGGTGTGGAACTCTCTGCCGGCTTTTGTGTTCCCATTGTAGACCTCGTCTAAAGCTTACCATGAGGTATGATCGGGGTCAGGAGGGGATCATCCGCAATAAAAAAATAAATTAAAAAAATCTGCATTTCGTCTTCTGTCGTATTATCTCCGAAAAGGCCGTACCAAATAAAATGAAACTTTAAAAATCTTTCATTAGTCGTAGTAGAGGACGTTATAAGGCAATATCTATATAGGCTACTTCTGATCGCAGAATTACGGCGGGATAAGGATTTATTAAGGAAAAGCCTCCCACGAGATCAAAACCGAGGGCAAAATTAGTTTATAATAAAGAAATGAAGTTGATTATTTGCACTACTCTCCTTTAACTTGAACGTCAGTCCAATTTCGAGCATTAAATTCCGAAGTTTAACGTGGTAAACTGGACAGTAAACATATGAAGAAATGTGAGTATCACTAAACACATTCGCCTAACCCATTGTGAATACTTACCTAAGGTTAACACGAGATCCCCTTAAAATCCTTTGTAGTAAGGTCATTATTCCGCCTCGCCTGAAGATTCGCGACTGTCACATCAATCAAGTACAAAACCGTGTCACCTGCGTTTGTTTTGCGAATCACCAGCGTTGTCGGCGGGAAATGGCCGACTTATCGTATCTTAGGTTAGGCGCCTACCTACTTTAGGCTACCTAGTTAACGAGTTCATTATAAAGTTTATTATTTTAATTTGAGTTATGTCTGCACTGTCTGTGATTTTCTTTTGATAATTGTCTGACTCTTTGTTTGTTTTCAATAAATTCGTTAACAGATTTCTATACATAATGAATAGTATGATTAACGAGGAAAGTATGTGTGTATAATTTATAAAAAAAAATGTGTGAATTAGTAGAATGAAACCGTGCGAAGCTGGGCCGAATCGCTAGTTCTTAATAAGTTAAATGGCGATATGTTTTATACTCGATTGTATAAGAAAAATGTAATCTGATGATACTGGCTAGGCTGACTGGTAAGGGGTATCGTGTTATCCATCTAGACACCAATAGATTGCGGAGGTCAGATAGTCACTCTAATGGTGAACGCAGACCTAGCCGCGCCGCACGCGCCGCAGTCTTTGCATTCGAATTCTTTATATGAAGTTCTATGCAACCTCGCACACCTACCCGCGCCGCAGTCGCCGCAGTCCCTGAAACGACCGAACTCCCCTAGCCGCAGCTGATGACGTCACCCGCACGCAGCGCGGATGACGTCATTCGCATCCACGGCGCGCAGTGTTACCAGAGTTATAAAGTAGACAGAGAATCTCTGTCAACGGTTTATAATGAAATTACTTATTCTCGTATAAATAATTACTTGCTTATTCCCTATTATAGCACCTACAGATAAAATTACACAAAAGAGCAAAATACCAATACCAAATACAGATTTTATACAGATTTTTTAAATCTTCGGATAGATAATGCTTTAAAAAATCTGGCAACACTGACGGGAACGACTGCAGCGACTGCGGCGCGGATAGATGTGCGAGGCCATTAACAAAAAGCGATGACTGCGGGGACTGTAGAGACTGCGGTGCGGCTAGGTCTGCGTTCACCATAAGTAGGTAAAACACTAGTACCCAACTGCATATTCAGCAAAAGGGTCGTTTTGAGGTCCCTAAAATAGTTTGGAAAAAGACACATGAAGATTATTTTTTTATCGAGAAATTGAATTTAGAATCCAGTATTCCATTTAAACTTATCATATACCTACGTAGACTTTTTTTATAAGTCTGTTCGTTTTACGTATACGACCTCATAGCATAATATAAAATGACGTACTTAGTAATCTGCGTTTAAACTCCTACGTTATAAAGAACTAGTCGTAAGTAGATATGATAGTAATAACTATTAATTGCTTATTGATTTCTCCAATGCTTTTAATGCCGTCAGTCATGATATTCTCCTTTCTATCCTGTCACATCTCATGGTATCTTCTGAGTGTCTGGAATGGTTCTCTTCTTATCTTCGGGGACGTCAGCAGTCGGTTCGTGTTGATGAGAATTCTTCGAGTTAACGTGACCTGGATGCTGGTGTCCCACAAGGTGGTATTCTTTCTCCATTGTTATTCTCCATTTTCATAAACTTTATAACTCTCTGTCTTCGGTATTCGTATCATCTTTACGCTGATGATCTACGCGGGTGGAAGGTTTGTCAGACGCTATAGGAGATGTAAACCGAGATTTAGATGCTATCAAAATTGGTCTGATAGATTTAGGGTGTCTGTAAACCCCTCAAAGTGTCAGGCCATTGTGATGTATGATCGGTAGAGTGGCAGCTATTTCGCTCCCTCCAATCATTTTCAATGGCACCATCATCCCCATTAGCTCTAGCGTTAAAGATCTCGATTTGCATCTTGACTCTGTGCTTGGCTGACAAAGTCAAGTTTGCAGTGTCAGTCAAAGAGTCAACGGGACTTTGCGATGCTTGTATCGTCTGAGAAACTTTTTACCTGTGAAAACCAAGACAATGCTTGTGCAGACTTTAATTTTCCCTATAATCGACTATGGTGACGTTTGCTATTTTGACTTGAATGCGGTCTTGCTGGATAAGCTCGATAGGCTTCTTAATAGCTGTATCCGGTTTATATTCAATTTAAAAAAATAAGAACACGTATCGAGGTACAGAACCGAGCTCAAATGGTTGCCCATTCACCAGAGAAGGAATTTGAGCGCCTTGACTACGCTTTTCTCTTTGCTAAAATCTCCTACCGCTCCCTCTTACCTTATTTCTCATTTTCAATTTTTATGTTCTTCACACGCTAAAAGTCTGCGCTCTTCCAATAATCTTCTCTTACTCTCATACTTCTTTCTTACTCTCATACTTTTTTCTTCAGTCCTTCTCATACTTCTGATTTTATTCATTCTTCCTTTTATATACAGTCTATTCTTCTATGGAATGCACTACCTCTTGATATCAGGACGGCCACTATGCAATATGCGTTTAAGAGAAAGTTGCGGGATTATTTTAAAAACAAATAGTGGAAGCAGAGTTTTCATAACCCCCTTTCTATGACTTTTTATTAATATATTATATATATTTGGTATGTATTATGATAAATATGTATGTAAGTTTATTTTAGTTATTTATGTATATATATACTTGTAATAAGACTTACTTTGAATATATTACCTACTTTGTTTATTTATTATGCACCTGCCATGTTGTCTCTTCACCACCCATGGTTGACTGGTAGAGAATGGCTACGGCATTACGTCCGCCTTTGTTGTACATTTTGTGTTGCATAAAATTTTAATAAATAAATAAATTTACCTACACCACACTACATAGGTAACTTCAAAATTACAGCACAGAGATATTTGAAATAGTTGTAGAAGAACGATAATTGTTTAATTAATTCTGGCAAATTCCGATTGCTTTCAACAGAACGAATGAAAAGCTGTTTATTTTTCGTATTTGCTGTTTCCTGCTTCTAATTCCTGTCCAAATACGCGTAAGACAAAAAAAATGAATTATGTAATCAATTGTGTACCTAATTAGACGCTAAGATTACGCATGATAACTAGTGTTTGACTATGTGTGGTTGGGATGTTTAATTTATTACGAATCAATAAATCCTATGTTCCTTCTTAGATAAGTATGGCCAGTTATTGTAGCCGCTAATGGCGATTGAATAGAATAATTCTATTAATAGAATAATGATTGTAAATTCCTCTTAAAGTGATATTTTATTAAGATATATTTTAATTTGCACTATATTTTAATGCTCAAAAGTAAAAAATTGATCTTCTTTTAGCAATAATAAATAAGTATGTATTGATTAACAATCTATACTTAATATTATAAAACGGAAAAGTTTGTTTGTTTGTTTAAACGCGCTTATTCGAAAGCAGTGGGTGGATTTGGATGAAATTTGGTATAGAAGTAGTTTTATATTAGATTTTATTTAAAGAAGGAGCGTTATATTTTAATCGTGATAAAAACCACGGGGGCCCGGCGTGGCTGCCAGTGGCCATTATAAAACTAAACGATCGCTCATTTAACAGCTCTATGGGTAGAACATGTTTTTTTATACTACCTACCTATGTGAAAATATGTTCTACCTAAGTCTGTATTATTAGATAATACTAGTACTCTCGCAGGGCTTCGCTCCCGTGGATTCTATCACGGTAAAAACATAACTCTCCTTTTTTGCAGTCGGGTAAAAAGTAGCCTATAACCTTCCTCAAGCTTCAAGCTACTTCCATACCAAATTTCATCCAAATCCACCCAGTACTTTCGAAGATTAGCGCGTTCAAGCAAACAAACAAACAAACAAACAAACAAACTTTTCCGCTTTATAATATTAGTATAGATGTGAAGCAAAAAGTTAGTTTCCTTTTTCACGAAAATCACATGCAAAAGATCAGAAAGCTAACAGTTTTATATTGTATGAAATATGGGTGTCGACCACTGCGATCCCTAGTTTATATATATATAAATACCTGTAGCAGAATTTACTGTATAACTGGTGATCGTAGGATTCATAGGTATTCAAATTTTCTCTTAATACAAATTAATGTTTATATTTGTAGTGTACCAGTTCCTTTCTTTAATCTCCAAAAAGGCTGATTGACTAGAACTACAAAGCTCCAAGGACCAGAAATTTAAAACATCTTGCAAATTGGTCCTGCGGTCTATCAAAACTCCATTAACTACACGATTATGGAACCTTGCCAACGAATAAGCCGTAATCATGTGCTGTCATAAATTGAAATTGATAGTAAAGTCAACGTGTTAAAGTACGGACAAATCTTGTATTAACTGAAGGTCCTAGAATTTTCCCACATAAAGATGAAATAATCTTCGTTCGATAGGCCAAATTAATTGGTTAGCCTTGTAGAGCTGTTGCTCTGATTAGGATTTATGTACGTACATACCTATTTGACTAGCAGTTCTCCGCGGTTTCACCCGCCCACGCCATACCTATGTACTTCGTCTTCGGTTAACCTTCATTCTGACTGTTTTGCCGTGCAAAAATAATATCTATACTAATAATAGAAAGCGGAAAAGTTTGTTTGCTAATCTTCGAAAGTACTGGGTGGATTTGGATGAAATTTGGTATGGAAGTAGCTACTTTTTACCCGACGGCAAAAAAGTAGGATTATTTTATAGTGATAAAGGCCATGGGAGCTAAGCTATGCCCCGCGCGATTTCTAGTTTATTATAATAATAGCCCCTTTAAATGTTCAGGCAATTACTGACCTTCTAGGTTGCCTATACGATATCGTGGAATGCGATAATGCCGCTCATTGTTTATATTTTAGTTTTCTTTTTATGTGTTCACGACACAGTTGGCGCAGTGGTTGAGCGATTGGCTACTGCGCTGCGTGTCGCGGTTTTGAGTCCCGCACTGGTACAAATGTTTGCATCCCCTACAAATAGTTGTTCTGAGTCTGAAGTTAGTAAAAATTGAACTTATGATAATAGAGAAACATCTTGTGTAGGACAATAGTTTATTTTTAGAACTTTTTCATTAATAAGTGTTCATATTCGACTAGTTGAGATTAGTACCTAGAGATAGAGATTTTAGTAGTAGAAAATAAAAATCAGAATAATAAAACGATATATGGTAATTATGTAATAATTCTTTTTTCAGATTGCCGCCAAATTCACTAGTAGAGACGCTGCGATTCACTAACAACGCCATAAAGGCATACTGGCCAGACCCTTTCAGCGACGTTCCAAATTTGAAAGTTATGTCACTCTCGCATAACGAACTGACCGAAATCACACCCGACCTCTTTACGAACATCGAAGGCTTAGAAGATCTGGATTTATCACATAACAGGATTACGGATTTCAATCCTTTAGATTTCAAACATTTACGGCATATAAAGAAGTTAAGTTTAAGTAGTAATAATTTGAAGAAGATTCCTCTAGATGCTCTTCAGCCTATGACTGCGCTTGAAGATCTGGATGTGAGCAAGAATGGAATATTTGATTTGATACTCCAAAGAAGTGATGTGGAGAATTTGGCGCGACTGAAGCGATTGAATTTGAACGACAATAGAATAAGATCTATTACGAAGGATTCGTTCCCACCTAATAACAGTTTGTAAGTATTTATTATCGACAATATTTTTAAAATTAGGGTTTCTAGTCTGTAGGAGCAAAAAAATGGGGGCTGTTATAGGGAATAAAAGTGTCTAAATAATATAAAAAACTAACTAACTAGCTTGTAACAGCTATTAATTAGGGCATTCGTTTACGAAAATTAACACAAGACAGCGCCCACGCATTTCAAAGGAAACAAGAATACAATATTGACATCACGGTTGCCGCAGTGGGTGACCCCAAGTAACCGGGATAAGGACAGGAAGATGATGGTTGCCGCAGTGGTTGAGCTATTATTCGTGACTTCGTGAGTCGAGTTCGATTTCCGTACCGGAACAAATGTTTGTTCGGCCTACAAATATTTGTTCCAGGTCTGGGTGTTTGCAAAAATGCACCCACGATACAGTACACTATTACTAGTGTGAGGCTTGTTGACAATAGTACCCAGGTATCTAAAAATCCACATCGATGTTGTTGTTGTTGATGTCGATGTCTCACACTAAGATATATTATTTAATGTATTTTAAAGTATAATGACAAAAATGCACGCAAATGCAACGTGTTTTATCTATAAAACTAGAACTGTTATGACAAAACAGTAGTCTATATTTCAAACAAGCATTCATCTTTATCTATAGATACCTACATATAAATAAGTTTGAAGTTTCTATCTGTTATTTCAAAATATTCAAGTAGATATTTATAATAATTTACAAGATACTGAAACACAACAAGCTTTAGAAATAAAATCTAGCAAGGGTTCAACCGATTTTATTGAAACTCCCTTGAAGACAGAAGAGATTATAGGGCAACATTTAGGTTACTTTGTATACCAGGGGCCATAACATGACGTGTTAAAGCGTGAGTCGTTCGAGCGAAAAAGAGAGATGGAGCTATATAGCGTGCATAGCTTCATCCCTCTCTCTCGCTCGAACGACTCTCGCTTTAACCCATCATGGTATGGCCCCAGGAATTACGCGAAACCGCACTAGGTAATATTGACTGGCAAACGAAGTCGCGGGCACAACTAGTCTATAATAACTCGTAAGGAATACCGCATATACGCAGTAGATATTGCAGCTTATAGATTACGCATATCGGTCTAAATAAACATGGGTAGGCACAGGTACTTAGGAGTTCATTCTAATTCTTTGCGTTATCAGATTTATACACAGTTTCGATTGTGTCATTATGTACACAAAAATAAACACAGATGTTTTCTAGCAAATTCAGCATGAGTTTAACACCTTTTTTTCGCCGGTGGGGAAAATCATCGAATGACTTCTCTCACTCTGGGTGGATCGAAAGAGAGTGACTGACTTCTACTGACTAAAAATCCACCCTGTTCCTTCAGCTGCCCTTAAGTTCCGGGGCCGCGGTGTCACGTTAAAACATTCCCGCAACCCCGACAGGCAATGGCCCTATGGGGCCCCGTCAGTAGTGCATGAGTTTAATACCTACGGTTGCAACAATTTCCACGTCATAAATACAACCGACAATTAAACTGTTACCTATATGGAGTGGTAAAAACCAGATGATCGAATTTTACGTCAATTTTGATGACGCATAGAAGCTATTATAATCGGTTTTGGGAGCTGGTTTTTTGACTTATTTGTATGCCTCTTCTTTTAGTTTGTTAGTCTTAACGATGACGATGAATCTAAAGTCCTAATTGTCTAATACAAAAACGAATATAAAATATTTTTGAATTAGAATTTTCGCTTTAATATATTTTTGGCTTATGAAAATTATTTAAAACAATAAATAACGTGAAAATCCCTTCCAAAGGTTTGTTTCTATTCACCCCTGCGTTCCAATTTACCCGGTGTAACCTTATCTTATATCTAATGAATAATCTACATACGTATTTTATGTCATTGTTGTTTATTTTGACACAGCAACTGTATTCATTGATTGTTTAACGTTGTCTAATAGAAGACAGTTAAAGCAAATTCGATTGTAAATGACATTTCGATTTTATTTGTACTGACATAAGATGTTTTATGATTTTTTTGGTGTAAGCATTGATTTAAATAGTAAAGATACGGTCATCAAAACATTTGACGGACGCGGTCGCCCTACAAAACACACTAGCGCCATCTATGATAACTAAGATGTCAATCGGCGTGGTCTGCTCCTAGACGTAGCCTTGTAAGAGCGGGGTGTGGTATTTT
Organism: Tholera decimalis; assembly: GCA_943138885.2. Classification (NCBI taxonomy): domain Eukaryota; kingdom Metazoa; phylum Arthropoda; class Insecta; order Lepidoptera; family Noctuidae; genus Tholera; species Tholera decimalis. The sequence goes on from OW964555.2 coordinate 8,690,093, forward strand.
TCGAGGTACAAAGAAATAAAACAAAACCTTTTAGTTTCTGAATTTTATATTTGTTATACATAAAAATACATTTTAATTTGCTTTTAATAAACAATAAAAATTAATTTTGTACATAATTTAATCTTATAGTAATATTATTAAATCTTTTTATTTCATCGGCTGCAACGCGCGCCGCTGCAAAGTTATGTCGCACTTTTACGCGGCTTCGCGTTGTCTATGCTAAAGGTTGAGACAAATAAGAAGGAAAATTGTTTTAAATAATGTTAGAAGTTGATATAATGAGATATTTTTAACTTAACGGTGATATGTAATGTTATATTTTTTTATTGTGCTTTACGTCGTAGTTCACGCAACCCTTCACGACACAATTTGGCATTTTTGCTTGTAAAACTGACGACCCCTCCCGAAGATAGCCGATCGCGTTCTAGTTCACTTCGATAAAGGTTATACCACTTTGGGACCAAGTTCGAGGCGTCATTATAACATGCGATCCGCCCAGTCCTTACGAAGTAATATATATGTCAATGGGTGTAAGGCAGTTGTCCCACTGCCGACGATGAACGAGTAGCGAGTAGAGCTAGCATCTGAAACGAGTTGGCGAGCAGCGAGCGTGTAGTTCCGATAGTTCAGTCGCTAAGCTATCATCTGGTTGGTCTCTCAGCGTGATCGCTGAGCGAGTATTATCTTTGATAGCTCTTATCGCTCAGCGACAGAACTAAGTGAAGCGAGTCGTCGCCGGCAGTGTGAACAGTTAGAGATCAACTATTAATATAATTATGCATATCTTTCGTTTACGCGGAATGTATATTTCATTGTGCGTTTCTTGAGCGAGTAAATCGCCGATCGTTAGTCGATTTTGCGCTGGCAGTCAGATAACTGCCTAAATCTTTGACAGCGGTCAACTCGAGAGTCTGTAGGCCTTGTCTTACCATGGTAGCATATCAACCAGTGACAGTAACTTACTTAAGATCAACTACACAGCCTCTGTTAAAATTAGGTACGTTGAAAGCCGACCCCAATTTTAGATTAATGATCTAGTTGTGAAGTATGGTGCATGCATATCTGAACGTCCTGTTCTAAACTTGGTGTTATTAGATGGTAGTTCGACATACATGTTACTATTCTAATACTACCATTATCCTCTTTTCAGAGAGTTCTTGGACTTATCAAACAACATCATAGAAATAGTTGAAGAAGAATCTTTTCTCACATGTACGAATTTAAGAGAATTGAACCTTGCTCAGAACAATATAACGTTCGTTTTTGCACTGCCACCATCGCTACAGATTGCCATATTGAAGATTAATACTTTGTACCATTGGCCTAAGTTTCCTAGTGGCATAAAGTATATTGATCTGTCGTATAATAGATTGTCGGATTTATATGATGAGAATTCTGTAAATTTTGACAGTTTGGAGGTAAGTTTTTTTTTAAATTTTCTACTTTTCAAACCTGTAATTGTGTTTTTTCTTATCTAGTTTAAGTAGTAGACGTAAAATATTTTATACAAAACAATGAAAACAAATAAGTAAGACGGAACCTTTTTTTCCAAATCCCAAACACAGCGTCAAATTGTTATAGCTGCTTCGCAAAATATATTTCCAAAATCAGCGTCCAAATTGATTATACATATTTTGCGAACATCTAACAACATAACATTTGTAACATCTTGCTATCTATTTTGAACTCAATGTAATGGTGACGTCACACTTCAATACGACGATCCCGTTTCTGTTACTAGTCTATTTTCCCTTCGACTAGACTTGAAATGTCGTTTGATGGTCTATCATGATACACACGTGTTTGCAAAATTATGGTGCTCCTGCACAAAAGCCTCTTAACAAGAGTTGAAGTTGACTTGAACTTAATTTTGAACGAATGAAAAATTCTAACGTTTTTCGATTTTATATTGTTTTGATATATCTAACAAATCGGTGAAGGACAACTTAATGCGGAAACCGGCAAGACCTAGAACCAAAAATTCGAAAGCATTTCAAACACTCACATAGTTTTTAATAATAACTGACTTTTTGAGGATTGAATTTTAGTATAAACTCATGTCATTATATTTAATTACAGGTCCTAAACATCGGAGGAAACCAAATAAAAGAGCTGAATATCGAGAAGAAACTACCAAGCCTCTACATTCTCGACCTATCTTACAACTTAATAACCGAAATACCAAAGACAATAAGTACTCAATTTTTTCCCAATTTAGAAGAACTTCACTTCGATGGCAACCCTATAGAGACGGTTTATTTTAAAAATATAGTTGCTGTAAAGAGTTTGTTTATGAATGAGATGAAATCTATAAAGGTGATTGAAGAGAAAGCCTTTAGTAATGTCGTGGGCAGAATGGCAGATGAGACAGATAACGATATTAATTGTTTCTCTCTTTATCTCTCCAATTGCCCCTCTTTGGATGAGATTAAGGCGGGGGCTTTTGATGGGACGTCTTTGTGTATGGTGAGTTTCAAATGTCCAAAAAACTTTTGTGATTCTAATATATCGAAACCCGTCGTGTTATTTAGGTTTAGTTTGGTCTTTCTTTTTCGGTGGAAAAATTATCAAAAGACATCAAATTGGGGTGGTCCGAAAGGGAGGTTGAGACTTTGACGTACTAAAAACCACCCTGTTTCTTAAGTTGGCGTGGCATTCCGGGGCCGATGCGGTATCATCCCCGCATCGGCAATGGCCGGGGCTGCGGTCCAATATATCCTTGCTTTCTTATGATGCAAGTAAATGTATATATGCCATCACAGCTAACTCAAATGCTGCCTATTTCAGCTGGACATAAGCAAGAACAACCTGACCTACCTATCAAAGAGTTTAGTGGACTGGACCGCAGTGAGCGAAGGAGCGAACTTACAGTTCAACCCCTGGGCCTGCAACTGTGACATGCAGTGGATCGTGGACGAGCTACTACCTCAGATGTACGCCACGAAGCACTCACACCTGCTGGCCGAACTTAGGTACGTCAGCTGAAATGATAAAATGTGAGACCGCGTCATGCAAGTCAAGTCCATCGTTTTCTGATCGTTGTATAAAAACATACGAGTCGAGCTTCAGCAAACATCCATGACACTCTGCAAAAGCGGCGCAACACCATCAATATCCTAAACGCATTTCTTTTAATGAATGCGAAGGATACTGTACTATATTTCACCTAAAGTTTTGCGTTTGAAATTCAGTATTGGTAAGGAGAAGGTTAAGGAGTGGAATTCTCCGCCGGAGTTTGTGTTTCCTGATAGCTGTAACCTGGGAGTCTTTAAGTCAAGAGTGAATAGGTACTTCTAGGCAAACGTGCTCCATCTTCGACCACATCATCACTTACCATCAGGTGAGATGGTGGTCAAACGCGAACCTATCAACAATAAAAAAATTGGCCAAGTGCGACTCAGACTCGCCCATGAAGGGTTCCGTAGTAACTACGCCAAATAACTTTGTTTTTGATTTTTGTTGTTAGAGGGGGGACACATTTTACCACTTTGGAAGCGTATATCTTTTAAACGATTAACTTTATGAAAAAGTGGTTTTAAAAACCTCAATGTCATTTTTAAAGACCTATCTATAGATATCACACACGTATAGGTTTCATTTAAAAAATATTTTCAGTTTCATGTATGAGGAGCCCCTCTTTATTTTTTATTTTTTTAAGCGGTTTACAGAATACATCTATCTACCAAGTTTCACATGTATAGTCCTAATAGTTTCGGAATAAAATGGCTGTGACATACGGACGGATCATTTCTTTTTGAACGTCAATAATTTATAAGACAACGGTGTCCTAGATAAAAGGGCTGGCCGTAAAAGGGATGGAGATTTTGCGATCATATTGAATCTGTTAAATCAATTGATAACAGTGGAAATGCATTAATTAGGATCAAGTCCATCAAATATTTTATTTTTATTTTCTAGATGCGGTTCCCCCCGAGCATTCGAAGGCCTCCGGCTGGTGCACTGGTACAACTGGACGGAGCGCGTCATGTGCTCTGACGCCAACACCCGAAGCATGCACGGGAACTACATGGTCAGTATACAAATCGCTGATATCTAAACTTTGAATCTGTATCTTCTTACCACTAGATATGGGTGAATTTACTTTGGCTAAAAATGCTCTGCAATACCGTTCCCAGTGTAAGCTGGCCTTAAAATCTGTTTTATTAATCAGTGGAATATTATAAAAGTACTTATAAATGAAATACACGACGAATTTTTTATCTAAATTGTAATATTCTTTATACTACACCTGCTTGGAAAGTACCTTGATACTTTATCAAATTTACGGTAGAAAGTACGTCATTGCATATCGAACAAATATGCGGGGAGAAAACGCATCTGAGCGGGAGAGAAAAGTGTATGAAAATCCATTTCTTACGTGGTTTTTCTTTTTTAATTTTGGGTAAGACTATGCGCCGGTAACCTAAATATCAAAAGCCAAAAAGTTTTTACAGTGAGTTTTTATCTCCAAGTTCGCAAAATGACACTGGCCACTAGCTGTGTGTTGGATGGTGTCGGGCTGGCAATGCGACCCTGCGGCGGCAGGATAAACAATTTGAAAAAAAAAACATGCCATTGGCGCCATTTTCAATTTGTGTCTTGTTTGAGGATTCAGTTTTCGTAGAAAGTAAAATAAAACTATCAAAATGATAAGTAGTGATAGTGATGATGAAGATTTTTTAACTCCGCCGCAGTTGAAGGAAACAGCAAAAATACTGATTGATAACCTTTTACCACAGAAATCAATTAAAAAATATAATAAAACTTATGACGATTTTTTGCAATGGAAAAGTGAAAAAAATGCGGCATCTTTTTCTGAAACTGTTTTGCTAGCTTATTTCAGTGAAAAAGCGCAAAAATACAAACCAAGTACGTTATGGTCTATGTACTCAATGTTGAAAAGTACTATTTATTTTCCTCGTAGGTGTAGTATAAAGCACTATGTATCACTCGAGAGAAAGTGCGATTCCCGATCTCGGGTGTTTTAAAACGACACCCTCGACGGTAATCGGTCACTTTCTCCTCTCCGTGAACAATATACTATTTCGTACCACTTGCTCAAAAAGTGACATTCTATGCCACAAAAAGCGAACATAACAATAGTCATTTTTAATCTGTTAAAAACAGGGAAAGAAAATTGTACTGAATTTCATTCATCCTCTAGGGGGAGAATGTGATTTAAATTTGGAATACTTACCGAAATTTATACTGAACTACATCTGTGTTTACACCATTGAGTTTGTATACAACGTGTAACAGAATAAACGCAATTCCTGAAAGTAGTTGATTCAGAATCGGCTTCTGAATCGATTTTTTGATTTCCGTCATAAAAATATGTGTTAATTTTGACGGAAATATCTTTCATTTAACTTAAAATGGAAACAATGTATCGTGACAAATCAATACAATCCTTAATTCAAGGAAATAAGCTCGTGGGCGTGTCGGCCACTAACATTGCATGAGTGTATGCATCTGCGTAAGGATATTGTATGACGCACATACGTTTTGCGTTTAGTAAGGATAACTATTTTATAAAAAATGTCTATATAGGTTTGGTTTCAATGTATTTAGTTACGGATGTTGTTTTAGATAATTTAATTTAATATTCTAATTGGGGTGTCTGAGGTATTGCGCTTAATCTGATACACGTTGTATAAACCATTATACATCTTTTTGAAAAAGGAATACACATTTAATAAATGCTTATCTCATATTATTATTGTGATATTTTTTTCGCAAATGGTACGAAAAGTAGAGTATTTTCCTCGGTGATAAAGCTGTCTTAGTCTTGGGTGAACTTAAATCCCTCGCTACACTCAGGACTCGTCTTAAATCCCTCGCTTCGCTCGTGATTTAAGTTTTTAACACCCTCGCTACGCTCGGGAGTAAACCTCGAGTCCTTCGTTACGCTCGCGATTTAAATCGTCACCCGCGACAGAAGACACTGCTTTATCCCCTTGGTTAATAATCTACTATTAATACCTCTGATGTGTTTTGTGGCGAAAAAAGAAATACTGTTAGGTAATTAGCCGACCTGCGACGAAGTCCAAAACGGTCGAAGTCAAATTCAGTATTTCATGATTCGGTATTTGACCGAATTCAGCATGCTGTTATGTTTTTTTTTATAGTTGGCTTGCGTTTGACCATAATCTCACCTGATGTTAAGCGATGATGTGGTCGAAGATGAAGCACGCTTGCCTAGAAGTAACCTATTCACTCTTGACTTAAAGACTCCCAGGTTATAATTACCAGGAAATAAAAATAACACAAAAAGTCCGCTCCGTCGCTGCCGTTCGCAACATGTCACGAGTGAAATGCACACATCTTCTGCCGAACATTCGGTCACCGAATATTCAACGCTCCGACCAAAAGCGTAGCCGAATATTAGTTTTTCGACGAAATCACTATTCATGGCACCTGTCTTTAGTGTTTGTTACTTTTTTCTTCTGGAACTTGCATGGCCACCAATTTAATGCTCCAATACTATATTTCAGTTGGAACCTTCGAGAGAAGACGGCTCCCGGTACAGCCCCCTCACTCTGATCCTGGGAACTGCCATCATCGTGTCTCTGCTCATAGCGATAGCCCTCGCGGTCTACCTGGTTAAGACCAGGAAGAAGTACCGCATCAGACGAGCGGCCATGAAGAGGAAGCGGCAAAGTGTCACGGACATCACCAACGGGAATAAAGAACAGTTTACTACGCTGAATACTAGCAAAGTTTAGAATCGTTGAGAGTTTTAATAAAATTATATCGGCCCAATTGTCAAACGAAATAGAACTACAAGATGTTAGTCGAAAGAAAGAAAATAATTAAAGCCAGAATAAGGCACACAATAAATATAAAATAAAAGTAAAAACTTAATTAAATAAAACAACACACAGTCTGACGCTAGTTTTCAACTTTACTGGACCTTATGTAGGGAAGATGCGCTAAAGGTATATTTCTGAGTTATTTTATTTTTAAACATGAAATTGTTTGTTTTTGGGCTGCAGTTTTCTTTAACATTTCTTTTTTTAAATATATGATCACATATGAACAAAGACAACTCTAATTGCATGTGACGTCACTCTCAAATAACGCCGTAGTTAATTTTTGCTATCCAGTACAAACGAACTTGCGTATCAAGGATAGATTATCTTCAGCAGCATTTAACTTTCCGCCGATGTAAAAAATATTTTATACGCGTATATTTTAAAAGTGGTAACCCCATTTGTGTCGTATTTGACAATTCGGTCCGAAAATGTTGTATCACAAGATTTCCAACAAAGTTCTACGAGGATACTGCCAAGAAACTTTGGTCGGGAACCAATAGAATCTCTTCATTTACGTAACCTCGCTATACGTTAGATAAAGGAAGCAATTTCATTGGTTCTTAAAAATACATCCCTCGCTACCTGTTGGTGGCCAGCGTTTCCACTTGCAAGCAACTCGCATGCAAGATTTTGCATGCGAGATACATTGCGGGATACGATCAACGGGTTTAAGATTGTAAGTGGACTAATCAATAAATTATTAAGTAAGTAATTGTGTTTCTGGAAGCCTGTTCAATAGGTAGATTCTATTTTCAAATATCTTACAAAATTTCTTAATTTACAAAATTTGACACAAGCTGTCAAATCTCATGTTAGTTATGACATGGATCAGAAACTTGGTCAGGCTTCCAGATTACCTACTTCCAGATACTTTGGAGTTTGGACCACTCCATCACATAGTTAATTAGTTTCTAAATAAATATATTGGCCAATACATTTTTGTTGCAGCTATAACGATGTATTATTAACAAAGATTATAATACGTCATTGACTATGTTAATCGGATTTTTTCATGCAATAGAGATTCAGAATTTTCATTAGGAAAAGCTGTCAAAATGAAAATCTTCCGTATATCGGAAACGGAACATCATACAGACTTGATTCAAAGTGCAATGAAAAGAGTAGGACTTATACTTTACAACATTTTGATAAAAATTGCAAAAAAAATTATCACCTTGTGCAAAGTCATGAAATATTTCAATTATGAAAAATCAAAGGACTTTGTCAACAGATTATTCAAAAGTTGGAGGTGATAGACATATAATTTCTTAGAAGATTATATACGCTATGCATAGTTCTTTATGAAATAATAATTGTATCAAATGCAACATACATTATAGTTTGTAGGTCTGTGTTATTTAAGTTTTCTACCCCATGTGTATGGGCAAGTCATTTTTATATTTAAGTACCTAAATAGAGTATATTAAACCAAATCAAAGAACCAAAAGTAGATTAACTTGTCGTTGAATATATTGACTATGTTTGCTATCGAAATACTATTGTAAATACGTCATGTATATTGTAAAATTGTTTCCTTAGTCATAAGTACAATTTTATATCAGTATTGAGTAGGTTGTTTAATTTATATATTATTATGTTACTCGGGCTTCTATTCTTAGAATGAATTTTCTACTGTGACAACCCCAACACTAGTTTAGGATATAGCGTGAATTCGCGCGGCGTTTGAAACAAAGCCGTATGCAGAGTAAATTAGCTATAGGCTATAGGACCGTATGAATAGTCCTAAAAGAACAAGAAAAGACGTTCGTGTTACTATATATTTTTCACAATTGATGATTCCTTAAGTCGTATTAAATATCAGCGGAAGATTTTTAGCTAAGTATCTAATAGTAAAAACTTACAATGTGCGAATTAAGCCGGCTCTACACGTTGGCCAACACAGTGGCGAATGTAGTGGCCAATGACTATTCGCCAACGTGTAGAGGGGGTGTTTGTGCACCCAACATGCACAAACACGCCGTCTACACGTTGGCCAATACGCATTGGCCACTACATTCGCCACTGTGTTGGCCAACGTGTAGAGCCGGCTTTAGACTTTCGTACAAAGATTGTGTTTACAATGTTGAGTTAAAAAGTTTGAATAATACCAACTAACTACATGATTCACAGTTTTCAGATTTTTCTGTAAGCATCACACATTGCTTTTTGCCAAAATTCATGATTCTAGGTTCACGAAAAGTACCCTATAGTTTTTCCCTTGTAAATTCGTAATATACTTAATATACGTCACAGCTGAAAGAGACCGTAGACTAAAGTATTTGATCCAATTTAAGATATCAGTTTGATATAGTCAAGTGACAGATAAAAACCAAAAACCAAACCCTGAAAAATGCTTTGTGTAAGTACACATTGTTTTTTACACTGCCGTTCCATGTAACGCTTAGGAATTGTATGAATGTAGGGAGCATGTTTAATGCCATAAAAATTATCACTAGTTTGCTCCGTGTATTTTTGTCCCACATTTCAATATAAATTAATTTCAACGAATTATACGAAGTACTATATCAACCATTTGTTTTTCTGGTGGGAAATTTATTAAATCACTCCTGCTCTGGGTGGAGCGGAAGGAAATGTCAGACTTCTACTGACTAAATACCCACCTGTTACTTCAGTTGCCCTTGTGTTCCGGGACCGCGGTGTCTCTGCAGAACATTTCCGCAGCCCCGGCAGTAAGTACTACATCAACCTTAGTTTAAGATAGTTTAAGTCTCACCTTACACGAACAAACCATTTACTTGTAAAATATTACAGAAATAAGTTGTATAAAACGTTTTAATAAAATATTTATATAAAGAACATTTGTTTCACATTTTGAAAGGGTTTATAATACGGCGGAGGGTTTTGGGTCCGTTCCATTTTCCTTTGATGAGCCTGCGCCAATACAACTGCGGATATACGTGCTTGTTCATATGGTAGAAAATGCGACGCTCTTTGGACTGAAAATAAGGATTTTTAATTAAGCGTTGACTTGGCAAAATGCAGTGGGGATTTGACGTCCGTATAAATATCGAATATTGCTTTTCTTAGTTTGCCTCCCCGACCTTTGCCAAACGAGCCAGCCTGCGATGCTGAGCCAGTACCAATAAATAACCCCTTTAATAATATGACCCAGCCTGACCCATTGTTGCCCTCCACCAACGACCCCGCTATGCCGAGGCCCGTACTCCACAGGGAGTGCTCTTAGCGTGCGGTTGTTTAAATGTAAATAAATCTCAGCCTAAGGCTGGTTACTACTTAACCGGACGATCCTATGGTGAACTCTTTTAAAGGCCTGGCTGGGGGGCCTTTAAAAGAGTTCACCATAGGATCGTCCGGTTAAGTAGTAACCAGCCTTAGGCTGAGATTCAGAGACGAGTCTAAGCTTGAACTTACACTTCCATCTGTCAAAATCAACGACTTACCCTTAAATTTGTATTCAGAGACGTTCGGAACACGTCTTAAACTTAGCGTGAACTAAGATAAGCTAAGTAGTCAATATCGACTACTTAAGACGGAACTAGCGCCACCAAGTGGGCTAAGGTGTAACTAATTTCGACAATGAAAAAGTTGACATTTATTCGAGCGCGTGGTATTCTTTTCTCTTTTAGATTGTAAAATTACGTATTAGATAAAAAGAAAAGAAATTTAGAAATTCTTTTTCGTAAGATGAAAAGGGAGCCTTTCTAGCAGCCATGATACCGTAGTATTTAATTATTTATATGTATCATCTATGATACCGTATCTTCGCTCACTTGTCAAACTTTCATAACTCCCGCGGCTTACAAAGAGGTTGTAACATAAATAAATAGGTTTGTGTCTCAAATATTTTGTTTCACTCACTCCAACAGCATTTTGTATTTATTGCGATCATGCTTTAATTTTTATTTACGTCTGGCTACACAGTTTCATAAAAACCGTAACTCACCGATGAACATTTTGCTTTTAAAAATGGCCATAGAGAAGAGAGTGTAAGCTTAGCTAAAACCAAGCTAAAACCTTGCTAAGACCGACGTAAGTTTGACAGGGACTGTGTCTCTGAATACGAATTTCTAAAGCCGGCTCTACACGTTGGCCAACACAGTGGCGAATGTAGTGGCCAGTGCCTATTCGCCAACGTGTAGAGGGGGTGTTTGTGCATCTTGGGTTGTATTGGAATGATGGCCGACGAGTTGGCGCGAGATCCGTGTGGTGTCGGTTTTTTGCAAAAGATCAAAGGGTTGTTGGCCGAGTATTGGCTACCGCGTCCACACGTTGGCCGCGCGTTTAGTATGCTACGAGCTCCCAGAACGATCGCACGCACCTGATTAAACATTTTAACCGACTTCAAAAAAAAGAAGGAGGTTCTCAGTCTTCGTCTTGAACTTTTTTTTTATGTGTTACCTCATAACTCGAAGTCAGCTCGACCGATTTAAAAAATTCTCTTTTCATTTGAAATGGTATACTTTCTAGTTGGTCCCATTGTTATGAAATCAGGATATGATGGTGGGATCCTGGAGTAATCGAGGGAACTCTTCAAATATTATAGGCACATCTATAGCGTTTTGGTTATATCTTATAGTATCTTGTACAGTTGCTCTCGAAAAGCACCATTTGGGGAAGTGGAACTGATGATGAAGACCACAGATGACCACCGAAACTACTCAATAATAAGTATTTCATGGATTGCGATTCGATTACTTGAATATGGATGTTAAGCACTTTATGTTCGTCACAATGCATATGTTGATGTAGAGCTGATGGTGAAGTACCAGGAGAACTCCTCAAAAATTAACGGCTCTGGATCGGGAAAAGCAATATTTTGTAAAAGGTGATAAGTAGTTGACATTTTGGCTTTTGTAACTAGATAAATTACAAACCGACCCACTAAAAAACGTGATATTTTTTTTAATTTTTAACTTTATTTTTGGCGTTGTAGTGTTTTGATATGGAAGTTGGTTTTATTTTTTGTTAAAAAGTTTTTATAGTCACGCGTCGGTAACAACTAGTGTAAACAAAATGTCAGTAATGACTAATAACGAAGAAAATTTTCGGTTTATAGAGCTCTACCAAGCCGTAAATTGTTTGTGGAACCCAAAACGCAGCAGTTAGCGCCTTTTAATAAATACGTCCGCACATTGGCCTGAACCGTAGCAAACTGAACGACCTTCCAACGTGTGGACGCTATCACGAACTCTTGGCCAATATGCTGGCCACTACATTCGCCACTGTGTTGGCCAACGTGTAGAGCCGGCTTAAGATGCGCTTAGCCACGACTTGGCTTAGAGCGGTCTTCGCCCGTCTTATGTTCTTGTCTCTGAATCTCAGCCTTAGTGTGCTGAACTACGAGTGGACCTATAAAAATAAAATCTTAGTTTGAAATTTCAGAGGAGCTCGTGGTTAAATTTTAACAGCAGCTTGGGTCAATCTTAAAGGCCTTGTGACCATCTTAAAATATCGGGATTACTCCGATTGTAATTCAGTCTATTCAGTCAGTTGTTACTGGTCATAGAGATATAAAAATAGAGTGCAGAAACGGTTAAATATAACGATAGAGGCGAAGAGAGAGACAGATGCTGACTATTCATCTGTCTCTCTCTTGCAGAGTACTGTGATTGGCTAATGAGCAGTGTTTGCTAGCAAATCCTATCGCTTGTATATTGAGAGTGTAGCAGACGCGGAGCTGTATGAAAATCATGTATACATACGTAGGTATACCGTATATAGTACCTATATAGGCACCTTTTTGTTTTCATTTTGACTGATTCTTTGGTTTGTAGGATATTTATAAAATCATGTAAGTATTATTTGAATTCAGTGCCGACAACAAAGGTGAAAAAATGAGTGGGAGAGTGTGAGAAAACTCCCACTTCACCGTCTTCAGTAGGGTCAATCACAACGCTCTGCAAGAGAGAGATGGATGAATAGTCGGCGTCTGTCTCTCTCCTCGCTTCTATCGTTCACACTTACACTTACTTACAGGCTAGTGTAGCACTTCTGCACTCTATTCTTATATCTCTATGTTACTGGTAGTCAGAAGCCGGAAAAACACCCCAGTCTTGTCTAGGGGTGTCGTGTAACATACATAGTTGGGAAAAGATTAATCGGATGATGTTTGAAATTTCGGAAACCTCAAGAAAATTTTATTTACTTTTAGCTTTACTGTCACTGTTACAAGATCAATTTTTGTTTGGCAAATACAAATGTTGCGATGTTTTGTGCGCTGGCCATATTTGATCTAAGCCCGGTCAACATGTGTAACCGGTGCATAGCAAAATACCTCGCACCGAATTAAGTAGATAACAAATAAATTCTTTTATTTCGGACAAAGTCCGTTTGTTATACACACAACTTAGAAAACTGACGGTAACACTCACAACTACCAGAGAAACAAAACCCAAAGGCTCCAGTCCCCCAAGATTGTCCTACCTATTTGGTTTATTATTAAGTTCATGAAATATTAATGTGAAATGTATACTTGCATAGGTATGAGGAGAGATAATAAGAAAAGACACTCGCCTGGTCGAACGGGAATGTTTCCCAAACTTTCTTGTCATACAGGTACTCAGCGAGGATGCCTTTCTTATACGACGTGAGGAGCGGGCAGGCGCTGTACCCATTGTACTTGGCAGTGGGATTCTTACCCTCCATTACGTCAGAGAGGTTGCGCTCTAACACGTAGCTTTGAGGAGCTGACGAGTCATAAACATTAAAAATATTACGTTACAGAACTCTTAATGCCATTAGTGCTAAATATACTTTACGGCCTTTTTTTATTATGTTCTTGTTTTTAAGCAAAATATGAGATTATTTTTAAACTTGCCAATAAAATGTGTCGTTTAAGGCAACAGCATTGAAAGTGACCATTAACACTATATTACAGCTAAACGTAGAATGCAAACCATACTAAAAAAAGGTTTTTAAGACGCGTCTGACTTTCATGTCTCACGACTGACTGTACCTCTGTCCCAAATGGACGTTACATTACAGTTGTAGGCCGGAAAGACTGTCTCCAGGGATGAGCCCTAAGAGGCGTTGCACAGTGGGAGCTCTAAATTAGTATAAGATGTAGCTGGGCCCCTTCTATGTGCCGGTGATTACCGGAGTGGTTTTAGTGAGGTAAAAATCCCACAATCCCTTGCCTTTTCCGTAAAAGGTGCCTTTCTAAGGTTTCTCTCAGATAACATAAAATACATCCAGATTTTATTTATTAGATAGTCATTCATACTATTCCCAACCACTGCAACACCTGAAAGCCAGAATCAACAGAAGTACGCCGAGTCAATGGAGCTAGACGTTTTCTGCGACTGCGCTGGATCCTGCAACTATATCAATCAGAAGACAACAGCGTAGGGATAAGGATTAAGTAGGTAGTTTCTTTATTCTCTCTTACCAACAGCAGCAGCAGTCTTCCCATTAGGTGTACATGTGCAGTCTCCCAACCCGAACACATTGAGAAACTTCCGATGCTGCAGACTATGTATATCCACATCGAGGTAGCCTGCTTCGTTGGCCAGCGCCGCACACTTGAGCAGGCAGCATGGAGGGGACATGGGTGGCGTCACGTGGAGAATGTTGTAGGGGAGGATTATTGTCTGGGGCAGAAGGGTTAGATTTGAATGATTTAGTTGAGTTCACGATTGCCAGCGTTGACTTTGTCGTCGTTCAAATCTAGTGCTTGAAATTTTACCCGTTTCCTGTTGACCAATTTACCTGAAATTTGGTACCTTTCGTTCTGACTTCTGATGACAATACAATTATGTACCTACATTCAAAAATCCGAATCCAAAATGGTCACCGCCACAAAATGAAAAAAATAATTTAACAAATTGCTTGGCTTGGCTGGTATAATACAGCACAAAATATATAAATAACAAAATACAAAACAAAAAAAAACATTTATTTCTTCGAAGGGTACATGATGTTAACAAAATTTATGTACTTAGTTGCAAAGACAAATTTTTAGGTGAGATACAACGGTAAGATGGCTGGACAACCTGTAGGTATTAAGGAAACACTTGAAAATAAACTGAATTGGTAAAAAAAATATCAAATAAACGCATCAGTTTGATGAAGAGAGTGTTGTGATACCTATTTACTTATGTAAGTTTACTGCATAATTTTTATGTTTCTTTTCAATAAAACCGTATGACTAAAAAAATTAAGCTCATAAAAATCACAAATGTTCTCATAAATTTCATATCCTGTTCATATTTTTCCTTAATTGTTTAAATAGTAGGTAATTGATTCTAGATACCTAACCATACGCACAAAACGTTTTGGGAATACCCTTATTGTGCGTACGGCTAAGGAGTGGAATTCCCTGCCGGAGTCTGTGTTTCCCGATAGCTACAACCTAGGAGTCTTTAAGTCAAGAGTGAATAGGTTACTTTTGGTAAGCGTGCTCCATCTTCGACCACATCATCACTTACCATCAGGTGAGATAGTGGTCAAACGCGAAACAATTTTCATAAAAAAAAATATTGTAAAAAAAAAATATCTAGATCCGTGCTTAGGCAATTGGCAAGTCACTTTATAAATAATCGCACTGTAAAAACCATAATTTCTGTACCTAACCAATTAGGTACAGAAATTAGGTTTCCTTAATGAGCACAATTAAGGAAACTTAAACGTAACTCATTAAGAGAACTTTCCTGTTCATGTCTCAAATGTCTTTGAAAAATAAATAGGGAAGTTTCCTTTAGTTGTTTCCACCAAGCCAGCATAATCTTTGACAATCTCTAACTCAGTGGAAAAAAAACCACTGAAAATCCCTTTATTGGTATTATCAATCAATCAATCCATTTATTTCAGGCAAACTTGGCCCATACAAAAAAAAATCTTATACAGCCTCAGTACTGACCTCTCCGCAGGGGCCCTGGAACACGGCCTCTACCGGTGTTACCTCCACGAGGTTAGCACAGTAGTTGGACACTATGCACCGATTGGCCGCTAACCTCTTCAGAGAGTTCGCGTACTTTGGGACCCCGAATAAGGCCTCAGCGCCCGTGTTATACGTTATGTTCGTCTTGCAGGCGACATTTTTCTGGAATCATAGACTTAATAAATTAGGATTTTGAATATACAGGGTTAATTGTAAAACACCGTTAACCTCTCAGGACTTATACCATCGCTTTCTTTTCATTCGCATAGATTTCGTAACATTTAGGGCGTTTATTTTAAATATTTTTATTTTTATATGAAAATCTGGTGAACAAAAAAACTTTTTACCAAAAAATTAAACCGACTCCCAAAAACACTGCAAAGTGAAAAATAACTTTAATTTCGGTAGTCGGTGTCTTTAGTTTTGTATTTTCGTTTTTGGCACCGACTTCCGAAATTAAAGTTATTTTTCACTTTGCAGTGTTTTTGGGAGTCGGTTTAATTTTTTGGTAAAAAGTTTTTATTTCACTCTTTTTAGTTGGTCGATTATTAATTTACCTAGTTAAAAGAGCCTAAATGTCAACTACTTATAACCTTTTACAAAATATTGTTTTTCCAATGCTGGGCCGTTAATTTTTGAGGAGTTCTCCTGGTACTTCACCATCAGCTCTACATCACTATATGCATTGTGACGAACATAAAGTGCTTAACATCCATATTCAAGTATTCGAATCGCAATCCACGAAATACTTATTATTGAGTAGGTTCGGCGGCCATCTGTGGTCTTCATCATCAGTTCCACTTCCCCAAATGGTATTTTTTGAGAGCAACTGCACAAGTTACTATAAGAAATACCCAAAACGCCATAGGTGTGCCTATAATATTTGAAGAGTTCCCTCGATTTCTCCAGGATCCCATCATCAGATCCTGACTTGGTGATAAATGGTACCAATTTCTAAGTATACCCTTTCAAACAAAAAAATAATTTTCCAAATCGGTTCAGCCGTCTTCGAGTAATCGGTGATCATACATAAAAAAAAAAAAGAGAAATAAAAATATACGCGTCGAATTGATAACCTCCTCTTTTGGTCGTCGGTTGAAAATATGACGAATTTTTAAAAGTCATAGAACAAAAGTTGTTGTTTATGATGTTAGTAATATAGTCCTGAGAGGTTAACGGTGTTTTACAATTAACCCTGTATTATTAATAGCATAAATGCATAAGAATGTTTGTTTGTCCGTCTTTCAAGTCAATACGGAGCTCAGCTCGGATATAATTTTTGGTGGGGAGACAGTTGAAGGGCTGGCGAGTGACATCGAAAACCGACTCTTTTTCGCTGAAACAAAAAGATGGCAATGCAATATGGGGGCCGCGTTGAAAGTATTTATGTGTTGCCGCATCCCCCGACGCAAGTGTGCCAGTGAACATCATGTATCAAGCGACAATAGCCTAATGGCTAAGGTGTCGGAGTTGCAATCAAGAGGTCACAGATTCAAACTCCAGTCATTACACTATTGCCGTAAACCTTCTCCAGACACAAACATATTTAGCTTAGTTGGAGGGGTAAACAAGATTGCTATAGTAATGTGAACACTACCCAAATTGAACGTTCTCTTAAAAAAAATGAAGTTAATGCATGTTGTGTGATATTGGGCGTGTGTGGTAAACTTTGCTTGCGCGATACACAGGATTTCTATAATTTAGCTTGTATGTTGCGAGATAGATTTCGCTACATGGTTTATTAATTAAAACAAGTATTCCTTAAGAACGACTGATTGGAACCGTCATTTAGGGCAAAAACAAAGCATGTTTAGGAGCCTCCAGCCTTCCAGATCATATCTAAGTAAGAACAAAAAGTTCTGGAGTCAGAGACCATTTTGCATCATTGTTCACATTCTCATATTTTTTTGGAGCATTCGCCAGAACCGTTAAGGTTAAGCAGAGTTGTGCACCTACATATAACAATTATGATTGTAGACCGATTACGACCTCGTTTCTGTAAAGATAGTGATGATAAATCACTGTGGAACAATCAGTTCTCTAAAAAAGCTATGAATTTCTCCAGTACCTTTTTACATTTAAATTAATATGTACAAACCTTTAGATCCATAACAACTATCAATAATCCGTACAAAAATTAATCTGTAGTAGTTATTAGGTTAAACAATTTTATTTACCGCGCGGGAATCAAGCCTGCGACATGCAGTGGAGCAACCAATTGCTCAAACACTGAGCCAAGTGTCTCGCCAAATAATAAAGTAGGCCAGTATAAAATACAGCTATATCAAAATCCCATAAAACCCGTTTCTATTCCCACTCCTCCTTTCAAGCAGTACGACTGTGGAACTCACTTCCCGCTAAAATCCGCGAAGCTAAATCCATTAGTACTTTCAAAAAGCTAGTCAAAGATCATTACCTATCTAACATCCCGTAATTTTATATATTTACTACAGTTATATATTTCAATAGCATTAATATAAATATGTATTTTAACTCTATGTATGTATATATTTGTTTATTATATCATTATAGTTTAATTTATTAGCTAAGTATGTTTTATTTATCGTAATTAGTATTTATACACACTGTGTCTATCATCTCCTCTTCAACTCTCCTGTCGCAGGTCTGCTGGAAGAAATTTCTTAGGAAATAAGCAGCACCTTTGTGCTTTTTTGTCTGTATTTATATGTTTTTTTCTGTAAGTGTCATATATGTACATAAATAAAGAAATAAAATAAGATTATTGTACAGCTTTTGGTGTTAGCCACTGCTACTACATACTAGATAAGAAGATACCTACAGTATGTATGTAAGGTAGCGCTAAATGACACATCTCTAAGGAAACTTGCATAGCTACCTATAACTCGTTCCACTATGGGAAATCCGTACTAGAAAGTATTTTGTAAATATTTACTATAAAAACAGAAAACTTCCATGAGTTAGGTCATTTTGTCATATGGAAATAATTCCTGTCAGTGACTCCATGGTCTACCGGTCACGTACACATAGTAGAAGGTACATAATTGTAGCTTGTGGCTTTCCTTGTGATACTTATATTTAGGTGAATCAGCTATGTACCTACCTAACTATACCTAGGAACTTACATATTATATTCATGTTACTTTTTTTACTGTAGATAAGCGTATTCATCATTTCTTTCTAATTTTTTTTGTATTCTACATTTCTTACATCACGCCTCAATCCACAACAGATTGCGGTGTTCTCTGGATTCAATTCCCAGGTGGAGCATAAAAATCTAGCCTCAATAAAACTGCCTAATCTAGGAATTAAACCCAGGACTCACGTTTAATAAATAGGTACTAAACGTGAAAGCATGAGTCATGCTATCGATCCTACTTACAAATAATCTCAATTTACCTTCCGCCAGTGATCCTGCGCCAAGAACATGATCTTCATAGCAGCACCGCTACACTTGCCACCTAGCACTGGAAACGTGAACAGGGCGTGACCTCCTGGGAAGTTCTGTATGTTCTGCCAGGTCTTCGTGCAGTAGAAAGGGGAGTAGATAGAGCAGACGGTGCTGTAGGGATCGTTCAAAGCCTTTTGAAGACCTGTGATCTAGGAATTCAAGGGATAATAAAATTTGGAGGATAACGGAGGAGAAATAGGTACAGGGCAGGTATGGGGATTTGATAATGCTGTCTAATAACATATATTGCATGATATATCTGATGAAAGCTATAAGATTTGTTCAGTGATCACAGATAAGGACCTTTACCTACCTAAGGCTGTAAAGAAAAAGGAAGAAAAATAAGTAATGAAGGAATTTTGACTTAAGAAGATTTATCAGTTTGCACAAATTAGTTGTAACTGAAATCTGTTGTAACTTTTGTATCATGTGGAGCTACTTCTCTTGGATGCGGTAGCTATGTCCAGTACCTACCAACTTATAATTGACAGCTAGGTATGCCTATCGTCTCAGCCGACGACCACACTGAGTCAGTGTCTGAGAGACTTTCATGGTTAGTAGCACCAAAAGCTAATGTTGTAAACATATTTAAAAAAAAATTAGAAGATCCTAACTCACACTGAAGGAAGAAAATGATCGCTCGGTAACAGGGATAAGGTGAAATCGTCCCTAAATATATTTTGTTTTATCTCGGATCTCTCTCCTGCACGATCGGGTGTGGAAATTATGAAATTTGTTTTACTCAATCTAATCTAATCGGGATTCAAGACAATTCAATCATTTCTTCATGATGCTTTAAGGGCCAACGTTTTTCCGACGTTGGCCACTCTTTTTTTATTCAAATGGGCTCGTGTTTTACTACCATGCGATGATGTGGTCGAAGATGGAGCATGCTTGCCTAGAAGTAACCTATTCACTCTTGACTTAAAGACTCCCAGGTTATAGCGATCAGGAAACAGACTCCGGCAGGGAATTCCGCTCCTTAGAAATGAAACACTCTGCAGGTACAAGGCCCTCAGGAGTTGTAGTGGTTGGGAATAGTGTAGTGGTCTTATCCTATAAAATAGGCATAGATATAGCCATAAAGAATATAACCACTTGTCTTTGGGTTGGGTTGAACGACTTCAAAATTTTTGTGATCTAGGAATTCAAGGGATAATAAAATTTGGAGGATAACGGAGGAGAAATAGGTACAGGGCAGGTATGGGGATTTGATAATGCTGTCTAATAACATATATTGCATGATATATCTGATAAAAGCTATAAGATTTGTTCAGTGATCACAGATAAGGACCTTTACCTACCTAAGGCTGTAAAGAAAAAGGAAGAAAAATAAGTAATGAAGGAATTTTGACTTAAGAAGATTTATCAGTTTGCACAAATTAGTTGTAACTGAAATCTGTTGTAACTTTTGTATCATGTGGAGCTACTTCTCTTGGATGCGGTAGCTATGTCCAGTACCTACCAACTTACAATTGACAGCTAGGTATGCCTATCGTCTCAGCCGACGACCACACTGAGTCAGTGTCTGAGAGACTTTCATGGTTAGTAGCACCAAAAGCTAATGTTGTAAATATATTTAAAAAAAAATTAGAAGATCCTAACTCACACTGAAGGAAGAAAATGATCGCTCGGTAACAGGGATAAGGTGAAATCGTCCCTAAATATATTTTGTTTTATCTCGGATCTCTCTCCTGCACGATCGGGTGTGGAAATTATGAAATTTGTTTTACTCAATCTAATCTAATCGGGATTCAAGACAATTCAATCATTTCTTCATGATGCTTTAAGGGCCAACGTTTTTCCGACGTTGGCCACTCTTTTTTTATTCAAATGGGCTCGTGTTTTACTACCATGCGATGATGTGGTCGAAGATGGAGCATGCTTGCCTAGAAGTAACCTATTCACTCTTGACTTAAAGACTCCCAGGTTATAGCGATCAGGAAACAGACTCCGGCAGGGAATTCCGCTCCTTAGAAATGAAACACTCTGCAGGTACAAGGCCCTCAGGAGTTGTAGTGGTTGGGAATAGTGTAGTGGTCTTATCCTATAAAATAGGCATAGATATAGCCATAAAGAATATAACCACTTGTCTTTGGGTTGGGTTGAACGACTTCAAAATTTTTGCAAAAGATTTAAATTTGGTTTGCGCAAATATATGATCACGTAGGTATCCGAATTTCGTACGAAACTCAAGTGGCTTCCTATACGTCTTCGCCGGAACTTACACATCTTGTCTCTGCTTTACAGTATTCTGTTCAATCCTAAAAACCCCTCTTATCTTAAAGAACGTTTTAAGTTGCTCCATGACACACATGCCAATGAGGTCATCGGAAAACTTGAGGCTAGAGGTACCGAGTCACTCCACCAATTTCTTTGGTAAGTCGTTCGCAACTCTAGCAGTACAACTGTGGAATACTCTTCCCGTGTCAGTAAGACAAGCACAAACCCTTCCTTCTTTCAAAAATATGGTAAAATATCTCTATCTCTCTCTTTAATTTGTTACTATTTTTTATATATCCCAGCTTTGTTCTTTTTATGTATATTGTATATGTGTATTGTGTATGTAGGTTATTACTTATTTATTGTATATAAGTGAATACCATGGACTACCCGCGTATTTATTTTCTCCTGCTGTGTCAAATCCATCCAAGGGTTGTCTGTAAAAGATCGCTTTTAGCGATAAGACCGCCCATTGTAACACCCTTTGTAGTTTTTAAGTTCTTATTCAATTTCTGTTATGGTGTATAATAAAGAGTATAGGTATCTATCTATAGCTATCTATACATTTAATCAAACATTACCTTATCATAGTCATTTTTAATGCCGACAGCCACGACCATAAACTCATAGTATATTTTGTCGCCGTTCCAGGTGTAGACAAGATTCTGCGAGGGGTCGAAGTCCTCAACCTTGTCGTGAAGCCACGTGACGCTACGAGGCAGGACCTTACGAATAGGTTTATATGCTTTGTCTAGTGTTTTCACGCCAGCTGCTACCAACGTGAACCCGGGCTGGTAGAAGTGAATCTGGGGAAAATACCGAAAGCAATTAGGACATTTTCACACTGTAGAACCTAAATTATGTCAAACTGGCCTTCTGTGGTATCTTGTCTGCTATCACCCTGATTTCCAAGTTAGGTTTTTACTTAATATTTATTTAAGTGCTAATACTAAGTTAGTATATTTCCAATTCTAACTTAATCTTCAAAATTAAAAATATCTATATAAATAAAAATAAATGTTAGTCCGTCACGTAGTTTAACAAAAAACATTGGACACGTATTTTTTATTTTATCACGTAGTTGAAAAATTAAGACGATACAGCGAGTTGAAATTTCGCGTGACGTCACACCTCGATATAATTCTTAGCTATGTGTGACGTCAGCAGCCCCCATTCCTGTACTTTGAAGCTTTCTATCTTTGTGAATTTTTCTTGACCTGAAACAGCAAAAAATACATGACTAATATTTTTTGAAAATCTAACTAATGGACCAAATAAAATAATTATTTTATAACACAGGAAACTACCCTATTGTCCTGTATGCGTTATTAAACCCGCGATCAGAATTGTGATGATATTTTGGCAGGATTTTCTGAGGGGGCGACAGGACGATGTCGCGGGAAATAGCTAGATACTCTGTAAAATTTAATGTTATTAAAGGTATTAAACTTATTAAATTTAAATTAACACTTTTACTTTAACAGTTTAAGTTATGAATCTAGAGCAGGACTTGTCTAGAAATGGACTAGGTTCAATAGTACAGTACATTAAATTACCGTCGAAGGCTCTATCAGAATGATGCAGTTCTCTTTCAACTTGCGGGAGAAGCGCCACGCGACGCTGCAGCCTCCAGTGCCGCCACCCACCACCAACAGCTTACATCTGGTTTATTTATTTATTTATGTACACACTTACAAAAGAAAAAATATAAATACAAACAAAAGAACACAAAGGTGCTGCTTATTTCCTAAGAAATTTCTTCCAGCAGACCTGCGATAGGAGAGTTGAAGAGGAGATGATAGATACAGTGTGTATAAATACTAATTACGATAAATAAAACATACTTAGCTAAAAAAAACTAAATTATAATGATATAATAAACAAATGTATACATACATAGAGTCAAAATACATTCATACATGCCGTAACTAAAACAATTACAAAATCTTTAAAAAAAGTATTTTTTGTTTAAAGCTGCAAGTTGCATATAAGTACGTCTGGCGGCCTTTTCATAGTTCACGATGCCTTGCAAAAACGAATTCTCAGGACATGAAATGAGGTAGCCCTAGCTGCAAATTTGGATTTAAAAATATAAGATAGGTAGGTCTTTTTTATTACTGATGAGCCCACTCTTGACCTTGATCTCGCCTGATGGTAAGCGATAGATGAGGTCTAAGATGGGACGAGCGAGCCCAGAAGATACCTATTTACTCGTGCTTTAAAGGCTGAAAGGTCATAAGTGGCAGGGAACATAGAAGCCGGCAGAGAATTCCACAGCTTGGCTGTGCGCACAATATGTGGAGGAGAAGCGCTTAGTATGACAAGACGGTATATCAACAAAGTGGGTGGTACCCAGCCGTGCGTCTGGTAGACCGGTAGTGAAAGGGAGAAGGAGGAATCATGTCATGGAGCTCCTGCACACAGTCCCCGAGGTACAATCTATAGAAAACCGACAGGCAAGCAAGGGTTTGCCGATGAGCCAGGCTATGAAGCTTGTCCACCAGCACCTCCTCGCCTATAAGCCTTTTAGCTCTGCGCTCGATCGAGTCCAATGCAGCAAGTTGGTACTTTGCAGAGCCATCCCACAAATGGCTACAATTCTCCACGCAGGGTCTAACCTGTGCTTTAGGTACACATGCGCGCTTTAGGAACCGGTCAACTGGGGATCTTCTAGCGTATTGAGAAGCACGGCGAAGCACTTGCTGTTTCTCTCGATGTATCCAAGGCTTTCGATAGGGTGTGGCACGATAGCCTTATTGCTAAACTTCCTTCTTTTGGTATACCCACTGAACTTTGCGTTTGGATAGAAGATATCCTGAGAGATGGGTCTATTCGAGTGGTTATTGATGGTTGCTCATCTGGCCAATTGGCTATTAATGCCGGGCCCCTCAGGGGTCAGTTCTCTCAGCAACTTTATTCTTGCTGCAACTTAACGATCTGCTAATGCCCGGTACCTTTGGGTATGCAGACGACAGCACTGTTGCTGAGAGATATATATCCAGCGCGCGTGCTAGTGGGTCACAAGAACAGTCTCTCCGAGAGGCAATGGTGAGGCGCTTGAACTTGACTTTGAAGGCTGTCTCTGAGTGGGGCGACGCCAACTTGGTCAAGTTTAATGCTGCCAAGACCCAGGCGTGTCTTTTCTCCGCAAAAAGGAGCCAATTTCAACCGGCTCCTTCTTTCCGTGGTGTAACCGTGCCGATAACTGATCGCATCGAGCTTATTGGGGTAACGTTGAAATCCACCCTTAATTTTGGTCCGTTTATCGAGGCTAAGGCTCAATTGGCTGCCAAAAAGTTGGGAATCCTAGCAAACGTGAGACGGTATTTCACACCGGAACAGCTGCTCAACCTGTATCAAGCGCAAGTTCAGTCGTGTATGGAGTACTGCTCTCATCTCTGGGACGGATCTGCCAAATACCAGCTTGATGCACTTGAGTCTATAGAGAAACGGGCCAAAAGGCTCATCGGCAACGAGAAACTGATCGAGACAAGGCTCCAGAGCCTAGAACATCGGCGACGTGTTGCAAGCCTATCAGTTTTCTATCGGTTACATTTCGGGGAGTGTGCGATGGAATTGCAGTCTTATTCCGCCAAGCCCGTTCCATCATCGGACTACAAGACAAACGGCGGTGCGCCATCGTTACATGGTGGACATCCCACCCATACGCACGAAACGTTTTGGGAATACTTTCATTGTGCGTACGGCTAAGGAGTGGAATTCCCTGCCGGAGTCTGTGTTTCCTGATAGTTATAACCTGGGAGTCTTTAAGTCAAAAGTGAATAGGTTACTTCTAGGCAAGCGTGCTTCATCTTCGACCACATCATCGCTTAACATCAGGTGAGATTATGGTCAAACGCAAGCCCATCAACTATATAAAAAAAACATAATATAGTTAGAACGAATATGTACCAATCCAATATATTAAATAGATAGGTACAGGCAGAAAATATATGTACACAGACGAATTGAGAACCTCCTCCTTTTATAGAAGTCGGTTAAAATCACGGCCACTGACCTGGATACCTTCTTGACACAAAGACAATAAAAGAAGTGAACTGCTAAAAGGAGTATTTTAACTGTACTGCCTACCTGTCACTGTACCTATCCTAATAATTGTTTCCTTACTTAATAAGTATTTCATTTATTTAACAGATTTGAGTTCAGTTTTGAGTGTTGTTTGATGAATCCAATAGTCGTGTAGTTATTACGGTACGTACCTAATATAATTGTTTATATGATCAGTGTTAAAAGTACATTGTTGTCTACCACGTAAGCCGACATGCATTCGGCATCAACATTTCATTAACATTTTAGTATTAAGAACAGTTTGATAGAGTGGATAAATAAATAGTTATAAACATAACGTATATTTCACTTTAAAAGAACACCGACACCTTGTTTGGTTCCCGGCAGTGTAAGTCTCCACAGAAGAATTACATAGAGCATGTAACTGCTCCGTCCAAGCACCGTTGATTGAAATATTGTATTTGAAAGAAGATTATATTGAAAGATTGACGTGTATAAGCAGAGCCGGATTAACCCTATCAGAGGCCCTAAGGCAATGGGATTCTCGGGGCCCCTTTTCTTACTTTGACTGATCAAATCGTGTGTGAACTGAGGAAACGCACATTAAGGGCTGTGGTTTTTAATATATTTATTTACTTATTCCCAGATTTGTTCTAAAATTGTTTTAATTCTACTACTAAATCTAACGATTTGTATTTTGTGAGATAACAGTGAGGTCCCTAAGTTCACACGCACATCAAATTCTCATTCAAAGAAACATGTTTTCTTGGTGTGAGCACTGGGCCTGGGCCCCTTGTTGATGCGGGGCCCCTAGGCAGTTGCCTACTCCGCCTAATGGTTAATCCGGCCCTGTGTATAAGTACCGGTGTACTGCATGCACTTGACAAACCACCTTTTCAACCGACGACCAAAAGAGGAGGTTATCAATTCGACGCGTATTTTTTTTTTTTTTTTTTATGTATGATCATCGAGTACTCGAAGACGGTTGAGCCGATTTGGAAAATTCTTTTTTTGTTCGAATGGGTATACTTCGAAATTGGTACCATTATCACCAAAGTCAGGATCTGATGATGGGATCCTGGAGAAATCGAGGGAACTCTTCAAATATTATAGGCACACCTATGGCGTTTTGGGTATTTCTTATAGTAACTTGTGCAGTTGCTCTCAAAAAGTACCATTTGGGGAAGTGGAACTGATGATGAAGACCACAGATGGCCGCCGAAACTACTCAATAATAAGTATTAAGTGGATTGCGATTCGATTACTTGAATATGGATGTTAAGCACTTTATGCTCGTCACAATGCATATGGTGATGTAGAGCTGATGGTGAAGTACCAGGAGAACTCCTCAACAATTAACGGCCCAGCATTGGGAAAAGCAATATTTTGTAAAAGGTTATAAGTAGTTGACATTTAGGCTCTTGTAACTAGGTAAATTAATAATCATCCAACTAAAAAGAGTGAAAAAAAAACTTTTTAACAAAAAATTAAACCGACTCCCAAAAAACACTGCAAAGTGAAAAATAACTTTAATTTCGGAAGTCGGTCAAAAACTAAAAAACAAAACTAAAGACACCGACTACCGAAATTAAAGTTATTTTTCACTTTGCAGTGTTTTTTGGGAGTCGGTTTAATTTTTTGTTAAAAAATTTTTTTTTAAGCATAGTAAAGCGTCTGTTACGCTTCCTATACCAGTTGTGCAGGTCGCAGATACCGCCTACCAGAAGGATTGTCATATTGTCCATTACTTACGTAGCGCACTATAGCTCCCTGAAACTTACTTGTATATTTTCCTTACAGTACAGTGCCCTCGGATAGCATTTTTACTGAAAAGAGCGAGTCGTTTGGAGACTACACTCATTTGTTATATTAACTTTTATCTTTTTGGTAAAAATATCATTTCACCATTTTTTACTTGTTGATTTTGACTTAAGGGGCCCACTAGATTTTCTTTTCGATGTACCACTATGCTCTACATTGACCAGTAGGTGTAATAACTATAGGTATTTTATATTATATTTAATAGCAACAAATATTATTTTTTCGGTGGGAAAATCATAAATTCCTTTCGTGAGTTTAGTAGGTATCGTGCAACTATGTAACATACCTATATGCACTTCAGAAAACACAATTATTTTGAAATCACGGACGGACTCTTCAATTATATTTATATGTATAGAAGATGTATTGATAATTTGCTGTTATAGCGGCAAAATAAATAAATGTGTGTAACGTTTTTTTATGGTACAGCTCGATTTAGATAGAAGTACAGCTGTTGGAACTAAAAGGGGTCACTAAAATAATACACAATAAAATAATAATCAAAACATGTATAATAATATAACGAATGTATACAGACTCATTATTTACATATAAACATTTATAACATAAACGAGTCGTGATGGACACTTACAAAATAAATAGAAATACAGGGATTCGATATAAAGTAATTATTTCGACTGATGTTTCAGTGGCAAAAGGCACCTACGGCAAATTCGTCTTTATTGCTCACACCAATACGGTTGAAAAGGTTTTATGCTCTTTTTAAGATTTAATTGAGTTTTCAACGTGTTTTGCAAATTGCACTAACATGTACCGTTATTTCGATTAAATAAAAAATATCAAATAAATATTTTTTAGAAAAAACGAAACACATTAGCTTCAGATGTAGTTGACATAGACTAAAGATATTTTCATCTATATATTTTAAGAAACGACTAAATAAATACTAGGAAACCTTTATTTTCAGTCTAACCTCCTGACCCCTGGCGTACTTTGAGTATTTTTGATGTACTATGAATGCATAGTACATCAAAAATTCAAAATTCCCGCCCAATAGTAAATCAATTTCTCTAAAAGTATACTGTGCAAATGCGTAGATTACGAACGAACTTTTAGAAAATAAATAAGCTGTCTCTCTATGATAAATAGTTCTTTTTCAAGATGGACGTCCATCGCAGACGGTCGCATCTCCGCTCGGAGCAAAGTAATCGTTTTTAATAAATATTTATGGATTGTTTTTGATGTGTTCTCTTGTTATTGAAGTAAATGCTAATATTTACAAAGTATATTAGGTCTGTCATATATTTTTTTCGCTGCAAGGCCAAAACTTTGATGTAAGTACTATACTTAGTACATCAGGTGTGGATTAAGATTTTTTATATATTTTGATGTACTATGCATAGTATTTTGGGTGTGAATTATGTGACTTACATATAAAATTATTTGTTCCACTTTTAGAATATTTGGACGATTCCGGGCACGATTTTTCTGAAGACTCTGATAATGACCCTACCTATCAGCAGGGTGATAGCCGAAGTCAATCTTCTGATGATAACACCGATGGGGAGGGAGATTCAAGTGTTTTCGAAGCTCCTCCATCTCCAGTACCAGTCCCTTCACCATCAAGTTCCTTTATCAACATCAGCAGTGCTCGACGTGCACGAATCAGAGGTACGTCACGGACACGAAGGGGTAGAGGCAGAGTTCTTCAAGTGGATTCGACGGTAAGAGCAGGGAACGATACTTCTTTCACCGGAAATCAATGGCAGGTAAATAATTTTGAGCCCACGATCCATTCAATGACCAGCCCAAATTATATTGAAAGAGATCTTAGCGAAACAGAGTGGTACAAGTTTTTTGAAGATCTCATAGATGATGACATTTTGACAAAGATGGTCGACGCGTCTAATCAGACTTATGAGCAGGTTAAAGGAAGGTCCCTGGGCTTGAATTTGAATGAACTCACGGCATGTCTTTACTTATGTCAGCAATCAATTATCCAATGATAGACCTTTACTGGAATCGTAAATGGAAAATTAAGATAATTGCCGATGCAATGAAACGAGATCGATTTTATGCAATACGAGCAAGTCTAAAAATCGTATTTGATAATGATATGACAAACGAAGAGCGATTAAATAGATTGTGGAAAGTGATGCCTTTGTTCCAAACAGTACTACAAGGTTGTCATCTCCAAACGAGATAGATACACAATATAGATAGATACACAATACACCAATAATTTAAAGAAACACTTGATTTACAATAATGCAAAATATGGTTACAATGGCGGTCTTATCGCTGACAGCGATATCTTCCAGACAACCTTTGGATGGACTTTAAGAACATAAAACAAAGAGGGGAAGGGAGTCAGTGTACCTACTTCAAATATATAACATACACAAAAGTAACTAAAGTAGTTAATATAATTAAGGAACTAAGGTCTGAACATATATCCATCGACGAAATGATAATACCTTTTTCAGGGTCATGTGGCTTGAAACAATATTGCCCCAACAAACCAAACCCTGTGGGACTAAAAGTTTTCGTTACGGCAAATCCAGATGGACTTATACTGGATATGGTTATTTATCAAGGTGAAAAAACATTCGAAGAATATTCGTCTCAAGGTCATCCACTTGGGGAGTCAGCAATACTAAAACTTACAGAAACTTTGGTACCAGGACATTATTTGTATTTCGACAGATATTTTTCAACAGTAAAACTTTTTGATGAACTGCTTGTTAGAGGATTCAATAGCACTGGAACAATAATGAAAAACAGAATACCAAAAACTTGTGATTTTACCGACGATAAATATTTCATGAAGAAGCCCAGAGGTAGCAAAGAAGTGAAATGCAGAGCAGATGCAAAAATTGCCATAACTAAATGGCTAGACAACAAACCGGTCCTTATGATATCCTCATGCTTTTCAGACATTGTGTGTGATACGTGCAGAAGATGGAATAAACGCCTCAAAGAGTATCAGACTGTTAGAAGGCCTCAAGTTATACAAAAGTACAACTCTTTTATGGGGGGCGTGGATCTTGCCGATAGAATGCTTGCTGTCTGTCCTCAGAGAAGTCGTACCAAGAAATGGACGATCCGTTTTATTTTCCACATGATTGATATATCAGTAACCAATGCCTGGACCTTGTTCTGTAATCGTCAACTTTCACGTGGTGTTCAGAGACAAAAAGTAGAGCAATTGAGAGAATTTAAAATTAACTTGGCAAAAAGTTGATCACAGAAAACTTACCACCTGCTGAATCTAAATATATGAACGGTAATCTAGGAGGCGAATTAGCAAATGCGCACAGGAAACAAAGAGTGGAAATTAAGCCCATACCTCCACTGCAGAACCGCAAAGCCTTACATTTGCCAGAGTATACCAACGTTCAAATGCGTTGCAGAAAAGAAGGTTGTAACATGAAAAGTACAGTCAAATGCAAGGGCTGTGACATTTATTTGTGTCTTGTAAAGAACAGGAATTGCTTTCTACAGTTTCATGAACTATAATTTGGGACTTTGTTCTGATTCATGGATCATAAATGATTAAATGTCGATATTAACACGTTAACTGTCCCCATACATAATTTTTCGATAACCCCAAATGTCCAAATCATGTTTTATAAAATCCTTCTCAAATCAATACAAAATAACTAGTTTTGGATAAATATACCAAATTAATAACAAATCAGTCGGTTTATCACACCTTTTATCCGTGTATCGTATTGAAATTGAAAGAAAGTAAAAAAGACTTAAATTCTGTCAACTGTCAAATGGCTAAAGTGACAAATCACATTCAAAGTTTTTTGCCCGTTTGAGCGCCAATTTTTAGTGTGAATAATATTGGGTAAATATCAGGAGTGTTGGAGGAGTCTGATGGTGAAGATACACTGTTCAATGTGTATGACCATGAGGAAATTTTCGAAGACGATGATGTGGACATTGATGAACGTGAAGAAGAGACAATCGAAGCAATCGCCAGAGAGGTACAACAAGAAATGGGTGAGGCTGCACACTCTGAAATACTTAGTGGACAACATGAAAATGCTGAAGGAGAGGTTACACAATCCGAAATACCAGACAGCCCCATCACTATCAGTAACCCACCAAATATATCTTCACAAACGTCGAGGCCAAGACGAATACAATCACAAGTGTCTATTGACTCCGAGTGGCAGGTGGTTGTAAAAGATTTATCGAGGAAACCATTCACATGGCACGACGAACCAACTCGCCAAAATCTGCTATTCGATTTAAACACAGATCTTTTTACAATTATCCGAAAAATTGTTGATGATGATGTCCTAAAAGTAATGGTACAACAAACAAATTTGTATGCCGCGCGACTTTTATAAGAACCGGCAAAGCCACACAGTCGCAAAAAGCGATGGTCGGATGTCGACGAATCAGAAATGCAAAAATTTCTTGGTGTAATTCTACTAATGGGTATAATACCCTTCCCAACGATAGAATCATACTGGAAAAAGGATGTAATTTATTATCATCCATTACTTCATAGTATCAAAATGTCGTACAACAGATTCACACTTATACTAAAATGTTGGCATTTTTGCGACAATGAAGCGTCTCGACGCGAAAATGATCGACTATACAAGATTAGCCTCTTGCTAGATCTTATTATTGATAATTCTAGATCGATTTACACGCCTGGGGACACCATAGTTGTTGACGAATCAATGGTGCATTTTCGTGGCAGATTAATTTTTCACCAGTTTATACCGTCGAAGTCCCATAAATACGGGATCAAAATATATAAGTTATGCACTGTAGATGGCTTTACGTGGGGATACCAAATATATTGCGGATAGAGCGAACAGCTTTTTGGTTTAGATACAACAGGAACTATTGTTGTGAAATTAGCAGAAGGACTGTTAGATGTAGGTCGTTGTATGGTCACGGATACACGAGTATGCCTCTTGCAGAATTTCTTCTCTCTCGTAATACAGATCTCTGTGGCACTCTAAATAAAAAAGGAGAGGTATACAAATGCTGCTTTGCAAGTAGGAGAAATAGCCGTCAAACAAAAAAATTAAAATATCACTGTTCTAAAATGGAAAGACAAGCGAAATGTTTGTGTACTGTCGACTTGTCACGGCAAAGGACTATCTATGACGACAGCACGCACTCCAAAGCTGAAGCCTGATATGGTACATACCTACAACAAAGCTAAAAAAAGAATAGACATTGCTGATCAACTGTCCAGTTACAACACGCCTGTTAGAAAAACGTTAATCTGGTACAAGCAAGTTGCAACGGATTTGCTGACCATAGCAGTGATAAACTCAATGATAATTTTCAATTAATTGCACCCTGAAAAAAAAGAAAGGTACACTGTTTTGGCGGCAAATGAAGCAATCGTGAAGAGATTATTGCAAACTGAACCTGCTCAGCAGCAAACACGTGAAGCGCAACCACAGACGAGCGCTTCACGTTCACCCGTAAGACAAAGGCAATACGAAAGCCTGTCTTCATCATCCTCAAGTACACTGGTAAGATCTAATAGGATTTCACATTTTTTAGAACATATTGGCAAAGTAAGGGGCATATCTGTACGAAGACGATGTGTTATAAAAAACGTATCGATCAGGGAAGTCTTCCAAAGAATGCGAGAGCTAAAGCTAAAAGAGTGACAACGCACTGTAATAAATTTAAAAAGACTTACTGTCTTCAATGTTATTCTAAAGTTCCTTTGCATAAATAAAGCCTTTTACTAATAAACATTGTTTTTTTTTTCGACTACCCACATTTATAAAAAAGAATATCATGTTTTCCGTTTTTTCTATTTGTTGAAGTCCTGATAAATAGAGCAACATAACACACTAGTCCATGAAGTTAGAGCGCATAGAAAAAAACAGGGGCGAACCATTTACGGTACACGGACGTGATGGACCCCACGGACGGCGTGTACTGTATTCGGTACATTGGACAGCTAACGTGTTAAACAATTTAATAGAAAATAATTTTGTTTCATTTCACACCGAAAGTACTTCACATAGTACAACAAAGTTTAGTTTTCATCTCAGTTCACACCGAATGTACTATGTACAGTACATTAAGAAAACCCACTTTTCCAAGTTTATGATTTTTTCAAATAATTTTCCCAAGATTTCAATTACGTAACTAACAATCATACCAAGTTTTATCAAAATCGATAAGATTTCATACCCTCAGGGGTTAGGAGGCTAAAGTCATGCTAGTAAATATGGTGTTTTATCATTTGACTAAGAATTTTTTTGCTTGTCACACTCACAATATACACAACATCGTTACAGTAAATATAAATCATTTGTCTAATTCCCAAAACTACAAACAACCAACTTCTTGACACATTTCGAATTCAAAAAGTATTCACTCCCGAATGATTCGAGATAATTATTTAAATCGTTCATATTTACATATAGCTGTTATTCTTAAACATTTTACATTATATTACAGAGTTAATAATAATTAACAGAAAATATTTCAATAACGATACCTATGTTTACACAGCGCAATTTTTTTCACCCAGAGACTAGAGAGAGTATTTGTCAATGATGTGAAGATTTTTATATTCAAAATTGGAACACTCTGAAACTTCATTATATCCTTGCCTTCGTTTTATACAAAATAAAATAAACAAATCTCAAAAAACACAAAACAAAAATATAAAAAACTACAATGTATATAAAAAAAATATTTTAAAAGACCTTCCATAGAGTATTCGAATTTTTATCATAATTTAAAATAATTTTCGCATTCAAATTTGGAACACCTTGAAATATGTTATACCCTTGACTTCGCAGTACACCAAAACAAAAACATGTTTAAAAAATATATAAAAAAAAACAACAGGTATATAAAATAATTTGGACACTGCTAAATATTTTAAAAGGCCTTCGGTGTGCAGGTGTACATTTTCGTGAGAATTTAATTCCAATTTTGGTGTATCGCAACTGACT
This sequence comes from Tholera decimalis, assembly GCA_943138885.2. Lineage (NCBI taxonomy): Eukaryota > Metazoa > Arthropoda > Insecta > Lepidoptera > Noctuidae > Tholera > Tholera decimalis. Next base: position 8,724,200 of record OW964555.2, read on the forward strand.
TCAAGTCACACACAAACTAATCTCGCCTCCTTGGCCTTTATTTTCGCCTTAAATACCTAAGAAACGATATGTTTCGGTTATGTTCCGAACAGAACGTTAAAAAAACGTTATTGAAAACCAACAAAATTGAAATCGTTCTTCAATCGTTCCAAATCAATTCAATCGTTTTAAACCTATTTTTTCATGTTTTGGGTTCGATACAAAACTACAGTCGCGTGGCTTAATTTCGTCGTTTCAAGTAAAAATATCTATTTTCTGAGTGATCATCAACTAAAAAAGTTCATGCTTGCCACATGCGCAAATGTGTCTAGCGGAATAAACCGATTTTTAATACGTTCTTATTTCGTTTTCATTCTGAACAAAATGATGTATTTCTTTGTACAAATAACTGTTAAAACCATTTTGAAAACGTTATTTTAAATAACGTTTCCGAGCCCTGCCCGCGTCTCTCGTACATAGATATCGTTCTCAATAACTCCAGTATCGTTCAGGCCCTGAAAGGGTTCAACATTTTCCTAATTTTCTCTGGACCATGGTAGTGTCCTTTCAGCATAAAATTCCAGTATATGAAGGGGAATAAATTCTTCTTCATGTAGAACGCTATTCTGCTCTCGTTTGCCTGTAAATAGAATAGAATAGAATAGAATTTATTGAGACCATTGTTAGATTCTTTACAAATTTCCGATGATCCCCAAACTAGGCTATGCCTGTATCTTGGGGACCTAAGTTGTGGTAGACAATGTTGTGGATGCAATAACAAAGATGATCTGAACAAAAAAAATATGTGAGAACATCAAAAACTTTTAAATAAAATGAGATCGACTTAAAACTACTTAACTTAAAATTATATAAGACAAAAAATAATAATTAAATACAAAATAAACTTCTTCAATTATGACAAAAACAAACAAATTTTATAATAACTAATACAAAATGTGTGTGTTTATGTGTGTGTGTGTGTGGTTTGTGTGTATGTGTTCGTGTGTGTAGTGTCGGAGTTTGTGTCTGATGAGATTTCGAGTTGGAGTGAATGAGTTACAGCGATGTTAGGATGCTTTCAGATTCATCATATGAAAGACCTAAAAGCCATTGTATGACAACTTTTTTGCACGCTGTGAGGGAAAGATCTTTTATGTCACAGGGCAGGCATTATAGGCGGAGACCTCTCGTGCCCGGCATTGGTCGAGGCCATGCTGCGGGGCGAGAGGGAGTGGGAAGCGGTCGCCTCCTTCTGCGAAGCAGTCATGCTTCCGAAGGAGGAGGCGGGCCGCGTGAGGGAGAGGATGGCGTCCTCCCTCCAGCCCAGCCGCAGTGGTAGACGCCCACGGCGTTGGACTTCGGCCGACGATCTCCGACCACCGTAGGCGCGGGCATGCGGACAGCGAGTAAAGGGCAACTCGCTGTCCGACCATGGACTATCCGGGTCGACGGCGCGTTGTGTTCCACGCGCGCCTCAAAGAGCGTCAGCAACATGACGAGGCCCCCCCTGCAAAGGGCCGAAGCCTGCCGGGGTCGTGGGACTTATCCCATTACCGTGACCCCGGTACGTAAAGGGTTATTGAAGGAACACCGTGGATTTTAGTCAGTAAAAGTCTGACAGTCCCTCCCACCCTGCCCGGGGTGGGAGGACTTATTTGATAATATTACCACGTTAAAAAAAAAATGTCACAGAGCAAGCTTCTGGAGACTTTGTTGTATACGAGAGTGTGTAGGTAAGCGGGGCATCGTCTGGCTAGAAGAGAAGAGGTTCGTTGTAACGGTATGCGGAAGACACGTTTGGAAGTTAATAAGTGGTAGTCGGGCCGAATCTTTATGCTTTTGTGAGTACGGAGCAACGCATTTAGAACATAGAGTTGACGAACGCGTAAAACTTGAAAATCTTTATAAAAGGAGTCAGTGGAATAAAAAATGTTTTTTTAGTATGACTTAAATAAACTTCTCTTTAGGCTCTTTCCAGCTCCATCATAATTGATTTACCAGCTCCACCCCAAAGGGATATTTCATATTGGGATAAGAGACTGGCATATCGCAAAATAAACTGTCCTCATTATGTCTTGTAAGGTGCGGTCTCTCAATTTCTTCATAATGTGAATGAGTTTCCTTAGACGGCCCGAAAGAAGTTGAATGTGAGCTCTAAATTAAAGGTTTTCATCAATTAGGAGACCTAGATATCGAATAGATGGCGTTCGTTTAATACAGTCACACGAGCAGTTTACGCGTGAGGTGTTTAAAAAACGGTTTGAGCATGTATGATATTTTAATGTAAGGCCGGGTGGAGGGCTGGAAGAATAAGTTTTGTGAAATGTGATGAGTTTGGTTTTCTTTATGTTAAGTGTAAGACCCGCCGCTCATTGCAACTTTTTGTCACCGTGACTTTTTGTCGCTTAGTCAAGTGCAATGAAAACTATACTGAGTGCGCTCATTATGGTGACTTGATAAGACGGTGACAAATAGAGCATGGATACCGGTTTTCGATAATATCGAAAAACCGGAATATCGGACCATAAATCCGATATCGAAAAAAGCGATATTGGATTTCAAATATCGGTTTTTCGATATTTTATATGAAACAAAAAACCAAACGCAATAGAATCTTTCTTACTTATTTCATTGAAATTAATTAATGTAAACAATACCTATCGGTTAATTATAATAATATGTATGCTACAGTGTCATTTATAAATGATTATTTCCACATAAAAGAGTACAACACTTAGGCGCGGCATCATGTACATACATGCAACAAAATAAGATCGTATCTCAAAGACAATACGTTGACTGCCCTCTGCTACTTTTTTATATGTTTTATTACTGATGAGCCCAGAAGAGCTCACCGTTCACTCTTGCTTTGAAGGCAGACGGGTCATATGTAGAAGGGAACACAGCAGCCTGCAGAGTTCCAAACCTTGGCCGTGCGCACAATAAATGTAGAGGAGAATCGCTTAGTACAACAAGACGGTATATTGAACAAGTGATACGTCTGGTAGAGCGTTAGTATAAGGCAGATGGAGGAATCGGGTCGTGGAGTTCCTGCGCACACTCTCCGAAGTACAATTTGTGGAAGACCGACAGGCGAACAACGTTTTGCTGATGAGCCAGGCTGTGAAGCTTGTTTGCTAACACTGCATCGCCTATGAGTCTTTTAGCTCTGCGTTATCCGAGTCAAGTGCAGCAAGCTGTTATTTTGCTGAGCCATCCAACAAGTGACTGCAGTACTCCATACAAGAACAGACCTGTGCTTTATACAAATTTAAAAGCTGTACAGGTGTGAAGTATCGCCTCACCTTGTGAAGGATTTCCAGCTTTTTGGCTGCAGTCAAAGCTTTTGACTCAATGATTGAGCCGAAGTTTAAGTTAGCCGTCAACTCCATGTCCAAAAGCTCCAGGCGGTCGGTAACTGATAGGTATAGATGCACCTCGGAAAGTAGGAGATAATTTAAATTGGCTCCTTTTAGCAGTGAAAAGATAAACCTGTGTTTTCAAAGCATTGAATTTAACCAGATTGTCGGGTTAAATTCATTTGCTCCAACATGGCCTTTCTAAGATATTCTGTTTCATCCCTGCTAGTTCTAACACTGGATAAGTATATCTTTAAGTCTGTTTTGTCAACCGCGTACCCAAGAACTGGAGCAGGTCCTTGATATGCAGCAAAAACAATCGCAAAGAGAACAGACCTCTTAAGAATACCGCATTGACATTGACAGCCATAAGATCCGATGAGCAGCCATCGATGACCGCTCGGAGTGACCGCTCTCTTAAGAAGTCAGAAATCCAGTTGCAGAAGCCAGCAGGGACGCCAAATGCAGGAAGATTGCTCAGTAGACTAACGTGCCAGACCCTGTCAAAGGTCTTTAAGATATTGAGGGACTCCACAAGAGCATTGCCGTGTTTCTTAATGGCCTCGCCCCAGCAGTGCGTAACATACACAAGAAGATATCGGGTCGACAGACCAAGGCAGAAGCCATACTGGTGGTCACTAAGTAGCTAAACTACCTTCCGCCGCCGTCTAATTCCTTTCAGCCCCAGGAACATCTGCCACCCGGACGTAACTTGCAGTGGCCAATTTGGAAAGCTATCAATGGTCTGCGAAGCCAAGTAGGCCGCTTCAAGCATAATTTAGCAAAATGGGGCATTATATGCCAAACTGACACCCAGTGCGATTACGGCGTTCCTGATCAAACAATGTCCCATTAGCTCGAGTGTCCAAATGACCCAAAAACGTGTACATTAGAAGATCTTATAAACGCCACTAAACGAGACCTGCGTGACTGGGCCTAATACATATAAAGTACGCAATTTAATATCAATACGAAGAAGAGACTAAGGAGCTCATTGTCTTCAAGGTATGGTAGCAGCTTATTATTTAGTATCCTCTCCATCACTTTGCAGATTCTGGAGGTTTTTTGGGTACTGGTTGCACATCCTGGTTGCTTCCAGGACACTGGCACCACTGGCGATACTTTAAGAGTGTGATACAGGTGACAACTCCAGAGCACAACTTCTTAAGACCCGCTGGCTTTGTTCACGTCTAGTCTGCAAAGGGCTTTAAGGACCTCTTAAATGTGAATTTCTAAAACTGACGTTCCATATTTCAGCAATAGCGATCTCGTGAATTGTCGTAATCTTCGTCTTTAAAGCCATAAAATGACTCTCCCTCCAATTGAAACCAGTTTGTTCGGTCCGACGTGAAACAGAACGCACCTTTTGGCCGGCAACATTAATTATCTGTGGACTTGACATAACCTCTCTTGACTTGACAGATTGACTTTGCTTGTTGGAAAAATGTCCGCACGTTTGGGACTTTGATTTGATTGTAATTGGTAAAATATTGTTGAATTCGCCTGTTGAGACCGATAATTGGGTCGCGAATTATTTGTTGGTTGAAGTGTATTCCCCATTTGTTGAAAACCCCGGGATATTGTTGAATTATACGCCGCCTTGTCGTCGGTCGGCCGGCACGCGGAATTTGTTGTAAATCGTATTGGATCTCACGAGATATGAACAGATTAATTGTGTTCAGTGATTGATTGAACTTTGTAAGCTCGGATTAACAAGAATCCAGTGATATTTCTTGGAACAAGTACGCCATATTGACGCCATACCAAGGCACGCGCGTTGTTGGAATTAAGTGTGCTGATTGAAGACGGACCGCATTGGGAGGACTGCATCTTGGAGAACCTTGTCCATCCACACTTGTCTTTCACCACACGTTACAATTACTCACCTCATATCACATACAAACCACACTTAGGACGTGACCTTTGAAGGTCGAACTTGGCGTCCCCAGCACTCAGGTTAGTGGTACATTTTGTTTTTATTGTTGTAGGCCGAAGCCTAGTAGAGGCAGGCCATTGTGTAACCTTGTTATCATTATTAAGCAACGTTTAGAATCCGCGTATCGCGGACAAGTTTGGGACACCCCAGTTACCGTTGCACTGGGCCTGTTGCACTCCTGAACACAGTTCTTTGCGTTTATCTTAATATTTACTTATACAAGGTGTAACAGATTAAGCGCAATACCTCAGACACCCTAATTAGAATATTAAAATATAAGTCTAAAACAACATCCGTAACTAAATAAATTGAAACCAAACCTAGATATTTTTTATAAAATATCCGCAAAACGTATGTACGCCATACAATATCCTTACGCAGATCCGTACATTCGTGCAATGTTAGTAGCACTAAGGTTAGGTTAAAATATAACACCTATTTTTATGACGGAATCGATTCAGAAGCCGATTCTGAAACAACTACTTTCAGGAATTGCGTTTATTCTGTTACACGTTGTATATTTTTGTTACTCAATTATAAGTAGCGGCACGTAAGTCTAGCGCTGAACGATACGTGGAGGGGATTGCTGCGCATGGGTACTGTCGCGCACGCAATACAATTGTTAGCTAAATAACGTTAATGACATTATTTTAATGTAATGTCAAATAGTAGGTCTAGCGCTGAACGAAATGTAGAGGATAGCTACGCATGAGTACTGTCGCGCATGCAAATAATATTACCTATACTTTAATAAATAGTTTATCTCCAAAGCCAATGTCCAAGGATTTATAGTAGGTACCTAAGATGTAATTTTTAACAAGTTTTGTGGGGAGTATAAAAATAAAAACATTATTTGTTAATTAAAATAAAAATATTTTAGATTTAAGTCTAATCTGAATCAGAGAATCTACAGTGAATCTGAATCTACAGAGAACCATTCTCAAATTTACAGTGATGCTGTCCGAATGACTGAGTAAAGTATTTGTAGCTTCGTCAATCTCACTTTTAATTTGTTTCACAGAATCAATTAATTCGTTAGATTCCCTTTTTAAAAAGCAATTCACGACATAAACCATTTTCCTTGCCTGTCTTTTCAAAACAGTATTTCTTCTAGGTGTATTCACTTTAAAGTCACAAACGAACTAAAAACTAAATTTAACAAACAAATTCAACCTTACAAAAAAAACAACAACAAAAATTAACAGCAATTACAATACAATTAATGACGCGACCGTACACGGGATGTGCGCGGAGCGTCGTATCGGCGCGGGGAACATAATGTGGCTGGAGAGCCAATCGGCGCTACGCACGGCCGCCCTTCATTCCGCTAGCCCCCCTCAGGTACCTTAATTTTTACTTCTGCGCAATAACGGTCACCGCTAAAGTTTCGTGCCGATGGTTATACTTATTTTAACTTGTGTTGATTAGTATGTTACGAAATTGATATTTTTTGTGTATCATACTTTTAAATTCGAATTGATGTAAGATTGCAATGAAATATTTTTAATAATAAATGACGGTGATTTTATATTTCCATAGCACACTGATACAGTCTCTAAATTCTAATATTTGGACCCTTACAACTTTAAAACGAATTTGATCATTTTATTTCCATAATATCGGAAAAATATCGAAATACCGGAATACCGATATTAAAAAATTGAATATCGAAACAAAACCGGTATTGGGAAAAGGTTCCGATATTCCATGCTCTAGTGACAAATAGTTGCAGCGACAGGCAGTACCAGAGTGACGTGACTGTCACTCGCCCTGTACATATTACTATGGGAGTCCGCTCACTGGTGACTTTTTGTCACTCAGCCTGATCAGATGGGCGTTTAAACGAAAAGCATATAATTAAACATGTTATTTAAAATAAGCGTATAAGCAGATTAGTTTGACCACCTCGTTGAAGTCCATTACAAAAATGAACGCGATAGACATGTGTCAGTTATAACAAAACGCAACTGAAAACGGTTGCCGTAGCAATAACGTTAGGTATCGGTATCGTCTCAACCGGCAACGGTTATCAATCTGCAGAGTACGAGTAGCGAGCGAGTAACTACAACTCAACGCGCAACTACGAAAACATTAGAAAACGAAACCGATGATAACCAACCGGCAACTGGCAACCATGCCTTCCCTCTATCACTTAGCCGATAATTAGGTGCAAGAAAGAGAAGATGCGATTATCGTTTTGTTGGTATGCATTGGTTATCATGGATATCTTAAGGAAATAATGTTAAAGTTAAAGTTTTGATGTGTTTGTCGGTTATCACAGATATTTTTGCTAAATAGACATACTCTTAGAACTAAAGTTATTAAGGAACTGAATATATTAGATACCAGTCATTTTGAAGTTGCTGACTAATTTCAAAGTTTGTAGAGTTATAAAAATATAATAGTTTACTTGAATGTGAACTAAACTGAACTAAACTAGCTTGACTCCTCATCACATCATACCTCTTAGCTAATATGTGGAAAATGTTGTTGTGATTACATTGTTGTTTTTTTTGTTATAACTTATTTATTATTATTATGTTTAATGTAATGACGTTTTTTCCAACATGTTTCTGTGTGTGTATGTTTCGAATTATTGAGTGAATTATACTAGTACCAGTGTCGGTTGTCGGTTTTCTTTATTTGAAGTTGGTTATTTGAAGAACTTATTAATTGTTTTATGATTTCTGTTTTTGGAGATTTGAGACGATATATTATTTTTCTGAGAAGAGACTATTCAAGTTCATTAGTTTATAAAAGTTAAGTGCGTAATCGTAGTTGTGTATTAAATTAAAGTATGTAAATAGACAATGCAAACACAGTTTAATAATAGTATTTAGTGCTAGGTATACTTGTGTGGACATAAACTGACTTATAAAAATGAATTAAATGACATAAATCGAGTGTCGTTCAACTCCCTAAAGCTTAGCTTGTCTTTTATATAATGGTACACTCTATAATCATTACACCCAGTCTCAATAACGACAGCAATTAAATAATAAAATGTACTTTTTAAGTGGCCGAAATTAGTAAAAACTGCGGAGCTATAGGTTCTTTTGTTACTTTATTATTCTAGTACGTAATAAACTCGACTGTCGGCATTATAAATACTAAACTTTTTACGACATCTGTTCTTTTATTCACAAATTGCACGTGTAGACGGTTATTAGTAGGATTCGTGGATTACAAACTAAAAAATACAACAAAATTACTGGTGCAGCAAAAGACGTCAGATGAAAATGACAAAAAACACACTACGAAATAGTGTCCAAATAAGATTTGTTTTTTCTAACACTAGTGAAATATTTCTTTTTCATTTTCTAATATAGTTTTTTTCCTATAATATCAAAATACACGAAGTCCCTTGAGTGTAGTTATATAGAGTTAACACTGTAATAATATGATGATACTAGCTTCTGCCCGCGACTTCGATCGCGTGGGAGGTTTTTCCCGCATAAATCCCGATTCCGTGGGAATGCTGGGATAAAAAGTAGTCTATGTATTATTCTAGTATCTCAACTATCTACTTACCAAATTTCATTGAAATCCGTTCTGTAGTATTTACGTGAAAGAGCAACAAACATACATACATCCTCACAAACTTTCGCATTTATAATAACAGTAGGATTGATTAATAGACCATTGTGTAAATAGTATAATTATGATGATAGTGATTATTAGGTGAAGGTGAGTTAGCGAGCCATGTTAATTTAATCAATCAATGTAAATATGATGATTTTTAAATGCGCCGCATTTTTTGTATATTTTTCATATAAAAAATGTGCTAGTCCTAAGCCTAGAAGAAAGCTATGAAGGGAAATTACCAGTATCGTTATAATCCCTTTACTACACTCCGTGTTATATTCACACTGTGGTTATTTTAGCTATCCAGTTGTTGTAATAACTATAGAGATACAACAACTGAATAGTTAGATTAACTGCATTTGTGATACCGTTATTCAGCAACCGTTATCAATAACGTTACTGCCACTAAATACCGGTTAGATAACGGTTATCAAAAATAACTAATAACGCCCATGTCTAGAACGTGATTTGTTACCCAAGAAGTCACCTCAGTGAGCGCATCGTGGGTGACAGCAGGTGACAGTAACAATAAGTCACGGTGACAAAAAGTTGTAATGAGCCAGGCTTTTGCCCACGGATGTGAAGTAGGAGTTGCACTTATTGAGGGACTCGATAGGGCCCGCTGAACTTATTGCTAAATAAGGGGTATCATTAATTTTGATCACCAGGATTGTACATCGATTTAAGAACTTTCCACAGCTTTTGTGAGCTTTTGCTATTTTCTTGGATTTTTCGGCTGTCATATTCAAATAAATATTGTTTTATAGCTTTGTGCAAATATAGGCTCCAACAGTCACCCGGCCCTGGTTCAGACCATGGTGCGGAACGAGAGGGATGGGATGTAGTCGCCTCCTTCTGCGAAAGAGTCATGCTAGCAAAGGAGAAGGCCGAACGTGCGAGGGAGAGGCAACTCTCTTCCTCACGCCCCAGCCACCGCGGGAGACCCCCGGGCGTCGGGGATCGCGAGCCGATCTCCGCCCACCATAGACACGGGCTTGCGGACGGCGAGCAGCGGTAGCTCACCGTCCGGTAAGGACCAGGCCCGAGTCGGTGGCGCGTTGTTCCACGCGCGCCTTAAAACGTTGTCAGCAATAGTGACGGGGTCCTATAGGGCCATTACCTGCCGGGGTTGAGGGAATGTTCTAACGAGATACCGCGGCCCCGGAACTTAAAGGCAGTTGAAGGCACTGGGTGGGTTTTTTGTCATTAGAAGTCCGACTCTCCTTTCCGCTCCACACAGAGCGGGAGAAGTCATTCAATGATTTTCCCACCCGAACAAAAAACAACAAATAATATTTTGAGTTTGAATTTTTAACGGCTAAGCATAATTATGATTTATTTAATCAATGACAGATGAATGGGTGGCCCTTATAACACAGGATTTTTCCTAGCACAGGGGCCATCAAACAAAATAACATGAAAAATCATATGTACATTTTTGTAGATTCTAGATATAAGTTTTTAATTATTTTATGCCAAATAAACTATATTAATGTACCTGGTTAAAAGGCATGGTCTCCCTAGGGATGCCCCCGTAGGTGAACTCGGCGAGTATGCAGGTGCTGTATGACGTCAGCAGCGGACACGCCCCATAACCGTTGTATTTCTGTTTGGGCTCGTCTTTCTGCATAGTACTGAGGAGGTTTTGTTCCAGTACGTAGCATTGTTGGGCTGGGGAAAGAGGATTTTGTTAATTACTAAGGAAAATATTGTTAAGAAACGTGAGGCCTATACCGGATGACATTTTTTACCGTCTCGAATATTATATGGTGTATTGTGTATGTAGAACAGAAGCCATATACGAGAATATTTAACGCGCGAGCGGATAGGATCGCGCTACAAATTCTTTGATAAATTCTGCTCATGTAGTAAGGTGCGTATAATTTGAATTTCAATATGTTTTTATCGATTCTTTTTTTTTTTTGGATTTCTATTTTTATTGTTGTATTATTAAAATTTTACTTCAAATGAGTAGTATTTATTCTATGCCACTGCATAGGCTTGTACTCCGTTTACCTATTATACCCTATTTTTTCAATACGGTAAAAGCGATCATCTGTGTAATTATCGTGTTTTAAGGTTAAACTGTTTCTTTGTAAATGAACAATGATAATGCAGTTTATGTACTAAAAGCTAAATAATAAGGTACCACTCTCCTCATCAATCTATCTTTGATTAAAATAAATCGAATTCCACCAAGCCCTTTCCATCATCGGAATACAAGACAAACCGCGATGCACCATCGTTACATGGTGAACATCCCACCCATACGCATAAAACGTTTCGGGAATACTTTTATTGTGCGTACAGCTAAGGAGTAGAATTCCCTGCTGGAGTCTGTGTGCGAACTATAACTTTGGGACTTTAAGACAAAAGTGAATAGGTTACTTCTAGGTAAGCGTACTTCATCTTCGACCAAATCATCGCTTACCATCAGGTAAGATGGTGGCCAAACGCAAGCCTATAATCATTAAAAAAAAAATCGTGGGGCGATTCATCCGAATCATACATGAGCGAAGAGAAATTCGAAGCCAATAACATCGAATTGAAATAGATCTATTCGTTTGGAAGCTGGGTAGCCGGAGACAGATACACAAACTTGAATCTGGAGACAAATCATTCACTAAAAGAATAATCTTACATTGCATGAGTAGGTACTAATTTTATGAAGGGGATGCTGAAATAAAATATATTGAATTTTCAATTCAGAAGCGTCTTTTGGAGGCTCTGAGTTTGGGTTAATCATGTGTGTAATTAAGTGCAAAGTTGTATAAACATTGCTGGTGACATCAGCATAATCATAGAGCACCAGGGTTACAACAAAATTTGTTCAGTTTAGTACTTTATTGCCTTGCTAATAAATTTCGTTTTTAAACGATATAAGAGCACGCAGGTAAAAAAATTACACTCACCGATTGCCGCAGCAGTTTTACTGTTCGGCGTATTAGTGCAATCCCCAATACCGTATATGTTGGGATATTCGTTATTTTGCAAAGTGTACATATCGACCTCTAAATACCCGCAGTTGTCGACGAGAACCTTACTGTCTCGCAGGAAAGCGGGCGTGTACATAGGTGGCGCCACGTGTAGCATTGAGTAGTCCATCGTTATCTCCTGTTGGAATATATTGTTTTTGATAAAGTTTGAAAGCTAAATAACACTAATAATATCTCATCTATTTCAGGTTTTTTCTCAAATATAATTATTATTAATTGCACTACTTAAAAACTGTTAAAGTGATATAAATTAAATTATATGTGTTTAATTAACTTATGTTAGTAGTAGTGATGCAACGAATACGAATACGAATATTCGTATTCGCCGAATAGTAGACATTTACCGAATATTCGTATTCGGCGAATACTAATACGAATATTTAAAAACTAATATTTTTGTACGCAACTTCATTTACTGCAGATTTGAAAAAAATCCAAGTCTGAAAAAACTCGCCCAAAAATATTTTTCGCCTAAAACCAGAAAATCTACAAATTTTATGTTTTTTAAATAAAAATTTGCCTGTTGTAAATTTTAATTATTAGAAGAGTAAACATTCATCAAATAAATAAGTCTTTTATTACCATGGCGAGATATTCGTATTCGTATTCGCCGAATAGTAGGTTTGATATTCGTATTCGTATTCGTAAAAGTAATATTCGTTGCATCACTAGTTGGTAGGTATGATTAATTAAATAAGAAAATAAACCATAAGTAGCAAAGGAAAGATATTCATAAAAATATTTTAATAATAATAATTCAGCTTCTAACATTCCCACTGCTGGGATCACGGAGCTGGGACACAGGCCCAGTCAGGCGCGGTCCGAAAGGGGGGAGGGGTTTGGGTCACAAGGACATGATCCCATATCGTAAACCCCAAAATAAAAAATTTGGCAAAATAAGACGTTCCAAATATTATCCCGATTTGCCAATAAAAATAGAAGACTTCCATTTGTATTATAATTAATGTGTGCAATAAAAATTGTATTGTGCAATGTATTGTTAGTGCCCCCCCCCCCCCTCCCCAAATTCCAGGCTGCGACCGTACCTGGGCCCAGTGCAGGTTGGTGATTCGAATTTTTGGCCCTAGAACACGCCGCTATTTCCTCACTATTTCTTCGCCGTTTTAAGAGCGGTGGCGATGATATAGATTACCTAAAGTAATGCACACATAAGTAACCCAGTCCATAGAACTCACGACCTACCACTCGTAAGTCGGGTCCGTAAGCACTGCTCCTCCAAATATTTTATTATTTTAGTTTTCTACTTTAATCTTACCTTAGCCTCATTATCTTTATTAACGAAGACTGCCTCTTTTTTCTCATGCCTGATTTCTTTCAGTACCGTCTTGTAATTGACGTTGATTTTCTTTCGTTTTATGACCTTCAACAAGGCTTCGGCGTACTTCGGGACTCCGAAGATAACGGGCAGGCATGTGTTGTACACCAGGTTCGTTTTTGAGCGTACGTTAGCCTGCGCAAAAATATGAAAATTAAATCATAATGCTCTATTTTTCTTGTCCGCTTGTTCGGAACGAGCATAAAATACTAGTTTTTTTTATTAGATGGAATTTCCAAGTTGTTAACTTAAGTTATAATAATAATATAATAATAATATTCCACAACTTTTCACACAACGCCATCTAGTCCCAAACTAAGCAGAGCTTGTGGTATGGGTACTAGACAACTGATAAACATACATATATATTCCTAAATACATACATATTATAGATAAATTACACCCAGACAAAGAACAAATGACCGTGCTCATCACACAAACATTTGTCCTAGGTGGGAATCGAACCCACGACCTTGAGCACAGCAGTCAGGGCCACTGACCACTATACCAACGGGCCTGTCTCGGTAGTAGTCGGTGTCTTTAGTTTTGTATTTTCGTTTTTGGCACCGACTTCCGAAATTAAAGTTATTTTTCACTTTGCAGTGTTTTTTGGGAGTCGGTTTAATTTTTTAGTAAAAAGTTTTTATTTCACTCTTTTTAGTTGGTTAATTTTTATTTTACCTAGTTACCAGAGCCTAAATGTCAACTACTTATAAAATTTTACAAAATATTACTTTTCCCAATGCTGGGCCGTTAATTTTTGAGGAGTTCACAGCTATACATCACCATATGCATTGTAACGAGCATAAAGTGCTTAATATCCATATTCAAGTAATCGAATCGCAATCCACGAAATACTTATTATTGAGTAGTTTCGGCGACCATCTGTGGTCTTCATCATCAGTTCCACTTCCCGAAATGGTACTTTTTGAGAGCAACTGCACAAGTTACTATAAGAAATACCCAACACGCCATAGGTGTGCCTATAATATTTGAAGAGTTCCCTCGATTTCTCCAGGATCCCATCATCAGATCCTGACTTGGTGACAAATGGTACCAATTTCGAAGTATACCCTATCAAACAAAAAAAGAATTTTCCAAATCGGTTCAGCCGTCTTCGAGTACTCGGTGATCATACATAAAAAAAAAAAAAAATACGCGTCGAATTGATAACCTCCTCTTTTGGTCGTCGGTTGAAAAAAAATATAATAAGTAGTAAAATGTTTACATAAATGTAACTATACAGTATGTTAATTAACAGAGGGCGTTCCCGTTAACCCGCAATAAGCACATCAATTAGATTACCGCACACGCGGCCCATCAATCATAAATAAATTGCGACGTTGCCGTCCTTCAAGTACGCGTGTACAGAGTAGTTTGTCAGAGTAGTGTTTCTTTTACGTATCAATTTAACACTTTTAGTGAATATTTTAATATTAAAAAAATAAAAACATTTTGTTTTCGAATGGTAATATTTTGTAGCATGTATGGATGCTATACTATTGCGGGTTAACGGGAACGCCCTCTGTTAGTTAACATACTGTATAAATATAATGAATATAAAAAAATAAATATCAAAGACGGTCTCTTATTGCGAGCTCGTGGCTAAATAATAACACCCAGACGAGTCTACTTTCAAGGTTAAGCAACGCTTGCCGAGGTCAGTTCGTGGATGGGTAACCATATTATCATATCGAGATTCCTCTGCGCGTTAAATCGTTCATCCCGGCTGTCACGTGTAAATCTTTGACAGTCATTACGGGTAGTCAGAAGTCAGAAAATCTGACACCAATATAACTAAGCGGTATCGGGTTATCCTGCTACTGGGTTAACTAAGGGATATCGGGTTATCCTGCTACTGGGTTGTATAGGTCAAATAGTAGCTCAATGTATTCAGCTACAGCCGGTTAGACTGGAATCCGGTCCCGATATAGTTGGGAAGAGTTAAGCAGACGAAAACGATATTATAAAAAATAAAAAATTGTAATTAAAAAGCAGATAAAAAATACTTCTAATTTTAAAATATCAAACACGGTCTCTTATTCAGATTTGTTTATCTTAGATTTATTTTGCACTTTTGTACATACACGAGAATAAATACATAAATCATTGGATTATTTATTTAAACTTTATGTACAATAGTGGTACATGGGCGGACTTAATGCAGCAAGGCATCCTCTACGAGTCAACCTTTGAGTTCAAAAGACCACAATGTGGTAGGTGTACAAGTAAAATAAATGTCATTATTGAAAGAATAATCATAAAATACATATATATGCTTTAATAATAGACTAATAAATACGATGCTTTATAATAATCTTTCTGACTAAGAAACTCGCAATAATTATACTTATGACTAAAAACCAAACTAAGAATGAAAGATTTTAAGTACTACTTATAATGAGAAACCACTACTTAATAAGTAATGGTTTCTCATTTTACGCTTAAAAGAGAATTTAGACTCGGCCTTCTTGATGTCAAGAGGTTCCAGACTTTAATGGTAGAAATGAAATAATGATGTTTATTTGCAAATAGGTTATAAATAACACTTTTACACGTCTTTTTTTTTCGTAAATGTAAACTAGATGAGGCCAGTGTTTCCTAACTGACTACTCTGAGAAGAAACACTGAAACAAACTCAGAGGTCAACGTCTCTTTTAAAGTCCTGACAATCTGTAGTGATCAAATCATATGAGAGCCATGTAGGTTAATGTCTGTGGCGCCCTTTAGAGGACAGAATCAAACAGATTTGAGCAGGCCCGTCCAAGCAGTGCAAGCATTTGTCAAATATCGCGTAGCTCAACTTAGAACCTTAAGGAGCTGGAATGATTTGACGAACAATACCAAAGTAAGGACATTTGGGTGGGCCGTATAAAGCACTCAAACTGCCAGACAGTGTGGTAATCTATTAATAATATTCGTTGAAATAGAATAGGAATTAGCCATAAACCCGGTGCGGTGAGAAGATTATGAATGAAGGAAGTGACGTGTTAGCTTATTTCTTAATAAGTAAGATATGATATTAAAATGATCTTTAACATTATAAAATAAGATCAATTATAAATAGGCATTTAACATATATTTGGATATTTATTACTTAGTTCCTAACAGCTATGTGAAGAAGTAAGTTTTTGAGTGCGCGAAAGTTAAGAATATGAGAACTGCCTAACACTTTAAAATGTTGTTTTAAGTAATCAGTAGCACAAGGATCGTTCAAAATAGTGAAGAGCATGCAGAGGGCTCCGAGGGATCTCCTTTGACCGATAGGCAACCATTTAAGCTGAGAACGGAAGGAAGAAATGTGATCATATTTATTTACGAAGGCCAAAAATGAAACGGATACAGTTGTTAAGAAGTCGATCCAGATTGTTAAGAAGTATTTGGGATAGATCAGAGTAGCAAACATCAGCATAATCAATAACAGGAAGCAAGATTATGTATTTAATTTACTGCATACCTACTGCCTTCTGAACAACTCTGCAAATATCTGCTCACAGATAAATTTAAATGTTTACAGTAATCTAAGGAAAATGTTGTGGGTTGTGTATTAGATAAGTTAATAGTTTAAGACATTTTTGTTATTTTTTAATATGCAACTGTTAATTTTCCCTACATTAATAATAAATAAACAAATACCGGAAAGACACTGGTTGTTGTCTAAAAGCTAAAATATGTCGTCAGAGGTGACAGGTGAACGAAAACTATTTCAAATCGGATTTTTCCTTCCCAAAACTCGTAGTTTTATATATTTTATGGCGCTCACACAAAACATGCAATATTTTATATATTTTATGAAAAGTTATCGACCAGTCACTGTGAGAACGTACAATACAACGTTAGACGTTAAAATTATAAGTACTTTGTCCAACACAATATTTGCAGCAGCTAAAACATGTTAATTTCTTAAAGACCTATACATAGCGTGAATAAGCTTCTCAGAAGCTACATGTCTATCTAGATTTTGAGCGATCTGTTAAAAAACTTATAGAATTAAATCATTCCTGCAAACTTCACAACTTTGTGCAAAGAATAATTTTCAAATGTCCTACTCTGTTCATTGCAGTTTAAATCAACGATTTTCCATGACAGAAATATAGATGTTTTTAATTTTGATGGGTTTTTTTCCAAACACCTTATGTAGGAATATCTATTCAAATTCAAATGGAAAAGCCATAAAAAATATCAATGACAACCATTGTACCTATAAGCAGATTTGGCCTAAAACTTGGCTGGATAATATACTGTACAAAATCATTTTTTTTTAAATCTTATTGTAAAATAAAAATAGGTGTATCTTTTAATCACTCATGGTCATTTATTTATTTTGAAACATTGTAAATGTAAACCTTAAATTAAATGAAATCAGTTCTTCTTAATTAAACTTATTAATTTTGAAAATCTCTGCCTAATTAATTAGACAAAAAAAAATAGACATATTATTACAAAAATTAAATAAACTTAGTATTCTCCTAGTAAACATCTGGATAACAGTCCGTAAATTAAATAAAAAATATAACTTTTTTGATTCACAAACTAAACTAAACATTTTTTAACCTCAAGTATTTTTTATTACAATAAAAGGGTATTTTTTTTCAGCAATCAAATTAAAGAAACTTTTCCTATCTAAAAACACCAAAGACTCTGCCTTATCTGGCAGAAGTTTGTTACGCTTTTTTTCGTAAACATTTCCTGCCTCCGAAAAAAGTCGCTCAGAATATACAGAGATTCCAGGAGACGATAAATATATTTGAGCCAAATAACTCATGTTAGGGAACTTGTCTTTATTCTTAGCCCACTAGCCATATGGACATAGGTCTTTGAGTAGAAGAACTTCACTGAGATATCTGTTGTGTGAAAAAGTTGGGAATCCTAGCAAAGGTGAGAACACACCCGAACAGCTGCTCAATCAAGCCCAGGTTCGGTCGTGTATGGAGTACTGCTCTAATCTTTGGGATGGATCTGCTAAATACCAACTGGACGCGCTTGTCTATCGAGAAGCGGGCCAAGAGACTCATTGGCAACGATGCACTGGTTGAGTCAAAGCTCCAGAGCCTTGAACATCGACGACAAGTTGCAAGTCTATCGGTTTTCTATCGATTACATTTCGGGGAGAGTGCGATGGAATTACACAGTCTAATTCCGCCAAGCCCGTTCCATCATCGGACTACGAGACAAACGGCGAAGCGCCATCGTTACATGGTGGACATTCCACCCATACGCACAAAACGTTTTGGGAATACCTTCATTGTGCGTACGGCTAAGGAGTGGAATTCCCTGCCGGAGTCTGTTTCCCGATAGCTATAACCTAGGAGTGTTTAAGTCAAGAGTGAATACGGCTTTAACAATGTTGCGGCCGTTATCAGTGACGATAACATTTATTTTGTTTGAGATGTTCCATGACTCGGCTATTTCTTCTAGGGCACTATGGCCCTGTATGCTGCTCTGAAAACGGTTTCATTTGCAGCATCCCATGTTGCAGTACAAAATTGTTGTAAAGCCAGTGAACAGTAAAACTTAAAAAACACAGCATATTATTGATGCACGTCCACATGTCGCTTGTAACTGAAATCGTTTTAGCTGCAGATAGTTGGTCGAAAATCTTCTTTTTTAATAGTTCATACAGTTTCAGTAATGTATTTTCGACTGGGCATCTGGTATTTTGGTTTTAATATGGCTACCAACCGATTAAATCCAGCATCTTCTACAACAGATGTAGGTTGATTATCCACACAGACCATTTCTGCTATAGCTTTGTGAATTTGTTTAGCCCTTGGGTCATCTATTTTCCACTTATTTTCAAATGTGCCCTCAATAGTCGCTTGGCGTAATGATGACTCCACTGCGGGTAACTCCTCAGTAGTGTTCAAAGATGAAGCTCTTACTGAAGGTGGGATCGGATTTTGCTAATGAATGGGATGTTGTAATTGTGTATATTCTCGATTATGCTTCACACGGAGGTGGTTGTTCAGTGCAGAAGTAGACGCTGAACGTCCACTACACCACGAGATATCAGCAAATCACATATGATACATTTCACTTTATTTGGTTGGTCAGTTTCTGTATAAAATGTCCAAACACTTGATTTTTTCCTTGCACTCATTTTTGCAATAAGCCAGTAACAAAACTTATCACCTAAAACTTCGTCAATCCACTTAAAACCATTATTTTTGTTGAATGTAAACAATTGCACGCGACACGCCGATGACGTATTTGCTAGTGACCGGCTCCGGGCTACGCGGAGGGAACGCGGTGTACATCTAGCAATAATTGAAGTAAATGCGTAAACAAGTCAAACGTCGTCGCTCTCGAGAAAACGCGCGAAATCGAACCGGAGTTTCATTTTCACCGAATGTTCGGCCGATGTTCGGATTCGGTTCAAATCACATTCGGCCCATCATTATTTAAAAGATATAAGCTTCCAAAATGGTAATATGTGCCCCCCCCCCCTCTCCCCCTCTAACTTCTACAATAATGGAGAAAAATAAAAAAAAAAAGCTGTGGATCTCAATGTAAAATTTCAACCAAAATTGGTTTGAACGGGATCGGGTTGAGATACAGCATATTTTCTAATACCGCAAATATAATTTTGTAATTCATACAAACACTATGAAAAACAAAGTTATTTGGCTAAGTTACTACGGAACCCTTCATGGGCGAGTCTGACTCGCACTTGGCCAATTAATTTTTAGAATAGTTGAAATATATGTGTGTATATTTATGCTGTTTTACACTGCGAGCGAAACGATTGATAAGTAAACTTGAGTCACATAACTCACATAATACTAATACTGTGAGGAGTACATACATATACTAACATTTTTCCTCTTATGAAACATAAGACAAGCTATGATAGACTCCCACATTCATGGAATTGAATTATTTCTACATTGATTGTTTTCATTGACTGGAGGAAAAATATCCTGCCCCACATAATTCTTAGTTATATTGCGCGTCGTGCTATTTTTAGACTTTAGAGGATTGCATCATTGATTAAAATATTCACTGAATACGACTTATACGACATGTGCCTAAGATTTTAAAAGTAGATTTTTGCGCATTTTTTCATCGTACACTGTATTCTCGCCGAAAACCTTGTGGAGGAACTTAAATAATAACAGCCATGCGGTTCGATCTTTAAGGTAAAGCAACGGTCGCCGAGGTCAGTCCAGCGATGGGTGTGCATCGAACACAATTAACCCGTTGGTCCCGGCCATAGAACAGATAGAAGAGGTTAGAAAGTAAATAGTTCCTGATTTGTATGAGAACGCGTGTCGCCGCTTATCTCCCACTATTTAGCTCCACTACAAGCAAGAGGCCCGTTACGTATGCGAATTACGCACACAAATAAATTACACACACTTAAATAGAGAGCTTGCTACTGATTGTAACTCACTGTCGATAAACATGCGCCGTGCATCACGGCCAATCAGGGCAAAGGACGAAACGTCAATGGTTGAAGTGTGGAGGACGCAACGCATGCAGTACATTGTAAGCGGACTTGGTCATTGCGTTGATTAAGCGAGTACACATTGAGCAATGTATATTTTTTGTAACTTGCTGCAATAATGTTTTTTCAAATCTCAAATATATATAAATATCAAGTGATCAGAATATTAGTTTTTTACAAATAAAATTGTAATTAAATGTTATTTTCGACTTACCGATGGAAAGATATACCTCCTCGCTCTATACTTGTGGACTAACTTTTTGTTTTACATGTTATAATTGCACAACACGGCAAAGCAGAGCTCTGTGTTTCGAAGTATTCCGAAGCGCGCTAAACGCGGTGAATGAGCTATGATTTTCGTATCATAAATGTAGCGCGCTCGCCACACCCACATTGCCACTCCAACCTTATTCATCTATTCCGTGGTCCCGACTATCGTTTGTATGACATCATTGACAGTCGCTACGATGAGAAGCCAGAAAATCTGACCCCAATCTTGTCATGGGGTATTGTGTTACCAAAATATAGGGTTGTGGAGGTCAGAGAAGCAATCGCTCTATCTCTCTCTCTCTTTATACGGTTACACCGACCACAACATTGTTGGGAATAAGGTTAAGCAGATTATAATAAGAGTTCTGGGTATAATCTGTTTTAAACAACACAGCAAACGGATGAAGGGTCGCACATCAATGAATCTACACGGTATGTTACGAACAACAAACTCCAGCATGAATCAATGAATTATTATTTGTTTTAAATTACCTCTTGCATACTAAACGGTAAAACGGTAGCTATTGTGCGCAGAAGAAAATATCGTGTACGCTTCAGTGCAATCTATAAAGTCACTACAGTGACGGAAACGAAAACTGTTCGTGTATTTACACGAATAAATTTCAAAATTAAGTATTGTTTAAGTACATTTGTATAAACTACAAATGATTCAAAGTTAATTAATAACAATATATCGGTCTTCATAGTTTTAATAAATTTAAAGTAAACAATGTTAATAATCGTATACCTATAACACATCAATCAACTGGTGCCTATATTTCAGATTCCAGGGGCGTTAATAATGGTTTTCAAATAATTTTATTTTACGTGTTATAATGGTCTATTACTGCTATAGGAAGTAGAACCCTCACTCCCAGATTAATCTGAACTAAAGAAAAAGAAGATACTAACACAAATGCGAAAGTTTCGATGAATGGATGGTCGTTTGTTACTCAACTGCGATATAATGGTTCGACGTTTCTGGATGAAATTTGGCACAGAAATAGATTATCGCCTGCACTTTGAAACTGCCACCGGCTACTTTTAATCGCGGGCAACAATTACAAAATCAATAAATTGCGAAATATTTTAGAGCTGTTTTCGACGAGCTCTAAGTGTCTTTTTGAGCCGAGTTTGACGGGACAACGTACCTTATTAAAGTAAGATTCAGCCAGATACGCGATTTTCTGCGGCGCCCCGGGACACTTGATCATCGTGTCAGGGTACGTGAAGATAACATTTCCTTGCTTGTGTTGCTTCATGTTCTCGAACGTCTTCTCGCAGAATTTTGAGTCGTATATCGTCGACACAGAGCTCGATTTGTCGTGTAACGCCTCGTATAGACCTGGTACCTGAAGAGAGGACAATCGTTATGATTGCGGAATACTGAAATTTTTCAACGTTTCCTGACTGTTCACCATATTTACATTCATGTTGCCCCACGACATGATTTACTTAGAGCGTGCCACAAAAATAAACTAGTGGGGCAAAATGGACACCATGATGGGATCATTCTCATTTGCCCATGTTTGAGGCGGATTTTTGGAGCACGGTGAAAATAAAACGCATACTGAGAACAAGTTAAGATATTTAGATCCTGGTTAATTCTTATACTCGATATCACATATTTAATATACAAACACATAGTTAAGTATTATTAAAAATTAAAATCAACAAATCTCAGTATAGCAAATGTTGAGCGGTGCAGTATAGCCACAATGTACACTAAACTTTCATAAGTAACTAATATGTAAAAAAATCATACCTTTTTATAGTCATTTTGTAATCCGACCGCTATGATGAGGTACTCGTAATTTATTTCATGTCCTTCTTTCGTTGTCACCTTGTTCTTTTCAGGCAGAAGTTTATCCGCTGAATCCCGGATCCACTTAGCGCCCTTAGGGAGGACACTCACTTCTGGTCGTCGGGTATCATTGACGCTAACAACTCCGGCACCAACGAGCGTCCATAGCGGCTGGTAGTAATGATCCTGACGACAAAAAACACATTTTTGATAATAATTTTGACCAAGATAGCAATTTTCATCAAGTTAACACACAATATCTTTGTATAGCCTTTGTAGCCTTTTCTCAACTATGTCGGAATCGAGTTTCAGTCTAACCGAATACAACTGAGTACTAGTGTTTTACATGGAACGAATGCATATTTGGCCTCCACAACCCAGCAGTGGGTAATAAGAGATACGGTATAATATCAGATTTTCTGGCTTGTGACTACCTGTAACGACTGTCAAAGATGTGTAATTAAACTAAGATGATATATTGAGATGTGTAATCTCAATATATTAAGAACCATCTACGAACCGACCTCGGCAAGCGTTGCTTAACCTTAAATATTGATTTGGTATTATTATACCACGAGCTCCTCTAATCCACTGTTCCAATTCGAGTGGTGGATTTCATAATACTTCGGATTATTCGACCCCGGTTTGCCCCTCAACGTTTCCTTCACCACTATCAATCAAATTAACAATTTTCTCCAAAATAACAATTTGACTAATACATAACATGTAGCCATACATAGCATGCTGTTTACTGGAGATTCGCAAAACGAAAGAAATAAGAAGCTATGCAGGCACCTCAGCTACTTTTTGTTATATTTAAAACCCAGAAGTTAATTATTATTAAAACATCTTCGAAAATATTTTGTATTGAAACTATAAAACTGATACAAATCACAAGCCTACATCTGAATTGTTTTGAAAATACATCATGGTATTGTTTTTAAAACAAAACCCCAACAGTCTTGCGACTTGACTCTTATTTAATTGCCCCCTTTTTTTTTTTTTTTTTTTTTTTAACGTGGTAAAATTATCAAATAAGTCCTCCCACTCCGGGCAGGGTGGGAGGGACTGTCAGACTTTTACTGACTAAAATCCACGGTGTTCCTTCAATAGCCCTTTACGTACCGGGGCCACGGTAACGGGATGAGTCCCACGACCCCGGCAGGCTTCGGCCCTCTGCAGAGGGGGCCTCGTCATGTTGCTGACGCTCTTTGAGGCGCGCGTGGAACACGACGCGCCGTCGACCCGGGCATGGTCCATGGTCGGACAGCGAGTTGCCCTTTACTCGCTGTCCGCATGCCCGCGCCTACGGTGGCCGGAGATCGTCGGCCGACGTCCGACGCCGTGGGCGTCTACCACTGCGGCTGGGCTGGAGGGAGGACGCCATCCTCTCCCTCGCGCGGCCCGCCTCCTCCTTCGGAAGCATGACTGCTTCGCAGAAGGAGGCGACCGCTTCCCACTCCCTCTCGCCCCGCAGCATGGCCTCGACCAAGGCCGGGCGCGAGAGGTCTCCGCCTATTGTCGCCGTGAGGACACGTCGGTGCTCTGCCCAAGCTGGGCAGTCCTGCACCGTGTGCTCGACTGTGTCCTCAGGGCGACCCTCGCAGTGGTGACACCCAGGCGTTTCCTCCTTTCCCATCAGACACAGGTACCTCCCGAAACTTCCGTGTCCGGTGAGGACCTGCGTCATGCGGTAGGTCAGGACGCCGTGACGCCGATCTAGCCACTCCTCAAAGAGGGGTCTTACCGCCGCAATTAATTGCCCCCTAGTACTCTTTCACAGATTATCTCTTAGTCACCAAACAATTTACTTTATATTTTTAGTTTTAAAGGTTTTATATTATAAAGGCTAAATAAAGGGCCTACCGGGTTGAGGGAATGTTCTAACAAGATTCTGCGGGCCCGGCACTTAAGGGCAACTGGAGGAACAACGTTTTTAGTCTAGGAGACTGACACTCCGTTCCGGTTCACCCAGAGCTTGAAGAGCGAGAAAAAGGGGGCAAAAGGAACACAATCTGTACTGAATGCAAGTTATCAGTGACGTGAGATATGAATAAAAATACTTAAGATAACATTGGCAAGCACGGGCTTATTGTTTATTTATTACCTATTGTGATATGTTTTATTACATAAAATACAGTATAAATTATAATTAATCAAGCAGTCTGATGCAGTTTCTTGAATGCCTTTTAGTTCAATAACAGATATACCATCGACTCAAGGCAGAAATTGTTTTTCAAATACATAATTATGTCTACCCCTTGTTGTTGCATAGACACTTTTTATTTTCGGGGGGAAAATCACCAATTCACTTCTCCTGCTCTGTGTGGAGCGGAAGGGAGTGTCACACTTCTACTGACTATAAACCCACCCTGTTCAGTTGCCCTTGCGTGCTGGAACTGTGGTATCTCGTTAGAACATTCTCGCAACCCTGGGAGGACTAATATAACACTGGCTTACGCAATTTCACTGCATGTTTTTCATACAATGTTTTAAAGCATAAGCCCTTCCCTCTTCACTGCACTATACATAAATCAACTGTTTACGATTGCGCATCATTGAAATATACTTAGATGTTTTAAATTTGATTGTTTTTCCTTACAATACAGATTTAGAAATTTCATACACCTGTGGTTACATATACAGAACACCTGATTAAGCTGTGTTACTATAAGCATCCTTCCTCCTCTAATCTAATTAATAACCTGCTTACCTAACAGGAAATACCTCTCTTTTCTAAGAAAGCAGGCGTATAACTAAAGTCGAATAAAATCCAGTCCCAGACAGACCGCAGTTGTGGTTTTCCTGCTTCTTATACTATGAATGGCAACTATATTTTAATACAATCATTATTTTTAATTAACATAGCTATATGTATGATGTACTCTTTAAATACCTACATATAAAGTCCTAATTATGTTTCATAGGACACTGAATGACTGAAGAATTGCATGGTGATTAACACACCATGTCCATGCTATAGCTATGAACATTTATTTGAGGAATACTTACTGTACTATTGTATGTAGCTACAATGAATGAGTACTGACCGATAAGCGAGGGATTCACAGTCTCATAAAACACCTATC